>BSBM01000173.1:14932500-17332500 GCA_027924585.1 Larix kaempferi | reverse complement strand
CCATGTGCTGCGTTAGCTGTTGGTTGGGGTAACTATCTCCTCTCCCTCTTGTAATATAATAAATATAAAAATATGAAGCCCTATACTTCATGAATTAGATTGAAGAGGGGCTTTGCAGCACAGCTGGGGTCAGAGCTCTGCCTATTCTTCTTCTTTCTTGTTGAAGAGGAGGGTGCAGACAGACGCCTCTCGTGGGTTTTTTCTCATCAGTAGTGGTGATCTCAGGAAGAGGAAGGAGAGCTATATCAGATCGGTCGGGTGTTCAAGTCCTTCAGAGAAATGGCAGAGGAGAAGCCCAAGACAGGCAACGTGTGGAATACAGTGAAGCCATTTGTCAATGGAGGAACCTCTGGTATGCTCGCCACGTGTGTCATTCAGCCTGTGGACATGATCAAGGTGTTTGCTTTGTCTCTTCCTGTTATGCTCAGATTTCTGGTATCATTTTTTCTCGCTTTATGTTCAAATCCATTGGGGAGGAGATCGATCCTTCACCCCACACTTCAGTTTTGTATTTTTTGGAAGTTCTCAGATCCAGCCCAATATAATATGGATACAGAATTTTATGCGCGTCCATTGAAAAAAATGATCTCCTTGTTTTGTATTTTATACCCTCAAGCTTTTGTTTGAGGCCCAAATAACTGAAATGGGACCTAATCTGATGAATCACTAAGTTGCAATGTTAGTGTGTTTTGGGATGTAAAGGCTGACCCGAATTGGGCAAATTGTTGCAGGTGCGCATGCAGTTGGGTCAAGGTTCGGGTTATAATGTGGCAAAGAACATGCTCAGGGACGAGGGTTTTGGTGCTTTTTACAAGGTTAGTTTCCATTTTTTATGCTAGTCAATGTCATTTACTTATTGGTGTGGTCCCTGGTCCCCAGGTTGATGTGATATAGCATTCTTCCTAATGGATTCTAATATCTCCTTAGAAGTGACTGTGCTTTGTGGTGCTTTTTATTGCAATGATGGTCTTTAATGCCTACCTAGTTGCAACTTGCAAGCATATTAAGAAGCAAAGTAGCATATCCCTGGTCGGGGATTTCACATATATTATCTGATTTTATTGGTATCTTTTGACTGTTTCATGTGTGAATATATAATCTCAATGTTTTTGTCCTAGTTTAAGGATTGATGCCATCAGGTGTGTGCGTGTTACCATTGATGGAATGATAACTGAATTCTGTATACACGTGATGTAAAATAATTTTTTTTTTTGGAAAAGACTTCACTCATGATGCCGTTTCCCAAATGCTTGCACTCACCAATTCTGGTCAGATGTTAAACTGCCTTGTTCTCCTAAGGGTAACCTGCCTATCCATCTCTTTCAACACACGGCACACATGCTTAGTTGGATCTATGCTTGTTGTTGGGCAAATGCTACTGCAGTGGAACCACCAAATCAAACTCATTTGGATTGGCTCTGCTTTGAAAGTAGATGTATAAAGGCTCTACCTCAATGTATTACAAGGCCATTGCTTTTATGACCCCTGTCTGTTCATTGTACCACTTGCTAAGTAAACAAGATTTTGGTCATCCAAGGCTGAGGTGGGCAGAATACATATATACACAATCTGTTGGTGGCTTTATAAATTTTCTGAGAGAGTCTAAACTTCAAAAAAATACAAAGATATTCCTTTTTTTTCAAATTTTTAAATATTTAAAGCAAACCCCTCCCCCTCTAGCCCTTTTATGGGCAAATGTAACAGTGAATAACTCATTTGTTCTCAATCCCCTGCTTTTCCTCCTCAAACTAAGCTAAAAAATTCCAAAAAAATCCAAAAGTCTCTTGACTCATTTTTGGTGATGTTTTCAAACACTGGTATAAACTATAGACAAGCTAAAATGCCTTGTACTTGGACTATCAATACAGTATCCGTTTAAATAGACATAAGCATAGCATCATACAAGACAACACAGTTTCCAGGAAATACTGTGAGCAAAGACAGCCCACGGTTATACATCTGGTCCAGTCGGAGATGGATTGATATCCTCCTCAATGTGATCTGTCTGTCAATTTGTTTTGTCTAATAGCACATCCAACTTACTCTCTAGCCTGTTTGCCACTTCTTCAATCAGGTCACAGTTGTCTCAGATGGCCTTGTCACAGTCTGAAACTGCCAAGTCTTGTTGACCTCTATTTCTTTGGCCAGTTCTTCCTGGCTTCTTTGTTTCTGATTTCTTTCTCTTTCAATTGGATAATGCGGACAGAAAGACATTGATGAACCTCCTGCTTTAATGCAATGGCTACAGCGTAAATACTTCTGTGTGGGCAGGAATGCCTGCGGTCCTGCAATGGCGGCCCTCTTCTTCTTGCACTACTGCCTTCTCTGCCTCCTAAATTCTTTTGTAAAAGCCATCCTACTTACTTTGCTTGGCCTACCAGTAAACCTTGTCTCTTCAGATATTTTAGCACATCAGTCTTATTGTTAATAGTTGGTCAGGAAATTGTGTAGTTGTGTATTCTGAAAAAATAAGTACTTCAAATTGTATAAAGTAAGAGTCAAGTCTTGTATTTGGAGGAGGCTTATGTGCTGTGTGGAGTATAGAAGGGAAAATATGGGATTATACAGAAGAGATGCATCTCAGAATTAGATATTTATTCAGTACCTACCTGATGAGAAGTTTCTTTTCGATTTCCTTGCTAATGTGTAATTACTAACGATGAAGTTTGACTTGGCCAAGACTCAAGCTTCATACTGCAAGACTTGAAACTTGCCAAGGCTTGCCACTCCCCACTCCCCAGACTTGCCAAGACTCGCTCACCTCATACTCGCCCTTACTCACCAAGACTTTGCTCTTACTATATTATGAATTTTTTTGTATTTGCCAGTCTTTCTCAAGTCGCCGAGTCTTCCCAAGTTCCAGGCCAGTGAGTGTGATAACTTTGATTCCAGTTATTGTGATTAGTCTTTGCTATCAATTTATCAAGCCTTTGAAATAGCATTTACCATTATGAACAGTCAAGCAAGCTGTCAAGAAATAACTAAGAAATACGTATGGGTACTGACTCGAGATGTATTTGGATACATTTTCAATGAAACAGAATTGTACTGTATATAGACTTTTACAATAAAAGAAAAACTGAAAATATGTCAGTGTTCACATATATGATATAACAAAAGGTGGTCAATATGCCTAGCAGTTAACTAACTAATAAACAAAATCAACATATGGATTGCAGCATGGTGTGTGTAAACTAAAGATAATAAAGACATGAAAGAAATAAGATATGCCCAGAAATTTGTACTTCTAGAGAAATCAACAGAATTTATACCAAGTGGAGAGAGGCTTGAATCTTTTTACTATCTACTTCCTGTATTCATGCATTTTAGTAGGTCTTTCATATTTGACTGGAGATGCCTGGCCTTGTTAATGCTCAACTATCTTTATATCAGAAAACAGTGTATTGATTTTGCAGATATTATAGATTCAGTATCTTATATTTCTGATTGGAATTTTGTTTCTTGTGAAAAAAAGTAACGACTTCTAACAATGCAAGATTTCAATCAATAAGAAATCTATTATTTGTTTTTAATATGGGATCTTTGCAACTATCTCAGTCGCTAATTCATGTATCACCTGCAAAAGGCTCTGTAATCATTTGATCTATTAAAAAGGACAATGGTTGATTTTTTGGGCATATTTGTGAAGCTTGACACACTCGTTTGTTGTATATCCTTCTTTGTTATACAAGCCCATGTGTTTGATACTCAATAATTTTGAGAAGTCAAGGTTTTCTTTAGATATATATGGTTGCATTTCTGCCCTTGAAGGTTATCTATTTTATGCATATGCAGTAATATTGTATTTCTTCAATTTTAAAACATTTTTTTTGTTCCTTACAGATTTTGTTCATTATTGATGCACCCTTTACTAGCTATTTTCCCATCCATATTCACTCCATTTCTTACGGTTTTCTTTCTTCTTAGTTACAAAGCACCAAGTTACTTTTTGTTTAGTTTTTTTTTGAAAAATAGATCATATATTTAAAGAAAAATATTTAGATCAGCAAAGCAAAAAGGTGGAAGGGTATATAGAATGGATTTTATATCCTCTTCCTTAAAACTACTAATGTGGAAATAAAATCAGAATATGCTACTGCATCTTACTTATTTGACATAATTTAACAGCAAACACCTTTGGTCAGTAACTGCACACATACCTCATCCCTCCACATGGAACAGAAAGCAGACAAAGAACTGACTCATTGTCGAAAAGAGTCTTACAATGGGTCTTCCAAAGGGTAAGTAGAGCAGAGATTCGTAGGCAATGCCAAATCCCATTAAAAGATGTATGGGCCAAATAATTGCAATCACACAAAAAGGGCCACCCTCTAGTGAACCCTCCCATGGAGATGAACTAAGCACTGATCGTGGTCATACTAGCAACCTTTCCTCTCAAATTGACAATCACAAAAAATATGTTTCATTGTCAGGAGTGTTGGCATACTAGGCAAAGGCCATAAAAAAGCTCACTCCTGGCCAGTTTGGCCTTGGAGGGAAGCCCCTTGATATATAACCAACTATGCATAAGCTCTCATCTTATAGGAAGGCCAAATAGTCCACACACTGTAAAGTCGACGAAGCCTTTTGTCCTCCTAATCAGTAGAAACCCAATGAGCATTGATGATCTCGGCTAGAGCATGCAGTTGATGCAAAATGGAATAAAGCCTCTTGGAATCACATTATTGAAGATGGCAACCAAAGCTCCAATCCCAATTATGCCAAAAACGTCTTGTCATAGCAATATTCATATTATACACGTCCTCTTGAGGATAAGCTCAATGAGTTAGTTTGAGGGGAGCAAAGCAAACTCGTAAGCCAAAGAACGCTAATGGTGTGCAACTAAATCTCATAGGTCTTGCCAAACGAAGAAGCCCTTTCTACTCAGTCAATAGGCTTGGATATCTATGCAATACAACTACCTTGTTTCGTCTTGGTCCAAATATGGTGATTTGTGAAATCCCAACCTACTCTACTACCATCCATGTTCCATCTGACCAAGGCAACTACCGTCATCATCTTTGAAAAATAGAGTATATTCACATAGGTCAAACACCTTAAGGCAACCACTCACTCACATAGATCAAAGATCACTACATCATGTTGGTTGGAAGTTTGGAACACCTGAAGGAAACCATTCACACGCATAGATTAAAGACTATTACACCAATGTTTAAGTGGTTAAAACCCTCAAAGAGGGAAATAGTTGACGGCCCCATCGAACATGGCCACTTGAGGCAATATATTAATGCAAAAATAAAATAGATTACATGAACATCTCTGACAAGTGATCATCAACAAATGACACCCCATGATCTTTAAATAAAGATCATGATTTAAAGATCATGGACCAATCGGGTGTTAGACCATATATTAAGTGTCATTAGTACTGAGAAGATGAACTGTCATAACACTTTGTGGATCTAGACCATAATTGTGATTGGTAGATTAGTTAGTTACAAAATCACACTAGGCCACTTGAGGCAATATATTAATGCAAAAAGAAAATAGATTACGTAAACATCTCTCACAATTGATCATCAACAAATGACCCTCCTTGCTCATTAAGTTTAAATAGGGATCATGGACCGATTGGGTGTTAAGCCACGGATCAAGTGCTCTTAGTATTGGCAAGAAGATGAACTGTCAGATCACTTTATGTCTTGAACATAATCGTTACACTTGGCTTAGTTAATTATAAAAGCACACTAAAGAAACACACTAGGCCACGGGCACTTGAGGCAATATATTAATGCAAAAAGAAAATAGATTACATAAACATCTCTCACAATTGATCATCAACAAATGACCTTCCATGCTTTTTAAGTTTAAATGGGGATCATGGACCAATTGGGTGCTAAGCCACGGATCAAGTGTTGTTAGTATCAACGAGAAGATGAACCATCAGATCACTTAATGCTTAGAACATAATCATGACCCTTGGATTAGTTAGTTACAAAATCACACTAAAGAAACACACTAGGTCACTTCGGCAATATATTAATGCAAAAGTAAATATATTACATGAAACATCTCTCATAATTGATCATCAACAAATGACCCGGCGTGCTCTTTAAATAGAGATCATGGACCATTGGGTGTTAAGCCATGGATTAAGTGCCATTAGTATCGACGAAAGATGAATTGTTGGATTACTTTATGTCCAGAACTTGATTGTGACCATCACCTTAGTTAGTTACAAAAGCACACTAAAGCAACACACTTTGCCTCAAGACACATTAGACCAAGTTGAACTTAACTAACTCCTAAGTGTCTAAATATCCTAATACCCCCCTATGAGAATAACTTGGGATAAGATTGAAGGATTTACAAAGGTGACACAATAGGATAAGGAAGGAGGTATGAGCCTAACCCCCCCTTAACGACAACTTCCTGAACTCCTAACACTTCCAAGCCATCTAGATACTCATGAAGATAAATGAATTGGGGACTTGGAATAGGTGGGGGGAGAAATAATGCCACATAAGTCAAAGAACCCTTGCACCTTGCCAACTTTCTGATCAATTACAAATTAACAATGATAAATGGTTGGTTTAAATCTTCCTTTCCTTTGGTGAATGAATACATTTAACAATAACAATATGCGGTATTTCTGGAGTAAACTGTGTTAAAGGAATGGAACCTTCCCTATGTTTCAAGTGGACACTCCTCTCATTATTTTTCATGACTGTTCAAGAGCTATCCCCTGATGATGAGTGGAGTGGCCACTCGAAATGTAGGGAAGGTTTTGTTCCTTTAACACAGTTTACTCCAGAAGAACCCGATAACTATGAGAACCTACACTTTACAATAACACTATGATATTTCCATATACATGTTTTTATTTGACTAACATCCGAGAATAAATGACAACCAGAGTTTTATGTGACATAGAAGAAATGCATAGCCCTGTCATCAGAAATAAAACATGTTGTCATATCTGCTGTAAATGATTTGCAGCTCTTACTAGAAACTGTTTATGTATGCCAGCCTTAAATATCTTGTTTAAAAAATTATTTCAGGTTAAAATTATTTATAACAGTGTAGTTTTCCCTATCAGTACATCCAAGTCACTTGGGTTGCCCCACTCGGAGGTTTGAGACCCAAGATGGCCTTCTATGCAGAACATTTACTAGAGCTTAAAGATGGCCTCATAGTGCGCCCCTCTTACACACATCGGTATTGGATGCACGGGCTTAGCATCTCACTGTTCCAATTCAGGGTGGGCTTACATCAACTTCAAGAGGAGATTGAACACTAGATATCATGGGAGCACGGATTAGGCTGGATCTGCCATAGGCAGGAGACAAAGACAGAGGAGCACTTCAGTTTTAGATGCCCTCCTTACCATGAGATATGTGGTTGTTTCCACTGTCTGTTTTGAGAGTCTTGTAACTCCCTCCACCTTTTTTCGGTATCCAGACCAACAGAGTCTAGCATTATACTTGGGAGAGGCCCTCAGGGTTAGAGCCCACATTCTTTGCCTCCCACTTGAACAAACATTGCATAACCGTTCATATCCTTCTTCTTGATGCTCCCAATGGATATGCACCATGAAGTATGTAGAGGGAGGTAGTGCAACCCCCAATATTGAGACCCATGTGGGAGTGTCATATGAGGGTTCGGGACAATGTACGCATGACCAACAGACAGCCCCTCTACTAGATTCAGATAACGGTTCACCTCTTCTAGAGTGTAGACAGAGGGGTACTCCTAGGTTGGATCTAGCTCTTCCAACCAAACTTCTATACTGAGATTCTTTTCTTCAGCCTTGGATGGTAGGAGAGATTCACACTCGACTTCAGAGGTTGACCCTCTATCTCCTTGGCCCGACGATAGGATCTTGGAGCATTGAGGCTCTTTCCCATGAGCTTGACTCCAGAGAATTGTATGTACTTTTGGCATTAAAGTAGTTGCTCTTAGATTATAGTGATCAATTTGGTCTCTTGCTTTTATAGGAGTTACCTTCTCACTCCCACTTTGTATCGCCACTTATGTACTAAGCAGTCTTGTTGACCTTATTTTTGTTCATTTCTTGGACATTAATAAGGTGATCTTATCTTATCTTATCTTGTTGGATAAAAGTGTATGGTGGGGAGAACTATGCCATGTAAATAATTTTAGCCTGAAACAACTTTTAAACAAGACATACAAGAAGGATGATTTACATATAAACAATTTCTAGTAAGAGATTTGAATCATTTACTACTCAGGATAGGAAAGCCTGATCTATTTCCGATGACATGGTTATTTCTAGTATTATACCTTGCTTCTAAGTTAAAAAAATGGAAACTCATTTTTCAACGAATGGTAAACACTGAAAGAAGCTTGACCCACGCTTATACACTTAATCAAAGAATAGGGTTTGCTGGTACTTTGCCAGTCTCATACTATAATCTACCCTAAGGTTACATCAATAATATTCAATATAATCAATTTGCACATCTGGCAAAACCCACTCAAGGGAGGAGCATGCCCACCAGGATTTGAACCTGGGTCATTGTCACAAGTTTCAACAACTGCTCCAAGTTACTGTTAGGCCATAGCCTAACGGCTAACAGTCACCTTGTTTCTAAGCTATGCCAATATCTGGTTTGTCATTTATTGTCAGATGTTAGTCAAATAAAAACTTGTTTACAAAAATATCATTTTGTTTATTGTTAAATGTATTCTTTTCCTTAAAGGAAAGGAAGAATTTGTAATTAACAGGTCTTTTATTAAACTGGTCACTGGATCAATTTTCCTGAAATTTGATCCCAGTCCTACTTTGATTTGATATGTGTCTACAATGTACATGTAGAAAAATTAGGGATTCAACCTTTGATTCTTTGGCATTGTTCATTATTGTTGTAACAACTATTTATCACAGTTAATTTGAGATTAATCAGAAGTAACTTAGCATTTACTTGCCTTTATTACAGTTTTGTTTTGTCTTTTTAGTTGTTTGATCCTAGGATTCTATATCTGTAGTCTAATTAGGTTTGTTTTACTTCAGAGAAGCCAGCCTTTGTGTATAGATTATGTGCATATGCAGTTTGCTTAGTTGAATAATTATGTAGTTTATGGATTTCTTTTTTCCCACTCCTATATTTATGCTGAAGAGGTAGTTCTTGTGGTGCTTGCAACAGGGGTTATCGGCTGGTCTGTTAAGACAGGCAACCTACACAACAGCCCGTCTTGGATCATTTAGGTATGTTCTGATACAACTTCATTTGGTGATTGCTTGGGTCTGTTTGATCCTTGTGCTCTCAAACATGGGCAATAATTGACTTAGAGGTTTTTTTTTCTGATCGAGTAGTTTTTATTACTTGAATGATGTCAATTATAACTTAGGGAAATTTAGAATTCATTTTCCTTAAAACAGAAAAGGCATTTGTTTCGAGTTGGATGGTTTCGCTAACTTTTCCTTTGTTTATTTATTTATTTTGAGAGTAATGACAATTTATTGTTTTTCAAGCAAAAAAATGCTATATATATTTGCTTTATAAACCTTATATGTATTGGGGTCAACAGTTTTTTAACGTCCCCTGCTTTTACCTCAAAACATGACCAGCAGCAACATGATGTAGGAGGGTTGATTTTCAATATCACTTGCAGTGATGCATATAAAATTGCTTGTGATTTTTCAGTCGTTACACACCTAGTAAATGATAACCAGCATAGATCCAAATCCTAGGCTCTATCAAGCGCCGAGAGGGATCAAATCTCCCTCATATTTACTTTTACTTTATTACTTTTTACTTTGTATTATTCTTTTTTGTTTACTTTGTATTATTTTGTTACTGGACAAACACAACTCGGCAACCGTTACAAGATCTCCCTCATATTTACTTTTTTTACTTTGTATTATTCTTTTTTGTTTATGGCCGACATAATATTTATTACTTTTTACTTTGTATTATTCTTCTTTGTTTACTTTGTATTATTTTGTTAGTCGACAAACTCGACAAACACTCACATGTTACAAGATCTCCCTCATACTGGGCTGTAGAGCGCCTCTCGGCACAATTATTCATATTTCAACATTGATAAAAGTTTTGTTTTAATATCTATTGCTATCACCACTAAAAAGAAGGCAAGAACAAAATTCTCTAGGCCGAAGATCATACAAGCAACTTAACATAGACTGCAATCATGTAGGAAATGACTGCCTCGATGTAGGAAATGACTGCCTCCATGTGTCGATTGTCAAACACTCGACAAACACTCACATGTTACAAGATCTCCCTCATACTGGGCTGTAGAGCGCCTCTCGGCGCAATTATTCATATTTCAACATTGATAAAAGTTTTGTTTTAATATCTATTGCTATCACCACTAAAAAGAAGGCAAGAACAAAATTCTCTAGGCCGAAGATCATACAAGCAACTTAACATAGACTGCAATCATGTAGGAAATGACTGCCTCCATGTATCGATTGTCAATGTGTTGCTAGTTGTAGGTGGTTATGCCAAACTATCTGTTCTTTATGATATGGGAAACATTAGGAAAGAGTTAAAAATAATATAAAAAAATAAAAATGGTGAAAAATACTCTGAAATCGGTGCAGTGACCAGTCACATTTAGGCCAGTCAGTCTGTCAGACGTGTCAGCTTGTTGGCTGGGCCCAAACACAAAAACCAGGAAATAATGAAAAAATACAGTAAAAAAAAACCTAAATAAACCCTAAACCTACCTTACTAAAGCTGCCTTTACCTTTCTTACTTCATTTCACCTCTCAAAACTTGCTTTTGAACCATTTGGGGTAGACCCTTTCCAAAGTGGGGACTTTTAGAAGTTATAGCCCCTATATTTGTGCCTATATGTATAGAGTAAGTTTTCAGTTTTGTGTCAACTATGATTAAAATGTATTAGAATATTATGTCTACAAGGTATTCTATGCTAGGATATTTGCAAAGGTGTATAAATAATCAAATTTAAATTATTATAAAATAAATAAAATAAAAATCAAGATAATTTTTATTTAAATGTAATGTATGAATTTAGTTTTAAAGTACGTCGGGACGAGCGAATAGCATGGGCAGTGGACAGAGATTAGTGCACCAACTCGACAAGATATCACGAAATAGACTTTACTGCAACTTAGTTTTCTTGAGAAAAAATTATGAGTCAACAATGTATATGTATGGTCGTGAGGAAATAGGAATGTCGTTAACAACCCACGCGGCGATCATGAATGCGTGGAAGCTCTCGATGAAGGAAACGCGCAAGAAAAAGTCCACAAGTTCCCGATTTTAGAGGGTAAAAGTTCCGAGTAAGTTCCCAACCATCTGGAATGGTTCCCACTAAATTTGGAAAGTTCCCTACAAGTTCCCAAGTTCCCTGGAACGTCAGAACTTTGGGAACGAGTTTCCTAAAAGCCGAGAGTGGTTCCTGTGCTACATACGATTTATGCCAACAAGAGAAATGGATCATGATGCCCCACCCAATCCAAAGAGATCAAAATTGGATAATTTTTTTTGCACCTTGACCACATTCAGTTGTTAGCCCCCACCATTGACAACATATGGAAAAAGAGGCAAGGAAAGTTGCTTGCCAATTTATTGGAAAATTTTGGTATGATGTAGATCAATGTTATCCAAACTGAATTAAAACTTGTAGAATCAGCCTGTTTGGACCTATTTGGGAGGTTTCATGTCAGAATTGCCCCCCAAACTGACACTATTGGTTTTGTTATGATCTAGTCAAAGTTGGTCAGAACTAGCCAGTTCAAGACCAAATTAGTCAAAATGTGCTAGTTTGACTGGTGCATCTCCTTCATCCCAATAAGCCAGAAATAAAATTATAAAAGCAAAAAACTAAAACCCTACAAGTACCCTAAAACCTAATTTTGATTTATTTATTGATGCCCCCCTTCTATTGTGGATGAACTTATCTTGGATGACTTGCAAGGGCTTCCATTGCCACATGATACTTCCACTGCTACATGATACAAACATTGGTGTGGAACCTTCAGGCTTCAAGAGTATTGAGTCAAGATGTTGAGCTTACATATGCAGAGAATGTAGAGGATCTAGATTTAGATGATTATAAGTTTGATTTGATTATAGACTACAATATGATTTTTTAATTGGAAGAGTTATATTGCAGTGTTCCACCAAGTTTCCGGGACGCGGGAGCGTGGGAGAGGGGAAACGCACTTTGGGGACGTGTAGAGACACCCCCAAATTTTGGGGGTGAGGGGGCGTCGGGGTCCCTAACATAGGGGGCCATGTCTCTAAAATTATTAAAAAAATAAAAATATGAATCCCAACATACTAACATATCAATTCCTCATCCCATCATTTACATACTAAATTGAAATTCATTAGTGTGCAATGTAAACATCATATTCAATTCATAATGGCTATTTTAATTTTTTAATACATGCATGTCTTCCATTATAAGTTATAACTTTGAAATTTGAATCATAGACATAAACAGTAGATAAATTTAAAATGATAAATCATAAATTTGAATCATAGACATGTCAGATAAAACACCCACAAATAAAGAGTGATGACTCAAAGACTCAATCTGAGTTCATCAATGACAGTAGATAAAATTACAAAACTAAAAGTAGCAAAAAGAAATCATCAAAAGAGCATCAAGGAGATAGTTCATGGACTGGTCTTGCTGATGCGTCTGCTGCATGAAGTCACTATCTATGGGAGTGTCACCATCTAAGTTAGAGTCACTCTCAGTCTTAGCCTCGAGAGTGATTTAATTTTTAAGGTTTTTTTTTGGTTTTTCATAAAAAAAAATTAAAAATTTAGGAGGGGGGCCATCTGGGCGTCCCCCATTTTCGGGAGGGGGCGTCTACAAGCCCCCCTCTACAAGAAACTCCTCCTAGTGCGTTTCCCCAAGTTTCGCAGAAAAGGGGACGCTGGGAAACGTTTCCCATGGAGCCTCCTAGCCCCCGGGGCGTGGGAAGCGCAGGGCGCAAGCCCCCGACCCTGGGAGACGTGTCCCCGTGGAACACTGTTATATTGTACTGAGTAAAAATCCACGTCTTTCAGAGAAGGATACGTTAAGGCATCTTGGATTCATCTTATGTTGGGGAATTTCATAGTGTTGCCAATGTTGGGGGATTTCCAGATTATGATTCTTCTTCTTTTCTTGGTAGACTTTCTTTCAGAACTTGTTTCACATGAATATATATGAATAAATTGACTACACAATTGAATATAGGATCAATACTTATGTAAATGGAGTTTAATGTAGGTTTCTTGTGAAGTAGGTCATTGTTTGTTGGCGTGGTTTGCTTTTTATTTTATTTTCTTGGAGACATTGGTCCATTCCTCTTGCTAGCTTGGAATGGTGTGACTAGTTCTTGCAACTCTTCTTCTTGTAGGTTTTCATCGTTGTTGACTTCCTCATCCTGGAGGGATTACTGGATTTCCAAGATTCCCAAGACCTCATCCTTTTTCTTTGCCATGCCAATCAAGCTAGCTTGGTCCTTTTTGTGGGTGGTTGCCTAAGGGTTGGAGAGGGTGTTTGAGATGTAAGACATGTAGCTTGGTTATTCATGGTGTTGAATCCTTGATAAGTTGTAGGGGAGGGGGAGTGATTGAAGCCTTCTTTCCTCCCTTTTGCATTTATGCCTTGCTTGGTGAAGGAGCTTGCTTTTCTGTTTTAGTATCCATGCTCTAGTTTTTGACTTCTTGCATTATAGCCTTCCCTAGGGTTGAAGTAATCTACTAATCTGTTGCGACTCTTTAGATGATCATCAAGCTATCTTTACTAGTTAGATGGTGCTTGTCCATTGCCTTGTCCCACCATTGGGGGTTTTCTTCGTGGTTTTATGGGACATTTGACTTTTGGATTCTTGACACAATGCATTGCAATGTGTCTTGTTTCCAAGCAATCCCTACATTATAGAAGGGAACTTGTTAATAATTAAGAGGCTGGGTTAGCTGTAGTCTTTAGTTGCTAGCTTGATTTTTGCTAGGAGTCCTTTCTTGAAATCCATGATCATAGGTAGAATATGCTTTCACTGTGTTTCTCCACTTTTCTAAAGTGGAATTTGCCCAAGTCATTTCCTACCCCTTGCAACAAATCAAAATACCAAAAGTGCCAATGGAGTTTAGGTATTCTTACGTAGACTAGAGTGGTTGAGACAAATTTGAATGTAGGGGTCTACATATTCGTGCACAGTCTTGCTTTGCCCCATAACCAAGGGGCAAAGTTGAGGATTTGGTGTCTATCTTTTGCTAGGTCAAATTCCACTATGATGAATCCTTTTGTGCTCAGGTAATTAAAGGCTTCATCTATTACCATAAAACTTGTAGATGAGCCCATTCTCTTTGAAAAACTTTGATTGCTTCGGCGTGTCTTCAATAATTGCCATGGACGGGGCCCATTGCTTCATTCACCATTCAAACTTTAGGTCACTGTGAGGAGATTATTGTTGGACTTCTATTGGGGACTACTGCCTTGAAAGAATTTCTAGGAATTGTGGTGGATGGTGGTGAAGAGTTAGAAGAGATGGAAATTCAAGTTGAAGGGGGAGAGAGTTGGATAGATCAAATCTGGAGTGGTGGATATATAGGCCTATGGTTGAGGTTGTTGGTGATCTTTCAATTGAGGTGGAGCGAGGTTTTTGGTTAATGGAAGAGGAGAGTGGAAGCTTTCCCTTGCTAGAAGGCGGTGTGGCGAAAGGAGTGGAGCTCGACAACATTATTGAGTTTGAAGGTTATGGCACAAAGGAAGTAAACAATTAGTGATTCGCTAGAGGTGATGCCCATGGGGAAGAAACAAAGGGTTGGTTGGATGACAATATAATCTTGGAACTTGGAGGATGACATTGAGGGGAGAACTTTGAGGAGTTCAAGAATCCATTAGAAGGCATTGATGTAGCTATGGTAAAACTATAGTTTCTTCATACAAGGAAACTCCATATTCAATTTTGTAGGCTATAATACGATTATTTTTGGATTTTATGAACCATTTAGAGCCTTAATGTTAATGCATTTTTGTTTAGATATGTATTGCACTTGGTGCTGTTTTGTTATATTCAACCTTACGATACTATATACACAAGAAAATTTTATTTGGTGTTAATGGTTTGGATTTTTTTCTGTCTAACTTGAGATTAGAACTTAGATGAAAATTTATACAGCAGTTGCCTCAGTAATGCCAAATTCTGAGCTTGATCATCCATGAAAATCACAGCTTGTATGCTGCTGTTCGGATCCTCAAATTTCTACTGCGGCTCCATTAGTCTTCCTCCACCGAAATTCTTCACTCCTCGTATAAAAAATATATCAGACTTCAGAACACAAAAAGAGCATGTCTGCGCCTGCCTCAGTGCATTAGTAAACCCCCGAAATTCAGAGAATGAAATGTTATTTCTGCTGCCAACTCGTGCATACTGCTGCTACTCTTCAGAAGCACCCGAAATTTCAGACCCTGCTCCTGCTCCTTCGCTGCCACAGTCACACGAAAATCAGAGCTGAAAGCCAATAAAAAAAAACACAGCCTTAACCCTCTGCTGCATCCACCTCTTCTTGACTGCGGCTGCTACAGTGATCCGAATTTCCTCAGTAGCTGATCCGAAAATCTCAGAGCTATCTTCTACATCATCGAATTCCTTCCTCCCAAAATGAATGCGTTGGTTCTTATTTATATAGGTTTGATCCCCAATTTTTTATGAGGCCGACCTGTCTTGAAAAGAATTATTTTATTTTTGATTTTTATCTTTGACTGAGCCGACTTGTGTCATGTTTTAAAAATAAAATAGAAGAACAACTTCTTAGCAGGCCGACCTGTCAATTCTTCAAAGATCCCACACTTAAGGTTGTCAAGAGCCACACGACCAGCTACGAGGGTTCTTAGAACATCTTCAATGCCATCTTCAACGCATCAGGGCATGTCCATGGCTCTACGTGCATCTACATCCAGCTAACCACAAGATGAACCATATATCATCATCAGCAAACTATAAATATGTGGGTTCAAGACCCAAGGTGCCATATACAAGAGCTTTAAAGACTCAAGCCCATCATCATCATGCCCATCATCAAATGGTAGCATGGACCATCATAAGCAAACAAGTGTGTCTAAGTGCCATCATATCATCATGTACGTGGATGCCAAACCTTTTCATGCACTATGACCATCTCCAAGGGTTCCATGACCCCATCAACCCACAAATGACCACAGAATGGGTCATTTGGCCCATTTGATGTTCCAATGCCCAAATCATGCCATGTCATTAATATTTATAACTCCTTGCCATATCAACAACCTTTGTCTTCATTTGTCATTAATGGTTTGTCATCAATGACAACCTTGCTCAACAATTATACCTCATAAGCATTTGATAAAAAAAGCATCCACACATGAAGATCACTACACCATTGATAAGCCTCCAAAGCTTTCTTTATTCATAAACAAATCAACAATGATCATACAGAGTTTTGGCAGAGCTTCACTACTTACCTGCTAAACCAAGAGGAAGAGCTTGCTTTTATAGAGAAATTAGCCTTCAAACCCTAAGAGGGTGCACTTCCCAAGGAGAGAGATGGATTGGGGGTTCTAGAAATCATGGCAAGTGTCCTGTATGCAAGAGGGAAGGGATGCCACCTCTCATGGGAGGCTGCCACCTCTCCCAACCAACTCCAACAAGAGAGACACGTGTAATTGCACCCTCCTTTGGAGAGAATGCGCGCCCGTCATGGAAGCACATCAAAGCCACCTCATTTTGTTGGCAAATATGCTCCAACAACTCATTTATTGACCTAGACAAGATGCCAACCAACATGGACACACCTCAGAGACAAGCTCCCTTTGATTTAAGAAATGGATTTTCTCCATATTTCCCAATTATTTGACCCAAAAAGTCATTTTAAGAGAAAATCAAAATTAGTAATTGAAAATCACAATTTCGACTCTCAAAAGTGGGTTTAGGGGTTAAGTGGGAGCTCTGGGTCCAAAAACGAGCATCCCTATGACAAATTTGCCCCCCTAGATCCACGTTTATGACTTTTTGAAATTTTACAATTTTTTTTTTTTGTAACTAGGGGAATCGGCAACTGGAGACTGTGCTGGTACTTGCGTGACACAGGGTCCAGGGATCCAATCCCGCTACCACTATACCCCCAGGTGCCCCACACACCCCGCAAGCATGGGGCACGGGTAAAGCCAAGTGTGATTTGAACTCGTGACCTCCATTTACAATTGTGACTTCATAACAACTGAACCGCCAATAAGCCACACCCGTGCGGGCATTTTGAAATTTTACAATTAAAATACACCTTATCGATGATTTTATTAAAAAACAGAAAAATTAAAACATCCTTGGGGGGACTTAGCGCATGTTCACAAAACTTTGGGACTATAACTAGCATGGTAATATACATAGAATCAAGTCTTGAAAAGTCAAGACCATAGGATTTAATAACCCTCCCAAGGCATAATCATCACTTTCACCACTCCCTTTGGAGGATTTTCAGTGAAAAACTTGAAAATTATATCGCTAAAAAACGTCGCATAATTAACAAGGAAAAAACACTCTAGGGTGATTAGTTTGATGACTAAGTCCTAGGAAGGCTAACTATTTTACAAAAGGTCATCATGCTACATCATTTATTACAATTCCCCCAAGGGGGTGTGAACATGCAAAAAAACATAAAAATGGCTAAAAATTGGCCTACTTGGATTTCTGAATTTTGGTGATGAACATTCTTTGTCGACTCACTTGAGATCCAACTAAGTACCACTTAGGTGGTAACAAATTCTATAAGGAAGGTGCTAGTTCTTTCAATATAGAGTTGGCCATTTGATAGAAAACAAAGATCCTTCCATGTATGCAATTTTTTTTTTTCATTTTAACTTTTGAGTTTATATATAAGATTAATTCTAGGTTCTTGAATCTATATTCTAAATTTGAGATTTATAATTTGTTTGAACTTCATCTTATGATAGCTTATATATATATATATGTATGTATGTATGTATGTATCTTCTTTTTAACTTCGAGTTTATTTAGATACAAAATTCTAGATTCTTGAATCTAAAATTCTAAATTTGAGATTTATAATTTGTTCAAACTTCATCTTTTGATAACTTATGTGTGGGACTTAGTTGGAAACCATTGCCTTGAGTTGCAATGGTTTGCAAGGAGACTTCTCATTTGAACATGTGATGCATTTGGGTGTGAACATATTCACATGATGAAAGGAAATTGTTTGGAACAAGCATTATGTGATTTGGTCTTCATGCAATATAATCTTCAACGAGGTGTGTTACCCCCCCATTTTGTCATGGGTGTCCGCATGTGATTTTCATCACACATTCAATGGGGGGTTATATTTTAATGGGGGTATGGATGGCCTTGTGTTGATTCTCTAGTCCATGTGACATCTTCACACTTGGTATTGCTTTGTTGTTTACTTGCCATTGAGTGACCTTTCTAGCATGTATTTGATGTCACAACACATGTCCTATGGAGTGCTCTAGCTTATTTGGCATGACTTGGTGACATGGATGGCTTATGATGACCATTCCTTGGAGCGCCTATTTTTCTTATCACTTGGATGGCATCTTGGTTTCATTGGGTATCATTATTGCTTGGACACTCCTTGTTTATCTCTATTGGCACATATGAAGGCGTGCTATTGGCTTGTAGAAGGGGCCACCCCTTTCCTCATGAAGTGGTTAACTATCATGGAGATCTTGTTGTTGAGTTGGATGCTTCTATCATTGATGATGGTCTCTTTAGTTCGTGGATCTGGCCTTTGCACATAGATTGATAAGTGGGTTGATATGTGAACATCCTTTCACATGTTTTGAGTTTTGACACTTATATGGTCAAAAGGAGGCAACACCCACACTTGGAAGCATTCCATATGTGGTTCCATGCCATATTTATATTGAGGAGTGCATACTCATTTGAGGTTACTTTTACAATCGTTTATGTTTTATCTATTGGAGCATTCACCTTTTGGGGCATTATTTGTTGGAGCGTTCACATTGGAGAGCATCCATTACGCATTTATGATGGGATGTCCACTATCAGAGGGTTTCTTGCACCATTTTCATGCTTTTTTGTTGGAGTGTTCTCTTGGAGAGCCACACATATGGTTGTTGAAGCATCTTTGACTTGGTTTGCATCCCTTTTCATGCTCGGTTCAATGAGTGGTCCACCTTGGTAGCTTATTCTGGGAGGGTGCTCACCTTGGAGGTGTCCCACACATCATTTTATGCCATCTTTTGAGGTAGCATTCTATGAAGGAGGGCTTATGCACAATCTTCGATGTTTTGATGGAGGTTGTTTGACATTTGAGGAGATCTAGGGGGTTAAACCCTAAATCTAGGTTTGTCTACTATCTTGCATGCTTATTAGACCTTTTCTCTTGGAGCGCTACATTGGGAGAGCCTATGGAGGCTACACATTGGGGTTTTACTTGTCATATTTCCTAGCTTGATGTAGGTGCCCTCTCATTCTTTATTGGAGGCTTGTACATGTGGCTTTGACGACATTATTTAATGCATGTTGTTGGAATAGTTGGAGTATTTTGCTTTCTTTACTCCTCTAGTCTAGATCTAGGATTTTATTATTATTTTTATTGTAGGAGGAAGATGAGCTAAAAGCTATATAAGGCTTTGCTATGTCCTTCATTTCACATGGTTGGATTTGTTGAGTTTTCTCTCCTTGGAGCTTGATGGATATATCTTTCTTGGTGTATATTGATCCACCCAGCAGTTGGCATTATTGTCGGATGACAACATTGACTTAGACTTCGACAAGTTCATCGACTTCGACAAGTTCATCAACTTCGACATGCATCGTCGACACTTCTGATTGACGAACTACGACAGATTGTCTCTCTGTCTTCCAGTCGACAGTAACGGTTGAACTTCTGAAACTGTTCTAACTTCTCTTGTAACTGGAACGTAATGGGCAGGCAACCCAAGCGTCTCAACACTCTATTTAAGCATGTAAAATATTGTAATATACAACAAATAATAGAGAAGAATCAAGATCAGTTCGCATTCCTGCATATTGTGTGTGTGTGTGTGTATGTTTATGTGCGTAGTGTATTCCTGCTTTGCTTATTCTTATGCTTCCGCCATAACAATGCCGATTCATTTAGTCGAATTGTTGTCCCCATCATGCACTTGAGCGCGTACAGACCATTGGTATCAGAGCAGTATTCATCTAGAGCTTAGCTTTGTTTGTGCGTAAACACTTCCATCGAAGTTACCTGACTTATGCCTGTTCAAACACGCTCGCAAACTCAACAATTCAAGCATACACTACCTTCAAAGATGGCAGGAGAAGTAGGCAATCGACATGCAATTGACGAGAAAGAGCAACTCATAGAGCAAGCCCTGGCTTGACAACGAATTGAAATGTTCTCCCAGTTCAATGAGATTCTCACGCGATTTGCTTCGACATCAGGAGGAATTCCGACAAGATCTAACTCCGACAAAATCAGTCCATTCAAGGTGCAAATGAATTTGGACATACCGAATCTAGAATGCAAGATTGACGTGGAATCCGTTGACAATTGGAATCCTATTACTCTGTGAATCAACTCTCAGAAACTGAAAAGATCACCATTGCATCCTTAAAGATGTCAACATCTGTGCACTGCTGGTGGCAGAACCTATCGACAAAGATGGAGAAAAGTGGAGACCCCATAGAGACATGGGAGAAATTTGTCGAATACGTTCGAAAAGAGTTCTACCTGCCCAAGTACATTGAACAACAATATAAGAAGTGGCAGCAGCTAAGGCAATGGAAAGACCAGTCCATACAGAGTTACATCGACGAGTTCTATCGACTAATGGCTAGACTTGGCGTTCAAGAAGAAGAGAAATTGCTTGTTCTGAAGTACATCAACAGATTGTCCCCGTACATTTAGCAGGAGATGGAGTTTTTGATTGTCAATACGCTTGCAGATGCATTCCACTATGCCAGTGAGCTTGAAGCCAAACAGAAAGGAAAAGCACGTTTCACGACCAAGCCGACAGGACGACCACCCAACAAGAAGCCACCAACCGACTTCGACAAGTCAAGATCTTCTCAACCAACTCCGCCAAAGCAAGATAATGGCAAAACGCATTCTCAGAAAGATAAAAGGGAACGTAGCAAACAACCTCCTACCGGGAAATGGTGTGATTACCACAATTCATCATGGCATGATACGTCTGAATGCAAAGCTCATAAGACATTTTTGGCAAAAGTGTTGACATTCGACTTGTTCGACAAAACTCTAGTAGAATCTGACCCAGAAGCAACGACCCTTTTAACATCGACATCAACCACTCCAGCAGCCTCGACTATCGTCGACGAGGAGGAACAAGAGCGCCTATTCCATACACAGATATGGGTTCAAAACAATCCATTGCATCTTGATTATGGATAATGGTAGCCAAAAGAACTTTGTTTCTGAAGATATCATTAAGAAACTAGGCCTTGTTACCACTCCACATCCTCAACCTTATAACATCGGTTGGATAAAGGATGGATGGGAACTAAGGATCACCCGACAATGTAAACTCACCTACTTCATTAAGCCTTTTGAAGATGAAGTACTCTGCGACGTGGGACCACTCTCCGTAGTCGATGCCTTGTTTGGGAAACCTTACTTATGCGATTGACATGGAAGTTACCAGTCACGACCTCAGAAGGTGATTGTCGGAATTCAGAACCAATGGTACGACATACCAGAGCGGCGACATACACCAACGGTTGCAATGATATCTGCTAAACAGACGAAGAAGCTCATCAACCATGCTCAGAAGTTCGCATTGATCATGATCAAGCGGCAACACTCCAGGAAGACTGCAGCAACCAGTCGACTCATCGACTAATGCAGCTCCCGACAAAAGCAGCAGATCGACAATATCCTTGATGAGTACCAAAACCTATTCCAAGAGCTAGACAGAGTACCTCTACATTGCCAGGTAAAACACTCTATTGAACTTGCTCTTGGTTCTTCATTACCTAACACATTTGTTTATAGAAGATCCATTATCGAAAATGAAGAGATTCGCAGACAAATTCAAGATTTGATCAACAAAGGTCATATCCGACCCAACTCCTCTCGTTGTGGAAGTCCAGTCGTCCTCGTTCCAAAGAAAGACTGGACTTGGCGCATGTGTATCGATTACCGTCCCTCAACAAAATTTCGGTAAAGAATAGATACCCTCTGTCGTGGATAGACGAGCTCATCGACTGTTTGAAAGGTGCTAAATTCTTTACTAAGCTCGACTTCAAGTCGAGATATCATCAGATTCCAATCGAGGAACCATAAGGCATGACTAACCATTCAAAAAATCCTTCCTTGGTCTTGAAAGCAGTTTTCCATACATCTACGGGAATATGGATAACATTCTTTGACCTTTCATCGACAAATGGGTCATTGTCTATCTCGACGATATATTGATTTTCAGTCGATCATGGGAAGAACATGTCGGACAACTTTGACAAGTCCTCGACACTCTCCGACAACATCAACTCTACTTGAACATGGACACATGTTCCTTTGCGATGAACAACATCAAATACTTGGGGTATGTAATTGATTCTGCAGGAATTCACGTCGATCCAGACAAAGTGCAAATCCTTAAAGATTGGCCCATTCCTCAAAGCATTCATGAACTAAGAAGTTTTCTTGGTTTGGCGAATTTTTATCAACGATTCATACTCGGCTTCAGTTACATAGCCTGGCCTTTGAATCAGTTGACCAAGGGAAATGGGAAAACTGTCTTCAAATGGACATCGACGCAACAAGAAGCTTTCGAACAACTCAAACACAAGCTTTGTACTGCACCAGTACTTGTGTTACCTGATTTGCATCAGCCCTTTGAGATTGAGACGGATGCATCGGACTATGCCTTGGGCGCAGTGATCACTCAGTTTGGTCACCCAGTCGCTTTTCGTTTTGAAACTTTTAACGACATTGTTAGAAGATATTGGACGTATGAAAAAGAACTGTACGCCATTGTGCAAGCTCTTAAGCAATGGAGACATTATATCCTTGGCAAGGAGACGGTCATTCTCACTGACCACAAGCCTTTACAGTTCGCCTGTCCCAGTCGAAGTTACAAACAACTCGACAACTCACGTGGATTAATTACGTGCAACAATTTCAGTTGGTAATTAAGTATCAGAAAGGTAAATCCAATGCCGTCGTCGATTCTCTAAGTCAACCACCCATTACTCTCCTTCTTACAGTGATGAGTATGCAGGGTTATGACACCATCACTTGGTCTCAATTGTATCAGGAAGACAACGACTTTTCATCAGTCTATCGACAGCTTCAGACCGACAAGTCGTTGACCTCCGACCATTTCCTGAAAGACACCTTGCTATACAATCTTGGACAACTTTGTGTATCGACAGGTGAGCAACGACAACAGTTCATTTGGGATGCACACTACAACAAGATTGCATGACACTTTGGAGTAGCAAAGACCCTTGCTATTCTCCAAAAGTATTTCTTTTGGCCTTCACTTAAAATTAACGTCAACAAGTACATTTGAGCATGCGTGGTTTGTGCCATTGCTAAACCGCCTAATTGACGACAGGTATTGTACACACCTTTTCCAGTTCCTAGTTGACCATGAGAATCTATTTCTATGGTACTTGATGGGATATCCTACTACCAAACACAACATGACGCAATCTTAGTAGTAGTCGAGAGATTTTCCAAGATGGCCATTCTTATTCCATGCAAGAAGACTATGACATCGCAACAGACCGCTCGGCTCTGAACATGTCTGGAAATATTATGGTTTACCGACAACTATTATTTCCGACAGAGATGCCGGATTTGTCAGCATCTTTTGGAAGACTCTCTGGCAACAAATCGACACAAGACTTTCCTTATCGACAACTTTCCATCCTTAGATAGACGGACATATGGAAGTGCTTGGTAGTACAACTGCTTCGTATGTACAACCACAAGCATCGACGAACATGGGATGGCAATCTTCCATATGTACAACACAGCTACAATCGTGCGCACAACTCTACGGGTAAGAGTCCATTTGAGATCTGTTATGGATTTCAATCCTCGACGCCTATTGACTTGATTAGTTCCTCGATACAGTCGAATGATACCGACTATAACCGATGAGAAGTTGACAAAGCATTGAAGTTTTGAGATCAAATCTGTGACATCCAAAGATAATCACGGGAAATGTTGCAACGAGCTAATGCGAAAGCTAAGGTTCGACACAATAAGCATCGTATCCCTCATTCATTTCAAATTGGGGATCATGTCTGGTTGCATCTCAAGAAGGAATGCTTCATTGGTCCATATAAGAAGCTGAAGCCTTTGTGATATGGTCCGTACAGTATACTTGAGCAGATTGGAGAAAACGCTTTCCAGCTTGACATTCCTTCACGTTTGGGTCTGCATCCAGTATTTAATGTGGATCTACTTCGACCATACCATGCACCACTGTTGGAACAGAATGACTTGCAGACAACAGAACTCAACGACATCCCATCCAGATGTTTAGGAGACTCTACCTTGCGACACCATTGTAGGACGATGAGTACGCCATACAAGGACGAACACAATTCCCTTGTTTTAGGTGGCCAACGCCGGACATATCCCAACCCAAGGAAAATGGTACTCTGCTACTGAATTGACCGACACGTTTCCTCATCTGTACAAGCAAACAATGGGGACCATTGTTTCTTAAGGAAGGAGGTATGATCCACCCAGCAGTTGGCATTATTGTCAGATGACAACATCGACTTTGACTTCGACAAGTTCATCGACTTCGACAAGTTCAACGACTTCGACAAGTTCATCAACTTTGACATGCATCGTCGACACTTCCGACTGACGAACTACAACAAATTGTCTCTGTCTTCCAGTCGATCGCAACGATTGAATTTCTGAAATCGTTCTAACTTTTCTTGTAACTGAACGTAACGGGCAGACAACCCAAGTGTCTTAGCACTCTATTTAAGCATGTAAATATTGTAATATACAAAAAGTAATAGAGAAGAATCAAGATCAGTTTGCATTCCTGCATATTGTCTATGTGTGTATGTTTATGTGCGTAGTGTATTCCTGCTTTGCTTATTCTTATGCTTTCGCCATAACAATGCCGATTCATTCAGTCGAACTATTGTGCCCGTCGTGCGCCTGGGCACGTACGGATCATATATTGAAGTGTAAGGGTTTCTTCCCCTATCATTGTGTGGCTTACGTTTCTTTTTCTAAATATTTTTCTTTAAGGGTCATATGATAAGGGTATATCTACCTCATTGGAAGGGTTTTATGTGAGAAATATTACATTTCCCTTTGATGTCTTATGCATGAATGTAATAACTTGCTCCTATCATCTTTCTGGAGTTGATGCTTATAATGCTTCATTCTCTAAGTCGCACCCTATTTGTCAATGTTTTGATGTGGCATCATTTGGGCCCTCCTAGTATACTTTCTACATTCATTTTTTTAGCATGTTAAAAAGGACTTTTGTTCATTGTTGAAGGATCGACTCTCTACTAAAAGGATCGATACCTACATTATAGGTCGTAGTTTGAGTGTATCTTATGGTGCTCATCAAGATTGGAGATTATGTGCCCTATGCAATCATATAATCCCTCAACATTAGTATTTTATTGAAAAGTTGTTTGAACAATGACACTTTGGGTTTAACAAATTCTTAATTTTATTTAGAGGTTGATGCTTTTGCTTGTTCCATCTCTCATCAATAAATTTTCAAATAGGAAGACATCTATATTTGTTCTCCTTATAGGGCATCTTAATTGCCCTTTTGGCTTGATCCATAGGCTCTGAAATATAACTCATTGTGGGTGATTTCCATCCACCATTTGCAAGACATCAACAAGAAGCTTAGTGGCATGATGACCTCTTTTGCATAAGTTGAAAAAGCGCCCTAATAAACCAAGTGGGATCTTAATCCCTTCTGGCTTTGCTTTTCCAATGTGATGCACAACATTCATCACTACAAAACATTCCCTCAAATTGTTCTTTAGGTTAATAAGACATTGTGACAAAAGAAAATCCGTGGAAAATTGAGTAATAGATGGTGAAACAAACCTATAGTTTTTCTCATAAGATTGAGAATCCATGTGCTCTTGTAAATATAAATTCGGCTATGGATTTGGCTTGATCCACAACCTTCTTCACTCAATCAATTTTGTGTCGAGATAAGCGAGGTGCTTTAGAGATTTGGGTGGGGGGAAGATCTCCAACGCTTCATGTGCGTACATGTAACATTAAAAAATGAAAAAAAGAATGAACATCTTATTTCTTTTTATTATGTTAACATTATAAAAAGCGTCAATGATTTAATCATAAACCATAAACTAGAATATATCCATCTTAACCTTGGATCTATTAGCCATTGAAAGGGATAAAATATCCAAGATATTTGCACACTTTGATGTTTTCTTGAACTCAATGCTTATTAGATATGAAGTTAAGATTAACCAGTACCCTCAAGTATGAGGTCCAAGCAATGAGCAGTATATGGAGTCCAAAAAAAAGTGCGATGTTTTTCTCGCAACATCTTCTTAGGCAAAACAAAAAAAAGTGCGATGTTTTTCTCGCGACATCTTGTTAGGCAAAACAAATCTTGCATGGTAGAACATTCTTAACCGGATTATCTATAATGACTTAACTACATTCTCCACCCCGACCTCCATAACCACACCATCCAAGAGATCCCATAGCAGTTTCACATCCTCATCTCATTGGATGCATCAACTAATTTTAGAAACATGGTTCCTCATGGAAAATAAATGGGGAAATTGATGATGATTTGTGACTTGCCATTGATCCATCCATTAGACATGATGATATATCTTTTTTGTGATGGAGATTGTCTGAATTCCTTTAATGGTTTATGCAAATCTTTGACCTCTTACGGCAAAATCATCTTTGTCAATTCTTGACAATTAGGGGCTTTGAACCCCAATCAACAGGAAACTATAACATTCATTATAGGTTGGTAATAGGGGAAGCGGGCAACATTGGATGATGTATTAAATTTGCTTCATACAAAAATCTCTCAATATATCAACATGCAACTTTCCTTGCATTTATTTTCATTATCAGTGTTACTTCCATGAATGCTTGAACTTTTGAACCTTTCAACTAAAGACACTATCCTTTTCCTCATCCTTGTTTCACGTGGTGTAAGTAAACATTTTCAATCTCTAAAGTTGATAAATTAAATAAGAAGAAAATAATAGCAAACATTTGTTGATGGACTGAAAGAGGACATGGAGAAATAAATGGACACCATATCTAAGGAAATCTGATAATTGAATTCGTTAATTCCAAACTAAATACTACTTTTTTCCCAAGCATTAGTTGTATTAAATATTTACAGAAGAGTATAGAGGCTCCTCGATTATCCCCACATGAGTTTTAGATTACAAAAAAATATAATAAATTTTTTGATCTTTGTTTTACCAATTAAAATTTGGGATTATCAGTATGTATTTTATTTCTCCAGCGAATCAATTAATCATTATAATAGTTAAAAATTCGATAATTGAAAGTACAAAAATAACTGAATGTAGGGCCTGGATTTAGAGCTTTATGCAATGTCCGTTGGTAATTGTGAATTAGCTCTTGTTGGAAACAGGCAAACAAATCATATCAAATTGTAACTTTAACCATCAAACTACAAAACAATAGATAAGTCAATGAGATGTCTGAATTTGAAATATGCTAATAGGGCAAAACGTGGGGCAGCTGATTTTTGGCATTAAAAGTCAATAGGTTGCAAATTTTCCAAATATATGCATGAAAAATCTCTCTTGCCATGTGTGCGTCACTGTGTTGTAAACAACCCTACATGCATAATGATTGTGAGATAGGTGGTTTATAACTATGAGGCATTCCCTGCACCAAAAGCTCTGCCAAGGTGGTTTATGAGGTATTCCTTGCACCGAAAGCTTTGCCAATCTAGACTCTGGCTTTGGAGTGAACTCCTGAACTTGATGTGGTAGCATCCTAGTTGGTGGTAGCATCCTAGTTGCCATAGACGGTTTCATTGTCATGCCTCATGGACCCTTTCTAGCTTGTGGTTGTTATTTATTTGATCTTCATAATAACAAGCTATTACTAAGGTGGCATATCCCTATGATGGGATTTTGTTGCACACAAATACTTCCTTTTGCAAGGGGTGTGTGTTATGGATAATCCCATATGGATAACAATTGTGAGACAAAAGTGGTGTTAGAGTTTATGGTATCTCGAGATGCCCTCCATGATTCAGATGTCTTGCATGGAGGTACATCAGCAGTATAGGCATTAGTATGGAGTAGAGGGTGAGATACACTCTACTCAATGGCATGAGTCCATTGGTGACTGCATGCGGACCTTCCGGGGTGTTTTGCCTCTTGCATGCATGAGATTTGCATGGCCAGTTAGTAATTAAAAGATGCATGCAAAAGTAACTTTTTGCATGCATAGATATTAAGTTTTTGGTAAACCTAATTGATCGGTGAGATTATATATATAGGCAGAAGGTCCCCGGATGAGGTAGCTCAGTTGATTTATTAGAGAGTGATCTGTCAGGAGTGAGGAGGGTGCATTAGTGCATGCAGGGCGACTTTCTGAGAGAGGGAGGAGCTCCTGCAGGAGGGAGAGTGGTGTGATCTGAGTTGGATCAGACACCACTTGTCCATAGGCACTTGGTGCTCAAATCTGTGGATTGAGATAGTTCACTTGAGTGGATTTTGCAGAGATTGTGGAGGATGACTTCCATAGAGGGAGAGGGGCACATTACCAAAGGAGAGAAGAGCTCATTCAGAGTCCGATCTGTCGATTGAGTGTCTGAGACTTTCAGGGTAGCCTTGGCTCAGTGTTTGAGGAAGGTCTGTGACGATCAGAGCTCAGATCTGCTGAGATATGATCTTGTATGTGCCTTTGACATTCAGAGGGAGGGCACACTTTTCCATGCAGAGGAAGGGCGCATTCATTGCTTGAGCAAATTGGCTTTCTTCTGGAGCAGAGCAGAGCAGAGCAAAGCAGTGGGAGAGGCAGCACAGTCAAAGCTACTTGCAGACAGACTCAGATCCAAATTGACAGCTAGGGTGCATTTCCTCAGTGCATGCATCAGCTGATGCATGCAGATCTAGGGCATTGACCCGTCTGGATTGAGTGTTACATCTGAGGTAACATTGTATGTGTTATCCCTAAAGTTGAACCTAGATTACTGGGATTCAAGCTTAAGGAAATCTTAACAGTATGTATGAGGTAACTAAACAATAACTTTATCAGGTTAGGTGGTAGATGAATATATGACAGAAATCTAACAACTCAGAAATCAGGTAACAAGGAGTATATCTGGTTTCAGTATTTAAACATTGACAGAAAATGACTATGAGTATGACTTTATGAATATAAAAGCTCAGGCTCTATTTCAGAACATTGGTCATAGTTACATGCTAATCAAAAGAATCATAGTATAAAATGTTAAGATCATACATAGACAAGGTAATGATAACATATACTTCATTAATTAAAATAGAGAAGGCTCATAGATCATAATCAATTCCAAAAACAGTCATTTCTTATAAATATAACATAAAAAACCATATACATGCCCGTAAACGCGAACTCACAACATGACTTCCATCATACGTTCAAAGTTCCAATCTCTATTACTTCATTACTGTTTGATATATATACAAAAGTGTTTAAAGCTTGAAATAGTTTGGAGATCCTATTTTTATGGATCGAATCCTTTGAAAAATAGTAAAGTCTTTTCAACTTTAAACTCTCTTAAAATATAACATAGTCAAAATAAACAACAAAAACTACTATATACCAGCTATGGAATCACTAATTAAACTATCTTAGGCTATCAACATCTAGATGCTTCTAGAAGACTCTGCCAAAATAGTCAGGTCATCAAGAACTTGAGATCTCTTTCGTAGCCTGGTATATTCAGCATCCTCATTCTTTTCCTGACCCTGGAATTCTTTGACTTGATTCTTCATTTCTTCCCACTGCTTCTGAATTACCTTCTTCTTCTTCAATATATTCTTGGACGCTAGAACCAGTTTTTGATAGTCAACATCTTTTTGTCCTAGGTCTTCCCGTAACCTTTTATTTGCCAACATCAAATTTTCATTGATATCCTGTAAGTATTTGCACTGTTCTTTATAAGATTGCAAGGTTTGTCTAACCTGATCCAATTCTGTAGTTACTTCAACATCTTCTACATCCATTGATACATCCTCCATTTGCAAAGGTTTGGATTTTGACATATTTTCATTACCAGAAGGAGTCTGCTTGTTCACAGAGAATGCTTCTAGTATATGACCTACATTCCCTTGGAGGTCAACAAAATTTTCATCTTCAGAAACATATCTATCAGGTCCCTGTATATCTTTTTCATAATCAAAGTCATTGATAGCAATGATTTCATTACATGTTACAAACAACTTCATCAACCCTATTTCTGCATCAAGCTTGCTTCTGGATCTAGTTCTCGGCTTCAAGTCTAACTGCTCTGTATCTAGGGTTTTAAACTTTTCACTTCTATTCCCAACGGGACTTCTTACAACCATACTAAGCATATCTGATTCCTTTTCCTTAGACTGTTTGGCTAATTGCTTATCTTCATTTGCAACCGGTTTGATTTGCTCTGCTTCAATCTATCTCTCGGGCTCCTTTGTTTGCACCTGTTTGCTTAATTGTTCTGACTCTTTGCCTTTTGATTTAACCGGCTTCTTTTTCTTCTTAACCTCAAACCCTGATTCAAGAATGAAACTATCCCAATTTCGCCCAACCTGGTTCAAATGCGAGAGTACCAATAACTTGATAAGACCTTGATGAAAAATAGAACAAATTGTATGTTGTGGATGGTTTTGAACAAACAAAATCATTCTTTGTAGACTCTTTAGCAGATAATAGGGCAAATTTAACTTGTTACTTCCATTTAAATGCATCAGTAACTGAAGGTGGCATCTCAAGACTCTGTCATAACGACCATCACAAGAAATATAATTCTGGAGCATTTCTAAAGGGATTCGCCAGTTAGGTTTTAGCTTGCCGATATGCACACCATTTTTCCAATTTAACCTTTCGAACCCTGGTAGTAGGAATTCACTATAATCCCCTTCAAATTCCTGCTGTTTGAACCATCTTTCACCTTCTGCTGGGACACCAATAACCTCTGAAATTACCTGCTCATCAACTGCGACTTTGAAGGTTTGAAAATCAACCCATCCATCTTTATAATTTTTAATGAAAGCTCTGGTTACCTATAAATTATAACCTTGCAATTTCTCGCAGAAAACCATCCATCCCGCTTCTTTCATCAATTGTGCTGATTCAGGAAACTGCTTGATCCATTCAATGTTATCAGGCTCCAGTCTACAGATGAGACCACCTGGTTTCTTCTTTATGTGACTTTGTGAACTCTCCTCCATCTTTACCCTAAACGAATGCAATGCAAAGTAAAACAGAGCTAACCCTAAACTACAGGGTTCCTTTCAATGCCGAATACCCCTGTTCATCGAACTTGATGCATTTGATGTTTCGAGAGCTGTGCACATAACCCTGCACTGACTATTTGATAACTGGGATATATGTATGACTGCCACGACTCGTTGAAAGTACATATTGCATGAATAATCATAATTCATCAACAATCATGATATATGAAACCAAAATATAAAACTTAACATCCTTATCGATAATGATCATACATTTTTCATTACTGGTGACATTAGTACATTTGAAATTATAATATATGCTGCCAGGTCACCCTTTAATCAGAATGAATCATATCAATACTCTCAAATATATTTGAAATGGTTTTGTATTTAAGAAATAAAACCCTTCTTTGAAAATGAAAATGAAATGTGAGCCTTATCTTTATTTTATTTATGAAAAATTCAATAGAATGTAACTAGGATAAAATCTGAGATTAAGAAACATAAAAAAAATGAATAAATGGGAAAATGTGAAAAGAAAACTAAGATGAATAAGGAATGAAAACTAGGTAAAAGTGGTACTAATCTAAGAAACAACCCTAGAGATAACAGTATGTATTTGCTTATTTCATATATTGCTCTGGGCTCGAGATAGAAGAAAGCTCCATAGGATTGCTAGTTTTCCCCGTTTGGGGTTTCCAGGGTATATTCAGTGTGATATGTGATTGATTGAGCATTTCAGTATTTAAGTTGTAAAGAGATCTATAGCTGTTGATTCTTAAGTCATTAGAGTATTATTGATTTACAGAGACTCAAACTGCTTGAGATCTCAGGGCTATCCAGAGGGAGTAGTGATCTCTGGATTAAAATTTACAAGTGGTTTATGAGGCACTACTGAGCACCAAAAGTTCTGCCAATCTGGAAGCTAGCTGGGGGGTGCAAGTCGTTGGGTTGACATGGTAACATTCTTACTCACTCCAGTAACATCAAAGACAGTTTTAGTGTCATGTCTTGTGGGCCCTCTCTAGCTTGTGTTGTTTGTCAATGTGATGTACATAACTACAAGCTACTACTTCAGTACCATACCCTATGATGAGATTTTGATCCACATCAATACTTCTTCCTGCATGTGTCTATGTTGGTGTGCATGTTAATAATCCCTCATGGATAACAATTGTGAGATAGAGGTGGTTTTTGAAGCATTACCTGCACTAAAAGAGTTGCAATAAGGATGTTGATCATCCTTCCTCACTCAAGTCCTAACATCATCGATGGTTTTAATGTCATGCCTTGTGGGTCTTCTTTGGCTTGCAGTTGTTATCTATGCTATCCATATTACAAACTATTACTACAGTGGCATGTCCGTATGATGGGGTTTTGTTCCACATTAATACTTCCTTTTGCCATGCATGTGTTGTGAGTAATCCCACATGGATAGTGGTTGTGATACATAGATGGTTTGTGAGGCATTATCTACCCGAAAACACTTGCCAAAACAGAAACTGTTTCTGGGGTACAAGTCCCCAAGTTGATGTGCTGGCATCCTCCCTTGCTCCAGTGCTAACATTACCAGCAGTTTCACTGTCATGCTTGTCAACCCAGTCTAGCTTTGCGGCTGTTATCTATGTGATGTTGGTAATTACAAGATATTTCTACAGTGGCTTATCCTTACAATGTGATTTTTTCCCACATTAATACTTCCCCTCTCTTTTCTTTAAAATTTAAGTATGTTTTTTATATGCCATATCATATGCTGAGTTATTCTTTTGAGTCAGATTCATGCTCTTACTCTTTGTCTTGCTGAGTTATTTCCTAGTCCAAGTCATGTTATTTGTCTTTAGGGCAACCACCTAACCTGTAATTGTATAAATAGTGCCTATGTCTATTATGTAGTCTTTCTCACTTGTGAGCTGCCTCAAGAGTTGTATGTGGTGCAAGGATTAGCATGTATGCCATTTACTTATGTTGCAATAAATATTTTTCATTGAAATTGAGTTAGAGTTTTGTCTTTTACATTGTATTTTCTATATTTGGCATATCCATTTATTTAGAAACAAACATGAATGCATCAATTTATGAAATAAGAATTGTTACCTTCGGGAAATTTTCATTTTTATTTTATTTTAAATGAGCAGGTTAATTTTGAAATCATGACATTTGACTGGTAGCATTGTTAGCCACGAACACCTCTAATAGGAGTGCATGCATTGTTACAAATACACATTTTTGGAATCCATTGGTTGCTTATGCAACCATCCCTATTTAATGCCTGTCAGGACTCAATGTATATGCGTGATACGTCCATTAATATGGATCTACTAATTCCTTTTGAGTGCAAAGCAGAGATCATTGTGAAAGGCTCTTGATATTATCTTCTCTTATCCACTTTGGACCATCTTTGTGTAATGTGTTTCGAGTAAGTTGTGTGTTTGCTCCTCCATTGCAGGTCACTCTCCATGAGGATTGACTTATGGAATCCACTCATGCAATTTGACCCATGCTGCGGGGGAGCGCCCTATCCCCTAATGCTTCGCTCCGAGAGAGAGCGATCAAGAATTGTTCCTGGGAGTGCGATTCTTGACCGCTCCCTTCTGGGAGTAATTTTAGGGAGTGCACTCCTTGATGAAAAAAATGCTCCCTGGTTTTTCAGGGAGTGACCACGGAGAGATAAGGGAGCGTCGCTCCCAGAGCACTCCCTCATCGTTCCAAGTAGCAAAAACACGTTCCCTAATTGCTCCCTCAATGCTCCCAGGAATTGAGGCGATTTGTTTTTGCTTTTTGGAACCAAGACATGGTTCCACTTGGATGTTTGGTCATGGTTAGGGTTCATTTAGGGCATTTATTAAATGGTAATGTTAAATTCTTAAAAGTGACATTCTCCTTATCTTTCATTTTCTATCCTTTGACATTCTCCCTATCTTTCATTTTCTATCCTTTTACTTAAATTTTTAACATTGCCATTAATTGTTTCAGGTTGTTTGACAGTGGTTCCAACCTCATCGGACTTAATATGCAAAAAGTAGAATATTAGATCCCATTCAGAATTCAACAAACTTAATAGTTTTCAGGATTTTTGGATTGCAACATTTCCATTGGATTCTATCATGTATGAGGGTAAGGGATTGGGATTTAATCAAGCATCTCAACCTCTCTATGGACTTTGATGTTGGTGGTGTTGATGCCTAATTGTTGAAGTTGATTGAACTCCTCTGTTACGACCTTAATAAAAATGTAGCCTTCAATCAAGCAAAATCACTTTTTTAGCATGGGAAGGTTTTTATACTTGAATTTTCCACTCCATGCCCTAGCAAATGTCCTTATACATTATTCTCCATCTTGTTTGGCCCAACTAGCACCTGGGGGTGGAGTTAGGAGAAAACCACACGCAGATCCAGAGGTGTAGAATGGGTATATGCTTGCATTAGACAAGTTGGTCCCTGATAAGAAGTGTGCTTAAGTACGAAGTGAATTTTTGAGCAAATAAATAAGTGAACATGGAGTCTTTGGTAACCCGCATACAACCAAAGATGGAGATAGGTTGAGTCTTATTGAATGGTGGAACATGTATTGCTCCTCTACCACATATCTGCATAAATTGGTTGTGACGGTGCTTTCATAGGCTGTTAACATTTCTTTTGTAGAGAGGTGTTGGAACACCTACAACTTCATCCACAACGTGGAGAAATAGCTTGAATGTAGATCAGGCATAAGAGTGTGCTCAAGTTCGAAGTGAATTGAGCAAATACATCAGTGAACATGGAGTCTTTGGTAACCTACATGCAACCAAAGATCGAGATATGTTGATTCTTGTCGAATGGTGGAACATGGATCATTAGAGGAAATTTGGCGCCTAAAATGGGCCTTATAAAAATATGTGCCATGGACAAGTGTGCGATGAGTAAGATTTCTCAAACCAATAGAATTTAAGTATTTTGGTCAACCATTATGGTTTAGTTGGACCTATAGAAGTCAAAGATGCTTATGTGTCATAAGTTATAAACCTCACCTTGGTTATGATTTTGAAAAGTTCATCTCGAAATATGATAAATATACTTGAAATAATAAACATAGAATATTTTATATTATCACTACTTCTAAGTTCTTTAAAATATAAATCTCACATTAATTAAGATGATAGTGGAGTAATTTTGAAATAATAAAAACATTTATATAATTAGTATCATAATTAAAAATAAATAATATTTAAAAAAGTATCATAAATAAAAAATAAAAGAGAGAGAGAGAGAGAGAGAGAGAGAGAGAGAGAATAATTGTTTGTTATTTTTGAGATAACTTTCTCCCCTAAACTCAGAATTTGACGCTCTTGGTACCGTTGGAAAGGCCTCGAAAAGAGCTACAACTTTCATGTTTAGAGTGTTTTGAGATTCCGCACCGATTTTAGTACCAGGGTACTAAAATGTCTGCCCCGGAATCTCAAAAATCTTGAAACATGAAAGTTGTAGGTCTCATTGAGGCCTTTCCAACGGTACCAAGAGCGTCAAATTCAGAGTTCAGGAGAAAAAGTTATCAGAAAAATAGCGAAAGATTATTTTATCTCTCCTATTTTTTAATTTATGATAATTTTTTAAATATTATTTATTTTTATTCTTAAGAGATTAATTATATAAATGTCTTTATTATTTCAAAATTACTCCACTTTCATTTTAATTAATGTGAGATTTATATTTTAAAGGATTTGGAAGTAGTGATAATATAAAATAAAATAAAAATAGTGATTGTTTATTTTTAATATTATTGTAATTATATTTTTTTATTATAATTTTTTTTCAAGTTTTAGATTTTATTAAATATATAAAAATTAGAGGTATATTTAAAAAAAATTTAAATAAATTATAATATAAATTTAAAATTTACCACTATATCATTTATTGTGTATGTATGCACAATAATCTAAACCTTTCATTATTATTTTCAACCATCATCTCTTAACTTTACACTAACCCAACATACTTGTCAACTACCATTAATGAGATATTATAGGTTGACCTTCACCAAATAACACCTTTAACTTAGTGTAACATGGCATATTAGTAGCGTGACATGGCTTTTTTTATTATTTTCCTTAGGAGGCCCATTTTAGACCCCAAATTTCCTCTAATGTGCTCCCTTACCACATCTTGCATAAATTGGTGGTGAGGGTGCTTTCATGGGTTGTTATCACTTCTTCTGCAGAGAGGTGTTGGAACACCCACAGTTTCATCCACAATGCGAAGAGACAGTTTGAATCTAGATCGGGCCGAAAGCTTGGTTTATGTGCACTACAACTTGACGTTGTTGTTCAATTATTGTGATGCGGTCAAGAATGATGGAACATATTTGACTTGGGACAACAATCCAGAGGAGGCTAATTTGGAGGATGGAGCCATAGCATTAGAGCGCTTGGAGGCTGAACTATTGGGTGATTAGGATGGTGATCAAATTCATACAACAGAGATGCCACACCCCCAACGACTAGTAGGTTTTCAGATGTAGGAGCTTTGCCTTTATCTTACAACTCTTTGGTAATGAATATGATGCTTTGTTTCATTTCATGGTTGATGTTATCTGTTAGAGTTTGTCGATTGCAGATATTATATGTTGAAACTTGAAGGTTGATGATTGACCATTTGATGACAATGACAATGTTATAAGCTATGGCTCCTAGAAGATTGATGTTATATGTATATTAAATGATTATATCTGTGCTTTCATGTTTTCTATAGCTAATTTGGCATTCTACATATTTTTTTAAATATATGCATCAAAATATATTAAAATATGTATAATATAGAAAACGCTCCCAAAATGAAAGCTTTTGAAAATTTTGCTTTCTGCTCCTGCTTCCCGCTCCCCCTCCCCGCTCCCAACAGCCTTGAATTTAATGCTCGTACTCCTTGTTTTCAACAATGTAGTATGTGGCTCATTGTTTCATGATATCACGTGGTTATGGTACATTAAGTTCCATAAAGTTATAACAACACAGTTGGGAGGATCCTACAAACCTGTGGCCAGCCATAATGCATGAAACAATCAAATATATGATTTTGATCAAACAATTGGCACATTAATAAGATTTTGGGAGAATTAACTGCTGTGTATGAAATTAGCTGGTTTAGCTGAAACATTGGATGAAATTAGGAGAATTCGCTGATGTGTATGAATTTTTTTGCAAGCCAAAAAATCATATTTTATAGAGGGGTCTTCACTTTGTTTGTATTTAACAGCCTGACCTACACTCAGGTGCACTGCCACTTTGGACTTTATTGGGACTTTACAGACGTCATTATTATAGATCAATTGGCAGCAAGTAATGGAGTATGATTAATACACATAAGTGTCTAGTTTATTAAACTTGCTCTGAAATTAATTACTGGACCTTCATTTATCAATTGTTGAGCAAAATTTGTCTAGACTTGAATCTTCTTAGGACATGTTCTCAACAAAGACATTAAGCTGAAACCCGACCAAGCTGTTTTCAATTTGTTGGGATTGTGTTTAGTTCCTTCAGAATGTTATGCTCGAAGATGAATATTGTTTTGGTTCCCCTGGAAATTTCAGTCCAAAAAGGAAATTGTTCTCACATCTGGATGATAACTTAATAAGGGTATTTCACATCTGGATAATAGGGTATCTTTTTGGGGACCAGAGTCTGATGTTTCCTGTCAGACAGTACTGTTTACAGTTATGAAACATCTTACATAAATGTAGAAACATTTTGGTCTGGAATGTCATACTCTATATTAGTGTTAACCTACTTTGTGATTCCAAGGGAGCTGAGAGGTGGTTCAACAATGCATTTGACTATTTAGATTCTAAAAGGGAACCATAAGAGTCACACAAACTAGAATCAAGTTTTGGATCTTTTGAAGACAATGGGATCACATTAGTCTATTTTGATTTTATCAATAGAATTTCAGTATATGCTTATTTTATGAACATTGGACTTGTAGTCCAACCCAAATCCATTTTTCCCAGTGAGTTTTTGAGTTTTTTCGTAAGTGCAAATGTAGAATTTCAGGCAGCTCACCCATTATGTATGATATTTATGTTATATTACTACCTTTTCATTTTATTTAAGATGCTGGCAACTGCAGGATATTGACAAACAAAGCAATTGCCGCTAATGATGGGAAACCACTACCTCTCTATCAAAAGGCTCTCTGTGGATTGACAGCAGGAGCCATTGGTGCATGTGTTGGAAGTCCTGCAGACTTGGCTCTCATTCGTATGCAGGCCGATGCAACTTTGCCTGCTGCGCAGAAGCGGCATTACAAAAATGCTTTCCATGCACTATACCGTATTAGTGCTGATGAAGGGGTTCTAGCCCTATGGAAAGGGGCTGGTCCAACAGTTGTCCGAGCAATGGCATTAAATATGGGCATGCTTGCTTCTTATGATCAGGCTCATGAGTTTTTCAAGGACAGTATGGGCTTATCTGAAGCTACAACTGTGGTTGGTAAGACTCTTTTAGATTCCTTTCTTGTTGTGCTTTCTTTTGTTAGTGAACTTTCAAGATCTCAGTTGTTAAATAAGGGGCATGTGTGATATAATACCCCATTTGGTGGCTTGGCGATTAAGCATTTCCTGTTTGTATGAGAATCAATGAATAAATTGCAATATATTGATCCATTTCATTCAGGTTGGTAAGCAGAATTGTTTCTTGGTGTACTCTATTTGTTACGGGGCAAAATACTTTGAATGTAAACCATTATTCAGCCATCCATCCAGGCAGGGTCGGTGCTGAAAGGGAGGACTTGTTATGTCAACTGATTTTTTAAATGTTTTGATTTGTATAATGCAGGTGCGAGTGCTGTTTCTGGTTTTTTTGCATCGGCATGTAGTCTGCCTTTTGATTATGTGAAGACTCAGATACAAAAGATGCAACCTGATGCCAATGGGAAGTATCCATATTCAGGTTCTATGGACTGTTTTGCGAAAACATTGAAAGCAGGGGGACCATTTAAGTTCTATACTGGGTTTCCCGTTTATTGCATTCGAATTGCTCCCCATGTCATGGTAATGCATTTGGATTGTGTTCTTTATGTTGCATTCATAAAAAGCGGTTAATTCCTGATACATTGAAATTTGTAATAGTTTTCTTATCAACATTTATGCATTATGGTTGCAGATGACGTGGATATTCTTAAACCAAATACAGAAGTTCCAGGAATCTATCGGGCTGTAAAACTTCTTTTGGCTCAAGAAGAGGCGGAACATTTTTGTCTTCAATTGTAGGAAACACCATTTACCTGTTTCTCCTTTTTCGCCTAATTTAGTTGACTTAGCGTTGCACGCTTGGTTCATGTTAAGGGCCTCATGTTTTCTTTCAAGTGTTTGGCTCTTGATGTTTAATTTCACATCCATTTCTTTTGCTAGAGTAACTGCCCCAAGATAATCTGCTTCTATTAAGAATTTTTTGGTAAATGTGCTTGGAGAGGGGTTGGTCTGTAGGTGAAACCATTTATAGATTCATTCTTGGACTACCAGGCATATGCCTTGAAAATGATTTTTTTTGAATAAATTAGTTCACGCAGACCATGGAAAGTCTTTACTTCATATTTTATTTATTACGAATGCTATGTGGTGGTTTCTAATAAATTATATCCCAACATGATTTGATACAAGAGGCTGTTTTAGTATTTTGTGGCCAAATAATGTCTTAGAATGCTTTGTTCTCAACTATCATTCTGCAGTGCTCTGAAACATGGGCACTTCTAAAATGCGGTTATCTTCAATTGCTTCTAAACAGTTGCGCAGGAAGAAAAATAAATTCCAAACTGGTTTTAAACAAAATGAGAAATGACAAGTCACTTTAGCGGTCTATTTATTTATTGCATATGCTTATTAAGGGTTTTTTACAATTCTTAATTTGGATAATTTGTTTAAGTATTCACTGCTATTGCGTTATATTTTCTACAGTAACTATATACTCTTTAGTCGTGTTTTGTATTTGATGTGATATTCCATCCCGCAACTTATTGAGAGGCAATTAAGTAAGGTGTTCTGAATAAGATCTTTGAAATTCAGTGAATGGATCGTTATCAGCATTAGTAGCTGAAAGAGCGCTAAATTTAATCAGGCAGATTTTGAAGGGGAATCTTCAAAGCTTGCATACTTGCAGATAAAACCATTAGGTGTTAATTAATGGAATATGAAGAATGGTGCTTAATACATATAATTACTTGAGAAGCCATTGGTAGTGAGGAGCAAGTTCTATAAGTTTGCACCGCCATATGTTATGATGTATAATCTGTTCATTTAAAAGTTTTGATTTTGGAATCAAAGTTTGGACCCTTTTGAGATATGCAGAAGTCTAAAATTGTTTGAGGAAAACTTGGGTTTTGCGTAGCTCTTCTGCATGATACAGATCTCTTTGACTTGTGGGGAGATTTGAAGGAGATAAATTTGGATATAATATGATAAGTAGAGTACACATTGCTGGGCAAATTGTATCAATAATTACTCAGCAATGTCATCCAATGATTTTTAAATTTAGATCTTCTCAGTTTTTTGCAACTAGTCAACAACCTGCAGCAAAGAAATTATTTAAACGTATTGAACGCATCCCTAGCAAACGTGGAGGCTTTTGTAAGAAGGGAAAACAGAAGCAATTATGAACGGCTGCAAGCCTGCAGCCGCCATATTACGTGGTAGTCTTGTATAAATAGTCCAAACAGCCATATCCAGCATTGAATTCGAAGTGTGCTATAAGGAAGAACGGGAAAGTATAGACCATGCTTTGTTGATCAAGGGGCCAATCAATTCAAACAAATAATATAATAGCATTCAATGAATTGAACTACCAAACTTTGCATGTTAGTTTGGAAACAAGCGTTTCTCATGCTTTTAGAACACAAATAATTTACATGCAATTGAGTTAAAGGTGTCATTCGACATATCTCAAATGCACAGTCTATATACGAAAAAAACACGACACAATTTTATATTGGTTCAAGAACCTTTAGGATCACAGAACTTGAAAATGTCCTTTTCTTATTGGCATATATAATATGAAGCCAAAATTTTGTATTGTGCATGAGCTTGCGGTTTAATGGCAATGGTCAAATTATCGCACTTGTCTCAAGGTTAGTATTGATCATTCCACATGCAATAGTTGAAAACCATGCTGGCTATCATTTCGACTTAGTCCTCAAGGTGGTTTGACTGTACTCGTCTGAAGGTTAATGTTGATTGATTCCACTTTCAATAGTTGATAATCATGTTCCACCGTCTTTTAGACTTGGTCCTTGAGGGAGTAGTCACTGTTTTCTCTATTGTCTTTGCACCTATCAACACCTTTGAGTAATAATATCATATCTTTCATGTTGTACTTACAGTTAGGTGCATCAACTTATGTTGCATTGAGAGAATTTATAATAAAGGCCAGTTTTTTTTTAAAATCTAAAATGATGGCCTTAGACCAGAAAAATTAACATGTATTACACATCTAAATGCTTTGGGGTTTTTACTCTTCAAAGATGAGAATATTACTTCTTGTAATAGATATTGACCTATAACAAAGTAATACTTAGGACCTTTGCAATATGCCTTGGTTGGTGGGCCTCAAGCCCGTAATTTTATACAGAGTTTTACTCCAACTATTTACCCATACCCAAACTACTCAACATTTGCACTAGCCATGATTGTGGACTTCAAACCTATGATTGTAATACACTGTTTGACTCCAACTATCCACATTGAAGGGCCAAAAGATTTTTCATTGATTCAACATTGAGGCCATAGACAGAGTCTTGGGCAAAATTAGACCATAACGTACTTAAGAACACTTGAAATTATAGATTGAAATGCCTCCAACATTTCAAAAAATAAACAACAAACTATGTTGGTGGTTGCATTGAATTTTTAACCACTACTGGTTGAGAATGAATGCCAAACAAATGAATTCATTATTTCCTACCTGGTGATGTATTTAAGCATTCCCTCTTGACATTCTCTTTCTCATGTCATCATTTGCAACATAATTTACATTTGTGCATCTTCTTTTGCAAGCATCTTTGCACTTTATCCTATTGATATTTTTTTATTAGATCGATCCACAAATTTGCTAACTAGTAGTGTTAAGAAAAGCTTGAATTGCATATTTAACATATTCGATAGCTTTCTAGTGAGGTTTCTATGTTTAATTCATTGGATTGAAGTACTTAAATTTATCTAGAAGTCAATTTGACAAAAAATAAACTATTAAAATGATAAAATTTAACTATTACAAAAGTTTGTAAAGAAATGTTTCTTGCATAAAAGTTGAACATACAAAATGGTTTAGGGGTGATTTTCCTCTTGGTTGTAGCTATTGGATGTGGACATCACCCTTGAGTTGGTCTATTAGGTAATAAGGGGAGTGTTGTCCACTGGGTTTTCTCTCAGAGAGATTTTATAAGAATAAGGATGGTGTAGGGATTAAAGTTAGGAAATCTATTAAAAAAGGATAAAGGCAAGATTTCCTTGTCATTCTTAATGGTGCAATTTTCACAAATACATATTATCATTGCTCATATATGAGTATGAGAACCCTAACACTATTAATTCTCAAACAATAATACAAGAACTACCACAATACTAACACTCTCATTAGCTTGATTACTTCATTTTATTCACTGCATGAGAAACCCTTCATGGCCAAGCTATAATTTTAGCAATGGATCCTCTTTAATGTTCCCATCCAAATAATTCTCATGAAGGAAAATTTCCACCAATCTAGTAGTTCCCTAGGTTGGGGTGGAAACATGTAGACTTGGAATAAGGGAGCTATAAGACCTCAAATGGACATTAAATTGATAAATATATATTGAAGGGGCTAAATAAATAATTATAATAAGAAAATAAGGTGGCACTTGGTCATGAGGGCGCATAGGTGGTGTGGGATCCACACAAGGAAAGATTCTCCATGCCACATGGCATCCTATTCTCACCCATTCGAATCCAAGGTGGAGTCTAACGTTCTTGGGGGAGTTGGAGAGGCATTATTCATGGCATGAATCTAGGAGGGTCGCATTAGAGTGGAAGAGTAACTCCCATGGAAGAGAAAGAGGCATCATAGAAGAATTGTGACACTTGGAGCTAGATTCCCTAACTTCTATGACAACAATGATGAAGATTCTATGACACTTATGACAAGGTTCAAACTTGATTGCTGACATATGACATATATGACATGTCAGGGCTAAAAGTAGCCTCCAAGAGGGCACACAAGTGGAGTTATGGCAACCGAGATTCTCCCATTCGGATTGATGGAAGAGGAAGGCTAGGAAGTGTTGGACAAGTGGCATTCATGGGAGTCTCTCCCTAATTCGAGTTGGGATGCGGCTCTTGAAGGGAATTTGAGCTATGGAGACCTTGGGAGGTTAATAAAAGACAAGAAGAAAGAAGGAGACCTGTTTTTTATCATTTCTCATTTGGCACATTTGGAGAGCTTAGCTTGTCCTTGCACGATGGATGTTCATCCTCCCTGCCTTAGAACCAATTTCGAGGGTGCAAGATTCCCATCCAAGTTGGTTGATGGAGAGGCTATTCAGACCTCTCAACAGAGCTTCATGGAGATGTTTTGATGCAGGTTCAGACCCCAACTGAGTTCGAGTTCATCTTCTCTCATTCTCCTATATTCTTATTCTTATTCTCCTGACTAGTGGATGATTGCTATTTCAACTTCTTGGGCATGTTAGTTGCTAAATACTCTGTAATAGACATAATGAGAGCCACAACTCGAAATACCATGTACTTCAAGTGATATTTTCAATCAAAATTGAGATTCGAGCCATTTTCCTCATAGCTATTGCATAGTGATTTTGGGATGATGATGTATCTGTTCTATATCATAGTTTTCTAAGATATTTGTTCATGTTATGAGATGTATGTGAAGTTAATTTGATGGCCCAAATGATGTTTGCAGACCCCTCAAGTGCCACTATAGTTTATGACCAAATTTGAGACTCATCCACCATTTTCACCCCAAATTCTAGATTCTAGAAGCTGCTGTTCATTAGGATACCTATTCGACCCTAAAACCAGATCTAATGTTGCACATATATTGTCATGGATGTCTTATAACAAAGCCAAGTCTCATATCAATAATTAGTGAAGGTCGTACAGTGTTTGAAAGAGCAATTAGGGGCAGACTTAGGGGGGATTTCCACTACTCAAATTGACTAGTCTTGTCTCGAAACTTCTCTCCTTGCAGATTACAGACCATGGATGGGTATATCATGTGTTTGGGTGTTTGATAGATGTGTTAATGTGTCCTATGCCCCATCAAGATCTTCCTCCCAAAATTCGAAAGCATTTGGAGGTGTTTGGAACCAATTGCAAACTACGTCCCTAGAGTCAAAATAAGGAGAACCTAAGTACTTTTCTTTGGAGGGATATTACAGTGGTATCAAAGCATGGCCCTTGCACCTGATTTGGGTGACCATTGATGAGGTCAATAATTCATCCCCCACCCCTAGAAACCGAAACTGAAAGTACCTTTGGTGAAGAGGAAGAAGCAGTAGAAGAGGTGCACTATGTTGGCACTATGGCTAAGGATGAAAAAGAAACCTTAGAGATGGAGGATCAAGAGATGTTTAGGGAATTTATGAAACCATTTTTTGAGGACATGTCAAGGCAGATAATGAAAGGGTTCGAATTGATGGCAAGTCATATGGGAAACAAATTGACAATATGAGGCAGCTATAGTTCTCATTTCAAGGAAAAAAAGACAGTTGGTGAAAACATTTTCTCAAAGACAAGGCCTCACAACCGACCCAATGAGATTCAGAGCTCAATAAGAGCCACCACACCCAAGTTCCTTGAGCCCAAAGATGATCCTAACACCCAATATGGAATGCATGAAGTTCTAGCATAATGGCATCCGTTGAGTGAAGATTGTAGGAGGACCTTACCGTTCAATCAATTCTTTACTGTCTCAAACAAGCTCACAATGAGAGGTGGTAACAAAACCCCTTTTCAAAATAAAGAATTGAATAATGCCATAGGTAAAATGTCTCTTCCTACCTTTGATGGCTCATCCCAAAGTTATTCCAATACTTGGGTACAAAAGTTAGATATATTTTCAGCTGAATCCAATGGTTGAAGATGATGCTTTAAAAATGGCTATTCTGCATCTTGAGGGAGAAGCAAATGATTGGTGGTTCCATGGACTTAAAACCTTGGGACATGATCAGATCACATCATATGAAGATTTTGTTAATAGGTTAGTGGAAATATTTGATAAAAAAGACCCTGAAATGCCTTTCAAAGAACTAGCACAGTTGAAGCAAACTGGAATCCCTGAGGAGTACATGATGCAATTCCCAAAACTATTATTTATGGTGGCTGATGTATTTATGGTTTGATTGGTATTGCTCTTTACTGAAGGATTGGCTGAACCTTTGAAAGGTTTAGTTAAAGCTCACAAGCCTACTTCATTAAAAGATGGCATGAATTTGGCAAGGGATTTGCAAAATGTGCTACCCAAGACAAAGTATCCTCCCAAGCCCAATTTTCCTCCAAAGTTCAGATTTGACAAGAGACCACGAAATAAAAATTCTTTTGGGAAGGACAAGAAAGAGGGACCAAGCAAGGAAGAACTCAAAAGAAAGAAACTATGTTTCACATGTCATCAACCATGGGTACCAGGGCATAAATGTGCTAAGGGGAAAGTACACTCCATTGAAGTATTTTCTGATGATGAAGGGGACATGGAGGAAGAAGAACAAATTTCAGCCCAAGAAGAGGGATATGACACAACAGAAGAAGATAACCCATCACCCGAAAAAGGGAGGATGGCCGTGCTCTCAGGAGTGCCTCATTTTCACACCATCCAATGCAAGGGAGTGGTACAAGGGAAAAAGGTTTCGGTTTTGGTAGATGGAGGAGAAAATCATAACTTCATTGATGAGGCCTTAGTGGAAAGGAGAAATTTACCTATTGAAGCATTTGAAGGGTTCACAGTCATCATTCCAGGTAACAATTCTATGGAATACAACACATGGATTCCAAAGCTACAACTTCCATAGGAAATTACACATTTTCTGATAGCTTTTATGTGGTGAATGTTGTTGATACAAATGTGGTGTTGGGAGTACAATGGTTGTACTCAATAGGAGAACATATAGTGAACTACCAAATACCTGAAATGAGGTTCAAAGATTCGGAAGGAAAACAAATGTTAGTGAGAGGAATGCACACCTATTCTAACCAAGTGGTGTCTTCCCATAGTATGAGGTCCATATTGAGACATGGGGACATTGAATGGGTTGCAGAATGTTTAATCACTTCCCCCAAACCAAGCATAAGGGTTGCAAAACATCCAAGGGAGATAAGTCAGCTACTACACAAGTATGAGAGGGTTTTTGGAGACCTTCCTCCTGGAAGGCTGTTACACCCAAAATCTACACCTATGTAACCTTGGTGCCTAAATCTTTGAAGTCCCAAGATCAAGCTACTAATTTAGAGCAAGTTGATAACCTTTATACACACTCCTAATTAGGCCAGCGCAGGTTGTCTTTGAGCAAGATGAGCCGACGCATGTTGCCATCATGCAACATGCGCCGGAGTCAGTTTCATGAGATAAGGGTAGCTTTTGAGCGAATTCTAGAAGTTGGATGAGGTGGATCTCTATCCCTAATTCCTAGGTGAGTTGGCCTTCGGTTCCCTAAACTTTGGGAAGGATCCCTTAACCCCTCTCCCTATGATTCTCAACTTACTCTATCCACTTGGTCCTATAAATATGAGAGCCCTCTCCATTCCAAGAGGAGGAAGTCTATGGTACTCTTATGCTGGTGAAATTAGCTCAGTAGTTCAACACCCTATTCTTGGAGGCACCTACTTCTCTCTAGGAGCTTTGGCTTGGCTTGTCGGAAGGAGATTGCAACGTTGAGGCATCGGTTGTAATCATCTCTTCTATTGTACTTCCTACTTTTTATACAGTAATATAAACGCTTTCCATAAATTTTGTTGTGCTAATGATATTTATAGTTTACCTCCTCAACTGTTTACTTAGACTAGTTAGTGTTTAGGCATGTTTTACTGCTTATGTTGCTCCTATGTGTCTTGACAGGTTTTGTAGTTGAGATCTGACGACCGCCAAGCTTGGAACAATGACGAGGACAAAGATCTACGAAATCTAAGGTAAGATGCTTAATGACTTGATCTCTAACTAGATCTAGGAGAGTAGTTTCATATTCTATCTTATTTGTTCTAGACTTATGTTGAGCTAGAGAGATCACGCCTTAAGTCCGCTTCTGGTAGATTGTCTGATAACAAATTTGGCAACCATACTAGGGAAGAACATTGATTTAAGTTTTCAATTTGAATGTCATATTCTTTGATTTCTTTACAAGCCATTTCTTTTGCCTTTTGAGCCTCTTTCACCATTAGATCTTTTTGTTGAAGGGTCTGTTAGCTTTCTTTGAGTCTGTGGGTTTATTTATCAAACCATTTCATTGCTTATCCTTGGAGATCTTTTTTGTTTTTGCTTTGGGAATTCGCTCGACGCACCTGAGCAGTGTAACCAGAGTGCCATCCTTTCACAGGCGTTTTTTTCCTTTCTGTGGTCTGCGCCACCGGTGCTAAAGCTCTGTTTGTATTCTGTGCCGCCGGTGCTAAACCCCTGTGCATTATCTGCGTCGGGCGCTCTGTTCCTGACTGCAACATGCGCCAAACAGTTAAACCTAGGGTTTGAGTCACCCTTCTCCATTATTTGAGCTTGGTTTGGTCCTCAGACCTCTCTGCAATGTATATTCCAGTCAGAGACCCTTTTTTGATGTTGCATTGCCAGTATTTGGTCTTGTTTGGTTTAATTAAGAGTAGTTTTGGGTTCCATTTTGGATGAGTTTTGAGTTTTGGTAGTGGTGGACACTTTGGTCTTCCCCACCTTCATCCACTTGACCTTGCATTCCCCGCTCTCCTCACCTGATCTAGTCCTTCCATTGGCTTAGATCCCAGACCTCCTTTGCACATGTTATTTAGCCTTGCTTGCATTCGGTTGTTTGATTGAGTGTTTTGAGTCCATATGAGTTCTTGTCATTTTCTTGAGAATTTCTGAGTGTTTAGAGTGATGCAAATAATGTTTCTTTTCAGTTATTCATGCTTAGAAACATCACTATTATCAAGTTGTAATATTGGCATATCATTGAAAAATTAAAAGTGCATCATTTTTACTGTTTTTCAAGTGCATTTGAAAATTGTTGTAGAATTGGTTCATGCGTTGGAATTGATCATTCATTAGTCTTTTGGAAAGTTTGAGAGAAAAGTTAATCATTTGTGCTTTTCGGGAATTATGAATCATTCATTTTCTTGAAAAATTCGAGTGAGATCAAGTTTTTACAAAAGAGATTCCATGCTTGAAAGGATTGTATGCATTTTTGGTTTTTTATGTTTTTAAGCTATCATAGTGGAATTGGAAAAGTTAGTGTGCTCTAGATACGGAATTTCTCTCTTTTCATCACTTAGCTTCATTTTTTTTGGAAAGAACAAAAGAAAATGCATAGATTTGGCAGTGATGCTTGTTAATTTTTGTGTTATGCTTGGAAAAATGGAAAAACGAAAAGAGTACTTACATTATCAAATTTGGTAGATTTGGGATTGTGTTGCATTTTGTTGTTTTGGTAAAACCACTTGGAAAAAAATTCTCCCTCCCATACATAGATTTCATCAAAAGGAAAGTACAATTTTTACATGTAGTTAGGGCTTGCATTATGTTTACATTTATGTACTCACCTCATGCATTCACCTAATCGTCCAGATAAAATTAATGGTAGAACTAGGGTAAAATATTTAGTAACTTGTGTGTTAAGTTAGAGACGTGTTCCGGCGTCGTAAAACATGGCAGTTGTCGTTATTTTCCAGCACTGTATTTCGGGGGTATTGTAGTCTTCCACGTACCAACCGGTATATCGAAACTCTTTCACTTACCAACCAGGTATATCGAAGCTCTTTCACGTACCCAAGTACTTTACGTACTTGACGTATATAGAAAGTGTTTCACGTACTTGGTAGTATATAGGAAGGTCTCGTGCCGTACGGTTGTGCATTAGATAACACCACTACGGATTTGAGCTCCCACGTACCTTGCGTATATCGGGAGACACCATTAGGAGTCCTGAAACCAACTGAGCTATCTATTTGGCCGTCTTGGCAGAGCAATACACCGAGAACAACATTCAGAGAGCTACTACGCACGTACTATCAGGTAGTCGAGTTATACGGTCAGGGGCACGGTCCTAATCCTCCCTGGTTAGTGCTCTGAAAAATTGGGCCGAGTATAACTGTTGGACCCTAGAGTATATCGCGAGTTGCGAAGCCTTGAAAATCCTATGAGGTTCCAGACTTTTGAATCCACTCCTATCACATAAGTTTGCTTGCTGCCTTAGTTTGTGTAGGATTTTTCCTGATTGCTTTTCTTTTGTTTATAATACCATTAGGAGAAACGTTTGGTTCAGTTACTCTGGCTGATTTTCCTCGGAGAAGATCCCACAGGATTCTGAACTTACCACCTGAATATCCCCTTAACCAAGAGGTAATTTTGAGGGTATGAATGGACCCACATGTCACGGTCGTGGCACATGAAGTGGAAAACCCTACTCTGAACATTGGAGCATGTTTGTTCCCTCCAACCCCTCCAAATTCACCTGCCTCAAATCCCCCACAGGGTGAAGAGGCGCAAACTTCCACTTCGCAAGACATACCTCTCGTTTTACCGGGAGAGCCTGGATCGTTGGAATGGATAAATCCTCCCTAGGATGACCCTGTATCAGTTGTTGGTCCAGCTGCAGCTTATTGGACATCATCTCTAGGCCACCAAGTGGCTCATTTTTCCATTGCATCCCCACCCAGTTGGGCTACTGCAGAAGACCCTCTAGCACCTTATCGTGATCATATGACTCAATTACGTGCTATGGGTGAGGAGTTTCGAAGATAAAGTCTTTTACGGAGGGTTGAAGACCCAACGTTACTTCCATACCACCCACTCCTGAGTCGTTATTTATCTTATGACTCACAAGAATCACCCAACCACCACATGACCACTCATGAATCTGGTCAACCCTCACCTCCTACAAGTGTAACTCTTGCACCGGGGACCAGTTCTATGTCCCAAACGACCCAACCTGTTGAAGGATAACAGTCCAACACACCTGTTACTACTACAGTTACCTTACTTATTCCTTCCCCACCCCAAAACTCGCGGGGAGGATACTCTTTACCCCCTACCTTCCTTACGGGTAACGCTAATCTTGTAGTAGATAATCAACAACCCGTGTTGGGTCAACCTTTGATTAGTGGTCAGCAAGTTGTTGCTGAGGTGAAACCCCCACCTCCTAACCCCAACACAGGAGGAGGAGTTCCCATCGGTCCTTCCATTGGAACTTTCCTCCCCGCCGTCCCATCCATCATGGGATTATCCCATGTTGGGGGACCATCCAATATAATTCAGCCACCATGGAGTCAAGCGTATCCAGGTTATCTCAACCCTGTTTCGGGACTAGTCAATCTTGGAAACGCACTCTACGGGGTACCTTATCCCGATAATCCATTTAATCTATGGGGGCATCAAAATGTTTTACAACATGGACCCTCACCAACCATCCCTCAAGCACCACCACCCCCACTTGGTCCCCCTCCACCTCCTGCTGGAGACGACGAACCCCATTCAATTCTGGAGGCAGCGGACCTCTACCTTATGGTGGAGGCCCACCTCATTTTGGTAACAATGGTCCACCCCCCCTGGCGGTGAAGGCGGAGGTCCTCCCCCTTTTGGTGGAGGCAGAGGACCACCCCACCCGGTGGCCAACGGTGGTGGTGGAGGACCCCCTTATTATGGTGGAGATGGTGGCAGAGGACCATACCCTTCTGGTCGCGGTGGTGGCAGAGGCCGCTACCCATCTGGTGGAGGAGGTGGACCACCCCCCTCCTGGAGGAGGTGGTGGGGGACCACCTTATTACGGTGGTAGCAGTGGAGGGGGTGGACCTCCACCCCCTCCCGACGGCGATGGTGGACCTCCACCCCCTCCTAGCGGTGGCGGTGGACCTCCACCCCCCCGGGTGGTGGCAGCGAACCCCCACCCTATGGTTTTGGGCCACCTTATTATGGTGGTGGACCTACATACGGTCCAGATGGAATACCCCCTTACGGTTAGTTTCCCCAGGGAACACCTTACAACCAGTCGATTCAAGGTCCTACGGGTCTATACATGCCCTACCAGTACTATCAGTACCCTCAACTGAACCAACAACTGTCATTTTTGGCTACTTTGGACCTACCCGACTTGTCTCGTCTGACGAATGATCCCATCTTCCACGGGCACAAATGGCCACCCATTCTGGTTAAGTTACCGTCAGATATCCCCAAGTTTGATGGCAAGATTGGTGAAGATCCAAAAAATCATGTGATAACATACCATTTATGGTGCTCATCCAACTCCTTGATGGATGACTCGATCCATCTTAGGTTATTTCAACGGACTCTCACCGGCCCCGCTGCCAAGTGGTATATTGAACTACCACCCAACTCTTTTCCAGACTTCGGTTCTCTTTCTATGTCTTTTTTGACCCACTTCCAGTTACCCATTTGCTACGAGACTGGTACCGACTTATTGACCTCTCTTCGCCAGAATACCGTGACCCACATCTTGGATCATATCCACGAGTGGCGGCAAAGATGACGTCTTATTAAGGTTCACATTCCAGACCAACTCTTAGCTGATTGGTTCACAAAGACACTTTTACCTGTCGTAGCTCAAGATGTGGCCATGGGAGGGGACGTCACCAAGGAATATCCTATTTCCTGTTCCCATTACTTAGACTTGGTCTATGCTCAATCTGGCACGTTATACGAAATCGTTTCTGACGCACCCCGCCCTACGTATGACCTTGCAAAAACCCCTAAGGGACCTCAAGCCGATGGTGTCATTGGTTCCCTTACCACCCATCCTCCTACTCAAACTTTTGGATCATCGAACCCTCAAGCTTCTTCCCCATCCCCAACATAGGCTAGCAACAACACCACCAAGTCACCCACTCCTGCCTCCACCGAAGAGGTGAATTCTGTTCAATCAGCTTCATCTCATAAATCTTATGGCAAGAAGAAAAACAAAGGGAAACCTAAGAAACCTTCTAATCACTAGGAGCCCAAGCCCAACCCCGACGACACCAAACAGAAGAGGAAGTTGAAGTATCCTTGTTTAGTGTGCGGTGGTGACCGTTTCTCGAAGGAATGTCCCCACCGAGATGAAGTGCAGAAGTTTCTCAAAGGAAACTCTACTACCGTAGTTCTCAACAATCCCTTCCCCACTCAAAACCAACAGCTGATCGCACAAAAATCTCCTTCCCAGGGAGAGGCATCCTCCACTGCGCATGTTCTCATGATGCGTAGTGAGATCATCAACTTGAACACACGTTCTCGTTCATATGACTTAGTCCCTCAGAAGGAACCAATTGGAAGTAATACTGAAAAAGCTTCCACTTCTATTCCTGATGTCACCGTACCACACGCTTCTCTCACCATTGAGAAACCTTCTTTAGAGTCAGTGTCGCGTCCTCCCAAGAGCAAGATTCGAAAAGCTGTTTTCAATCCTAGTGCTCGAGCAGCTCAAAAATACAATATTGTGGAGGACCTAGTGCAAGCTCCTTGTGCTATGTCGACACTCTAGGCCTTGCAGAACTGTCCTAACTAGTGCAAGACCCTCCTCGCTGCCATCGGCGTGGTCGATCCAGATTCTTCTAATACCATCATGTTCCAGCTTGAGTACTTTAAGCCGAGGCTTTCCCATTAGTTGGAATTTCAAGTTGCCACAAACATTACTGGGAGACAATCCATCGTATGTCTTGGACGAATGTGCCTCTACCTCGGTCATGTCGATTTTGTGTTGGAGAGCCATCGGCTCTCCCGAGTTGAATTGTTCTCCCACCACCTTGAAAGCATTTGACAGACGTGGCTATCTACCTCATGGGATGTTACAAGCCTTAGCAGTCGAGTTGGGGGGTAAGACCGCAACCACTAACGTGGAAGTGGTCACTACCCCGTTAGATTATAACATTTTACTTGGTCGTAATTGGTTTTACGCCATGACGACAGTCGCCTCATCTGTCTTTCGCATAGTAAAATTCCCCCACCAAGGCCGAATTGTTACCGTTGACCAACTGAATTTCCGCACACCTGACACCGCTACTCATCCGGGCGATAATGTTCCATTACTCGAAAAATCTTCGCAGCTATATGAGAGCGTGGGGGTCGGCCTCATAAAAGACTCATTTCTTATGGGCATCTTTCCAACCTCGGATCCCCCTAATCATGTTTCCATGGTGAACATGATCTCCTTCAGGTTTTCATCTATTCCCAACCCTACTGATCAATGGCTTGTACTTGATGAGGCGACTACACACTTGATTGGAGACATTATGCCTCTTTCACCAGCTGAACTCGCTTATGAGGCTATCCAGTCAGCACCTGAGGACCACTTAGATGTGGCCTCCACCTCCTTTTCTCTATAGTGGACGTCGTCCCTACCCAATCCTCTGCTCCAGACTTTTCATTCTGACGAGTCCATTATGGAAATCATGAGTGCGGATGACCCTCAGTGGGAAGACCTTCACCATTGATCGTCTTTCCTATCGCCATTGGATACTATGGAGAATAGCACTACCACCATCTTTACACTAGATGTCCACCCTTGCCCTCAGTCCTCGATACTTACGTGTCAAATAGACACTGAAGGAAATTTGGCCAACATCAAACCTACCTTTCCGGTAGACATATCGGTTACTCCTGGTGTAGTGGAACACATTCGTTTAGGCCAAAAGTGTTCCCCAGAAGAGATTACAACGTTTACGGCCTTGTTCAAGCAATTTCGAGATGTGTTTGCTTGGACATATGAGGAGATGCCTAGGATAGACCCTGCTATTGTCTCACACATGATTCAAACCTATCATGATGCTAAACTTGTCCAGAAAAGGTTGTGGCCAGTACACCCTTGAAAGACTACGGCAATCAAGGCAGAGATTAAAAATCTCTTGAAGGCTGGCTTCATCTACCCCGTCCCACTGACAGAATGGGTCTCAAACGTTGTTCCTGTAGCTAAGAAGCAGGGTACGATTCGTGTTTGCGTCGATTATCAGGATCTCAATAAGGCTTGTCCTAAGGACAACTAGCCCACTCCCTTTATTGATCAGATCATTGAAAACTGTCCTGGAAGTGTCATTTTCTCTTTCATGGATGGCTTTTCCGGTTACAACCAAATTGAGATCCACTCGGCTGATCAACACAAGACAACTTTCATCTGTCCTTGGGGTACGTTTGCTTACCGCAAGCTCCCTTTTGGTCTCAAAAATGCTGGTGCCACATTCTAGCGGGCCATGTCGTACACCTTTCATGATGTGAAGGACTTTGTGGAACCTTATCTCGACGATCTGCCTACCCATTCACGGCAGCGTCAATACCACATTGATCATATGATGACGGTATTCCTCAGATGCAGATGGTATAACATCCATCTGAACCCTCACAAGTGTATCTTCTGCGTCCATTCTGGACACCTCCTCGGTTTTATTGTCTCGAAAGATGGGATCCGCATTGATCCCTTGAAGGTGGAAGCCATTGTTGCTCTCCCACCTCCCATTGATATCACAGAACTTCAAAGTTTGCAAGGGAAAGCAACTTACTTAAGGCGTTTTGTCTATAATTTCGCGCAAAAGATGCAGGGTTACATGAGACTACTCAAGAAGGACATCCCGTTCATTTGGGACGACCAAGCGCAACACTCCTTCGATAGTCTCAAACATGCTATTACGCACGCCCCTGTGCTCCAACCGCCCAATTACTACAAGGATTATATCCTTTACCTCGCTGCTTCTACCACCACGATCGCCATGGTCTTGGTACATGAAGACAACAACTGTGAGGAGCATGTGATTTACTACCTGAGTAAGGGTCTTATTGACTCCAAAACCCGTTATTTGCATGTCGAGAAACTCGCTCTCACGGCAGTCATTGCCGTCCAAACGTTCTGCCACTGCATTTTGCTCCGCACCACCACCATCATCGCCGATTCGAATCCCATGTACCACGCTTTGACACGCCAGGTACTTGGGGCCAAGTATTCACGCTGGATTGTGATACTGCAGGAATTCGACCTCCTATTTGAAAAGGCTAAGTCTAAGAAGTCTCTGGTGTTTGCCGAGCTCATCTGCGATCTTCCCTGTGTTGATTTAGGATCTGAGCCTAACGATTTTCTTCCAGACGAATCATTGTTCCTCATCAACATGTCTGATTCGTGGTATGGAGATATTACTTTATATCTTCAGACCCAATGTTTCAATCCCCAACTGTCTCGCGACGACCGTCGTCGAATACACCACCATGCAAAGTATTACTTGATCGTCAGTGATACCTTGTACCGTCGTGGTATTGATTCTATCCTTCGACGTTGTATCACTCATGAGGAGGCTGAACACGTCTTAAATGACTGTCACACTGGGGCGTGTGGCAGTCATCTCTTTGGGATGGCTACAACCCAGAAGATACTTTGCACGGGATATTATTGGCCATCCATCTTCAAAGATTGTATTGAGGCCGTAAAAAAATGTCCTCCATGCCAACATTTTCAAACGAAAAAGCACACCCATCTAGCCCCGTTACACTCGGTTATTGCCGTTGGCCCCTTCGCTAAATGGGGCATTGACTTCATGCATTGTAAGCCTACCTCGGCCAGGGGGCATGGTTACGTCATAGTAGCCATGGATTACTTTACAAAGTGGGCTGAGGCTATGCCTACATACACGGACGACGACAAAACTGCCGCACTCTTCATGTTCAATCATGTTATAGCGCGGTTCGGAGTTCCTCAAGGTATAATCACCGACCATGGTTCTCACTTTCATAACCACATGGTTGACGAATTGAGCACTAGATTGGATTTTCACCATGAAAATTCAACACCTTACTACCCGCAGTCCAATGGACAAGTAGAGGCCATTAACAATGTCTTGAAAACCATGATCCAACACATGGTGGGTACGCACAAGTCTACTTGGCACAACATGCTCTTTTCCGCACTATGGGATTATCGAACTTTCGTCAAGACTGCCACTGGATTTACCCCCTTCCAATTAGTTTATGGATAGGAGGCAGTCCTACCAATAGAGTGCGAGATTCTGTCCCTCAAACTCGCAGTTGAAATTCTCCCTAACACTATTGCTGAGGAAGAACGCTTCCTCTACCTAGCAAAACTCGACAAGACTCACCGCGAAGCCGCCCTTGCCAATGAGGCACATAAGAAACGCATCAAAGCGCAGTATGATAAATCGGTTGAACCTCACGTCTATAGCGAGGGTGATTTGGTCCTCACATACGACCAAAGACATAATAAGCTGGGCGTAGGAAAGTTCGAGTCCATGTGGCATGGACCCTACATAGTGAAGCGTGTTCTGGAGAAGGGAGCCTACGAACTAGAAGACTACGATGGGATATCTTTACGTGAACCCCGCAATGGGATTTACCTGAAGAGGTACTATGCCTGAGTTTTTCATGCATAAGTACATTGTATATACTGTACATGGTGTGTGTGTTTTTGTGTGGTGTGATGCTTTTGTTTAGTGTGTCTAGATCTTGTTTTTGCTTCTTATACCATGTTCTGTCTGCATGTGTAGATGGAAACCTGCTGCATATTCGCGGACGACGCTAGCCGGCATACCCGTAACCTTGCTTCGACAGCCTGGGTACTTTACTCTCCCACCGGCGAGCTTATCAGCTCAGGAGGAAGTTGTCTAGGTTTCACAACCAACAATGTTGCAGAGTATCAGGCGGTGATTGGAACCCTAACCGACGCTCTTTCCTTGGGTATGGACCACGTTGTTATTCATTTGGATTCACAACTAGTGGTTTCTCATCTTAACCGGATTTATGCTATCCATGACCCTACTCTACTCCGTCTCTACAGACGAGTCCGTCTTCTGGGAAGGTCATTTGAATCTATTCAATACCTGCACATTCCACGAGACATGAACACAGTTGCCGAATCCATGGCCAACTTCATTCTAGATTGGTACATTGCACACACATAATATTTGTATAAAGCATAAAAGCAGACATAACATGTAAATCATCCATTGTATAAGCAAACATGTAAACAAGATCGCATTAATCATCCATTCAAAGACATAATGTATAAAGCTGCTGAAAATGTCTGTATATATATATATATATATATACGTACAAAAGTACAAAATAGTAGTGCTAATACAAAAATCTAAAGCATGCTAGCTTTTAGTAAGAGTCATCTCTAAAAAACGTCTGAAGCTCGTAAGATTTCAGAGTATACATGTACAGGCCATGTACCTAAACCCTACGCCGCACAACCCTAGGCTGCTCAGCCCCAGGCTGAGCATGGTAACAGACAACGACCCTCGCCACCTTTCGAAGTAGCATGCCAAAACGTGCTGATATCCCAACTGTCAACTCCTGATATCGGAGGGGTAAGTCATGCACTGCAAGCTCTGGAATGTCGGAATTCATCCCCTGAAGCTTCTCCTTGAGCGCTTCTTGCTCCTCAAGAGCATCATGGGACGCGGGCCCCATCTATAGAATTCCTCCTCTGCGCACCTGGCGGGAGACTCCCAGTGGTCTCTCTGGACCCACGTCTGCAAAGAAACATGTAAACACTATCAACACTACTACTACAAAAAAATCATAAAATGCATAAAATGTAAAAAAACACAAGCAATGATTCTTACCTATGTCACCCCACTGCATCCCCTTTGGAAGCACTAGGTCGGGATCTCCTCAGAAGTCTGTATCGGCATATGGATAATCCTCTATCATGAGGATCTGTGCTTGCAGCCATGAGAAGAACCCAGTACCAAAACTAACGATGGGCCCCCCGCCACCATGGCAAGCCATCGTATCTGCCCATCTCAACATGTGAGGATCATGCATCTCTCGATCCTTGAAGTCCAATTGCGGGTGGAAGAGAGGTACGCGCTCCATCATGAAAGATACCACGATCGAGCCATATCCGAACTGCTTCAACGCCCGGTGCTGACATTTGGTCAATTGATCCTTGAGGCTGACAAGAAGCTCCTCGCACTAGTTAAACATAGTAGGATTCATGCACTCCTCAGCATACATCATTTACGACTTGCTGGCCAAATGAGCAGCTCGGCTACCAACAACTTGTGAAGTGGTGAAGAGTATCACTCGTAAGTCTCTGTCCACGACATGCTTGATGAGAATTTTCCCACCAACCATCGTTGTACCCGGAGTACACCACTGAACTATCATGTCCTCGTCCGAACGGTCACCACTCCCTGACCCGGTCAAAGACACAGGATTCCCTCGCTAGGATAATTCTTTCAGAAAGTAGATGTCCTCGACATCTATGGTAAGCGTGTGCTCACCTATCCAGAAGTGCTGCTGAATGGGGTCCCAACATTGGACCAGGTATGTCAGTAGGTTGACTTGGGATCTCATCCCCAACACTCGAAAGTATTTGAGTAGCCCGCAGTTTCGCAATGCTGCAATACTTTATGGATTGTTTTCCACTTGCATATCCTTGAGCTCATCCTCGCATTCCCGCTACTCAAGGACCATTGTATCACTCCAAACCTGCCAAGTAAACCATTTAAACATGTTTACAACTTTGCCCCTCCATCCAAAACTTTTATTTTTTGCTAGGTTTTGAGTTTCATTTGGCCTTTTTCGCCGACGCAGATCACCCATTCTGATAGTGCACCGCTAGTGCAGAATTCCCTTCCAGGATTTGCGCCAGCGCAGAGCCCGTAAGGGTTGCCTGTGCCGGCCTGTGAACGCAACTTTACCAACTTAAAACTCTTAAAATATACCTAAAAACATGAAAAAGAAAATTCTAATCCACTGAAAAGTTAAATGGTAAGGTTTAGGGTTACCTGTCACAGACGGCTCACGAAATGATGGATTGTAGCTCCCGGAAACTGCAGTTGAAATTCGTCTCCAAACGACACTTAACACTCTCCCAATTTGGTAAAAAACAATTGTAATTTATTTTCACTATTTCATCCATTTTATAACAAAAAATGGAATATTCCTTTTATATTTTGATGCTTAGTGTATTTTTTACTATAGTTTGGGTCATTTATTATATTTAATACTCGGTTAACCACTTTTGACCTAGTTTTTGAGCTACAGGTGTAATGTCCCTTGTTAGGAATTTTATTAAAATTGCAATTTTCCACTTTTTTCCTTGGTTCGACCTTTGACTAGTTTCGATCTCTAGGTCCCAAATTTGCCCCAAATGATCCCAAATCTTCTGAGAAGGTATATGAATGATATTAGAACATAAATATGTGTTTCATGGATGCCTTTGTACCTTTAAAACACTTCTGCAAATACTCTTTCAATTCTGGTCAATGTAGGTAACTTTACTAGTGATTTCCCTTTGACTAGTATTGGTCTCTAAGTCTCAAATTGACTCCAAATGCCTTCAAATCTTCAAGGAAGGTTTATGAATGATATTAGGAATTGAATATGATGTTCAGTAATAACATATGGCCACCAAAATACCTCTGCAAACTCTCTTAAGATTCTGGACCAAGTATGCAATTTTACTAGTAATTTGGGGTTCAAATCCCCCTAAGGTAAGTACTGAAAATGGCTTCCCAAATGCCTCCAAACCCACTCAAATTTATGAACAGAGGTATGTAATGTTTTAATTATGTTATTAAGGTCTCATATGCACCATTAATGGTTTATTACAACTATTCTCACCCTCTCCCATTCAACTGCAAAAATCCCCAATTCGACCCTTGGGGAAATGGCACTATTTCTTCTCCCAATGCAATTAAACTGAGTAAAAATGATTAAAATGCTCAAGTAAAGTACATGAAACTTGTATAAGACATCCATGGAAGTATATTTATCACAAATATATCAGAGAATCATCCATTCATTTGAAATCATCATCAATACATTGGCTCACAACAAGGTAGTGTGGAAATGGCATTGTTCTTCCATTAAAAATGAGATTTATACATTTCTACTTGGAATTTCGACCTGAAAATTTTTGGAGATGAAGAACAGAGTATTTAATTCATATTAAAAAAGAAATGTGGCATTAAAATCTCCCCCAAAGAGTACAATAGCTCACCAAAAACGCCCTCCCTCAAGGATCAAGAATATGCCATCAAAACTGGAAATGGTTGAAGGAGCGAGCTGCAATAGAAGAAACCATGAGCTGCCCTGTAGCTTACACCTGAAAATAAAGACTCCATTAAAGCTCCAAATTAAAGGTATGAATGGCCTTTCCAATTGCCAACTTGGATGGGAATCTTTCACCCTCGAAATTGGCTAAGGCAAGAAACTAGTCATCCACTAGCTCTCCCTCTTCACAAATTCAATTGCAAATTCTACAAATGATCAAAAGTTGGTTTCATTCTTTGTTATTGACATTTATAAACTTCTAATGTCCTCCATGGGTCGAATTCCTTCCAAGAGACTCATGCCAACTCAAGTTGGGAAGAGATTCCAAAGAACGCCACTTGTACAACAATTCCTAGTCTCCCACTTCCACCAAATCACATGTGGAAGCATCTTAGCTTCCCTAACACCCTTGAGCGCCCTCTTGGAGTCTATTTTTATCCCTGACATGTCATATATGTCATATGTCAGCCTTCAGGTCTGATTTGTGTCATAGGTGTCATAGCATCTTCATCATTGTTGTCATAGAGCTAGGGAATCTAGCCCAAGTGTCTCACTAGCTCCAAATTGCCTCTTCCTCTTCCATGGGAGTTACTCTTCCTCTATATTTCGACCTTGGATGAGTCATGCAATGAATAATACCTTTTGGACTCCCCCAAGTATGTTACCATTCACATTGAATTCGAATTGGTGAGAGAATGATGCCAAGTGTAGTGGGGAAATCTAGCCATATGTGGGTCCCACTTCTTCCATGTGTCTTCATGATGAAATGCCACTTTGATTTTCACTTGTATATATTTATTTATCTCCTTTATTAAATATTTATTCCATTCTAATGTTCAAACATCATTTATTATCCCCATTATTCCAAATCCCAAAGCTTCCACCCCAAACCTAGGAAACTAGTAATTTTCCTCCTTGGCAATTATTTGACCTTTAGCATCAATTTGACAAACTCTAATGAATAGGGCCAATGTGATTAGGCCATTGTGACCCAATACAAAATTGGGACATGACAACAGGTGCCTCATTAGTGCCATTTCTCGACGTGGTGGTCATCTAGTAAGTATCATCAGGTATGAACACTCTCCGAGCGTCTTTTTGTCATTATTTCGCTCATTAATATAAATTATTAAATGAAAACTGAGCTAACTCTTTGTTCTTTCTCGTGCTCGTTAAACAATGAGAATAAGTCACCGAGTTATAGTTTATCACTTTTTCGGGCTCGTTAAACTCCTACACGAAAAAGGAACCCCCCCGGAGTTTTCTTTAAGCTCTTTTCAGGCTCTCGAAATACGAAAAGATCGCCAAGCGAATTTGTCGCATTCACGCTTGTTAAAGTATTTGAATGGTCGTCTTCCTGGTGATAGTTTACCCCTTTTTTGGACTAGCTGGCACTACTTACGAAAAAGGAATACTCCAGCCAATCATGACTCGAAGATTCCTCTCTCGCGTTGTTTTATCCTTTTCCGGGCGAAGAGGCTAACCTTACGAAAAAGGACCTTTGGAGTCTTCTTTAGTTCTTTTCAGACTCTCTAAACATGAAATGATGCCGAGTTTACCTTCTAAGGACTCGTTAAAACTCAGCATTGAAGGGCCCGCCATGGGACGAACCCCTCATTTCCTAGGTTTGAAAAAAATTTGGGATTGGACTCATCTATGAGATCAGCTATACCGAGCATCTGGTTACCCTCATCAAGCTCGTTAAAAACACACCAGGAACTCATCAATCATGATGGGGAAAAATGAAAGTTTTTGTGTTACACCTTTACTCATGGCAGTACTTAGTCGCTCTTGAACACGACACTCATCTTGCATTTTCATTCCATACTTGTCCTCGAGTCCTGTTAACTTCATGAGTCTTGTTACTCCTTTGGGTCATCCAAAGAATGCTTTCACCATCAGTTACATTAGTAGTCGACGTCGTTCTCGTCGGGTCAATACTGCCATATCATGCTATGCCCATGTTCAAGAGATGTTTTCACCACTCATCATTTGCAGTCAATACTCCTTCCATCATGTCGATCTATTCTGAGTCAGTCTTGCATGTTACCATACCATCCGACCTATTCCAAACATCTGTTGTCGAGTTTCGTGTCGATGATGGGGGATTCATCATGGCCCTCCTTCGACGGATTCATCGTTGTCGACTTCAACACATCATCCGAGGACTGAATCTAGAAACCAATTAAGTACCTTGGGCCTGCATGCCTCGATGGCAGTTTACCTCGCTTTCGACATGAGTTTACATCATTGACTCTTGATTGAAATATTTTGTCAAGCATTCGACTTCAACTCATTCATTCGCGCTTGATGATATGTACTGTGATACCTTGGAGATGATTGACATTAATGGTGATTTCCCTCACGCTTGTTAACGGTATACATCAATAACCGGTAATCAAGTGATTTATACCATGTTCGATGTCAAGACATTTGTAATCACATGGATAGATTCGTATCAATGTGGGTTCGGCTTGAAGACCCTGGGGAGTCATGTTTTACCCAGGTTGCGATGGAGAATGTTTGAGTCATATTACACAGATCCACTTTTGCATTGGTCGTGGCTGTGTTATCATATCATCATGGATCTATGCTTGTGTCTAGTAGCCATGATTGTGTTCAGTCAGTCATTACTACCATGGATCTGCGATGTATTGGTCGGTAGCCACGTTGTGCATTATATGAGACCGTGTTCTCAGAGTTAGCTGTACTACTGCAGCATCTTCTCCCACAAGTCCTTGCCATTCCTTCTATCAAATAATTTTACCTAATTAGTTTTACTAGATTCATGCTTTGGGGGGCATTCCGTTACACCCAAAATCTACACCTATGTAACCTCAGCGCCTAAATCCCTGAAGTCCCAGGATCAAGCTAGTCATTTAGAGCAAGTTGATGACCTTTATCCACACTCCTAATTAGGCCGGTGCAGGTTGTCTTTGAGCAAGATGCACCGACGCAGGTTGCCTTTATGAACATGCACTGGAGTCAGTTTCATGAGATAAGGGTAGCTTTCAAGCTAATTCTAGAAGTTGGATGAGATGGATCTCTATCCCTAATTCCTAGTTGAGCTGGCCTTCGGTTTTATAACCTTTGGGAAGGATCCTTTAACCCTCTCCCCATGATTCTCAACTTACTCTATCCACTTGGTCCTATAAATATGAGAGCCCTATCCATTCCAAGAGGAGGAAGTCTATGGTACTCTTATGCTGGTGAAATTAGCTCAGTAGTTCAACACCCTAGTCTTGGAGGCACCTACTTCTCTCTAGGAGCTTTGGATTGGCTTGTCGGAAGGAGATTGCGACGTTGAGGCATCGGTTGTAATAATCTCTTTTATTGTACTTCCTAATTTTTATACAGTAATATAAACACTTTCCATAAATGTTATTGTGTTAATGACATTTATAGTTTACCTCCTCAACTGTTTACTTAGACTAGTTAGTGTTTAGGCATGTTTACTGCTTTTGTTGCTCCTATGTGTCTTGACAGGTTTTGTAGTTGAGATCTGATGACCGTGAAGCTCGGAACAACGACGAGGACAAAGATCTACGAAATCTGAGGTAAGATGCTTAATGACTCGATCTCTAACTAGATCTAGGAGAGTAGTTTCATAATTTGTCTTATTTGTTCTTGTTACACCAAAATGTCGTCACCCTTGTGCAAGTGTCGCAAGTGTTGCAAGTGTCGTCATCATGACCTACTGTCGTCACCATGACCATTGCAAGTATTGTCATCATGACCATTGTGATAATGTCGTCATCTTGACCATTGTGTAAACTCTTTGCTCTGACCCCTAACCTCATTCTGGGCTAAAACACATCCAACTGAGAGATTTTCCTTGCCTAGTTGACCTCTTTGAGTAGGTTGTCGCACTTCTCCTTCATCTAGGGTGCGATGTCGCAGTTTCTGGTCAGCTAGGGTGAGACACTATCGCACTTTGTCTTCCTACAGAGTGCGATGAGGTTGGTTAAAGGCTATTTTGGGGAGTCTCGAGGTCTTTCTAGAGGTTTGTTGAGGTGGAGACCTATCCCTAGAGTCTAGGTGAGGTGGAATTTTGGTTCCTAACCTAATGGGAGGATCCCTTAACCATCTCCCCCTAATCCTCAAGCTACCCTATCTCTTTAGCCCTATATAAACAACCAATCTCTCCATGAGAGGGGGGAAGGTGTATGGTATCCTTATGCTGATAGAATCCAGATTGGTGATTGGGAAACTTGTACCATCTTGGAGGCTTGGCTTGGACATGTTGGATGGAGGATGTGACTTTGAGGATTTGGTTGTAGCTTCATCCTTTCTATGTAATTCCCACTTTTATACAGTTAATATAATCTCTTTCCATAAACTATTGTCTCATTGATGATGATGTTTAGAGTTTTCTTTCTTAACTGTTAACTAAGATCAATCATATGAAATGTATGCTTTCACTGTTTGTTAGTATCTATATGTTCAACAAGTTCATGCAGTTGAAGATCTGACGACGCTGGAGCATTGGATCAACAAGGAGAAAAGGGATCTGCAAATGTGAGGTAAGCTATCTATCTACTAGTTTGCACTTCTAGTGATCTAGGAAAGTAGATCTATATTCTGTTTGATTTGTTCTAGACTTGCATTAAGCCTTCCTCCCATCAGATCTCTTTCATTAAAGAGTTTCATATGTGTCCTTCATTCTCCTTTGGGTCATCATTAAGCCTCTTACCCTTTTACCTTGAGGGATATCACACCTTTACTACTCAAAATTCGACTGTCGCACCTGGTTTGAGTCTTCCCTGAGCCATTGTCTGACCGTCTCACTTTGCCTAAAGCCAAACTGTGACAGCGTCGCACTTTTCCTGTGTACAACTTGCAACGAACCCCCTCTATTGAACCTTTCCTGTGTATAGGGTGCGCCGATCTCTTAAAACATAGAGATCAGCAGGGTTTTTCCTTTTTGAGTGTTTGGTTTGATTGTTTGAGGCCTATAGGCTGTGTATTGTGGTCACACACCCCCTAGATCTAGCACTGCTTGAGTTTGGATGTGTTTTGGTTGATTTTCGGTGCTTGATTAGTCAAGTGTTTTACTTGGTTGTAAGGATCATTTTCAATCCCCCCCGCTTGTTGGGTTGATCTTCCCATCCCTAGTCACATTACCATATCTTTTCAGATCTATTCATATCATTAGATCTAATCTCCAAACCCTTCCTCTACTCGATCATTGAGTTTTGATTGCATTTGGTAGATTTTGAGCCGTTCTTGAGTGCCTTTGAGTTGTGTTGGGTGCTTGTCGTTTTTCTTTAGGAATTTCTGAATGATTAAAGAGTGCTATAGATATTCTCTCGCTTTCTGTAAATAGATATGAAAAACATTTAGTTATCAAATTCCATTTTTGATACATGCATTTGAAAATTGAAAGTGCTTCATTATTTTGTCTTATACATTGTTAAGATTAGTTGCATCTTTCATTTTCTTTGCGCTTTTTAGCTGATTATTGCAGAAAGTTAGAATTATTGCACTCTAGGAAGGAATTCTTCTTTTCGCTACTACTTAAGTACTTTTGGTTTGAAATAAAGAAAAATCTCTCCCTACCTTAAGTAGTTTTCATTGAAAAGGAAAGGAAAATGTGCATTATCATGTAGTTGAGGATTGCATTATGTTTACATTTATGTACTCACCTCATGCATCCACCTAACCGTACAAGATAAAATTAACGCTAGCTTAGGATAAAATCATTTAGTAACTGTGTGTAAGTTAGAGACGTGTTCTGGCGTCGTTAAGCGTGGCAGCTGTCATTATTTGCCAGTACTGTATCCCGGGGGTATTGTAGTCTTCCACGTACTTATCGGTATATCAAGCTCCTTCACGTACCCACAAGGTACCATAATCCGTACTTGGTGTATATCGAAGGGTGTATCATGTACTCGGTAGTATATCGGAAGGTCTCTTGCCGAACGGTTGTGTATTAGACAACACCACTATGGATTTGAGCTCCCACGTACCTTGCGTATATTGGGAGACACCCTTAGGATTCCTGAAACCAACTGAGTTAACCATTTGTTCGTCTTGGAAAAGCAATACACCGAGAACAGCACTCGGGGAGATTAGCACGCACGTACTGTCTAGGTAATCGGGTATGCAGGCAAGGGTACAGTCCCAATCCTCCTTGTCGCGTCATATTGTTGGACCCTGTGGTATATAGCGGTTTGCGATGCCTTGATAATCCTGTGAGGATCCTGACTTTTCATCCACTCCTATTCACACAGTTTGCTTGTTGCTTTTAGACTTGAGTAGTGTTTGACTTGTGTGTTACTTTAGAGTCTCTTAGAGAGTTCATATATGGAAGATTCTTCCGGGTCTACCGACCAAGGCACCCCTTTCCAGGGTGCGCCATTTTTTATTCCCCCTTGTGGAACTGTTGGTCCTCCCTTTATGGCTATGTTGAGTCTTCCTGGATTAACGATAGGATTACCAGTATGGTTATTCTCCAATCTAGTTACACCAAGTGCACCAATTATGTCGGACCTAGGTCCTTCATCACATGAGCATCAATCTCATGGTGACCCTTCCCCTTCTTCGTCGAAAGTTGAATCGGATTCCGTCTCTTCCTCTTCTCCTACTGAAAACTATGATGTTAGTAAGAAGGGTGGTGAGAAGAAGAAGAAAGGGAAGACTAAGAAGAAGAACACTAAGCAGAAGGTCACAACCCCAACCATTGATCATCATGCTGGGGGCACCGATACACCTGTTCTAAATTCGCGTAAATCGAAATTCCCTTGCAAACTTTCTAAAGGGTCCCATTTTCTTAAGAGTTACCATGGTATCTCCAAGGTCTTAGAAATGTGGTCACATTCTGAACAACCCCTGTCATCAGTCTCCAGACATCATACTGATGATACCCCATCAACTAGTGACATTGTAATTAAGGTTTGGAAGGGTAGAGCTGCAGACTCTTGTTGGTTATGCAAGGGAATGCACTGTACTTACCTTTGTCCTCGTATGGATGAAGCTTCACAATTGTTGGAAGACATGGACACATCCCATAAACACCTTCCAACTAATTATTGTAGGTTGTCCCCTGATCCTTCATTGTTTGATAGGGCGGTCAATCCGACCCCACCCTTGGTTGACCCCACTCTTTCATCAGAGAGTGAAAATGAAGTGATCGATTCAACAACATCGTTAATCGACCCCATTCCTCCCTTGAGGGATGATACCCAAGCGGTTAATCAAGTATCATTCTCGGTTGACCCCACTCCTCTAGTTGAGAGTGAAATAGAAACTGCTGATGTTTTTCTGGTCAGTTCAGATTGTTCTCGGCGAGGGGTGTTAACACCCAAAAAGTGCTCACTACCTCATCTACTCCATTACACGACTCATTTGTCCATTTTCCTACCATATTTCCCTTAAAAACCCTAAAAATCCCACTAGAAAGCCTCCAAAAGGCTTAAAATGCCTCCAAAAGGCCACAAAACCATCAAAAAAGCCTAAAAAACCCCTTTTTCCTCCAAAAATAGCAAAATTCCTCTAAAAAGGGAATAAAAAATATAAAATAATGAGGAAAAGGAAGAAAAAACCCTATACAGCTTCCCTAAACCATATGGTTCCCAAAACCATGGGCCAGCACTCCACCACCAAAAAACTATAAATAGGTGATGGAGACCCCTTATTCCATATCCACAATCAAGTATACCCTTACTTTGCCAAAATCTCTCTTGAAACCCTAGCTCACCCTTGAGCTACTTTCACCTTGAGAGCCCCTTTTGGCCCATTCCCACCATTGGAGAAAGAGAAGGAGCAAGTTGGAGCTTGGAGAAACCCTCTTGGATCATTGCAAGAGCTTCATCAACCTTCACATTGGAGGTAAAATTAATACAAAAAGCCATTCTTTACATCTTGTTTTTTCTGTTTCATGCACATGTTTAGAGTAATTTACATTTATGTTTTAGCATTTTAATTTACATTTACTGAACTGCTACTAAGGAGTCCCTTCTCCTTAGTAGGTGCTCATTTGCACAAGCTAGGGGTAAAACCCTAGCTACAGTTTTGGCGACTCCCCTAAGTTTGAATTTTTGGTTACGATTTTTAAATATTTTTTCTGTTCGGCTGTCCCTTTCGGCCGCCGTATACCGCATTTTTTTCCATTCACAGTCGCGCGCCGACTGCGTCTTTCAGGCACTTACCTGTGACCCGACCGTGGCTCTCAGACTGTTTCCGGTGACCTGTCATCCGTTTTCAGTCTGTTACCTGCGATCCGGCCGCGGCTATTAGCCTATTTGGGACGGTCTGACTGCGGCTATTACCCTCTTTCCTGCGTCCCACCTACGGCTTTCGGCCAGTTTCCCGCAACCCGCCTGCGCCTTTCGGCGTCTTTCCTGTGTCCCGCCTAAGACTTTTGGCCAGTTTCCCGCAACCCGCCGGTGCCTTTCGGCGTCTTCCCTGCGTCCCACCTGCGGCTTTCGGCCAGTTTCCCGCAACCCGTCGGCGCCTTTCGGCGTCTTTCCTGCGTCTCGCCTGGGGCTTTCGGCCAGTTTCCCGCAACCCTCTGGTGCCTTTCGGCGTCTTTCCCGCGTCCTGACTACGACTTTCATCAAATTTGCTGCGTCCCGACTGCGTCTGTCTGCCAAAAACCTGCGTCCTGTCCGCGCCTGTTTCCCTCAAACCCGCGGTCCGACTGCTCAGATTCGCCACAGACCCGCGGTCTGATTTCTGCATTTTTTCCAGTTTTGAACCCAAAACTTTGCTGCACTATTTTCTGCACTAGCACAACCCTCTGTCCTACTGCAGCCACCCTTCCTTACAACATTTTTCTGCAGTTTTTATTTCTGTTTCATTTACAGAATCGTTTTTACATTTTCAGCACTTTACATTGGAAAAAGAAAATTGTGCATTTTAAAAGTTCATTTCTGTATTGTTATTGCTAGATAGAAAGTTGCCCTCCCTAGTGGCACTTTCTACTTGGGTTCATCATCATCTCACGAGCACACACTCTGTCACATAATTCAAGTGAGCCTTAAAAACTATCTAACTCAACCAATATTCTAACCCCACTTGGGGAACATAAAAGAATCTTTGTAGTTAGGTAGGATCGGGGGGATAGGCTTCCAATAACACCCCTCGGTTACTTACACTTGAGACATAGTTGTTGTCCAATTAGGGAACCAAAATCCCCTAGTACTTTTTGGCACGGTCACAACCAGTTTACCAGAGGGCCTCTCCCCTAGGAGGGTTGAAGTCGCGAGACTGGTTCCGGAGGCCTGAGTGGAATACCGCACTCCATTCAGTAACCGAAGGGCTACCTTTCGCAGTTCTCGGGATATCCCTGTATTGAGGTATTGCGGTAAAAGGACCAAATGGCAGACTCACCTTTCTGGACGTGTCATGAATGGGGTATCTTAGTTGCCATTCTTCTAGGATTGACTACCCGGTGTCCCTCCCGGTAGGGGGACATCTTAGCCACTTGGATTTCCTATTCATATTGTCTGACTTGGATTTAGTTGAGTCAGAATACTTTTAGTTAGTTGTTTGCATGCTCCCTTACCTCCTTTTGTCTAGTGAGTTCACCATTTTATATTTTTAGGAAACCTGCTGCTTGTTGGTATTCTGACCATTTTGTTGGTACTCCACCTATTGTAGCACAACTGTTACAGTGGGTGTTTTGAGTTGGTTGTTGGCCTGAGTGCCTTGTTTTTTGAGCTCTCATTCTGCACACTCGGTTGCATTAGGGTTTTTTGGCTGTTTTTTACTCACCTCAACCCACAGAGATTCGACACCATCTGTCACCATTGAGTCCCCGAGACATTCTCGGCGCCTCAGGGGCGAGCCCCCACAACTCGGTTCACTTGACACCACCCGTCATCGCCACAGATCATCATCCTTTGATACCACTTATCACAGATCTAGAGCCTTGTCACTCGACTCCACTCGGCAGCGACATAGGACTCCGTCACCAAATATTGACGCCCCTTACTTTACCTCCAATTCTGAAGAAGAGTCTGAAAACCCCATTTACACTGCCCCTACTAGCCCCATGGCTGGCACGAATTCCACTCCTTTCGTTGTAGGGACCACTGGTGGCATGTCCACCACTACACCAGTTACCACACCTGCTCTGGTAATGCCCTCGATGGCGGCCACGTCCACCATCCCGGTCACCATTCCCATCCCTGCAACCGAGATACCTATCCCCACTCCATCAGTGGCTCACACTACCCATGGTGGTGCAGGCCCATCCTATACTACCTTAGTTCCCCCACTTGGGGGCAACATTCCAAACCCTGCCCTTCCACTTGGGGGCATGGGTGCCAACCTGGTCCAAACCACTACTGTGTCACATCCTTCTTCCAGTCTGCCATTCATGGCTAGCCTGAACCTACCTGACCTAGCCAGACTGACCAATGATCGTATCCGACATGACCCTGCATGGCCTCACATGCCTACCAAGCTCCCTTCTGACATCCCTAAGTTCGAGGGCAAGGCGGGTGAGGACCCACAAAACCATATCATGTCCTTTCATCTATGGTGTTCCTCCAACTCCATAGTAGATGACTCTATTCGCCTCCGTCTGTTACAGCGCACCTTCACTGGCTCTGCAACCAAGTGGTATATCGAGCAACCCCATGGGACCCATGCCACCTTTACGTCCCTTGCTTCAACATTCCTACAGTTCTTCCAGTTACCTGTCCGCTATGACGCGGGCGTTGAGATCCTCCTATCTTGCAGACAAAACACGGCCACCCACATCACGGACCACATTCATGAGTGGCGTAGACGCCGTAGCTTATGCAAGATCAAATTAGACGACCGTATCTTCCTAGATTGTTTCCTCAAGTCCCTTCTTCCTGTCATTGCTAAGGATGTAGCTTCCGAAGGACCCCAGTCTGAAGAAGAGGCCATCCTTAAGGCACAGCAGTTCGACCGCATTTATGCCCAGTCGAGTTACCTGTATACTATTATAACTGATGCCCCTCGCGGTGAGACCTCCCAGCACGATGCATCGGGGGCATCCCACGCTACAGACAGCATCATTGGCTGTGTTTCTTCGCATCCCCAACCCTTTTCCATAGCACGTCCTACCCCGGGCCCCGACCTTTCGCGGGCCACCTCACAGTCTGGGGATACCAACTCATATGATCCTATGACACATCACCATCACTCCCATGGACCCAGCTGTCCACCTCAGTGCTTCAGCCATGCGCCTCCTGCTTAAACCCCCCCGGTCGCACCGCAACCCTATTACCACCAGCAGGCTGCACCAGCTCCTGCGCCTTCTCAGGCCCAACCCGCTTATTACCACTAGCAGGCTGCACCAGCTCCTGTTCCTTCCCAAGCCAAACCAGCTTATTACCCGCCACAGACAGCCCCTGCGGCAGACCCACAACCTACCCCGCAGACATATCAGCAACCTCCTCAAGGTGCCGCCCCTGTGCAGCCTCCACCTACATACCATCCACCGCATCCTGCTCTTGCACCTGCACAACCTCAAAACCCACCTGCTGCCCAAGGGCAAGTTTACGCCCAAAACAACCCGCAGCAAAACCAAAATAACCAACGCAACCAAGGCCAACAAAACCGCGGCAAGGGCCATAATCATGGAAACAACCAGCCTCCGGACCATGGTGGTCAACCGCCTAATCCCCATGACAACAACAACGCGGCCCACGCTAACCAAAACCCTGATCGCCCGCCCAAGCAGGCTAAAAACCCCAACTTACGAACAAACCATCCTTGTTCTATTTGCAGGGTCTATGGCCACTACACACATGCTTGCCCACATTTGGAGTGAGCTTGTCAACTTTGGGTTGATGAGGTCCATCGCCAAGGACATGCAGCTCCTCAAGCGCAGCCCAACCCCCCACAACCTCAGCAGCCACCTTTAGTGCTGCAAAACCCCCTACCAACTCAAGGCATAGTAAACACTCAGCCGTTGCCCCCCCCTCAAGCCAATGCGCAACCCCAACAACAAAAAATCACTTACACCGCTCCTGATCAACCCATGTTTGACTCAGGTACCCACCACTTGTTGATGATGTCTTCCGCTGATGTTAACCTTCAGACTCGCCGGAACCAAAATGGCTCCACCTCTGAAGCCCCTCCCGCTGATAAAACCACTAACGCTCATCCCACTGATCAAGCGTTACGTATACCTCCGCCCCCAATAGATGGCACTTCCAAAGCCCCTCGTTTCCCACTTCGCCATATCAACAACAACCCCAACGCGCGCGCTGCATCAAACGACAACATTGTAGACGACCTAGCCCAATTTCCCGCAGCCATGTCTACGTTAGAAGTCTTGAAGAACTGCCCTTCCCAGCGCAAGACTTTGCTGTCAGCCATTGGGGCTATTGACCCAAATGATTCGAATTTAATAACATTTGATTTGGACCAGTCCGAACCACGCCTGCCTTCCACCTTAGCATTCCAAGTTTCTGTTTCCGTTCGGAATCTTGTCATCCATCGATGCATCATCGATGAAGGTGCCTCCACATGCATTATGTCTACATTCGTATGGCAGAAGTTGGGATCCCCTACCCTCCAGCAGTCCACCAATGAGTTACGCGCCTACGACGGTCGTTCGGCTCAGCCCCAAGGTCTCCTAGCCAATGTCCCTGTCCAGTTAGGTGGTAAAACCATCCTCATCAATATCGAGGTCATCAATGCCCAGCTTGATTACAACGTCTTACTCGGTCGCAGCTACATGTATGCTATGCGGGCGGTCGCTTCCTCTGTCTTTCGTACCATTATGTTCCCCCATGATGGACGCGTGGTTAAGATCGACCAACTTACTTACTATGATCCAAATGCCCCCGCTGCACCCGAAAATGTTCTCCCCATGGTTGAACAACCGGTTAGTGGTGCCGCTACCTCATTCATTTCCTCCTTGGGACCTGGAGTTTACTCAGACCCGCCGATGACATCCACCTTCCAATCCATTCCTCCCTCGTCATCTACACCCGAGATGACTTATGTACCCTGTCCCATGATAATCAAAAAACTACCAATCAAACACCCTTGTTGCCTAAACCACCACTGGTACCTAGCCACATTGGTGTTACACCTATCCATACAATCCCCTTCCTAGTCCCTCCATCGGGAGTAGTAAGCGCCCCGGTTATGGCTACCCTTAGCCTCCCTGGGCTAACCTTGGGATTACCTGTCTGGTATCTTTCGCCTCCTGTTCCCCCGCCGACACCAAGCGTCATCCTCCAACTGGTGCAACCCATGGCTACTACCACTCAGCCACCCCCCGGTGTCTCTACCCCTTCGTCCTCCATGAACCCTCCTCCCACTCCCAAACCCACTGGGGGAAGAGGTCCCCAACCTTACACGACTGTACCCCCTCCCAAGACAGTAAAAAACCCCCCAGTATTTCGTGCTCCTCCCAATTGCTCATTGTGCGACGAACTCGGCCATGCGACTCACCAATGTCCACAGTTACCTGCATTACAGGAACACATGCAGATGCTCGACGATGACCCCAGTTTCCCGGTTGTCAAACTAGATCCCACCCCCAAGCCTAAAGATAAATCACTGCGCACTAACCACCCCTGTGCCATATGCGGTATTTACGGGCATTACTCACATCATTATCCCGATCTCCCCGATTACAGAGTAGCTCTCTATGAGATGAACAATCTGGATCTTGAGACGGCACCAACCACCATTGAAGAGATTCACCCCCCGATCTCACCTCCTTCAGGAGAGGTCAACACCATTTACATGATCTCTTTAACTACCATTCCCTTGTCAACCGATTTGACGACCCAAACTTTCCGTACTGATGAGGAGATTCTTGAGGCACTCACTTCCCCGGAGCACCCCTGGGATGACATGCACCATCGTTCGTATTTCCTCCCAGAAGCATCTTCCTCTAGCACCGCTACCCAATTTGCGGTTGAATCTAAAGATTTCCTTCCCACCAAGGTCGACTGGTTCAAGGACCCTATTCCTGCTCCTGACGCCTTCGAGGAAGGTAACATGGCTAACATCTCACCTGTCATCCAAATTGATATCACTGCCCTCGGGAGTGCCCCTGAACTCATCACTTTAGGAGCCTTCTGCAGTAAGCAAGAGATTGAGGAATACGCAAACCTCTTCAGAGAGTTCCGTGATGTCTTTGCTTGGTCCTATACCGAAATTCCCGGTCTTGACCCCGCCATTATAGAGCACCACATTGACACATGCCCCGATGTACCCCCCGTCCGTCAGAAACAACGTCCCATTGATCCCTCAAAGATCCCAGCTGTCAAAGCAGAGATTGAGAAACTACGCAAGGCAGGATTCATTTATCCTATTGCCTATACCACATGGGTTTCGAACCCTGTTCCCGTTAACAAGAAACAAGGCACCATTCGAGTGTGCACTGACTTCCGCAATTTAAACCGTGCTTGTCCCAAAGACAACTTCCCCACGCCATTTATTGAACAGCTCATTGATGCGTGTGCGAGACATGAAGTCCTATCTTTCATGGATGGTTTTTCCGGATACAATCAGATTCAGATCCGTAAGGAAGACCAGTACAAAACTGCCTTTACTACCCCATGGGGCATTTTTTCCTATCGTGTCATGCCTTTCGGCCTCAAAAATGCTGGTGCCACCTTCCAACGGGCCATGACCTATTGCTTCCACGACTTGGTCCATATCCTGCTAGTCTATCTTGATGACCTTACAGCTCGTTCCCGGAAACGATCAGACCACCTTAACGACCTTCGGCAAGTTTTTCTGCGTTGTCGCAAATACCAAATTAGCTTGAACCCACACAAGTGTGTCTTTTGTGTTCCGGCAGGCCGATTGTTGGGTTTCATTGTTTCCCAGAAAGGAATTACTGTTGATCCCCTGAAAGTCCAAGCCATCTTAGACCTTCCCTCTCCTCGCACGCTCAGGCAGCTCCAAAGTATGCAGGGGCGGTATAATTTCCTTTGACGCTTCGTCCCTGATTACGCCACTACCGTTCATGGTTTCTTGCGCCTGCTCCGTACCCACATACCCTTTGTCTGGGATGAGCAAGCAGAAGCCGCATTCGAAGCCCTCAAGATAGCTCTCACGCAAGCCCCCTTGATCTCCCCTCCGGATTTATTTCAGGACTTCATCCTCTACATCTCGGCATCCGAGCACGCTGTGTCTGGAGTCTTGGTTCAAGAAGACGTCTCTCACCAAGAGAATGTCATTTATTACGTCAACCAGACCTTGTCTGGACCACCCCTACGTTACCCCTATGAGGAGAGACTAGCCCTAGCTGTGGTCTTTTCCGTCCAAAAACTGCGACACTACATCTTACTTAGTCATACTACAGTTGTTGCTGACTCCAACCCCATGGTCTATCTCCTAAACCGGCGACTACTGCAAGGTCGTGTTGCTAAATGGGTCATTATCCTCCAGGAATATGACCTCACTTTCTGAACACCTAAGAGCACTAAATCCCTTGTGCTTTCCCAGCTCATCACTGATCTACCTTCCCTTCTCCCGGCCCCACAAATCTCCGATGAGTTACCCGACAATCATTTGTTCACTATCTCGTCTGATGACCCATGGTACGGTGATATTTTTTTATACCTGCGCACGCATAAGTTTAGACCCAAAGTCACCCGTAATGGACGCCGTCGCATCCGTCACCAGGCCTCTCGATATCTCCTCTTAGGCGATGTCCTTTATCGGCGAGGGGTAGACACAATTCTTCGTCATTGCCTTACACACGAGGAAGCTGAACACGTCCTTAATCACTGTCATAGCGGTGCCTGCGGCGGCCATTTCTCAGGGATGGCCACTGCCCAAAAGGTCGTCTGTGCCGGATACTTCTGGCCCACACTGTTCACCGACTGCATCACTGCGGTCAAGCATTGCCATAACTGCCAACTTTTTTCCCCCAAGGCCCGGACACCACCTGCTCCGTTACACCCACTCGTCACCATTGGTCCCTTTTGTAAGTGGGCCATCGACTTCATGGAGTGTAGACCCCCGTCTACCAATGGCCATAAATACATCATTGTCGCCGTCGATTACTTCACCAAATGGGACGAAGCCATGCCTACTTTCAACTGTACCACTGACACCGCTGCCCGTTTCTTTTTTAATCACGTTATCACTAGATTCGGGGTTCCTAAACAGTTGGTCTCAGACCATGGTCCACACTTCAAAGATTCCATTTGGCGCGAGTTATCCACCCTCCTAAAATTCGAACATCAGTTCTCCTCTGCTTACTACCCCCAAGGCAACGGCCAAGTAGAGGCCATTAACAAAATCCTCAAAACCATCCTCCAACGCACTGTTGACCGACATAAGTCCAATTGGCACCACATGCTTTTCCACGCCTTATGGGATTACCATACATCCACTAAAACCGCCACTGGTTTCACCCCATTTCACTTAGTTCACGGCGTAGAGTCTGTCCTCCCCATTGAGTGTCAGATACCTGCCTTACAAATCGCTGTCGAGCTTCTCCCCGATACCTCCCCACTCGAGCAACGTCTGCTCTCCCTCGAACAAGCCGATGAAGACCGTCGTGCTGCTCTCCAGACCATTGAAGCTTCCAAGAACCGCTCCAAAGCTGGTTACGACAAACATGTACACCCTCGAACTTTCCACGAAGGGGACCTTGTCCTCGCCTATGACCAAGCCCATGAAAAAACTGGCAAAGGGAAGTTTGAATCCATGTGGCAAGGCCCTTACATCGTGCAGACTTGTCTCGGCAAGGGGGCATACATCTTAGCTGACTCCGAAGGTCACCCGTTGTGCAACCCTCGTAATGGGTTGTATCTTAAACGCTTTTATCCCTAAATAACTCGCGGCCTCATTGGTCCGCATTGTACAGTTTGCTCTCTTTTTTGTTTCTCACCTTTTTTACCGCGATGTTACATTCCTCATTTTTTGCATGACCACAGATGGACCATCTTCCAACTCACTATACTGGCTTCATCGATGGAGCAAGCTGCTGGTCTCCCAACCTGGCTTCTGCAGCGTGGGTCCTATATTCCCCTTCCCATGAAATGATTCACCTTGACGGAATCTGTATAGGCGCTGCTACCAATAACCAGGCGGAGTATGATGCTGTGACCGGTCTCCTGACTGCTGCCCTCCAGATGGGCATACATCACCTCCATGTGTTCCTAGACTCCCAGCTGCTTGTCTCCCAGCTCAACAACTACTACCAGGTGCGTGATCCCTGCCTCTTTAGAAAATTCCTGCGCACAAAACAACTCAGCCGACAGTTCGAATCCATAACATTCACCCATGTCCCAAGAGCTCAAAATAGTGTCGCAGATCAAATGGCCAACAACATTCTAGATTGGCATATCAATCACAACATGTAAAATCTCCATCATGCATATCATCTCATAAAAATATATAAAAACCCAAAAATATTGCAAGGGGCATCCACGTGCCTATCATCATATAACCATTTGCATCCATGTGCAATAAAAATACAAACACATTCATAAATAGGGGCATCCACGTGCCTAGTCCTACATACCTAGTGTTGCATCCATGTGCAATACATCACATAACATACACAAGTGGCATCCATACACCCAACATCCTATACTACTTGCATCCACGTGCAATGTAAACATATCACAAATCATAAAGCACATCCACGTGCGTACAACTAACACAATATCACAAAAAGGTGCATCCACGTGCATATATATATATATATATATATATATATATATATATATATATATATATATATATATATATCAAAAATACATGTTCAGTGCTATACATGTCCTGAGTACCCCTGTACTCAGCTATACAAAAAATGGCTATACATCCCTAAAGCCTCATAGAATACATGCCATAGCTACAAAACTCGGGGGGAGTCCCCTGCGCTCCCTAGTGAGAGTCGTACCCTGCATGACTGCCTGCATCGGTTGCCTCTGAGTCCTCCCCTCGCTCCTCCTCCGGTAGGTCCTCATCCCCTGCGGGCTCCTTTGCCCGTGCCCTATCCGCCAAGATAGCTACCCGGATCGCAATAGATCTGAACTCTCGGGGTGCTCTCATGCAATCCTGAACTACATTGGGATCCACATCCCGACATCCCTCGTCGGTTACTCCAACTAGTAACCGATCCAGCAACACTCGAACGGAATCCAAAGTCCCCTCCGCGTCCCTCCGACGCACCTCACCTCGGCCAGGTAAGGCTGGTGCCGCCACATGTCCTCGACGTGCCACATGTCCTGGCGGCGGTCTCGGACCCACATCTGTAGATCACACATCAGTCAGTAATAGTATATATCATACCACACATCATATATAAAACTTGATATTCATAACATGCAAGTAAATGAATACGTACCGTCTGGTCCCCATGCCTGTCCTGGTGCTCGCGGCGCCTCTGGGTCTCCCGTGTAGTCCATATCCCTATACGGATAGTCATCCAGTGGCAGTGGCATCTGTAGCCACTGCAGGTATAACTCATGGGTAAAGTACCTACCCACCTCCCCGCCACCCCGGTGGCGCATCATCTCGCCCCACCGCACCATCTGCGGCTCCCTCAAACCTCCTGCCCTGATCGGTACCCGCGGCCGTAGGGTGGGTACCCTCTCCATGAAGAACGCACATAGGAAGGAACCATAGCAAAACCCCTTGCCAGATTCCTTCACCGCTGTAAGCTGTCACTGTACACAGGTAAGGAACATCTGACCCCACGCATAGTAGACCCCATCCAGTACGCGCTCCACAAGCTGCATCTGGCCACCAGACACCTTCTCTGGTGACTGGGACCCCAACACACGTACCACGCATGTTGCAATCGCCCGTATCGCCGGCTCCTGTAGGTCTAGCACCCAGAGTGCATTCCTATGCACCCTATCCTCTGGAGAACAGTATCGCTCCAGCATGTCTTCCATATCCACATCGGTGGATACTCTCGGATGCGTATCCGCCACTCTACCCAGACAGGGCAACCCTGTCAGGAAGTATACATCAGTCAGGTTAAGGTCCACCCTCTCACCCTACACCATGAAAGCCTGTATGTCTGGCTCCTAGAAACTCACTAGCCGGTTCAGCAGCAACCCTGCTGAACGCATCATGGGTACCTGTGCGAACTTCAGCAGTTCGCACATCCCTAACACCGCCCGCACATGACCATCATCACGGATGTAATCCACTATCCCATCTGGGATCTCCCGCTCTCTCCATAGCACCAGCGGCATCCTGTCAAACACGCAAGGCAGACTCATCAGACTCATGTCAAAGAAATAAAACTTGCCCCCCCTGGGAAGTCCTAACAGTTCGATCCAAATTGCGGCTTTAGGCCCCCTAGCCGCGGTTTCCGACCGCGGCTGTTTGGCCCACAGTCGCGGTCCACAACCGCGACTGTCAGTCCCGAACACGCGGTCCCAAACTACGTGTTCAGCCTCGGAACGCCCGGTCACAGACCGTGTGTTTCGCATCGGACCCCGCGGTCTCCACGCGCGTCATTCGCCGTGGAACCCGCGGTCTCTGACCTCGGCTCCCCCTAAAAAACCCGCGGTCCAGCCCACGTGGACCGTACTAGTAAACCCTGGGACCCACTACCCACCCCCCGAACCCAAAAAACGTGCAGGTATGAGTTTAACGGAATACCTATATCTCCCGGATCTGAAATTGATCGGTCGGATCGTCCAGAAATGCCACCTCACCTCTAGTCCACTCTGATCACTAGTCAAAGTCAAATAGTACAACTGCCACTTGTCATGTTGGACCCACTCACTATTTATAGTCAGTTGACTTTTTCTTGTTTTGGCCATTCTGAACCCATACGGAGTCCGTTCTTTGAACCGTTTCCACTATTGGAATCAGCACGTCGAGACCGTCCTGATGGTCACCTTGTTGCATTACTTTTTCCCTGTCATTTTTTACACATTTTTTAGACGCCACTAGTCACCTCGGTTTGCGTGCCACTTCGGCTGTTCTCTGTTTTTCGCATATTTTATACCATCGGAGTCATTTTTCTGAGCCGGTAATGATACTTGAGATCATTTCTCACTCTCACCCCCACATTTTTTGGGTCTTTTTTCCAAAACTCCCCCCCTCTCGGTTTGCGTGCCACATCGATCGTTCTCCGTTTTTGACACATTTTATATCACCGGATTCATTTTTTCGATCTCGTGATGATGCTTGAGATCATTTCTCGCTCTCACTTGGTACAGTTTCAACATTGTGTCCCGACACCTTGCTGCCTCGGTTTGCGTGCCACATCGACCGCCATCGGATTGTTCCACACTTTTACATGAGCCATTCACTCCTGTCATACTGCAAATATTTTGTTATTTTTCCACCATTCATTACCTCGCAAGGAGGCCCACCAGTGTTCCCCCCCACCCTTGTTCTTGGTCATCATAAATGTTCCTTGATTGAGCACTTCCTCCTTGCCTGGCCATTCCTTTTGTTCGGTAGAATTTTATCCCTTTTTCGGGCCGGACAAGTCCTTTACGAAAAAGGCACTTAGGGAGTTTCTGTTAAGCTCTTTTCTGACTCCTAAAAGAATGAAAAGATCGCCGAGCAATCTTGCTTCCTTTCATGCTCGTTAAAGTATCTGAAAGGGCGTCTATCTGGTATAAGTTTACCCCTTTTCCAGACCTGGTAGACTAATTACGAAGAAGGAATACTCTAGTCACACCGGCTAGAAGAGTTCTTCATTGCATCCTTTTATGCTTCTTTGGGCCTTGGAGACTAAACATACGAAAAAGAAACCCCCTGGAGTCTTCTTATTTGCTTTCAGACTCTCTAAAATTGAAAGCAACCACGAGCATGAACTGTCCTGGGATCGTATAAATCCACACGACAGTACCATTCCATTACTTCAGAGTCTTCTTATCGCTTTCAGACTCCTTAAAATTGAAAGCAACCACGAGCATGAACTGTCCTGGGATCATTTCAATCCACACGACAATACCATTTTACACACACTTCTTCTAGTTCCTTAACCCATGAAGAAGTCATCCCGTGCCTCCAGGCACTATGATCGATCATCTCGGCAGCACCCCCAATCAGGTCGCCTTTGTTCAGAGTATTCTGCAGTCTCCTGCCATTTTACGCCAGCTTGAGTCTCCCTCAGCCCAGTCACCATCCCAAATCCAATACAGCTATGATCCCTTTCCCATCAGTCAGTTTCATATGCTGCCAGATCATCCCCATTATCATACTCTGAACAAAGGAAGTTTGAGTCCACCCACTGTACTTGCCCAGTTATAAACCCCCAGTTTGTCAGTCCGGCCATCAGTACTATCACATTTCGGTTCTCCACCTCACGCTCCTGTCAAGGAAACATCATTGCCTTGATAGTTGTAGGTCTCCCTCTGTCGACGACAACCCCTCTATTCCAGAGGATAGACCCAGAGGCCCCTGCGCCTTGGACCCATCACCATCTGTGGTGAGTGCCTATGGACTATTTTGGGAGGAGTCATCATTGCCTCTCCGAATGGTTGTTTCTCACATGCTCGACTTCAGCACCTTGTTCGCATCGTTGAGAATCGTGCAAGATTTACATACCTACCATTATTTGTCGAAGACCTCGTATTTCCCCCGACTCTAGCACATTGGTGAGTCACTTCGGCATACCCAGTTATATGTTCCTGTGGATGTCCGGGCTGCGTTGGCGATTGTATTCGGAAGCTATCCAGTTATATGCTTCCTTGAGTACCCGGTTCAGTCTCAGATCAGTTCCAGTTCAGTGTACCATTGCGAGTGTACCCCTTGTCACTCTGATCCAGCAGCTCATCAGTTCCTTTGGTACCACATTCAGTAGCACTATTGATTGTTCCAGTGTATCAGTTCTTTAGCTCAGACATGGTCAGCCCAACAGTATGTCCCATATTTGTGTCCCCTTTGGACCCTTATGATGTACACAGTGGTTCTCTATGTATCCTACAGGTCCCCCTTTTTCGGGCCTTACAGTTATTTTTATGTATCTTGATACGAGCATGGGTATGCCCGCCTCGTCCATATATTGAGATTCTTTCTCATTCAGTATTTGAGGTCATGTATATTTCGGGTCCCCATTTTTTGGACCCCATTGTTATTATTATGTTATATCCTGATACGAGCATGGGTATGCCCGCCTCGTCCATATGATCAGATGATTCCTCATCCATTATTGGGGTTATGTACTTTTAGTTCTTGCAGTTTGTTTGGTATCGTTGTTCCGGGCTTCAGTTTGTTTCTTCTCTTCTCCACACCCCAGGAAAACCATATTTGACTTATGATGTCCATCGGCCATATGATGAGCTCCTGCCCTCACACATCAGGGGGCAATCTGTTAAAACCCAAAAAGTGCTCACTACCTCATCTACCCCATTACATGACTCATTTGTCCATTTTCCTACCATATTTCCCTTAAAAACCCTAAAAATCCCACTAAAAAGCCTCCAAAAGGCCACAAAACCATCAAAAAAGCCTCAAAAAGGCTAAAAAACCCCTTTTTACTCCAAAAATAGAAAAAATCCTCTAAAAAGGGAATAAAAAATAAAAAATAATGAGGAAAAGGAAGAAAAAACCCTATACAGCTGCCCTAAACCATATGGTTCCCAAAACCATGGGCCAGCACTCCACCACCAAAAAACTATAAATAGGTGATGGAGACCCCTTATTCCATATCCACAATCAAGTATACCCTTACTCTACCAAAATCTCTCTTGAAACCCTAGCTCACCCTTGAGCTACTTTCACCTTGAGAGCCCCTTTTGGCCCATTCCCACCATTGGAGAAAGAGAAGGAGCAAGTTGGAGCTTGGAGCAACCCTCTTGGATCATTGCAAGAGCTTCATCAACCTTCACATTGGAGGTAAAATTAATACAAAAAGCCATTCTTTACATCTTGTTTTTTCTGTTTCATGCACATGTTTAGAGTAATTTACATTTATGTTTTATCATTTTAATTTACATTTACTGAACTGCTACTAAGGAGTCCCTTCTCCTTAGTAGGTGCTCATTTGCACAAGCTAGGGGTAAAACCCTAGCTACAAGGGGAAACCATGTCTATTTCCATAGGAACCCCTCCAAGTACTGAGGTTATTTCATTTGATTGGAATAGTTTAACAGAATCTCGTCTTCCTTCGAGTGTTCCTTTTCAAATATCCGTAGGAGTTTCAGATAAAGAAATTTTTTGTACGATAATTGACGAGGGAGCTTCTATTAGTATTTTATCCTCAACTGCTTGGCAAGCTATAGGTTCCCCTCAGCTTGTGCCAGTAACTGATTAGATTTTGGCTTTTAATAGAAGGCCTACCAGACCTTTAGGGAGTCTCCCGCAGTTACCTGTCACGTTGAGAGGTAAAAATGTTTATGTTGATGTCATGGTTGTCCAAGGTCCTTTAGATTTCAATCTACTCCTTGGACGTGATTATGTCTATGCTATGAAAGCCGTCGTGTCCACACTCTTTCGAGTCATGTATTTTACTCATCATGGGAATATTGTGACCATTGATCAACTTTCCTTCGTGACACCCACTCACCATATGACTCTTAGTCATCAGACTTCTCTGAATGTTCCGCATGTTTTAGTGGTTTCTTCCCCCTGAGGATGGGGGGTACGAGCACGGTTTATGTTATGTTTCAAGCTCGTTAAAAAATGAAACCAACCACCCTAGCATAGTTTCCCTTTGGTTTCAAGCTTTCAGAAAAATGAAACCAATCCACTGGAGCATATTTTTATTCTATTTCAAGCTTGTTAAAAAATGGGATAGACCCCTCTAAGCATAGTTTACCTTTGGTTTCAAGCTTGCATAAAAATGAAACCATCCACTCGAGCACAGTTTTATTCCGTTTCAAGCTCGTTAAAAAATAAGATGGCCCCCCTCAAGCATAGTTATTGTCTATTTCAAGTTTGTGTAAAAATGAAATAAATCTCCCTCCCATTGGTTCGAGTCTCTCGCTAGAGTTAGAACTTGAACCTTCATTTCGTCTGATTCTTGTTTTCCCCCCCTTGGTGAACATTTTCATATTAGTAGCCATGTTGGTAGTTGGGTTAGCAAGAAGCATTTTCAGAGGAAATGAAGCTTGGGGGGCATGCCACATGTCATACCGTAAAAAATCATGTTGAGGTAACACTACCATGTTAAGCCGCTAGCAATCATGCTGGGGGCATTTTCCTACCTCTGGGCATCATGTTGGGAAGGAACCCATCAATGGGCCTTAACCTATGAGCATAGTTCCCTTTCTGTGTCAAGCTCTTTAAAAAATGAAACAAGTATTTTGAGCAGAGTTCTATTCCCGTGTCAATCTCATTAAAAAATGAAACATATCCTTTCCCTTTGAGTTAAGTCTGCTCGTAGACTTAGTACCTGAACCTTCTTTTCACCCGCCCATGACTTAGAAAAATGAAATGAAGCTTGGGGGCATGTCTTCAACCTCTAGAAGTTACGTTGAAGTCAAATCGATTGCCTCTCCACACCACGTTGGAGCTAAGTCACTTACTTCTAGCAATCATGCTGGGGGCACACACCAACCTCTGGATGCCATGTTGGGAAAAAGTCCACCATTGGGAACATTTTCGAGCATACTTTCCTTTCTTAGGTTTCGAGCTCATTAAACCATGAAAATTATCCTGAGCATAGTTCATTTTATGTTACAAGCTCATTAAAAAATGAAGCAGACATCATGATCATTCTTCCAACCTATCTTCGAGCTCGTTAAAAACAGTAAGATGGTTTTGAGCTTACTTTTTCACCTTTTTCGTGCTCTGGTTGAAACATGAAAATTGGTTTGAGCTTAGTTTTTACTTTTTCGTGCTCTAGTTCAAACATGAAAAATATTCCGAGTGCTTTTGATACCATTCTCATGCTCGTTAAAAATTTGAGTTAAAAAGGTGTGTCTAACGAGTATAGATTTATCACTTTATCCGGCCTCACTAGACTATTTACAGAAAAGGAACTGTGCCGAGTTTACTTTTTTCTTTGTCGTACTCGGTCATCAACCTTGACAAAGTTGTTCATGGAGTCCTTTTTAAGCTCTTTCAAGACTCCCTAAATAGGAAAAGATTGCCAACTGAACTTGATGCTTTCACGCTTGTAAAAGCATTTGAATGATCGTCTTTCTAGTGATAGTTTACCCCTTTTTCGGACCAGGAAGCACTATTTACGAAAAAGGAATAATCTAACCAACCATGGCTGGAAGAGTCCTCTCCCGCGTTGTTTTACCCTTTTTCGGGCGATGAGGCTAACTTTACGAAAAAGGACCGTTGGAGTCTCCTTTAGTTCCTTTTAGACTCTCTAAACATGAAATGACGCCGAGTTTTCCCTCTCTGGACTCGTAAAATTTTAAACATTGAAGGGCCCATTATGGGACAAACCCCTCCTTTCCTAGGTTCGTGAAACATTTCGGATTGGACTCATCTATGAGATGAGCTATACCGAGCATCTGGTTACCCTCATCAAGCTCGTAAAAAAACACATGAGGCACTCATCGATTATAATGGGGAAAAAGGAAATATTTTGTGTTACATCATAATTACAGTAGTACATAGTCACTCTTGAACATGGCACTCATTTTCATTTGCATTCAGTACTTGGATAATCTGTTTGTCCTAGAGTCTTGTCAATTCCATGAGTCGCGTCGCTCCTTCGGATCAGCCAAAGAATGCTTCCACCATCAGTTGCATTAGGGGCTGGTATCATTCTTGTCATGTCAATACTGCTAAGTCATGCCATGCCCATGTTCAAGAGATGTTCATTACTCATCATCTGCAGTCAGTATACCTTCAATCATGTCGGTCTACCTTGAGTCAGTCTTGCACATTATTGTACCATCCGATATACTCTACACATCTTTTGTCGTGTTTCGTAACGATTGATGGGGGATTCATCATGGCACTCCTTCGATGGATTCATCCTTGTAGAAATCAACTCATCATCCGAGGATTAAATCGAGAAACCAACCAAGTATATTGGCCCTGCATGCCTCAATGGAAGGTTACCTCACTTTCAACATGAGTTCACCTCATTGACTCTTGATTGAAAGATTCCATTAGGCATTCGACTTTAGCTCATTAATTCACACTTGATGGTATGTACTGTGATACCTTGGGGATCATTGACATTAATGGTGATTCCCCTCGCACTTGTTAACGGTATACATTAATGACCGGTAATCAAGTGGTTTCTATCATGTTCGACTCCAAAACATTGTAATCACATGGATAGATTCGTATCATTGCGGGTTCAGCTTGAAGACCCTGGGGAAGTTATTTTCTACCAAGGTTGCGATGGAGATTGTTTGAGACGCACAGATCCACTTTGTATTGGTCGTGGCTGTGTTGTCAGTTCAGAGTTACATGGATCCACTTTTGTATTGGTCGTGGCTGTGTTATCATCTCATCATGGATCTACGATTGTGTCTAGTAGCCATGATTGTGTTTAGTCGGCCTTTGCTATCATGGATCTGCAATGTATTGGTCGACAGCCATGTTTTGTGTTGTATGAGACTTGTGTATATCAGGTCATTTCTGCAGCAACTCCTTTCAACCAGCAATTCCTTGCCATTTTTCTTACTACAAAGCATTTCACCTATCTCATTCCGTCAGCTTCATGCTTTGGGGGGCATTCTGTTACACCAAAATGTCGTCACCCTTGTGCAAGTGTCGCAAGTGTCACAAGTGTTGCAAGTGTCGTCATCATGACCTACTGTCGTCACCATGACCATTGCAAGTATCGTCATTATGACCAAGTGTCGTCATCATGACCGTTGTGATAATGTCATCATCTTGACCATTGTGTAAACTCTTTGGTCTGACCCCTAACCTCATTCTGGGATAAAACACATCCAATTGAGAGATTTCCCTGCCTAGTTGACCTCTTTGAGTAGGCTGTCACACTTCTCCTTCATCTAGGGTGCGACGTCGTAGTTTCTGGTCAGCTAGGGTGAGACACTGTCGCACTTTGTCTTCCTACAGAGTGCGATGACCCCCTTTTGTCGCTCTGTGTCCTCTACCAGGGTGCGATGAGGTTGGTTAAAGGCTATTTTGGGAAGTCTCGAGGTCTTTCTAGAGGCTTGTCGAGGTGGAGACATATCCCTAGGAGGGACATTTGCACCATTTCGAAGTTGTATTGAAAATCTTGCATGAACAATCTTTGTTTTCTAAGTTGTCCAAGTTGAAAGAAATTTTGTATCTTGGGAACATCATTGGGAAAGATGGGGTAAAGGTGCACTTGGAGAAAATAAAGGCTATTCTTGAATGGCCATCACCCAAGGACATTACTAAATTGAGAGGCTTTATTGAGATGTGCACTTTTTATATGAAGTTTGTGAAGGAGTTTTCCAAATTGACTGCTCCTCCTACTGATTTTACCAAGAAGGATGCTTTCCAATGGGATGAAGAGGCTGGAAAGGGTTTCCAAAGAATGAAAGAGGTAATGAGTAGTTTTATAGTACTTGCACTACCATATTTTTCTAAACCATTTGTTTTGGAATGTGATGCATCAAGGGAAGGCATAGGGGCAGTACTAAGGAAAAATCAACACCCCATAGCTTTTGAGAGCAGAAATTTTCAGCCACATGAGATGCTCTACTCCATATATGATAAGGAAATGTTATCCATTATGCATGCCTTGGCCAAGTTTAGACAATATCTGGTGGGGAACAAATTTGTAGTCAAAACTGATCATAACCGTTTAAAGTATTTCCTTACACAAAAAGATCTCAATGAAAGGCAACAAAAATGGGTGAGTAATATTCAAGACTTTGATTTTGACATTGAATATGTAAAAGGAAAGAATAATATTGTAGAAAATGCATTGTCTAGGAGACCTTCATTTTCCCTTATGGACATCTCAAAAGATTGAAAAGATGTGTTGCTAGTAGAGTATGCCATGTTAGGATATTTAGACACTTAGGATTTAGTTAAGATCAACTTGTGTAATATATCCGTTAGGGATAGTGTGTTTCTTTAGTATGCATTAGTATGCATTTGTAAATACTTAATCCGACGGTCACGATATGTTTCCGACATAGAGTGATCCGACGACTCAACTTCTCTTAGATCAAACCTAACCTTGATCCATGGCTTAACACCCGATTGGTCCATGATCTCTATTTAAAGAGCATGGAGGGTCATTGTTTAGTTGATCGATTATGAGAAGCTCATTTGTAACTTTATTTCTTTGCATAATAAATTGTCCCGTAGAAGCTATTTGGCCGGGGCCGTGGAGTGTTTCCCTCAAGAGGGTTTAAACCACGTCAAAACATCGGTATGTTGATCTGTGATCTGTTTGTGTGAAGTGGTTTCTCTTGGTGTTCGGTCCTTTGGTAGTACCCTGTGTACCCGAACATGGTATCAGAGCTTTTATGAAGTGTCGCTTCCGGTTATGATCTAGATCTTGAACTGTTGTTGCCGAAACTCGAAAGGGTTTCTAGTTCTGGTATTTTTGTGCATTTCTGGGCTGTGGGAGGTGTTCCATTGCATCTGGAGCGTCGTTTCCATTTGGAAATAGTTTTCGTTTGATCGAAAACGGTTCCCGGTTGCTCCAGAAACGCGTATTTCATCAGATCTGAAGGTATAATGTTACAGTGACGCATTTTTTTTATTTCGTTTTTTGAAAAGAAAAAATCTCATATTTCATCTTTTTTTTACTGTTAGTTTTTTTTGTTGTTCGGATTGTTTCTTTCCCGTCTGCGTATGCTCTTTTCCGTGCACCTTAAGCGATCTCGGCAAATCAGAAACAGAAAGGGAAATGTTTTTTCTCGGCTGTGTATGCTCTTTGCCGTGTACCTTGTGCGATCTCGGCAAATCAGAAACAGAGAGAAAATGTCTACTTTCCGGGAAAGCTAACAAGATCTAACTCCACAAGTGTGGAAAAGTTTTTTGTTTCGATTTGTGCTATGTTTTGCAGGAAAAATGGCAAGCACGCAAACCGAGCAAGAAGAGTAAAAAAAAGAAAAAAAAAGAAAAAAAAAAGCCCCCTTCCTCATTCCCATATTTTACATACCTTTTAATCTAGAACACTTGGTTCAAAGTTGTTTTATTCCTTAATAGGTCTTAAGTTCAAGTCTTAGGAAGTTACTTTTGAAAAGAAAAGTGCATGCAATTTCTATTTTCAAGTTACTTTATTGTAAAAGTGCATCTCACTTAAATAATAAAAAATAAAAATACAAGTGAGTCACTTAAGTTTTTGCACTATTTAAAAGTAATATCATTGTAAAAGTGAAATCACTTATTTTACAAAAGTGGTTCACTTAAAGCAACTTTCTTGTAAAGTGATTGTCAAAAGGTTTATCTTGGGAAGAGGGGGGTTCTTTTTTTTGCTGGACATTCTCTAGCTGCCACGTCACTATTGGGGACATCTTCAACAGTTTCTTTGTTCAAGCATAACTTCATCATACAGAGTCCGTTTTCAGTGCCGTTTTTTTTTGAAACCGCCTATTTTTTCGAGATCTTCACATCCAGACTATTGGTTTCTATTTTTACAGCCATTAATTTACAAATAGATGTGATGAAGCTTGTGGATTGATTGGGATGTCAATCTCTACTGATTTGCGATTCCACATATCTGGAATTGATGAACCTAATACTGCTTGGGACAAGTTGGAAACTGTGTTTGGTAAACACAATGAAATTCGAGGTCACAAACTCGAAAATGAGTTGATTTCTTTAAATCAAAGTGACTTTTCATGCATTCAAGATTATTTATCTAAGTACAAAACTCTCAAGCTCTTATGTGCAGAATGTAAGATTGAGAGGGAAGACAAACAGTGCATTTATCATATTCTTTCCAAACTTGGACCTGCATATTCTGTTTTTGTATCTACATTTTACTCCATGAAAGCATCATTGAATGCATCTAGCTATCAAGAGCCTAGTCTTGAATCCTTTTGTGATTCCTTGATTAGGGAACAAGATAAACTCATTCATCTTGGAATAATCAACAATGCAGATACATCTGGGAAAGCCTTATTGTCCCAACAGAAAGAAAAGTCCAAGCCTCCCAAGAAACAAAATTTTCGCAATAATAAGTCAAACAAGGGTCCAAAACCTTCTCAGTCAGCTCCTTCTTTAAAAAATGACAAAGGATCCAAGCCAAAAGGAAAGAAGACTGAGCGTCATTGCAACTATTGTGGGAAAGATAATCATGATGAATCTAAGTGTTTCAAGAAGATGGCAGCCTTGGAAGCAGCAATGAAGAAGCACCACATCAGCCTAGATTCGTCTTCAGAATCTACCTCTCATGGACATGCACTTTGTGCTTCTAGTTATTCTTATAATGCATCTTCTTCTTCTACTTCAAATGAATGGCTCATTGATTCTGGAGCATCTTATCATATGGCTAAGGATCAAGCCATCTTTTCTACTATGCATGAATGTAACACCAAACAAATATTTGTTGGTGATGATAGATCTCTAAGTGTTGTAGGAGTTGGAACAGTTCCAGTAGATAATGGTCATTTTAGTGATGTACTATGTGTTCCAAGAATTTCCTGCAATTTGTTATCAGTCTATCAGATCACTCATTCTGGTGAAGGTAAAACTGTGACCTTTACACCTCACCAAGTTGTAATCAAGGATTTTAAAGATCCTCAACAGGTTCTAGCTACCGGAATTGTTGATGATATTACCAGGTTGTACAAGTTTAACAACTTTGGGTCATCACCTTTCCCTTCAGTTTTTGTTGCTCATAGTGATAACTTGAGCAAACTTTGGCATGAGCGATTTGGTCACTTAAATTATCGCTCATTGCAACAACTATGTAAAGAAAATATGGTGACAGGTCTTCCGATGGTATCTTGCAGAGATGGTGTTTGCTTCGGTTGTGTACTCGGAAAACATCATCGGGACAGTTTTGACAAACATGCCTCTTGGCACGCCTCGGTTCCCTTGGAGCTTGTGCATAGTGACTTGTGTGGTCCTCTTCCATCTGCTTCCTTTTCTGGTTTCAAATATTTCTTAACTTTCATTGATGATTACACCAGATGCACTTGGGTTTATTTCCTAAAACTTAAGAGCGAAGTATTTAACATGTTCTTGGCCTACAAGGCCCTTGTTGAAAAACAATCTGGTCATCAAATTATTAAGTTAAGATCTGACAATGGAGGAGAATATGTTAACAAACAGTTCACTACTTTCTGCACTGAACAAGGCATCCAACAACAGCACACAGTTCCATATACACCACAACAAAATGGTGTAGCTGAGCGGAAGAACCGCACTTTAAAAGAAATGGCTAATTGTATGATCCAATCTAAGGGACTAAGTCTTCAATTTTGGGCTGAAGCCATAAATTGTGCAAATTACATAGTTAATCGCAACCCCACAAAAGCATTACAAGGTATAACATCGGAAGAAGCATGGAGTAAAATTAAACCTGATGTAAGTCACTTTCGTTTGTTTGGTAGTGAAGCATGGGCTCACATTCCGGATGAAAAACGGAAAGCATTGCAGCCTAAAAGTGAAAAGTGCATATTTGTTGGATATTCTGAAGATGTAAAAGGTTATAGACTTCTTCAACCACATTCTCATGCTATAATCATTAGAAGAGATGTTAAATTTGATGAAAATATCTTGGCCTGCGAGCCTAACTCGGCGAGTGTGCCATCCTTGGCTTGTGAGCCTGATTCGGCGTTTGTGCCTTCTTCTTCTTCTTCCAACTTCCTTGACAGGTTTCCAACTCCAGTTTCTGATGATGACAGTGAGGATGAAAATCCACCTCCTCCTGCTCATGTTCCTCCAGTTGTACCAGCACAAGTGCTTCCTCGATGGGTCCGTTCAACATGTGAAGCAGCTGGTGATCTTGACGGTGATCCTAGAGATCAACGTCGAACACGTTCTCAGTTTCAGTGAGCCTCTTCTCTTTTGGCTCAAGTTTCTGAGAATCATGATCCAGAAACTTTTGCAGAAGCTTCAGGGAATCCAGATTGGGATGTAGCCATGGATGAAGAATATCGTTCCTTAATGGCGAACGATACTTGGGATCTTGTACCTCTTCCAAAAGGAAGAAAACTTATCAGATGTAAATGGGTCTATAGAACTAAGTATGCATCAGATGGAAGTGTTGAAAGACTTAAGGCAAGGTTAGTTGCCAAAGGTTTTTCCCAAGTTGAAGGGATTGACTACAATGAAACCTTTGCTCCCGTCGCCAAAATGAACTCCATCTGCCTTTTTCTTTCCCTTGCAGCCTTACACAACTGGGAAGTCCATCAAATGGATGTCAAGTCTGCCTTCTTGCATGGTGATTTACAGGAGGAAATTTACATGGAACAACCTCCTGGCTATGTTCAAAATAACTCTAGCCTTGTCTGCCGCCTTAAGAAATCCTTATATGGCCTTAAGCAAGCTCCTAGAGCTTCGTATGCCAAAATGGATAACTTTCTCCTTGACACTGGTTTTTCTAGATGCCATTCTAACCCCAATGTCTATACCAAGAAAGTAGGAAACCATCTCATCATACTTGTTCTATATGTTGATGACCTTATTCTTACTGGTAGTGACCCTAAGCTTATAACCCATGTGAAATCCAGTCTTAAACAAACTTTTGAAATGTCAGACTTAGGACATTTGCATTATTTTCTTGGTCTCCAAGTTCTGCAAACCAAAGAAGGAATCTTTCTTTCTCAGTCTAAGTATGCTTGTGACCTCCTTCGTCGCTTTCACATGGAATATTGTACACCAGCCCCTTCTCCCTTCCAGTCTGGAGTCAAACTTTCTGCCACTTGTACTTCACCTGAAGTAGATGCCACCTTGTATCGTCAGCTTGTTGGTAGTCTTTTATACTTGACTCATTCCCGTCCTGACCTTTCCTTTGCCGTTGGTCGAGTTGCCCGTTATATGCAGACACCTCATGAAAGTCACTGGAAAGCAGCTGATAGAATACTTCGATATATTCGAGGTACAGTTCAGTTTGGGATTCATTATAGTACAGGGGGGAAACCTTTGTTGGTTGGTTTCACTGATTCAGATTGGGCCGGCGATCCTGATGATCGAAAGTCTACTACAGGTTATGTTTTCATTCTGGGATCTGGACCTATTACTTGGGCTTGTAAGAAACAACAAGCTCTTGCTCTTTCTTCAGCAGAGGCAGAATATCGAGCAACAGTTAATGCCAGTCAGGAAGCTTTATGGCTTCGACAGATCCTTTTAGAGTTTGGATTCGAGCAGCAACAGCCTACTCCACTTTGGTGCGACAATCAAAGTGCCATCAAGCTTGCCAAAGATCCAGTTCTACATCAACGCAACAAACACATTGAGCTACATATGCACTTCATCAGAAATCTTGTTCATGATCATGTTCTTGAAGTGCTCTTTTTCCCTACAGATGATCAAGTTGCAGACATCTTCACCAAGTCTCTTACAGAAGTGAAGTTTTCTAAACTTCGATCTATGTTAGGAGTTCAGGAACTTGTCATTAAGGGGGGATAGGCTCTAATGCCTCCTTCCTTCTCCTAATAGTGTCACTTTGTAAATCCTTCAATCCTATCCCAAGTTGTTCTTAAGGGGGGATGTTAGGATATTTAGACACTTAGGAGTTAGTTAAGATCAACTTGTGTAATATATCCGTTAGGGATAGTGTGTTTCTTTAGTATGCATTAGTATGTATTTGTAAATACTTAATCCGACGGTCACGATATGTTTCCGACATAGAGTGATCCGACGGCTCAACTTCTCTTAGATCAAACCTAACCTTGATCCGTGGCTTAACACCCGATTGGTCCATGATCTCTATTTAAAGAGCATGGAGGGTCATTGTTTAGTTCATCGATTATGAGAAGCTCATTTGTAACTTTCTTTCTTTGCATAATAAATTGTCCCGTAGAAGCTATTTGGCTGGGGCCATGGAGTGTTTCCCTCAAGAGGGTTTAAACCACGTCAAAACATCGATGTGTTGATCTGTGATCTGTTTGTGTGAAGTGGTTGCTCTTGGTGTTTGGTCCTTTGGTAGTACCCTGTGTACTTGAACATGCCAAAGATAGATTTTCTTGTGAATTGTTAGATGGGGTCAAGGGAGATGATAGGTACAAGATATTGAATATCCTAATTTACTATAAAGATCGAATATACTTAGTTCATGGTTTGAACTTAAAGCACACAATCTTGAAGGAGGATCATGATTCTCCTTTATCTGGCCATCTTGGTCTCTTTAAAACATATAGGCAGCTAAGACAAAGGTTCTATTGGAAAGGGTTGAAGGAAGATGTTTTAAAGTATGTGAATGAATGCAAGATATTTCAACAAAAACATTTTGAACACACCCATCCTGCTGGTCTCTTACAACCATTACCCATTCCAGAACAAAAGTGGGAAAGCATCTCCATGTATTCATCACAAGTTTTCCAAAGGATTTTGGTAAGGATTGTATTTATGTTTTGGTGGATAGACTCACCGAATTTGATCATTTCTTTGATATTACATCATCTTTTACTGCTGCACAAGTAGCTGAGCTATTATTTAGATATGTTTTCCAATTGCATGGACTTCGCAAAAATATTGTGAGTGACAGGGATAATAGATTTATGAGTTATTTTTGGAAAGAACTCTTCAAATTGGTGGGAACTCGATTTACTCCTAGAACAAGATATCATCCTCAAACTGATGGACAAAAGAAAGGGTGAACCAATGGTTGGAGGGGTACTTGAGAAACTATGTTGGTGAGCAACAAAAAGCATGGGTTAAATGGCTACATTTGGCTGAGTTTTGCTATAATACTATTTTTCATATGTCCATTGGCATGTCTCCTTTCAAATCCCTCTATGGTTATGAAGCACTCACCTTTGTTGATCACATTTTTGGTGATAGTAGAGCCCTAAAAGCTAAATATTGGATTGAGAAAAGTCAAGATATTTTGAAGCTTTTAAAAGACAATTTGCAGGTTTCCCAAAATCAACAAAAATAGTATGTGGATTAAAATAGGAAGGAAATAACCTTTCAGGTGAATGATTTGGTTTATTTGAGGCTGCAACCATATAAGCAAACCACCTTAAAAGGAAAATGATAAAAAAATCTTAAACCAAGGTTTTATGGCCCATATGAGATAATTCGAAAGTTTAGGGAGGTAGCTTATGAGATAGAACTTCCGTAAGGTAGTAAAATCCACAATGTGTTTCATGTTTCATGCCTTGAGAAGAATATTGGTCAACAAATTTCTATTTCAGAAACTCTTCCTCCATTAGATAATGAAGGACAACTTATACTCATTTCAGAATATTTTTTGAAAACAAGAGAAAGGAAATTGAGGAGCAGAACCATAAGAGAATATTTGGTACAATGGAAAGATTTTCCAAGTGAGGATGCCACATGGGAAGAGGAAATTTTTTTGCAGCATCCCAATTTGGAATTGCTTGGGGACACACAATATTGGGTGGGGAGGACTGTAATGCCCCCATCCAAATAATTTTCATGAAGGGAAATTTCCACCAATCTACTAGTTCCCTAGGTTGGGGTGGAAACATTTAAATTTTAGACTTGGAATAAGGGATCTATAAGACCCCAAATGGACATTAGATTGAAAAATATATATTACAGGGTCTAAATAAATAATTATAATAAGAAAATAAGGTGGAACTTGGTCATGAGGGTGCATATGTGGTGTGGGACCCACACAATGTAAGATTCTCCATGCCACATGGCATCCTATTCTCACCCATTTGAATCCAAGGTGGAGTCTAACATTCTTAGGGGATTTGGAGAGGCATTATTCATGGAATGAATCTAGGAGGGTTGAATTAGAGTGGAAGAGTAACTGCCATGGAAGAGAAAGAGGCATCATAGAAGAATTGTGACACTTGGAGCTAGATTCCCTAACTTCTATGAAAACAATGATGAAGATTCTATGACACTTATGACAAGGTTCAGACCTGATTGATGACATATGACATGTATGACATGTCAGGGCTAAAAATAGCTTCCAAGAGGGCGCACAGGGGGAGTTATGTCAGCCAATATTCCCCCATTCGAATTGATGGAAGAGGAAAGCTAGGAAGTGTTGGACAAGTGGCATTCATGGGAATATATCCCTAATTCGAGTTGGGATGAGGCTCTTGGAGGGAATTTGAGCTATGGAGGCCTTGGGAGGTTAATAAAAGACAAGAATAAATAAGGATACCAATTTTTGATCGTTTCTCATTTGGAACATTTGGAGAGCTTAGCTTGTCCTTGCATGGTGGATGTTCATCCTCCCCGCCTGAACCAATTTCGAGGGTGCAATATTCCCATCCAATTTGGTTGATGGAGAGGCCATTCAGTCCTCCCAACAGAGCTTCATGGATATTTTTTGATGCATATTCATACCCCAACTGAGTTCGAGTTCATATTCTCTCATTCTCCTATATTCTTATTCTACTATCTTTCCCTCAATGTCATGTAAATGTGCAAGGGCACACTTATTGTTGCATATAGCTAGTGGAGGATTGTTATTTCGACTTATTGGAAATGTTAGTTGATGCATACTCTGTAATAAACATATCATGAGAGCCACAACTCTAAATACCATGTACTTCAAGTGATATTTTCAATCAAAACTAATATTCGAGCAATTTTCCTCATAGCTATTGCATAGTGATTTTGGGATGATGATGTATCTGTTCTATATCAGAGTTTTCTGAGATATTTTTTCATGTTATGAGATGTATGTGAATTTAATTTTATTTCCCAAATTATGTTTTCAGACCCCTCAAGTGCCACTATAGTTTATGACCAAATTCGAGACTCCTTGTCCACCATTTTCACCCCAAATTCTAGACTCTAGAAGTTGTTGTTCATTGGGATACCTATTCGACCCTAAAAATAGATCTAATGATGCACATATATTTTTCTTTATGTCATAAAATAGATCCAAGTATCATATCAAGAATTAGTGAATGTCGTACAATTTTTGGAAGAGCAATTAGGGGTAGACCTAGGGGGGATTTCCACTACTCAAATTGACTAGTCTTGTCCCAAAACTTCTCTCCTTGCAAATTGCAGACCATGGATGGGTATATCAGGTGTTTGGGTGTCTTATATATGTGTTAATGTGTCCTATTCCCCATCAAGACCTTCGTCCCCAAATTGGAAATCATTTGGAGGTGTTTGGAACCAATTGTAAACTACATCCCTAGAGTCGAAATAAGGAGAACCTAAGTACTTTTCTTTGGAGGGATATTACATCCTCAATTTGTGCTACCAATATGGTAAGGTTTCCAAGAGTTTTATATATTTGTAAAACTCAATAATTCCATCATACTAGTAGCAACATAGATTGTTAGGTCAATCTCAACAAGGGTTACAATCTCTATGCAACAATATCTCATTTCCATAACCTTAAGCTCCCCTACAACTAGCCAATGACTTCTCCACTTTTCAATCCATAACCAACATGAAAAATTGATAGAATATGGGTGCAAGACCACATGTATGCAAGGGGAAGAGAACCTTTCCAATATCCCAAAAGTGATATGCACACGAGAAAGCATTTGCATGAAGATGAGAGGTGTTCAAATTTGAGGTCCACAAGGTATGGTGAAGGTACCACCTTGCACTTGAATGCGAAACGAGGTTAGAACTTACAAATGGTCTTTTGAAATGTTCCACCTATCTCATTCTTGTAGGAATGCATAAGGATATCACATGTCTTACGGGTTGAATTTCCCTCTTTGATCTCTTCACCCCTTGTCACATCACAACCCCCTTCTTACTTGCAAACCATTTGTATGTTCCATATTATTAATGTTTCTTTTCCTATATTACATTTACATTAAGATGTGTGCTTCACATTTTCATTTACATTATTCATTCAGCCCCTTTAATATATATTTTTCAATCTAATGTCCATTTGGGGTCTTACAACTCCCTTATTCCAAGTCTAAATGTTTCCACCCCAACCTAGGGAACTAGTATATTGGTGGAAATTTCCCTTCATGAGATTTATTTGGATGGGGACATTACATTCAACTGACCCAAGACTACCCAGGCACTAGTTCTGACCGAGTGATGTACACGAAACTGGTTGTATGTGCATTTAAATCCCTAAAATCACTCAGCTGGGGTGGTTTGGGTTTGTTAGGGCTAGTCCAATTTAGTTAGGAACTATATTAGTGGAGTGCATCTAGTCCTCACCTAGTTACAGACTCAGTCACTCCTGAAATTAAGGAATATTTCCTCAAATCAGGAATGCACCCCCAAATGAAGGAAAGCACCCCTAAATCTAGGAGAGTCCAATTCAAGGTTTGTTGGTTGTGGAGCCATATCTTCCAGTCTCATAGATGATATTGTCTCAACCGTGTACCCCATCTTTATATGGTATGCAAAAGGAATGTACACTCGTTCCCCAACCTTGGGATGTTTTTTGGCCAACAATTTTGTGGACCCATGGTTTTGGGTATCCCGTGGTATTTTCCCATTGTATTTCCCTTATAAAAGAAAGACATTGTAATACGGCTAGGGTAAGAGATGTATTAGGTATTATGCATTGTAAATATCTCTGAGATCATGAAGAGAGACTGTGAGACAGTGAAGAGGAAGTGCAACGGATGTGTTGCAGGTTGTATCCCTTCATTTGATGGATGGTATAATAATAAAGACTGTCAATTTAAGTGTGGACGTAGCCCATCTTGGGTGAACCACAATATATTGGTGTCTCTCTTGTAATGTGTCTGTGTGATTATATTTGTATTTCTGTTTATTGTTGTTGGTCTGCAATCTTGTTTTTCTAACAAGGTTGACTCATGTGGTCAATTTGGATGGGGTTTGGTGCAATAGAGTCATTAGGTCAATGTCTAGGTAGCTAGGTAGAGGGTTATTTGTTCTAACATATACAACATAATAAGGCATTTGCACATGTTTCTAGCATTAGGGTTTAATCCAAAATTCACAAGTGTATTCAACTATGTAAAATTGGGGGTAGAAAAATGGCATATTCACAATCATTTTGTGGGATTTCAATAATTTTTCTTTCTTTCTTGCGCTATTCCACCAAATGAGTAATTCCCACCTTTATTTTCTCCTCCATTTGAATCAACACCTACCCTACACTTGCAAAGTGTTGATGAATTTATCTTCTCATGGAGATCTCTAAGATAATGTCATGCCACTCTAGTAAAGTGTCAAACCCTACTCTCCTACATGGTGATACAAAGGTATAGTATACTTTCCCCCCTTTTGTCATCACATTCTTTTATATATGCATAATTAAAAATTGGTGAATCTCTTCCAACAAATTGGGACTCTGCCTCTCCATCTTCTCTCTTCCTCTACTACTTGCATCCATCACTCCTCTCCATTTTCCTTCCTTTTCCAAAACTTCTGATATATTCCTGTACTTAGGGTCTTGGAACAATGATGGACAGGAAGATGGAGGTGCCTTCCATATACATACCAGACCTGTCCTTCAAGCATTGAATTTGGCATAAGCCAACGATATGCCAACAAATGCATATCATGGATCGAGGATACCATTTAGGATGCCATCCTTTTACCCATGAATTAATTCATGCCAAAAGTTGGATGGCTGTTAACACCTAAAAAGTGCTCACTAGCTCATTCCCTTACTCACATGACCCATTTGTCCACTTTTCCACCATCTGAGCCTCTGAAACCAACAAAAGGTCACCAAAAGACCTCAGTACACCCCTTTTTCCATTAAAAAAGATTATTTTTCCAAAAAAAAATCATAAAAAACCCTCAAAAAGGGTCCAAATTCCCAAAAATATTAAAAAGGGAATTAAAATATTATTTTTATTCAAAAAAGGAAAAAGGAGGGAAAAGTACCTAAACCATGTTGGTCAATACCATTTGGTTTCCACAAAACCACAAATGGTATTTCCCACCACCAAAACCTATAAAAAGGTGGTAGGGGCTCCTCATTTCATCATCCATCCATTATCTCATCCTTATGCTGCTGAAATCTCCCCTGAGCATTTTAGCCATTGCAAACCACATTGGAGAAGAGACCATTGGAGATTGGAGTTGCTCATCCTTGGAGCCATTCAACCTCACCATTAGAGGTATTGATTCCGCAAGCACTTGCTTGCCCCACTATTTCAATACAAATTCTTTATTCTTATATGTTCTTGTTCTTGATTTTAAATTATTTTAGTTATTTGCTTAATATCTTTGCTTAGATCCATGAATAATCTTGTTTATTTAGTTTATTGTTTTTATTTCTATTGAAACTGCTGCTACTAGTTAGCAGGTGCCCATAGCACTAAGCTTGGTTGCAAAACCGGGCCAACAGTTTTTGGCGACTCCGCTTTGGTTTGAACTATAGATCTCTAGTTTTGCCTTTAATCTTAGTTTTTTATGAGTTTTTAACCTTTAGATCCATAGATCTGCCATCTTAGACAGCAGATCCATTGCTGCTCTGAGTTTTGGCCCCATAAACAGCCCGAAATTTTCAATTTTCGGGTTCGTTTCTCGGTTTCCGTGCACGGCTTCCACCTCGCGGTTTTTTTCCAGACAGTCGCGCGGTCCATCGCGACTTTTCTGCGTTTTTCCGCGCGGCCCATCGCGGCTTTTTTCCAGACAGTCGCGCGGCCCATCGCGACTTTTCTGCGTTTTTCCGCGCGGCCCATCGCGGCTTTTTGCCAGAAACCCGCGCGGTCCATCGCGACTGTGCGACAGAAACCCGCGCGGTCCATCGCGACTTTTGGCCCAAAACCCGCGCGGTCCATCGCGACTTTTGGTCCAAAACCCGCGCGGTCCATGTCATTTTTTGGCCGCGCAGCTCAATTTTCAAACGACCATATCTCCCTCTCCCGAACTCCGTTTGAAACGATTTTTTTTTTCAAATTGGGTGTTTTCGATCAAGGAATCCAAATATGCTATTAGATTTAAGAAATTTTCCATAAAAATTTATCTAATATTGTATTTTAGTGTTATTTATCACTTCAGTTCACCCATTTTGGCTCATTTTTTACAGTATTAGATTCTTAATATTTTACAGCCATAGAAAAATTTTTTACTATTTAAAGTGCATATCTAGAAATCTTTTTAAAATTTTTCAAGAAAGTGAAAGAAAGACTCATTATTGCATTTTCATCTAGATTCAAATTTTTTCCTGTTTACTTCTTTAAAATCTTGCCCTTAGCAATTTTCTTGAACGAAGAAATCCATTTATTTCTTTTAAAAGAAGTCTATTATTTGCTTTCATAAATCCAAAAAATCCATTTTTTTTTGAGTTATTTTTTGAAAAGCATTTAAATTCCTTTTAGTGAAAAAGTCATAAATATTTGCTTTTTATTTTCGAAAAATCCTTTATTTTTTGAAAATTTCTTGTAAAGCATTTAATTTTTTCAGGTTCAGTTTACAACACCTCACGTGCACTCACACGATCACTTAATTGAACTAAGCCTTAAAACGTACCTTAATTTGAACACACTTTTAACCCCACTTGGGGAACACTAAAAGAATTCTTGTAGCTAGGTAGTATTGGGGGGATAGGTGTTCCAATAACACCCCTCAGTTCATACATCTGAGACATAGAAGTTGTCCAATTAGGGAGCTAAAATCTCTTAGTACTTTTTGGCGCGGTCACAACCGGTTTGTGGGAAGGCCTCTCCCCTAGGAGGGTTGAAGTCGCGAGGATGGTTCCGGAAGCCTGAGTGGGATACCGAAACCCATTCAGTAACCGAAGGGCTACCATTCGCAGTTCTCGGGATATCCCTGTATTGGGATATTGCGATCAAAGGACCAAACGGCAGATTTACCTTTTCTCGACGCGTCATGAACGGAGTATCCTAGTAGCCTGTCTTTTAGGATTGATTACCCGGTGTCCCTCCCGGTAGGGGGATATCTAGCCGTTGTCTCAACATTCATATTGTCTGACTTGGATTTCATCACCTTGCAGAGGATATCGTCTGTTTGAGTCACAATACTTTTAGATTAGGTGTTTGCATGATCTTTACCACCTTTTGAGTCTAGTTACACCTATTTTTTCTAGGAGCCGCTTGCATGTTGGTATTCTGACCAGTTGTTGCATTCCTCCACTTATTGTAGCACAGCTGCTAGAATAAGTGCATTTTTTGAGGATTGATTTTTGGCCTGTGAGCCTTCTTTTTCACTCCCCTTCTTGCACCCTTGGTTGCATTAGGGTTTTGAGTCTTTTACATATATATCACCACCTGATACTTAAAACAAATTTTTACATAAAAAACATATTCTCACCATTGAGAATTCTAGACGTTCTCGTCGTCTACAGGGCGAACTCCCAGAGTTTAGTCCACTTGGCTCTCCACGTCACGGACGCAGAGCCCTATCCCTTGATTCGACACATCGTCAATCAACTAGACAGTCATCCGATTCTGACATACCTCACTTCACCTTTGATTTGGAGGTAGAATCCGAAAACCCCACAGAGTTACCACCAACCACAAGTATGTCTGGAACACCAATTGATCCACAATTTACATTAACCATAGGTCAGACATCCGCAGACCCTTCTGCGGTAGTACCATCCATGGTAACAACCACCCCCTTGGGTATGCCCAATATGGGTAACACTCCACATTCAGGAATGCCTAGCACAGGACCACCACCTGTCATGGGCATGCCCAACATGGGGGTCATACCCCCTTCGGTTTCCACAAACCCTATCCCAGGAATCCCTAGTGCGATTCCTAACCCAAATGTAACTCCTGTTGCACTTGGGAGTGCTATCCCAGGAATCCCTAGTGCGATTCCTAACCCAAATGTAACCCATGTTGCACTTGGCAGTGCTATACCAGGAATCCCTAGTGCGATTCCTAACCCAAGTGTAACCCCAGTTGCACTTGGGAGCGCTAACCCATATCAGGCCACACCTTTTGGAGGGCACATACCCTCCATACCTAGCATACCTATAGGCGCTACTGGACCCCCATACCATACCACAATGGCTAGGCAGGTCCCGGTTCCGGTCACCATATCCGCTAGTCTACCATACATGGCAAGTCTCAACCTGCCAGATTTAGCTAGGCTCACAAATGACCCCATCAGACATGATCCTGCGTGGCCCCATATGCCCACTAAGCTTCCTTTTGATATCCCCAAGTTTGAGGGAAAGGCTGGAGAAGACCCCCAAAATCACATCATGTCCTTCCATTTATGGTGTTCCTCCAACTCCATAGTGGATGACTCAATCCGCCTACGGCTTTTACAACGCACCTTCACTGGCTCCGCAGCCAAATGGTACATCGAGCAACCCCATGGGACGCATTCCACATTTACCTCCCTTGCCTCGACCTTTCTACAATTCTTCCAGCTACCTGTCCGCTACGATGCGGGCGTCGAGATCCTACTGTCTTGCAGACAGAACACGGCCACGCATATCACTGACCATATTCATGATTGGCGTCGGCGCCGGAGCCTATGCAAGATCAAATTAGACGACCGAATCTTTTTAGACTGGTTCCTTAAATCCCTCCTTCCTCTCATTGCGAAGGATGTAGCGTCTGAAAGACCTCAGTCTGAGGAAGAGGCCATCCTCAAGGCCCAACAGTTTGATCTCATCTACGCCCAGTCGGGTTACCTATACACGATCATACCGGACGCCCCACGAGGCGACTCTGCACGCGGTGACACACTGGGGGCATCACATGCCGCTGATGGCATTATTGGCCAAATTACACCGCAAGCAAAACCTTTCAGTATGGTGAGCACCATGCCCGCCCCAAACCTTTCTAGGGCTACATCTAGTTCCGGAGCAACGACTTCCTATGCTCCAAGAAACCAGACCCATCACATTCATGGACCCTCTTGTCCACAACATTGTTATGGCCAAGCGCCATCAACATATGTACCTCCTACATACTATGCTCAACCTATGGTTCAGACCCCCATGCAGTTCCCACAACAGCCCATGCATTACCCACAATCGGTTGCACCAGCTAACCTCACACCTCCACCAGCTCAGGGATACCAACAACCCCAACATGCAACTGGACCACCTCCAGCTCCACCTGCATACTATCCACCGCAACCTGCTCTTGCAATTGCGGCTCCCCAGAATCCCCCCAATGCTCAAGGGCATGTGTACGCACAACAACATCAGCCCCAATACCAAAATAACCAATGCAACCAAGGTGCGCAACAGAACCGTGGTAGAGGTCATAACCGCGGTAATAACCAACAACATCAGCAAGGTCCTCCACCTCCCAATCCTCCGCAGAATAACAATGCTGCTCCTCCCAACCGCAATCCGGATCGGAATCCTAAGCAGCCTAGAAATAATAACCTCAGAACAAACCACCCTTGTTCTATCTGCGGGGTCTATGGTCATTACACGCATTCTTGCCCACATTTGGAGCGAGCTCGACAACTCTGGACTGACGATGCACATCGTCAAGGGCAAGCAGCTCCTCAGCCGCCGCCCAACCCTCCACCACCTCAACATCAACCCTTATTGCTGCAAAACCCCTTTCCAAACCAGGGTGTAGTTAACACTCAGCCGTTAGCCCCCCCTCAGGGCAACGTGCCACCCCAACAGATCACTTATGCAGCCCCTGATCAACCCATGTTCGATTCAGGTACTCACCATTTGTTGATGATGTCGACTGCCGCTGCCAACCTCCAAACCCGTCGGAACCAATATGGCTCCACCTCTGAAGCCCCTCCCACCGACAAAAACACTAACGTTAATCCCACAGATCAAACGTTACGTATACCTCCAGCTCCACTTGATGGCGCTTCCAAAGCACCTCGCTTCCCACTTCGTCGCATCAACAGTAATCCTAATTCTCGCGCTGCGTCGAATTACAACATTGTCGATGACTTAGCCCAGTCTCCTGCAGCCATGTCTGCTTTAGAAGTTTTGAAAAACTGTCCTTCGCAGCGCAAAACTTTGCTCTCTGCCATTGGCGCCATTGACCCCAATGATTCACAGTTGATCGCATTCGATTCAGACCAATCTGAACCCCGCCTGCCTTCCTCTTTAGCATTCCAAGTTTCCGTTTCTGTTCGGAATCTTGTCATCCATCGATGCATTATCGATGAAGGGGCCTCCACATGCGTCATGTCCACATTCGTTTGGCATAAGTTGGGATCCCCTACTCTCCAGCAGTCCACCACTGCATTACGAGCTTATGACAGCCGTTCGGCTCAACCCCAAGGTCTTTTAGCCAATGTCCCTGTCCAGCTGGCGGGTAAAACCGTGCTCATTGACATTGAGGTCATCAATGCCCAACTAGACTATAACCTTTTACTTGGTCGCAGCTACATGTACGCCATGCGGGCTGTTGCCTCATCTGTATTTCGCACCATGCAGTTCCCCCATGAGGGACGCGTGGTCAAGGTCGACCAGCTCACCTATTACGATCCCAAGGCCCCCGCCACACCTGAAAATGTTCTCCCCATGGTTGAACAACCTGTTTGTGGTGCAACTACCTCATTCATTTCCTCAGTAGGACCCGGACTTTACTCCGAGGCGCCGATGACCTCTACATTCCAGGCCATTCCACCACCATCACCGGAGACCCACGTCGCTAACCTCTGCACCCTTTCACAAACACCCGGTAATCAGCCACCCTTGTTCCCTAAACCACCATTGGTCCCTAGTCACATCGGTGTTACACCCATCCACACAATCCCCTTTCTATTTCCTCCTTCGGGTGTAGTAAGCGCCCCGGTTATGGCTACCCTTAGTCTACCCGGGTTAACATTGGGATTACCCGTGTGGTATATTTCGCCTCCAGTTCCACCGCCGACACCAAATGTCATCCTGCAACCGGTGCAACCCATTGTTACTTCTACCGAACCACCTCCCGGTATCGCGACTCCTTCGTCGTCGACGAATCCCCCTCCATTCGTCAGGCCCACTGGGGGCAGAGGCCCACAACCATACACTGCGGTTCCCCCACCCAAGGCAGTTAAACCTCCCCCCGCATTTCGTGCTCCTCCAAAATGCTCGCTGTGTGATGAGTTAGGCCATCCAACCCATCAGTGCCCACAGTTACCTGCATTGCAGGAACACATGCAAATGCTGGACGATGACCCCAACATCCCGGTGGTCAAGCTCGCTCCAAACCCCATGCCTCATGATAAATCACTGCGTACCAACCACCCATGTGCAATATGCGGTATTTACGGCCACTACTCCCACAACTGTCCTGACATCCCAGACTATAGAGCAGCTCTCTACGAGATGAACAATTTGGACCTAGAGACGGCACCCCCTACTATCGAGGAGATCTACCCTCCCGCATCATCCTCATCCGGAGAGATTAACACCATCTACATGATCTCTTCGACTACCACTACCTCATCACTCGATTTGACCACTCAAAGCTCCCGCAATGATGAAGAGGTTCTCGAGAATCCTACTACCTTTGATTATCCCGGGGAAGACATGCACCATCGTCCATACTTCCTCCTGGAAGAGACTTCATCCACCACCGCTACCCAATCCGCGGTTGAGTCCAAGGATTTCCTTCCTACTAAAATCGACTGGTTAACGGATCCCATGGCCGATATTTCTCCCGTCATCCACATTGACATCTCTGACCCACTTGGTGCCCTTCATACCATCACATTAGGAACCTCCCACAGTGAGCATGAGATCGGAGAATACCAACAACTCTTCAAAGAATTCACTGATGTCTTTACTTGGTCAGATACCGAAATGCCTGGCCTTGACCCCGCCATTTATACGATCTCCACTGGATACCCGTCTGTCCGGTCGGCCCCTTCCATTGATCCCTTTGACACACAGGTTCAACCCTTTCAAATCGACCAGGAAACCACATGTCCACAACATGGGGGAAGGCCCAAAACCTTTCCTACTCATCATCATCGTGATCCTCTTCGGAGATACTGGGGGCATCCACCCCACAAAGGGAATCCCCCATCATCATATCATCACTTCAGTATGCCACCACGACCCACAGCCTCATGGTATAACACCCCGCCAGCAGTTGCTCAATGCCCTATTGATCTCTCTCTGAGACAACATCTGCACCACATTGACACCTCTGAGTTAGGGGGCATAATAGATTACCTCGACCCCGGGATAGGGGGCATGATCAATCATTTTGAACCTTCCCCATCATCTCTATCTCAACACCTCAATGAGCCCATCGTTCAAACCAACACATATGTGATCCACAATCACAAACCCCATGCACATAGCATGGGGGTAGGTCATTAACCCTGCTCGCTTTTTCATATTCGTGATCTCAACCATTTTTGAGGTCACGTGTCACTTGTATATTTCAGTTGATTTGATACACATAGTATTTTGCCCCCACGGGTCATCATTTCTCCCCACCACTACATCCTTCGCTTGGTGGGATCACCTTTATTTGTAGCCATTTTTTAACCTAGTTCTTTCCTTTAACCGTTCCGGAGTCCTTATGACCTCCGTTTTTCGCACCATTTGCACTGCCGGATTCATATTTCCGTGCCCGTGATGATGCTTGAGATCATTTCTCGCTCTCACCAGGACCAATATCAACATTGTGTCCCGACACCTTGTCGCCCCAGTTTGCGTACCACTTCGGATGCTCTTTTTTTTTGATATATTTGATATCATCGGATTCATTTTTCCAAGCCCGTGATGATGCTTGAGATCATTTCTCGCTCTCACGCCCAGATTTTTCGGGCATTTTTTACCATGCCCCCTCGTCGGCTCGGTTTGCATGCCACATCGGCCGTTATCCGTTTTCGACGAGTTTTATATCGTCGGATTCAGTTTTCCGCGCTCATGATGATGCTTGATATCATTTCTCGCTCTGACCCTTAGATTTTTCGGCCACTTTTTCCATGCCCCCTCGTCACCTCGGTTTGCGTGCCACATCGGCCGTTCTCCGTTTTCGACAATCTTTATGTCACCGGATCCAGTTTTCCGCACTGATGACGATGCTTGAGACCTTTTCTCGCCCTCATCAATCTATTTTTGTTCGGTATAATTTTATCCCTTTTTCGGGCCGAGCAACCCCTTTTACGAAAAAGGCACTTAGGGAGTTTCTGTTAAGCTCTTTTCTGACTCCTAAAACAATGAAAAGATCGCCGAGCAATCTTGCTTCCTTTCATGCTCGATAAACGTATCTGAAAGGGCGTCTACCGGGTATAAGTTTACCCCTTTTCCGGACCTCGTAGACTAATTACGAAAAAGGTATACTCTAGTCACATCGACTAGAAGAGTTCTCCATCCGCATCATTTTATGCTTTTTCGGGCCTTGGAGACTAAACTTACGAAAAAGAAACACCGATAGAGTCCACTTACCGCTTTCAGACTCTCTAAACATGAAAGAAACCATGAGCATGAGCCGTCCTGGGCTCGCAAAATCCACAGGACCGTACCACTTCAGAGCACACTTTTATCCCTTCTTGGAGCTCATTAAAACTACGAAGAAGGAATCAATGGTGCCTCTTGGCGCCACGACAGATTACATCTACTCATTAGGCAGCTCCCCCAGTTTGGTCGCCTTTGTTCAGGGTATTCTGCAGTATGTCAACTCCAAAACCCCCTCGACAGCTACCATCAGCTTCACCCCCCCCCCGGAGTCAGTACATACCCTTCAGTCCCTAAAAAGCTATGATCCCTGCACCTACAAGTCAGTTCCCTACGCTGCCAGGTCAACCATTTTTTTGACCCAGTTATTTCCCATCCCCACAACTATGTCAGTCCTACCAGCAGTACTACATCACTTCAGTTCTACACCTCGAGCTCCTATTAAGGAAACATCATTGCCTTGTTAGTTGCCGGTCTCCCTCTGTCGACGACAACCACATTGATTCCAGAGGATAGGCCTAGAGGTCCCTGTGTCTTGGACTCATTACCAATTATGATGAGTGCCTACGAAACATTTCGAGAGGAATCCTCAGTCCCTCTCCAAATGGTTGTTTCTCACATGCTCGACTTCAACACCTCGATCGCATCGTTGAGACTCGCACAGGGTATTGGTCCGTTCAGTTATTAGTCGAAGACCCCGGATACCTCCTGACTCCTCCACATTTGAGAGTCTTCCTATGGATCACACCAGTTACACTTTTTCTATGGATATCCGGGTTGCGCATGGCGACAGTATTCAGATTTACCCCTGTTTCATACTCCCTTGAGTATACAGTTACATTATTTCTCAGAGATGACTCCCAGTCTTTGAGCCCCTACAGATGTTGGACACCTTCAGTTTCAGCAGTTCCACAGTTATTCCAGTGTATCAGTTATTGAGATCATTCATGATCATGAGTATATCCCACAATCATGTCCCCTCTGGACCATTATGATGTACCAGTATATTTCTTTACGTATTAGATCCCCCTTCTTGGGACTAATTGTTTTGTATATGTCTTGATACGAGCATGGGAATGCCCGCCTCGTCCTTTATCAGAGATTATACCTCATTCATATTGAGGCCATGTAATATTTTTTGTTTTTGAAGCTTCCAAGGGCCGTGGCTCCAGTCTCCAACCGGTCTCTTCTCTCCCCTAAACCCCAGAAAAAAGGACAAAAGAACTATGATGTCTATCGGCCATACGATGAGCTCCTGCCCTCACACATCAGGGGGCAATCTGTTAACACCTAAAAAGTGCTCACTAGCTCATTCCCTTACTCACATGACCCATTTGTCCACTTTTCCACCATCTGAGCCTCTGAAACCAACAAAAGGTCACCAAAAGACCTCAGTACACCCCTTTTTCCATTAAAAAAGATTATTTTTCCAAAACAAAATCATAAAAAACCCTCAAAAAGGGTCCAAATTCCCAAAAATATTAAAAAGGGAATTAAAATATTATTTTTATTCAAAAAAGGAAAAAGGAGGGAAAAGTACCTAAACCATGTTGGTCAATACCATTTGGTTTCCACAAAACCACAAATGGTATTTCCCACCACCAAAACCTATAAAAAGGTGGTAGGGGCTCCTCATTTCATCATCCATCCATTATCTCATCCTTATGCTGCTGAAATCTCCCCTGAGCATTTTAGCCATTGCAAACCACATTGGAGAAGAGACCATTGGAGATTGGAGTTGCTCATCCTTGGAGCCATTCAACCTCACCATTAGAGGTATTGATTCCGCAAGCACTTGCTTGCCCCACTATTTCAATACAAATTCTTTATTCTTATATGTTCTTGTTCTTGATTTTAAATTATTTTAGTTATTTGCTTAATATCTTTGCTTAGATCCATGAATAATCTTGTTTATTTAGTTTATTGTTTTTATTTCTATTGAAACTGCTGCTACTAGTTAGCAGGTGCCCATAGCACTAAGCCTGGTTGCAAAACCGGGCCAACAATGGCCCTGTAAACATTTTCATTGATCTTGCTTTAAAATTATAATAAAATATTTGGTTGTATCCTCTAGGGATAGTTTCCCTATTCCAAGTTCCTCATTTATGGTATCTAAGTTTACTTAGAATCTATGACTATTATTTTTTAGTTGTTACTTTCCTTTTCATTGGAATAAAATCAACTTCTTCTCTTTCCCCCAAAATGTTGAATCATTGAAGTTCATTTTTTTTGATGCTTTAATAGTTGTTGTACATTCTAGAGTAATGTAGCTTGTTCATATTGTTTTTACTTACCCATTTGATCTACTCCTAGTTCTAACAACTAGCTAGGATAATGTTTTGGTACTTTCATGCATAAAAACCCTTTATGCACTTGCCTGTCCTTTGCCACTACCAGTAGAATGAACACATCACTAGTATTTGTTAGCTATTAGTGCCCTGACCAAGACATATTTCCTTGAAGATATATTTCTAGCTCCCTTTACTATTGGTGATTATCTTAACTACATTCCACATAACTCTCCATAAATGACAATGAAGGAAGATTTATTGTACACTTTCTCCATTTTCTTACATAAAGCACACATACTAAGGCTTTTCTAGGTTATTTTATGAAGATCAACCTAATTCAAAACTTTGTTGGATAGGGAAAACCATATAAAAACTTTCATTTTTAGCAATGATTTGATATTCTATACATAATCCCACCCCATCTCTATTTACATGGTCCACAGACAAAGGCTATTAAGCAATCCATCTTGTCTATGTAATATCCTCTAGTTGTGTTTGCACTCCAAATTAGCTCATCCTCTTCCCCACTAAGTCTTGAAGAGGAATTTTTGATGGCTTCCTAGAGGTTTTCCATTATTCAAACAATCTTCCCTTCATTGCTAGTGCTTGAGTACTCTTCCATCTTGATGACCATAGTTTTCCTATCTCCTAATAATAAACATCTATGTTTCAAAGGTAATATTGTGTTCTCTCTAAGCTAGAATCCATCTAAGATCACTAGAGAGTCTATACACCTCTTTCCCACCTATCTAGAGGGATAATCCTAGCCTAACGTATTGATAATTTCTAATGTTCAATCCCAAAATCCTACTTACTAGTTAATATACCAACACCAAGGCCTTCTAGAAAATTGACCCACTAGTGAACATTTTTTACTATGATCCTAATCTAGGATTCCATAGACAATGGACTAATATATTTTTCCTCCATTACCTTTTTTCTATAATCATTAGTTGTTATCATCCTCTATAATTTTTTTGAAACCAAATATTTCCCCCCAAAAAAGGTTCTTAAGCCCCTGCCGTCCAACACTTTGGTATAGCTAACCTCCTTTAGGGGATAAGAGGAATTCATTTCTCTCTTCGGGAAAATGCATAGAAATTGAAAATATTACTTCTTGATCTCATTTTTTATTATTATCGATTTTAGGATTATTGACATTTAAATATAGCTTACAAGTATAGCCTCAAGGAAATATTTTACTAGGATTAATGTTCCTCCCAAGGAGAGTCATTGATTGCACCAAGTTTCGACTCTCTTTTCCATATTGCAAACTAACCACAACTAGTATTTATATCCATAAGAATTTTGTTTCAATTAAAATACTATATATTTCAACCCAATGTATATCATTTGAATTTTATAGGGAATGATTTCTCTTATTGTTTGTTGATAACATGGGTGGCATGTTGAAGGTAATAGTTTATTTTTGTTCATTGATCATCATCCATGTAGCTTAAAAGATCATTTTTATTACTTGTTCACAATATTTGGCATCTTTGATTGCACCATGTCCAAGCATAATGACATCAACCATGAATAATAGATGTATCAAGCTTAGTTCCCTTGAAATATATATCTCTTTCAATCCCCCATACGTATTTAGGCGCACAATGAAATGACTTAGCCATTCATCTACCTAGAGGAATAGTGGATGAATAAGAGTGGGGAGAGAGGGAACCTCTTCCTTAACCATTTTGTAGCCTTGAAAAATATAGATGAGGAGTCATTAACTGGGACAAAAAACAAGACACAATGTTCAAATGATTTATTTTGATGGTGTGTAGTGACTCTCATGCAATCCTTTCTTATCATGATTTGCTTACTCAAAAACTCAAATTGTTCCCTAGATATGGATTTAGACAAAGTCAACTTAATCCTCATGGCAACCACTTTAGCTATAATTTTATTCATTGTGTTGCATAGTTATAGGGATAAATTCCTCAAAGGATGTAGGAATATACTTTTTTGGAATGACTAGAAAAAAAGTGGCCTTAAAGGCTCCCTTGATGCTAACCTTTTATTTGAACTCCTCTACCACACTGATTAGATCAGTTTCAATTTGTTCTTATAACCCCTTGAAGAATTGAATAGGTTGTCCATCTAGCCCATGGTTTTTTTCATGTTGAAAGGCATAAACCACATTTGTTCTCTCCTCTTGAGTTACTTTGATCCATCAACCTATCATTTTGTTCTTGGTTTAAAATATAGGGAAAATTTGTGAAATAAGAACCACTTTTGTTATATTTTTTGTGTGGTTATTTGAATAATCCTTCAAAATATATCACCCCTTCCTTATTTATGTTTATGAATGGGGACACTATTTCCCCATTTTACCTCTTCATTCCCCATATGGTATTCTATATTCTTCTCATGTTGGCATAGTTATGAAAGAAACTTCACTTTTCATATTCTTCTTTTAGGTATACTGCATTGCTTTTAATTCTCTGTATCTCTACCATCCTTTTGAGTAGATACATTTTTCGATCTTCCAGAGCTTTCAACTCTAGGTATGATTCGAAATGTATCAATATATACTTTGTCATCTATTTTGGTGCTGTCTAGGTGGAAAAATTGGATGAATTGGCCTGTAGGGACCATTTTAGGGGCATGTCTTACTTGGTATATTTGGGGTCTAGAACCTTCCAAGGCCCATTTGAGGGCTTAAAAAATGTTTTTTGGAGTCAAATTTTTTCAAGCATAATTATCAATCCCCCAACATTGTTCTACACTCTGATACCTTTCCAACGGTGCAAGAATTGCCTCAATTGAAGTCCATATGAGGAAGTTATGCCTCTTGTAAGTTGACCTATCCACTTGACCACCATAGTGCCGAGTGGATTCCACGTCAGCTCTCATTCCCCACACATGTGGAGCTAGTCATATGTGTACTTTCAAGAACATTATAGAGGGTTTGAAACCCTAACCCTAATCAAGAGTAGAGGCATATACAAACCCTAAAACTAACCCTATATGGCTATCAAGCTATGTTAAATACCGAGCCATTAGGAGGAGAAGGGGTTCCATTTTGATGATGTTATTGTATTGTTCCATAGGTGAGAAACAATAAGGGAGCGGATATTGGAGTATAAAAGAGAAAGTAGGATATCCTATAGTAGTTGTGCAGGCGACAATGTTCAAGGTAACTCCACAGTGAGTACACTTTCTTTATATTTGCATAGGATATTGGAGAAGAAAAGAGAAATGCATAGTCCTTACTTTTGGTTGGGTTTTTCTCCATAGTGGGGTTTCATAGGGTATATCTTGTGTTATTTGTGTGGATGTGTTATTTTTATCTAGTTTTAGTCCTTTCAGTTCTAGTTTATTTGTCATTATGTGGAATTAAGCTAACACAATGAATTAAGTTGTAATATATGTTGTAACGAACTATTCCAGTGGAATATCCACAACAATTTATGGATCATATTGGTATTAGAGCAATTTTCTTTTGGTTTTTGTGGGAAATTGTAGGATCTAGGAGTTAGAAGAATAAACATATTTTTTTCAAACCCTAGCCATGGCGGATGAGTCTAGTGAAGAATTGGGGGGAAAATATGAACAATGATCTACAAACCTGGAAATACAATTCATTGATATCTCGCTCAATATGTCAATTCTCATGGCGGCTATGGAGAGCAAGTTTCGACCTTTTGGTGATTTTGGAGGCTCTAAATCAAATATCACACCAGAGGGGAAATAAATATACAAAGGCTACCTAGAAAAGGGGGCAAGGAAAGAATTCAAGAAATATCATCCAAGTTCTAGTGCCATTAATACTTCCCAACTATTATTTAAGATGGAAGAAAAAGAGGATACCAATCCCTACCAAGGTGAGATCGATGCTTTAAAGTTGAATCATTGGTTGTAGCAATTAGAGATCTATTTTAGTATCCACAATATATATGAGGAGTATAATATTTCATCTGCTCGATTAAAATTAGAGATCCATGAATTAACCTAGTGGGGAATCCACACAGAGGCACTTAGGATGGAGAGTCATCTACTAGTAACTAAGTGGGAGGATTTCAAAACCCTCATAAAGTCCCACTTATTCCATATTGGGTATGTAGAGGACCAATGGATCCAATGGCATTACTTCAAGCAAAGGAAAGGATACAGTGTGCAAGCATACACCACCAAATTCAGGAAGATGCCTATTATGTTGGGTATCTCACCCATGAATATATTTGTACTCCTCAAGTATTTGGGGTGTGTACACAATAATTTACAAAAGCAAGTGATGCTCTTCAATCCTAAGACAATTGATGAGGCTTGTGTGAAAGCACAATACATGGAGAATATAGGGCACAAGAAAGGTTAACCAAGTGGTTCCAAATAGAGAGATAACCAAGACAATTCCAAGGAGGGGAAGAAGAAGTGGAAAGGAAAATATAAGAAGACTACAACCATGACACATCAATATAAGGATTTGAAAAAACCACTGTAATCATTGTAAAATTGTCGATGGTCACACGGAAGATAAGTGTTGGAAGCTACATCCATAGATGAACCCTAAGAACTGAAAGAAGGACGCAAATAAGAAGAACCTTCTTGCCACAGATTCAAGCCAAAAGTTAGATATCATATCAAATGTGGATGAGAAGATTGTCTACACTTCAGTGAAAAGGAGGTGAATTTGAGTAGCTGTGAAGCACCTGCAACAATTAATTAATAAGAATATGCGAAATAGCAGAAATGACAAAACTCATAATCACTTTTACATTGATCGCAGGCCACTTCGAGGGGGAAACCTCCTTTGAGCAAGCTCGATACAAATAACTTCACGGTGCCTTCATAGGCCTCACGCACACTTATATACTAAGTCTAGGTGCCAATACTATGGGTCAAAACCATGGGCCACTACAAACTATGGATCAACAATACTACGAGCGACTTACAAAGCATATGCGCCAATGACAATAACACCAACTATTGATCAACAAATACTACGGGACGACTTACAAAGCATATGCGTCCAACAACAATATACTAACAAAGTAAAGACATGGGTTCCTAACATCCCCTCCCCCTTAAAAAAAAGCTTTGTCCTCAAAGCTTTAGATGTGGAAATTGTTGTTGAATCTGAAGGAGTGGGTCCCATGTAGCATCCTCTGGTTGCATGCCGTGCCACTGAATTAAGACCTCTGTGATAGAGCGAGAGCGAAGCTGACAAGTGCACCGATTGAGGATCGCCTCTGGCTCCGAAAGGATGGATCCTTCATTATCCAGTTCGGGTAAAATAGTTTGTCCACTGATGTTGGTGCCAAGAATTTTCTTTAGACAAGAGACATGAAATACTGGATGAATGCAGGAAGAAGGAGGAAGTTCCAATTTATAAGCAACGGACCCAATCTTCTGAAGAATCCGATATGGCCCATAGAACTTTGGAGCGAGCTTATGATGCCCTTTGAGTTTCAGGGAGGATTGCTTGTACGGTTGGAGACGAAGAAAAACCATATCGCCTGCTTGAAAAGTGCGCTCAGAACAGTGCTGATCAACTTGTTGCTTCATGCGATTTCTTGCCATGTGAAGATTGTCCCGCAAAATGCGAAGAATCTGATCGCGGTTTCGAAGGATCGTGTCAACATCCTGAACTAGTGAACTGTTGGGGGTGTATGGAAGAAGAATTGGAGGTGACCGACCATAGACTGCTTCATATGGGGTCATTTTAGAGGCAGTGTGGTAAGAGGTATTGTACCACCATTCAGCGAGAGGGAGCCACTTTTCCCACTGATGTTGTTGTTCAGAGGTGAAGCAACGAAGATAAGTTTCCAAGCATTTATTAATAATTTCAGTCTGACCATCTATTTGTGGGTGATACCCTGAACTCATCTTCAGTTTGGTGCCAGTGTGGAGAAATAATTATGTCCAAAAATGACTGGTGAAAGTCGCATCACGATCTGAGACAATGGAAGAAGGGATTCCATGAAGACGAAAGATCTGGTCCAGGAAAATTTGAGTGACCGAGGAGGCTGTATAGGGATGGCTGAGAGCACAAAAATGACTATATTTGGAGAGGCGATCAAGCACAACGAGAATCACCGTCTTCCCGCCAGATTTAGGGAGCCCTTCAATGAAATCCATAGAAATATCTGTCCGAATCCGTGTAGGTATGGGCAAGGGTTCGAGCAATCCTGGAAGGAGTGTTGTTTCACCCTTATTGCGCTGGAAGGTATCACATTCAGCCACCATCTGTTGAATTGTCCTTTTTAGGCCCTACCAAAAGAAGTTACGCCATGCCTGTTCATACGTTTTGAGGAACCCAGAGTGCCCTACCGATGGAGAAGCATGGAGTTCATAGAAGACAACCTATTGAAGATCTGTGCTATGGGGACCAGGCGACCCTTGTATCTCAGAGAAGCACCATCCCAAGAGTAATGTGGTACAACAGAAGGGTAGTTGGTCAAGCGTTGGATGATTTGAGATAAGGAAGAGTCATTGACATAACCCTGTTGAACAGATTGCAACCAATTTGGAACATGCATAGAGATAGTTGAAAGAGAACCTTGGTCATCAAATGTGCAAGAAAGAGCATCTGCCATAATATTGTCTTTACCCTTCTTGTAAGTGATCTCATAGTCATAAGCCATGAGTTTGCTAACCCATTTCTGTTGTGTTGGGGAGGAGACACGTTGTTCCAAGAAATATTTCAGACTCTGGTGATCAGTGTTGATGTAGAAATGATTCCCTAATAGGTATGGTCGCCACTTCTATACTGCATGCAAAATAGCCATCATTTCCTTCTCATATGTAGAGGCAGCTAAATTCTTACCTAAAAGGGCTTTGTGTAGCTAGGGTTTTCACCCTAGCTTGTGCAAATGAGCACCTACTAAGGAGAAGGGACTCCTTAGTAGCAGTTCAATAAACAGTAAATTAAAATGCTAAAACAATATGAATTCTAAACTAGCATGAGCATTAAGAAACATAACAAAACATGGAATATGAATGGCTTTCTTTGTATTAAATTTTTTACCTTCAATGTGAAGATTGGTGAAGTTGTTGCAATGATCCAAGAGGGTTGCTCCAAGCTCCAACTTTGCTCCTTCTCTTTCTCCAATGGTGGAAATGGGCCAAAAGGGGCTCTCAATGGTGAAACTAGCTCAAGGGTGAGCTAGGGTTTCAAGAGAGATTTTGGCAGAGTAAGCGTATACTTGATTGTGGATGTGAAATGAGGGGTCTCCATCACCTATTTATAGGTTTTTGGTGGTGGAGTGTTGGCCCATGGTTTTGGGAACCATATTGTTTAGGTCAACTGTATAGGGTTTTTTCCTCCTTTTTCCTCTGTTTCCTCATTATTTTATATTTTTTATTCCCTTTTTAGAGGGTTTTTGCTATTTTGGAGGAATTTTGGATATTTTTGGAGGGAAAAGGGGTTTTTAGCCTTTTTGAGGCTTTTTTGATGGTTTTGTGGCCTTTTGGAGGCTTTTTAATGGGATTTGAGGGTTTTGAAGGCAAATATGGTAGGAAATATGGACAAATGAGTCATGTAATGGGGTAGATGAGGTAGTGAGCACTTTTTGGGTGTTAACAGATTGCCCCTTGATGTGTGAGGGCAGGAGCTCATCGTATGGCCGATAGACATCATAAGTCTTTGAATGGTTTTCCTGGGGTTTGGAGAAGAGAAGAAACAAACTGGAGCTCGGAACAACGATCCCGAACCAACTGCAAAAACTAAAAGTACATAACCTCAATAATGGATGAGGAATAATCTGATCATATGGACGAGGCGGGCATTCCCATGCTCCTATCAAGATATAATAACAATGGGGTCCAAAATATGGGGACCTGACATATACATGACCTCAAAGAATGAATGAGGAAGCATCTCAATATATGAACGAGGCGGGCATACCCATGCTCGTATCAAGATACATAAAAATAACTATGAGGCCCGAAAAAAAAGGGGGGCCTGAAGGATACATAGAGAACCACTATGTATATCATAAGGGTCTAGAGGGGACACAAATCTGGGACATACTGCTAGGTTGACCATGTCTGGGCTGAAGAAATGATACATTTGAAGAACAACAGTGCTACTGAGTGGGGTACCAGAGGAACTGATGAGTTGCTGGATCATAGTCACAAGGGGTCACACTCTCAATGGTACACTGAACTGGAACTAAACTGGGTATTCAAAGAAGCATATAACTGGATGGCTTCCGAATACAATCGCCAATGCAACCCGGACATCCACGGGAACATATAACTGGGCATTCCGAAGTGACTCACCAATGTGCTAGAGTCGGGGGAGATACGGGGTCTCCGACGAATAACTGAAGGGATATAAACCCTGCGCGATTCTCAACGATGCGATCAAGGTGTTGAAGTCGAGCATGTGAGAAACAACCACTCGGAGAGGCAATGATGACTCCTCTCAAAATGGTCCGTAGGCACTCACCACTGATGGTGATGGGTGCAAGGCGCAAGGACCTCTGGGTCTATCCTCTGGAATAGAGGGGCTGTCGTCGACAAAGGGAGACCTGCAACTAGTAAGGCAATGATGTTTCCTTGATAGGAGCACGAGGTGGAGAATCGAAGTGTGAGAGTACTGATGGTAGGAATGACAAACTGTGGGGGATAACTGGGCAAGTAGAGTGGGTGGACTCAAAATTCCTTTGTTCAGAGTATGATGGCGGTGATGATCGGGAAGCATATGAAACTGACTGATGGGAAAGGGATCATTGCTGTAATGGATCAAGGATAGTGACTGGGATGACGGAGACTCAAGTTGGTGTAACATGGCAGGAGACTGCAGACTACTCTGAACAAAGGCGACCTGATTGGGGGTGCTGCCGAGATGATCGATCATAGTGCCAGGAGGCACGGGATGACTTCTTCATGGGTTAAGGAACTAGAAGAAGTGTGTGTAAAATAATACTGTCGTGTGGATTTATACGAGCCCAGGACAATTCATGCTCGTGATTGCTTTCAATTTTAAGGAGTCTGAAAGCAATAAGAAAACTCTGAAATAATGGAATGGTACTGTTGTGTGGATTTGTACGAGCCCAGGACAGTTCATGCTCGTGGTTGCTTTCAATTTTAGAGAGTCTGAAAGCGATAAGAAGACTCAAGGGGGTTGCTTTTTCGTGTGTTAGTCTCCAAGGACCAAAGAAGCATAAAAGGATGCAATGAAGAACTCTTCTAGCCGGTGTGACTAGAGTATTCCTTTTTCGTAATTAGTCTACCAGGTACGGAAAAGGGTTAAACTTATACCAGATAGACGCCCTTTCGGGTACTTTAACGAGCATGAAAGGAAGCAAGATTGCTCGGCGATCTTTTCATTGTTTTAGGAGTTAGAAAAGAGCTTAACAGAAACTCCCTAAGTGCCTTTTTCGTAAAGGACTTGTCCGGCCCGAAAAAGGGATAAAATTATACCGAACAAAAGAAATGGCTAGGCAAGGAGGAAGTGCTCAATCAAGGAACATTTATGATGACCAAGAACGAGGGTGGGGGGGAACACTGGTGGGCCTCCTTGCGGGGTAATGAATGGTGGCAAATAAACGGAACAATTGCAGTATGACAGGAGTGAATGGCTCATGTAAAAATGTGGAACAATCAGATGGCGGCCGATGTGGCATGCAAACCGAGGCAGCAAGGTGTCAGGACATAATGTTGAAACTGTACCAAGCGAGAGCGAGAAATGATCTCAATCATCATCACGAACTCGGAAAAATGAATCCGTCGATATAAAGAGTGCCAAAAACGGATAACGGTCGATGTGGCATGCAAACCGAGGCGATGGGGGGCATTTTGGAAAAATGCCCGAAAACTATGGGGGTGAGAGTGAGAAATGATCTCAAGCATCTTCACCGGCTCGAAAGGAAGACGAGATTCTGTTAAACTATTCCAATCAAATGAAATAACCTCAGTACTTGGAGGGGTTCCTGTGGAAATAGACATGGTTTCCCCTTGTAGCTAGGGTTTTACCCCTAGCTTGTGCAAATGAGCACCTACTAAGGAGAAGGGACTCCTTAGTAGCAGTTCAGTAAATGTAAATTAAAATGATAAAACATAAATGTAAATTACTCTAAACATGTGCATGAAACAGAAAAAACAAGATGTAAAGAATGGCTTTTTGTATTAATTTTACCTCCAATGTGAAGGTTGATGAAGCTCTTGCAATGATCCAAGAGGGTTGCTCCAAGCTCCAACTTGCTCCTTCTCTTTCTCCAATGGTGGGAATGGGCCAAAAGGGGCTCTCAAGGTGAAAGTAGCTCAAGGGTGAGCTAGGGTTTCAAGAGAGATTTTGGTAGAGTAAGGGTATACTTGATTGTGGATATGGAATAAGGGGTCTCCATCACCTATTTATAGTTTTTTGGTGGTGGAGTGCTGGCCCATGGTTTTGGGAACCATATGGTTTAGGGCAGCTGTATAGGGTTTTTTCTTCCTTTTCCTCATTATTTTATATTTTTTATTCCCTTTTTAGAGGAATTTTGCTATTTTTGGAGGAAAAAGGGGGATTTTAGCCTTTTTGAGGCTTTTTTGATGGTTTTGTGGCCTTTTGGAGGCATTTTAGGCCTTTTGGAGGCTTTTTAGTGGGATTTTTAGGGTTTTTAAGGGAAATATGGTAGGAAAATGGACAAATGAGTCATGTAATGGGGTAGATGAGGTAGTGAGCACTTTTTGGGTTTTAACAGATTGCCCCCTGATGTGTGAGGGCAGGAGCTCATCATATGGCCGATGGACATCATAAGTCAAATATGGTTTTCCTGGGGTGTGGAGAAGAGAAGAAACAAACTGAAGCCCGGAACAACGATCCCAAACAAACTGCAAGAACTAAAAGTACATAACCCCAATAATGGATGAGGAATCATCTGATCATATGGACGAGGTGGGCATACCCATGCTCGTATCAGGATATAACATAATAATAACAATGGGGTCCAAAAAATGGGGACCCGAAATATACATGACCTCAAATACTGAATGAGAAAGAATCTCAATATATGGACGAGGCGGGCATACCCATGCTCGTATCAAGATACATAAAAATAACTGTAAGGCCCGAAAAAGGGGGACCTGTAGGATACATAGAGAACCACTGTGTACATCATAAGGGTCCAAAGGGGACACAAATATGGGACATATTGTTGGACTGACCATGTCTGAGCTAAAGAACTGATACACTGGAACAATCAATAGTGCTACTGAATGTGGTACCAAAGGAACTGATGAGCTGCCGGATCAGAGTGACAAGGGGTACACTCGCAATGGTACACTGAACTGGAACTGATCTGAGACTGAACCGGGTACACAAGGAAACATATAACTGGATAGCTTCCGAATACAATCGCCAACGCAGCCCGGACATCCACAGGAACATATAACTGGGTATGCCGAAGTGACTCACCAATGTGCTAGAGTCGGGGGAAATCCGAGGTCTTCGACAAATAATGGTAGGTATGTAAATCTTGCGCGATTCTCAACGATGCGATCAAGGTGCTGAAGTCGAGCATGTGAGAAACAACCATTCGGAGAGGCAATGGTGACTCCTCCCAAAATAGTCCATAGGCACTCACCACAGATGGTGATGGGTCCAAGGCGCAGGGGCCTCTGGGTCTATCCTCTGGAATAGAGGGGTTGTCGTCGACAGAGGGAGACCTGCAACTATCAAGGCAATGATGTTTCCTTGACAGGAGCGTGAGGTGGAGAACCGAAATGTGATAGTACTGATGGAAGGACTGACAAACTGGGGGTTTATAACTGGGCAAGTACAGTGGGTGGACTCAAACTTCCTTTGTTCAGAGTATGATAATGGGGATGATCTGGCAGCATATGAAACTGACTGATGGGAAAGGGATCATAGCTGTATTGGATTTGGGATGGTGACTGGGCCGAGGGAGACTCAAGCTGGCGTAAAATGGCAGGAGACTGCAGAATACTCTGAACAAAGGTGACCTGATTGGGGGTGCTGCCGAGATGATCGATCATAGTGCCTGGAGGCACGGGATGACTTCTTCATGGGTTAAGGAACTAGAAGAAGTGTGTGTAAAATGGTATTGTCGTGTGGATTGAAACGATCCCAGGACAGTTCATGCTCGTGGTTGCTTTCAATTTTAAGGAGTCTGAAAGCGATAAGAAGACTCTGAAGTAATGGAATGGTACTGTCGTGTGGATTTATACGAGCCCATGACAGTTCATGCTCGTGGTTGCTTTCAATTTTAGAGAATCTGAAAGAAAATAAGAAGACTCCAGGGGGTTGCTTTTTCGGATGTTTAGTCTCCAAGGCCCAAAGAAGCATAAAAGGATGCAATGAAGAACTCTTCTAGCCGGTGTGACTAGAGTATTCCTTCTTCGTAATTAGTCTACCAGGTCTGGAAAAGGGGTAAACTTATACCAGATAGACGCCCTTTCAGATACTTTAACGAGCATGAAAGGAAGCAAGATTGCTCGGCAATCTTTTCATTCTTTTAGGAGTCAGAAAAGAGCTTAACAGAAACTCCCTAAGTGCCTTTTTCGTAAAGGACTTGTCCGGCCCGAAAAAGGGATAAAATTCTACCGAACAAAAGGAATGGCCAGGCAAGGAGGAAGTGCTCAATCAAGGAACATTTATGATGACCAAGAACAAGGGTGGGGGGGAACACTGGTGGGCCTCCTTGCGAGGTAATGAATGGTGGCAAAATAACAAAATATTTGCAGTATGACAGGAGTGAATGGCTCATGTAAAAGTGTGGAACAATCCGATGGCGGTCGATGTGGCACGCAAACCGAGGCAGCAAGGTGTCGGGACACAATGTTGAAACTGTACCAAGTGAGAGTGAGAAATGATCTCAAGCATCATCACGAGCTCGGAAAAATGAATCCGGTGATATAAAATGTGTCAAAAACGGAGAACGGTCGATGTGGCACGCAAACCGAGAGGGGGGGAGGTTTGGAAAAAAGACCCAAAAAATCTGGGGGTGAGAGTGAGAAATGATCTCAAGCATCATTACTGGCTCAGAAAAATGACTCCGATGGTATAAAATATGCGAAAAACAGAGAACGGCCGAAGTGGCACGCAAACCGAGGTGACTAGTGGCGTCTAAAAAATGTGCAAAAAGTGACGTGGAAAAAATAAGAAAACGAGTCGACCATCATGACGGTCTCGTCGTGCTGATTCCAGTGGTGGAAATTGTTCGAAAAATGGACTCCATATGGGTTCAGAATGGTCAAAATAAGAAAAAGTCAACGAACTATAAATAATGAGTGGGTTCAACATGACAAGTGTCATTTGTACTTGTTGACTTTGACAAGCGATCAGAGTTGACCAGAGCTTAGTTGGTATTTCTGGATGATCCGACCAGCCGATTTTAGATCCGGGAGATACATGTATTCCGGCAAACTCATACTTGCATGTTTTTTGGGTTCGAGGGGTGGGTAGTGGGTCCCAGGGGTTATCTGCACGGTCCACGTGGGGTGGGCCGCGGGTTTGTAGGAGGGATCCGCGGTTGGAGACCGCGGTTTCCACGGCGGATGACGCGCGTGGAGACCGCGGGGTTCGAGTCGGAACACACGGTCTGGGACCGCCTGTTTTGAGGCTGAATACGCGGTTTGGTACCATGTGTTCGGCCTCGACAGTCGTGGTTTCGGACCGCGAGTTTGGCCTCGACAGTCGCAGTTTGGGACCGCGACTGTGGGCCAGATAGCCGCGGTCAGAAACCATGGCAAGGGGGCCTAAAGCCGCATTTTGAAGCGAGCTGTTAGGACTTCCCTTGGGGGGGGGGTGGGGGGGCAGGGTTTATTTCTTTGACATGAGTCTGATGAGTTTGCCTTGCGTGTTTGACAGGATGCCGCTGGTACTGTGGAGGGAGAGGGAGATCCCGGATGAGATAGTGACTGTCATCTGGGAGGAGCGTCATGTGCGGTCGGTATTGGGGTTGTGCGGACTGTTGAAGTTCGCGCAGGTACCTTTGATGCGTTCGACAGGGTTGCTACTGAACAGGCTAGTGATTTTCTGGGAGCCAGACATACAGGCGTTCAGGGTGCAGGGTGAGAGGGTGGACCTCACCCTGACAGATGTATATTTCCTGACGGGGTTGCCCTGTCTGGGTAGGGTGGCGGATATGCAGCCACGAGTATCCGTCGATGTAGATATGGAGGACATGCTGGAGCGGTACTCTGTTCTAGAGGCTAGGGTGCATAGGAATGCATTCCAGGTGATAGACCTACAGGAGCCGGTAGTGCAGGCTATTGCAGCATGCGTGGTTCGTGTGTTGGGGTCCCAGTCACCGGAGAAGGTGTTTGGGGGCCAGATGCAGCTGGTGGAGTGCGTACTGGATGGTGTCTACTATGCGTTGGGCCAGATGTTCCTCACCTGTGTGCAGGGGCAGCTGACATCGGTGAAGGAATCTAGGAAGGGATTCTGCTATGGGTCCTTTCTATGTGCGTTCTTTATGGATCAGGTACCGACACTGCGGCCGCGGGTACTGGTCCGGGCAGGAGGGCTGAGGGAGCCGTGCATGGTGCAGTGGGGGGAGATGATGCGCCACCGGGGTGGTGGTGAGGTGGGTAGGTACTTTACCCAGGAGTTGTACCTGCAGTGGTTATAGATGCCGCTGCCACTGGATGACTACCCGTATAGGGATATGGACTACACCGGGGACCCAGAGGCACCACGGGCACTAGGACAGGCATGGGGACCAGATGGTACGTATTGATTTACTTGCATGTTATGGATGTCAAGATTTATGTATGATGTGTGTTATGATATATACTGTTACTGACTGATGTGTGATCTACAGATGTGGGTCCGAGACCACCGCTAGGGCATGTGGCGTGCAGGGGACATGTGGCGGTACTAGCCCTGCCCGGCCGAGGCGAGGTGCATCGGTAGGATGCAGAGGGGACTTTGGAGTTTGTACGAGTGTTGCCGGATCGGTTACTAGTTGGAGTGACCGACGAGGGATGGCAGGACGTGGATCCAGATGTGATACAAGATTGCATGAGGGCGCCCCAGGAGTTCCGGTCGATTGCGATCCGGGTGGCTATTCCGGGGGACAGGGCTCGGGCACAGGAGCCTGCAGGGGATGAGGAGCTACTGGAGGAGGAGCGGGGGAGGACACGGAGGCAGGTGATGCAGGGTATGAATCTCATTAGGGAGTGCAGGGGACTCCCCCCGAGTTTTGTATCTCCGACATGTATCTTATGAGATGTATAGATATTTTTTGTGTATAGATGAGTACGGGGGTACTCAGGACATGTACAGCTGATGAACATGTATTTTTTGATATATATATATGCACGTGGATGCACCTTTTTACGATGATGTTTTAGTTGTACGCACTTGGATGCGCTTATGGTTTGTGATATGTTTGTACTGCACATGGATGTAAGTAGTATAGGATGTTGGGCACATGGATGCCCCTTGTGTATGTTATGTGTTTTTATTTTTATTGCACATGGATGCAAATGTTTATGTGATGATAGGCACGTGGATGCCCCTTGCAATATTTTTGGGTTTTTGTATATTTTTTAAGGAGATGTTATGTGATGCACGATGGAGGTTTTACATGGTGTGATTGATGTGCCAATCCAGAATATTGTTAGCCATTTGATCTGCGACACTATTTTGAGCTCTTGGGACATGTGTGAATGTTATGGATTCAAATTGTCGGCTAAGTTGTTTTGTGCGAAGGAACTTCCTAAAGAGACAGGGATCACGCACCTGGTAGCAGTTGTTGAGCTGGGAGACAAGTAATTGGGAGTCAAGGAACACATGAAGGTGACCTATGCCCATTTGGAGGGCAGCAGTCAGGAGACCGGTCACAGCATCATACTCCGCCTGGTTATTGGTAGCAACGCCTATACATATCCCATCAAGGTGAATCAAGTCATGTGAAGGGGAATATAAGACCCATGCTGCAGAAGCTAGGTTTGGAGACCAGCGGCTTGCTCCATAAGCGAAGCCAATGTAATGAGGTGGAAGAGGGTCCATCTGTGATCATGCAAAAATGATGAATGTAATATCGCGGTAAAAAAAAGGTGAAAAACAAAAAGAGAGCAAACTGTACAATTCGGACCAATGAGGCCGCGAGTTATTCTAGGGATAAAAACGCTTAAGATACAACCCATTCCAGGGGTTGCGCAAAGGGTGACCTTCTGAGTCAGTTAAAATGTATGCCCCCTTGCCGAGGCAAGTCTGCATGATGTAAGGGCCTTGCCACATTGATTCAAACTTTCCTTTTCCAGTTTTGTCATGGGCTTGGTCATAGGCGAGGACGAGGTCCCCTTCATGGAAAGTTTGAGGGTGTACATGTTTGTCGTAACCAGCCTTGGAGCGGTTCTTGGTGGCTTCAATGGTCTGGAGAGTGGCACGACGGTCTTCATTAGCTTGTTCGAGGGATAGCAGACGTTGCTCAAGTGGGGAGGTATCGGGGAGAAGCTCGACGACGATGTGTAAGGCAGGTATCTGACACTCGATAGGGAGAACAGACTCTACACCGTGAACTAAATGAAACGGGGGTAAAACTAGTGGCGGTCTTGGTAGAGGTACGGTAAGCCCATAAGGTGGGGAACAACATGTGGTGCCAATTGGACTTATGCCGGTCAATAGTGCGTTGAACAATGGTTTTGAGAATTTTGTTAATGGCCTCTACTTGGCTGTTCCCTTGGGGGTAGTAAGCAGAGGAAAATTGATGTTCAAACTTGAGGAGGGTGGATAACTCGCGCCAAGAGGAATCTTCGAAGTGTGAACCATGGTCTGAGACCAACTGTTTTGGAACCCCGAATCTAGTGATAACGTGGTTAAAAAAGAAATGGGTAGTGGTGTCAGCGGTACAATTGAAAGTAGGCATGGCTTCGGCCCATTTGGTGAAGTAATCGACGGCGACAATGATGTATTTATGGCCATTGGTAGATGGGGGTCTACACTCCATGAAGTCGATGGCCCATTTGCAAAATGGACCAACAGTGACGACTGGGTGTAAAGGAGTAGGTGGTGTCAGGGCCTTGGGGGCAAAAAGTTGGCAATTATGGCAGTGCTTGACCGCAGTGATGCAGTTGGTGAAAAGTGTGGGCCAGAAGTATCCAGGGCGGATGAACTTTTGGGCGGTGGCCATCCCAGATAAATGGCCGCCACAGGGACCACTATGACAGTCATTGAGGATATGTTCAACTTCCTCATGTGTAAGGAAACGACGAAGAATCGTGTCGACCCCTCGCCGGTAAAGGACATCGCCTAAGAGGAGATAGAGAGAGGCCTGGTGGCGGATACGACGGCGTTCTACACGAGTAATGTTGGGTCTAAAATTTTGTGTACGAAGGTATAACAAAATGTCACCGTACCATGGGTCTTCAGACGAGATAGTGAGCAAGTGATTGTCGGGTAACTCATTGGAGATTTGTGGGGACGACAGAAGGGAGGGGAGGTCAGTGATGAGCTGGGCAAGCGCGAGGGATTTAGTGCTCTTAGGGGTTCTGAAAGTGAGGTCATATTCCTAGAGGATAATGACCCATTTAGCAACACGACCTTGTAGGAGCCGCCGGGTGAGGAGATAGACCATAGGGTTGGATTCGGCGACAACTGTGGTACGACTAAGCAGAATGTAGTGTCACAATTTTTGGACGGAAAAGACTACAGCTAGGGCTAATCTTTCCTCGTATGGGTAACGTAGGGGTGGTCCAGACAAGGTTTGGATGACGTAATAAATGACATGCTCTTGGTGAGAGGCGTCTTCTTGAACCAAGACTTCGGACATAGCATGGTCGGATGCCGAGACGTAAAGGATGAAGTCCTGAGAGAAATCCGGAGGGGAGATCAAAGGAGCTTGTGTGAGAGCTTCCTTGAGGGCTTCAAACGCAGCTTCTGCTTGCTCATCCCAAACAAAGGGTATGTGGGTACGAAGGAGGCGTAAGAATCCATGAACTTTGGTGGCATAATCAGGAACGAAGCATCGAAGGAAATTGGATCGCCCCTGCAGACTCTGGAGTTTCCGAAGCGTGCGCGGAGAGGGGAGGTCTAAAATGGCTTGAACCTTCAGGGGATCGACAACAATTCCTTTCTGGGAAACAATGAAACCCAACAACCAACCTGCCGAAACACAAAAGACACACTTGTGTGGGTTCAAGCGGATTTTATATTTGCGACAACGCAGAAAAACTTGCCGGAGGTCTTTAAGGTGGTTTGATCGTTTTCGGGAATGAGCTGTAAGGTCATCAAGATAAACTAGCAGGATATGGACCAAGTCATGAAAACAATAGGTCATGCCCCATTGGAAGGTGGCACCAGCATTTTTGAGGCCGAAAGGCATGACGCGGTAGGCAAAGGTGCCCCATGGGGTGGTAAAGGCGGTCTTGTACTGATCCTCCTTATGGATCTGAATCTGGTTGTATCCGGAAAAACCGTCCATGAACGAGAGGACTTCATGCCCCGCACACGCATTGATGAGTTGGTCAATAAATGGCGTGGGGAAGTTGTCCTTGGGACAAGCTCGGTTTAAATCGTGGAAGTCAGTGCATACTCTAATGGTGCCTTGTTTTTTGTTAACTGGAACAGGGTTTGAAACCCAGGTGGTATAAGCAATAGGATAAATGAATCCTGCTTTGCGAAGTTTCTCGACCTCGGCTTTAACAGTGGGTAGCTTGGAAGGATGAATGGGACGCTGTTTCTGACGAACGGGGGGTACATCAGGCCATGTGTCAATGTGGTGCTCTATAATGGCAGGGTCAAGACCAGGCATTTCGGTATAGGACCAGGAAAAGACATCATGGAATTCTTGGAAGAGTTTTTGGTACTCTTCAATCTCAGACTCACTGCAGGAGGCTCCTAAAGTGATGAGTTCAGGGGCACCTCCTGGGGCAGAGATATCTATATGGATAATGGGAGTGATTTTGGCCATGTTACCTTCCTCAAAGGCATCAGGAGTAGGAATAGGATCCTTAAACCAGTCGACTTTAGTGGGAACAAAATCTTTGGACTCAACTGTGAATTGGGTAGCTGTGGTGGAGGAGGAGTCTTCTGGGAGGAAATACGAACGATGGTGCATGTCGTCCCAGGGATAATCCGGGGCAGTCAGAGCCTCTAAGATCTCCTCATCAGTACAGAAAGTGTGGGCTGTCAAATCGGTTGACGAGGGAATGGTAGTTGAAGAGATCATATAAATGGTGATGATCTCTCCGGATGGGGGTGAGATCGGGGGGTGATATCCTCAATGGTGGGAGGTGCTGTCTCAAGATCCACATTATTCATCTCGTAGAGAGATGCCCTGTAATCGGGGAGATCAGGACAGTGATGTGAATAATGGCCGTAAACACCGCATATTGCACAAGGGTGGTTAGTGCGTAATGATTTATCACGAGGCTTAGGGGTTGGATCTAGTTTGACAACCAGGATATTGGGGTCGTTGTCAAGCATTTGCATGTGTTCCTGTAATGCAGGTAACTATGGACATTGGTGAGTTGGATGGCCTAACTCATCGTACAACGAGCATTTGGGGGGAGCACGAAAAATGGGAGGGGTTTTAACTATCTTGGGAGGAGGTACAACAGTGTATGGTTGTGGGCCTCTGCCCCCAGTGTGCTTGATAAGAGGGGGGGGATTCGTAGAGGACGAAGGGGTATTGACACCGGGAGGTGGTTGACTAGTAGTAGCCATGGGTTGCATCGGTTGTAGGACGATGTTTGGTGTCGGCGAGGGGAACGGGAGGCGAAAGATACCACACGGGTAATCCCAAGGTTAACGCAGGGAGGCTAAGGGTAGCCATAACCGGGGCACTTACTACTCCCGAGGGAGGGACTAGGAAGGGGATTATGTGGATAGGTGTAACACCAATGTGGCTAGGTACCAACGGTGGTTTAGGAAACAAGGGCGGTTGATTGTTAGGTTTTTGTGTATCATGGGAAAGGGTACATAAGTCAGATACTTCGGGCGCAGATGACGGGGGAGGAATGGATTGGAAGCTGGATGTCATTGGTGGATCTGAGTAAACTCCAGGTCCCAAGGAGGAAACAAACGAGGTAGCGGCACCACTAACAGGTTGTTCAACCATGGGGAGAACATTTTCGGGTGCAGCGGGGGCATTTGGATCGTAGTAGGTGAGTTGGTCGACCTTGACCACACGTCCATCATGGGGGAACATCATGGTACGAAAAATGGAGGAGGCAACCGCCTTCATGGCATACATGTAGCCGCGGCCAATTAAGAGGTTATAATCAAGTTGGGCATTGATGACCTCTATGTCAATGAGAACGGTTTTACCAGCCAGTTGGATGGGGACGTTAGCTAATAGGCCTTGGGGTTGAGCCGAACGCCCGTCGTAGGCTCGCAACGCAGTAGTGGACTGCTGAAGAGTAGGGGATCCCAACTTATTCCAAACAAATGTGGACATAACGCATGTAGATGCACCTTCATCGATAATGCACCGATGGATGACAAGATTCCGAACGGAAACAGAAACTTGGAATGCTAAAGTGGAAGGCAGGCGTGGTTCGGAGTGGTCCAAATCGAATGCCATCAGTTGTGAATCATTTGGGTCAATAGCACCAATGGCGGAGAGCAAAGTCTTGCGCTGTGAAGGACAGTTTTTCAAGACTTCCAACGCAGACATGGCTGCGGGAAATTGGGATAAGTCATCTACAATGTTGTAATTTGATGCAGCGCGAGCATTGGGGTTATTGTTAAGACGACGGAGTGGAAAGTGAGGTGCTTTGGAGGCGCCATCGAGGGGAGCCGTAGGTATACATAACGTCTGGTCGGTGGGATGAGCGTTAGTGTTTTTGTCGGAGGGAGGGGCTTCAGGGGTGGAGCCATATTGGTTTCGACGGGTTTGGAGATTGACATCAGCGGATGACATCATCAACAAGTGGTGGGTACCTGAATCAAACATGGGTTGATCAGGAGCGGCATACGTGATCTGTTGTTGGGGTGGCGCGTTTCCTTGAGGAGGAGCCAACGGCTGAGTGTTCACTATGCCTTGGGTTGGTAAGGGGTTTTGTAGTACCAAAGGTGGCTGCTGAGGGGGTGGGGGGTTGGGCGGCACTTGAGGAGCTGCATGCCCTTGGAGATGGGCATCATCAACCCAGAGTTTCCGAGCTCTCTCAAAATGTGGGAAAGCATGTGTGCAGTGGCCATAGACCCCGCAAATAGAACAAGGATGGTTAGTTCGCAAGTTGGGGTTTTTGGCCTGCTTGGGTGGCCGATCAGGGTTTTGGTTTGCAGGTGCCGCATTATTGTTGTATGGGGGATTGGGAGGTTGACCACCTTGGTCTGGCGGAGGGTTGTTCCCACGGTTATGGCCTCTGCCACGGTTTTGATGGCCCTGTTGGCGCTGGTTGTTTTGGTTTTGCTGCTGATTTTGTTGGGCGTATACTTGCCCTTGGGAAGCCGGTGGGTTCTGGGGTTGCGCAGGTGCTGGAGTAGGCTACGAAGGATAATATGTAGGTGGAGGCTGTGCAGGTGCTGAACCTTGTGGGGGTTGCTGATATGTCTGCGGAGTGGGTTATGGGTTGGCCGCAGGGGCTGCCTGAGGTGGGTAATAAGTAGGTTGGGCTTGAGAGGTCCAGGAGCTGGTGCAGCCTGTGGATGGTAATACGGCTGAGGTGCGACCGGGGGATGCGTGCCCAAAGCACTGAGGTGGACATGAGGGTCCATGGGAATGGTGGTGATGTGCCATGGGAGCATACGAATTGGTCGCACCGAAATGTGATGTAGCTCGCGAAAGGTTGGGGCCATGGCTAGGACGTGCTATGGAAAATGGTTGGGGGTGCGAGGCAATACGGTCGATGATGCCATCTGCGGCATGGGATGCCCCCGACGCATCATGTTGGGAGGAATAACTGTGAGGGGCGTCGGGTATGATGGTATAGAGATAACCCGACTGGGCGTATATGAGGTCAAATTGCTAGGCTTTGAGGATGGGCCTCTTCTTCAGACTGGGGTCGTTCGGATGCCACATCCTTGGCAATGACAGGAAGGAGGGATTTTAGGAACCAATCTAGGAAGATACGGTCGTCTAACTTGATCTTGCAGAGGCTGCAGCGTCGACGCCACTCATGAATGTGGTCAGTGATGTGGGTAGCCGTGTTCTATCTGCAAGACAGTAAGATCTCAACTCCCGCGTCATAGCGAACAGGTAATTGAAAGAACTGCAGGAAGGTCGAGGCAAGGGAGGTAAAGGTGGCATGGGTCCCATGGGGCTGCTCGATGTACCACTTAGCTGCAGAGCCAGTGAAGGTGCGCTGTAACAGACGGAGGTGGACAGAGTCGTCCAATATGGAGTTGGAGGAACACCATAAATGGAAGGACATAATGTGGTTCTGGGGGTCCTCACCGGCCTTGCCCTCAAACTTAGGGATGTCAGAGGGGAGCTTGGTGGGCATGTGAGGCCATGCAGGTTCGTGTCTAATGGGATCGTTAGTCAGTCTGGCTAGGTCAGGTAGGTTGAGGCTAGCCATGAATGGAAAACTAGTAGAAGGATGTGACATACTAGTGGGTGTGACCAAGTTGGGGCCAATGCCCCCAAGTGGAGGGGCAGGGTTCGGGATGTTTCCCCCAAGGGGGGGAATGAAGGTGGTATAGGATGGTCTTGCACCACCAAGGGTAGTGTGAGTCACTGGTGGAGTGGTGATAGGTATGCCAGCTACTGGAATGGGTACGGTGACCGGAATGGTGGACGTGGCCCCCATCGAGGGCATACCCAAAGTAGGTGTGGTAACTGGTGTAGTGGTGGATGTGCCACCAATGGTCCCTACAAAGAAAGGAGTGGAAGTCACGCCAGCCATGGGGCTAGTAGGGGCAGTGTAAATGGGGTTCTCAGACTCTACCTCAGAATCGGAGGTAAAGTAAGGGGCGTCAATATCTGGTGACGGAGTCCTATGCCGCTGACGAGAGGAGTCAAGTGACAAGGCTCTAGATCTATGATAAGTGGTATCAAGTGATGAAGATCTATGTCTATGACGGGTGTGTCAAGTGAACCGTGCTGTGGGGGCTCGCCCCTGAGGCGCCGAGAATGTCTTGGGGACTCAATGATGACAGATAGTGTCAAATATCTGGGGGTTGTGTTAAGTGAAAAATAACTCAAAAACCCTAGTGCAACCGAGTGTGCAGAAGGAGAGCTCAAAAAATATGGCACTCAGGCCAACAACCAACTCAAAACACTTACTGTAACAGCTGTGCTACAATAAGTGGAGTATCAGCAGAAATGGTCAGAATACCAACAAGCAGCAGGTTTCCTAGAAAATAAAAAATAGTGGACTCGCTAGACCAAAAGGAGGTAAGGGAGCATGCAAGCACCTAACTAAATAGTATTCTGACTCAACCAGACATATCCTCTGCAAGGTGATGAAATCCAAGTCAGACAATATGGATAGTAGAGCCAAGTGGCTAAAGATATCCCCCTACCGGGAGGGACACCGGGTAGTCAATCCTAGAATAATGGCAACTAAGATACCCCGTTCATGACACGTCCAGAAAAGGTGAATCTGTCGTTTGGTCCTTTTACCGCAGTATCCCCATACAGGGATACCTAGAGAACTACGAAAGGTAGCCTTCGGTTACTGAATGGATTGCGGTATTCCACTCAGGCCTCCGGAACCAGTCTGGCGACTTCAACCCTCCTAGGGGAGAGGCCCTCTGATAAACTGGTTGTGACCGTGCCAAAAAATACTAGATGATTTTGGTTCCCTAATGGACAACAGTTATGTATCAAGTGTAAGCAACCGAGGGGTGTTATTTGGATGCCTATCCCCCCGATCCTACCTAACTACAAAAATTCTTATGTGTTCCCCAAGTGGGGTTAGAATGTTGGTTATGTTAAGTACTTTTTAAGGCTCACTTGAATTAGGTGATAGAGTGTGTGCGTGTGAGATGATGATGAACCCAAGTAAAAAGTGCCAGTAGGGTGGAAAACTTTCTAACTAGCAATAACAAGACATAAATTAACCTTTGAAATGCACAGTTTTCTTTTTTCAAATTAAAAGGCTGAAAATTTAAAAACTATTCTGTAAATGGAATAGAAATCAAAACTGAAGAAAAAGGCTGTAGGGAAGTGTGGCTGTAGGTAGGATAGATGGATGTGCTGGTGCAGAAAATAGTGCAGCAAAGTGCTAGGTTCAAAACAGATAAAAATGCAGAAAACAGACCGCGGGTTTTTGGCAAATCTGGGCGGTCGGACCGTGGAAAACAGCTAAACAGTCGCAGTCGGGTTGCGGGTTTTAGGCTGAAAAACGCAGTCGGGTTGTAGGAAAAACGTTGAATGTCGCAGGCGGGTTGCGGGAAAATGGCCGAAAGTCATAGGCGAGATGCAGGAAAAACGCCGAAAGTCGCAGGCGGGTCGCGGGAAAATGGCCAAAAGCCGCAGGCGGGATGCAAGAAAGACACCGGCGGGTCGCGGAAAAATGGCCGAAAGCCACAGGCGGGACGTAGAAAACAGGGTAATAGCCGCAGTCAAACCGTTCCAAACAGGCTAATAGCCGCGGTCGGATCGCAGGTAACAGACTGAAAACGACCGGTAGGTCACCGGAAACAGTCTGAGAGCCACGGTCGGATCGGAGGTAAGTGCCTGAAAGACGCGGTCAGAACGCAACTGCAGGGGGTAAAAGATGCGGTTTACGGCGGCCGAAAGGGACAGCTGAACAGAAAAAATATTTAAAAATTGTAACCAGAAATTCAAACCTACGGGAGTCGCCAAAACTGTATCTAGGGTTTTCACCCTAGCTTGTGCAAATGAGCACCTACTAAGGAGAAGGGACTCCTTAGTAGCAGTTCAATAAACAGTAAATTAAAATGCTAAAACAATATGAATTCTAAACTAGCATGAGCATTAAGAAACATAACAAAACATGGAATATGAATGGCTTTCTTTGTATTAAAATTTTTACCTTCAATGTGAAGATTGGTGAAGTTGTTGCAATGATCCAAGAGGGTTGCTCCAAGCTCCAACTTTTCTCCTTCTCTTTCTCCAATGGTGGAAATGGGCCAAAAGGGGCTCTCAATGGTGAAACTAGCTCAAGGGTGAGCTAGGGTTTCAAGAGAGATTTTGGCAGAGTAAGGGTATACTTGATTGTGGATGTGAAATGAGGGGTCTCCATCACCTATTTATAGGTTTTTGGTGGTGGAGTGCTGGCCCATGGTTTTGGGAACCATATGGTTTAGGTCAGCTGTATAGGGTTTTTTCCTCCTTTTTCCTCATTATTTTATATTTTTTATTCCCTTTTTAGAGGGTTTTTGCTATTTTGGATATTTTGGAGGGAAAAGGGGGTTTTTAGCCTTTTTGAGGCTTTTTTGATGGTTTTGTGGCCTTTTGAAGGCATTTTTGGCCTTTTGCAGGCTTTTTAATGGGATTTGAGGGTTTTGAAGGCAAATATGGTAGGAAATATGGACAAATGAGTCATGTAATGGGGTAGATGAGGTAGTGAGCACTTTTTGGGTGTTAAGACTTTGTTGGTGAACGCAATGGGGTGTTCATCTTGAAGGAGAACAACACCAAGTCCATTTCCACAAGCATCACTCTCAATAGTGAAGGGATTGGAAAAATAGGGAATAGCTAGAACAGGTGTAGTACACATAGCTTGTTTTAGTTTGTCAAATGCACACTGAGCAGCATGTGTCCATGTAAGAGAATCCTTTTTCAATAGAGCATTTAATGGAGCTGCAATCTTCCCATAATCCTTGACAAACTTGCGGTAGTAGCTAGTCAACCCCAAAAAACCACGAAGGCTCTTGAGTGTCTGAGGATGTGGCCAATTGTTCAGGGCATCGATTTTGGCAGGATCCACGCGAACCCCTTGTGCCAAGATAATGTTCCCGAGATACTCAAATTCCTTCTGTCCAAAAACACATTTAGACTGCTTGGCGTGGAGATGATGGTCAGAGAAAAGTTGCATGAAAAGATCCAGATGCTGGAGATGTTCAGCCCATGTTTTACTGTAGATCAGGATATCATCAAAGAATACCATAATGAATTTCCGCAAGTAGGGCCGAAAGATTTTATTCATTAAGGCCTGGTGTCATGTACCCCATTTTGACCCTTGTAATATTTGGGCTGTAATGTAAATATTGTATGCATATTATGTATGATTCCTAGTGTGGGGCTCAAGGCCAAGACCCCGCTAGTGAATGCTCGATCTTGAAGAGGAAGGTATTTGAAATTATGCTACCCATGTGCTAGTGAACCATGGGAATTGTAAATATGCATCTTAATATAAATGCCCACAGCTAGCTATGCAATGCAACAAGAGATGGGGGCATGATATTGCAAGGAATTGGGAGGAAAATATTCAAACCCTTTGAGCCAATTGAGTCAAGCCAAGTGTCAATGAGAGAACCCATGAACCCTTAACTACCCATGTTGACTTTTGTACCCAATCATTGATTTCTCCCAAGAGTTGGTTGAGGTAGTTAATGCCTTGGGGAATGGGAGGTATGGCTATCCAAATTCGGGTATGGGCAATCCATACTGCATGGAAATTCGTGTTTGGATTCTTAGGCAAGAAAAGAACTATGAATGGCTCCCCAATCCATTACCCATCAACCCACTTTGCTCTCTCACAAGTTTGGAGCTACCTAGGCGTTTTCCTCACTGGTTTTATTGTGTTTACATTTTTTTTCCTAGCGGGGAAGGGCGTTTTTGTTGTGGCTAACAGTGGAGAAGAAGAGGAAACAATTTGGGGTTTTATTGAGGCCATTTGGCCCACTGTATGCTCATACATCTGTGGGAGAAATCAATTTTCTTCCCTGGGGTTGGATTCCTCTTCCCACAATCCGTTTTGGTGTGCCTACGTTTTGGGAAAACCGCTGTCCATCTATTTCCTATGTTCCACTGTTGAAAGTGTGTTCCAGAGCCATATCTGAGTTTGATGTGCAAGAGAATGCTGGGGTTGAGTTGGGTATCCATTGCTTTGGCTGTGTAGGGTTTGAGAGTCCCAAGTTCCTTGTAGATATCATGCCCAGCTCAGGGGTGGTCTCTGAGTGTTAAAATAATGCAGGCTAGGCAGAGACCTACAGTTGGGAGGAACGTTGCAGTGACATAACTAGTTGTTGGGACAACATTACATCAAGATGAGTATTTTCTTATGTAATTAATTTTGCAAATGTATTGATTTGTTGGTTGTGTTAAATTGAATAACAGTCGTGTAACATTTGTGTGGATGAGTTCATTTCCGCTGTGCATGTTTGTTTAATTTACATCTGCACACATTTGTTTTTAACTGTATGCATCTAATGAATTGGCTGAGTTTTATGAAGATCCCCTTAGAATGGAATCATGTTCTTGCCTTGGATGGATGGGTGGGTACGTTACAAATGGTATCAGAGCTGCTGGTTGCAGCATTGGGCCTTTATGGGCTACCTATCATAGTTACAGAGGTAAGTATGCTTCTTGTTCAGCACTGATAGTTAAGAAAAATTTCAAAAATTTCAAAATTTCTCTAAGTGTCTATGAGTTTCTGCCAAAAACTGTGCCGGCGAATCTCGACGAGTTGATTCGCAACGGCGGAGGAACTCAACAAGTTCGTCCACAATGGAAGAAGAAATCAGCGAGTTCGTCCACAATGGCGGAAGAGATCGGCGATTAGCTTCGCTACGGATCGCCCATAAATTTTAAGTTCAGCGAAAAAGATGGAAAAATTTTGGAAGGAAAAGCTGAGTTCGATCGAAAGAAATCGGCAAGTCGCCCCGCAACGTCGGAAGGACTCGGGGAGTTGGTCCGAAAAATTTCTAAGTGTTTTCGGCGTCAAAGAGGAAATTTCGGGAGAACTTGGTGAGTTGCTCCGAAACGGCGGGGAAAACTTGGTGAGTTGCTCCGCAATGGCGGAAGAACTCGGCCAGTTGGTCCACAACGGCGGAAGGACTTGGCAAGTTGGTCCGAAAATTTTCAAAATTTTTCTAAGTGTTCGGCGTTAAAGGGAAAGTTTCAGAAGGACTCAGCGAGTTGGTCCGCAACGATGGAAGAACTCGCCGAGTTGACCCGAAACAGCGGAAAATTTTTCTAAAGAGTTCTTGGCGTCCAAGGGGAAAGTTCCGGAAGAATCTTGGAAGTTCTTGCTGAAACGGCAGAAAGAACTTGGAAGTTCTTTCCGAAACGATGGAAGAAACTCAGAAGTCTTCGCCGCAACGGGACGGAAGAGAGTTCGCAAAGTTGGAAGGACTTCGTGAGATCGTCCGCAACACGTCGGAAGGACTCGACAAGTTCGTCCGCAATGACGGAATAGAATGACGAAGTCCACTGAAACAGAGAAAATACAACAGTTTTTCAGTGAAATTTTCAGGTGCCCGAAAGAGAAAAATCGCTTTGAACTCATGCGCCAGATTGCGCGAAATTGAAGAATTTATATATATAAAAAAAAAACGAGGGCGCTGCCCTCGACCTGCCCTGCAGTGGTGGAAGCCACAAGGGGGCAAGCCCCCTTGACCCCCATCGTGCCCCAGAGATAGTCGTTGAAAGTGTGAAATGCATTCTCTATGCTTGGAATGAAAAGCAGAAATTGCATAGAAGGGGTTGTGGAATCTCAGTAAGAGTGATGGCTTGTAATATCCATTATGGATGCTGAAAGGGAAATTACTCACCCTAAACTATTTCTGTTTATCGCATAAGAATTGCATGTTTGGGAAATAGCAAAAATGAATGTTATGCATGTATGTATATACTGAATTGCTAATTCGTGGGAAGATCATAGCTAATGATTGCTTGTATGCTTGGTAGGAAAGCCAAGAAAAGGACCAGCTGTGATGTGGAGGAGGAACTCCATGTCATGAGGAGAATGGAAAGGGAGAATTCCTTAACTCCTCTCTTGCTATTGTATTTATATTCCCAAGTTTTATATACTGAAAATTATGGCATAGGGATGCTGGAAATGCAAGAAAGTAATGCATATGAATTAGTGGGCATGATTAGAGAGACATTGCATAATGCATGTGAATTGCTTATGCATGAGCATGATGTTGCATATTGATAAAATAGTGAAGTTACACATGCAATAGCCCATTAATGATATTGCTTATGTTTGATCACCAATAATGTTGTTGATAATGGTTGTATGAATTAGACCATAGAAGCATGATTGAAAATGTAAGAGATTAGATAGATAAGATGAATATGCACTGGATGGCATATTAATAAACATTGCACAATGCATATTAAAATGTTTTTGCGTGTATATGATATTGCATATTGGTAAAATAGTGAGGTTTTACATATGCAGTAAGCCACTTAAGATAATGATTGTGGTTGCTAATAATTAGTTGTCTTCGTATTGGTTGTAGGACAAAAGACAACCGAAGCATGGCTAAGGATGTGGATGATGTTGTTGCATATGACCAAAAACCTTATGAGGAAATGATGGTGCAACAAATCTATGATCACGAGGTTGGCAAAAGGACTGTGTAGCCTTGGTAAGAGGCCAACTGATCAGGTAACATCAAGCGATGTTAATGACAACCATGCAGGTAATGGTTATTTATGCTTAATTGCATGAATGATTGAAGGAGGATTTGGTGAGATTCCTTCAACTATGTTTAAACTATGTTGATTTGGTTTGCATGTGGTATTGAGTGCCTGAATATGAATGTCAACCTACCAAGTATGGTGAGGTATGGGGTAGTAAGGGCAAGGAACCCTCCACCATATGATTGTTTTAAATACTAGAATGCATTCATAGGGGATTATATCATGCCATCCGTGTATGTCGGTTGTGATTTTAACAACCAAAGCAAGTAAGGACTTATGGTCCTATCATGGTAGTGCATGCTATGTGGGGAAGACATGGTTAGGCCATAATATGTTTGAAGGCACAATATTCGTGAATTAATGCAAGGTTGCATTGAGGGGATGTGCATTAAAAATATTTTGTACAATCTCGTGGTTATGCACGAAATGGTGATCTATTTAATGAGCTTCTATGAATGCAGGAGAATGATTGAATATAAAAGGTAGACATGTTGATGGGCTACCAAGAGTGGTATGTTGGAAGGACAGAATTGCATGAAATGTGAAGTAGAAAGGGTCTTGCGTATGGAAATGAGGATAAGTCCATAGAAAAGACCAGGATCTACCATGTGCAGAAGCCCAAGGTTATGAGAAGGTTCTCATGGTTGTAATTTATGCATGAAACAAATCTGAAATTGTTTGGTTTAAGTTTATGAGAATAGTCTCATAGTTGCAAATCTAATTTTTGTAGGAAAACAGATTTACAGATTTCAGATTTGAGAATTTGCTTATAATTGCTAATGACTGTTTGGCTTATATAGAATTGTGTCAGGAGGACATGTTGTAGGTGGATGTTCAGGTATGGTAGCAAGGGTGAAACCATAATGGACAGATTGATACCACTTACGAGATCCAAACAATATGAGGATAGCCTCATTGCTAAGCAAATCAATTTCTGTAGGAGACAGAATTGTAAATTCATGTTGAATTTAATTATTAATGCCATTGATTGGTTATGAAGCAATCAGATTTGAAGCTTATTGCTAAATGCTACTGACTGTTTGGCTATTTGATAAGTGTGCCAGGATGACACATTGTAGGAAGACCATGTGTGATGGCCTGTAGAATCCAAACTAGATGGGAAGGATCCCATGCTTTGGAAATGGGTTTCGGGTGAAACACCATTGATAATGTCTCAGCCAAACCGCATGTCGGTAAACCATGAAGTGAGATGGTAAAGCTAATCCCAGAAGGCATGTGAGACACACCTGTAAAATGAATGAGTATTCTGTGACCCTAGACAAGAACATGCATGTCTAAATTATTAGGGTTAATATGTAGAGCATGCTCTATCTTATTGATATCCTTGCAGACTGCTTGAGTATGATTAGGGCCTACAAGGCGCACATCGGAAAGGGGGTGCACACCTTTTCTAGTGCTGAGTCATGATAGGGTTTTCAATATTGACTACACCCTAAGGGAATGGAAGCATTCCTGTTGTTTCAATACTTGATAGTGAATGATATGGATGATGGTTACAAAAATTGAATAGCAATATTGATGAACTTGCTTATCCTTCTTGTGTTGCCAGCCTACACAGATGCAAATTGATATTGCACATTAAGAGGCAAAGTGAAGAAGGGTACGCAAAAGGACTGTACAGGAATTGGTAACCTTTTTATGCTCACATGAAATATTACCAGAAGGGATGGACAGGCCCGAAGAGCTATCATCCTTGTGTGTGTGAGTGGGGTCATGCTAACCTGCAGTCCAGAAAGTCACCTATAAATTTACTAAAAGGGAACCACCGATTTGCACCAAGAGAAGGAGTGGCGTCCTTGTATGAATGAAGAGTTGATGTGTGTGAAGGGTTACGGTGCAAGAAAGTGTGGTGACATTGGTAAAGGAATGGAATCTCTATTGGGTCAGCAGTGGGAGGGCGGGCACCGAGGACTGACTGAAAACCCTGAGATGCCTATTGAGTCAGCAGTTGTGATGAACTTGCAATAATTAATTAATGCAAATACACAAGATATCATAAATAATAGAACTCAGAATCACTTTTATATTGAACACGGGCCACTTCGAGAGGGAAACCTCCTTTGAGAAAGCTCAATACAATTAACTTCACCGTGCCTTCATAGGCCTCAACTCTCACTTATACATTAAGTCTAGGCGCCAATACCATGGGTCAACACTATGTGTCAATACAAACCATGGGCTAAGTCTAGGTGCCAATACTATGAGTCAAAACCATGGGACATATAATACTATGGGATGACTTACAAAGCATATGTGTCCAATACTATGGGTCAATACTATGGGCTAATATAAACTATGGATCAACAAATACTACAAGACGACTTACAAAGCATATGCATCCAACAACAATATACTAACAAAGTAAAGACATGGGTTCCTAACAGCAGTGGGAGGGCAGGCGCCAAAGACTGATTGGAAACCTCGAGATACCTATGGCTCCATAGTAGAGCCTTGACCTATAATGGTCAGGTGGCACAGTTTCCTTTCATTGGTTGATGACCCAGACGAATGTGCTGGGTCGGCACTGGAGAGGGCCAGCCAGGTATGGGACTGGTTGGGTACCACCAAACGCTTGGTAAATCCAGTCGACGTGAAGGTGTACTGGTGAAGCATTAACCACATCCAAGTCCATAAGCGGTCCCAAGGCTTGCAAAGCGAAGCAGGATCCCGTGGACTAGAAGGGAAACACACAATATAGATAAGTATTCGTTTTCATTTACGTCTTGTTTGGAATAATGAATATTTAAGGTATAAGTATTATGACAACCAAGCTAATACACTGTTGTTTCTTTGTTGGAAACCTTGGACATTGCAGGAATTAAGGACCCTGAAAGAGACACAATTCTTGATAAAACCAGAGAGTAACTGGTTGTGCACTATAAATTCCTTGGTAGAACCAGAGAGTAACTGGTCAGGCGCTATAAAATTACTGGTAAATCCAGAGATTAAATGAGTAGGCGATATGAAATTTTGATAAATCCAGAGAGTAACTGGTTGGGCATTCACTAATTAATATTGTGAAACGGCGTATATGCTAGCCCAATACCCCTTAAACAATTGATAAAACCAGTCAGCGTACTGGCCTGGCATTTCCTATTCGAATGATTGTGGAGTAGCCTACGTGTTGGCCCAACATTCATAATTGTGTTCACGGCGAAATCCAAGGCTCGTAAAGCAAAGAAGGATCCCGTGGAATAAAGTGAAGACATCCAATACAGATAAGTATTTGGTTACCTTGCAGCTTCTTGCTTATGAATATATGTGTGTATATGATTTGGGTATGATTTCTCAAACCCTTGTTTAGAGGAAAATGTTATACCTCTATGTTTCACGGTGTCGCATCTCCATCACAAAACGAGTTGACGACATTTTCCCTACTATTTTGAATCATCCAGAAGAGACAGATGATGAGTCAACCTTGAAGGTGAATCCACCCTGGCAAGTTTTTGACCCACATTAGACTTTATTTACACACACTACCACGCCTTGATAGTTCGACAAAACGCGGTACTAGACACTACCGCGTTCTTCTTTTTCCCCAAAGCGCGGCAGTGCCGCGTGCTGCAGTCTTTGCAAAACGCGGTACTCTTTTAATAGATTTTTTCCCTTGGCTTGTGGGATTTTGGATTTTCGAAGATAATGGAAGATTGGGCTCCTTGATTCGATCTCAACTCATCTCCTTTGATTAGAAACTCTGACCCACTTATCTCTCCTTAGATCCACCCATCTCTCTTGTTGGTTAACCTCACCATTCACTATAAAAGAGAGGCATGCCATTGGAAAGAGGGAGGACTCTTGAGAGCACCAAACTTATGGTCTTACAGCATTGTGGAGATAGCTAGAGGAGAAGACACTTGAAGCTGAAGGATTGACTTGGGCATCAAGCACCTTTTGTAAGTATTCTTCAAGTTGTAATAGAATAACTTGTCTTGTTTTCCCAAATCATTTGTGTTAATCTTGTTTTGATGATATGATTTGTATCTTGCATAGATTTAGATCCTAACTCATGTTTCAGGTTGCTAGAGAATAGTGCATTCTTGTGCTTTGGTTCCATTTTGACAGGTTCACTTGTGAGGGCTTGGAGCTTGGAGCGAATACCAAAAACAAGCGTCTGGATAGAAGGTCAGTCAAACTCCTTCTACTCTCTTTAGCATTTTAATCCTGAGATGTTCGTTAGATATAGGGATTCAAGGTAGCATTTGTTTTGACTTGTTTCTTGCTTTACGGTTAGTTTAAAGTCTGCTTTAAAGTTAAGAGAGTTTTGGCTTATCCGTAGGACAAAATTCTACATAACAAGAATGGCGACTCCGCTGGTTTTGATTACTGCTTGATTAATTCAATTCACAGTCATTTATCTTTGAATTGTGAGTTTTTGTTGCACTTAAAACCAGTTTGAATCTTGGTCCTTTTTGACCCTTATTCACCTTCCCTCACAGTATTTATCTCCCTGTTTAATCACTGAGTCCCCTGGGTTAGCAACAACCCTGAAAATTTTATTTTTTCTTCTCAAGTTGCGCTCTTTCTTTCTCTTTCCACAGTACCACGCCCTCATAACTGCTTCCAGCGCGGTAGTACCGCGCCCTAGGCCTTAGTACCAAAGCGGTACTGTCACAGTGCCGCGCTTCAACCATACCATCACCCGCGGTAGTGTCTGCAAGCTTTTAAATTTTTTTATCTTTGCTTGGTTTCCTGAGTTTCTCTCTGCCTTAGTTAGTCTTTACTGTTGCCTGTTAGCATCCTGGTTAATTCCCAGTCTGTATGGTGTGCTTATTACCCAGTTTGTGAGCTTGATTGTTGATTGAATTAGTGGCACTTTTGACATATGGGTCATTTTTCCAGTTTGATTGCATTAACTTGATTTTTTCACCATGACCAACTCAACACCATTATTCTCTGTTACTGAATACTGTAGTTTTTAGAGTCATATTATCATTATCATTTTCAGTAAATTAAAAAGATCATTAGTTGAGAGCAATTTTGTTGTTTAAATTGAAAAAGTCTAGTGGTATTTTGCATAGGGAAATGAACCATTGATTTTGCCATAGAAATTCTCATTGAAGAAACATTGTAAATTGTAAAATCAGTGCATTGAAAAGAGTGTTTACTTCAGTTTGGCTTTGTTTATAAATCGAAAAGAAAAGAAAAATCTTTTACTTTGATTGCTTGTGAAAATTTTCCTGCATATTTGATCGAAGAACCTCTATCTTTACCTTAGCTAGATTTCATCGAAGACAAAGGCTTATTTGTCATTCATTCTCATTTGCATGGTTTGAGTCGTCATAACACCATCAAGTTTCACGTCCACTACCCGATTGAGTAAGACAACCACTAAAATTAATCACCTTAATTAAACCAACTTTAACCTCACTTGAGGAAATTAAAAGAATTTGGTAGTTAGGTAGGACACCGGGGATAGGCATCAAAATAATTCCCCCTTGTCATTTTCATCTGAGACATAGTCGTTGTCTTTAGGGAACTAAAATCCTCTAGTACTTATTGACACGGTCACAGCTAGTTTGTGGAGGGGCCTCCTGACTGTTTCCAACTTTCAGGGGTTAAACGGCCGCGAGATTGAGAACCGGACGGACTCTGTGGAATACCGCACTCCACTTAGCCCTAAGGCAACATCGATCGCTGTCTTCTTCGGAAGGCTGAAGTGCCCAAAACCTTTTCCGACGTGTCATGAACGAGGTGGCTTAGTATCTATTCTACTAGGGCTCTTTTACCCAGGATCCCTTTCGGTAGAGGGATATCCTTCTTATATTGGTCTCTCATGTTGTATTGTTCGACTTGGATTTCATCACCTTGCGAAGGATACAGCCTGTTGAGGTCTCCAGCTCTTAGTTAGGAGTTTGCTTGCTATCTCATCTTTGTAGAGGGTCATTTTTTATTTATAGGGACTGCTTGTTGGCATTCTGGCCATTTTTGTTGATCAGCTCGCTTATTGAGACACCGGTCTCAGTATAGATTTTAGAGCTTGCTTTTTTGGCCTGTGAGCCTTGCTTTTTCTAGCTCCTCTTCTGCACACTCGGTTGCATTAGAGTTTTTGAGTTCTTTGTTCACGATACTGCCCCCGATTTTCATTTTCCTGTCATCATGTCAGATCTACCACGAAGATCACGAAGATAACAGGGCCAAAGCCCTCCACCACCACCACCGCCACGGACTACTGGTCCGCCTGCATCACGCATTCCTGCTCCTCCTGGCCGCGGTGCTGTTCGAGGAAACATTCCACCGCCGATACGTACAACATCTTCAGTTACGCCCGTAACTGCCACACATAGCACAGTCTCAGGATCTATTGCAGCCTCTGCAACCACTAGCACGTCTGAGACTTCCACTGTCACCTCACCCACTGTCATTCCAGATTTATCTGTTACAGTGGACACAGTTACCGCAACTGAACCTAGTACAACCCAGAGTACTAGACCAGAGGTCATCCTTCTACCGGATGCCAACACTTCCCGTCCATCAGATACTTTTCACGATGATATAGACGGATCTATTGGCACCACAGAAGGGTCTGACCAGGACATACCTGGCTTAATTTCAGTCCCAGGCGGATACGTTGAAATCATTGAAGATACTCGTCTACCTGATACACCCTTTGAACCTGATTATGGTTTCATCACTTCCCAAGCGGATCTTCCGCCTGTTATCACTACGTCACCCAGTGTTCATCCTCAGGAGACAAGTTCTTCTAGCAACATACCTCATACTATAGCTCTACCCAATCTCCCACCGGGACATGAAATCATGGCTTCCATCCAGTCTAGTATGGTTAGCCTAGCGAACTCTCCGTTAGCATCGGCACGGTTTAGACGCAGCACATAGCACATGCTCTCGTCAGCCTCTAGATATCCCCCTGACACTCGTCCTTCTGACTATAGGGATCCCAACATCCCATCTAGCACGGAGTTTCGACACTCCTTTGCAGACGGCGCAGGACCTTCAGATGTTACCATACCCAGGTTCCTGCCGGATCCCCAAAACCTTTTCCAGGACATGAACTCGGACCCAGTTTTCGAGGGTACTCCTATCATTGAACATGTCATGGACGACGCTAATACCCCTGGGATGAATTCCCCACATTTACTGTCATCACCCATATTTGATGCACATTCTATGAGGGATAACCCAGTTTTTTCCCCATCCTCACCTGTTCGATATGGACGACCCCCTCCCCAAATAGGTACTTTTGGTGCCGTTGGCCAATCCACGTTATCATATTTGACCAGCGGCAGAAGAACGCTTAGTCTCACTGCTGGATCTTCCAGTTGGACCGGAGGATCACCCTCAGCCACCATTTACACTATCTCAGGAGGTGGACAACCGACTACAGTGGTCCCCAACTCTAGTTACCAAATCCCCTCTGGTGGGCCATCAACCCAACCAGTTGGTGGACAACCTTTTGTTGGAAACCCTGTTCCGAGTCAACAACCTCCAACTGGTGGGCCATCAACCCAACCAGTTGGAGGACAACCTTTTGCTGGGAATTCACTTCCCAGTCAACAGCCTCCTCATATAGGTCCATCCAACCTAACTGCTGGTGGACAACCTATTGGCTCGATCCAACAAGCTTCCCAACCAGCAGCGTCTACTCAGTTTGGTATGTACAATACACCTGGCAGTGGGCAACTTTATTCTGGTATTCCAACCGGGCCTTACTCCCAACAACCCCTGTCAGGCATGCTTCCTTCTTGGGATCATCAAATCCCACAGAGTGGGGGCTACTCACTTTTTGGAAATTGGAACCAAGTTGGGGGGCAATCTCAGATTTCCCCCAACTTGAATTCTGGCTTCCCTTACCCTTCAGCTGCTACATCTCCATGGAACCCATCACTTCAATTTCCACTCGCTCCTCAAGTAGGAACGAGCCTTCCATGGACACCACCGTCACAGCCACCCCCCAACCCTGCTATGGGAAATCCTCCACTTGCACAGTATAGTGGTAACATCCCTGGAACACAACAATTCCAAGGAAACTTTCCCCAACAAGGAACAACAACCATTCCTGGGTATCAACAGCCTCAGGGTACTATACCCACTCAGCAGAACACTCACCAACCGGTTGCTTACAATCAACCGATTAACCAGATGGCCTACCATCCACAGAATTTCCAGCAGTATCCCGTGGGAAACTCACATGGGTATAACACACAACAGTATGCTATGCAGGGCCCTCCAGGGTTCTCGGCACCACATGGTTATTACTCATTCCCGCAGACCAACCGTCAACTTCCCTTTTTGGCCACACTCGATCTACCTGATTTGTCGAGGCTTATCAACGATCCTATATGGCACGAACCTCACTGGCCACCTATCCCAGCCAAACTACCATCGGACATTCCTAAGTTTGATGCCAAACCCGGGGAAGACCCCAAGAACCACGTGATGACCTTCCATCTTTGGTGTTCATCCAACTCCTTGATGGATGATTCCATCCGACTTCGGCTCTTCCAACGCACGCTTACCGGAACGGCAGCAAAATGGTATATCGAGCTGCCACAACACTCTTTTCGTGATTTCAACACTTTGGCTATGCAGTTTCTGACACATTTCCAGCTTCCCATCCGGTATGAGACTGGAACAGAACTGCTAACTTCACTACGTCAAACCACTTCTACACACATTTCGGATCACATCCATGAGTGGCGAAGACGCCGTAGGATAATAAAGGCACCTATTCCAGATCAGCTACTTGCTGATTGGTTTACAAAATCCTTTTTGCCTCCCATAGCCAGAGATATTGCTATGCGCGGACCGATTACAGAAGAACAAGCCATCTCGGCAACACAATACATGGATTTGGTATATACTCAATCCGGTACCTTACATGAACTTCTTCCACATGCCTCCCGCGTTCACACTGATCCTACAAAGCCTACCACTGAACCGCCCATTGATGGTATTGTTGGTTCAGTCAAGGCTCAGCCTGCTACCAACTCGACGGGACAACAAGCTTCGGCTTCCCCCGCTTTTACCTAGGCCGCTTCAAAAGCTTCCACTTCTCCTGCTGTCTCCTCCGAAGTGAATGCAGTCCAATCTACGTCACAACTATCCGGAGGAAAGAAGAAAAAAAATCGTGGCAAAACCAAAAAGAACCAGCAGGAGAACCCCAAGCCACAACCTACCCAGAATGACCATAAACCACGTCGGAAAGCTAAGTTTCCCTGCTTGATTTGTCAGGATGATCATTATACGCGTGACTGTCCCTACAAGGATGAGGTCCATAAGTTCGTTAAAGGATCCTCTCGCCCGGCAGTGCTAACTGACCCTTTCCCCCAACAGCAACAGCAAATGGTCTCCCAAGAATCCCCGTAAGGGGGCAACCCGACCAATCCTTCCCGTGGAGAGACGTCCACAAACCGCGAAATCCTAATGACAAGTAATGAGGAGATTAATATTACCACTCGTTCAAAGACGTATGACAATCCTCCAAGTTCAAACAAACAATCGGAGATAGCCAAAGGCAAATCTCCTGTTGAAGATCCGATTCCTATTCCCCCCCCTAACGGTCATCTCCATATCGAGAGACCACTTATGGATACAGTGCTACGCCCACCCAAGGGCACCATACGAAAGGCGACATTCAATCTGAATGCGCGAGCTTCCCAAAACTACAATATTGTTGAGGATTTGGCTCAAGCACCTTGCGCTATGTCAACTCTCGAGGTTCTCGAACACTGCCCCACGCAGCGTAGAACCCTACTTTCAGCACTGGGGGCACTGGACCCAGATACTTCAAACTCCATCATGTTTAACTTGGAGCATGCTAAACCTAGGCTTTCTCACCAGTTAGCCTTCCAGGTGCATACGAAAATCCGTGGAAATGTTATCAACCGCACTGTGTTAGATGAGGGTGCTTCCACGTCGATTATGTATTTGAACTGCTGGAGAGCCTTAGGCTCACCCGAGGTCACAACTTCTCCCACTACTCTTAGGGCGTTTGATGGACATGGTTTTCAACCATATGGACTCATTCCCTCAATCGGTGTTGAACTGGGGGGCAAGACAGTATCCGTACACATCGAAGTCGTAGATGCACCTTTGGATTACAATCTCCTACTTGGTCGGAACTGGTTCTATGCCATGACCGCCATAGCACCTACAGTCTTCCGGATTGTACAATTTCCTCATGAAGGGAAAATTGTCACTATTGATCAACTGGATTACTGTATCCCAGACTCCCATCCGAACTCCACCAATACCGTCCCGTTATTGGATCAACCTCGGTACCGGTTCCAACACATAGGTGTTGGTCTCATGAAGGATTCATCCCTCATTGGAGTTTTTCCAGAGCTGGGAACCCATCTTCAACCAGTCAACATGATTTCATCGCATGTCACCCCTTCCGATGATTCATGGGAGATCCCGAGTCCTACTCAGATCCAAGGCTATGGCAATCCCATGCCTTTGAACAGAAACCTTGCAGCATATGACGCGATCCAATCAGCCACAGATTGGGTCGACTGTTCTACTGATCACACAGTGGCACAACTCTCGACTGAAACTCACCCACCATTTTTTGATCCTCTCAACTTGATTTTTCCCACTGACGAATCAATCATAGAGGTTATGTGCGGTGATGAGCCACCTTGGGGATATTTTCATCATCGATCTTCATTCCCCACTATTCAGTCACTTGAGCCTGATACCAAATCCAGTGCTTCACTTGGGATGGTACAAACCAAGTTCCCCACTTCCCTCGACGAAGTCTTCTCCGAAGGCAACTTGGCCAACCTTATGGCAACCACTCCCATCGATATTTCGGTAAAGCCTGGTATCGTGGAAAACGTACACATTGGCAAAACATGTACTCCTCTTGAAACGGAGTTCTATAATGCCTACTTTAAAACTTTCCGCGATGTTTTTGCTTGGAGTTATGAAGAGATGCCAGGGATTGACCCGTCAATTGTTGTCCACGAAATTCCGACTTTCCCTGGCGCCCGACCTGTTCGGCAAAAGCTTCGACCCGTTCATCCTCGTAAGGCAGCCGCCATTAAAGCAGAAGTTGAAAAACTTTTGCGTGCTGGTTTTATCTATCCTGTCCCATTGACAGAATGGGTATCCAACATCGTTCCCGTAGCCAAGAAACAGGGAACGATTAGAGTCTGTGTTGATTACCGTGATTTGAACAAGGCTTGTCCTAAGGACAACTACCCAACTCCGTTTATCGACCAGATCATCGATAACCGTGCCGGAAGTGTTATCTTTTCATTTATGGATGGCTTCTCTGGCTATAATCAGATCGATATCCTCCCAGCCGACAAACACAAAACGACCTTTATCTGCCCTTGGGGGATCTTTGCATATCGAAAGTTACCTTTTGGCTTGAAAAATGCCGAGGCAACTTTCCAACGGGCGATGTCCTACGCATTCCATGACATCAAACATATAGTAGAGCCATATCTTGATGACCTCCCCGCTCACTCTCGAACTCGGGAAGAACATCCAGATCACTTGAGCGCCATTTTCGAAAGGTGCCGGCGCTACAATATACGTTTGAACCCGCATAAGTGCGTCTTCTGTGTAGAAGCCGGAAAACTGTTGGGCTTCATAGTCTCCAAAGATGGGATACGTCTAGATCCCGCAAAGGTAGCAGCTATCATAGCTCGGCCGTCACCTACCAATATTCCAGAACTTCAATGTTTGCAAGGGCATGCAAACTTTCTACGCCGTTTTATCTGCAATCTGTCCGAGATAACAAAAGGCTACATGCGGCTTCTCAAGAAGAATGTTCCCTTCATATGGGATGCTGAAGCCCAACACTCCTTTGACAATTTAAAGGCAGCCTTAACCAGAGATCCTGTGATTCAACCCCCCAATTACACACAGGACTACATCCTTTATATTGCAGCCTCGATTTCCACCATTGGTATGTTGTTAGTCCAGGAAGATCATAACGGCATAGAACATGTGGTGTACTATCTTAGCAAGAGTCTTCTTGAATCTGAAACGCGCTACTCACATGTTGAAAAGCTGGCTCTGGCAACAGTATTTGCTGTCCAAAGATTCCGTCATTACATCTTACTCCGTCGGACCACCGTCATCGCCGATTTCAATCCAATGTACTACATCCTCACACGACAAGTGCTTGGGGGAAAGTACTCCCGTTGGATTGTCATCCTCCAAGAGTTTGACTTGGAATTTGTCAAAGCCAAGTCTAAAAAATCTTTGGTCTTTGCTGAGTTAATTTGTAACCTGCCCCGTGCTACCGAGCAACCCGAGCCCATTGATTCTCTTCCCGACGAATCATTGTTCCTCATTAGCACGTCTGATCCGTGGTATGGGGATATTATCTTATATCTCCAAACCCAACGCTTCCGTCCTGATCTCACCCGCGATGAACGACGACGTATCAGACATCACGCAAAATACTACCTTATAGTGAACGATACGCTGTATCGACGTGGTGTCGACACTGTCCTTCGACGCTGTTTGACCTTAGATGAGGCGGAACGCGTTCTCAACGACTGCCACGCTGGAGCATGTGGTGGTCATCTCTCTAGGATGGCTACAGCCCAGAAAATACTGCGAGCAGGATACTTCTGGCCTTCAATTTTCAAAGACTGCATTGAAACAGTCAAGAAGTGTCCGCCATGTCAATTCTTTCATAGCAAAGCATGCTCGCATCCTGCTCCACTCCATCCTGTCATTTCCATCGGCCCCTTTTCCAAATGGGGCATCGATTTTATGCACTGTAAACCCACTTCAGCCGGGGGGCATAGCTATGTCATAGTAGCTGTCGACTATTTTACAAAATGGGCTGAAGCGATGCCTACATATGCTGAAGACGGCAAAACAGCAGCGCAGTTCATATTCAATCATATCATAGCTAGATTCGGTGTCCCACAGTCTATTGTGACCGATCATGGTTCCCATTTCAGGAACCATATGATCGAAGAACTAAGTGCCAAATTGGGTTTTCGCCACGAAAACTCAACCCCGTATTACCCACAAGCTAATGGCCAAGTTGAAGCCATTAATAAAGTCCTGAAACGAATGATTCAGTGCATTGTGGGTACCCAAAAATCCAATTGGCACTCAGCTCTGTTCTCAGCGCTGTGGGCATACCGAACCTCAGTGAAAAGTGCTACTGGGTTTACACCATTTCAACTGGTGTACGGCCTAGAAGCCATTCTCCCGATTGAATGTGAAATTCCATCACTCAAGATAGCCATAGAGCTACTTCCACACACTACTTCCGAAGAAGAACGGTTTCTATACCTAGCCAAGCTAGATGAAACCCGCCGCGACGCCGCTTTGGCTAATGAAGCTCACAAAAAACGCGTCAAAGCTCAATACGACAAATCCGTTCAACCTCGGATCTTCAATGAGGGTGACCTCGTACTTACATATGATCAGATGCATGATAAGCTTGGAAAAGGTAAACTTGAATCTATGTGGTACGGCCCCTTCATTGTAAAACGTGTCTTAGAAAAAGGAGCCTATGAACTAGTCGATTGTGATGGTACACCATTGCCACGGCCCCGCAATGGGCTATACCTCAAACGTTTCTACGCGTGAGGTTACCCTACGTGGGTTATTTGTTGTACATAATGTACTTAGTTTTATTTTTGCTTTCTTCTTAGTGTACGCGTGGACCTCATGTATCTACTCTTACTTTGACTCGTGCCTTTATGCGCAGATGTCTGCCTACTTTGGATTCACCGACGGTGCAAGCCTACATACTCGGAATCTTGCTTCCGCAGCATGGGTGATTTTTTCCCCCACTGGCGAGTTGATTTCTTCAGGAGCCAATTGTTTAGGTCTGGCAACCAATAATATCGCAGAGTACCATGCAGTCATTGGTCTCTTGACAGAGGTTGCTTCACTCGGGATTGACTCCTTATCGGTCTTTTTAGACTCCCAACTCGTGGTTTCCCATCTAAATCGTGTTTACACAGTTCGAGATCCTATATTACTTCGTTTATTTCGAAGAGTACGCCTCTTGGAACGGTCATTTGATTTTATTACATATCAACACATACCGAGAGAATTCAATTGTATTGCCGATTCATTGGCTAATTACATTTTGGATTGGCATCTTTCCCATACATAAAAACATCATAAAAAATAAAATGCATAAGTCATTGTAAATATTTAGATCATAAATAGGTCCATATCACCGTATATAAGAGTGTTTTTTAAAAAATACATAAAGTTTGTGTCAAAGACAAAATTGGGGATCAAATCCCATATACAAAAAATTGGCCCTCAAAGCCTACATATCGCATACATGCCGCAAAAAGATCAAAGGACCATCTATGGAGACCTAGGAGACCTATCGTGTCCCTCATCGGACTCCTCCCGCTGCTGGTGGTAACACACCACAGCTCGAACCACCCTGCGAAGAAGTCGACTGATACGACCAGGTACACCCACAGTATGCCGCTGGAGGTGGTAAGGAACGTCATCCATCCGCATAGCAGGGATACCATGGGTCAATCCCTGCAGGTTCCTCTCAATATCTCGGACGCCTCCTACCTCATCTTCATCTTCCTCTTCGTCAGGAGCAGCTTGACGATCCACACCGCCACGACGTAGTGGAGAGTATCCAGCTGGCCTCTGTGGTCCACGGTCTGCAACATGCATGCGAATATATATTAGGTGTCTTTTACACATTCTAAAAAAGCAATAAAAATTAAATATTCAAAAAAAAAAAATAAAAAAAATACACATCCTTAAAGGTCATACCAGAGTTGTCCCAGTCATCATCCTCCGGCAATGCCAAGTCGATATCCTCACGGAAGTCTACCCCTGAATAGGGATAGTCGTCAATAATGACTATCTGCTCCTCTAGCCAAGAGAAGAAGTCCTCTCCAAAGGCTAGCCGCTGAGGTCCCCCGAGACGTCCAGCATAGTCACTCCATCGAGCCATCCATGGATCAGTAGGTGGACGAGGGGGCATAGATATCTGTGGGCGCAGTAGTGGCACCCTCGCCAGAAAGAAAGTGACCAGGATGCTCCCATAGCCAAACTGGGTATTTTTCCCAGTTCTACACTTATGCACTTGTTCCTTCAGATTGGACAACACTGCATCACACCAGTTGAAAACTGTTCCTCCCATGCACTCTGCTGCGAGATTCACCTGCGTGCGAGATGCCTGATGTGGAATCACGCTTCCCGCTGCACGCGTGACAGTGAATAGCACGGTTTTTACAGGAAGATTTATGACCTCTTTTATAGCCACTTTCCCACTTTTCTTACTCGAACCTGCCTGGAAATATCGAGCAATCAAGTCTTCTGTGCTTGATTCTGAAGCTATGTACCCTGTAAAATTCACCCGGGCCCCTCTTTTCGAGAGGCCCGTGAGGAAATAAATATCCTCAAGTTGGATTTCAAGCACATGCTCTCCCACTCGGAAAGCTTGAATGTCAGAGTCCCATAATTGGATAAGATGAGTAAGGAGCTTAGGTTGTTGGCGGATCCCTTTGGTTTTGAAGAACTTTAGCAAACCACATTCTCGCAATGCGGTCACGGTTGGTAAGTCATTTTCGGCTGCAAAATCATCCGCTTCGTGCTCTCTCTCTTTCCAGCTTACCATTTTTCTCCAAATAAATTGCAAATCCCTGCAAAAGGGCAAACAAAACAATTAGTAACTATTTAACAACTTACTTCTAGCAAAAAATTGGAGAAAATTTGATTTTTTGAACTTGAAATTCGCCCGTGCCGCACCTGGAGGACACCCTGCCACGCGACAGCCCACACTACCGCGCCTCATTTTGAGGATACAGCACGGTACTGTTCAACAGTACCGCGTCTTTCGATAGGGCCCCCACGCGGTAGTGTGGAGGGCGATTCTTGCCCAAAAGGGCTTGCTAAAAAATTAATTTTTTCCTGGTGAAAGCAAAAATTTCTTACATGAAACGAAAGAGGGGCTCAAGCACTCTTACCTGGCGCAGACGGCGGTCGAAATAGTGTCCCAGAACTCCCAGTATGGATCCTTGAAATCTTGCTCCAAAATGGGTGAAAATGTCTCCTTTGGGTAAAAAAGACAAATGAATAGTAATTTCTATTTTTACCATTCCTTATATATCATTTTTTCACATTTTTAATTAATTAATTAATTACTATTTCAAATAATGGAAATAAACCCTTGTTCACATTGCTAATGTCCAGTTTTTGAGCATTTATTGACAGGATCCGCGGTAGAAATGAGATGCATTCACACCGGTGTTTATTCGTAATTTGACCTTCATTATGAGCCCACTTTATCTTTTTCGTGCTCTGGATTTAAAACTTGAAAAAGATTCCAAGCGCTTTTACACCCGTGTCGTGCTTGTCAAACTCAAGTAAACGGTGTCGAGTACGGTCAGCTTTACTCATGCTCGTTAAACGATGAGGAAAGTATTATCTTGGTTGTATTTTATTCTTTTTTCGGACCAGAATAATTTAAAATTTATTAAAAAGACCATGGGAGTCCATAGTTAAGCTCTTTTCAGACTCCTCAAAATTGAAAAGATTGCCAAGTGATCTTGACTCTTTCACACTTGTAAAAGTATTTGAAAGGTCGTCTATTCGGTGATAGGTTACCCCTTTTTCGGCCCGTCTAGACTATTTACGAGAAAGGTATACCTCGGTCAATATCGGCTGGGAGAGTTCTCTCGGGAATTGTTTTACACTTTTTCGGGATCGAGGGACTAAATTTTACGAAAAAGTACATTATGGAGCTTCCTTTAAGTTTTTTAGGCTCTCTAAACATGAAAAACTACCGAGTTTTCCTTCCTTGGACTCGTTAAAATATTAACATCGAAGGACCCACTTTGGGACGAACCCCTCCTTTCTCAGGTTCGTAAAACATGTGAGATTGGACTCATCCATGAGATGAGCTACACCGAGCATCTGTTATCCTCTCCAAGCTCGTAAAACAAGAAAGAGGTACTCATCCATCATGTCGGGGAAATATGGGGGAATAAGTCAAGTTTATCTATGGCAGCTTGTCAGTCGTTACCTTTGAACATGGCATGTGTCCGTCTCTTGTCTATATTTGGGTATCCATCTTTCACTGAGTTATAGTCATCATCATGGGTCGTCTCCCTGGCCACGAGTCCACTCATCCGGTGTCTATCCTCTATTTATCAATAATCCCTGCTGCCAAGTCCTGTTACATGCCGTTATATGTTCAAAGGGTTGCATTGTTTCGAGTCATTCATTGTGTCAGGCCTCCGCTGTGTCAGTACATACTCCATTGTTTCATAATCTTATCATTCGTACCGATTTCGTGTCGATGATGTGGGAAACATCATGGCCCACCTTCGACGAGTCTATTCCTGTCGACACCAAATCACTATCCGGGAATTAGACTTAGAGATCAACCATTAGTACCTTGGTACCTGCATGCCTCAATGGCAGGTTTCCTCGTGTTTGACAGGAGGTTTACATCATTGACCTCTGATCAAGCGATCTCTCAAATGCTCGACATCAACTCATTCATTCGCATTTCGTTGAGATGTACTATCGATACCTTGGGAATCATCGTCATCATTGGTGATCTCCCTCGCATTTGTTAACGGTCCACATCATTGACCGGTAATCAAATGGTTTCTACCATGTTCGACTTCAACACCTTGTAATCACATGGTTAGATTCGTATCTTTTGCGATCGGGTAGAAGACCCTGGACACACCTCTACATTTTGATTGCATCCAGGTTGCGATGGAGATGTCATTTGTATTGTCACACAGATCCACTTATTGTATTGGTCGTGGCTGTGTCATTATTGTCTCATGGATCTACGATTGTTCATAGTAGCCATGATCTGTCCACAGTTTACATTATCTCAGTACTCATGGATCTGCAATGTATTGGTCGGTAGCCATGCTTTGAGTCATCTGTTTCCGAGCATGGGAATTCCCGCCTCGGTGATATATCTAACACTTTATTTCTATTTCAGCTCAGTGTCGCTCTCCTCGATGCTATCTCTGCACATTATATTCGTAAAGTCTTTCGGCCATCAGTCCCTTCTGACCTCACACTTTAGGGGGCATCTGTTATACCTCTATGTTTCACGGTGTCGCATCTCCATCACAAAACGAGTTGACGACATTTTCCCTACTATTTTGAATCATCCAGAAGAGACAGATGATGAGTCAACCTTGAAGGTGAATCCACCGTGGCAAGTTTTTGACCCACATTAGACTTTATTTACACACACTACCGCGCCTTGCTAGTTCGACAAAACGCGGTACTAGACACTACCGCGTTCTTCTTTTTACCCAAAGCGCGGCAGTGCCGCGTTCTGCAGTCTTTGCAAAACGCGGTACTCTTTTAATAGCTTTTTTCCCTTGGCTTGTGGGATTTTGGATTTTCGAATATAATGGAAGATTGGGCTCCTTGATTCGATCTCAACTCATCTCCTTCGATTAGAAACCCTGATCCACTTATCTCTCCTTAGATCCACCCATCTCTCTTGTTGGTTAACCTCACCATTCACTATAAAAGAGAGGCATGCCATTGGAAAGAGGGAGGACTCTTGAGAGCACCAAACTTATGGTCTTACAGCATTGTGGAGATAGCTAGAGGAGAAGACACTTGGAGCTGAAGGATTGACTTGGGCATCAAGCACCTTTTGTAAGTATTCTTCAAGTTGTAATAGAATAACTTGTCTTGTTTTCCCAAATCATTTGTGTTAATCTTGTTTTAATGATATGATTTGTATCTTGCATAGATTTAGATCCTAACTCATGTTTCAGGTTGCTAGAGAATAGTGCATTCTTGTGCTTTGGTTCCATTTTGACAGGTTCACTTGTGAGGGCTTGGAGCTTGGAGCGAATACCAAAAACAAGCGTTTGGATAGAAGGTCAGTCAAACTCCTTCTACTCTCTTTAGCATTTTAATCCTGAGATGTTCGTTAGATCTAGGGATTCAAGGTAGCATTTGTTTTGACTTGTTTCTTGCTTTAAGGTTAGTTTAAAGTCTGCTTTAAAGTTAAGAGAGTTTTGGCTTATCCGTAGGACAAAATTCTACATAACAGAAAACCTTATGAAATAAACTAAACATGTGGATTGATTCAATGTTTGAGTGTATGTATTGTTGGAAGAAAAGACCAGGAAGGAATCATAGGGATGCGTATAGACATATGACTGTCCTAAAAGAGTTCAATATGAGGAGTAATAAAAGATGGTGCTAGTGAACATGAGTGGGTCCTAGCAACCCGAGGTTCTGTAAGTAGAATGGGAAGGGGTACCCAAGTTGAAAAGCTTTAAATAGACCTTAGACACTAAGTGTCATAGCCAATAAAGGGCAATTCAAGCATTCACATTAAAGTGAAAGAGACTAAGGAGCATGAAACCACAGTGATGGCATGGCTCCGTAATAAAATAAGACTAAGAGGGAGAAACTCTTACTCTTCTCTTTCCTTTTATTGATGCATTTATAAAACAAAGAATTGTTGAATGCATGTCATGACTAGAAGAAGAATGTGTTTATTTGCTTGAATTAAATTGTGAATGCTAAATTAGTTATTTCACTGTGAAAGGATGAACATGAAAGAGATCATGTGTATGTTGGGAAAGCATGAAAAATTTGGAAGTCGCATGAGTGAAGCATGGACATTCCATGTCAATTGGGAATTAATTGACTAATTTTAATGTTTATATTATGCTTGTCCTAACAAAGAGTTTCCATGATAAATTTCAAAGGTGAGAGATTGAAACAATTGGTTGCAGCCGACACAAGCAAGTGTTGCTAGTAAGTAAAGTGTGGTGAGCTGTGCACATTGACCATGGCGGCAGACCAAGGGCTATTAGAATTGGCTGAAAGTATTCTTCAAACAATTGCAAAAACCCAAGAAAATCTTGGAGAGATGCTCAAGCTACAAAGGCAACAGAATGAGATGAACCACGAGGTTCTGCAGGACTCTATTCGTTTGCAAAAAGAGGTAAAAATCATTCTGGGAGCAATCACTAAGGGAAAGGAAAGTGGACCAATGAAGAAGCATTCATCCAATCGTACGAATAAGAAACGTTCCAGGTGGGAAGACTCAAAGGAATCGGAGCAGGAAAAGGTAAAGCAACCAGTGAAATGTTGGGGATGTGACGGAAATCATTTCCTCTGCAATTGCCAAACAATGAAAAATCAAGAGGATAGCCGCCATAAAGTTCCCAGACTTGTAGATCAGCGGGAACGGATTGTTTTGGAACAATGCCCTCATGCAGAGCTAGAGGGTCCCAGCCGCAGGAACAATTTGTGAAGACCAAAGGAATTGGTCCCAAAAACCCAAGTAAAGGGTGAGATGCAGGACAAACCTACCATATTTTGTGAATTTTGGACATGTACATAGCATGTATGTATTCCTAGGTATTGGAACACTGAGGACGGTGTTATTCCAAGGAGAGGGTATTGTCACGTACCCCATTTTGACCCTTGTAATATTTGGGCTGTAATGTAAATATTGTATGCATATTATGTATGATTCCTAGTGTGGGGCTCAAGGCCAAGGCCCCGCTAGTGAATGCTCGATCTTGAAGAGGAAGGTATTTGAAATTATGCTACCCATGTGCTAGTGAACCATGGGAATTGTAAATATGCATCTTAATATAAATACCCACAGCTAGCTATGCAATGCAACAAGAGATGGGGGCATGATATTGCAAGGGATTGGGAGGGAAATATTCAAACCCTTTGAGCCAATTGAGTCAAGCCAAGTGTCAATGACAGAACCCATGAACCCTTAACTACCCATGTTGAATTTTGTACCCAATCATTGATTTCTCCCAAGAGTTGGTTGAGGTAGTTAATGCCTTGGGGAATGGGAGGTATGGCTGTCCAAATTCGAGTATGGGCAATCCACCCTGCATGGAAATTCGTGTTTGGCTTCTTAGGCAAGAAAAGAACCATGAATGGCTCCCCAATCCATTACCCATCAACCCACTTTGCTCTCTCACGAGTTTGGAGCTACTTGGGCGTTTTCCTCACTGGTTTTACTGTGTTTACATTTTTTTTTCTAGCGGGGAAAGGCATTTTTGTTGTGGCTAATAGTGGAGAAGAAGAGGAAACGATTTGGGGTTTTATTGAGGCCGTTTGGCCCACTGTATGCTCATACATCTGTGGGAGAAATCGGTTTTCTTCCTTGGGGTTGGATTCCTCTTCCCACAATCCGTTTTGGTGTGCCTATGTTTTGGGAAAACCGCTATCCATCTATTTCCTATGTCCCACTGTTGAAAGTGTGTTCCAGAGCCATATCTGAGTTTGATGTGCAAGAGAATGCTGGGGTTGAGTTGGGTATCCATTGCTTTGGCTGTGCAAGGTTTGAGAGTCCCAAGTTCCTTGTAGATATCATGCCCAACTCGGGGGTGGTCTCTGAGTGCTAAAATAATATAGGCTAGGCAGAGACCTACGGTTGGGAGGAACGTTGCAGCGACATAGCTAGTTGTTAGGACACCATTACATCAAGATGAGTATTTTCTTATGTAATTACTTCTGCAAATGTATTAATTTGTTGGTTGTGTTAAATTGAATAACAGTCGTGTAACATGTGTGTGGATGAGTTCATTTCCGTTGTGCATGTTTGTTTAATTTACATCTGCACACATTTGTTTTTAACTGTATGCATCTAATGAATTGGGTGAGTTTTATGAAGAGCCCCTTAGAATGGAATCATGTTCTCTCCCTTTCCTTGGATGGATGGGTGGGTACGTTACACCTGGAATGTGGAAGGAGCATTAGTGAGGCCAAAGAGCATGACCAAAAACTCATAATGGCCATCATGTGTGAGGAAAGCTCTTTTAGGGATATCATCCTCATGAACCCGAATTTGATGATACCGAGAACGAAGATCCAACTTGGAGAAAAATTGAGCCCCATGAAGCTCATCAACAATAGGAATTGGAAACTTATCTTTGATGGTGAGGTGATTAAATGCTCGGAAGTCAATGCAGAGGCGTCATGACCCATATTTTTTGTGGACAAGAAGAACTGGAGAAGAAAAGGAACTAGTGTTTGGGCGAATAATATCTTGCTTCAATAAGTCCCGAATGAGCATTTCAATCTCCATTTTTTGGTGAAATGGTTATCAATAGGGCTTGATGTTGGGAGGAACGCTGCCAGGAAGGAGCTGAATACAATGGTCTTCTGGCCTTGAAGGTGGAAATCCCACTGGTTCAACAAAGACACCTGTATATCGATCCAGAATTTGTTATAGATCCAAAGGAGTAGTGGAGACCACCGATGGTTGCATCTGAATGGAATGGATCTGAGCGATGACACCATGTGAATTCTTCTTGAGGAGTTTTTCCATGCGATGTGAACTGATGATGCTGAGAGACCCTGGTTGTAATCCTGTCAATGTGTGTTTTTGTCCATTGAGGGAAAACTACATCCAAAGTTCAGCAAAATCCTATAAGATAGGGCCAAGTGTGCGTAGCCATTGAGCGCCCAAAACCACATCACATCCGCCTAAAGTCAAGGAAAACATGTCAAAGCGCAAGGTATAATCTCCCATAGAGATACACACATTTTGACACTTCCCTTTGCAAGGTAAGGTGCCGCCATTGGCAACCATGACTTCAAAGTTGGAGCAAGGATGGATAAAACAATCAGCTTGTTTGGCGATCCGAGGGTCAATGAAATTATGTGTGCTACCAGAATCAATGAGTATTGTAAGAGGAAGCTTCTTGAAGTAACCCCTGACCCGCATTGTTTGGGGGGTGGTGATTCCAGCTAAATAATAGAGAGATATCTCTGGCTGGTCATCCTGAGACGAAGGGTCAATAGGTGGTTCCGGAATGTCGACCTGAGCATCCATTGTATCTGGATCTTCGTCACCAATTTCAGAGGCAGGCGGAGAATCCACAGATAGAGATTTTGCTGAACACGTCTATGTCCCCAAGTGAATTTCTCATCATAATTATAGCAAAGCCCCTTTTCTTTGCGTGCTTGCATCTCTGTTTCAAACAAATGCTTGATAGGATTTGGTCGAGGAGCCTGCGGTATGGGTGGTCGTTGAGAACCCATATTTCAGAAGGGAACAAAAGTGGGCTTGGAGCGCTGTTGGGATGCAATCTTGTCTTCTGCTAACTTAGCCAAACCTAGGGCTTCCATCATTGTGTTGGGACAGAACATTTTGACCTCAGAGCGGATGGAATCCTTTAGACCATTGATAAAACAACTCCGGTAAAAGTCATTAGACAATCCTTCAGTGTGGTTGGCTAGTTTCTCAAATTCGGTTTGATACTCTCTCACAGTGCCAATTTGGCGAAGTTTAGTGAGGGCTCCTATGAAGTCATCAAAAGCACTAGGACCAAATCGTTGCAAAAGGAGCTGAAAAAAGTCTGTCCATTTTGGCTCTTCATGAGCCTTGATGTACCAATGGTACCATTGAAGAGCTTCCTGTTCCAAATGAAAGGATGCAAGCGGAACTTTGTTGACATCAAAAGTATTATGCAGACTCAAATACTGTTCTGCATGATAGATCCATCTAGTTGGATTAGTACCATTGAAGTGAGGAAAATCAAGCTTCGGACCACGAACATTGTTGGAAGAAGAGAACCCATTGTCTGATGAAGACTCGGACTGCCGTTTGTTGTTCATAGATGAATGTTCAAGATGGAGGCCGAGAAATTTTTCATCCAGATCCTGGAGTTTGGATTGGATGGCTGCAAGTGCTTCTTCCATGGTTTTTGCTCCCGCGCGGGTGACAACCATAACCAGGAATTTTTTTTTTTTTTGGTTGACTGGGTAGAAAAACAAAAACAGAAACTGCTTTAGTAAAGGAAAATCTGGATTTGGGAAAAAAACTGAAGGGTAATTGGGGTTTGACTAGGTTTTGGACACTGTCGAATAGACAGGGAAGCAAAAAATGAGGATTTCATAAGTGGGGTGAAAGAATGGGAAAATTTGGCAGAGGGGGACAAATAAGCAAAATTCGGAAAGGAACTCTGTGGTAAAATTTGAAGGTGATTGGGTGAAATCTGAGGAAGTTATGGAAAAACCTAAAAATAAACAAATGTGGGATTTCAGGCTTTGGGAAGTGGAATTGGGGATAGAGTCCTTAGGAATTAAATATGCATAATGGGATTACAGGGGTTCCTGGGAAGTTTCAAGAGAAACAGAGTGAAAACAAGGGAGATATGGAGATTTTTTTTTAAATTTTTTTATTTAATTTAATTTTTTTTTCCAGAATGGAGCGGCTACAGCTCGGAAGGGATCTGAAACAGCCCAGAATTGAGCGGAAACAGAGGGATCTGAAACGGCGCCGAATGGATTGAAAACGGCTAGATCTGGAACGGCTTTCAGAATGGATTTGAAACGACGCAACAATGATCGTCAACAGTTCAGCTGAAAATAGATATGGACCCCAGGTATGTGCTGCTTTCTAATAGTTCAGGGGTTTCACTCGGCCACCAATGCTGTCTGACGTCTTGTGTATTGGGGCAGTACCCCTCACTCCACGGCTTAGGTAAAACTGATAACCGGTTTGCCACAAACGACAACTCTTGGTTTACCTCACGGGTGGGAACTAGTCAATCAAGTAGGGGTTGTTGCCCTTTTCGTTGGCAGGTCCTCTCAATGGGCCAGCTACTTCAGGGTTCCTGAGGTACTCCTCACAATGAGTTTTAGGGCTTATTCCCAATTACTTCCCACAGTTAGCGGATAGGGATTATTCCCAAACCCGAACCTGCAATAGATGCGAAAAAATTTGGCAGAAATTTGACCCAGCGAGCCCAAGAAAGTGCTATGATACCAGATGTGAAGCACCTGCAACAATTAATTAATAAGAATATGCAAAATAGAAGAAATGACATAACTCATAATCACTTTTATATTGATCGCAGGCCACTTCGAGGGGGCAACCTCCTTTGAGCAAGCTCAATACAAATAACTTCACGGTGCCTTCATAGGCCTCACACACACTTATATACTAAGTCTAGGTGCCAATACTATGGGTCAAAACCATGGGCCACTACAAACTATGTATCAACAATGATATGGGAGACTTACAAAGCATATGCGCCAATAACAATAACACAAACTATTGATCAACAAATACTACGAGATGACTTACAAAGCATATGCATCCAACAACAATATACTAACAAAGTAAAGACACAGGTTCCTAACAGTAGCCTTCATCACAAAGAAGAGAAGGAGATGAAAAAACTCTTCCATATCAAGAATACCAAGGTAGACACTCTATATGATTCCAGTTCACATGCCAATCTCATAGCAACCAATTTGGTCTGCAAGCTTGGGTTGGAGGTTCATGATCATCCTATCCCAGATATTAAGGTCACGAAACAATGTAACATCAAAATTGCTACATATTTTATTGATGTGGTGGAGTTAGATGTATTTATGTGTGTGGCATGGTGTTTGGAATCCCCTACATGTATATGAATGATGCTCATCATGAGAAGAGAAAACCAATACCACCTAATCAAGGATGGGAAGTTGTTCATCATCAATGCACATAAAGGTAAATCAAAGATATCATTGGTAAGTGCCAACCAAGCTAAAGTTTGATCAGTGGAAGTAAGAAACATGTTTTGATTTTCTTACGAGATAATCAATCAGGTGATGAATCTATAAGTGTAAAGGAATCCCTAGAGGGATGTACCAAAAAGAAAAAAAACATCAATTGGAGGAGTTTATATAGGAGTATAGAGGAGTGTTCTAGGATCCTAAAGGGATACCACCTAAGAGGGAAGTAGAGCATGCGATACATTTGTTTCCTGAATCCCCATTACCATATATTGGGTTGTATAGACAATATGTTCTGGAAGTTGACGAAGTGAATAAGCAGTTGTAACAGTTGCTGGAGCAGGGGGTGATTCAACTAAGAACCTCACATTGCGGGTCACCTATAATCATCGTACCCAAGAATGATGGGACTTGGAGGATGTGTATCGCTACAGAGATTTGAACAAGATTACACTTAAGAATAAATACCCTCTTCCTAGGATTGCTGATTTGTTGGACTAGTTGAAGCATGCTAAGTACTTCAACAAACTTGATCTTAAGTCGAGATACCACTAGGTACGTGTCAAAGAAGAAGACACTTCTTAAGAATTGACAATGTTTGTATGAATGGTTGGTCATGCCTTTTGGTTTATGTAATGCACCAACTACAATTATGAGATCGATGAATGGTGTTTTGCATCCATATTTAGATTCGTTTGCTATAGTGCATTTGGATGATATACTAGTTTATAGCTCTACCTGGGAGGGTCACATTTTACATCTTATGTAGGTGTTAGAGACTCTAAAAAAACACTAGTTGTTGGCTAATCTCAAGAAATGTGAGTTTTCTTAGCAGTTATTTGTGTATTTGGGGTATGTGATCGATGGAGGGGAACTCAATTAGATAGAACCTGCAAAGACAAAGGCCATTATACGATGGCCAATTCCTACTAATGTCACTGAAGTTAGGATCTTTGTTGGGGTGGCAAAGTACTTACGGAATTTTATAGCTCCCTTTTCAGTGGTGGCCACACCACTCCACACCAAAACAATGAGAGGTAAGAGTTTATAGTGGGGAAAGAATCAACAAAAATCTTTAGACTAGCTAAAACGAAATGATAAGCCAATATGGTATCATTCTGAAATATTTCATGGGGGATCCCTAAACTACCCAACCTATGATAAAGAACTCTTTTCCCTGGTTCAATATGTTAAGAAGTGGAAGCACTATTTGATGGGAAAAGAAACTACTATCCACATAGATCACCAGCCACTGTAGTATTTGAAGGCCCTGAGTAACCTGCAACAAATTTGACATTACAAGTTGATGGGTTTTTTGCAACAGTTTCATCTAGTTATCAAGTATAAGAAGGGCATCACTAATAAGTTGGTAGGAATTTTTTCAATGCCACCCACACCCAAAATTATATATTTGGGGACCCTTATGCACATAGAACCTTTTACCAAATGATGCATACAAAGAGGGATACACAAAAGATGAGCACTTCAAGGAGATGTTTCAACAAATACATGGCCAATTTCATGTAGAAGAGGGTGACCGTAAGCCTTACTATCATCTTCTAAATGGGTTACTCTAGAATATAGACAAGCTCTATGTTCCTAAAGATGAATGGTTGCATCTTATCAAAGAGACACACACCTCCAAAGTTGTAGGGAATTTTGGTTTTTGCAAGACAATTGCTAGATTACAAAGGTATGTGAATTGGCCCATAATGCAAGAATACATAGAATGATATATTAGATGAAGCATACTTTGTTGTACCAACAAGCCTAATAATAGAAAGCAAGGTCTATACAATTCCTTACCTATACCCACTCGACCTTGGGAAAACATTTACATGGATTTTGTGGGTGGGTTACTACCACTTGGAAGGGACATGGCTATTTATTTGTGGTAGTTGAAAAATTCAACAAGATATGAATTATTATGCCTTGTAAAAATAACATCAAAGGACAAGAGGAAACACACATGTTATTTAAGCAAGTCTGGGTGCACTTTCAGAAACCAATGAGCATCATCTTAGATAGGGATACTATATTTATTAGTGCCTTTTGGACTACTCTTTGGTATAAAATGGATGTTAGGATATCTCATCATTTATTTATGTACTTTGCATGCACTTTTCATGTATGCATCCCAGTCACTAGTTTGATGCCTCCAACACCTAGTCCCCAGTCTGCCAGCACTCAGGAGCTTATTTCCATTCAGTTTTAGCCTTCCTAGTGCTCAGTGCACCCTTCTTCCTTGATTAAAGGAAGCCACTTGAGAAGGGAGCCTTTTCTCACCTATCACTCTAGTTCACTTCAGTTAGCTAGTTGTCTTTCCTTGATTTAAGGCTAGATTGACTCCTAAATGTTGTTATCACTCCGATGGACCTCCCGTGAGACTAGAATTCCTATTATGACTCTAGTTATCTCCCCATGCGCCCTCCACTGAGCCTCCTTCATTAAGTTAGTGCCTACATGAGCCAGTTACACCTACCACACTCACTTAGACTCAGTTTAACACCTGGTTGACTGTTACTTGTGCATTGATGACTCCATTGATCTGATGATGAGACTCCTAGTTGGAGCCAAGCTATTCCATGCAGTATATTCGAATGACCTCCTTGGTTAATTTGTATTGCTCACTCATTGTGACAATATTGTATTGTAATTCTACCATTTTGGATTATAGAGCATTGATGCATCTCTCTTGCACAGTTTTTACTCCAATTTGTTTTACATCATTGTGATTGATATTCTTGTTCAATAGATCTACTGTGACTAATTTTACATGGTATCAGATCCATGGCAGGGACAAGAATTATTTTATGCAGGTGTTCTACATGAATATTGAGTGAAGAGCTCACAAAAAGATTTCAGTAGCGGCATGCAAAATCTCATGTGCATTCGTCCATGTGCATGCAAGACTGAAATTTCTCTCCAGTCCACTACAGACGCCGTGAGTTTTCCACAGAATTCCTGGATATAGATCATTGGATCTTCAAGCTTGCTTGATCTCCTATGCTGGGTGTGATGCAACTCTAAAACGGGTGGAATGTTCGACCTTATGGTTCTTGTTTTTTTGTGATTTGCAAGTTTCTTACTTCTTCCATTTGCATTTTCTATTGCAGAGATGGAAGCTTCTTCTTCACAAAATCTTCTTACTCCATTCAACTATGATGAATGGAAACCAAAGATGATAGCATGCTTGAAGAGACAATGTCTCTTTGATATGTGCATTGGTATTACAAGAGATTTTGATTCCGATGAAGAGGAGAATGATTGGCTTAATGACTGTGACAGAGATTTTGGGACAATATGTCTTGCTATGTCTCCTTGTATGCACTACCTCAGTACTACTGCTGAAAATCCAAGAGATCTATGGGCCCAACTCAATAGAGAATTTGGAAAGCAGGAAGAAGAGGATCATGCTAGCCTTTTGGAGAACAAGCCCAGTGAGATCTCCTTATGTGCTCTCTCCGATTATGTCTTGGCCTCATCCATTGTTGAAGATGAAGAAGAAATTGTAGATTCAACACTCATTCTCTCAAAGTATTCTATTTCGAATTCTGAGCAAGATTCCTAAGAGGTTCTTGAATCCTCTCTTTCACATGAGTTTGCTAGCATGCAGAATAATGATTTACTTGATGTTTTGGAGGTGAAACATTCGTCGTCCTTGATTGCATGGCTCCTATATACTTTCGTTCTATCATTTACACAGTTTCTCAGAGTTTTACTGAAGATAAAGAGCACTACCATTCGCTTGAGTTCATTTCTCATGCAATTTTTGTTGATTTTGATTTTGATCTCACCCTTGTGATGGAATATTGGTCAACACTGAGAGGGGGGGGTGAATCAATATTGTTAACTTTTTACCTTTTAACCACTTATTAAACTTTAATCAAAACATGGAATCAACAAGATACACAAAAACATAGAATTTATCGTGGAACCCCAATTGGGTAAACCACCAACACTTTCTATACTGCAAAATTATGTTTACAATAATTTTTGCAAGCCACAACTTGCTGGAGACACCAATCCCCAAGTTTTCTCAGCCACCACTGAAGGATGCACCCACACCCTAGTTTCTGCCTGCACCTACAAACAAGGATACACCAATACCCTGATTTTCCAGCCACTACTGGAAGGAGGCCAAGACCCCCCTTGCAGGCATATAGCCTGCCCTAGCACCACCCTACCTCCCTTGCTTGATATTATTAATACTTCTCTGATCTTTTTCAACTTCTGTCTCTTTCTATCTTGACTTGGTCTCTGCCTTGCTACTACAAGGATCTTCACTGTCTTTTTACTTTGCTGGTCTTTGTCTTTTATTCTGCTCTCTTCTTTTGCTTGACTGTGCACTCCTTGGTCTCTGCCTCTTCTTACTGTAGCTTCTACAAAAGTATTCACTGGTTTCTTGCTGGTCTCTGTCTTCTGTTTTACTCTTGCTTTGCTTAAGATCTTCATTATTCCCCAAACACATTTTTTCTGATCTTTATACTACTTCAGATCAACATCATTATTTAACCATAGAGACCCTCTTTAATACTGGATCTTCATTATTTCTGTCTTCTTCAACAAACTCGACTACAGAGCCATCTTTCTGCTTATTAAAATATTCATTATCGATCCACAAAAGAGACACACTATTCGAATGACTTTGTTTTCTCAATATATATACCTCTTCAATAGTCACGTGTATTCTTTGGAAATAACACAACTCTTCAAAACAATGTGACCCTTTTAAAAATACGACTCTTCATTTAAAATCACTTTTTAATTATATCTTTTTATTTAACCTTTTACTCCAACAAAAAAGTTAAATATTTTTTTATTTCTTTTCAGCAACAAGTTTTCCCTTTTTTTTAATTTTCAATTTTTATCTCTTATATCTTTTTATTTAACTTTTTACTTCCAACAAAAAGGTTAAATACTTATTTCTTTCCAGTAACAAGTTTTCTCCTTTTTTAATTTTCAATTTACATCTCTTATATATTTTTATTTAACTTTTCACTCCAACAAAAGGTTAAATATTTCTTTATTTCTTTCCAGCAACAAGTTTTCCCCCTTTTTTTAATTTTCAATTTACATCTCTTATATCCTTTTTATTTAACCTTTTACTCCAAAAAAAAGGTTAAATATTTCTTTACTCTCACGTGCTTTAACATATATTTTAATTATATATTTAACATATAGAAAACTGTCCAAAATTTGAAGGTCATGTCTCTTCATTAAGAATTTAACTAACATCACGTCCTTATATTTTATAAAACATCATGGCTTTTCACAAGATGTGCCCCTTTATGTTTTATAACATATCACTTAATTCTTATATTTATTCTTAACAACACGCAACTTAATAAAGTATTACTCGTCATAAAACTTTGTTGACTTCATAGTTGTGAAACTTAGCAAGGGATTCTAAACGATCGATCACTTCATATGTTTTATAACATATCACTTAATTCTTATATTGTTATTCTTAACAACATGCAAACTCAACATTTTTCTTGGTTTTGGCAGATTAATAACTTGCACGTGTGAACACTAGGAGAGGATCCGATCTCATGGTTGAATATCCAGTTCATCAAAGAACATGATCATGCCATCTTTGGATTTTACTGACACACACACACTCTTTGGCAGACATTTGAAAATAGCCTTCCAACTTGTTTAATTTCAACACTTAGACAAAATTGTCAAACCCTAGTCATTACTATTCCAGGAGGCATTTTGGCAGACTCATATCTTTGTCATCTGACCATCACTAAGCAAACTGAAGGTATGGCTGGATAGCCAGTCCACTAGGAAACAAAACCATGTCACCTTTAGAATTTAATGAGACACCCTGAGCTTCTGACGGGCATTTCAAATCAGCTTCTCAACCTCTTTTGAACATCAAAACACATTTCTTCCTATTTTGGCAGACTCATATTTCACACGTGTGAACACCCATAGTAAAACTGTCTCCTTGGCTGGATAGCCAGTTCATCAATGAACATGTTCTATACTTTCTAATGAATTTATCATCACTCAGACAGGCTTGGGCGGGCATTTCAAAATGCCTTTTCAACCTTGTGAATTTTACATAGTCAATTTTAGGACTTCCTCCAAAACTTATTCTGAGACCCCGTTTTGGTAGATCCATAACTTTGTCTCCAGACATGTTCAAGGAGAACTAAGGCCATGGTTAGATATACAATAAAACATACTACAAGACCCCCATGTGCCGCGGGAATTTACTCTAACCCATAAATTAGGGCGGGCATCTTTCTGAGGTGATTTAGTCATTTTTGCTTGCTAAACACCGGTTTTGGCAGGTCCATAACTACTCCCTCAAGCACGTTCTAGAAAAAATGAAGACATGGCCAGGTAGGAAAAACAACAATCTACAAGACCCCCCTATGGTGCGGGCATTTATATTCTCCTATAAATTATGGCATGCATTTCCTTAAGACAGTTTTTACTAAATTTCCAATACTTAAGTCATTTTCTTGTTTTTCACCAAATTGCCATATTTTCCAAAAATGATGTCAGTTTGTTATAATGACTTCCTGGTAAATCCAGAACACCATCATGTGTTTTTCCCGCCTCATCACACATGCCACATCACCATACATGCCATGTCATCACTACCAACCATGCCACATCATCATACATGCCATCCTTTGACTTTCACTGAGTTCACTCTTGCCATCATGTCCTTGGTTATTCCTTTGTCATCACTAAACTCCTTTTGACATCAATGACAACCCTATTCCATATTTCCAACAATCTCCCCCTTTGGCATTGATGGAAACACCTAAACCTTCTCCCGCTTTGACAACAATGACAAAGGATAAATTATTATACCTTTTTGTTGTAACCAACTTGACATAAAATTTCCAATTGTTCCCTGATGGACAACTTCCCTTCTTTTGCTTCTCCTCTTCCAGTTAAATTTGGACTTGGTGTTGATCATCCTATGAAAATCCTTCTTGTAGTGATTCTTTTGAATAAGATCCTTGGATGATGATTTTATGAACTCCCCCTATCACTGTGCTTCTCTTCTTTGCAAACACATTCCATCTTCAAAAACTGAGATAAAATCCACTTGTGGTAGTTGATTCCAATTTCTCACTTCTACACTTCTTCTTGATTTGACCAAGATAGATTTTACCAAGTACTCTTATTTATTCTTCTCGTTTTGATGGCAACTTCAAGACATTCTTCTCTTCTTTATCAAAAGACATTTTTCAAGTATTAATTGCAACTTTCTGATATTAACTCCCCCTGAGTTTGTGATCCCTTCTAATTTTCATCTTGGGATTCTCTTCTAGGTCATGAGAGTTCTTAGAAAAGACTTTCAACTTCAGCTCCACCACCATTACTAACTTCTTCTTCAATATATTCATCTCCATCGGTGTGTTCTTTTATATTTTCATTTTACTTTCCATCATAATGGATGTCATTCTCATTTGCAACACTGTTATGCTTCTCATCATCTTTGGAGTCTTCTTTTCTTCTCCACATCTTTCCATAAGGTACCCTGCTTACTGGCCTTGTTTGTTTCTTGAATTTCTTACTTAGATATTTTTTCTTGATTTTGCAATCAATAGCCTTGTGGCCAAACTTGTGACAGTAGTGACAATAGCCATAGAAACTACCTTCAGTTTTGAGAGATCTTTGAGCTTTTTGATTCATGGCTTCCATCCTCTTCCATTCCTTCCTTTGTTCTTGGACTTTCATTGAAGAATTATTCCTTGGCTTACATTCTCTAGCCATATGTTCAAAATTATGACATGTGTAGCATTGACCCAAAAAGATTTGCTAGACCCTTGTGATAAACCTGCAATAATTAATTAATGCAAATACACAAGATATCAGAAATAATAGAACTCAGAATCACTTTTATATTGATCACTGGCCACTTCGAGGGGGAAACCTCCTTTGAGCAAGCTCAATACAATTAACTTCACGGTGCCTTCAATGACCTCAACACAGACTTATATACTAAGTCTATGCCCAATACTATGAGTCAAAACCATGGGACATATAATACTATGAGACGACTTACAAAGCATATGCGTCCAATACTATGGGTCAATACCATGGGCTAATATAAACTATGGATCAACAAATACTACGGGACGACTTACAAAACATATGCGTCCAACAACAATATACTAACAAAGTAAAGAGAAGGGTTGACACGGGTTCCTAACATCCCCTCTCTCTTAGAAAAAGATTTGTCCTCAAAGCTTTGGTTGGGGAAATTGATGCAGAATCTGAATGAGTGGTTCCCCATAGCATCATCGGGTTGCATTTCGGGCCACTGACGCCTTTGGAGTTTAAGGGAGGATTGCTTGGAAGGATGTAGACAAAGAAGAACCATATCAGTTGCGTGAAAAGTGCACTCATAATGGTACTGATCGGCTTGTTGTTGCAGTCGAATTCTGGCCATGTGAAGATTGTCCTGCAAAATGAGAAGAATCTGATTGCGGTTTCAAAGAACCAAGTCAATTGCCTGAACTGGGGAGCTGCTAAGGGTGTATGGAAGAAGAACTGGTGGTGTCTGTCCATAGACTGCTTCATATGGTGTCCTTGTAGATGTGGTATTGTACCACCAGAGCGCTTCTAAGAAATCCATAGAAATAGTTGGCCAAATATGTGTAGGGATGGGAAAGGGTTTGAGCAGTTCCGAAAGGAGTGTCGTTTCACCCTTGTTGACCTGGAAAGTATCACAGTCAGCCACCATCTGTTGAATTGTCATTTTCAGTCCCTGCCAAAAGAAGTTACATTGTTCTCAGTCATACATTTTGAAGAATCCACAGTGCCCTGCTGATGAAGAAGCATGGAGTTCATAGAAGAGATAGCCCTGTTGAACATATTGCAACCAATTTGGAACAAGCAGAGAAATAGCTGTAAGAGAAACTGGGTTATCAATTGTGTGAGAAGGAGCATCTGCCACCATATTGTCCTTACCCTTATTGTAAGTGATCGCATAGGGATAACCCATGAGTTGGATAACCCATTTCAGGTGTGTTGGGGAGGAGACCCATTCTTCTAGGAAATTTTCCAGACCCTGGAGATCAGTCTTGATGCAGAAATAATTCCCTAATAGGTATGGTTGCCACTTTTGTATTGCATGCAAAATAGCCATCATTTCCTGCTCAGAGGTAGATGCAGTTAAATTCTTACCGGAAAGGTCTCTTGAAGGCAGCAAGCTCATTGGTTCAGCAAAGACACCTGCATATCTATCCAAGGAAGTAGTGGAGACTGTTGATGGGTGCATCTGAATGGAATGGAGCTGAGAGATGACAACATGTGAATTCTTCTTAAGGATTTTTTCTAGGCGATGTGAACTGATGATGCAGAGAGACCCTGGTTGTAAGCCCATAAATTTTTGTTGTGCCCCATTGACTGGAAACTGCATCCAAAGTTCAGCAAAATCCCATAAGATGAGGCCAAGTGTGCGTAACCATTGAACGCCCAAAACCACATCACATCTACCTAAGGACAAGGAAAACATGTCAGAGCGCAGGTTATAATCTTCCATATAGATATGCACATTGAGACACTTCCCCTTGCAAGGTAAGGTGCCCCCATTGGAAACCATGACTTCAAAGTGGGAGCAAGGATGGACAAAACAATCAGCTTGTTTTGCAATCCGAGGATCAATGAAGTTATGAGTGCTACCAGAATCAATGGGTATGGTAAGAGGGAGCTTCTTGAAGTATCCCCTGACCCGCATTGTTTGTGGGGTTCTGATGCCAGTTATAGCATGGAGAGAGATCTCGGGTGGGTCGTCGTGAGATGGGGTGTCAACATGCGGGTGCTGAATGTCAACCTGATCATCTACTATATCCAGAGCTTCTTCACCAAGTTCAGAGGCAGGTGGAGAATCCACATCCAAGTGATAGAGTTTTTGTTGAACACATCTATGTCCCCAAGTGAATTTATCATCACAATTATAACAAAGCCCTTTTTCTCGGCGTGCCTGCATCTCTGTTTCAGACAACTGCTTGATAGGAGTTGGTCAAGGAGCAGGCGTGATGGGAGGTCGTTAGGAACCCATATTTATGAAGGGAACAAAGGTGGGTTTGGAGCGTTGTTGAGTTGCGATCTTGTCCTCGACCAGCTTAGCCAACCCTAGGACTTCCATCATTGTGTTGGGACATAACATTTTGACCTCTGAGCGGATTTCATCCTTGAGACCATTGATAAAAAAACTCCTGTAGAATTCATCAGACAATCCTTCTGTGTGATTGGCTAGTTTCTCAAATTCCGTCTGATACTCTCTCACTGTGCCATTTTGGTGAAGTTTAGTGAGTGCTCCTGTGAAGTCATCAAAAGAACTAGGACCAAATCGTGGCAAAAGGAGTCGGCAAAAATCTGTCCAGTTTGGATCGGGATGAGCTTTGATGTACCAACGGTACCATTGAAGGGATTCTTGTTCCAAATGAAAGGATGCAAGTGGAACTTTATGGACATCAAAAGTATTATGCATACTGAAATATTTTTCTGTTTGGTATATCCATCCAGTCGGATCAGTACCATTGAAGTGAGGAAAATCAAGCTCCGATCCACGAAAATTGCTGGAAGAAGAGAACTCGGTGGCTGCAAAAGATTTTGGTTGTCAGTTATTGTTCATGGCTGAATGTTGAAGATGGAGGCTGAGAAATTTTTCATCCAGATCTTGGAGTTTGGTTTGGATGGCTGCAAGTGCTTCCTACATGGTTTTTTCTATTACACGGGTGACAACCGCAACCAGGAGTTTATTTTTTTTTTTTTTTTTTTTTGGAAATGGATAGAAAAACACAAACAAAAGCTTATTTAGTAAAGGAAAATTTGGATTTGGGAAAAACTTGGATTGGTAATTGGGGTTTTACTAGGATTTGGACACTTTCTGATGGATAGGGAGGAAAAAAATGGGCATTTTAGAAGTGGGGTGGCAGAATGAGAAAATTTGCTAGAGAGGGACAAAGAAGCATAATTAGGAAAGGAACACGGTGGAAACATTTGAAGGCGTTTGGGTGAAAATTGAAGGAGTTATGGAAAACCCTAAAAATAGACAAATGTGGGATTTCTGGTATTGAAAAGTAGAATTTGGGATAGGGTCTTTAGGAATGAAATATGCAGAATGGGATTGCAGGGATTTCAGTGAAGTTTCAGGGAAAACAGAGCTGAAACAAGGGAGATATGGCCCAAAAATAGAATCTTATTTTTTTTTTTCCCAGAAATGGATCGGCAACGACGGCGCGAAAGGGATCCGCAATACATGGATTTGCAACGGTGCGGAAGGGATCGAAAAAAAGATGGATTTGAAATGGAAATTGGATCTAGAATGAATTTCAGAATAGATCTGAAACGGCTGGATCTGGAGCGGAAGTGATCGGCAACAGTTTAGCTGAAAATAGATATGGACCCCAGGTATGTGCGGCTTCCTATCGGTTCAGGGGATTCACTCGGCCATCAATGCTGTCTGACAGCTTGTGTATTGGGGCAGTACCCCTCACTCCACGGTTCAGGTAAAACTGATAACCGCTTTGCCACAAACGACAGCTCTTGGTTTACCTCACGGGTGGGAACTAGTCAATCGGGTAGGGTTCATTGACCTTTTCGCTGGCAGGTCCTCTCAATGGGTCAGCTACTTTGGGGTTCTTGTGGTACTCCTCACAATGAGTTTTAGGGATTATTCCCAAGTACTTCTCACAGTTAAGCGGATAGGGATTATTTCCAGATCCGAACTTGCAACTGTAGCTAGGGTTTTACCCCTAGCTTGTGCAAATGAGCACCTACTAAGGAGAATGGACTCCTTAGTAGCAGTTCAATAATGATTAAATGATTAAGCTAAAACAACAATTAACAAACTACTTTAAACATTGCATGAAACATAAATGAAAGATGTAAAAAATGGTTTTATATTAATGTTACCTTGAGTGTCAAGGTTGATGAAGCCCTTTGCAGTGTCCAAGAGGATGCTCCAAGCTTCTGAATGCTCCTTCTCCTTCTCCAATGGTGGGGATGGGCCAAAGGTGGCTCTCAAGGTGAAAATAGTTCAAATGATGAACTAGGGTTTCGAGAGAGATTTTGGCAGAGTAAGGGTGCTTGTGATTGTGGATGTGCCGCGGGGGCTGCCTGGGGCGGATAATAAGCTGGTGGGGCTTGGGAAGGCGCAGGAGCTGAGGCGGCCTGCTGATGGTAGTAAGGCTGAGGGGCGACTGGAGGAGCATAAGCAGGAGTCGCATACCCGAAGCACTGAGGTGGACATGAGGGTCCATGGGAATGGTGATGTGTCATAGGAGCATATGAGTTGGTTGCTCCAGACTGGGAGGTAGCCCTCGACAGGTCGGGGCCAGGGGTAGGACGTGCTATAGAAAATGGTTGGGGATGCGAAGAAACACGGCCAATGATACCATCTGCGGCGTGAGATGCCCCCGGCGCATCATGATGGGAGGACTCGCCGCGAGGGGCGTCAGGTATAATGGTATAAAGGTAACCCGATTGGGCGTAAATGAGGTCGAACTGCTGTGCCTTAAGGATGGCTTCTTCTTCAGACTGGGGTCTTTCTGAGGCTACATCCTTAGCAATAACCGGGAGAAGGGATTTGAGGAACCAATCTAGGAAGATACGGTCGTCAAGTTTAATCTTGCATAAGCTACGGCGTCGACGCCACTCATGGATGTGGTCCGTGATATGGGTAGCCGTGTTTTGTCTACAAGATAGAAGGATCTCAACGCCCGCGTCATAGCGGACAGGCAACTGGAAGAACTGCAGGAAGGTCGAGGCCAGGGAAGCAAAGGTGGCATGGGTCCCATGAGGTTGCTCGATATACCACTTGGCTGTAGAGCCAGTGAAGGTGCGCTGTAAGAGACGGAGGCGAACAGAGTCATCCACGATGGAGTTAGAGGAACACCATAGGTGGAAAGACATGATATGGTTTTGTGGGTCCTCACCGGCCTTGCCCTCGAACTTAGGGATGTCCGAGGGGAGTTTGGTAGGCATATGAGGCCATGTAGGGTCGTGTCGAATAGGATCGTTGGTCAATCTGGCCAGGTCAGGTAGGTTGAGGCTAGCCATGAACGGCAAACTGGAAGAAGGCTGTGACACAGTAGTGCTGTGGACCAAGTTGGGGCCAGTGCCCCCAAGTGGAGGGACAAGATGTGAGGTGGTGCCCCCAAGTGGGGGAACTGAGGTAGTGGAGGATGGTCCAGCACCACCATTGGTAGTGTGAGCCACTGATGTAGTGGGGATAGGTATTCCCGCTGTGGGAATAGGTACCGTGAGGGGAACGGTAGATGGTTTCCCCATGGAGGGCATACCCAAAATAGGTGTAGTAACTGGTGTAGTGGTGGATGTGCCACCAATGGTCCCTATGACAAATGGAGTGGAAGTTGTGCCAGCCATGGGGCTAGTAGGGGCAGTATAAATAGGGTTCTCAGACTCTTCGTCAGAATCAGAGGTAAAGTACGGGGCGTCACTATCTGGTGACGGAGTCCTACGTCGCTGACGAGTGGAGTCAAGTGACAAGGCTCTAGATCTGTGATGAGTGGTATCAACGGACAATGATCGGAATCTATGACGAGTGGTGTCAAGAGAACCGTGCTGTGGGGGCTCGCCCATGAGGCGCCGAGAATGTCTCGGGGACTCAATGGTGACAGATGGTGTCTAGTCTCTGTGGGTTGAGGTGAGTATAAAAGCAGCTCAAAAATCCTAACGCAACCGAGTGTGCAGAAGGAGAGCTAAAAAGCAAGGCACTCAGGCCAACAACCAAATCAAAACACCCACTGCAGCAGCTGTGCTACAATAGGTGGAGTATCAACAAAGATGGTCAGAATACCAACAAGCAGCAGGTTTCCTACAAAAAAAATGGTGGACTCACTAGACCAAAGGGAGGTAAAGGAGCATGCAAACACCTATCTAAAAGTATTCTGACTCAACTAAACATATCCTCTGCAAGGTGATGAAATCCAAGTCAGACAATATGAGTAGGAAAGCCAAGTGGCTATGATATCCCCCTACCGGGAGGGACACCGGGTAGTCAATCCTAGAAGAATGGCAACTAAGATACCCCGTTCATGACACGTCCAGAAAGGTGAATCTTCCGTTTAGTTCGTTGACCGCAATACCCCTATACAGGGATATCCCGCGAACCGCGAAAGGTAGCCCTTCGGTTACTGAATGGAGTGCGGTATTCCACTCAGGCCTCCGGAACCAGTCTCCCGACTTCAACCCTCCTAAGGGAGAGGCCCTCTGATAAACTGGTCGTGACCGTGCCAAAAAGTACTAGGGGATTTTGGTTCCCTATTTGGACAACAACTATGTCTCAAGTGAAATAACCAAGGGGTGTTATTGGAAGCCTATCCCCCTGATCCTACCTAACTACAATGATTCTTTTGTGTTCCCCAAGTGGGGTGAGAATATTGGTTTAATTAGGTACCTTTTAAGGCTCACTTGATTTAATGTGACAGAGTGTGTGCTCGTGAGGTGTTGAACCCAAAAATAGAAGTGCCACAAGGGGGGCAACTTCCAATCTATCAATAATGCTGAAATTGATTCTTTGAACTTGCAAAATTTTCTGAATTAAAAATACTGAAATTTTAAAAAGACTCTGTAAAGGGAACAGAAATTTGGTTGCAGAAAGGCTGTAAGGAAGTGGGCTGCAGGTAGGACAGAGGGCTGTTCAGATGCAGAAAATATTGCAGCAAAAGGGGCTGGGCTCAAGACAGGAAAAGAGCAGAAATCAGACCGCGGGTCTGTGGCGATTTGGAACAGGCCGACCGCGGGTTTGAGGGAAACAGCGGCGGTCAGGTCGCGGCTATCGGGCCAACAGAGGCAGTCGGGACGCAGGAAACAGGGAAAAAGACACAGTCGGGTCGCGGCTATCGGGCCAACAGAGGCAGTCGGGACGCAGGAAAAATGGAAAAAGACACAGTCGGGTCGCGGCAAAAAGGCTAACAGGCGCAGTCGGGACGCCCGAAAGAGGCAGAAAGCCGCAGTCGGGACGCGGGAAAAAGGCCGACAGGCGCAGTCAGATCGCGGCAAACAGGCTGATTAGCCACGGTCGGATCGCAGGTAATAGACTTGAATCCGCCGGCAGAGCGTCGGAAGCAGTCTGAGAGCCACGGTCGGATTGCGGGTAAAGGCCTGAAAGGCGCGGTCGGGACGCGACTGCAGAGGGAAAAAACGCGGTATGCGGCGGCCGAAAGGGACAGCCGAAAGGAAAAAATTTAAAAAACGGAAACCAGAAATTCGAAAACTAGGGGAGTCGCCAAAACTGTAGCTAGGGTTTTACCCCTAGCTTGTGCCAATGAGCACCTACTAAGGAGAATGGACTCCTTAGTAGCAGTTCAGTATATTAAACTAATTAAGCTAAAACAGAAATTAAATTGATTCTAGAACAAGCATGAAACATAAACATCAAATGAAAAGAATGACTTTTTCTATTAATGTTACCTTGAGTGTCAAGGTTTGATGAAGCCCTTTGCAGTGTCCAAGAGGATGCTCCTTCTCCTTCTCCAATGGTGGGGATGGGCCAAAGGTGGCTCTCAAGGTGAAAATAGTTCAAATGATGAACTAGGGTTTCGAGAGAGATTTTGGCAGAGTAAGGGTGCTTGTGATTGTGGATATGGAATAAGGGATCTCCATCACCTATTTATAGTTTTTTGGTGGTGGAGTGCTGACCCATGGTTTTGGGAAACACATGGTTTTATGCAGCTGTATAGGGTTTTTTCCTCCTTTTCCTCATTATTTTATATTTTTTATTCCCTTTTTAGGGGATTTTTGCTATTTTTGGAGGAAAAGGGGGTTTTTTAGCCTTTTTTAGGCTATTTTGAGGGTTTTATGGCCTTTTGGAGGTATTTTAGGCCTTTTGGAGGCTTTTTAATGGGGTTTTTTGGGATTTTTAATGGAAATATGGTAGGAAAATGGACAAATGAGCCATATAATGTGGTAAATGAGCTAGTGAGCACTTTTTGGGTGTTAACAGCAACAGATGCGAAATTTTTTTTTTGGCAGAAATTTCACCCAACGAGCCCAAGAAAGTGATCTGATACCAGATGTGATAAACCTGCAATAATTAATTAATGTAAATACATGAGATATCAGAAATAATAGAACTCAAAATCACTTTTATATTGATCACGGACCACTTCGAGGGGGCAACCTCCTTTGAGCAAGCTCAATACAATTAACTTCACGGTGCCTTCAATGACCTCAACACACACTTATATACTAAGTCTATGCCCAATACTATGAGTCAAAACCATGGGACATATAATACTACGGGATGACTTACAAAGCATATGCGTCCAATACTATGGGTCAATACCATGGGCTAATATAAACTATGGATCAACAAATACTACGGGACGACTTACAAAGCATATGCGTCCAACTACAATATACTAACAAAGTAAAGAGAAGGGTTGACATGGGTTCCTAACAACCCTACTTGTCATTGGTCTCTTAGGCATCGCATTAGTTCTGTCTTTGTTATGAGAGGAGGGAGTAGACATCTAACTTTCTTTCTTCATAGATGGACTCTTTAGTGTAGCAGCATGACTTCTATTATCTCTTCTTTGGTTTTTGAAAGAGGAACATTCAGGCTTCCTTTCATTGTCATAACCTAAACCAGCTTTATCTTTTGATGGTCTTTGGCTACTCAAAATGTCATCCAAATTCTTTGATCTATTTTCAAACTTGGTTTTAATAGATTCTTCATTAAGCCTTTTTCTAAGCAAAGTAACTTCTTCTTCAAGTCTTCTAGATTTTTGCACTTCTTCTTTGATTTTTTCATTAATGATCTGCTGGTCTTCTAGCTTCTTTATTTCCATTTTGATGTTAGTAACTTCTTGTTTCAAGCCCTCAGCTTCTTCCATGCTAACCAACACTTGTTGTCTTGAATTGTGCAACTCTTCTCAGAGAGTCTTGACTTCCTCTTCATTTGACTTTTGCTCTTCTTGATACTTTGAATTTTTTTTTTTGCAAAGACTTCTTCTTCTTCTTGCTTTTTCTTAATTCTTCAAGGGTACTTATGAGTTCTGCTTCTAGGTTCAACTCACTTTCCTCATCTGAAGCATCTTCTGAAGTTTGAGTTATTGTTCCTATAAATAGATTTTCTTCATCTTCATTTGTGTCTTCACTATCAGACTCACAAATAGAAAGGCTTGTTTGTGCTATCTCTTCATTTGAATAAAGTTTTTCAAATTTATTCCAAAGTTCCTTGGCTGAAACACATGATCCAATATTCCTTTTGATGGATTGAGGTATTCCATCCAAAATGGCCTCCATTGCATTTGCATGATTTTTCTCGTCTTTCTTTTGAGCTGGAGTCTTTAGTCTCTTTGGTGGGATATAATCAGAGATCATTGCATCCCATACATCAAGTCCTAATGACTGCAGATAACCTTTCATTCTTGTACTCCAAAATATGTATTCTTCTTTTCCAAGTACTGGAGATCCATTTTCTGTGTAAATCTCTTCTTGTTGATCCATAGTGGTTTTTAATAGGATGTTCCTTCCAGTGGTTAAACTGTTAGTGAAGGATCCGACTCTGATACCAATTGATGGAATATTGGTCAATACTAAGAGCGGGGGGGGGGGGGTGAATCAGTATTGTTAACTTTTTACCTTTTAACAACTTATTAAACTTTAATCAAAACATGGAATCAACAAGATACACAAAAACATAGAATTTATCGTGGAACCCTAATTGGGTAAACCACCAACACTTTCTATACTGAAAAATTACATTTACAATAATTTTTGCAAGCCACAACTTGCTGGAGACACCAATCCCCAAGTTTTCTCAACCACCACTTAAGGATGCACCCACACCCTAGTTTCTACCTGCACCTACAGACAAGGATACACCAATACCCTGATTTTCCAGCCACTACTGGAAGGAGGCCAAGACCCCCCTTGCAGGCATGTAGGCCGCCCTAGCACCACCCTACCTCCCTTGCTTGATATTATTAATACTTATCTTTCTATCTTGACTTGGTATCTGCCTTGCTACTACAAGGATCTTCACTGTCTTTTTACTTTGCTGGTCTTTGTCTTTTATTCTTCTTTCTTTTTCTGCTTGACTGTGCACTCCCTGGTCTCTGCCTCTTCTTACTGTAGCTTCTACAAAAGTCTTCACTGGTTTCTTGCTGGTCTCTGTCTTCTGTTTTACTCTTGCTCTGCTTCAGATCTTCATTATCCCCCAGACACAGTTTTTCTGATCTTTATACTGCTTTAGATCAACATCATTATTTAACCATAGAGACCCTCTTTAATACTGGATCTTCATTATTTCTTTCTTCTTCAACAAACTCGACTATAGAGCCATATTCCTGCTTCTTAAAATATTCATTATCCATCCACAAAAGAGACACACTATTCGAATGACTTTGTTTTCTCAATATATATACCTCTCCAATAGTCATGTGTATTCTTTGGAAATAACACAACTCTTCAAAACAATGTGAGCCTTTTAAAAACACGACTCTTCATTTAAAATCACTTTTTAATTATATCTTTTTATTTAACCTTTTACTCCAACAAAAAGGTTAAATATTTCTTTATTTCTTTTCAGCAACAAGTTTTCCCTTTTTTTTTTAAATTTTAAATTTTTATCTCCTATATCTTTTTATTTAACTTTTTACTTCCAACAAAAAGGTTAAATAGTTATTTCTTTCCAGCGACAAGTTTTCCCCTTTTTTAATTTTCAATTTACATCTCTTATGTATTTTTATTTAACTTTTCACTCCAACAAAAGGTTAAATATTTCTTTATTTCTTTCCAGCAACAAGTTTTCCCCCATTTTTTAATTTTCAATTTACATCTCTTATATCCTTTTTATTTAACTTTTTACTTCAAAAAAAAGGTTAAACATTTCTTTACTCTCACGTGCTTTAACATATATTTTAATTATATATTTAACATATAGAAAACCTGTCCAAAATTTGAAGGCCATGTCTCTTCATTAAGAATTTAACTAACACCACGTCCTTATCTTTTATAAAACATCATGACTTTTCACAAGATGTGCCTCTTTATGTTTTATAACATATCACTTAATTCTTATATTTATTCTTAACAACATGCAACTTAATAAAGTATTACTCGTCATAAAACTTTGTTGACTTCATAGTTGTGAAACTTAGCAAGGGATTATAAACCATCGATCACTTCATATGTTTTATAACATATCACTTAATTCTTATATTGTTATTCTTAACAACATGCAAACTCAACATTTTTCTTGGTTTTGGCAGATTAATAACTTACACGTGTGAACATTAGGAGAGGATCCGATCTCATGGCTGAATAGCCAGTTCATCAAAGAACATGATCATGCCATCTTTGGATTTTACTAACACACACACACTCTTTGGTAGGAATTTGAAAATAGCCTTCCAACTTGTTTAATTTCAACACTTAGACAAAATTGTCAAACCCTAGTCATTACTATGCCAGGAGGCATTTTGGCAGACTCATATCTTTGTCATTTGACCATCACTAAGCAAAATGAAGGTATGGCTGGATAGCCAGTCCAATAGGAAACAAAACCATGTCACCTTTAGAAGTTGATGAGACACCCTGAGCTTCTGGCAGGCCTTTCAAATCAGCTTCTCAACCTCTTTTGAACATCAAAACACATTTCTTCCTATTTTGGCAGACTCATATTTCACACGTGTGAACACCCATAGGAAAACTGTCTCCTTGGCTGGATGGCCAGTTCATCAATGAACATGTTCTATACTTTTTGATGAATTTATCATCACTCAGACAGGCTTGGGCAGGCATTTCGAAATGACTTTTCAACCTTGTGAATTTTACACAGTCAATTTTAGGACTTCCTCCAAAACTTATTCTAAGACCCCTTTTTGGTAGATCCATAACTTTGTCTCCAGACATGTTCAAGGAGAACTAAGGCCATGGTTAGATAGACAATCAAACATAATACAATACCCCCATGTGCTACGGGAATTTAATCTAACCCATAAATTAGGGCGGGAATCTTTCTGAGGTGATTTAGTCATTTTTGCTTGCTAAACCCCTGTTTTGGCAGGTCCATAACTTCTCCCTCAGGCACGTTCTGGAAAAAATGAAGACATGGCCAGGTAGGAAAAAAAAATATACAAGACCCCCGTATGGTGCGGGCATTTATATTCTCTTATAAATTATGGTGTGCATTTCCTTAAGACAATTTTTACTAAATTTCCAATACTTAGTCATTTTCTTGTTTTTCACCAAATTGCCATATTTTTCCAAAATGATGTCAGATTGCTATAATGACTTCCTGGTAACTCCACAACACCATCATGTGTTTTTCCCGCCTCATCACACATGCCACATCACAATACATGCCATGTCATCACTACCAACCATGCCACATCATCATACATGCCATCCTTTGACTTTCACTGAGTTCACTCTTGCCATCATGTCCTTGGTTATTCCTTTGTCATCACTGAACTCCTTTTGACATCAATGACAACCATATTCCATATTGCCAACACCTTGTTGGTTCAAAGGATATCTCAAGAAACCATTTGTCAAATATTGGAGCCGATTTAACTTCCACTGATAAGAAGTTCAAGTTTCAAGATCTATTTGATCCAATTGGAGCTATTCCTAACTCACTTGGTTCGAATCACAGGTTCCAGGATCATCCTCATATTTTCAGATTTGTTCTCACCATTTTCGGTATGAAGAGCAAGTTCATAAAGTCTCCACATTCGCTTGCATCCACTAATGGAGAATTCAAGCACATGTTTTTGGAGCATGATCCATTTACTCCCAAGAGTAAGATATCTCCAGACATATCTACTTGAGTTTGGGGCAGTTAAATCTTTTGGTGTGTTACAGTCCATTTTGAGGGGGGGGTTTTCCCATGAGGTTTTCTCCATTTTCTTGTTTCATGAACTGTTCTTTATTTGGATTATTATTGTATTGGGGTGACCTTTGGTCTCCGTTACTAGGGCCCTATCATTTATTACATCATAGTATAGCTTGAGGGGGGGTGTTGGGATATCTCATCATTCAGTTATGTACTTTTCATGTATGCATCTGCATGCATCCCAGTCACTAGTTTGATGCCTCCAGCACCTAGTCCCCAGTCTGCTAGCACCCGGGAGCTTATTTCCATTCAGTTTTAGCCCTCATAGTGCTTAGTGCGCCCTTCTTTCTTGATTACAGGAATCCACTTGATAAGTGCGCCTTTTATCACCTACCACTCCAGATCAATTCAGTTAGCTAGTTGTCTTTCCTTGATTTAAGGATAGATTGAACCCTAACTGTTGTTATCACTCTGATGGACCTCCAGTGAGACTAGACTGCCTATTCTGACTCTAGTTAGATCCTCATGCGCCCTCCACTGAGCCTCCTTCATTCAGTTAGTGCCTACATGTGCCAGTTACATGTACCACTCTCAGTTAGACTCAGTTTGACACCTGGTTGACCATTACGTTTGCATTGTGTTGTTGCAGCAACATCCCCCCCCCAAAAAATATTTTTTTGTACATATTGGGGCCCCTCCTTTTATTTTTTCTAGAAATACTGCCTTAAGGGGTTAATTCTCCTTTTTTACTTAGTCTTGTTTTCAAATGAAGTTTCTGCTTTGAAAATTTCAAGTTCTCTTATAAAGATTAAATTCAAGAAATTCTCCAAAAGATGCGGAAGCATCCAAGTTTGTCTCCCGAAACCGCGGAAAGTTTTCCTCTCGAAATTGTTGAAGCCATTAAGTTTTTCTCCTGAAATTGCGAAACCATTCAGGTTTCCCTTTCGAAACCGCGGGAGTCATTCGCATTTCTCTTCCGAAGCCGCCGAAAGACTTAGTGTCTTTAAAAAATCTTAAGTTTTTCCCCTCGAAATTGTGGGAGCCATTAAGAAATCTCTTCCGAAACGGCGGAACCATTCAGGTTTCCCTTCCGAAACTGCGGAAGCCATTCGCATTTCTCTCCCAAAAAACCCCGCGGAAAGACTTAGAGTTTTTATTGAAGTCGCGAAACCATTCCAGAAAGCCTCCCAAAACGGCGGAACCATTTAGGTTTCCCTTCCAAAACTGCGGAAGCCATTCGCATTTCTCTCCTGAAAAACCCCACGGGAAGACTTAGAGTTTTTATTGAAGTTGTGGAACCATTTGAGAAAGCCTCCCGAAATGGCGGAACCATTCGCATTTCTCTCCCGAAACACCCCGGAAAGACTTAGTGTTTTTATCGAAACTGCGGAAGCGTTTAGGTTTTTCTTCCGAAACCCCGCGGAGCACTTTTGGAAAGAACTTAAGCATCTCTCTCGACTTGCGGGAGCCATTCGCCAATCCTTTCCGAAATGGCGAAACCTTTCAGGTTTTCCTTTAGAAACTGCGGAAGTATTTGAGTTCTTTTCTCGGGAGCCATTCAAGAAAGTCTCCCGAAACGGCAGGAGCATTCACGAAATTGTTCTGCAATTGCGGAAGAAATTGGCATATCTCCATTGAAATTGCGGAAAGAAATTCAAAGCTCTCCTGAAACTGCGGGACGACTCGCCGAAACCGCTCGCGATAAGTTTCCAAAAAGTTGCATTTTGGAGGGATACGCCAATCTCTTCCGAAACGCCGAGGTAGTTCGCCATAACATTTCACAATTGCGGTATGAAATTAAAAACCCCGTTTTAATGGCACCACCAACCGGTTTAATGCCGCACGTGTCTAGCCTTTTTAAAAAGACGGTGGAGGTTTGACTGATCACATTGTTAGTTTTCGTTCAAACAAACGCTATTGGGAAGACCGCACCAGGACCACTCCAGCTCAGCTCGTCCACGACTGCGTCCACCTCATTTAGCTACTATCTTGTCGCCAGGTAGGTTTTTTAACCGCTATTTTTTGTCCCATCTCCACGTCAAGTTATTTTTGGGGATTTTCCCGTCCATAACGTGGCCGATAGAAATTGGTAGCATATGTTGTATTTTTTGTTTTTTTAAGGCCGCCGTGGCCCCTTAGGTTCCTTGTTCCTACCAGATAAAAGCCATAGCTGTGACCACCCAAGTTTTTCACCGGCCGCATTCCAAGCATTGTCACCCTCATTCAAACTTTGTACCGGCCACACAGCGTCTCGTAAATGTTATTAATAACAGTAGTGGTCGGCTGAACCCCTCACCTTTTGATGAATGTGGAAAATAGTCCCTTGTTTCATCATAGGATTGTTTCTCTCCAGGCTCACCCGCCATTGACCATTAGAAGTGAAATGATGAAGGATACCCTCTCTCCTAGGGCTAGGCAGGAAGAAGGTTGTTTCCACGCCATACGCTTACCTTTTCGGAAGCATTCCAAACTTTGTTTCCTTAATCAAGTCTCAGAACCATATTTCTTGTTTGGAGTGATTTATTTTGCTTCCCCAACATGCAGCTTCATAATTTGTCTATATTTCTCATTAGCATGTTGAATTGGTCCTCCTCTTTGTTAAAATCTCATAACAGGTTGCACATTTTTATAATGACTTGTATTTGGTTGCTAGCAGGGATAAGCAAGGATGCCAAAAGGTGGTAGAAAGAAAGTTGAAGTGATGGAACCAGAGCCAGTGCCACTTAGGACTGAAACTATGTTCCAAGATACTAAGTGTACCACTAGCATTCCTCCCGAAGTCTGTTAGGGCGATATTTACAGGATGATCAGGGACCAGGATATCCCAGATGCATTATTGGAAGAAGAGCAGATCTACCGCAACATCAGAACTTCAGGCATAGATAGGGATTCTACCCGCCCTGAATTGTTCCGATGTTTTGAAGTGATCGGGTGGATACTGGAACATGCTAACGCGGAGACAAGAGTATTACATGACAGCAGGGGAGAGGCCATCGCCTCATTCCATCCAACATATATTGCTACAGCCTATAAATTCTCACGTCCCTAGCAAGCTCTGAGTGATGAATGGTTGGGCCAGATGAACAATATTGAGATGGCCAAAAAATTATTGGTCGCAGGAAAGCACTTAAGAAAGAGAGGTAATGATGAATACGATGTTCAGAACCTAAGACCTCCTTTTAGGTTAATCGCCCCGATGCTATGCAGAATTTTCTGCATGCCCGATGGCACTGTATACAGGATACAGTGGGATCCCATCATCCACTTCGTAGCATTCAAAGGGACTGTGTTTGACTGGGCTACTATCCTTTCGGACAATTTGGCATCCACAGTGGCTGCTGCAAGAGAAGGTCTGGCCTTAAAAAATTCAAAATTTTACATGCCTTCCTATCTCATTGACTGTGTTTTGGCCAAGCTGTCTTTCCCCGGCTTAGGTTGCACATGGGATAAATCCAACACCCAGGTATACACTGCTTACAAGATAATGTGGGCTCAAAATTACAGAGCTAGCTATAAGCTCATCTGCGAGGAGTTCATCATGCCTCTATATGAGCAGATATTCAAGGAAGAGCCCAACTGTCTGTCAGAAATTTCCATGGAGATCCTAGAAAACTATGGAGATTTTTATTTCTCAGAGCAAGGCACCTACATCAGGATGTTTGGAGGGACCAAAGTGCCATAGAGTTTTCCAAAGTACGCTACTGACTATGTAGTCCTCAAGGAAGCAGTGAGACAAATTTTCCTGGATGGAATCGTAGCGGTGCTTAACAAGCAGCATAAGGCTTCTTTCCCTCCTTTACCCTTCTGCATATGAGCCTACAAATTCTTAGGGGTTGTATCAGCTGAGGAGTTTGTTCAAGAGCTGAAATCTTTCCACTTCGGTGAAATAATTTTTCATAGAAATGATAGGCGGGGGAAAGTTGCCGAGCATTGCAAAGAAATTTATGCTCATTTTGAATATGCTCATTATTATGATGCCGAGGAAGAGGCATTCAGGGGCATCAACAACATGACTGAGTTGCATATTTGTCATCAAGGCAGTGGAGCAAGCTCTAGCTCTACCACGGCCCGAAAATCTAGCCTGCAGAAAGAGAAAGAAACAGCTGATGCCCGATCCCAAGAAGAGCAAAGGTTGAAAGAGGAAGCAAGGTTGCAGCAAGAAGCTGAAGTTGCAAAGTTGCAGCAAGAAGCTGAAGTTGCAAAGTTACAGAAAGAAGCTGAGGATGTGAGACTGCAGAAAGAAGCCGAGGAAGCCCAGCTGTGGCAAGAAGCTGAAGTTGAAAAGTTGCAGCAAGAAGCAGAAAATGAAAGACTGCAGAAAGAATTTGAAGATGTGAGATTGCAGAAAGAAGCTGAGGAAGCCTAGCAGCAGAAAGAAGCAGAAGATGCAAACCAATTGGAAGAGAATGAAAATCAGCAGCAAGCTGAAGAAGAAGAAAGAAGGAAACAAGATGAACTGGGGAAAAAGACCAGAAGAAGAAATCAAGATAGCTGAAGATGCCCAAGCAGGTGGCTCCGGCACCCAGGATATGGAAATAGACATATCTCAAGCAGGTGTTTCCGGCACCCAAAATGTGGATGCAGACACAGCGCAAGCAGGTGTCTCCGGTACCCAAAATGTGGGAACAGATTCAACTCAAGTAATCCAGACCCCACCCGAAGAAGCAGAAATGAATATAATAGACCTCCCAATTGTCGCTTACACTCCATCAGAAGAGCATACGGTGTCTCGATGGGATGAATTTGTGTATGATAAGAAGAGAAAGGAAGTGGTCCTAAAATTGGAAGAAAGGATAAAGAGACTCTTCCAAGAAGATATTGTTACCCGGCAGGAGACCACAGTAATGCAAAATACAAATAAGGCTCCCTTAGCTATGGCATCCACCGCTGTAGAAGCAGCAAAAGCAACCCAGGACAATGTGGACGATATAGTTAGAGAAGTTGAGTCTACAAAGAGGAGAGCTCGCATGTTACAACATACTGTGGCTAATGAGCAGGCTTACAGGGATCTCGTAGTGAATAGGTATAATTTCCTGTCTGTTGAGCATAAGGAATTGTCAGACAAGTATAACCATTTAGAAGAATAAAAGGAGCACCTGGCAGTCCAGATGATGGTTTTAGAAGCACAAAAGAATGATGCAGAAGCTAGAGTGTCCCATCTAGAAGCAGATAAGCAGGCATTGGTTGAGCAATTAGATCATGCAGAGAGCAGAGCAATAGATATGTCTCCCTTCCATGAGCTGTCCTGTAGCATCCTGAAACAAATGCATGACACTCAGGAGCTGATTACTGAGGAAGTGTGCAAGCTCAAAGCCATGATGGTTAGATTAAAAGAAGTTAATGCAGAGGCCAATAGGCTTAAGGGTAAAAATACTCGGGTTAAAACAAACATCCTGAGCCAGATGGAATGGAGAGAAGGGAAGGTTGATTTCCCCAAGTATCTCCCATTCAAATCTGTAGATGGTTTTAATGAAGACATAGCTCTTTTGGAATTCTGCAGGAACTGTAGCCTTAAGCTAATGGCTAAGACCCAAGGGACAATGGATAAAAGTAACAGTCTTTATCAAAAAATCCATGAAGTGCATGATAAGTGCAAGTTGAGTTTCCCTCATTCCCTTGATGAGTTCCCGAGCAAAGAGCAACGTTTATCTAACTTGAAGGAAGAATTGGGTATCCAAACAGAATATGTAAAGAAGATTGATGTCTTAGCCATTGATGATCTCCATCATTATATTAGGATGTCATCAATACACAACCATTTGCTTAAAGAAATCCACCAAGCAGCAGTTATAGAAATTCAGGGTATTGGAGTAGAGCTTGGTAAAGATGTGACTTCCCAAAAAATCTTGCTCCCTTCCTCAGCAAATGTGGTTATTAGAGACACTGGTGTCTGGTTCAGTTACATTGCAGAAAAAGGAAAGAAAGTAGCAGCAGTAACAGCCAGTCCAAGTGCTTCTCTCCCAGTAGCAGCAACAGTAACAGCCAGTCCAAGTGCTTCTCTCCCAGCAGCAACAACAGTATAGCCATCCCGAGTGATTATCTCCCAGTTGGAGCGCCTTCCCAAGAGTGAACACGCTGATCCTAAGGCGTTGATTCCTATTTTTTGTATTTTGGCCTTCATATGTCTAAAGCGTAGAGCCATTGGACAACTGCCCTTTTCTTTTTAGGGAATTTTCTGTTTTAAGAAAAGGGTCACAATTTTTGTTTATTAAAAGGGAAAAGTCTGTAGGAGACAAGTGTAAAGAGCCAGGTGACAGCCCAAAGGGCATTTTGTAATAATATAAATAGAAGTTTAGGAAGCAGTGTAAAAGGACTTTTGGCAGGGAAATAATTTTCTGAACTTGTACGAGCTATCTTGCACTTGTTTCAAGAAAATAAAATCTACCTAATAAGAGCCTGGAGAGGACGTCTTTTGCATCGAAATGGATTTTGGATGCATGTTGTATTATTCCTGTGACTTCTATACTCTACTGTGAGATCTTTCTTTACTATCTTGAATTATTTCTTTGTATTGAATGATCTTACTTCTCTCTGTGCAAATGAATTCTCTCTTTCATGAGTAATGGAATATGTTATATCTGAATTAGAAACTATCTTCTAATATCTCTTGCTTTTGATGTGGATCTATCTTTAAGATTTAATGGCTGTCTGTTGAATTTTAGATAACTCTTCCAGCACATTACTCATACTTACAATTTGCTCCTTGCAGGAATAGTTTAGATTTATTTCGGTTTTAGACATAGATTTGTTTTCCAGTTCTGCATTTAGATTAAGTTAGTCTAGGCATTTGCAGATCATTCTAAATCATAAAATAAAAAATAACGGTGGATCGGGCCATAACCGGTATAATTGGAGCAAATCTCCAAACCCACGGTTGCCGGAACCGCTAACCGGACGGATTCCCCATACAAAATGGTGGACAATCTAATTGGGATAGTCTACCGGAGAGAATCCCTTTCTGATTGATGCTGCGATCTTTGGGGCATCAACAGTTTTTGGCGCTAGAAGGAGGGCCCGAAATTGCATGGCTGATAAAGGAAAACCTCCCAATGTCATAAATGTTACTGAAAACCCGCTTAAAGAAGGAATTTTAGACAGCCCAAATATTGAAGTAGCAAATCAAGAAAACCTCGTTTCTGATCCTGAGCCTCAAGAAGCATTGTATGCTGTACCTTTTACATAAATATAAGATTTGAGGAGGCATACACGATCTTATGTTAGACATCTAGGTGGTTTAAACGCAGTAAATTTCCTTCCTAGGAAAAGTTCCCCTAAAAAAGAGCGATAGTACACCCGTGATTTGATTCTTGTACAAAATTTTGAAGAGCTTGTGAATTTAACTTTAGAAGAAATTACAGACCCCTTGAACAAGGTCGATCTTGAAAACCCAGAAAATATTTCAGATCAAGAAAGTCTTGGAGAACTTATTACTCCAAAGAACACTCCACTGAACTCACCTTACAATTCCCCACCAGATTCTCCACATAGAGGCATGGCTGTACCTGCTTGGAGAGCAAGGGGAGTGTTGAATCTAGCTGGACCATTCCATAATCTTCCAAAAAATCCAGAGAAGGTCTTGCCTAAATTCGACCCAGGGAAATCCATTTCAGCCGAAGATCATCTCAAGAGTTTTTATTTAGCTCTGAATCTTTTGAACGTGCAGCATGAAGATGTAGTCTGCAGGCTTTTTCCATACACATTCGAGCCGAAAGTATCATCCTGGTATTTTATCCTACAACCTAGCTCAATCTCAAGTTGGGATGAATTTGAAAACTGTTTCTTAAAGAAATATGGAAACCAAAAAACTGTAGCTACACTTATGAAAGACTTCTTGTCCATGAGAATGGAAAAGAAAGAAAAGGTTCAAGAATTTAACCAAAGCTTCACAACAGTCTTAAATAATTTCAGTGAAGCAAATAAACCAGCAGAAGAATCTCTGGTTGAATATTATACAACAACTCTTGAAGGACCCATAGCAATGTTTGTTAAAAGATATAAGAAAACCACCTTGATAGAGAATTTCGAAGAAGCTAGAAAGGTGGAAGAGGAGGCGGATAACATTGCTAAACATGCCTTAGATGCTGAAACAAAACCAGCAGTCAGTAAAACAACCTTTCTTCTCACTAGAGGTAAGGAAGAGTCATCAACGGACATGGAGAATGTAGTTAAGATGATGCAGAAGTTATCCAATAAAATTGTAGATCTCGAGAAAGATAAGGTTGCTAGTACATCTAGGAAACCTTTCAATTCATTTTATAAAAAGAGGGAAGACAACGATCAACCTCATCCACCCATGAATACTTCCCCTGTTTTAAACCTCAATGAAATCGGGATGGAGAACTTCTGCACCTTTCATCAAGAACCGCATTCGGAAAAGAGCTACCCACAATGGATTAACTCTATGAGTTTAGTCATGAACCAAATGCTGGATTCATAGATTCCAGATCAAGACGATCCTCTAGAGGAATCGATCCTTGAGTTAGAAGAACCACCTCCGGATACTACTATGGTGCTATGGGATTGGGTACCTATAACTGAATCAGCAGAAGAAGATCCCATAGAAAGCTCTCTCTCTGCTGTGAATATTAATACTCGCAGTAAAGGCCCTATGACGGATCCTGTGCCAAACTCAACTCCTCCCAAGCCTAAAGTTTCAAAAGAAATGCCTAGAAGGCATATAACGATCATTCCACCGCAACCTAAAGTTAGCCAAACAACGGCCAAACAACCAAACATTGACACCATAGTTCAGCCACCTAAGCTCACAATGAGTAAAACATATCATCCAGCCCGAATTGGGAACGAGTCTGATATAGGATATGAAATTATTGAGGATATAAAGAAAGTCAAAGCAAATGTGTCAATATTCGACATGTGCAGTTTGCCTCACCAACGAGACAAGCTGTTGCATGTTATACAACCCCAGACCAGCACTCCATTAACAGACTCTCAAGAAGATCCCGAAATTAATGAGGCTAGTATCGACGGGAAATCTAAATCTCAAACATTGCCATTCCTATTGACCTTTGAAATTTTCAATCATAATGTTCACAATTGTTTGGTAGATTCTGGAGCATCTTCAAATGTCATGCCATTGTCAATTTGTAAAAACATTAACGGGAAACCTGTGCCATATTCGGCCCAAATTATCCAGTTAGATAGGATTGCTGTCAAAGTGATTGGGGAGATGAAAGATGTTCTCATTAGATTATCAGCCGACTCTAAAGTCTGTCAGTTTATCGACATAATGGTAGTTGATATTCCTGAAGCTTATGGTCTGATCTTAAGTAGGGACTGGTCTACCAAGCTGAATGGTTACTTTGCAACCGATTGGTCTCATCTGTGGTTTCCTTATCAAAATAGGCAGAATCAGATCAAAGTCCTGAGAGAACCACACATGAAGCAAAATGTAACTCAACTAGAGGGAAAGAATGAGGCTGTAACCTTCTCATCCTCGATTCTGGGGAATTATTTCTTAGAAATTGATCTGGGTAATTATCAGTCTGAAACCATCAGCCATGAATCAGATGAACAGTCCGATCTCCTTTATTTCTCTCGGACTAATGATGTTGACTGTAATATAGTTAGTTTAGTCACTGAATTAGATCATAGAGATACTAAGTTAGCTGAATCAAAAGATATTTTTTGGACATTATACTTTGACGGTTCTAAAACTCTGGAAGGATCCAGAGCCGGTTGTGTTCTGATGGATCCAAGAAGAAACAAGTATTTTTTGTCCTGTAGATTAGAATTTGATTGTACTAACAACACGGCTGAATATGAAGCTTTGGTACATGGGTTAAAGAAATCCATTGGTTTAAATGTTAAATACCTGAAGGTTTTTGGTGACTCAGAAATAGTTGTAAGATAGGTAAGGGACACCATTCATTGTCTCTCACCTCATTTGAAGGGTTATTAGGCTGAGGTATGGGATTTAATTATGCATTTTGATGCTTTCAATATAAAGTCTATTCCTAGATTGCAAAATTCTGCAGCTGATCTGTTAGCAACATCCGCTTCTAGATTGGTGCCATCTAATAACAAATGCTCAATTGAATTAATTTTCAGGTTCCCCGTTCTCGATAACATCAAAAAATTCAGAGTTTTTGATGATGACGAACAGATTATCAATTTTCTAATGAACGAAGACAGCTTCCAAGGAGCCGTGATAGATGAAGAAGAACACGATTTTGATTTGCTAAAGAAGGATGCAGATAAAGGAAATTTCATCCCCAAAGGGGTAAGGTCACTCGAAATGCTGTTCGATCTTCAAAATAAGTTCAAAAGGCCAGCTAAAACAAAAACTAACAGTTCATCAATGCAACATGAGTTAGTTAATTTAGGTACCGAGGCAGAACCAAAATTTGTCAACCTTGGTAAATGTTGTTCACCAGGAGAAAGAGATAGGTTCATCCAACTATTTAAGCAATATAAGGATGTTTTTGCATGGACCTATGAGGATCTGAAAATGTATGACGTCCGCATTATTCAGCATGTTATACCGATGAAAGCGGGTGTCAAGCCATTTGAACAACAATTAAGAAGGATGCATCCTACTCTGGAACCTCTGATTCAAAAGGAATTAAAGAAACTCCTGGATACTAAAATAATCTTTAAGGTTCGGCATTCTGAGTGGGTTGCTGACTCAGTTCCCGTAAGAAATAAGTCAGGAGAGATAAGACTATGTGTAGACTTTAGGAATTTAAATAGAGCTTCGGATAAAGACAACTACCTTGTCCCTTCAATGGAACAAATCCTTCAAATGGTGTCAGGATCTGAGCTATTTTTTCTTCTCGATGGTTTCTCTGGCTACAATCAGGTATTAGTAACTGAAGAAGATCGTCTTAAGACTACTTTCCGCACTAAGTGGGGAACTTTCGCATATAGAAGGATGCCATTTGGTTTGATAAACGTAGGAGCTACAATCCAACGAGCAATGGGTATCGCCTTCTGAGGATTGGGTGGGCAATGTGTTGTTGTCTACTTAGATGATGTGATAGTTTTTTTCAAAGAAAAGGGAAGATCATGTTGTCCATTTGAAGCATATCTTTGATCGTTGTCGAAAATATGGTATTTCATTAAATCCCAAGAAGAGTGTGTTCGCTGTTCCCGAAGGTAAACTCTTGGGTCATATCATTTCCAAAGGAGGAGTCTCAATAGATCAGGAAAGAGTACAAGCGATCAATAAAATTCCAATGCCTTATAACAAGAAATCTATGCAGTCCTTTATGGGTACAATCAATTTCATCCGAATATTTGTTCCATATTTCGCACAAATTGTTAAGCCATTGCAACAAATGGTTAAACAAAGCATACAGTTCAAGTGGACAGATTTGGAAAAGGACGCATTTAGAGATATTAAGGAAGCCATAGCTAAAGGTCCTTCCTTAAGAAGCAAAGATTTTGATAAAGATTTTATCCTGTATACCTTTGCTTCGGATGACTCCCTCGCAACTGTACTCACGCAAAAGGTGGAGCTAGGAGACGAATACCCAATCTCGTTTATGAGCACTGGTCTGCAAGGGGTTGAGCTGAACTATCCCGTGGTTGACAAGCATGCATATGCTGTCTTCAAAGCAGTCAAACAATTCAGGCCATATATTCTTAAGAACAGAACTAAAGTTATAGTTCCCCACCCAGCTGTTAGATCTCTCTTCGTTCAAAAGGAACTAGGAGAAAGGAGGGGAAACTGGGTCACAACTCTTCAAGAATATGACTTAGAATTTAAACCGGACACTATCATCAAAGGACAAGGCTTGTGCAAATTGCTTACAGGAAACTCGACTGATGAAGAACAACATTGGAAGAATGAGGCTGAGCTAAACCTAGTTGAAGTATGTCCTATCTTCTCAACTCCTCAGTCATGGTACATAGATCTGGTGCATTATTTACAGCAAGAATACCTACCTGACCATTGGAACTCTAAGCAAAGAAGGGCACTCCATTTGAAATCAGCACCTTATCAAATCATTGATGGGATACTTTTCAGAAAGAATTATGATGGAGTTTTCCTTAGATGTCTAGAAAAGGAAGATGCAAGTAAAGTTGTAAAGAATTACACGATGGCCCCGCTGGTGGACATCATTTAGGGGATACAACAGCACACAAGATACTTAGAGCTGGATATTATTGTCCCACTCTGTTCCGAGATGCCCATACGTATGCACGAAACTGTGATGTATGCCAAAGAAGTGCCGGGAAATTACCTAAGGCAGCAGGACCCTTGCAGCCGGTTATTATCTTTGAGCCTTTTGAGTAGTGGGGTATAGATGTTATCGGAGAGATAAATCCAAAATCTTCTTTGCAACATCGATACATCCTAATGGCTACCGACTACTTCACTAGATGGACGGAGGCTATCCCGTTGCGCAAGATCAATGAAGACGCGGTCATCAGCTTCTTGAAGGAGAACATCATAACCAGGTTTGGGGTTCCAATTTCCCTTGTTTTTGATAATGCTCCCTATTTTTCGTCTTTCAAGATAAATGAATTTTTTTATGAATGGGGAATTAAGCTGCATTATTCAGCCAATTATTACCCTCAAGGGAACGGATTAGCTGAATCTTCAAACAAAAACCTTATTCGAATTCTCAAGAAAACTGTGATAGAAAACCAGCGAAGTTGGCATATAGCTCTCCCAAATACCTTATGGGTAGATAGGGTGACTCCAAAGAATGCATTAGGGGTTTCCCCTTTCACTCTTGTTTATGGCAAGGAAGCCATGCTTCCCCCCAATATCTTTCTCCCATCCTTACAGTTATCCCAAGCCTCTCGAGGGTCTGGTATCCAAGTCTTACAATCCAGGATCAATACCCTGCTTCAACTTGAAGAAGCCCGACAGAAAGCTAAAGACCGATTCCATCAACACCAAGACATAGTTAAGAGATGGTTTGATAAGAGGAAGTCCAGTAAAAGAACTTTTGAAGTTGGGGATTTAGTCCTGAAATGGGATCATAATCACGAAGGCAAAGGGATGCACACGAAATTCCAACATTTATGGATAGTCCCTTACCAAATTTCGGCAAAGATAGGCCCATCCACTTATAAGTTAACAGACCTTGAGGGAGAAGAAGTAACCCTTCCTCTCAATGGCCTCGCCCTGAAACAATACTTTGCATAGTCTCACTGAGACTTTCTGTACATAAATAATTTTTTTCTTTTATGTTGCTTTAGCCTTTTGTTTTCATTATTTTCAGCCATTTTGTTTCTTTTCTTGTCATTTGAACCTTTGCACCGAGTTTGCTTTCTGAAATCCCCTGCGGTTGAGTTTCTCATCAAGATAGATCTCTCAAAGAAATCTCACAACCCATGATTCCAGAACTATGCTCGAATGAAAGTTTATCTATGTATTGTGCTCTTGCTGAACTTTTTTCAGAAGGAAGGAAGCCTACTCTGCTAGTCAAACTAATCCTGTTTAAATAGCAGAGATCTATGACTATCTTTATTGCTATCTTTGGGCTCCACCCACTCTCACACTTAAAGGCATCTCAAGAAGGTTATTGAAGTTGGACCCATGGAAAGTAGCACATCCCGAGGGCATAGGGTATTGAAATGACTCCATGCTGCAAATTTAACAGCCAAAATGGCTTATACTCAAGGGTCTGTTTTCCAGAGATTCTCGCCTCAATTGAAGCATGGCTGAGACAAAAGCAAAAGAATGGAAAGTCAATAAAGCTGTTTAAGAAAGACTCAGCTCAAAATAGGCTCGTCTCCGTCCATGAGGCTTGATCAAACCAATAAAATCTCTCACTCACACAAAAGGACATTATGGATTGAGGAACCTAAATCAAAGATCATGTCTACATAAAATATTTCTGGAAGGCTCAAACAACAAAATTGTCAAAAGTATAAACATCCAAAAGGATGCAAGCGGCGTGGGAATGAGGAACAAGAGCAATAATGTCCATGAGAAAGTGTTGCAAATCCTGTGGAGTCCGATAGCAATAGCCATCTGAAAGATGAATCTTCTAAAATGAATCCCATATGTTGGCCCTTTGAGAGTTTTAAAGATGTCTCTGTCAAAGCTCCCCTTTCCCCAATGGCTAGCAAATAAAGTGCCTTCTTCCTTCACCAAGATTCAAGTGCTCAGATGAATATTGCATATAAGATGGATATCTTTTAATAAGGTTTCGGATCATGGAGAGGAATGTTTCATAGATCTGTGTTCGCCAGCGCCTCGCCAATTGTTGTTGCAGCAACATCCCCCGCCAAAAAAATATATTTTTTTGTACATATTCAGGCCCCTCCTTTTTTTTTTTCTAGAAATACTGCCTTAAGAGGTTAATTCTCCTTTTTTACTTAGTCTTGTTTTCAACTGAAGTTTCTGCTTTGAAAAGTTCAAGTTCTCTTCTAAAGATTAAATTCATGAAATTCTCCCGAAGCTGCGGAAGCATCCAAGTTTGTCTCCTGAAACCGCGGAAAGTTTTCCTCTCGAAATTGCGGAAGCCATTAAGTTTTCCTCCTGAAATTGCGAAACCATTCAGGTTTCCCTTCCGAAACTGCGGGAGTCATTCGCATTTCTCTTCCGAAGCCGCCGAAAGACTTGGTGTATTTAAAAAATATTAAGTTTTTCCCCTCGAAATTGCGGGAGACATTCAGAAATATCTTCCGAAAAGGTGGAACCATTCAGGTTTCCCTTCCGAAACTGCAGAAGCCATTCACAGTTCTCTCCCAAAAAACCCCGCGGAAAGACTTAGAGCTTTTATTGAAGTTTTGGAACCATTCAAGAAAGCCTCCCGAAACGGTGGAACCATTCAGGTTTCCCTTCCGAAACTGCGGAAGCCATTCGCATTTATCTCCCGAAAAACCTCGCGGGAAGACTTAGAGTTTTTATTGAAGTTGTGGAACCATTTGAGAAAGCCTCCCAAAACAACAGAACCATTCGCATTTCTCTCCCGAAACTCCGCGGAAAGACTTAGTGTTTTTATCGAAACTGCGGAAGCATTTAGGTTTTTCTTCTGAAACCCCGCGGAGCGCTTTTGGAAAGAACTTAAGCATCTCTCTCGACTTACGGGAGCCATTCGCCAATCCTTTCTGAAATGGAGGAACCTTTCAGGTTTCCCTTCCGAAACTGCGGAAGCGTTCGAGTTCTTTTCCGGGGAGCCATTCAAGAAAGTCTCCCGAAATGGCGGGAGCATTCACGAAATTGTTCTGCAATTGCGGAAGCAATTGGCATATCTCCATCGAAATTGTGGAAAGAAATTCAAATCTCTCCCGAAACTGTGGGACGACTCACCGAAACCGCCCGCGATAAGTTTCCAAAAGGTTGCATTTCGGAAGGATATGCCAATCTCTTCCGAAACGCCGAGGCAGTTCGCCATAACATTCCACAATTGCGGGTGAAACTCGTAAGTCCGCCCTGCAAGTGACGGTCGCGCACAAATGCCGAGATGGCTTGAAATGATCGCGTCGTACAAGAAATTAAAAACCCCGTTTTAATGGCACCACCAACCGGTTTAATGCCGCACGTGTCTAGCCTTTTTAAAAAGATGGTGGAGGTTTGGTTGATCACATTGTTAGTTTTCGTTCAAACAAACGCTGTTGGGAATACCGCGCCAGGACCACTCTAGCTCAGCTCGTCCACGACCGCGTCCACCTCATTCAGCCACTATCTTGTCGCCAGGTAGGTTTTTTAACCGCTATTTTTTGTGCCATCTCCAAGTCAAGTTATTTTTGGGGCTTTTCCCGTCCATAACATGGCCGATAGACATTGGTAGCATATGTCGTTATTTTTTGTTTTTTAAGGCCGTCGTGGCCCCTTAGGTTCCTCATTCCTACCAGCTAAAAGCCATAGCTGTGACCACCCGAGTTTTTCACCAGCCGCATTCCAGGCATTGTCACCCTCATTTAAAACTTCGTACCAGCCACACAGCGTCTCGTAAATGTTATTAATAACAGTAGTGGTCGGCTGAACCCCTCACCTTTTGATGAATGTGGAAAACAGTCCCTTATTTCATCATAGGATTGTTTCTCTCCAGGCTCACCCGCCATTGACCATTAGAAGTGCAATGATGAAGGATACCCTCTCTCCTAGGGCTAGGTGGGAAGCAGGTTGTTTCCACGCCATACGCTTACCTTTTTGGAAGCATTCCAAACTTTGTCTCCTTAATCAAGTCTCAGAACCATATTTCTTGTTTGGAGTGATTTATTTTGCTTCCCCAACATGCAGCTTCATAATTTGTCTATATTTCTCATTAGCATGTTGAATTGGTCCTCCTCTTTTTTAAAATATCATAACAGGTTGCACATTTTTATAATGACTTGTATTTGGTTGCTAGCAGGGATAAGCAAGGATGCCAAAAGGTGGTAGAAAGAAAGCTAAAGTGATGGAACCAGAGCCAGTGCCACTTAGGACTGAAACTATGTTCCAAGATACTAAGTGTACCACCGACATTCCTCCCGAAGTCCGTTGGGGTGATATTTACAGGATGATCAGGGACCAGGATATCCCATATGCATTATTGGAAGAAGAGCAGATCTACCGCAACATCAAAACTTCAGGAATAGCTAGGGATTCTACCCGCCCTGAATTGTTCCCATCTTCTGAAGTGATCGGGTGGATAATAGAACATGCTAACGCGGAGACAAGAGTATTACATGACAGCAGGGGAGAGGCCATCGCCTCATTCCATCCAGCATATAATGCTGCAGCTTATAAATTCTCACGTCCCCAGCAAGCTCTGAGTGATGAATGGTTGGGCCAGATGAACAATATTGAGATGGCCAAAAAATTATTGGTCACAGGCAAGCACTTAAGAAAGAGAGGTAATGATGAATATGATGTTCAGAACCTAAGACCTCCTTTTAGGTTAATCGCCCTGATGCTATGCAGAATTTTCGGCATGCCTGATGGCACTGTATACAGGATACATTGGGATCCCATCATCCACTTCATAGCATTCAAAGGGACTGTGTTTGATTAGGCTACTATCCTTTCGGACAATTTGGCATCCACAGTGGCTGCTGCAAGAGAAGGTCCGGCCTTAAAAAAGTCATAATTTTACATGCCTTCCTATCTCATTGACTGTGTTTTGGCCAAGCTATCTTTCCCCGGCTTAGGTTGCACATGGGATAAAGCCAACGCCCCGGTCTACACTGCTTACAAAATAATGTGAGATCAAAATTACAGAGCTAGCTATAAGCTCATATGCGAGGAGTTCATCATGCCTGTATATGAGCAGATATTCAAGGAAGAGCCCAACTGTCTGTCAGAAAATGCCATGGAGATCCTGGAAAACTATGGAGATTTTTATTTCTCAGAGTAGGGAACCTACATCAGGATGTTTGGAGGGACCAAAGCACCATACATTTTTCCAAAGTACGCTACTGACTATGTAGTCCTCAAGGAAGCAGTGAGACAAATTTTCCTGGATGGAATCGGAGCGGTGATTAACAAGCAGCATAAGGCTTCATTCCCTCCTTTACCCTTCTGCATAGGAGCCTACAAATTCTCAGGGGTTGCATAAACATTTTTCATAGAAATGATAGGTGGGGGAAAGTTGCCAAGCATTGCAAAGAAATTTATGCTCATTATTATGATGCCGAGGAAGAGGCATTCAGGGGCATCAACAACATGACTGAGTTGCAGATTTGTTGTCAAGGCAGTGGAGCAAGCTCTAGCTCTACCACGGCCCGAAAAGCCAGCCTGCAGAAAGAGAAAGAAGCAGCTGATGCCCGATCCCAAGAAGAGCAAAGGTTGAAAGATGAAGCAAGGTTGTAGCAAGAAGCTGAAGTTGCAAAGTTGCAGCAAGAAGCTGAAGTTGCAAAGTTGCAGCAAGAAGCTGAAGTTGCAAAGTTATAGAAAGAAGCTGAGGATGCGAGACTGCAAAAAGAAGCTGAGGAAGCCCAGCTGCGGCAAGAAGCTGAAGTTGCAAAGTTGTAGCAAGAAGCAGAAAATGAAAGACTGCAGAAAGAAGCTGAAGATGTGAGATTGCAGAAAGAAGCCGAGGAAGCCCAGCAGCAGAAAGAAGCAGAAGATGCAAACCAATTGGAAGAGAATGAAAATCAGCAGCAAGCTGAAGAAGAAGAAAGAAGGCAACAAGCTGAAGTGGGGCAAAAGATGGAAGAAGAACTCAAGACAGCTGAAGATGCCCAGGCAGGTGGCTCCGGCACCCAGGATATGGAAATAGACATATCTCAAGTAGGTGTTTCCGACACCCAAAATGTGGAGGCGGACACAGCGCAAGCAGGTGTCTCCGGTACCCAAAATGTGGGAATAGATTCAGCTCAAGCAGTCCAGACCCCACCGGAAGAAGCATAAATAAATATAATAGACCTCCCAATCGTCCCTTACGCTCCATCAGAAGAGCATATGGTGTCTCGATGGGATGAATTTGTGTATGATAAGAAGAGAAAGGAAGTGGTCCTAAAATCGGAAGAAAGGATAAAGAGACTCTTCCAAGAAGATATTGTTACCCGGCGAGAGACCACAATAATGCAAAATACAAATAAGGCTCCCTTAGCTATGGCATCCTCCGCTGTAGAAGCAGCAAAAGCAACACAGGACAATGTGGCCGATATAGTTAGAGAAGTTGAGTCGACAAAGAGGAGAGCTCACATGTTACAACATACTGTGGCTAATGAGCAGGCTTACAGGGATCTCGTAGTGAATAGGTATAATTGCCTGTCTGTTGAGCATAAGGAATTGTCAGACAAGTATAACCATTTAGAAGAAGAAAAGGAGCACTTGGCAGTCCAGATGATGGTTTTAGAAGCAGAAAAGAATGATGCAGAAGCTAGAGTGTCCCATTTAGAAGCAGATAAGCAGGCATTGGTTGAGCAATTAGAGCAGGAAGAGAGCAGAGCAATAGATATGTCTCCCTTCCATGAGTTGTCCTGTAGCATCCTGAAACAAATGCATGACACTCAGAAGTTGATTACTGAGGAAGTGTGCAAGCTCAAAGCCATGATGGTTAGATTAAAAGAAGTTAATGCAGAGGCCAATAGGATTAAGGGTAAATATACTCGGGTTAAATCAAACATCCTGAGCCAGATGGAATGGAGATAAGGGAAGGTTGATTTCCCCAAGTATCTCCCATTCAAATCTGTAGATGGTTTTAATGAAGACATAGCCCTTTTGGAATTCTGTAGGAACTGTAGCCTTAAGCTAATGGCTAAGATCCAAGGGACAATGGATAAAAGTAATAGTCTTTATCAAAAAATCCATGAAGTGCATGATAAGTGTAAGTTGAGTTTCCCTCAGTCCCTTGATGAGTTCCTGAGCAAAGAGCAACGTTTATCTGACTTGAAGGAAGAATTGGGTATCCAAACAGAATATGTAAAGAAGATTGATGTCTTAGCCATTGATGATCTCCATCATTATATTGGGATGTCATCATACACAACCATTTGCTTAAAGAAATCCACCAAGCAGCAGTTGTAGAAATTCAGGGTATTGGAGTAGAGCTTGGTAAAGATGTGACTTCCCAAAAAATATTGCTCCCTTCCTCAGCAAATGTGGTTATCAGAGACACTGGTGTCTGGTTCAGTTACATTGCAGAAGAAGAAAAGAAAGCAGAAGCAGCAGCAGTAGTAACAACTAGTCCAAGTGCTTCTCTCCCAGCAGCAGCAACAGTAACAACCAGTCCAAGTGCTTCTCTCCCAGTAGCAACAGCAGTAACAGCCAGCCTGATTGATTCTCTCCCAGCTGGAGCGCCTTCCCAAGAGTGAACACGTTGATCTTAAGGCATTGATTCCTATTTTTTGTATTTTGGCCTTCATATGTCTAAAGCGTAGAGCCATTGGACAGCTGTCCTTTTCTTTTTAGGGAATTTTCTGTTTTAAGAAAAGGGTCACAATTTTTGTTTATTAAAAGGGAAAAGTCTGTAGGAGACGAGTTTAATGAGCCAGGTGGTAACCCAAAGGGCATTTTGTAATAATATAAATAGAAGTTTAGGAAGCAGTTTAAGAGGACTTTTGGCAAGGAAATAATTTTCTGAACTTGTACGAGCTATCTTGCACTTGTTTCAAGAAAATAAAATCTACCTAATAAGAGCCTGGAGAGGACGTCTTTTGCATGGAAATGGATTTTGGATGCATGTTGGATTATTCCTGTGACTTCTATACTCTACTGTGAGATATTTCTTTACTGTTTTGAATTATTTCTTTGTATTGAATGATCTTACTTCTCTCTGTGCAAATGAATTCTCTCTTTCATGAGTAATGGAATATGTTATATCTGAATTAGAAGCTATCTTCTAATATCTCTTGCTTTTGATGTGGATCTATCTTTAAGATTTAATGGCCGTCTGTTGAATTTTAGATAACTATTCCAACACATTCCTCATACTTACAATTTGCTCCTTGCAAGCATAGTTTAGATTTATTTCGGTTTTAGACATAGATTTGTTTTCCAGTTCTGCATTTAGATTAAGTTAGTCTAGGCACTTGCAGATCATTCTAAACCATAAAATAAAAAAGAACGGTGGATCAGGCCATAACCGGTATAATTGGAGCAAATATCCAAACCCACGGTTGCCGAAACCGCTAACCGGACGGATTCCCCACACCAAACGGTGGACAATCTAATTGGGATAGTCTACCAGAGAGAATCCCTTTCTGATTGATGCTGCGATATTCGAAGCATCAACACATTGATGACTCCATTGATATGATGATGAGACTCCTAGTTGGAGCCAAGCTATTCCATGCAGTATATTCGAATGACCTCCTTGGTTAATTCGTATTGTTCACTCATTGTGACAGTATTATATGTTGATGTATATGTAACTTCGGAATGTATTTCACATATATGTATATTGTATTCCTATAGAGATGGTATTATTCCTCTAGAAGGAAGTGTCGTCATTTATATTGTAAGTGTCGTAACTTATACTTGATGGGTTATTAGACCACCTTATTTGGGGTCGGCCCTGTATAAGTCATGTGGTTCAAAGGGTTATTAGACCACCCTATTGGGGGTCGGCCATGTGGGTCAAAGGGTTATTAGACCACCCTATTGGGGGTCGGCCCACTCAGCATTATGTTATGTGGTAAAGTTCGAGCCTACATGAGTTAGGTAAAAAGGCAAGTCAAGTCAAGTATAAATAGAGTGCGGGAGGCACTCTATTTGCTCACTCACTTCTCACACATGCACTCAAGGAGGAGTGGCGCACTTATGGAGGAGGAGGATCTGCTGCTAGGTTATGGCTATCTCTCTTGGTTGGTTGTATCATTGCTCTATCTATCTCTGAGGAAGTTATTGGGGTTTTTCACCTTTATGGTTTTCCCCAAGTAAATCTTTGTGTCTCTTGTGTGCTTGCATTATTGTCTCCATGATTGATATGCTGTAGATATGCTGTACATGTTGTTCTCTCAGTTAAGATCCTAGATTATATTGAAGTAAATTCTGAAAAGTTAACATGGTATCAGAGCTAGCCTGAAAGAAGGCATGATATGGCATGTATGACACTTGTTGCACTTACGATGCTAGGGCTTGATATAGCAAAAACCAGTCATCGTAGAACTTTCCCTATAAATCCGTTTTGGAGAAGTTTTCGGATCTGAAATTGTCACAGGCCGAAGCTAAGATCTCCAGGTATCTTGTGTCCAAAGGACAACTTCTAATTCGTTGTATTTTGTGATTTATGATCTGTACAATATAGGGTTTCTGCCTCTTCCAGATCTGAGTCAAAATCAGGTGACCTTGGGAAAAAGGTCATATCTTGGGCTAGGAAGCTCCAAATGAAATTTAGTAAAAAGTGACAGGTAGTGCACAGTCTGTACTATCTCAGACAACTTTTTCAGAGGCCGAAGTTGAACCAGTGACACGTGGCACGCCGTACAAGTTCGCTCTCCTGTATTATCCCATAAACAGGTCACGTTGCGACATTTGGCATAACTCTCTCTCAGAGAGTCCAATTGAGGTCAGACCTGTCAGGATGGAAAGGTAACAGGCCAAGATATATTAGAAAACGTTTTCAGAGGCTGAAGTTAAAACAGTGACACGTGGCACGCCGTACAAGTTCGCTCTCCTGTTTTATCCCAAAACAGGTCACGTTGCGACATTTGGCATAACTCTCTCTCAGAGAATCCAATTGAGGTCAGACCTGTCAGGATGGAAAGATAACAGGTCAGGGTATCTCAGGAAACTTTTTCAGACCTTGTGGATCAAAAATTTCGGAGTTACACCAGAAACAATCAGGTACATATTTCTGTCAAAATAGAATTATTTTTTTGGTACCTTCATTCATGGCTTCCGGAATTTAGGGCTTTGGAGAAAGTTGGATTTTTTGTAATCGGAGACCACGGATGGATGCTAATAATCAAAATAGAAATTTAGAGACCAAGATCAGAATTTTTGGTTGGGCAGAAGGCCGGGCTTGATTAGACCCTAGTTCGGGACTTTGATCAGAAAAGTGGAAAATTAGGGCTTCTGTAAAAATGGGAATTTTTGAAATCTGTGACCACGGCTGGAAGCTCCTCAGAAAAATAGAAGCTTAGAGCTTTGGATCAAACATTTTGATGGGGCAAAAGAGTGGGCTTCATCAAACCCCAGTTCAGGGTCATGTCCAGTGAATCCGGAAGTTTCAAAGGCAAAATTGAGGAGTGGAACTTTGCAGTTTTCAAATTCTGAATATACCAGTTTGATCAGCTCATCAAGGAGCATATTTCTATCCTTTCGAAAGTTTGAAATTCAAAGTTTGAATTTTTGGGGTTTCTCTGACAAACCCATATCCAGCTCCAGGTCCAGTTCTTGCAAATCAAGTGGATTGGGTTAATCCTAGAAGAAGATGGATTGATCATCTGCATGAGTAAAGAAGTTCCTGTTTCAGAGGGAGATGAGGCTAAGGCCTTACATAAGAAGATAACAAGCGATCTCAACAGGTATGACTCATCGAGGTATGTTTCGATATTTATCCATGATTAAGTTTATGGTATGTTTTTCTTCATGTTATTACGGTTAGTACAATTTTGATTTTAGATTTGTCGTATCACCTTAACAAAATTATGAATGCATGATAGAAGATATTCATTGGTTAGGGTGTTGACACTTATGATTGTACTAATGCATTATGGTGTTGTATGAGGTTTATGTTGTCTACTAACATGAAAGGTACACCAAGAAAGACAAATCATGTTCTGATCCAAGAACATATGATCATGATAACATGAGGACAAAGACTCATCCATTGTCACGGATCTCATAGAAGATCCATTTACGAGGTATGTATAACTTGGTTTTGTAATAGTTAACCTATGAGATATACAGGTTACTAGCACAAGTCATTGAAGAAGAACAAGAAGACATCATGTGAGTATGTTAGACATAAATAGCTAGCATGCTAATCCAGGTATGTTTTTCCTATATCAAGATAGAATCCTACCTTGTGTTAGGATCTTATACTGTTGTGTTGTTTGATAATGATTATTCATGAAGTCGTAGGTTTGAATAAGTCATGGCTGTATGCATATTATATTTCTTACCATAATTGATGATATGACTAACCAGAAGAATCATGAAGGTATAGGTTTGAATAATCACAGGTTTTATGCATATTATATCTCTTATCTTGATTGATGATTCAACTAACCTGAAGAGTCATAGGTTTGAGTAATTATAGGTTTAGACATGTTATGCTTCTTATGATTTGACTAACCATAAGAATCCTACATAAACCTTGAATGATAATGCTTATTATTTCTGTTTGAAATGATCATGACTATACATGCTTGAGATTATTGTGTTTTAATAGTATACTAATGAATGTATGATTTTATATGAGATCACAAGGATAACACATTCATGATACTAATAAGCATGCACAGGAACCAAGGATGAATATGAGTTCAAGAACAGGTAATCCAGGAAGCAAAGATCAAGAGGGAGTTGACCATCTTTCCACAACAGAAAGGTGTAGAAGAAGCTACTTCAGATTAGGACTCCAGCAGCTCCTGTAAGGAAGCAAAGACTCAGAGGGAGTCCACCCAACGAACAAACAAAGATAAGTATTTTAACTTCTTGCATATTTGTTTGAATAAAATTGTTCAATGATGTATATGCTCATGGTCTTAGACTTAGGATATGTATTGTGCATATTAGAATAATTACATTAATGAACAGTATACTACTAATATGCATGGGTAAGTAGCCTATGGCACTGTACAACATTCCATTGCTACTTATCTAGAATGAAACCTCTTTGCTGACATGTTGGGAGTTGTGCACACTCTTAACAATGTTCTGGTAGAGATTGGAAGGCATCTAGAAAGTTACGGGATATGGATAAATGTTGTATTGAAGCATTGGCTAAGATAATTGCATGACTGTATGACATATTTATTTATGTGTAAGAATTTGTTCTGAAAACTATGAGATGTTTTCTAATCATGCAATTTAACTTGTTGTGTAGGAAAGATCGTATGCCATCTCCTACAAAAGAAGAACTACAACATTTGTTCAGCAACAAATTATCTATTGAAGATATTGAAGTTCCTAGGATACGTGAAGAATGCCATGATCCGTCGATCATGAAGAACGATGTTTGGGATGCGGTCCCAAGAAGTGAAGGGAAGTTTGTTATGACTTCCAAATGGAACTATCAGATCAAGCATGTTGCAGATGGCAGCATTAAGAAATATAAAAGTGATGAAATAGAAGATGCACCAAATGGATTTCAAGACAGCATGGTGCAGTCTTATATGTGTGCAGAACTTGGTGAAGATAGATTGATTTCCAACACGCAGCGGAAGCTTGCTGCCAAGTTCGAGATGAAATATTTGGGAATGATGCACTATTTCCTAGGTATGGAGATGTGGCAGAGTGCAGGTGGGATCTTCCTTGGTCAAGGGAAGTACACAGTAGATATCCTGAAGAGATTTGGGATGATGGATTGCAAGGCCATGGCCACACCGATGGTATCGAATCTGAAGCTTCTTTGTGATGCTTCATCTGAGCCAGTTGATATCACTATGTATCGTCAGATGATTGGGTCCTTGATGTACCTGACGAACATGAGACCAGACATTTTCTTTGTTGTGAACACATTGAGTTAGCTCCTGACAGATCCGAGGAGTGTTCACCTGGTTGCTGTAAAGCATGTTCTGAGGTACCTGAAGGGTACAGTGGATTATGGGCTCAGGTATGAGGCAAATCAAAAGTTTAACCTGCAGGGTTATGTTGATTCAGATTGGGTTGGCAGTGCTACAAATAGGCAGAGCACATTTGGGTGCTGCTTCAGTATGGGATCAGGTGTGATCTCTTGGTTTAACAGGAAGCAGTCCTGCGTAGCACTGAGTACAGCTGAGGCAGAGTATGTTGCAGCCTGCTCAGCTAGTTGCGAGGCAGTATGGCTACGGAAGCTACTGTCTGAGTTATTTGATCTCCCGTTGGAGGCTACTGGTATCTTCTGTGATAACCAGAGTTGTGTGAAGCTGTCTGAGAACCCAGTGTTTCATGACAGGTCGAAACACATAGAGATCAAATATCACTATATCAGGGATATGGTGCAGAGAGGAGCTATGAAGATCCTGTATGTTGCGACGGACGAGCAGATTGCAGATGTGCTGACGAAGCCACTAGCCAGAGTGAAGTTCGAGTACTTCAGAGAGAGGCTTGGCATTCTTTAGATCGAGGACACTTCAAGGAAGAAGTGATGGACACATTTGCTGAAGCCATTCCAAGCATGTTGGAAGGAGGATCCTTCACATGGCTGTGGATGTAAGCGCTGGATGATGAGCATCAGGATGATGTTCTGGTTTCTGCTTGATATGATCAGTTGGATCATTTTTATGTATGTACGCATCATGTTGGATGTTGGATATGATCAGTTGGATCATTTATGTATGTATGCATCATGTTGGATGCTTGGACCATGTATCTGTATATGTATCAGGTGGATACATTGTATGATCAGGTGGATCATGTATGGTGATATGTATCATGTATTTGTATTTGTATCAGGTGGATACATTGATGATCAGGAGGATCATGTATGATGATATGTATCAGGTAGATACTTGGTATGCATCAGGTAGATGCATTGATGATCAGGAGGATCATGTATGATGATATGTATCAGGTAGATACTTGGTATGCATCAGGTAGATGCATTGATGATCAGGTGGATCATGCAGCAGGATGTTGCAGTGATGATCAGGATGATCATAGATGACGAGCTTCAGGATGTTGCTCCAGATGACATGCAACAGGATGTTGCAGTGATGATCAGGATGATCATAGATGACGAGCTTCAGGATGTTGCTCCAGATGACATGCAACAGGATGTTGCAGTGATGATCAGGATGATCATAGATGACGAGCTTCAGGATGTTGCTCCAGATGACATGCAGCAGGACATTGCAGTGATGATGATCAGGATGATCATGGATACATCGGGATGATGTATGGTGAGTATCAGGTTGATAATCTGTGGCCGTGGATCAGGTTGTGCAGATAAGCATGTAATTTGTGCCCTGGGAGATTTGCAGATGGTCTTTCGAGGTTTTGCCTATGGCATGTAATTTGTGCCCTGGGACATCTGGCAAATGCTCTTTCGAGGTTTTGCTTGGGAGGACATATAATTTGTGCCCTGGGAGATCTGCAGATAGTCTTTCGAGGTTTTTCCTATGGCATGTAATTTGTGCCCTGGGATATCTGGCAGATGCTCTTTCGAGGTTTTGTCCTATGGCATGTAATTTGTGCCCTGGGAGATCCGATAGGTTTAGCTGTGTGCTCGTAATCAGTCCTGGGATGCTCTTGCGAGGTTTTGCCATGACCACATGTAATTTGTGCCCTGGGAGATCCGATAGGTTGAGCTGTGTGCTCGTAATTAGTCCTGGGATGCTCTTGCGAGGTTTTGTGGTGACCACATGTAATTTGTGCCCTGGGAGATCCGATAGGTTGAGCCGTGTGCTCGTAATCAGTCCTGGGATTCTCTTTCGAGGTTTTGTGGTGAGGTCACATATAATTTGTGCCCTGGGAGATTTGCAGATGGTCTTTCGAGGTTTTGCCTATGGCATGTAATCTGTGCCCTGGGACATCTGGCAAATGCTCTTTCGAGGTTTTGTGATGCACGTAAAAGTCCTGAGGATTCCACAGTATGGCCAGTGATGATGAAGACCTACAGGTGGTGGGCCTACATCCAGTATGAAAAAGGACTGGCTCTGTAGAACTTCCTATGACGAGTAGATTCAGAGATTGATTGAGATAGCAGTAGCAGTGACGATGATGATGACTCGATGACGATTATCCAGTGACGATGATCCAGAGAAGATGACTTGTGCTAGAAGAACTGTGTTGAGAAATACCTTCCTAGTTAAGAGGGAGTGTTGATGTATATGTAACTTCAGAATGTATTTCACATATATGTATATTGTATTCCTATAGAGATGGTATTATTCCTCTATAAGGAAGTGTCGTCATTTATATTGTAAGTGTCGTAACTTATACTTGATGGGTTATTAGACCACCTTATTTGGGGTCGGCCATGTATAAGTCATGTGGGTCAAAGGGTTATTAGACCACCCTATTGGGGGTCGGCCATGTGGGTCAAAGGGTTATTAGACCACCCTATTGGGGGTCGGCCCACTCAGCATTATGTTATGTGGTAAAGTTCGAGCCTACATGAGTTAGGTAAAAAGGCAAGTCAAGTCAAGTATAAATAGAGTGCGGGAGGCACTCTATTTGCTCACTCACTTCTCACACATGCACTCAAGGAGGAGTGGCGCACTTATGGAGGAGGAGGATCTGCTGCTAGGTTATGGCTATCTCTCTTGGTTGGTTGTATCATTGCTCTATCTATCTCTGAGGAAGTTATTGGGGTTTTTCACCTTTATGGTTTTCCCCAAGTAAATCTTTGTGTCTCTTGTGTGCTTGCATTATTGTCTCCATGATTGATATGCTGTAGATATGCTGTACATGTTGTTCTCTCAGTTAAGATCCTAGATCAGATTGAAGTAAATTCTGAAAAGTTAACATTATATTGTAATTCTACCATTCTGGATTATAGAGCACTGATGCATCTCTCTTGCACAGTTTTTAATCCAATTTTTTTTACATCATTGTGATTGATATTCTTGTTCAATAGATCTACCGTGACTAATTTTACAATGGACACTAAGTTGAAGATATATACAACATTCCATCCATAGATAGATGGGTAGAAAATAGTATTCAACGTGACTCTGGTAGCTTTGGAGGTGTTACAATCAGAAGCATCCGAAGACTTGGGATGCACATATGATCTATATTCAACACTTTTATAATAAAGTAGAACACACTTGCATTGGTATGTCCCCTTTTGAAATTTCTTTTCGTATATATCCCACCTTCACCTCTAGATGTTGTATATGGACAACAAGGGGTAGTGAGGGAAGACACCACAGGTGAAGCATTAAGAGATGAAAAATTCATTGATAAGATCAAGTAAATCCATTTTCAAGTACAAAAGGCATGGAAACAGTCACAAGAAAAGTACAAGGCAAGATTGTTGGGTGTATTTACTGTCTTAAGGAATCACCAAATATTTAATTATCGACCAGGGTTGGTAATATTAGAATTGTGGCACAATATATGTTGAGGTATAATGGTACCTAGGACATCGGCTCGACTGACCTTAGAAATGTTTAATAATGAAAAGATCGAAAGATCTTTCAAAATGAAAAACCGAGTCAAACTTCAGAAATACAACTACTAAACTGATTAAACCTAACTAAACCAATAGATAAAAATTGTATCAATCTATACTACTCTACTCTATGAACAATAACTGAGAAGATAAAAACAACAATACTATTCTAGGAAACAAGACTTGATCAAAAGCAAACTACTTCTATGAGAATGGAAACTACTGATCAATGATTCAAACTCTAATCTAGGAATTAGAAAGTAATGACTATGAATGAGTTTGGAAACCTATCTATGAAATGATTCAATTGACAACTAACTATGGAAACAAGAAACTATATTGTCTTAAAGAAAAATTACAAACTACTAAATAAATTCAAGAGTTAAACTATTCATGCATTCAACAAATACTCAAAACTAAACTAAACTACTTAATTCCATTCTCCTTGAGGATTCCGAGGAAATGTATCAAATGTAATAGGAACAGGAGAAAATGTATCAAAATGACTTTCAAATGTGACAAGGAAACATAACGGAAGTAAATCTAGTTTAAATTCTACAAAGAGATGCAACCTAAAGAGTGTCCAATTACAACTAACTTTAAACATTGTAATATATTCTTTATCCATAAGCAAATGACTTGGAGATAAGTTTGATCTAGAAGCAAGTAGAAAAATTAATAAAGATATTTACTTGAAAATGAGTTTGATCTAGAAGCAAGTAGGAAACTTGATAAATATATTTTATTTCTGAATCAAATCCTATCCTATGAGCATCTTCACTAACTAGGTGAATGAAAAGAGAAAATCCTATGCTTGAACTAAAATTATGATTAAACTATGAAAAAGTAATGTGCTTTGGAGAATGAAATTACTAAGCTTAATCCAAAATCAATCTTAATAGGAATGAAGTAAACTAAACTATGCATGAAATTAACAAGTTCTAGAACAGTAACAAGTTTAAGGAATCAGACATAAAATAAAACATAATTTGAAAAGCAAACTAAAGCAAAGTTAAGGAAATGAACGAAGACTAAGAATGGATATGAAACTTAATTGAAACTCTATGTAGTTCAGGACAAGGTTCTAATTACATATATAAATGATGATCAATTACAAGAAATATTACAATTCAAAAATCTAAGAAATTGAATTCTAAATAAGCATAAAAACAATACAGAAAATATTAAAGTCCGTATGGCAGTCCGGATGACAGTTTGAAAGACAGTCCGGATGACAGAAAACAATATAAACTATGAAAATGAGCAGACTAAATGATCTTAATGCCAACTGGTTTATGCATATGATCCTACAGTGCAAGAAAAGCAGTAAATGAACTATTAAAAGATGAAATAACAAGAATCAACTTATACTAATCACTATCTAAGGAAATAAACTCTTTCTATTGCATGATAAAACAAGGCTGAAACGTAAGTGAGATAATCTCCAGCTACAGGAAAATTAACAGAACTAAATCTAACTACAAACTGAACTTGAAATATTAAACTAGTTAAACTTTATCTAATTGCAAATGGAAAGACTGAAAGCAAACTAAAAGAAACTATGCATGACCGATCGTTCTAGATTCTGAAAATGGAAATTATATTAGCAACAAGAAATAAATTACAGGAAACAGATAAATGACATCTACAAGAAAACAAAGTTAAATACATGTACTGAAAATGGAAACTATTTACTTGCAGAAAAGAAAATACAAAATATACACAGAAACCTTTGGTTGTTGAGGGGCCCTTCTCAGCAATCATGGATTTGAAGCTAACTCAGATCAATCACCAACAGAACATCAACAGCTAAAAAACAAAAACTTCCATTAACTGAAAAAGATTACACAGCGTTTCTACTCAATGTTTCTATGCATAAAAATTACTGTTGCGTTTCTCTACCAGAGGCGTCTTTATATAAGTTTTTACAATAAGAGAGAAGGTCGACCCTTTTAGTGGTCGACCTCTCTAAAAATAGAGGTCTTAATGATTGAAGAAAACGACTACAGGATGGTTCACGACAGCGCACATGCCGTTTGCCTGATTCCATGGGCGTCGGTTCACTTCACGTGAGCAACTGTGCATTGATTCACGTTGACATGGGCAGAGGATGCATTGTCAATCTAGGTGGACAAGAGGACAAATATTCTAGAATGAAGGCTCACAAACCATGAGGGACATGTTACCAATAAAACCCATGTCACCGTTTTTGTCTTTAATGCCCCAGAATATTCCAACCAACGAATCCAATGGTGCGAACGGAGGGCTGAACAATGGTCCGAATGTAGCTGAGTGCCTTCAACGTGAACGCACGTTTGAATGAAGGTCCGTTTGAAACCCATAGCTTGTAGAACGAAATCTATTTGCCAAGCAGGTCGAGAAATGTCAAATAAACATTAGTAAATCATAATATGATGATAATAAATCAGGATTTGTGTTATATTCAAATAAGTGCATACCTGGGTTTGATTAATGGTCTGAATGGCGAGAAGTGTGAATTATCATATAAAAAATAGTGAAAATAACGCCAATAGAGCACGTTTAATGATAAAAAATGATGACAAAAATGGACATCAACATTCCCCCAAATCGGAGATATGCCAGGTCCCACTGAGCAAAACAAAGAGGAAGTCAAGAAGAAGCCTGAGTTGCAGTAGCAGCCACCTTCGACTTAGAAGAGGAATTAGATTTAGGCTTGAACCTCCTTGCTTGGTCTCTCAAGGTATCGTGCCTCATCTGGAGAGAGTCACGAGAAGATGTGATGGCTCTGTTCAAGTCTTCCATACTCTTCACTTGTAAACGTAGTTCCTTGTTCTCTAGACGAAGATAAGAGATTATCTCAACGTACTTCTCATTTTGGATTTTTAACTTTGCTATGTATTGGGTCAATCTATCCACAGTCTAATGGAGTGGAGTAGATGGATTTGCAAAAGACTCATGATCTTTGTGAGGGATCAATCCCTTTAGACAAGTTTTTGGATCATCAGATGTAGTGTGTTCTTCAAGAGCATTATCTTCAAGGTGTGCAGGAGTAGGTTCAAAGGAAGGGGCTTCAAGAAAACTGGCAGAGACATTAGCTAACGCAAGAAGGGGTGATTCAAGGACAGGATCGTCCATCTGGTCATCAGGACTATTTGCATGCACCGGATGAATGACGGGCTGAACAACAGACTAGACGATGGTTTGATCGACTGACTGGTCATGGTTTTCCTTTCTTGATTTCGTGGGTATTGGTGAAAATAATGGGGGTTTTGTGGTCGTGTCCTCGTGGACAAGCTCAGGAGAGGATGGATGGACAAGGTGCATTTCTCCCAAGGCACCCTCAGTAAACTGCACAAACTTAATATCTCTTTTTGCTTGGGTAGAGGTTTGAGCATGCTCATCAGCACGAGTTTAAAATCAGTGACGCTTGCGAGAGGCAGAGGCTTTGACAAGGGGATTTTTGACCAAATGGGGGTTTAGTACTTCAAACACAAAGCTATCCCATGTTTTCCCCTTTTCCTTCAACTGGTGGGTTATTAGGAATTTTATGAGACCGTGATGGTATAAACTGCTAGTGGGGTTAACTACATTTTTTCTCACCTGGTTCGACATTTTCTCAAGGCTCTTCAGAAAGTAAAATGGAAATTTTAGGGCTTGGTTATTAACAAAATGAGCTAATAATCAAAAGTGGAAGGATTTGAAAATGGTGAACTTACCCTTACAGGTGATCACCCGGATGATAACGGTCAAGGGCTCGAGATATTCTGGCTTAATCCACTCCCGGTGGAACCCTTTTGTGCCTACAACGTGTTGGTAGTCGGCTTTGAGAGAAAATTCATGAGCCTTTCGCGGGAGAAAGAGATGCTTGTGCCAACGGGAACCCTCTCGTGGAAGCTTCGTGGCCAACAAAATAGACTCCTTAGTCACATGAAAGGTAAGATGGCCAAGCTTAGCCATTTTTCCATTGAATCCTTTGGCAAATAGCAGTGAGAGCTCGTCATCGTGGCCCTCAAGAAGGCGGAGGAACGGACCCCAGCCCGCTCGAAGAAACACTTCACGACACGCTTTGAATTCAGGGATGCAGAGCAAATCCTGGTAGCTTCTAGGCTCATGGCGGATCGGCATTGTTAGACAGAGGTGGATGGATGTAAGAGGTACAGGGGATGCAAGAAATTGCAAGATACGCGGCTTGATAGACTCAGGAAAGATGAGGGCAAGCAGAATGAGGCAAAATTCACGCAGGTGTTGGTTTAAAATGTGCTCCATTTGAACGGTTGAATGATAGTGAGAAGGGACTTAGCATGTTCGAACGATCACGCTATCATGCAAAAATCTTGAGTCGTGCGCCATCATAAAAATGCATGTATTAGTGAATTCGTATAGTTATGACATATTCAACCATGTCCAAAGTAAACTTTGGACAGGTTGAATGTAATTTTCATCATGAGATTATAAGCATAAATGACATAAAAGATCATGATGAATTTTAACTAATGCAATGACAAATCACATGCATATAACTTAATGAAAGGTTAAAATTGTATGATAGCCATATAATGATTCTAAAAATCGCAATAATGCATGATTAATTGATTCATTCGATGAAGTTGAGATGAGTAAAGGAATGGGATCGAGTGCAGAGATGACATTTGATTGATTCCTGGTATGGTTAGTCAATTGGATTTTACCAGCAGAATTCAAAAATTAGATACCTTAACATACTTAATCATGTTATTATAAGCTATGGTTTCATTCAGATCATTATTCGGCACTTCATTTAGATCGTCATTCATTCGCCTCATTCGTCACTTCATTCGGATCGTCATTCGACCCTTCATTCGATCCTTCATACAGAGCTTCTGTACAAAATGTGCTTGGCTGGATCTAACTGTTGCTAATTATGCAGAGAATTTTTTTTCTGGGGCTGTCAGCACACAAAAGGATGATGTGAGCCTGCTTTTTCTGAAACTTCAGTTGCGTTCTTCTTTATTTATCATGGATCATAAAAATCTTCTGCTAGCATTATTCCTGGAAACACCTATCATTTTGTCAGAGATAAATGAACTTTTTATAAATATTCAAAAAGTAAAAACAGTTATGAACCTCCCCCAAACCAAAAATACGGCGTGTCCTCAAGCCATCAAAGAAAACTGATTAGTATTCAAATATTTTCAATTAATAGTTTAGCCAATAGCTCTAAAATGTTGTTATTGTTTTGTAAGAAAAAGAAATACTAACTAATAATGGAGATGATTCATATATGCACATTCATAAAAAATAACAGTGCTTACGAAGACCATATGAATAATGATAGTACAGTCGATGCGAAAAATGCCATAGGAAAACCAGTCATCCATGAATCATTTTAAAGACCTCTTGTCATCCAAGGAATATAGATAAAGTTCACCTTGGAGTTCGTGATATTTCTATAGTTATGGGTCCTACTTCTAGGATAACCACATCCTAGGTATTGTTTGAATTAGATGACAAGGTCCAAGTCAGGGTATTTTTTAAGGATTCTAACATTATACTTAAGTATAGTATCCCAGGCGATTATTTTGGATTGAAAAAAACATGTATAGAAGATAAGTAGGCTAATATTAAATATGACACACACAATTTACTACTGAAATGTGTAAATTTTGGCGAATATAATGATAAAAAAACATATTTTATGTAAATATAGGCGATATAAGTGTTGGGCCGAGGTTGGGACAAAGTTTTGGTAACACCTTTTTGATAAGAAAGCTGAGCTAAGCGCAACTCAGAAATATAATTTGGTCTAAGTGTTGAAGATGCTACGGAGCTGTGCGCAGCATCCAAGTTTGATCATTCTGCGAAGCTGTGCGCAACATTAGAATTTTGGAAGCACCGCGAAGACCAGTGCTGCGAGGAAGCAGTGCTGTGAAGCAGTCAGGACACGTGGAGCCAGCAAAGCAGAGTGCTGTACATGGATCAAGTGTAGGTATCGGATGGACCAATAATGGTCTAATTTTGGAAAGATGCTCCAGGAGTGTCGAGCGGTGGGCACGAGCAAATCAGGCAGGAAGCCAATGCACGAGTTTGCTGAGGAAAGCGACGTCTTGGCACGCTTGGTGGGCGAAACCGTTAGAGGTGAACGGTTTAGAGGAAGTGACCTATTGGCACGTGTGCGATAGGAAGGTCGATAGCGACAGATTGAAGACATGGAGAACCGCCACGATGAAGCAGACGCTACCAGATGCCAGCAAGCCGATTTAGGGAAACTGATGCAGTTTTGTAAACCCTAAGGGATTTGGGTTTAGGTCTTTGACTTTGTAAAGACATGAAATTAGAGGCATGATCTATTTAAGAAGACAATTTTGTATGGGATTGGGTTCTAGTGGTTGTTCTAAGTTGTTGTTTTTGTAAAATCTCTTTGAGTTAAAAAGATTGTAAAGGCTCTGCAGTTGTGTGCACAGAGACCTAATTGAGAGGAAGGAGAGTCTGCAGTTGAGTGCGCAGACTAAGAACGGTTGTCCCCATCCCTTTTGAAAAGAAATATATTACCAACCATTCTTGTGGACATAGCTTCACACCCGGGGAAGTGAACCACGTTAAATCTCTTGTTGTGTGACTGTGCTTATGAATGAATGCTTACTGTGTTGTCTGTTAATGAATGTCTAGATGTTCTTTGCATACTGTTATGAGAGAGATTTTATATGCATTTTCCATTAGAGAAGTATGGAAATGATATGTTAAGTTTCGCATGAATAGTTGAACGGTGAACATTTATTCTTGTGTATGAAGGCAGTGAATCAGTCATTTAGTTAAGTATTTTCTTACACGCAGTAAAGGAATGTATAATAGTGGATTAGATCAATCGGCTATGTTCAAAATCATGACATCCTGATTTAATGAACGAATGTTAGAAGGGTAGACAGTTAAGTGTTTGAATGAATGGATGAGTGATATTCATTTCAGTACCTTAAGCGCTTTCAAGATAATCCAAGTGTACATTAAAGCTGGATTGTTCGCAGCTTCAGTAGAAGTCTCGTGGTAGAATATCATAGTGGTGCGGACCGCAGCGTTGCCCATCGCTGTGCAGTCTCACCTCGCAGCACATACCCTCTGTTGCGCTATGCAGTACGTCTGTCCAAGCAGCTCATTGTTCGGATATCCACATCATCTTTTTCAGGATCTTGCATGCAATTAGGGTTTGCATGCAAATTCTAGGGTTTGCATGCACTTTGCATGCATCCCAATCACTAGGTTGATGCCTCCAACACCTTAGCCACCTCTTTCTAGCACCCGGGAGCCACTTACTTCAGTTCTTTAGCCCTCCTAGTCTGAAAGGCGCCCACTTCTCACCTACTTCCAGAGAAGCGCGCACTTTCTCACCTACCACTGCAGTTCCACTTCAGTTACATTCAGTTAGCTCCGATTCTCCCTGATTTGAGGCTAGTTTCACTCCCGACTGACTGTTTCACTTCCGTTGGACCTCCAGTTTGACTAGATGACTTGTTCTGACTTCAGTTAGTCTCCCATGCGCCCCCCACTGAGCCTCCTTCCCTTAATCAGTGCTACACACTTCAGTTACACATGACACACTCAGTTAGACTCAGATTGACACCTGGATGACTGGTTCTTGTGGATTGATGAGCACCACCGATTGATGATGAGGACTCCTAGTTGGAGTCAAGCTACTCCATTCAGTGATTCGAATGGCCTACTTAGTCAATTCGAATTGCTCATTGACAGATTGTATTGTAATTCATTCACCCTTTCTGGGATAGAGAGCACTGCTGCATGTTTTGCACAGTTTTGCACCATATTTTCTATGTTCATCTGTTGTGATTGATTTACTTGTTCATTAGATCTGCTGTGACTAATTTTACATGGTATCAGAGCCATGGTAGGGACAAGATTTCTTTTCTACAGGTGTTCTACATGAAGAGAGAGCAATCTTTGCTCACCAATATATTTCAGCAGCGGCATGCAAAATCTCATGTGCATTCGCTCATGTGCATGCAAGGCTGAAAACATAGTGTTTGTTTGTGTGTGATTTGCAGGTTTCTTACTTCCTCCATGTGCATTCGCTAATGCAAATATGGAGACTTCTTCTTCACAAAATATTCTTACTCCATTCAACTATGATGAATGGAAACCAAAGATGATTGCATTCTTGAAGAGACAGTGTCTTTTTGATATGTGCATTGGTAATACAAGAGATTTTGATTCCGATGAAGAGGAGAATGATTGGCTCAATGATTGTGATAGAGATTTTGGAGCAATATGTCTTGCTATGTCTCCTTGTATGCGCTACCTCAGTAAGACTGCTGAAAATCCAAGTGATCTATGGGTCCAACTTGAAAGAGAATTTGGAAAGCAGGAAGAAGAGGATCATGCTAGCCTTTTGGAGAACAAGCCCAGTGAGATCTCCTTATGTGTTATTTCCGATCATGTCTTGGCCTCAACAATTGTTCAAGATGAAGAAGAAACTGTAGATTCAAAACTCACTCTCTCAAAGTCTTCTATTTCGAATTCTGAGCAAGATAAATAAGCTCATACTCTAGATTTCGAAGAGGTTCCTGAATCCTCTCTTTCACATGAGTTCGTCGGCATGCAGAATAATGATCTACTTGAAGTTTTGGAGGTAAAATCTGATTTTGGAGGTGAAGCATTCGCCCTCCTTGATTGCATGCCTTCTATAAACTTATGTTCTATCATTTGCAAAGTTTCTCAGAGTTTTAATGAAGATGAAGAGCACTACCATTCGCTTGAGTTCAATTCTCATGCACTTTTTGCTGATTTTGGTTTTGATCTCACCCTTGTTGGTTCAAAGGAGATCTCAAGAAACCATTCATCTATTTTTGGAGCTGATTTAACTTCTATTGATAAGAAGTTCAAGTTTCAAGATATATTTGATCCGATTGGAGCTATTCCTACCTCACTTTGTTCGAATCACAGGTTCCAGGATCATCCTCATATTTTCAGATTTGTTCTCACCATTTTCGGTATGAAGAGCAAGTTCATAAAGTCTCCACATTCGCTTGCATCCACTGATGGAGAATTCAAGCACATGTTTTTGGAGCATGATCCATTTACTCCCAAGAGTAAGATACCTCCAGACATATCTACTTGATTTTGGAGTAGTTAAATCTTTTGGTGTGCTACAGTCTATTTTGAGGGGGGGTATTTTTCCCATGAGGTTTTCCCCATTTCCTCGGTTTATTGACTGTTATTAGTTTGGATTATTATTGTATTGGGGTGACCTTTGGTCTTAGTTACCAGGGCCCCACATTATTTTTTTTGCACATCATAGTCTAGCTTGAGGGGGGGTGTTCGGATATCCACATCATCTTTTTCAGGATCTTGCATGCAATTAGGGTTTGCATGCAAATTCTAGGGTTTGCATGCATCCCAATCACTAGGTTGATGCCTCCAGCACCTTAGCCACCTCTTTCTAGCACCCGGGAGCCACTTACTTCAGTTCTTTAGCCCTCCTAGTCTGAAAGGCGCCCACTTCTCACCTACTTCCAGAGAAGCGCGCACTTTCTCACCTACCACTGCAGTTCCACTTCAGTTACATTCAGTTAGCTCCGACTCTCCCTGATTTGAGGCTAGTTTCACTCCCGACTGACTGTTTCACTTCCGTTGGACCTCCAGTTTGACTAGATGACTTGTTCTGACTTCAGTTAGTCTCCCATGCGCCCCCCACTGAGCCTCCTTCCCTTAATCAGTGCTACACACTTCAGTTACACATGACACACTCAGTTAGACTCAGATTGACACCTGGATGACTGGTTCTTGTGGATTGATGAGCACCACCGATTGATGATGAGGACTCCTAGTTGGAGTCAAGCTACTCCATTCAGTGATTCGAATGGCCTACTTAGTCAATTCGAATTGCTCATTGACAGATTGTATTGTAATTCATTCACCCTTTCTGGGATAGAGAGCACTGCTGCATGTTTTGCACAGTTTTGCACCATATTTTCTATGTTCATCTGTTGTGATTGATTTACTTATTCATTAGATCTGCTGTGACTAATTTTACACTCATCACTTACTTGGGAAATATGATTCCACAGTACCCCATAGATACACCTCGAGTGAGACCTCAGCCTACTCCCAGGTTGTTGCCGAAAGGGCCGGTACGAAGGGGTTTTGTTGGTCAAAGGGAAACCGCAAAGAACCTAGGTCTTATAGAAAACCTCTGGGTCAGTTATAGCCAAAAAATGGTTTCGTTGCCGTGCTAGAATCCGTGGTGAGTTGCAATCGTGATGTGTGACGAAGAATACCAGTTTTCGGAAGGCTCTGACAACTGGCATCCTGAAAAGACAGAAATCCAAGCTTGGTGAGAGAAGACTATAAGAGACTTTAAAAGACAAGAGAATAGACATCCGCGTCTAAGTGACACACAGTGGTCAGATAGGTATCTGTTCAACGATATTCACGAGATTTTATGGGCATCATTTCCCAACGAGCTGCATTCGTGGATCTCGCGGCTCGCAGAGAAGAAAACTTGTTTTCAAGGAGGAGTTCCTACAGAGTGGACTCCTGAGCTCACAGCGCAGCTCAAAGAAATTGACATCCCATTGGCACGCGCAGTTGATTTTTGGGTCGATCATATGCTAGAAGGATTTGTAATAGAATTTGCTATAGACACACTCAAATCCTACAGCCAAGTAGAAGCATACTTTTTCGAAGGATTTCAAGGTAAGTTCCTGAACAATCTCAGTCTATACATTAAGATGCTGTTAGCTGAGAAAGGTGTTCTAAGAATGCAGTAATATTCTTAAGTTTGTCATGGTAAACAGTATATTTAGTGATTTGGACGAAGAAACACATAATCTTAGAAGTGGTAAGAGATATAAATTTAATAAGAATCTTGGAGGCCCTGGAGTCCATATTAATACTGAGATCCCGTGTAACATTGAAAACGAAGCCGCATCGCCATTTATCCCTGAGAACCCACTGCCTGCAGAGACCGCACCACCTTTATCTCAAAACCCACCCGCTACGCAGAATACTCAGCCCACCCCGCATAATACTTAGCCCGATCCGCAGAATACTCAACCCAGTACGTCTATCCCGGTAAGCCAATTTGTATTCACTGCACAAATCCCTTCACAGCAGCCGCGCACTAATTCGAGCGCTCCACCACCTAGTAGCACAATGGCACATACAGATATGAAGCTACCGATTTTCAGAGGAACTGGCTTAGAAGACCTTGATCAACATTGGTTTCTTTGTGAAGTCGTATGGAGTGTACGACAAATCCAGGATGAAGCAGTGAATAGAGCACATCTCATCACCACTTTCAGGGACAAAGCATTACATTGGTTCATGAAATACTCTACCATACAGCCGAGAACCCTCGTAGAAATTAAAGCTGTGCTCGTGGCTGAGTTTAAGAAACCTAAATCTGAGTCTCAGTGTATAACTGAGTTGAAAGAAATAAAGCAGAAACCTACTAAAACGGTTTGGGAGTTTGATCAGAAGTTCAAGACCTTATTAGGCCAAGTGAGCTTTGTTATAGCTCTGGAACAGCACAAGGAATGGTTCATTGCTGCGCTGTTGCCCCATGTTAGGTTACCATTGATGCAGTAGAAGGTCACATCCCAGGAAGAGGCCTTGGAGATTGCAATGAAGCTAGAGGCTTCGCCGATTGGTGAGACTAGTTCTGGGATGTCTCAGATCCAGAACCAGCTGACCACCCTGACACTAGAGCTGCAAAGCATGAAGAATGGTAAAGAACAAAGGTACGAACCTAGACATGAGGTCTGGTGTACAGGTTGTAAAGGAGAAGGCCATGACCGAGAGCATTGCTCGTTATTCTGCGACTATCTTAACAGTGGTGCGCCCAACCCATTGAATCAGAATCAGGCCCCATGGTTTGAAATCTGTAGAACCACAGGACACAGACCTAAAGACTGCTATCTTATACAGAAATATGTGAAAACACCTAAAAATTTATACTGCAATTTCTATAAGTCAGCTGGACATGATGAATCCAACTGCCACGCATATGAGTTAATGAATGAAAGAAAACGAGATATAGACTCAATGAGAGGCGATGGATTGTACCATGTACAAGAAGATACCCAGCTAAAACAAGAGAATGCACAATATGACCAAGGAGGATACAGAGGTCGTGGTGGTGGATACCGCGGTAGAGGAAGAAATGCTGGCCCGACGCAGGGAAGAGGCCGCGGCCAGGTCATTTGTTATAATTGTGGCCAGCCAGATCACGTATCCAGAGATTGTGTTAATCCATGCACTACATGTAATTATTGCAAATCATTTGACGATGTTATTGAAGATTACCCAGTGCTGGAGGTGGAAATGAAGAAAAGAAGACGGACAGATGCGCCAAACACGAACATCCAGTGAATCGTAGTAGAGAAAAGACAAGTATATCCGAGCATCAATGTGGTTACGCGCGGTGGCGCTCAGACAGGCCGCGACAGGGGAGCAGAAGCTTCCACGTCAGGGGAGGCTCACACAAAGCAGTCTCCTCTTGAGACAGTATGGATAAGAAAAGCTTCGGGAAAAATACCTTCTACCGACCTACAAAAGAACAAGGAAGTCTTTATCGACGCGTGGGATAGCTTCAGAGAGATAGAAACATAAACAAAGAGGATCCCGTTGCGCAGTCAAGCACCACATGTTGAAGACATGCCAAAAGACTATGAAAAAACAAGCACTGCGACGGATGTCAACACCTCTGTTGCGCAGTTCCTGCGAAGCTGCATGAAGTTACTAAAAAGTGAAAATGCTATAGTTGAGCTGTAGAAGCTCATAAACCAGTATGAGCCACAGATCGGAATAGAGGCTTCTGATAGTGCAGTTCATCACATAAGGAAGCATAAAAGAACAGGACGAGAAATGAGACTTACTGCGCACATTGGAGATTTTGAAATGGATGAAGTCATCCTCAATCTGGGCTCTGAAGTAAATGTCTTAACTAATCAGACATGGCAGTAGATGGGTCGACCAAAGTTGTCAAGGTCACCTATCCAGTTAAGAATGGCTAACCAAGAGAAAGTCATAACTTTTGGTCGGTTAGCTGACGTGATAGTCGACATCGATGGAGTCCAAAGTCATACAGACTTTGAAGTTATCGAGATTGTGGATGATAGTTAGCCTTTTCTTGCACTGCTAGGAATTGACTGGGCTATGGATAACCTGGCTATTATAGACTTAAAATCAAAGAAGATGATATTTGAAGGAAATCATCTCAGGGTCATCGCACCACTGTATCCTGCAGATGGTGATAGATACAACGAGCAGATTTAGGAGGAATCCAAGGCTCAAGACTTGGACAGACTATACCAAATCACAGTGAACCAGGAAGATTACATTAATCCTACCGCAGATGGCACACTCAGTTGGAGATGTGACAACTCCTACGTCTCTGATTCGGAGGCAGGGCTGGAAAATTGGCAAAGCCGAATGCATGAAGTATCAGCAAGAAGGTGCGCGTAGGTTACGAAATCACTGCGCTGGATCGGGAAGGTGGTAAGTCCTATTGCCACATATGATGGTTCTGCTAATGTTTATACTTTCATCCAAGAATACACTGCAGCTATTGCAGATGAGCACAGATTACCAGCACTGGATATGGCACTGCGCAACACACCCGCCAGATGGTGGAATGCGCACAAGCAGACATTGACCACTTGGGATCAATGCAGAATTAAGATGCAGATTCGGTTTGCTGAAAAGGTTACCTTACCTTTTGAAAATTTCAATGGACAGACAGACCCTAGTCAACACATTGAAGTATGTTCACAGGCATGGGCAGAAAGGCCACACACAAAATGGGTGCATCTATTTGTACATACACTGGATGATGACATTCCAAAGAAATGGTACCTAGACCTGGAATTGCGCAGAGAAACCACAGATTGGGAAATGTTGACTGCCAACTTCCAAAAGGACTTCAGCTTTGAGGACGAGAATCTGCTGATCCATGAAGCATTGCAAATAATTAAGGAACGCATATTCATGGAAGACTGTCCTCACAGAAATATGACATTGGAGGAATGTTTCGGGGCAGATCATGTTCCCGCGCACCTACACTCGGAATGGAAGGAACATGAAGAATACCTTATCGAGTGTTACAACCTAGCTAAAGACATTGATGATGGAAATGAAGATGATGATGATGATCCGTGCAACATAAACATATTAGAGTCGGAGGGTGCGCATGACGTGGAAGCACCTCCGTTATAAATCCCAGATATGAGCAGACCAGTAAAAACACAGAAGGTGAATATTGGCACAAAAGAAGAACCAAAGTTCGCAGCAATTGGAGACTATTGGGACGATCAGACTGTTGCAGAGATTGCGGACACCTTGCACAGGAGCTGTTTTCGAAAAAATTCACAGAAATGAAAGGAATTCTGGGAGACCTAGGGGTCATGAAAATACCTTTGAAGCCAGGTGCAAAGCTTGTGAAACAGAGACCGTACAGACTAAACCCAAGTTACAAATAAAGAGTACGCGCAGAGCTGGATAAAATGCTTGAAGCAAGAATCATTGAACCTGTTGAGGAATCAAAATGGATTAGTCCCATGTTCGTTCAAGACAAGAAAGCGAAGGGTGAGATCAGGATTTGTGTTGATCTTAGAAAAATGAATGACGATTCCATGCATGACCCATTCCCTACTCCTTTCACAAATGAAGTGCTTGATAATGTCGAAGGGAATGAGGCCTATTCTTTTACTGATGGTTTTTTCGGGTATCATCAAATCAGGATTGATCCCGTAGATAGGCATAAGAAGACTTTTGCTACAGAATGGGGGTCATTCCAATACACAGTAATGCCTTTTGGCTTGAAGAATGCACCTGCAATATTCTCTAGAGTAGTCATCGCAACATTCAAAGAGTTTATGCATAAGTTTTTGGAAGCTTACTTTGATGATTGGACTGTATTTGGTCTATTGAAGAATCATTGTGCGAACCTCAGAATGATGCTTGAGAAGTGTCGACAACATCAGATCTTTTTGAATTTGAAGAAGTACATTTTTTGTGTCCCTTATGGAATTCTACTAGGGCATATTGTTTGTAAGCAAGGATTGATGGTGGATCCCGTGAAGATCGCAATAATTGTGAATCTGCCAACACCAACTTCAGTCAAGATGTTGCGCTCTACCGTAGGACATACTGGATACTATAGGAAATTCATAAAGGGTTATGTGCAGATAACCGAACCAATGGAAAAGCTGCTAAAGAAAGACGCACCGTTCATCTGGAACGTGGAATGCGAATGAGGTTTTGATACATTAAAGGAAAAGATGGTGGCTGTGCCGATTCTATTTTTTCCAGATTGGACGAAGCCATTTCATGTCCATGTTGACGCATCATGCATTGCATTGGGAATCGTATTAGCTCAACCCGGGGAAGGAGGTATTGACCACCCCATTGCATTCTCGAGCAGGAAGCTCTCAACAACAGAGAAGAACTACACCACTACCGAGAGGGAAGGCCTTGCAATGGTATATGCCTTACAAAAATTCAGGCATTACTTGCTTGGTGCGCACTTCCTTATGTTCACTGACCATTCTGCATTGAAATATCTGGTCAATAAGCCAGTGTTAGGGGGGCGCATATGCAGATGGCTATTGTTGTTCCAGGAGTATGATTTTGATATTTTTGTTAAGCCAGGTATACTGAACTTGGGACCTGATCATCTGTCAAGGATTGAGTCAGGAGAAGAGCCGACGAACATTGAAGACAATCTACCTGATGCGTAGTTATTTAATATACAGGTTGCTGATGACTACTATAAGGATATCATTAATTTTTTAACAATAGGGATGGCATCGCATGAATTATCGGTCCAGCAGAAGAAGCAACTAGTGGTGCGCGCCGCAAACTTCACTATAATTGCAGGCCAGTTATACAAACTTGGGCCAGGTTAAGTCCTGTGCAGATGCATACTAGATCATGAGAAACCATTGATTCTAGCAGACGCGCATTCAGGGATTGCGGGAGGTCACTATGCAGGAAGGGCCACTGTGTAGAAGATATTGCGTGCAGGGCTATGGTGGCCCACAATCCAACTAGATTCCAAAGAATACTGCAGGAACTGTGATGTCTGTCAAAGGACAGGGAGACCTTCATGAAGAGATGAAATGCCATTAAATCCACAGTTGACCTTGCAGGCATTTGAGAAATGGGAAATTGATTTTGTGGGTCCTATAAACCCACCAGGGAAGAGAACTGGTGCAAGGTATATTATTACTACTATTGATTACCTCACCAGATGGGTAGAAGCAAAACCAGTCAAGGACTGCAGCGCTAGTACTGCTGCGCAGTTCATTTTTGAAGAAATACTGTAAAGATTTGGCTGTCCAGAGATTTTGATGAGTGACCAAGGTACTCATTTTTTGAACAAAACTATTGAGGAACTTACAGAGGAATTCTAGATTCGTCATCAGCGCAGTACTCCATATCACCCACAGGAGAATGGCACTGTGGAGGCTTTCAATAAAATTCTGGAGAATGCACTGACTAAGGTCTGCAATGTGAATAGAGATGATTGGGATATACACATCTCTTCTATGTTATGGGCATATAGGACGACCTGCAAGAAATTGACAGGACATACACCTTTTCAGTTGGCTTATGGGAAGGAAGCTATAATTCCAATGGAGTACATTGTTCCTAGTTTAAGGATCGCTGCGTTCACAGGGATGGCAGACCGCACAGCATTAAAAGAAAGGTTGATACACCTTGTGGGGTTGGAGGAAGATCGTTTCATTGCCGGCTTCCACCAGCAAGCTCAGAAAGACCGAGAGAAAGCTTGGCATGATCGCCATATAAAGAACAAGTGCTTTCAGGTAGGTGACCTAGTCCTCCTGTATGATAGTAAGTTCATGAAATTTTCTGGTAAATTTAAGATGCATTGGCTTGGTCCATATACTGTAATACATGTTACTAACACTGGTGCAGTCCAGTTAGCCAATTTAGCTGGCGATAGTTTACCCACTTTGATAAATGGAAGCAGGCTAAAGCTGTATCATGACATCCTTGCTTCGCAGCATCCTGAATGATAAGAAGAGAAAGAGATTTCCAAGTGTCAGGTACAGTTGAAATTGGACACTGGAAATGGAAAAGAATCTGTACATGTATGTTAAGTAGAACAATGTGTGTACCGCGCAGCACTGCTGAAGCTGCTTGAAAAAAAAGAAGGAACTGCGCAGTTGAAATTTTTTTCGGCACTACGAAGTAACTGCGCAGGATCGCAGATGGCTTGCCGCGCAACACTTAGAAAAATATCCGTTACACTACCATTGGAAAAAAAATAGCCGTTATGCGACCGTTGCAATGAACCGCTCGAGCATTTAAAGGAAAGATAGCCATTCTGAACACGTTGACAACGGAAGAGACAGAGGGATTTGCTCAAATTGGCCAACGAAAAACTCATTAAATGCTCATATAGCTATTGGGAGGCACGGGGAGGACCTAGCTGTGCCTATAAATAACACCGCTACAAGATTCGTGGGAGTTACTCAGCACTTAGAATTTTCTTGCGATCATTCCCTGAGCTAATATCCCTATATCATTTGACTATCATAGCCGATTAGCTAACCAATGAATGTCCGAACCCTCCTATAGAGAAGAAGAGATGACCATTGAAGAAACACTTGGAGTCTTTCAGTACGGGGGAATCGCATATTTAATGAAAACCCCTGCCAAGAAGGTTGTAATCGAGCCAGGTCAAGCATCCAGATGATCATCTTGTCATACTCCAGTCATGCAGGACAAAGGGAAAGATAAAGGGAAAGACGTCATTGCACCACGGAGTAAGATTATAAAGATGGGCCAGTTGACACAAAAATCGCCAGTCTTTTAGAAAGAAACATTGAAGCTGACACCATAATATATATCACCATGGGCGTTGGATGCCCTAGTCTTTAAATTCGCTAAGAACGTTAAATATGAGATCCCATTATCGCCGATCTCAAAGCATGTATATGTTGCCAAGAACCTGCTCAGAAAGATTCCAGACTGCAAGTGGGAAGATTTTGACCTCCTGGGCGTGCAAAAGGAAGAGCCCCACGTTCCTAAGTACCCACAGTTCCAGCCTGACCAGTACATGTGCTGGAAGAAAGATGCTAAGGGAAATTATAACTTGGTTGCCGAAAGCTGGCTGACACCGGTAGTTCAGTTAGGATTGTTGAACCTCCTCAGATTGCAACATTTTGATCGCTCACCGGAAGTTAATGCCATGGTTCACACACTGATGGCGTGAATCCACCAGGGATACCTGTGGATAGACAAAAATATTGATGTCAATATTGCCTTGATCCACCGCATAACAGGTCTCAGCAAGCGCGGTAAGGATCCCAAGAAGTTCTTCCAAGGGAAGAGCAAGGAAAAAGAAGCTGTCGAGAAAATGAAGAAAAGCCAGGCATTGGTGAAGGGGAAAAGAGGTTTTCCCACAGAATAAATTGAGGATAGAACGACAAAATTTGTCACACAGTTACTCACAGGAAAAGTCCTAAGAACGGTTAGGCCTTCGGAAGTGCCTGCGGGCGCAGTATTACTTGGTGTCGCAGTGGATGAAGGCACCGAGTTTAATTGGTGTCAATTTCTTCTGAATGAGTTCTTGGATGAACTCAATGATATCTAGGAAAATGACGGACAGTTCCACTTCGCATGGCTGATCATCCTCATTGCCTTTACCGGATGGAATGAGCCAAGGGACTATGTGGGTGTCAATATAGAAACCAATGATCCCAGAGGATTCTAGTATGCCAACCTATGGGAAAATATCAACGCAGAGTGACAACATGCGACAACTAAGGTTTTCTATCAATATTACACTCAGCTGCGTGATGCGATCACCCATACATCCCACATCACAAAGCAGGTAATAGTGAAGTACATTCGCATCCTTTATTTTCAGGCGAACATGCGATGTATCTTTATTTCACCCAAAGTGAAAATGAAGAAGCCAGGATGGTTCCCAGGTAACTACCATATGTATGAGGAGGACATCGAATCCCTCATGAAGGAATGGCCCGCTGAATTCCGTGTGGAAGTCATGGATGTCGAGACAGACTCTGAAGAAGACGAGCCAATTCCACTGTCATGCCCGATCGTTGAAGAAATAGGGAAGCAAAAAGAGCCGGAGACTTCGCAGAAGCTGAAGGCGCGAAAGAAGATGAAGGCCACAAAGACTCAATCTGAGGCAGTCCTGAATGAACATGACTACGAGATGATAGCATAAAAAGTCTCAGAATATATGAAGGATCTCATGGCAGATAAAGATAAAAAGGATAAGGTCATCTAGGATGACATGCAGAAGACTCGGCTCACACTGCAAGGCCTTATGAAGAAAATGGATGATGTCCAGAAAAGCCTAACCTTGCCGCGCGACAAAGGAGCTGAAGGGACGTCGGTAGGAACCTTGCAGCAAATGTCGCCGCAACTAGAAATAACGCTACCGTCTAAGACAAGGATTGTCCATGTGGACCCATTGGCTATTGCACTACCAATGGTAGAACAGATCGTGTTGGACACAAAGGGAGTCGAGCGGGTAGAGATTGACTTGGAAAAAATCCCCTTACCATGCTTGCACTTCATCCACACGCAGATCGTCGAGGTGATGCATGAACGAACAGTGGAGTCGATGAAGTCACAAGCGGAGCTCCATGCAGCGAACAGGCAGCTCGAGGTGCATGCAGACATGCAGCTGTGCGATGAACAGGACTGCCGATAAAACTTGGAGAATACCATATCTATTGTCGCCATGGATATTGAAGGTATAGAACTCCAGGATGATCCTTCAGACACGGTTCTGAGAATCGACGACAAGGTCAGATCTTTGAAGGTGGAGATGCAGGATAAGGATATCCTCCATGAGGCCAATCTCGCTGCACTGCAAAAGAAACTGAATGAGCAGATGCCATTAACTGAGCAGCAGTTAAGAGAGCAAGCAGTGAGTGCCGCCACGCAGAACATAATGAGTGGCATGGCTCAGTGCCAAGATCTTTTGGAAAAAGTTTCAAAGGCATTCACTGCCCTTGAAAAGGATCAGGGGTTGCTACAGGTAAGACAGCAGTAAAAGAAAAGCAGACCGCGCTAGAGAAGTTGGACGCATAGCTCAAGGCTCTGCCACCCAGAGAGAAGTTATCCAGGTATAAGGAAGTATCAGGCTTGAAGAAGCAAATCCAGGAACTAAGAGAGAAAGAGACTGAGATGGACAATCAGTCACAACAACTCCTGGATGATTCTATAGCAGTGTCGCAGCAGATAGAAGACAAGCTAAAGGAACTGCGCGACAACCAGGAGCAGGTACAGGGACAGATTGGAGAAGAGATAAATCTAGCGCTACTTGAAATAGTACAGCAAGTGGAACAGGATACCAGACAAGCAGTGGAGCAGTTGCTCGGTGCATATAATGAGTTCACGGAAAAATTAGTTCCACCGGTCGCGGATCAAAGTGAGACGACCGAAGCAGCGAGTGGCTCAGGGATGAGCCACATGTAAGTGTTAGGGGCATGTTGGGCCCAGGTTGGGACAAAGTTTTGGTAACACCTCTTTGATAAGAAAGCTGAGCTGAGTGCAGCTCAGAAATATAATTTGGTCTAAGTGTTGAAGATGCTGCGGAGCTATGCGCAGCATCCAAGTTTGATCATGCTGTGAAGCTGTGCGCAGCATTAGAATTTTGGAAGCATCGCGAAGACCAGTGCTACGAGGAAGCAGTGCTATGAAGAAGTCAGGACACGTGGAGTCAGCAAAGCAGAGTGTTGGACATGGATCAGGTGCAGGTATCGGATAGACCAGTAATGGTCTAATTTTGGAAAGGTGCTCCAGGAGTGCCAAGTGGAGGACACGAGCAAATCAGGCAGGCGGCTAATGCACGAGTTTGTTGAGTCAAGAGACGTCTTGGCACACTTGGTGGGAGAAAATATTAGAGGTGAATGGTTTAGAGGAAGTGACCTGTTGGCACGCGTGCGGCAGGAAGGCTGATAGCGACAGATTGAAGACGTGGAGAACCGCCACGATGAAGCAGACGTTACCAAATGCCAGCAAGCCGATTTAGGCAAACTGGTGCAGTTTTGTAAACCCTAAGGGATTTTGGTTTAGGTCTTCGACTTTGTAAAGACATGACCTTAGAGGCATGATCTATTTAAGAAGACAATTTTGTATGGGATGGGGTTCTAGTGGTTGTTCTAAGTTGTTGTTTTTGTAAAATCTCTTTGAGTTAAAGATTGTAAAGGCTCTGCAATTGTGTGCACAGAGACCTGATTGAGAGGAAGGAGAGTCTGCAGCTGAGTGCGCAGACTAAGAACGATTGTCCCCATCCCTTTTGAAAATAAATATATTACCAACCGTTCTTGTGGACGTAGCTTCACACCCGCGGAAGTGAACCACGTTAAATCTCTTGTTGTGTGACTGTGCTTATGAATGAATGCTTACTGTGTTGTCTGTCAATGAATGTCTAGATGTTCCTTGCATACTGTTATGAGAGAGATTTTATATGCATTTGCCATTAGAGAAGTATGGAAATTATATGTTAAGTTTCGCATGAATAGTTGAATGGTGAACATTTATTCTTGTGTCTGAAGGCAGTGAATCAGTCATTTAGTTAAGCATTTTCTTACACGTAGTAAAGGAATGTATAACAGTGGATTAGATCAATCGGCTATGTTCAAAATCATGTCATCCTGAGTTAATGAATGAATGTTAGAAGGGTAGATAGTTAAGCGTCTGAATGAATGGATGAGTGATATTCATTTCAGTACCTTAAGCGATTTCAAGATAATCCAAGTGTACATTAAAGCTGGATTGTTTGCAGCTTCAATAGAAGTCTCGCAGTAGAAGATCATAGTGGTGCGGACCGCAGCGTTTCCCATCGCTGCGCAGTCTCACCTCACAGCACATACCCTCTGTTGCATTGCGTAGTACGTCCATCCAAGCAGCTCATCACTTACTGTGGAAATTTGATTCTGCAGTACCCCATAGATACACCTCGGGTGAGACCTCAGCCTGCTTGCAGGTTGTTTCCGAAAGGGCCGGTGCGAAGGGGTTTTGTTGGTCAAAGGGGATACCGCAAAGAACCTGGGTCTTATAGAAAACCTCTGGGTCATTTATAGCCAACAATAAGTGACTAAAAATGACCAAATAGTGAATTTATTTTTTGGAAAAAAGCCTGAAAAATAGGAAATTGGCGAAATTTTTCCCTTAAAAATTACCCTGGTCCAAGTCCAACTTACAACCATTCTCTAATGACATTATAAATAATTTTCCTAAACAAGTATTTGTATACTCAGGTTTTTAGATGAGTCATGTGCATAGTGATGCATTAACCAAACCTCTTTTACCCGATATTGCCCCACTGTGAGTAGGCTTTTTCAGTACTCCGGTGGGTTTATCTTGGTACCATGCAAGCATAGCCTCACTACCAACGATCCTGTTTAGTACCCCGACGGGTTTACTTGCATTTACCGAGCTTCCTTGTTTAAGATTTTACTTAGCATGGACCCACTGCCAGCGAGCTTGTTCAGTACCATGATGGGTTTACTTTGTATAATGATTTTAGTATGAGGAAGCTGGTTGGCACTAGAGTGTGCTAAGCCTACTAAACACATAATTCAAATTTTTAGAACGAACCTTATGAGTAACTTTATTTATAATAGCCTGGATTATAAATCATGTCAAAATAGAATAACCTAAAGCTGTTCCTTAACCTCTTAGTCATCTTCTTCATAAAAGATCAGTAATGTTCCCCACAATTAGAAAATATCACTTACTTCTTGGGCTACCTTTTTAAAAGTGCTTAAGAGACAAGTTTTGATAATGAGTCTAGGATGAACTAGTAGTCCATAGGTGTAAGATAAAACTTTTGAAAAACATGATGATTAAAGTAGGTCTTAAGCAACTGTTCTAATGATAAATCAGGAATGTGCATGTTTGAATCAAATACCATATACAGAAGCAAAAAAATGAAATTAATAAAAAAAAATCATTCAAGAAAGTGGTTAGAAATGATATAAAGAATGTTTTATCTTTTCACTATAAATTTTCAATTTCAACAATAATAAAAAGAGGAGTTAAGATGCATTATGAATTTTTAGAGCACTTCCCTTTTTCAGATAATATTTCCTAAGCTGATTATAGAGATAAGGTTCTTGTAATCAAACTGCAAAACCACTTGTTAGATGATTCAAATTTATTCAAAACAAAAACATATGTACAAAGAAAATTCATATGAAAATTTTCAAAATTAAGGAAAGGAGAAGAGTCTTCCTGTTTTAATTGACAAATTCCATAGGATGATCATAAGAATGAATTTCCTGTATAAATGAAACCAGCTGTTAGAAATGACTCTTATTTATTAAAAGAAACAAAAATATATTTACATATATACAAATGAAGATAACCCAAAATAATTGCAGAACCAGGAGAATGACGAATGACTTCCTCTTCAACCAGCTCCATCTCATTCTGTTATGAGACATTCTGCAAAAAATCTTGTTTAGATATTAGTTGATGATAAAGTCTAAGTCTATGTCCATTTACAACAAAGGAAATTTGCGAATCATCAATTCTATTAATCTCAACAGATCCATTATCAAAAGCTGTAACAATTTCATATGGACCCATCGAATGAGTAGTTAATTTACCTTTAAAGTTTTTGTACCTTGAATAAAAAAGTAATGCCCAGTCTCCAGTTTTGAATTGCTTTTGTTTAATATATTTATCATGCCACTTTTTGCGTTGGTTTTGTAATAAGATTGTGCATTGAATGGCATCTTGCCTAATCTTGTCTAATTCATTTATCTGTCGGATTCGTTGTCTCTGTGCTTCTTCCAGATTCATCCCTAACTGTGCATCCATATGGAAGGTTTTGACTTGAAATTCAATGGGTAGAAGAACCTATTTACCATAAACAAGTTCATAAGGTGTGTGGCCAGTGGTACTCCTCCACGTTATTTTATAGGCCCACAAGGCTTCTGGAAGCCTATCTGCCCAGTCTTTGTGGTGTAACTGGATAGTCTTGGTCAGGATGGCTTCTAATACTTTGTTGGTGGACTCTACTTGACCATTGGCTTGCGGGTGATATGGTGAAGATTTACAATGTCTAATACCATATTTTTCAGTAAGTTCTTTCATCAACTTGGAGGTAAACTGAGATCCTTGATCGGTTACAATTTCCCTAGGTACACTGAATCGAGTAAATATTTCTTCATATATAAACTCTACCACATATTTTTCTGTGGCTCGGAATAAGGCTTTAGCTTCCACCCACTTGGTGACATAGTCTGTACAGACGAGGATGTTCTTCTTCTTGCGAGACATAAGGGAAATTGGCCTTGCAAAATCTAGAGCCCATTTTTCAAAAGGCTCAATCATCACTTGGGGCTGTAAGGGAATCTCATCGGATGGCGTAGGTCTACCCATTCTTTGGAAACTGTCACATCCCTTGACATAATTGGAAGCATATTTAAAAATGATTGGACAATAATATCCATATTGGAAAACTTTGTATGTTGTTCTCTTATCAAAAAAATTCCCACCACAAGGTCCACCATGACATGCATGGAGGATATTTTCCATCTCATCCTCTCGAACACATCGTCTAATAATAAGATCAAGACGGGTATGAAAAAGATCATTGTCAACCCAAGAATAATTAGAACTTTGAACTATGAACCTACGTTTCTCAGGTGGGGAAAGATGGTTTGGTAGCTTTCCGGTTGCTAAATAATTGGCTATGTCTGCAAACCAAGGGGTTCGAACAAACACAGCGAACTAATGTTCATCCGGAGCGTCTAGTAATAAAAACCTGTAACCTATCCAAAGTATGATATCATTAACGAATTGAAAAATATTTGTATCAAGATCCCTTTGTTACAAGCCATTAAAGATATACCAATCTATAGTAAAGTGATAAAGGAAGTTTGTATTAAAAGACTAGGTAAAAAGAAAAAAGACCCTCTGACAATTCATGTCATAGGTGAAATGTCAGATTACATAGTAAACCAACCTAGAATTCCAAAGTATAAAAATATGGGAAATCATGTGGTAACTGTTATCATTAAGAACACTGCCATAGGAAATACACTTATTGATCTAGGGCTGCTATTAACCTGATGACTACCACAGTTTTGGAAACTTTCCATTTAGGACAGTTTCTCCGCCCTACCCCAACAATGCTAGAATTAGTAGATCGCACTATGGTGCAGCCCGCTGGGATCTTAGATGATATCACTGTATCGATAGCTTCATGGGAATATCCCATGGAATTTATGGTCATAGAATCAAAGGACCCTTCCAAAGGACACCCCATTATTTTGGGAAGACCTTGGTTAGCCACTGCTAACACATTTATAGGATGTAGGGATGGAGATATGATTATCTTTGATGGGTTATCTACAAGGAAACTAGCTTTATACCCACCAGCACAACCAGTAACTGAAAACTTGTTTTGGTTAGATTGTCCTTTTGGGGATGAGAGCTTGGAAGAAGTTTCCGTTGTTAGTGATTTCTCCTGGGCACTTCAAGAACAAAATACCGAGAATGTGTTGAACCAATTTGTCTCTTCCACAACATATATATACTTTCCTTAGTCTTTTTTTTCAACTTGACCAAATCTTTGAAGATGAATTCCAAGAAAACATGAGCCTCTCAACATTTACAAGTACACCCTGTGTCTTCGCAATCGAAGAACATATAGGATCCTATATCACACCTTGTGAGGTTAGTCCTGAGAAATTTTTTGCAGTTTTAGATGAGAGTCAACAGAAACAATTACTAAAAGTTCTCAAAAGTCAAACTGGATAATTTGCATGGAAATACACCGATATGAAGGGTATACACCCAGATACTTGTATTCACCACATTTATACAATTCAAACATACCTCCTGTCTGGCAGCCCCAGAGAAGAATGAATCCATCCCTAAAGGATATAGTCAAAGATGAATTACAAAAACTCCTTAATGTTGGTTTCATCCACCCAATTTCTAACAGTAAATGGGTGTCTCCTCTGGTAGTAGTTCCAAAAAAAGTTACAGGGAAATGGCGTATCTGTGTTGACTTTCGAGAATTAAACAAGGCCACTCTTAAGGATTACTTCCCTTTACCTTTCATTGATCAGGTGTTGGATACCTTATCAAGGAAACAATACTTCTCCTTCCTTGATGGGCATAGTGGATACAACCAAATATTAATAGCACCTGAGGATCAATACTAGACAACCTTTTATTGTTCTTGGGGGACATATGCCTTTAGAGTGTTTCCATTTGTCCTATGGAATGAACCTGCCACTTTCCAACGTACAGTCTTAGGAAGTTTTGTTGACCTTATACATGACTGTGTAGAAGTTTATATGGACGATTTTACAGTTTATGGTAATACCTTCCAAGAATCCCTTGATAACCTTGAAACAATTCTTATTCGGTGCCAAGAAACGAACTTATCCCTTAGTCATAAAAAATGTAAGATGTTGCTTATCGAGGGCATAGTTTTGGGACATCATGTCTCTCTTGAAGGTACCAAGGTGGATCCTGCCAAGATAGAAATAATTGTTAATCTTCCTCCTCCAAAAACTCAGAAGGAGGTAAGGAGCTTTCTTGGCCATCCAGGCTATTATAGACGTTTCATTGAAAACTTCACTAAGATAGTCGCACCTATGTTCAAATTACTCATGAAAGATACAAAATTTCAATGGACTGAACCTTGTCAACATGCATTTGAAACTTTGAAGGCAAAGCTATCAGTGGCACCAATACTTAGGGGCCCCAATTGATCCCTACCCTTCCATATATCCACTGATGCTTTCGACATAGCTATAGGAGCAGTCTTAGGTCAAAAAGAGGGACAAACATCACATTCCATTTATTTTGCTAGCAAAAATTTGACTCTTGCAGAATTGAAATACACTGTTACTGAAAAAGAATTTCTGGCAGTAGTCTATGCCATCAACAAGTTTCATCACTATATCACAAGATATGAAGTTTTTGTACACACAGACCATTCCACCATTAGATTTTTAATGAACAAGCCAATCACCAATGGCAGGGTGACTCGGTGGCTTCTTTTATTACAAGAATTTAACATCAGTATTGTTGATCGTCTCGGTCGAGAGAATGTGGTAGCAGATTTTCTCTCTCGAATTCAAATTAACGATAATGCCAGTCCTGTCAATGTTAGCTTCCTGGATTATGGGGGTGATTTTTCTCCTGTAATTAATTCTTTATGAGGATGGTGGTGTGTTGAATATTTTGGAATAACCACATCTTCGAGAATGGAATCATTCAAAATTTCACTGGGTATGTCTTCTTCTTCATTCTCTTCTCAGATAACAACTAATGATTTGGGATGATCTTGCAAAACTCTTCCAGACCGCAGTTGAATCTCATGCACTGGTGTGGTAGAAATGGCATATGATGGAAGAGGTAGCAACCCAATGATTTTAAGATCTTGAGTTGGCTTGTTGATAGCATTTGGTATCGGTTGTGCAGGTAATATTGTGGGTCTTGGGGGATTCATATTCTAGAAATGGCGAGGTTGATTTGTGATAGGGAGTAGTGAAGGAGGGGAAAATCCAGGCAAGAGTTGCTGGATATTAGGTGGGTAAGGATAGTTAGGTATAGGAGGAGGTGGTTGAGCATAATATTGTCCTCTCCATCCATGTTCCCATTGTTGTTGTTGAGCATTTTGAGGAGGATACTAAGGTGGCCAATTTTTCCAACCTTAAGTGCTCCATTGTTGAGGAGGTTGATAATGATGGTAATAGGGTGAAAATTGTGATGATGGGTCCTGATATGATGGTTGATCTCTGGGTTTCCAAGGCCTCCTAGATGTTTCACCAAAATTCCCACTCTTGTATACAGGTTGCAACCCAGGCTACGATGGACAGTTATCAGTTGGATTTTCTTCCGTATAAAGGTGACATACGGAAAAATTATTCAATGGGCATTCCCGTTGGGGATGTTTAGTTCTACACCTATGAAAAAAAACACTCATTGCTTCACGCTCTTCATCCCGTATCTTTTTAGCTTGTAATGTATCTAATTGAGAACCCATGGCTCCTAAGATATCTGTTTTGAAATTTTCTAATAGGTTTCCCAATTCTACCCTTGTAACTCCACCAGGACTGGATGTATTTCCTTTTAGGTTCCTAATATAAGATTCTTGAAAATGTCTTCCACTTTTCCCTCTGCTCCTAGAGTAATTCCTAAATAGTTCACAGATTTGTGAAAAAGGCTTATGAGAAATGTCTCCTGTTGCCATGAGATTAAGGTTTTCTAAGAATTCTTCTGAGATTCCCTTGATGAAGAGTGTTCTTACTGCATCTTCTTGAAGATCACTATACTTTGATTTATGCAACACATAGTTAAATCTTTCGAGATAGTCTTCTAGGCTCTCATCTTCAAGTTGTTGTATTTTGAAAATATCGTTACGAGAGTCCTTAGGTTTACAAAAATCTTGATATTTCCGTATAAATGCAGTCTTCATGTCTTCCCAAGTTCTAATACTGGATTCTCCTAACCCCATAAACCATCGAAGAGCAGAATCTTTTAATGTGGCAATGTTAACACCCAAAAAGTGTTCACTACCTCATCTACCTCATTACATGGCTCATTTGTCCATTTTCCTACCATATTTCCCTTAAAAACCCTAAAAATCTCACTAAAAAGCCTCCAAAAGGCCTAAAATGCCTCCAAAAGGCCACAAAACCATCAAAAAAGCCTCAAAAAGGATAAAAAAACCCCTTTTTCCTCCAAAAATATCCAAAATTCCTCTAAAAATAGAAAAATCCTCCTAAAAAGGGAATAAAAAATATAAAATAATGAGGAAAATGAGGAAAAAAACCCTATACAGCTGCCCTAAACCATATAGTTCCCAAAACCATGGGCCAACACTCCACCACCAAAAAACTATAAATAGGTGATGGAGACCCCTTATTCCATATCCACAATCAAGTATACCCTTACTCTGCCAAAATCTCTCTTGAAACCCTAGCTCACCTTTGAGCTACTTTCACCTTGAGAGCCCCTTTTGGCCCATTCCCACCATTGGATAAAGAGAAGGAGCAAATTGGAGCTTGGAGCAACCCTCTTGGGCAATTGCAAGAGCTTCACCAACCTTCACATTGGAGGTAAAATTAATACAAAAGCCATTCTTTACATCTTATTTTTTCTGTTTCATGCACATGTTTAGAGTAATTTATATTTCTGTTTTGAGCATTTTAATTTACATTTACTGAACTGCTACTAAGGAGTCCCTTCTCCTTAGTAGGTGCTCATTTGCACAAGCTAGGGGTAAAACCCTAGCTACAGTTTTGGCGACTCCACTGGGTTTGAATTTCTGGTTACAATTTTTAAATCTTTTTTCTGTTCGGCTGTCCCTTTCGGCCATCGTATACCGTGTTTTTTCCCCCCACAGTCGCGTTCCGACCACGTCTTTCAGGCACCTACCTGCGACCCGACTGCGGCTCTTAGACTGTTTCCGGTGACTTGCCGGCCATTTTCAGTCTGTTACCTACAATCCGGCCATGGCTATTAGCCTGTTTGAGACGGTCTAACTGCGACTATTTCCCTGTTTTCTGCGTCCCGCCTGCGGCTTTCGGCCAGTTTCCCGCAACCCGCCGGCGCCTTTCGGCGTCTTTCCAGCGTCTCGCCTGCGGCTTTTGGCCAGTTTCCCACAACCCGCCGGTGCCTTTCGGTGTCTTTCCTGCGTCTCGCCTGCGGCTTTCGGCCAGTTTTCCGCAACCCGCCAGTGCCTTTCGTCGTTTTTCCTGCGTCCCGCCTGCGGCTTTCGGCCAGTTTTCCGCAACCCGCCGGTGCCTTTCGACGTTTTTCTTGCGTCCTGCCTGCGGCTTTTGGCCAGTTTTCCGCAACTTGCCGACGCCTTTCGGCGTTTTTCCTGTGTCCCGACTGCGTTTTTCATCCCAAAACCCGCAACCCGCCTGCGACTGTTCAACTGTTTTCCGCGGGTTGAACGCCCAGATTTGCCAAAAACCCACGGTCTATTTTCTGCATTTTTCTTTTTTTTTGAACCCAGCCCTTTGCTGCACTATTTTCTGCCCCAGCACAGCCATCTGTTTTACCTGCAGCCACCCTTCCTTACTGCCTTTTCTGCAATTTTATTTATGTTTCATTTACAGAATCGTTTTTACATTTTCAGCACTTTCAATTGAAAAAAGAAAATTGTGCATTTTAAAAGTTAATTTATGTCTTGTTATTGCTAGTTAGAAAGTTGCCCTCCCTAGTGGCACTTTTTACTTGGGTTCATCATCATCTCACACGCACACACTCTGTCACATAATTCAAGTGATCCTTCAAAAACTACTTAACTCAACCAATATTCTAACCCCACTTGGGGAACACAAAAGAATCTTTCTAGTTAGGTAGGATCGGGGGGATAGGCTTCCAATAACACCCCTCGGTTACTTACACTTGGGACATAGCTGTTGTCCAATTAGGGAACCAAAATCCCCTAGTAATTTTTGGCACGGTCACAACCAGTTTACCAGAGGGCCTCTCCCCTAGGAGGGTTTAAGTCGCGAGACTGGTTCCGGAGGCCTGAGTGGAATACCACACTCCATTCAGTAACCGAAGGGCTACCTTTCGCAGTTCTTGCGATATCCCTGTATAGGGGTATTGCGGTAAAAGGACCAAACGGCAGATTCACTTTTCTGGACGTGTCATGAACGGGGTATCTTAGTTGCCATTCTTCTAGGCTTGACTACCCGGTGTCCCTCCCGGTAGGGGGACATCTTAGCCACTTGGCTTTCCTATTCATATTGTCTGACTTGGATTTCATCACCTCGTAGAGGATATGTCTAGTTGAGTCAGAATACTTTTTAGTTAGGTGTTTGCTTGTTCCCTTACCTCCCTTTTGGTCTAGTGAGTACACCATTTTTTATTTTTAGGACACTTGCTACTTGTTGGTATTCTGACCATTTCTGTTGACACTCCACCTATTGTAGCACAGCTGTTACAGTAGGTGTTTTGAGTTGGTTGTTGGCCTGAGTGCCTTGTTTTTTGAGCTCTCCTTCTGCACACTCGGTTGCATTAGGATTTTTGAGCTGTTTTTTACTCACCTCAACCCACAGAGATTTGACACCATCTGTCACCATTGAGTCCCCGAGACATTCTCGGTGCCTCAGGGGTGAGCCCCCACAGCACGGTTCACTTGACACCACCCGTCATAGAATTAGATCATCATCACTTGATACCACTCATCACAGATCTAGAGCCTTGTCACTTGACTCCACTCGTCAACGGCATAGGACTCCGTCACCAGATATTGACGCCCCTTACTTTACCTCTGATTCTGAAGAAGAGTCTGAGAACCCCATTTACACTGCCCCTACTAGCCCCATGGCTGGCGCGACTTCCACTCCTTTTGTTGTAGGGACCATTGGTGGCACGTACACCACTACACCAGTTACCACACCTACTCTGGGAATGCCCTCGATGGGGGCCACGTCCACCATCCCAGTCACCATTCCCATTCCAGTAGCTGGCATACCTATCACCACTCCACCAGTGACTCACGCTACCCTTGGTGGTGCAGGACCATCCTATACCACCTTTGTTCCCCCCCTTGGGGGAAACATCCCGAACCCTGCGCCTCCACTTGGGGGCATTGGCCCCAACTTGGTCCAGTCCACTACTGTGTCACATCCTTCTTCCAGTTTTCCATTCATGGCTAGCCTCAACCTGCCTGACCTAGCCAGGCTAACCAACGAACCTATCCGACACGACCCTACATGGCCTCACATGCCTACCAAGCTCCCCTCTGACATCCCTAAGTTCGAGGGCAAGGCAGGTGAGGACCCTCAAAACCATATTATGTCTTTCCATCTATGGTGTTCCTCCAACTCCATAGTGGACGACTCTGTTCGCCTTCGCCTGTTACAGCGCACCTTCACTGGATCTGCAGCTAAGTGGTATATCGAGCAACCCCATGGGACCCATGCCACCTTTACTTCCCTTGCCTCGACCTTCCTGCAATTCCTCCAATTAACGGTCCGCTACGACACGGGGATCGAGATTCTCCTGTATTGCAGACAAAACACGGCTACCCACATCACAGACCACATTCATGAGTGGCGCCGACGACGTAGCTTATGCAAGATCAAATTAGATGACCATATCTTCTTAGATTGGTTCCTCAAATCCCTTCTTCCTATCATTGCTAAGGATGTAGCTTTCGAAAGACCCCAATTTGAAGAAGAGGCCATCCTTAAGGCACAACAGTTAGACCTCATTTATGCCCAGTCGGGTTACCTTTATACCATTATACCTGACGCCCCTCGCGGCGATTCCTCCCAGCACGATGCGCTAGGGGCATCCCATGCTGCAGACAGCATCATCGGCCGTGTTTCTTCGCATCCCCAACCCTTTTCCATAGCACGTCCTAACCCAGGCCCTGACCTTTCGCGGGCTACCTCACAGTTTGGAGCAACCAACTTGTATGCTCCTATGACATATCACCACCATTCCCATGGACCCTCATGTCCAACTCAGTGCTTTGGACACGCACCCCCTGCTTACAACCCCCCGATCGCACCTCAGCCCTATTACCACCAGTAGGCTGCACCAGCTCCTGCGCCTTCCCAGGCCCAACCAACCTATTACTCGCCACAGGCAGCCCCTACGGAAAACCCACAACTTGCTCCGTAGACATATCAACAACCTTCTCAAGGTGCCGCACCTGTGCAGCCTCCACCTACATATCATCCACCGCAGCCTGCTCCCACACCTGCACAACCCCAAAACCCACCTGCTGCCCAAGGGCAAGTGTACGCCCAACAAAATCAACAGCAAAACCAGAACAACCAGCGCAACCAGGGCCAACAAAACCGCGTTAAGGGCTGTAATCGTGGGAACATCCAACCTATAGACCAAGGTGGTCAACCGGCTAATCCCCCAGACAACAATAATGCGGCCCCCGCTAACCAAAACCTTGATCGCCTACCCAAGCAGGCTAAAAACCCCAATTTGCGAACAAGCCATCCTTGTTCTATTTGCGGGGTCTATGGCCACTACACACATGCTTGCCCACACTTGGAGCGAGCTCGGAAACTTTGGGTTGATGATGCTCATTGCCAAGGGCATGCGGCTCCTCAAGCACCACCCAACCCCCCGCAACCTCAGCAGCCACCTTTGGTGCTGCAAAACCCCTTACCAAACCAAGGCATAGTGAACACTCAGCCGTTGGCTCCCCCTCAAGCCAATGCGCCCCCCCAACAATAGATTACTTACGCCGCCCCTGATCAACCCATGTTTGAATCAGGTACCCACCACTTGTTGATGATGTCATCCACTGATGTCAACCTCCAGACCCGTCGGAATCAATATGGCTCCACCTCTGAAGCCCCTCCCATCGATAAAACCTCTAATGCTCATCCCACTGATCAGGCGTTACGTATCCCTCCACCCCCAATAGATGGCGCTTCCAAAGCACCTCGTTTCCCACTTCGCTGTATCAACATTAACCCCAATGGGGCGCTGCGTCAAACTACAACATTGTAGACGACTTAGCCCAATCTCCCGCAGCCATGTCTGCGTTAGAAGTCTTGAAGAACTGCCCTTCCCAGCACAAGACTTTACTCTCAGCGATTGGAGCTATTGATCCAAATGATTCGAATTTGATGGCATTTGATTTGGACCAGTCCGAACCACACCTGCCTTCCACCTTAGCATTCCAAGTTTCTGTTTCTGTTCAGAATCTTGTCATCCATCGATGCATCATCGATGAAGGTGCCTCCACATGCGTTATGTCTACATACGTATGGAAGAAGTTGGGATCCCCTACCCTTCAGCAGTCCACCACTGCATTACGCGCCTACGACGGTCGTTCGGCTCAGCCCCAAGGCCTCCTAGCCAATGTCCCTGTCCAGTTAGGTGGTAAAACCATCCTCATCGACATCGAGGTCATCAACGCCCAGCTTGATTACAACCTCTTACTCGGTCGCAGCTACATGTATGCTATGCGGGAGGTAGCTTCCTTTGTCTTTCGTACCATGATGTTCCCCCATGAGGGACGTGTGGTCAAGATCGACCAACTTACTTACTGTGATCCAAATGCCCCCGCTGCACCCAAAAATGTTCTCTCCATGGTTGAACAACCTATTCATGGTGCTGCTACCTCGTTTGTTTCCTCCTTGGGACCTGGAGTTTACTCAGACCCGCCGATGACATCCACCTTCCAATCCATTCCTCCCCCATCATCTATGCCTGAAGTGTCTGACTTATGTACCCTGTCCCACAATAACCAAACACCTAACAATCAACCACCCTTGTTGCCTAAACCACCACTGGTATTTAGCCACATTGGTGTTACACCTATCCACACAATCCCCTTCATAGTCCCTCCATTGGGAGAAGTAAGCTCCCCGGTCATGGCTACCCTTATCCTCCCTGGGTTAACCTTGGGATTACCCGTATGGTACCTTTCGCCTCCCGTTCCCCCGCCGACACCAAGCGTCGTCCTCCAACCGGTGAAACCCATGGCTACTACCACTCATCCACCCCCCGGTCTCGCTCCCCCTTCATCCTCCACGAATCCCCCTCCTCCTCCCAAATCCACTGGGGGCAGAGGCCCCCAACCTTACACTGCTGTACCACCTCCCAAGACAGTCAAAACCCCCCCCGTGTTTCGTGCTCCTCCCAAATGCTCGTTGTGTGATGAGTTAGGCCATGCGACTCATCAATGTACAAAGTTACCAGCATTACAGGAACATATGCAGATGCTTGTCGATGACCCCAGTATCCCGGTTGTCAAACTAGATCCAACCCCTAAGCCTCGCGACAAATCCCTGTGCACTAACCACCCCTGTGCCATATGCGGTGTTTACGGGAATTACTCACATCACTGTCCCGATATCCCCGATTACAGAGCAGCTCTATATGAGATGAACAATCTGGATCTTGAGACGACACCACCCACCATTCAAGAGATTCACCCCCCGATCTCACCCCCATCCGGGGAGGTCAACACCATTTACATGATCTCTTCAACTACCATTCCCGCGTCAACCGATTTGACGACCCAAACTTTCCGTACTGATGAGGAGATTCTTGAGGCACTCACTTCCCCAGAGTATCCTTGGGATTACATGCACCATCGTTCGTATTTCCTCCCAGAAGCATCTTCCTCTAGCACCGCTACCCAATTTGCGGTTGAATCCAAAGACTTCCTTCTCACCAAGGTCGACTGGTTTAAGGACCCTATTCCTACTCCGGATGCCTTTGAGGAAGGTAACATGGCCAATATTTCACCCGTCATCCACATTGATATCTCTAAACCACATGGTGCTCTTGAAATCATTACCTTAGGAGCCTCCTGCAGTGAGTCTGAGATTGAGGAGTACAAAAAACTCTTCCAGGAATTCCGTGATGTCTTTGCCTGGTCCTATACTGAGATGCCCGGTCTCGACCCCGCCATTATAGAACACCACATTGACACATGGCCTGATGTACCCCCCGTTCGTCAGAAACAACGTCCCATTCATCCCTCAAAGCTCCCAGCTGTCAAAGTAGAGATTGAGAAACTTCGCAAGGCAGGATTCATTTATCCTATTGCTTATACCACCTGGGTTTCAAACCCCGTTCCCGTTAACAAAAAACAAGGCACCATTAGACTATGCACTGAATTCCGCGATTTAAACCGCGCTTGTCCCAAGGAAAAATTCCCCACGCCATTTATTGACCAACTCATCGATGCGTGTGCGGGTCATGAAGTCCTCTCGTTCATGGACGGTTTTTCCGGATATAATTAGATTCAGATTCGAAAGGAGGATCAGTACAAAACTGCCTTTACCACCCCATGGGGCACCTTTTCCTATTGCGTCATGCCTTTTGGCCTCAAAAATGCTGGTGCCACCTTCCAGCGGGCCATGACCTACTGTTTTCACGACTTGGTCCATATCCTGCTAGTCTATCTTGATGATCTTACAGCTTGTTCCCGGAAACGATCAGACCACCTTCACGACCTTCGGCAAGTTTTTCTGCGTTGTTGCAAATACCAAATCCGCTTGAACCCGCACAAGTGTGTCTTTTGCGTTCTGGCAGGCCGATTGTTGGGTTTCATTGTTTCCCAGAAAGGAATTGCTGTTGACCCCCTGATAGTCCAAGCCATCTTAGACCTTCCCTCTCCTCGTACGCTCCGACAGCTCCAAAGTCTGCAGGGGCAATCCAATTTCCTCCGTCGTTTCATTCCTGATTACGCTACCACTGTTCATGGTTTCTTGCGCCTGCTCCGTACCCACGTACCCTTTGTCTGGGATGAGCAAGTAGAAGCTGCATTCGGAGCCCTTAAGAAAGCTCTCACACAAGCCCCCTTGATCTCCCCTCCGGATTTCTCTCAGGAATTCATCCTCTATGTCTCGGCATCCGAGCATGCTGTGTCCGGAGTCTTGGTTCAAGAAGACGCTTCTCACCAGGAGCATGTCATTTATTACGTCAGCCAGACCTTGTCTGGACCACCCCTACGTTACCCATATGAGGAGAGACTAACCCTATCTCTGGTCATTTCTATCCAGAAACTGCGACACTGCATCTTACTTAGTCATACCACAGTCGTTTCCGACTCCAACCCCATGGTCTATCTCCTAAACCGACGACTACTGCAGGGTCATGTTGCTAAATGGGTCATTATCCTCCAGGAATATGACCTCACTTTCCGAACACCTAAGAGAACTAAAGCCCTGGCGCTTGCCCAGCTCATCACTGCTCTCCCTTCCCTTCTCCCGGCCCCACAAATCTCCGATGAGTTACCCGACAATCACTTGTTCACTATCTCATCTGATGACCCATGGTACAGTGATATTTTGTTATACCTGCGCACGTAGAAGTTCAGAACCAAAGTCACCCGTAATGGACGCCGTCGCATCCGTCACCATGCCTCTCGATATCTCCTCTTAGGCGATGTCCTTTACTGGCGAGGGGTAGACACAATTCTTCGTCATTTCCTTACACACGAGGAAGCTGAACACGTCCTTAATGGCTGTCATAGCGGTGCCTGCGGCAGCCATTTCTCAGGGATGGCCACTACCCAAAAGGTCGTCTGCGCCGGATACTTCTGACCCACACTTTTCACCGACTGCATCACTACGGTCAAGCATTGCCATAACTACCAACTTTTTGCCCCCAAGGCCCGGACACCACCTGCTCCGTTACACCCCGTCGTCACCGTTGGTCCCTTTTGTAAGTGGGCCATCGACTTCATGGAGTGTAGACCCCCGTCTGCCAACGGCCACAAATACATCATTGTCGCCGTTGATTACTTTACCAAATGGGCCGAAGCCATGCCTACCTTCAATTGTACCGCTGACACAACTGCCCGTTTCTTTTTTAACCATGTTATCACTCGATTCGGGGTTCCTAAACAGTTGGTCTCAGACCATGGTTCCCACTTCGAAGATTCCGTTTGGCGCGAGCTATGCACCTTCCTAAAATTCGAACATCAGTTCTCCTCTGCTTACTACCCTCAAGGGAACGACCAAGTAGAGGCCATTAACAAAATTCTCAAAACCATCCTCCAACGCACTATGGACCGACATAAGTCCAATTGGCACCACATTGTCTTCCCCGCCTTATAGGCTTACCGTACATCCACTAAAACCACCACTGGTTTTACCCCGTTTCACTTAGTTCACGACGTAGAATCTGTCCTGCCCATCTAGTGTCAGATACCTGCCTTACACATCGCCGTTGAGCTTCTCCCCGATACCTCCCCACTTGAGCAACGTCTGCTATCCCTCGAACAAGCCGATGAAGACCGTCGTGCCGCTCTCCAGACCATTGAAGCTGCCAAGAACCGCTCCAAAGCTGGTTATGACAAACATGTACACCCTCGAACTTTCCACGAAGGGGACCTTGTCCTCGCCTATGACCAAGCCCATGACAAAACCGGAAAAGGGAAGTTTGAATCCATGTGGCAAGGCCCTTACACAGTGCAGACTTGTCTCGCTAAGGGGGCATACATTTTAGCCGACTCCGAAGGTCACCCTTTGCGCAACCCTCGTAATGGGTTGTATCTTAGACGCTTTTATCCCTGAATAATTCGCGGCCCTATTGGTCCGCATTGTACAGTTTGCTCTCTTTTTTGTTTTTCACCTTTTTTCCCGCGATCTTACATTCCTCATTTTTGCATGACCACAGATGGACCATATTCCACCTTATTACACTGGCTTCGCCGATGGAGCAAGCCGCTGGTCTCCCAACCTGGCTTCTGCAGCGTGGGTCTTATATTCCCCTTCCCATGAAATGATTCACCTCGACGGAATCTGCATAGGTGTTGCTACCAATAACCAGGCGGAGTATGATGCTGTGATCGGTCTCCTGACTGTTGCCCTTCAGATAGACATACGTCACCTTCATGTGTTCCTTGATTCCCAGCTGCTTGTCTCCCAGCTCAATAACTGCTACCAGGTGCGTGATCCCTGCCTCTTTAGAAAATTCCTGCGTACAAAACAACTCAGCCGACAGTTTGAATCCATAACATTCACCCATGTCCCAAGAGCTCAAAATAGTGTCGCGGACCAAATGGCCAACAACATCCTAGATTGGCACATCAATCACACCATGTAAAACCTCCATCATGCATAGCATCTCATAAAAATATATAAAAACCCAAAAAGATTGCAAGGGGCATCCACGTGCCTATCATCACATAAACATTTGCATCCATGTGCAATAAAAAATACAAACACATTCCTCTATAGGGGCATCCACGTGCCTATCATCACATAAACATTTGCATCCATGTGCAATAAAAAATACAAACACATTCTTCTACAGGGGCATCCACGTGCCTAGTCATACATAGTGTTGCATCCATGTGGAATACATTACATAACCTACACAGGGGGCATCCATATGCCCAACATCCTATACTACTTGCATCCACGTGCAGTACAAACATACAACACATCATAAAGCACATCCACGTGCGTACAAATAACACAACATCACAAAAATATGTATCCACGTGCATATATATATATCTCAAAAAATACATGTCACAGTGCTATACATGTCCTGAGTACCCCTGTACTCAGCTATACAAAAATGTCTATACATCCCTAAAGCCTCATATAATACATGCCGTAGCTACAAAACTCGGGGGGAGTCCCCTGCACTCCCTAATGAGAGTCATACCCTGCATCATTGCCTACCTCAGCTGCCTCTGAGTCCTCCCCTCGCTCTTCCTTCGGCAAATCCTCATCCCCTACGGGCTCATGTGCCCGTGCCTTGTCCACCAAGATAGCCACCCGAATCGCAATGGATCTTAACTCTCGGGGTGCCCTCATGCAGTCCTGAACTACATCGGGATCCACATCCCGCCATCCATCGTCGGTCACTCCAATTAGTAACTGATCCAGCAACACTCGTACGGACTCTAAAGTCCCTTCTGCATCCCACCGACGCACCTCGCCTCGGCCCGGTAAGGCTAGTACCGCCACATGTCCCCTACGTGCGACGTGTCCTGGCGGTGGTCTCGAACCCACATCTGCAGATCGCACATCAGTCAGTAACAGTATATATCCTAACACACATCCTATATAAAAATTGACATCCATAACATGCAAGTAAATCAATATGTATCGTCTGGTCCCCATGCCTGCCCTGGTGCCCGCGATGCCTCTGGGTCTCCCGTGTAGTCCATATCCCTATACGGATAGTCGTCCAGTGGCAGTGGCATATGTAGCCACTGCAAGTATAACTCTTGCGTGAAGTATCTACCAACCTCGCCGCCACCACGGCGGTGCATCATCTCGCCCCACCGCACCATCCGCGGCTCCCTCAAACCTCCTGCCCTGATCGGTACCCGTGACCGCAGGGTGGGTACCCTCTCCATGAAAAACGCACATAGGAAGGAACCATAGCAAAACCCCTTGCCAAATTCCTTCACCGCTGTCAGCTATCGCTGTACACAGGTGAGGAACATCTGGCCCCACGCATAGTAGACCCCGTCCAGTACACTCTCCACTAGCTGCATCTGGCCCCCAGACACCTTCTCCGGTGACTGGGACCCCAACACACGTACCACGCATGGTGCAATCGCCCGTATCGCCGGATCCTGTAGGTCTATCACCCGGAGTGCATTCCTATGCACCCTAGCCTCTAGAGCACAGTACCGCTCCAGCATGTGCTCCATATCCAGATCGATGGATACTCGTGGCTGCGTATCCGCCACCCTACCCAGACAGGGCAACCCCGTCAGGAAATATACATCCGTCAGGGTGAGGTCCACCCTCTCACCCTGCACCATGAAAGCCTGTATGTCTGGCTCCCAGAAACTCACTAGCTGGTTCAGCAGCAACCCTGCTGAATGCATCATGGGTACCTTCGTGAACTTCAGTAGTCTGCACATTCCCAACACCGCCCGCACATGACCATCGTCCTGGATATAATCCACTATCTCATCTGGGATCTCCCGCTCTCTCCATAGTACCAGCGGCATCCTGTCAAACACGCAAGGAAAACTCATCAGACTCATGTCAAAGAAATAAAATTTGCCCCCCCCCCGATGAAGTCCTAACAACTCGCTCTAAAATGCGGCTTTAGGCCCCCTTGCCGCGGTTTCCAACCGCGGCTATTTGTCCCACAGTCGTGGTCCAAAACCGCGACTGTCAGTCCCGAACACGCGGTACCCAACCGCGTGTTCAGCCTCGAAACACGCGGTCCTAGACCATGTGTTCCGATTTGAACCCTGTGGTCTCCACGCGCATCATCCACCGTGGAACCCGCGGTCTCCGATCATGGCTCCCTCCTGACAACCCACGGTCCACACCACATGGACCGTACAAATAACCCCTGGGACCCGCTACCCACCCCCCGAACCCAAAAAACGTGCAGGTATGAGTTTGACGGAATACCTGTATCTCCTGGATCTAAAATCGGTCGGTTGGATCGTCCAGAAATGCCACCTCACCTCTGGTCCACTCTGATCACTAGTCAAAGTCAAATAGTACAAATGACACTTGTCATGTTGGACCCACTCACTATTTATAGTCCGTTGACGTTTTCTTGTTTTGGCCATTAGAACCCATACGGAGTCCGTTTTTCGAACCGTTTCCACCATTGGAATTAGCACGATGAGACCATCCTGATGGTCACCTCGTTGCATTATTTTTTCCCTGTCATTTTTTGCACATTTTTTAGACACCACTAGTCACCTCGGATTGTGTGCCACTTCGGCTGCTCTCCATTTTTCACATATTTTATATCATCGGATTCATTTTTCCGAGCCGGTGATGATGCTTGAGATCATTTCTCGCTCTCACCCCCCGATTTTTCGGGTCTTTTTTCCAAAACGCCCCCCGTCACCTCGGTTTGCGTACCACATTGGCCATTCTCCATTTTTGACACTCTTTATATCGCCGGATTCATTTTTCCAATCTCGTGATGATGCTTGAGATCATTTCTCACTCTCACTCCGTACAGTTTCAACATTATGTCCCGACACCTTGTTTCCTCAGTTTGCGTGCCACATCATCCGCCATCGAATTGTTCCACACTTTTACATGAGCCATTCACTCCTATCATACTGCAAATGTTTCGTTATTTTTCCACCATTTCATTCACCCCGTAAGGAGGCCCACCAGTGTTCCCCCCCTACCCTCGTTCTTGGTCATCATTTTTGTTCCTTGATTGAACACTTCCTCCTTGCCTGGCCATTCATTTTGTTCGGTATAATTTTATCCCTTTTTCGGGCTGGACAAGTCCTTTATGAAAAAGGCACTTAGGGAGTTTCTGTTAAGCTCTTTTCTGACTCCTAAAACAATGAAAAGATCGCCGAGCAATCTTGCTTCCTTTCATGCTCGTTAAAATACCTGAAAGGGCGTCTATCTGGTATAAGTTTAACCCTTTTCCGGACCTGGTAGACTAATTACGAAAAAGGAATACTCTAATCACACCGGCTAGAAGAGTTCTTCATTGCATCCTTTTATGCTTCTTTGGGCCTTGGAGACTAACACACAAAAAAGCAACCCCCTGGAGTCTTCTTATCGCTTTCAGACTCTCTAAAATTAAAAGCAACCATGAGCATGAACTGTCATGGGTTCGTACAAATCCACACGACAGTACCATTCCATTCTTTTAGAGTCTTCTTATCACTTTCAGACTCCTTAAAATTGAAAGCAATCACGAGCATGAATTGTCCTGGGATCGTATAAATCCACACGATAGTACCATTTTATACACACTTCTTCTAGTTACCTAACCCATGAAGAAGTCCCCCCGTGCCTCTTGGCACTCTGATCAATCATCTCGGCAGCACCCCCAATCAGGTCGCCTTTGTTCAGAGTATTTTGCAGTCTCCTGCCATTTTACCCCAGCTTGAGTCTCCCTCAGCCCAATCCTCCTCCCAGATCCAATACAGCTATGATCCCTTTCCCATCAGTCAGTTTCATATGCTGCCCGATCATCCCCGTTATCATACTCTGAACAAAGGAAGTTTGAGTCCACCCACTCTACTTGCCCAGTTGTCCCCCCAGTTTGTCAGTCCTACCATCAACTATCACATTTTAGTTCTCCACCTCGTGCTCCTATCAAGGAAACATCATTTCCTTGATAGTTGTAGGTCTCCCTCTGTCGACGACAGCCCCTCTATTCCAGAGGATAGACCCAGAGGCCCCTGCGCCTTGGACCCATCACCATTTGTGGTGAGTGCCTACGGACCATTTTGAGAGGAGTCATCATTGCCTCTCCGAATGGTTGTTTCTCACATGCTCGACTTCAGCACCTTGATCGCATCGTTGAGAATCACGCAGGCTTTACATACCTACCATTATTTGTCGAAGACCCCAGATTTCCCCCGACTCTAGCACATTGGTGAGTCACTTCGGAACACCCAGTTGTATGTTCCTGTGGATGTCCGGGCTGCGTTGGCGATTGTATTCGGAACCCATCCAGTTATATGCTTCCTTGAGTACCCAGTTCAGTCCCAGATCAGTTCCAGTTCAGTGTACCATTGAGAGTATGACCCTTTGTCACTCTGATCCAGCAGCTCATCAGTTCCTTTGGTACCACACTCAGTTGCACTGTTGATTGTTCCAGTGTATCAATTCTTCAGCTCAGACATGGTCAGCCCAGCAGTATGTCCCAGATTTTTGTCCCCTCTGGACCCTTATGATGTACACAGTGGTTCTCTATGTATCTTACAGGTCCCTCTTTTCGGGCCTCACAGTTCTTTTTATGTATCTTGATACGAGCATGGGTATGCCCGCCTTGTCCATATATTGAGATTCTACCTCATTCTTTGTTTGAGGCTATGTATATGTCAGGTCCCCATTTTTTGGACCCCATTGTTATTATTATGTTATATCCTGATACGAGCATGGGAATGCCCGCCTCGTCCATATGATCAGATGATTCCTCATCCATTATTGAGGTTATGTACTTTTAGTTCTTACAGTTTGTTCGGGATCGTTGTTTCGGGATTCAGTTTGTTTCTTCTCTTCTCCATACCCCAGGAAAACCATATATGACTTATGATGTCCATCGGCCATACGATGAGCTCCTGCCCTCACACATCAGGGGGCAATCTGTTAACACCCAAAAAGTGTTCACTACCTCATCTACCTCATTACATGGATCACTTGTCCATTTTCCTACCATATTTCCCTTAAAAACCCTAAAACTCTCACTAAAAAGCCTCCAAAAGGCCACAAAACCATAAAAAAAGCCTCAAAAAGGCTAAAAAACCCCTTTTTCCTCCAAAAATATCCAAAATTCCTCTAAAAATAGCAAAATCCCCCTAAAAAGGGAATAAAAAATATAAAATAATGAGGAAAATGAGGAAAAAACCTTATACAGCTGCCCTAAACCATATAGTTCCCAAAACCATGGGCCAGCACTCCACCACCAAAAAACTATAAATAGGTGATGGAGACCCCTTATTCCATATCCACAATCAAGTATACCCTTACTCTGCCAAAATCTCTCTTGAAACCCTAGCTCACCTTTGAGCTACTTTCACCTTGAGAGCCCCTTTTGGCCCATTCCCACCATTGGAGAAAGAGAAGGAGCAAATTGGAGCTTGAAGCAACCCTCTTGGGCAATCGCAAGAGCTTCACCAACCTTCACATTGGAGGTAAAATTAATACAAAAGCCATTCTTTACATCTTATTTTTTCTGTTTCATGCACATGTTTAGAGTAATTTATATTTTTGTTTTGAGCATTTTAATTTACATTTACTGAACTGCTACTAAGGAGTCCCTTCTCCTTAGTAGGTGCCCATTTGCACAAGCTAGGGGTAAAACCCTAGCTACAGGCAGGAAAAAGTTTTAGTTTCCGGCGATCTTGTAGGTAGTTATAGCTCCTACACAAACTATCAAATTCGGATAAGAATGTATCCGGATCCTCACTACTCTTCCCATAAAAGGTCGGTAGTGAGGAGGGATGGATGTTTTTCATGGTTACATCTTGTGCAGTGTCTAAGATAGGGAACCCAAAATTACCTTCAGTTCTAACCTCTCCCTCTTCTTCATCTTCTTGGACATGATCTTCATTTTCATCCTCCATGAATATTTGATTTCCAAAGAGAGTGTATGATCCAAGTTGATCTTTCTAAAGTCGACCAGGTTTAAAGTCTTCAAACATCAGTACAAATGTTACCATGGAAAAGGGCTCGTCAACAACTTTCCGTCAACGTTCGTTTCCTGAAAAACGAACTTCGAATGAAGAAGTTGTCAGTGGTTGAAGTTTCATCACTGTTGGGTAAAAGTGGTTGCAAAATGGTTAAAAGATGTAATTGGGGTTATGGGAATCGAACCCAAGACCTCATGGTAAGGCCAGCATGACCCCCATTAAAATATGGTAAAAAAGAAAAAAAAGGGTTATAATTAAAAAGGTAGAAAGGTTATTTAAATATTACGTTATAATCATAATATTTAACCAAAACCTATGGATTGAACCCATACCATATTATAAAGGTGGAAAAGGGTTATGTTGGAGCAAGGGTTATATTATAACATGGAGAAACCATATTACAATGTGGAAACCATATAACATTATAACCATATGTTATAGCCAACAACATTCAACGTGGAACCTATCCCTATCACCACCATACCATGTCATAAAGAATGCTCAAACCTGTATATTAAAAAAAGGTTGTTAAACCATAAAGCGCACATAACAAGTCTTATGTAAAGTGGGTTCGAAACCATATGTTAAAATTATATTAAAAAAAGGTTTGTTAGACCATAAAGCGCACATAACAAGTCTTATGTAAAGCAAAAGACTTTGGTAACTATGTGGAGATAAACATGAAACTCATGGGAGGTTGGCGATGGCGGTGGCGGTGTTTTGGGCGGTGAGGCGCAGTTACAACCGGGCTTCCATCACACTTTCAGGTGCACGTTTTTCTCACAGTTATTGAAATTTCTTCTTTTCTAAGGGCCTATCTAGTAGCTGTGGAAAGCGACCTGTTGTGTGCTCGGTGGGGGCATTGACCGGTTATGCTCTGATCTGGGGCTTTGGAGTTTTGCTCCCGGACGCAACTGTGGAATATTGATTTCCGGGTATCATTTTTATGGGGTTATTTTAACCCGGGTTTTTCAGCCGTTCTATGGGACCGTATCAGTAGTGGCCGGGCCGTTTCTTGCCGGGTCTTGTCTTTTTGTCGGCCTGCTGGGGTTATTGACGGGTCGACCAAGTGAACTATATGATGAGTTGAACCTTTGTCAAAATGGTGGCCGTTTATCGCTCGGACTGAGGTTTTCGAGGGTTGACTCCTGTCTCTTTACATTTTCCCGGGCTACTCTATTCCTGTTCGTCTGTCATCGTGTCTGAGTTTCAGGGCATTATTACACCACTGGGGTTTACTGCTGAGTTACTTTGCTCTGGGGTTTGGTTTCTGCCTGGTGGGTGCGGCACGGCTTGGGGAAGCTCCATTTGAAGACTATTAACAGGGCTTCCACTTGGAAATGGGGGATGATGTGGCGGATCCACATGCCATGGTGGACTTCTCCATGACAGCCTCGGAATATAGGATGGAGGAGGCCGGTTTGTTCAAACCCGCATCATATTTTAGAGATCAGTTACATGGTAAACGACATCTCACTTTGGGAAGACGGCAACGAGCTCCACGTGCCAGGCATGGTGCTAAAAAAGGCCATTTGCCTATTTCTGGAGCTCCTGGGAAGTCATCCGGTTCCGACCCCTCTGTTGATAGCACGAGAGGCGGTCCATCACATGCACAGGATAGAAATGTTCGTCCGGTCTCTTATGCTGCACACCGACTCAGTGAAAAATTCAGTTGTCGTTCCGGGGAGGCTTGGCTTACCATGGGCAGGGATTTGGGCTTATAGGAGCTCATCGAGTTCAATTTGACTGCCTTGGTGGGGAAATTCTCATATTTTGCGATGGACCGTAGGGATATTGTGGCATGGGTGACAGAGAAATGGAAGCCCATAGTGGGATACACTCCGCGGGTATTTGCATTAGCCCGTGGTTGGTTTGGATTCAAGTTTGAGGAGGAGGCACACTGCTCTAATATATTATCACGACTGTGGCTTCATGGGGCAGGCAGCCTCATGTTACAAAAATGGTACACTGACTTCGACCCAGATACAGCCACGGTGCGTATGCGTCATTTATGGGTCCTCATTCTAGGCATGCCGCTTGCTCTTTGGAATTGGGGCACGTTTGAAGCTATTGGCAATCGCTTGGGTCGGTTTCTCCATGTTGAGGAAGACCTCCTTACCGGTTTTGACATATGGATGGGAAGGATTTTGGTGGAAGTGGACATTTCGTTGGGACTCATTGACGTCCTCCATATCAATCGGAGGGGACGTCGGCTGGATCTGGTTATTGATTACTGGGGCATCCCTTTTCGGTGCTCAAACTGCAAGCAAGTGGGTCACCTATGGCGTCAGTGCACCCAGCGGTTTTCTTCAGGTCGTCTGGTGGGGGCGGACCCATTTTGGTCCTCGGACGATGCCAGCGACAAGGATTTGGACACAAATGGTGGGCTCGACGGTTTTTCAAACAGGTGTATGCCTTCGGCTACCGGTCTAATGGGTAAGCTGCAATCAAATGACCCTTCTTTTTATCATTCATTGAATGATTTGGACATCAAATTTATAAATGCCTTGGAACTCAACAATGGAAATAATGGTAATTATTTGAGTCGTTTGTATCCAAAACTGTCTTCTGCATTCGAGTCTGAAACAGATCCTGCTGTCTTGTCTGATATGCCTCCCACCACTGTTTCCCCCATTCCCATTGGTACTTCTCCCCTAGAGTCCTCGTCCATCATTCCACTCTCGCCTGTGGCGTCGGCCCATACAAACAATCCTACGGTTATCCTCTCCTCGGAAGGTGAGGAGTCTCTGCCCGTTTTGGAGCCTCATAAGGAAGTGCTCTTACCTATGGAATCCCCGGCCGACAATCACCTCAGCTCGAATGACCGCGGGCCTTATGAGGATGGGATTTTGTCCTCGGCTTCCTTGGCCGACTCTCAGAATTGCATTTTACACATCCCCTCATATTCGGAAATGGTTCAAAAAAAATCTCTCCCTGTATATTTAAATAACCGGATTGTTGGTGGTGGAGATTCATATATTAAATCTGAGTTTGCTCCGCCGGCCACTGAGGTGGTGCCGAAAAAACATCCCATCTACTGCCATTTTTCCCATTATGGGCGAACAATGTATTGCGAAGGGGGCTCGACTCGGTGGGCTGGATGCCAATTTCTCTCCAATTAAAACTCGCAGTGCCAGAAAAAATTCAAAGGTCAATGCTCGGGGGGATGCTGACAAAGACGTTCTGAAATCCCCCATCTCCCCAGACACCAGGGCTCTTAGAGGAATCAAAGCCCTAGCCAGGGGTCGATAATGATTTTTCTCTCCTTAAACATCCAGGGTGTGGGGGGCATGCCCAAACAACTGGCCCTCAAAAGAATCCTTCAAATTGTTAATCCCGATTTGGTTCTTTTACAAGAAACTATGGTTTGTGGGGAGAAAGCACGTATCTTTTTCAAAAAATTAAAACCTGGGTGGTGTTTGTCCTCTGTGGATGCGATTGGCCTTTCTAGAGGACTCCTAGCAGCTTGGAACCCGGGGGTCTTTAAACAGGATTCTTTTATTACCACATTGGGTTTACTATTGACTGGTAGTTTCAGAGGCTCAGATAAGGTGGTAAATATCATAAATTGTTATGGGCCCTACAACAACAGGGAAACTTTCTGGAATTCGGCATGTTCGGGTCATCTCTTGGCTTTGGACAATTTGATACTTGCAGGTGATTTGAATTTTTCATGGGGTGCCGAGGAAATCTGGGGTAGTACGGCCAGAAGGGACCCTCTGGGGAATTAATTCAAAAAACTTTTCTCTACATACTCCTTGATTGATGCGGAACCTAGGCCATTATCCCCAACGTGGTCTAATGGTCGGCTTGATGAGCATTTGATTTCTAAACGGCTTGATCGATTTCTGTTATCAGAGCCTCTTTTGAGATCATTTCACACTTACAGATCGTGGTGCTTGCAGACTCATATCAGTGATCATACCCCAATCATTCTGCAATTTGAAATCGATGCTATGCACCGGATATACCCATTCAAATTCAATTCTGTTTGGTTAAATGATTCTGATTTTGATGTTGGTGTTCGAACTCTATGGACAGATACGGATGTCTCGGGGGAGCGGTCGGCTATGGACAAGTTGGCTGTCAAGTTAAGGTCCCTTAAAGAATATACTATGAAATGGGAACGCTCCAGAAAAGCCGAACAATCCATTGAACTACATGCCTTGGAGTTAGAAATTGGAGATCTTCGGGATCTTTCTCTGAGAGGGGGAATCTCTCCTACTGATCGTTCTCACCTTGCTCTGTTGGAGGAAAGAAAACTTTAAATTCTACTCAATCATGAGGAATCCTGGCGTTTAAAGAGTCGGGATATCTGGCTCAAGGCTGGTGATTTAAACACAAAATTCTTTCATTGGTATGCTGATGGTCGCAGAATACAAAATAACATTTGGGATCTGAATGATCATGATGGGTGACGGATTCGTGGGGACGACGCATTAAAGTCTGAGGCGTCGCGCCATTTTCTTGATTACTATACTGACCCTAAAACTACTTCCCTGACAGAACAATTTAAACTTATTAAGGAATATCCTCGGATGTTCACTGATGCGGAGGGGGACAAAATTTTTGAGACTATCTCCAGCTCAGATGTTCAGAACACTCTTCGGGTATTAGCTAAGGATAAATATCTTGGTCCGGATGGGTTGACGGTGGAGCTATTCATACATTTTTTTGATGTTATGGGAAATGACCTGAGGGATGCGGTTGATGAATCTCGATCCTTGGGATTGGTCTCTGGGGCACTAAATACCACTTATCTGGCACTGATACCTAAATCTACACATCCTGAGAGTTTTGATGATTTCCGTCCGATTGCATTGTGCAATATTGTTTATAAGATTATATCTAAGGTAATTGCTCAACGTATCAAGCCGTTCTTGTCCACATTCATTTCTATGGAACAATATGGCTTTCTGGAGGGGAGGAAGATACACGACGCCGTTGGTGTGGCTCAGGAGGCTTTCCATAGTATATCACAGAAAAATATAGAGTCACTCATTCTTCAACTTGACCTGGTAAAAGCATACGATCGTGTCAACTGGACTTTTCTCAAGTTGATTCTAATACAAATAGGCCTTCCGTGGAAGGTAATGAAGTGGATAATGGCCTGTGTTACTACAGTCAACTATGCAGTGCTTATTAATGGCCAGCCGACAGAATTCTTCAAAGCATCCAGGGGTCTCCGTCAGGGATGCCCTATTTCTCCCCTCTTGTTCCTGTTGATCATTGAGGGGTTGAGTCTCTCAATTCACAAAGCAAAATCCGAGGGCTCCCTTGTTGGTATAAAAATCTCTGCTGAAGTTTCTGTTACACAATCGTTGTTCGTGGATGATGTGATGTTATTCAGGCTGGGAATTCTGGCGGAATGGTTACAGTATAAGAGAATTCTAGACCTCTTTTGCTGTGTAACTGGTATGCTCATTAGTATGGTGAAATCATTATTCCTGAAACACTCTCTGGAGGAAAACGTGGAACACGATGTCAGGGATTTTCTTCCTTTGCAATTTAAAGAGCTAACTGATGGCACCAAATATCTCGGCTTCTTCCTCAAACCTGCAAATTATAGAACTAACAACTGGCTATGGCTTGTTAAACACTTCGATTCTCGCATTAGCCATTGGAGCTTGAGATATCTTTCTCTGGGAGGTCGGATTACTTTGGCTAAGTCAGTACTCCGGAACATGGGAGTATACTGGTTCTCCCTTTGCAAAATCCCGTCTTCTATTATGCACATTCTTCGGGGAAAATTCTTCCGATTTATATGGTCTGGTGGGGGTGAAAAGAACAGATTTCATCTTATAAATTGGAAATGCATGGCAAAACCATATTGCCTTGGCGGCTGGAATATTAAGAATATGGAATTGTTTGTGACTGCACTTCATGCAAAGATCTTGTGGCGTGTTTTATTTAATAACTCAAAGTGGGGCTGTATCACTTGGGCCAAGTATCTCAAAAAGATTTCGGTCTCGTCCTGGTTCCGGCTTGACAGGCATTTATTAAATGGCACCTCAAATATTTGGCGTGGGCTAATGGGTTCTTATTCTGTTGTGGAAAAGTGGCTCTCTTGGATCCCAGGCAATGGTTGGGATATCAGACTCGGTTTGGATCCTGTCATGGGGACTGCGCCCATGTTTTGCTTCTCACCTGAACTCCTTGCGCACCTACGGGCTCGTGGGATCTGCAACCTGTCACACGTTGTTGCATTCAATAATGAGGGGTGGATCACTACTCGGCAACTTGGAATTCATGGGGTAATGGGTAAAGAATGGTCGGACTTCACCTTGCTCCTCCGACAGGAAAACATCCATCTCGGCGATTCTCCGGACAGACTGTTTTGGTCTTGGGATGTTGCTCGTGGAATGGTTACAGCGAAACTTGCATATGATTCTTTATTTGCTGACTGTAAACCGAAGGAGATATGGTGGCACTCTCTGATCTGGAAGCTTTCCCTTCCTTCGAGGATTAGCTGTTTTATCTGGTTGGATTTGGGAAACAAAATTCTTACTTGGGATAACCTCTGTCGTCGTGGCTTCAACGGACCTGGTTGGTGTCCTTTATGCTGTACACAAGAGGAAACGGTTAACCATCTTTTCTCTTCGTGTCCAGTCTGGAGGGAGCTCTGGATGCTCACTGTCAATTCAATTGGGATATCTGCTGTTTGGCACTCGGTCACATTACTGGACAGTTTTGGAAAATGGCTCTGTGATTCCCATTATGCTCGTTGGCTTGAACTACCTTGTTATATGATGTGGGAGTTATGGAAGATGCGTAACCGCCTCGTTTTTGAGGGGATTGATACTAATCTGAATTGGTTAAGCGGTCGTATCATTGCTTCTTTTATGGAGTATAATTCTGGCTCTGTTCTTTCGGGTGGCAAGAATGTCACTTCTGGTAAGCTTCCCGGTTATCGCATGGCTCCCCCAGTTTTAATGTACCCTTGTGGGTTCTTTGATGGGGCTGCGACAGGGGGGGTTGGTGGTTGTGTGGCGGGTGTGGTGCTTCATCTAAACACCTCTGTTTCCTACCGAATACATTTAAATTTGGGTCCTGGTTCTAATACATGCAGTGAATTATGTGCACTCTGGCTCCTTTTATACTTTGCCCAGCGCTTACAGGTTTCATCTATTGTTGTTCTGGGCAACTCTTCATCCATTATATCTTGGGCTTTGGGGTCATCCCCTTTGAATGTTTTGATACTTACTGAATGGATGGCTGCTGTTAGGAAATACATTAGTGAATTTCAGCATATTCACTTTCCCCCATGTTTTCTGCGAGATGAATATGGAGGCAGACTCTCTTTCCAAGAGGGCTCTGATTTCACCGTCAGGCTATATATTGTGGGAGGAATGGCATGAGGACCTTCTTTCTACTCAGGGCACGATTGACCTGCTTTGGAGATGACTCATATGTTTGGGTCTGTTTGGGATTTTTTGGTACTTTTTCTCACATGTATATATGCGGATATATTTTTATGCAGGTACTTAGTTTCCTTTCTCCAACTACTTGTTGGACTTTTGATCCAGTTTGGTTATGCGGCTCTATTGGTTTTATAGACTCATGTGTCCAGGCCTCTGGCTGTTTTGGACTTTTTTTGGGCGGATATTTCATGTATTTATGTATTGACATTTTGATCCTTTGCTACTTATGGTCTGTTACTCTTTGTTCATGCAGTTGGTGAGCTTGTCCCAACTGGGTGATTCCTTTATCGGTTTGCATGGGATGTTATGGTTCCTGGTAGATGCGATGTGGTTGGGGGCACATGTGCCCGTATGTTTTATGGGGTTCTTGTGCCCGTATATTTGGGGATTATGATGCCCGTATGTTTTAAGCTCTTTTGGTTTGAAGACCCGATGTAATGTTCCTATTTACTATTTCGCTTTATTAATAGTAAGATATATTTATGTGTGAAAAAAAAACAAGTCTTATGTAAAGTGGGTTCAAAACCATATATTAAAATTATATTAAGTGCCCCACATAAATTGTAACGTGGCTATATAATGCTACCACACCAAACACATGGAATAACACCGACTTAAAGATTGTAACCATATATTAATGTGGAGCATAACACTATGTAAAATGCGATAGAGGAGGAGAGGCTCGCGGGTTTGACCCCGATACCTCTGCCTCACAACCATGTGCCTTTTCCATTGAGCCACAAGACCACCATTGAGTGTAAATCGGCGTGATTTAATTAAGACATTAATGCGCCCAGAGGTTATAAAAAGCCACGGAAAATCAAGCCATGATAGGTTCAGCAGGCGGAGTTCGGGTTTTCAGAATAGAGCGCCTGCACAGTTTCTGAGGTGGAGTGCGGGCACAGTTCCCGAGGCGAAGTACAGGAGTATTTAGTACTTTTTGTCTTTTGTACAGATTGGTTATCTCAAATTGCGTGCCAGAGGAGGTCTCAGGAAAACAGGGTCAAATTTATACTCATTTTGCTCAGAATTTCGAGACAGACGCGGTGGTGCAGTCTGTTTCTGCATTTGCCAGACAAAAACAAGAGGTGTTTTCCAGAATGCCAAATTTGTAAATTTTATCAAACTGAATAAGATCGGCCTTCCCATTGGAAGTGGATAGGAGACGTAGCCCAGGAGGGGTGAACTCCGTTATCAGCTATTGTGTTATTTTTCTGGTTTGCATCTGTTCTTTATGTGTTTATGTGTTGATTTGAATAATTTTTAAATCATCTTTTAAGGCAATTTTATGAATGTTTTCATGCAAATTTCACATGCAAGTTTATTGGTTTTAAAGATCTTGATATTTTCAGATCAGTGTACCTAGGTGGTTCCTTTCTTGGTGAATATGGGATGTCCCAATGCTCTATTTCAGGGATAGTATTCTTCTTTTTAGGAGAGGAATTACCAACTATGTGGGAGCCTAGTTTTGAAGGTCCTACAGTTGTTGTTTCAACCTGTGAGACAACTATGTTCACATAATTTTCAAAAAGAGCATCTACTTGTGCTGGATCAACAAAGTATACTAGGTTTGGACCACCTACTATTGAAGAGGTAGTGTCTTTGGGATTTTGAGCTAATGGAGGGTTGAGAGGTTCTGATGTTTTATCCTTTTGAATTTCCTCTTGTCTAAGTTCACTCTCAATATGAGCTTGAGGTTCTTCTAATGGTATTTCTTGATGAACAGACTTCTCTGATGTCTCTATGGTTCCCCCTAAATGGTTTCCAGAAAGGATTTCCTTAGCTTTCCAAGTAGGACTATCCCCTTTAGGTGTTTTCTGATACCTTTCTGTTGAGTTAGTAGTTGGGGTGGTGTAAAATTAGTCACAGCAGATCTAATGAACAAGTAAATCAATCACAACAGATGAACATAGAAAATATGGTGCAAAACTGTGCAAAAGATGCAACAGTCCTCTCTATCCCAGAAAGGGTGAATGAATTACAATACAAAACTGTCACAATGACTGAGCAATTCGAATTGACTAAGTAGGCCATTCGAATCACTGAATGGAGTAGCTTGACTCTATCTAGGAGTCCTCATCAATCATCGGTGGTGCTCATCAATCACATCAACCAGTCATCCAGGTGTCAAACTGAGTCTAACTGAGTGTAATAAATGTAACTGAAGTGTGTAGCACTGATATAGGATCTGGAGGCTCAGTGGGGGCGCATGGGAGGCTAACTGAAGTCAGAACAAGTCACCTAATCAAACTGGAGGTCAAACGGAAGTGATACAGTCAGTCGGGAGTGAAACTAGCCTCAAATCAGGGAGAATCGGAGCTAACTGAATGTAACTGAAGTGGAACTGCAGTGGTAGGTGAACAAGTGCGCCCTTCTCTGGCAGTAGGTGAGAAGTGGGCGCCTTTCAGCTTAGGAGGGCTAAAACTCTGTGGTAAGTGGCTCCCGGGTGCTAGAAGAAGGTGGATAAGGTGCTGGAGGCATCAAACTGGTGACTGGGATGCATGCCTGCGCATGCAAGATCCTGAAATAGATCATATCCTGAAATAGATCATGCAAGATCCTGAAATAGATGATGTATCCCGAAATAGGTGATGTGGATATCCGAACACCCCCCCTCAAGCTAGACTATGATGTGCCAACTAAAAATAATGTGGGGCCCTGGTAACTAAGACCAAAGGTCACCCCAATACAATAATAATCCAAACTAATAACAGTCAATAAACCGAGGAAATGGGGAAAACCTCATGGGAAAAATACCCCCCCTCAAAATAGACTGTAGTACACCAAAAGATTTAACTGCTCCAAATCAAGTAGATATGTCTGGAGGTATCTTACTCTTGGGAGTAAATGGATCATGCTCCAAAAACATGTGCTTGAATTCTCCATCAGTGGATGCAAGCGAATGTGGAGACTTTAAGAACTTGCTCTTCATACCGAAAAAGGTGAGAACAAATCTGAAAATATGAGGATGATCCTGGAACCTGTGATTTGAACCAAGTGAGGTAGGAATAGCTCCAATCGGATAAAATAGATCTTGAAACTTGAACTTCTTATCAATAGAAGTTAAATCAGCTCCAAAAATAGATGAATGGTTTCTTGAGATCTCCTTTGAACCAACAAGGGTGAGATCAAAACCAAAATCAGCAAAAAGTGCATGAGAATTGAACTCAAGCGAATGGTAGTGCTCTTCATCTTCATTAAAACTCTGAGAAACTTTGCAAATGATAGAACATAAGTTTATAGAAGGCATGCAATCAAGGAGGGCGAATGCTTCACCTCCAAAATCAGATTTTACCTCCAAAACATCAAGTAGATCATTATTCCGCATGCCGACAAACTCATGTGAAAGAGAGGATTCAAGAACCTCTTCGGAATCTAGAGTATGAGCTTGTTTATCTTGCTCAGAATTCGAAATAGAAGACTTTGAGAGAATGAGTGTTGAATCTATAGTTTCTTCTTCATTTTGAACAATTGTTGAGGCCAACACATGATCGGAAAGAACACATAAGGAGATCTCACTGGGCTTGTCCTCCAAAAGGCTAGCATGATCCTCTTCTTCCTGCTTTCCAAATTCTCTGTCAAGTTGGACCCATAGATCACTTGGATTTTCAGCAGTCTTACTGAGGTAGCGCATACAAGGAGACATAGCAAGACATATTGCTCCAAAAGCTCTATCACAATCATTGAGCCAATCATTCTCCTCTTCATCGGAATCAAAATTTCTTGTATTACCAATGCACATATCAAAAAGACATTGTCTCTTCAAGAATGCAATCATCTTTGGTTTCCATTCATCATAGTTGAATGGAGTAAGAATATTTTGTGAAGAAGAAGTCTCCATCTTTGCATTAGCGAATGCACATGGAGGAAGTAAGAAACCTACAAATCACACACAAACAAACACTATGTTTTCAGCCTTGCATGCACATGAGCAAATGCACATGAGATTTTGCATGCCGCTGCTGAAATATATTTGTGAGCAAAGATTGCTCTCTCTTCATGTAGAACACCTGTAGAAAAGAAATCTTGTCCCTGTCATGGCTCTGATACCATGTAAAATTAGTCACAGCAGATCTAATGAACAAGTAAATCAATCACAACAGATGAACATAGAAAATATGGTGCAAAACTGTGCAAAAGATGCAGCAGTCCTCTCTATCCCAGAAAGGGTGAATGAATTACAATACAAAACTGTCACAATGACTGAGCAATTCGAATTGACTAAGTAGGCCATTCGAATCACTGAATGGAGTAGCTTGACTCTATCTAGGAGTCCTCATCAATCATCGGTGGTGCTCATCAATCACATCAACCAGTCATCCAGGTGTCAAACTGAGTCTAACTGAGTGTAATAAATGTAACGGAAGTGTGTAGCACTGATATAGGATCTGGAGGCTCAGTGGGGGCGCATGGGAGGCTAACTGAAGTCAGAACAAGTCACCTAATCAAACTGGAGGTCAAACGGAAGTGATACAGTCAGTCGGGAGTGAAACTAGCCTCAAATCAGGGAGAATCGGAGCTAACTGAATGTAACTGAAGTGGAACTGCAGTGGTAGGTGAACAAGTGCGCCCTTCTCTGGCAGTAGGTGAGAAGTGGGCGCCTTTCAGCTTAGGAGGGCTAAAACTCTGTGGTAAGTGGCTCCCGGGTGCTAGAAGAAGGTGGATAAGGTGCTGGAGGCATCAAACTGGTGACTGGGATGCATGCCTGTGCATGCAAGATCCTGAAATAGATCATATCCTGAAATAGATCATGCAAGATCCTGAAATAGATGATGTATCCCGAAATAGGTGATGTGGATATACGAACAGGTGGCACGTCCCCCGTATAGGTTAGTGGGAATTTTAGTAGAAAGGCTAGTTTTGATGTATCTACCTTTTGAGTCTCTAGACCTATTCATGAAAACAAAGTTAAAACTGAAACAAATTCTAATTGCATTACTACTAGTGCTGGGTTTTGGGGATGCATGTTATAACAGATGCGTAGGTTCTTATCTCTCGTCTTACCACTCACCCACCACCAGCCTATTTCTAAGTTTCAAAAGGAAAATTCTATCTATCACTAAGTTTCAAGAGAAATTTATACCTATCTACAACTGAATTCTACCTATCTACAACTCCCCGACAATGACGCCAAAATGTTGGGTGTATTTATTGTCTTAAGGAATCACCAAATATTTAATTATCGACCAGGGTTGGTAATCTTAGAGTTGTGGCATAGTATATGCTGAGGTAGAATGGTACCTAGGACATCGGCTCGACCGACCTTAGAAATGTTTAATAATGAAAAGATCGAAAGATCTTTCAAAATGAAAAACTGAGTCAAACTTCAGAAATAAAACTACTAAACTGATTAAACCTAACTAAACCAATAGATCAAAATAGTATCAATCTATACCACTCTACTCTATGAACAATAATTGAGAAGATAAAAACAACAATACTATTCTAGGAAACAAGACTTGATCAAAAGCAAACTACTTTTATGAGAATAAAAACTATTGATCAATGATTCAAACTCTAATCTAGGAATTAGAAAGTAATGACTATGAATGAGTTTGGAAACCTATCTATGAAATGATTCAATTGACAACTAACTATGGAAACAAGAAACTATATTGTCTTAAATCAAAATTACAAACTACTTAATAAATTCAAGAGTTAAACTATTCATGCATTCAACAAATACTCAAAACTAAACTCAACTACCTAATTCCATTCTCCTTGAGGATTCTGAGGAAATGTATCAAATGTAATAGGAATGGGAGAAAATGTATCAAAATGACTTTCAAATGTGACAAGGAAACATAACAAAAGTAAATCTAGTTAACTTCTACAAAGAGATGCGAGCTAAAGAGTGTCCAATTACAACTAACTTTAAACATTGTAATCTATTCTTTATCCATAAGCAAATGACTTGGAGATAAGTTTGATCTAGAAGCAAGTAGAAAAAATAATAAAGATATGTACTTGAAAATGAGTTTGATCTAGAAGAAAGTAGGAAACTTGATAAAGATATTTTATTTATGAATCAAATGATATCCTATGAACATCTTCACTAACTAGGTGAATGAAAAGAGAAAATCCTATGCTTGAACTAAAATTATGATTAAACTATGAAAACTGGAGAATGAAATTACTAAGCTTAATCCAAAATAAATATTAATAGGAATGAAGTAAACTAAACTAGGCATGAAATTAACAAGTTTTAGAACAGTAACAAGTTTAAGGAATCAGACATAAAAGAAAACATAATTTGAAAATAAAACATAATTTGAAAAGAAAACTAAAGCAAAGTTAAGGAAATGAACGAAGACTAAGAATGGATATGAAACTTAATTGAAACTCTATGTAGTTCAGAACAAGGTCCTAATTACATATATAAATGCTGATCAATTACAAGAAATATTACAATTTGAAAATCTAAGAAATTGAATTCTAAATAAGCATAAAAACAATACAGAAAATATTAAAGTCCATATGGCAGTCCGGATGACAGTCTGAAAGACAGTCCGAATGACAGTCCGGATGACAGTCTGAAAGATAGTCCGGATGACAAAAAAAAATATAAACTATGAAAATGAGCAGACTAAATGATCTTAACGTCATGTAATATTCTGGGCAAGATCTGACCCAGATATTAACTCCACTTTAAAAACTTTTACAACTTTTACTAGTGAAATTTTGTGGCAAATCCTTCGAACCAGACAGGAGGTAAGTGAGGGGTATTGGTGTACAGACTGAGGATGGTGGGATGAAAGTTTGATTATGGAATTTATATGGGATTAGTTGCAGCAACAACAAAATATGTTTTTAGCAGGAGTCCTTGGCACAAGGTACTAGAGCCATTCACTTTTCAGCAATAGAATGAATCTATTGCCTACTTCGAGGCTTCCTGGGCTTCTATCATATGCCAACAAGACTGGGTAAGGGTTAAAGGTGTTTAGGACAGAGATATATCAGTCATACAACTCATAAGGAATGCTGTAATAAAGACTGGATTGACATGGAAAGGTTTGGAACAACTTAGGGATTATTTGCAGATGGTGGACTGTTGAGCTAGTCACAATACAGGATTTCCAAAATGAAGTTAAAAGAATTCAAATTCTTATTACAGGAACTGATATGGATATTATGTTGAACTAAAAACCTCCTCCAACTGACAGAATGCAAAATGGATCCTCAGAAAAGATTCAGCAGCAAATATGGTGAAACTAGTCTAGATTAAGCACCAAACTAGCTAGTCTTGCATTTTAATCCTTTAAACTGCTCCAATAAATGATAAAATATGCTATGATATTAAATAATGATCTGATATAACATAATGAACATATGAAGGTCTAAAATAATATATCAGAATCCTTCTTTTATTGATTTAATTGTCTCCCAACACAACAATGCCTCACAGGCTAAATATTCATTACATTTGATGGAGAATGAAGAGAAGAAATAGAATATTACTATGGATCTGATATGGTGATAGGATAAGGTCATATACAGGTCATATGACTGTAAATGGCTTCTTACTGAGCTTCTGAACTTGTCTGGAGCACATTCACTAGGTCAACCCTCTCCTTCAGGGAAAACTCCTCTAGATTTAGCTGTGAATGGAGAACGAGTGAGAAGAGAAGTATGGATCTGATATGAAGTTGGTTACTGATATTGAACACCTTTGATGTCTTCAAAAATGGCTGCAACAACTCTCCTTCGACCCCTGGGCGCACTCCCAAGTTCTATCTTCTTCAATGGATGGATCTTCACCAAAACTAGCTGGAGAATCACTGTTGGAGGAACATGTTCTCTCGAATGACTGTAGATCTTCAATGGAGGATGGAAGTATATGTTACTGGCTGCAATATCTTGACATAGACCTACACAACACTCTCTAGAAACTAAGGGACTTGGGGCACATCACCCAAGAAGAACACCTGAGGCAGATCACTCAACTAGAGAAGCATCAGAGCTCTCATGAGAAAACATAAATGATCCAAAAGTTGTCAAATGGAGTTGGTTGGATTCTTTTATAAAATTCATGATGACCTGCTGATCAATTTCTTGGCTTGGTGACCTGTGAGAGTAGGTTAACCACTTGCCCATTCTACTCCAAAGCCATGAGGGCACCTTTCTTGAGGAGAATAGCAACTTCTGAGCTTTCAAAACTTTCTTTCTTTCACCTCCTTCACTGAATTTGGGCAAGTGTGCTTTAGGTAGCTTTTCTGGTTGTTTCTATCTTCTTTCAGAAAGCTTTTCTGAATCTTTCCACTTTCTTTACTTTCCTCTTTAGTGCTTTTGTCTGATTTTGCTAGCTTTTGTCAGTTTCCTTTCTGGGTTCATCTTGCCAATTTGTCTCCACTAGATTCCTTAGCTTTTTTGAGACTTTACCACTTAGGAAAGTTTGGCTCACTTACCAATTCGAATTTCCTATCCATATTATCACCACTTGTCAATATTTATTAGCAATATTTATCAATAAAAATATTCCAACTCAGAATTAATTCCAAATTCAACATTTGAGCAATTAATTAATTCATGTGGTATAATTGCCTCAAAATTAACCCCTTCTCCAATTTGGCAACATCTTCCACATGGGTGCCCTCTTGGCCCACTTGCTCATTATCCATTAATTTTATTTATCAAAATTACCTTTAATAATAAATTTTCCAACTTGGGAGACTTAGGCCAAAATTAATTCTAAGCAAATAGAACTAATACCATTTAATTCCCTTAGGGGTTGATTTTGTCCCCTTTCACCCATGGTACTGGATGAACCAAAATTGGGGACATGACACGTCAGTTGGTTTATGCATATGATCCTACAATGTAAGGCAAGCAATAAATGAACTATTAAAATATGAAATAACAAGAAACAACTTATACTAATCACTATATAAGGAAATAAACTATTTCTATTGCATGATAAAACAAGGATGAAACGTAAGTGAAGCTAATCTACAGCTATAGGAAAATTAATAGAACTAAATTTAACTACAAACTGAACTTGAAATATTAAACTAGTTAAACTTTATCTAATTGCAAATGGAAAGACTGAAAGCAAACCAAAAGAAACTATGCATGACCATTTGTTCTAGATTCTGAAAATGGAAATTATATTAGCAACAATAAATAAATTATAGGAAACAGAGAAATGAGATCTACACGAAAACCACGGGGGCTTCACTAGAAGGTAATATAATATTACCTTCATTGATATTGCAGTATTAAATATTCATGAAAACCTAAAAATTATATTGCTTATATATTAAGGGGCAAAGGGTTTTTTTATTTAATATAACAATACAAAAATACTTTGGGGTCTTTTTTATATGGGCGGGCTGACAAATATCCGCCAAATGGAGATGGTGGGATCACGACCGGATGAGAAATTGGGTTGATGCAAGGCTCGAGCTTACCAGTACGCAGGGAAATTGCGTCTTGAGGCATGCTTGAGGCCAGGGGTTTCATGGTGAAGTGGGTTTCTTGTCAATCATAGTCGAGAGACAATGGTCATTGACAACCACTTGTTACCAATATCACTTAGCCAGTTGTTACCAATAGCCTTGGGAGGCTCTAAGCCACTAGGGCCTATTATAGTGTCATGTCCCAAATTTGGAATTGGTTCACAATGGCCTAATCACATTGGCCATATTCATTAGAGTTTGTCAAATTGATGCTAAAGGTCAAATAATTGCCAAGGAGGAAAATTACTAGTTTCCTAGGTTTGGGGTGGAAGCTTTGGGATTTGGAATAATGGGGATAATAAATGATGTTTGAACATTAGAATGGAATAAATATTTAATAAAGGAGATAAATAAATATATACAAGTGAAAATCAAAGTGGCATTTCATGATGAAGACACATGGAGGAAGTGGGACCCACATATGGCTAGATTTCCCCAGTACATTTGGCATCATTCTCTCACCAATTCGAATTCAAGGTGAATGGTAACATACTTGGGGGAGTCCAAAAGGTATTATTCATTGCATGACTCATCCAAGGTCGAAATATAGAGGAAGAGTAACTCCCATGGAAGAGGAAGAGGCAATTTGGAGCTAGTGAGACACTTGGGCTAGATTCCCTAGCTCTATGACAACAATGATGAAGATGCTATGACACCTATGACACAAATCAGACCTGAAGGCTGACATATGACATATATGACATGTCAGGGCTAAAAATAGACTCCAAGAGGGCGCTCAAGGGTGTTAGGGCAGCTAAGATGCTTCCACATGTGATTTGGTGGAAGTGGGAGACTAGGAATTGTTGTACAAGTGGCGTTCTTTGGAATCTCTTCCCAACTTGAGTTGGCATGAGTCTCTTGGAAGGAATTCGACCCATGGAGGACATTAGAAGTTTATAAATTTCAATAACAAAGAATGAAACCAGCTTTTGATCATTTGTAGAATTTGCAATTGCATTTGTGAAGAGGGAGAGCTAGTGGATGACTAGTTTCTTGCCTTAGCCAATTTCGAGGGTGAAAGATTCCCATCCAAGTTGGTAATTGGAAAGGCCATTCAGACCTTTCATTTGGAGCTTTAATGGAGTCTTTATTTGCAGGTGTAAGCTACAGGGCAGCTCATGGTTTCTTCTATTGCAGCTCACTCCTTCAACCATTTCCGGTTTTGATGGCATATTCTTGATCCTTGAGGGAGGGCGTTTTTGGTGAGCTATTGTACTCTTTGGGGAAGCTTTTAATGCCACATTTCTTTTGTAATATGAATTAAATACTCTGTTCTTCATCTCCAAAAAGTTTCAGGTCGAAATTCCAAGTAGAAATGTGTAAATCTCATTTTTTATGGAAGAACAATGCCATTTCCCCACTACCTTGTTGTGAACCAATGTATTGATGATGATTTCGAATGAATGGATGATTCTCTGATGAATTTGTGATTAATGGACTGCCATGTATGTATTTTACAAGTTTCATGTACTGTACTTGAGCATTTGAAGTATTTTTACTTAGTTTAATTGCACTGGGAGAAGAACTAGTGCCATTTCCCCAAGGGTCGAATTGGTGATTTTTGCAGTTGAATGGGAGAGGGTTGGAACAGATATAATAATCAATTAATGGTGCACATGAGACCTTAATAACATCCTTAATACATTCCCTACCTCTGTTCATAAATTTGAGTGGCTTTGGAGGCATTTGGGAAGCCATTTTCAATACTTACCCCAGGGGGATTTGAACCCCAAATTACTAGTAAAATTGCATACTTGGTCCAGAATCTTAAGAGAGTTTGCAGAGGTATTTTGGTGGCCATATATCATCCCTGAACATCATATTCAAGTCTTAATATAATTCATACACCTTCCTTGAAGATTTGAAGGAATTTGGAGTCAATTCGAGACATAGAGACCAATACTAGTCAAAGGCAAATTACTAGTAAAGTTCCCTACATTGGCGAGAATTGAAAGAGTATTTGCAGAAGTATTTTAAAGGTCCAGAGGCATCCTTAAAACACATATTTATGTTCTAATCTCATTCATATACCTTCTCATAATATTTGAAATCATTTGGGGCAAATTTGGGACCTAGAGATCAAAACTAGTCAAAGGTTGAACTAGGGAAAAAAAGTGGAAAATTGCCATTTTACTAAAATTCCTAATAAGGGTCATTACAGTGGTATCAGAGCATGGTCTTGGCACCTGATGTGGTAGAACATTAATGAAGACCAAGAGTCAAAGAAATAATCCACCACCCTTAGAAACTGAAACTGGATGTACTTTGGTGAAAGGGAAGAAGTAGGAGAAGAAGTGCATTCATTGGTCACCATGAGTAAGGATGAGAAAGGAACCTTAAAAGAGAATGAGGAGTTTAGAAAATTATTGGAACCTTCCTTTGAAGACAAGTGGAGGCAATACTTTCAAGAGTTCAAATTGTTGCTTAGTGAAATTGGAAGCAACTCGGAAAAAATAATGAGCAATGGTTCTCTTTTCAAGGAAAAGGATGAAACAATTTATGCCACAAAAGATGAACCTAATGTAATTGTGGAACATGAGGTACATGTTGATATGCAGGTTCTTGAAGATGCTACACTAAAACAAGAATAAGGACAAGCACTTGTCCTTGTTCAAAGGGATTATGAGTTGCCTCATGGAGAGAGTTGCGAAGCCTTGGAAGAGGTACATGATCTCACAATAGTTGGACCAACCAATTATGGAGAAGATGAATTAAATATTTCAATGGGTAAGAGTTGTAAAGAATTAAAGTTGGTTCATAATTCCTCACCCCACACTTCTTTTCCAACCACATCACTTTGGGATGAAAATTGGGTGAAAGGTTTTTTTCTAGTGGTGCCACATGAGGGGTATGAAACTCCTACCTCTCCTTTTGATGATGACATGAATAGAGCACCTAATTATTTAGAATTGCAGCAGCATATTGCTTTACCTTATGATGATACATATCCTCATGGATGTATGGATGAGACTTCTTTGAGTCCTTTGAATTCTCCTTGTTTTTCCCGCTCATTATTTGGTTCAGATTTTAGTGGAGATTCTTCATTCACTTCTTGGATGAAAGAATGCATGGCTGAATATTTTGATGCATATCACATTCTCTTGGAGCAGCACTATTGGACATGGGATCCTCACCTATGTCATTGGAGTAGATTTGATGGGTCACTTGAAGATTGTATGCACTTGGAAAATGGTGGTCTACATGCTTGGAGGTATAAGCACTTTCATGACTCTTTGATGAAGCATCTCCTTTATGTACATTTTCATTATGTTGTTATGTACTTTGATGATATATATTTTGTACTCATGATGTTTGGAAGAATGCATACAAGAAAATGGGATCCAGGAATCCTCTTATCTGATGATATGGGTTGGAGAGCACTTTTAATTGTTGGGGTGCAATACAAGCAATGGGACCCTGGAATAATTTTTATCTCATTGGTTTCATATTTTTTAGGGAAGCAAGCAGTATGGGAGATGGATTCCCCACTTAATAAAGTGATTTTAATCAGAGTAGTGCAGCAGCAAGCATGGTGGTTCCTCTCTAAAATATTCAAGGAAACTCAAAGACTCAAGGTTGGGCAATTCAATGGCAACTTCAAAGAATTATACAGGAAGCAGGTTCTTCAACACCCATGTTTGAAATTGCTTGAGGACAAGCAATATTGGGAAGGGAGGACTTGTCATGTCCCAAATTTGGAATTGGTTCACAATGGCCTAATCACATTGGCCATATTCATTAGAGTTTGTCAAATTGATGCTAAAGGTCAAATAATTGCCAAGGAGGAAAATTACTAGTTTCCTAGGTTTGGGGTGGAAGCTTTGGGATTTGGAATAATGGGGATAATAAATGATGTTTGAACATTAGAATGGAATAAATATTTAATAAAGGAGATAAATAAATATATACAAGTGAAAATCAAAGTGGCATTTCATGATGAAGACACATGGAGGAAGTGGGACCCACATATGGCTAGATTTCCCCAGTACATTTGGCATCATTCTCTCACCAATTCGAATTCAAGGTGAATGGTAACATACTTGGGGGAGTCCAAAAGGTATTATTCATTGCATGACTCATCCAAGGTCGAAATATAGAGGAAGAGTAACTCCCATGGAAGAGGAAGAGGCAATTTGGAGCTAGTGAGACACTTGGGCTAGATTCCCTAGCTCTATGACAACAATGATGAAGATGCTATGACACCTATGACACAAATCAGACCTGAAGGCTGACATATGACATATATGACATGTCAGGGCTAAAAATAGACTCCAAGAGGGCGCTCAAGGGTGTTAGGGCAGCTAAGATGCTTCCACATGTGATTTGGTGGAAGTGGGAGACTAGGAATTGTTGTACAAGTGGCGTTCTTTGGAATCTCTTCCCAACTTGAGTTGGCATGAGTCTCTTGGAAGGAATTCGACCCATGGAGGACATTAGAAGTTTATAAATTTCAATAACAAAGAATGAAACCAGCTTTTGATCATTTGTAGAATTTGCAATTGCATTTGTGAAGAGGGAGAGCTAGTGGATGACTAGTTTCTTGCCTTAGCCAATTTCGAGGGTGAAAGATTCCCATCCAAGTTGGTAATTGGAAAGGCCATTCAGACCTTTCATTTGGAGCTTTAATGGAGTCTTTATTTGCAGGTGTAAGCTACAGGGCAGCTCATGGTTTCTTCTATTGCAGCTCACTCCTTCAACCATTTCCGGTTTTGATGGCATATTCTTGATCCTTGAGGGAGGGCATTTTTGGTGAGCTATTGTACTCTTTGGGGAAGCTTTTAATGCCACATTTCTTTTGTAATATGAATTAAATACTCTGTTCTTCATCTCCAAAAAGTTTCAGGTCGAAATTCCAAGTAGAAATGTGTAAATCTCATTTTTAATGGAAGAACAATGCCATTTCCCCACTACCTTGTTGTGAACCAATGTATTGATGATGATTTCGAATGAATGGATGATTCTCTGATGAATTTGTGATTAATGGACTGCCATGTATGTATTTTACAAGTTTCATGTACTGTACTTGAGCATTTGAAGTATTTTTACTTAGTTTAATTGCACTGGGAGAAGAACTAGTGCCATTTCCCCAAGGGTCGAATTGGTGATTTTTGCAGTTGAATGGGAGAGGGTTGGAACAGATATAATAATCAATTAATGGTGCACATGAGACCTTAATAACATCCTTAATACATTCCCTACCTCTGTTCATAAATTTGAGTGGCTTTGGAGGCATTTGGGAAGCCATTTTCAATACTTACCCCAGGGGGATTTGAACCCCAAATTACTAGTAAAATTGCATACTTGGTCCAGAATCTTAAGAGAGTTTGCAGAGGTATTTTGGTGGCCATATATCATCCCTGAACATCATATTCAAGTCTTAATATAATTCATACACCTTCCTTGAAGATTTGAAGGAATTTGGAGTCAATTCGAGACATAGAGACCAATACTAGTCAAAGGCAAATTACTAGTAAAGTTCCCTACATTGGCGAGAATTGAAAGAGTATTTGCAGAAGTATTTTAAAGGTCCAGAGGCATCCTTAAAACACATATTTATGTTCTAATCTCATTCATATACCTTCTCATAATATTTGAAATCATTTGGGGCAAATTTGGGACCTAGAGATCAAAACTAGTCAAAGGTTGAACTAGGGAAAAAAAGTGGAAAATTGCCATTTTACTAAAATTCCTAATAAGGGTCATTACAGTGGTATCAGAGCATGGTCTTGGAACCTGATGTGGTAGAACATTAATGAAGACCAAGAGTCAAAGAAATAATCCACCACCCTTAGAAACTGAAACTGGATGTACTTTGGTGAAAGGGAAGAAGTAGGAGAAGAAGTGCATTCATTGGTCACCATGAGTAAGGATGAGAAAGGAACCTTAAAAGAGAATGAGGAGTTTAGAAAATTATTGGAACCTTCCTTTGAAGACAAGTGGAGGCAATACTTTCAAGAGTTCAAATTGTTGCTTAGTGAAATTGGAAGCAACTCGGAAAAAATAATGAGCAATGGTTCTCTTTTCAAGGAAAAGGATGAAACAATTTATGCCACAAAAGATGAACCTAATGTAATTGTGGAACATGAGGTACATGTTGATATGCAGGTTCTTGAAGATGCTACACTAAAACAAGAATAAGGACAAGCACTTGTCCTTGTTCAAAGGGATTATGAGTTGCCTCATGGAGAGAGTTGCGAAGCCTTGGAAGAGGTACATGATCTCACAATAGTTGGACCAACCAATTATGGAGAAGATGAATTAAATATTTCAATGGGTAAGAGTTGTAAAGAATTAAAGTTGGTTCATAATTCCTCACCCCACACTTCTTTTCCAACCACATCACTTTGGGATGAAAATTGGGTGAAAGGTTTTTTTCTAGTGGTGCCACATGAGGGGTATGAAACTCCTACCTCTCCTTTTGATGATGACATGAATAGAGCACCTAATTATTTAGAATTGCAGCAGCATATTGCTTTACCTTATGATGATACATATCCTCATGGATGTATGGATGAGACTTCTTTGAGTCCTTTGAATTCTCCTTGTTTTTCCCGCTCATTATTTGGTTCAGATTTTAGTGGAGATTCTTCATTCACTTCTTGGATGAAAGAATGCATGGCTGAATATTTTGATGCATATCACATTCTCTTGGAGCAGCACTATTGGACATGGGATCCTCACCTATGTCATTGGAGTAGATTTGATGGGTCACTTGAAGATTGTATGCACTTGGAAAATGGTGGTCTACATGCTTGGAGGTATAAGCACTTTCATGACTCTTTGATGAAGCATCTCCTTTATGTACATTTTCATTATGTTGTTATGTACTTTGATGATATATATTTTGTACTCATGATGTTTGGAAGAATGCATACAAGAAAATGGGATCCAGGAATCCTCTTATCTGATGATATGGGTTGGAGAGCACTTTTAATTGTTGGGGTGCAATACAAGCAATGGGACCCTGGAATAATTTTTATCTCATTGGTTTCATATTTTTTAGGGAAGCAAGCAGTATGGGAGATGGATTCCCCACTTAATAAAGTGATTTTAATCAGAGTAGTGCAGCAGCAAGCATGGTGGTTCCTCTCTAAAATATTCAAGGAAACTCAAAGACTCAAGGTTGGGCAATTCAATGGCAACTTCAAAGAATTATACAGGAAGCAGGTTCTTCAACACCCATGTTTGAAATTGCTTGAGGACAAGCAATATTGGGAAGGGAGGACTTGTCATGTCCCAAATTTGGAATTGGTTCACAATGGCCTAATCACATTGGCCATATTCATTAGAGTTTGTCAAATTGATGCTAAAGGTCAAATAATTGCCAAGGAGGAAAATTACTAGTTTCCTAGGTTTGGGGTGGAAGCTTTGGGATTTGGAATAATGGGGATAATAAATGATGTTTGAACATTAGAATGGAATAAATATTTAATAAAGGAGATAAATAAATATATACAAGTGAAAATCAAAGTGGCATTTCATGATGAAGACACATGGAGGAAGTGGGACCCACATATGGCTAGATTTCCCCAGTACATTTGGCATCATTCTCTCACCAATTCGAATTCAAGGTGAATGGTAACATACTTGGGGGAGTCCAAAAGGTATTATTCATTGCATGACTCATCCAAGGTCGAAATATAGAGGAAGAGTAACTCCCATGGAAGAGGAAGAGGCAATTTGGAGCTAGTGAGACACTTGGGCTAGATTCCCTAGCTCTATGACAACAATGATGAAGATGCTATGACACCTATGACACAAATCAGACCTGAAGGCTGACATATGACATATATGACATGTCAGGGCTAAAAATAGACTCCAAGAGGGCGCTCAAGGGTGTTAGGGCAGCTAAGATGCTTCCACATGTGATTTGGTGGAAGTGGGAGACTAGGAATTGTTGTACAAGTGGCGTTCTTTGGAATCTCTTCCCAACTTGAGTTGGCATGAGTCTCTTGGAAGGAATTCGACCCATGGAGGACATTAGAAGTTTATAAATTTCAATAACAAAGAATGAAACCAGCTTTTGATCATTTGTAGAATTTGCAATTGCATTTGTGAAGAGGGAGAGCTAGTGGATGACTAGTTTCTTGCCTTAGCCAATTTCGAGGGTGAAAGATTCCCATCCAAGTTGGTAATTGGAAAGGCCATTCAGACCTTTCATTTGGAGCTTTAATGGAGTCTTTATTTGCAGGTGTAAGCTACAGGGCAGCTCATGGTTTCTTCTATTGCAGCTCACTCCTTCAACCATTTCCGGTTTTGATGGCATATTCTTGATCCTTGAGGGAGGGCGTTTTTGGTGAGCTATTGTACTCTTTGGGGAAGCTTTTAATGCCACATTTCTTTTGTAATATGAATTAAATACTCTGTTCTTCATCTCCAAAAAGTTTCAGGTCGAAATTCCAAGTAGAAATGTGTAAATCTCATTTTTAATGGAAGAACAATGCCATTTCCCCACTACCTTGTTGTGAACCAATGTATTGATGATGATTTCGAATGAATGGATGATTCTCTGATGAATTTGTGATTAATGGACTGCCATGTATGTATTTTACAAGTTTCATGTACTGTACTTGAGCATTTGAAGTATTTTTACTTAGTTTAATTGCACTGGGAGAAGAACTAGTGCCATTTCCCCAAGGGTCGAATTGGTGATTTTTGCAGTTGAATGGGAGAGGGTTGGAACAGATATAATAATCAATTAATGGTGCACATGAGACCTTAATAACATCCTTAATACATTCCCTACCTCTGTTCATAAATTTGAGTGGCTTTGGAGGCATTTGGGAAGCCATTTTCAATACTTACCCCAGGGGGATTTGAACCCCAAATTACTAGTAAAATTGCATACTTGGTCCAGAATCTTAAGAGAGTTTGCAGAGGTATTTTGGTGGCCATATATCATCCCTGAACATCATATTCAAGTCTTAATATAATTCATACACCTTCCTTGAAGATTTGAAGGAATTTGGAGTCAATTCGAGACATAGAGACCAATACTAGTCAAAGGCAAATTACTAGTAAAGTTCCCTACATTGGCGAGAATTGAAAGAGTATTTGCAGAAGTATTTTAAAGGTCCAGAGGCATCCTTAAAACACATATTTATGTTCTAATCTCATTCATATACCTTCTCATAATATTTGAAATCATTTGGGGCAAATTTGGGACCTAGAGATCAAAACTAGTCAAAGGTTGAACTAGGGAAAAAAAGTGGAAAATTGCCATTTTACTAAAATTCCTAATAAGGGTCATTACAGTGGTATCAGAGCATGGTCTTGGCACCTGATGTGGTAGAACATTAATGAAGACCAAGAGTCAAAGAAATAATCCACCACCCTTAGAAACTGAAACTGGATGTACTTTGGTGAAAGGGAAGAAGTAGGAGAAGAAGTGCATTCATTGGTCACCATGAGTAAGGATGAGAAAGGAACCTTAAAAGAGAATGAGGAGTTTAGAAAATTATTGGAACCTTCCTTTGAAGACAAGTGGAGGCAATACTTTCAAGAGTTCAAATTGTTGCTTAGTGAAATTGGAAGCAACTCGGAAAAAATAATGAGCAATGGTTCTCTTTTCAAGGAAAAGGATGAAACAATTTATGCCACAAAAGATGAACCTAATGTAATTGTGGAACATGAGGTACATGTTGATATGCAGGTTCTTGAAGATGCTACACTAAAACAAGAATAAGGACAAGCACTTGTCCTTGTTCAAAGGGATTATGAGTTGCCTCATGGAGAGAGTTGCGAAGCCTTGGAAGAGGTACATGATCTCACAATAGTTGGACCAACCAATTATGGAGAAGATGAATTAAATATTTCAATGGGTAAGAGTTGTAAAGAATTAAAGTTGGTTCATAATTCCTCACCCCACACTTCTTTTCCAACCACATCACTTTGGGATGAAAATTGGGTGAAAGGTTTTTTTCTAGTGGTGCCACATGAGGGGTATGAAACTCCTACCTCTCCTTTTGATGATGACATGAATAGAGCACCTAATTATTTAGAATTGCAGCAGCATATTGCTTTACCTTATGATGATACATATCCTCATGGATGTATGGATGAGACTTCTTTGAGTCCTTTGAATTCTCCTTGTTTTTCCCGCTCATTATTTGGTTCAGATTTTAGTGGAGATTCTTCATTCACTTCTTGGATGAAAGAATGCATGGCTGAATATTTTGATGCATATCACATTCTCTTGGAGCAGCACTATTGGACATGGGATCCTCACCTATGTCATTGGAGTAGATTTGATGGGTCACTTGAAGATTGTATGCACTTGGAAAATGGTGGTCTACATGCTTGGAGGTATAAGCACTTTCATGACTCTTTGATGAAGCATCTCCTTTATGTACATTTTCATTATGTTGTTATGTACTTTGATGATATATATTTTGTACTCATGATGTTTGGAAGAATGCATACAAGAAAATGGGATCCAGGAATCCTCTTATCTGATGATATGGGTTGGAGAGCACTTTTAATTGTTGGGGTGCAATACAAGCAATGGGACCCTGGAATAATTTTTATCTCATTGGTTTCATATTTTTTAGGGAAGCAAGCAGTATGGGAGATGGATTCCCCACTTAATAAAGTGATTTTAATCAGAGTAGTGCAGCAGCAAGCATGGTGGTTCCTCTCTAAAATATTCAAGGAAACTCAAAGACTCAAGGTTGGGCAATTCAATGGCAACTTCAAAGAATTATACAGGAAGCAGGTTCTTCAACACCCATGTTTGAAATTGCTTGAGGACAAGCAATATTGGGAAGGGAGGACTTGTCATGTCCCAAATTTGGAATTGGTTCACAATGGCCTAATCACATTGGCCATATTCATTAGAGTTTGTCAAATTGATGCTAAAGGTCAAATAATTGCCAAGGAGGAAAATTACTAGTTTCCTAGGTTTGGGGTGGAAGCTTTGGGATTTGGAATAATGGGGATAATAAATGATGTTTGAACATTAGAATGGAATAAATATTTAATAAAGGAGATAAATAAATATATACAAGTGAAAATCAAAGTGGCATTTCATGATGAAGACACATGGAGGAAGTGGGACCCACATATGGCTAGATTTCCCCAGTACATTTGGCATCATTCTCTCACCAATTCGAATTCAAGGTGAATGGTAACATACTTGGGGGAGTCCAAAAGGTATTATTCATTGCATGACTCATCCAAGGTCGAAATATAGAGGAAGAGTAACTCCCATGGAAGAGGAAGAGGCAATTTGGAGCTAGTGAGACACTTGGGCTAGATTCCCTAGCTCTATGACAACAATGATGAAGATGCTATGACACCTATGACACAAATCAGACCTGAAGGCTGACATATGACATATATGACATGTCAGGGCTAAAAATAGACTCCAAGAGGGCGCTCAAGGGTGTTAGGGCAGCTAAGATGCTTCCACATGTGATTTGGTGGAAGTGGGAGACTAGGAATTGTTGTACAAGTGGCGTTCTTTGGAATCTCTTCCCAACTTGAGTTGGCATGAGTCTCTTGGAAGGAATTCGACCCATGGAGGACATTAGAAGTTTATAAATTTCAATAACAAAGAATGAAACCAGCTTTTGATCATTTGTAGAATTTGCAATTGCATTTGTGAAGAGGGAGAGCTAGTGGATGACTAGTTTCTTGCCTTAGCCAATTTCGAGGGTGAAAGATTCCCATCCAAGTTGGTAATTGGAAAGGCCATTCAGACCTTTCATTTGGAGCTTTAATGGAGTCTTTATTTGCAGGTGTAAGCTACAGGGCAGCTCATGGTTTCTTCTATTGCAGCTCACTCCTTCAACCATTTCCGGTTTTGATGGCATATTCTTGATCCTTGAGGGAGGGCGTTTTTGGTGAGCTATTGTACTCTTTGGGGAAGATTTTAATGCCCCATTTATTTTTAATATGAATTAAATACTCTTTTCTTCATCTCCAAAAAGTTTCAGGTCGAAATTCCAAGTAGAAATGTGTAAATCTCATTTTTAATGGAAGAACAATGCCATTTCCCCACTACCTTGTTGTGAACCAATGTATTGATGATGATTTCGAATGAATGGATGATTCTCTGATGAATTTGTGATTAATGGAATTCCATGGATGTATTTTACAAGTTTCATGTACTGTACTTGAGCATTTGAAGTATTTTTACTTAGTTTAATTTCACTGGGAGAAGAACTAGTGCCATTTCCCCAAGGGTCGAATTGGTGATTTTTGCAGTTGAATGGAAGAGGGTTGGAACAGATATAATAATCAATTAATGGTGCACATGAGACCTTAATAACATCCTTAATACATTCCCTACCTCTGTTCATAAATTTGAGTGGCTTTGGAGGCATTTGGGAAGCCATTTTCAATACTTACCCCAGGGGGATTTGAACCCCAAATTACTAGTAAAATTGCATACTTGGTCCAGAATCTTAAGAGAGTTTGAAGAGGTATTTTGGTGGCCATATATCATCCCTGAACATCATATTCAAGTCTTAATATCATTCATACACCTTCCTTGAATATTTGAAGGCATTTGGAGTCAATTCGAGACATAGAGACCAATACTAGTCAAAGGCAAATTACTAGTAAAGTTCCCTACATTGGCGAGAATTGAAAGAGTATTTGCAGAAGTATTTTAAAGGTCCAGAGGCATCCTTAAAACACATATTTATGTTCTAATCTCATTCATATACCTTCTCAGAAGATTTGAAATCATTTGGGGCAAATTTGGGACCTAGAGATCAAAACTAGTCAAAGGTCGAACTAGGGAAAAAAAGTGGAAAATTGCCATTTTACTAAAATTCCTAATAAGGGTCATTACATATAGGCCCTCGATAGGCCTTGGGGGTTTGAATACCCAACCACTCGTGCCTATTACAGGCCTTGGGAGGTGTAGTCATCCTCCTACAACTTGTTACAGGCCCCGAGGGCTTGGATACCTAGCCCACAACACGCTTAGTCAGCGATTGGGGAACTACAACATGCAATCTAAATGTTGTACTATGTGCATTAGCTCTAGTGACATACAATAAGTGATCTCCTATCTCTTCATTAGACCATTAGATGTTGCAAATCAGAATGATATGTGGTTGAGTAATTGCATTGTGGGTGAAGTAATGTGCATCCACAATATACATCGAAAAAAGCAAGGTGCATTGTAGAATGCATGTGGGGTCATAAGAGGGGTATCATATCAATATACTAGGTAGAAATATAAAGGGGTATAAAAAATGTTAATGAAAAAATTGATACATACAATATCTAGTGAAAATAAGGGTTTTTTTTAAATTGGGAAAGCATATTGGGAGGGGGTTAAAAAAAATGATTTTGGAAGGTATTTTCAAATATTTAGTGAAATTAGGGGTATTGTTTCATATGCCACGAACGAACTATGATATCATTTTATTGAGTGAATCCCCGGTGACGAAAACAAAGTTAAATACATGTACTAAAAATGGAAACTATTTACTTGCTGAAAAGAAAATACAAAATATACACAGAAACCTCTGGTTGTTGAGGGGCACTTCTCAGCAATCAAGGATTTGAAGCTAACTCATATCAATCACCAACATAACCTCCATAGCTAAAAACCAAAAACTTCCATTAACTGAAAAAGATTACACAACGTTTCTACTCAGCGTTTCTATGCATAAAAATTACTGTTGCGTTTCTCCACCAGAGGCATCTTTATATAAGTTTTTAAAATAAGAGATATGGTCGACCTCTCTAAAAATAGAGGTCTTAATGACTGAAGAAAACGGCTGCAGGACGGTTCACGAAAGTGCACAGGCCGTCTGCCTGATTCCAAGGGCGTCGGTTCATTTCACGCGAGCAGTTGTGCATTGATTCATGTTAATGTGGGCAAAGTATGCGTTGTCAAGCTGGGTGGATAGTAGGATGGATATTATAGAATGAAGGCTCACGAACCATGAGGGACACGTTACCAACAGAACCCATGTCACCTATTTTGTCTTTAATGCCTCAGAATATTCCAGCGAACGAATCCAATGGTGTGAACGGAGGGCTGAACGATGGTCTGAATGCAGCTGGGTGTCGTCAGCATGAACGGACGTATGAATGAAGGTCCATTTGAAACCCATAGCCTGCAGAATGAAATCTATTTGCCAAGCAGGCCGAGAAATGTCAAATAAATGTTAATAAATCATAATATGATGATAATAAATAAGGATTTGTGTGATATTCAAATAAGTGCATACCCGAGTTTGATTGAAGGTCTAAATGGCGAGAAGTATGAATTATCATATAAAAAATAGTGAAAATAACGCCAACAGAGCACGTTTAATGATAAAAAATGATGACGAAAATTGACATCAATAAAGACATGACTAACACAAGGTTGATAAATCATTCAAAGTGGGGGATAGAGTTTGGTTACAACTAAACAAAGAAAGACTACAGGGTCCTGGTACAAAGATCAAGGATTCGTAGTATGGCCCTTTTGAGGTATTGGAGAAGGTGGGAGATAACTCCTACGACTCAATATATCCCCACAAATGCACATTTACTCAATGAATGTGGAAAATTTTAAACTCTATGAGCCTTCCATGTTAGATTAATATGAGGGTAAGGTCCTACATACCATGGAGTACTTAACACCTAATGCTCAAGTGGAGTTGGAAGAAGACACAATTCTGCAGAAGAAGTCTAGAACTACTAGATAGGGGAAACATGACTTTTGGCAAAATGGGTTGAAAGGAAAACTTCTAGGAAAGGCTAAACGGTACTCCAGGGAGAAGGTAGAGGAAATTTTTTTTCACCTCATTTAGTAAGAGAGGTATGATATGAAATGGATCAATATATAATTTGTCATCTTGTTTGGTGCTTTTCGGGTGGAAAAATTGGATGAATTGGCTTGAAAATACGTATTACTTTGCAAATTTGGGATTTACAACGTTCCGAGGCTTATTTGAGGGATTAAATGATTTTTTTGGGGTCAAAAGTTTGCAAGCATAGATACCAACCCTTGATGCTGTTATACACTTTGAGACCTTTCCAAGGTTTTAGAATCACCTCAATCAAAGCATGCATGAGGAAGTTATGCCTCCCACAAGTTGACCTATCAAGTTGACCACCATAGTACCAAGTGGATTCCATGTTATCTCTCATTACCCACACATGTGTATCTATCCACACGTGGAATTTCAATAACATTCTAGATGGTTAAAAACATTAACCCTAATCGGGATTTAAGGCATGTACAAACCCTAAAACTAAACCTAGACTGCTATTGAGATATGTTAAATACCATGCTGTTAGGAGGATAAGGGGTTGCATTATGATGATGTTATTGTATTGTTACAAAGATGAGCAACATTAAGGGAGTGGATATTAGAGCATAATAGAGGAAGTAGGAGATCTTGTAGTAGCTGTGCATGCCACGATGTCAGATGTAACTCCATAATGACTATCAATTTCTTTGTATTTTCATTGCATATTGGAGAAGAAAAGAGAAAGACATAGTCCTCACTTTTGGTTGGGTTTTTACCTATAGTGGGTTTTCCGAGGGTATACCTTATCTTGTTTGTGTGGATGTGTTATTTTTCTCTAGTTATTTTCCTTTCAATTACAATTTATTTATCATTAGGTGGAACTAAACTAACACGATGAATTAAGTTGTAAGATCCGTTGTGACGAATTATTCCAATGGAATATCCACGATAGTTTACAGATCAATGCACCTTTCCTCAGAAAAATAATTCTCACAAAGATATTTTTAGGCATATTCTATATTCCCTTCTACCTTAAACATAACTTCTTTAGAACCCTTGAATTTGTCATAAGACCATTTCACAAAGGCCTATTTTACCATCACTAAACTTTCCTTCATTTTTTGTATTGGAGAGTCTTCTATGTTCTCATCAAAAGGTTTAATCCTCTTCATCTAACCAAGAGGGGTTGAATTTTAATGTTTTTAGAGGTTTCTTATCTCCCCTGTCCATCTATAGAGAAATGGACCTATGATTAGAAGAGCCCCTAAATCATTTCCAATATCTAACCCTCCATGCCTCTCCAATAGTACTTTTGGCGTCAATAACTTATCCAAAATTTTATTATCAATCCCTCTTTCCCTCTCCAATTATTACTCTAGGTAGGGACTAATTCTACTCATTCAACATCACATAGACCCTTTTATTTTATTTTGTAGGAAAATAAGTCTAACAAGGGATTTTCTCTTCTCTCCCTCACCATATTTCACCATCCTTCTATATAAAATTCAAATATCCTTGACAAAATTATATTTCTTTTTTGAATATTTTATTGGTTAGCAATACTTTCAGATGCTCTTTTATCTGTAGGTCAATAAATGTTAATATGTATGAAAGTCTTGTTTAACTCCTTTAAAACGATTTTGATGGATATGGTAGAGTATAAGAATTCTTCCATTTCACTACTAAGTCCTTCCATCTGTTGACTCAAAGCCAGTCGACGGGGGTTCCCATCACCGTTGACACCAACCCACTGCGATCTCCCTGAGCACCGGCCCAGATAGGTTTTAGCCTTCCCAGCAACACCTGCAGAGTAGATGAGGTCTCACCGAGGCGATCAAGGGAGAGTGGACGGAACCATGTTTCCGCCGAATTAAGGAGGATGTTGCGGCGTCTGCTTACTTAACTTATTTATCACAACATTCAAGATAGATCTATGCATTCAAGATTAACATTCATTCGTATTCATAGCATTATTCAACAGAAACATTCATCTCGACAAGTATAACATTAAAGTATTAACTGCTGTAAGAAATCATCGCAACATGCATTAACAGAGAAGGTACATAAGGAATTTCACCAAACAGTTCCGTCATGTCATATTACTTCAGAAAAACCCTGATACACCATCTCTGCAAAACCAAATCTAAGAAGTATCACTTGATCCCACATACAGACTCAAAGATGCGTATAAAAAACATCCAAGGATCGTGCTCGGATCAACGCTCCAGTTTCAACCGTTACCCAATACATATGACTATTTGATTATAAATAGGCTTCCGCCTTTACAATGCTTGTCTACTTACTAACAACTTCCTAACTGACTCCTGGAAAAATGACCCAAAATCAAACTGACGCGGTCCAAATGACCCAAAAACCCACCTACTATGGTATATTTAACTTGAAGTTACATCTCATGTGGTCCAATGACCCAAAAACCCGCCTATTGCGGTACAAATGACTCAAAAGATACGTAAAATAATAGGGCCTTCTTCCTTCCATGACCACGTCTGACGTGTCACAGCATCGATGATGCTGCGATTCTTCATTACCAAACTGCCTGCAACCACCATCATGTCACCCTTCCTTTATATCTTCCTTCCACCTCCAAAACTTCAAAGTTCCGAGAAATAAATAAAGTACTTAAAATATTTTTACCTTAATCTCCTCCTATCATAGTTTCTTGTAGCAAAAATATATCAAGTTTATACTTATCCACTTCCCTCATAATGGATTTTTTTGTTTTGTTTTATGAGGATATCCAAACCCACAAATGTTGAGTTACAGAGAACTATTTTTTAAACCCATACTAAGATGCCTCCATTGCTCTAAAATTCCCACTAAGTATTGTTCGATTTCCTTGTATGTATTTCTCATCTCTCTACTAGGCCAGGGTGAAGAATGACCTCCTCCTTTTTGTTGGTTGGGTTGAGGTCAGTGTTGGAATAACATCCATGCCTCCCTCAATTACAACTTGACTTCGCTCACGTTGCCTCACATTTGGTCGTAAATGATACCTCTTCTTAGTCCTAGGTAAATAAGCGACATAGGAATTTTGTGAAGAATTCATACTACTAGAAATAGAGATAATTCTCTCACCTTTCCATGTTCAAGAATAATAATCATCCTTTGGAATGAGATTCCCTTTTCGCAATTGATAGGATCCTTTCGCTAGGTTCTTGTGATTTATAGGCTTGGTTAATCTATGTAGTCCCTACCCTACATGTCTTGTTTCTTGTTCTTTCCTATCTTCTTTTTATTTTTGGAGCCCTTCTTCTTATCCCTAGCATATATTTGGATCTCATCAATGAAGTTCTCCTCCTATAGTTAGGATTGAGTTCTAGAGGGCCCCTCCTTCTGACCAAAACCTTTTGGATATGTTTGTCCATATTGAGCCCTTCAAAATTTTAAGGTAGAGTTATTCTTTATATTGATATCACAAGGGAATAAGGGAATTGAATGGAACCAAACAACTACCTGAAAAAGATAAAAACTAAAGGATAAAACAACACTAAGGAAGTGTGCTAGATCTATCCAAAAGTTGCACTAGAGAGGAAAGAAACACAAATATATAATATGATAAATCAAAATATATTAGAGTTGGGACTATTGGTTCTAATACCGATTACAATAGGATTGCAAATTGATTCATATAGTTAAACACAATTAGACATAAAACAATGGCACACAACACATCAAAAAATTACATAGAAATTACCCTGGAAAACCCTCTCCCGGGGGAAAAACTAACAAAACTATGGGCTTACCATTAATATATTAATGAAACACTCATAAAATGTTTTTACAACCGTGATTTGATTGACCTCAAATCACACTTCATTACATTCCATCATATTTCTATTTGCATAACCATTAATTCTTATTTATAGATGCAATACAACCAACTACTCATTAATGGAAACTCATAAATTCAAAAACCAATTTTAGTTATTTTGTTACAATCAACTTGACTGGGTCAACCTTGGTCAATATTCTATTGAAATTCTAGTCGTTTTGTTGACTTCACGTCGACCATTTGTTTTCCTTCATTCAAACAACTATTTCGGTCGACTAGCCGACCAAATCTCCACTGCATGTTGAACTGCGAATCTAGTTGACTCATACGAGTTTACTATTGACTTTTCGAGTTGATTTACATGCAAAGAATATAAAATTCCCAACATTCTCCCACTTCTTATCTTTGTTTCATAAACAAGAGACTTAAAAATTCAGTTCACTTAAGCAAGGATAACAAGCCCATCATTTCCCTACACCAAGAAAACTTCTTTGTGCTCACTGACTTGGTCAATGGGTTTGTAACATTCTTCACCATGTCCACCTTTTTGTGAAGAATCTGTAACAATTAATTAATGAACATACACGATATAGCAGTAATAACAGAACTCAGAATCACTTTATTGATCAAAGGCCACTTCGAGGGGGCAACCTACTTTGAGCAAGCTCAATACAAATAAATTAATGATACCTTCATTGGCCTCAACATACACTTATATACTTAGCCTAATCCCAATACTATGGGTCAATACCATGGGACATATAATACTACGGGATGACTTACAAAGCATATGCGTCCAATACTATGGGTCAAATCCATGGGATAATACAAACTATGGATCAACAAATACTACGAGATGACTTACAAAGCATATGCATCCAACAACAATATACTAACAAAGTAAAGAGAAGGGTTAACACGGGTTCCTAACATCCCCTCTCCCTTAGAAAAAGCTTTGTCCTCAAAGCTTTAGATGTGTAAATTGATGGAGAATTTGAAGGAGTGGTTCCCCGGTAGCATACTCGGGTTGTATTCCATGCCACTGAATTAATACCTCTGTGATAGATTGAGAGAGAAGCTGGCACCTTGTGAGTTTCAGGAAGGATTTCTTGGAAGGCTGTAGACGAAGAAGAACCATATCAGCTGTGTGAAAAGTGCGCTCAGAACGGTGCTGATCGGCTTGTTGTTGGAGTCGAATTCTTTCCATGTGAAGATTGTCCTACAGAATGAGAAGAATCTAATCGCGGTTTCGAAGAATCGAGTCAATTTACTGAACTGGGAAACTGCTGAGGGTGTATGGAAGAAGAACTGGCGGTGCCTGTCCATAGATTGCTTCATATGGTGTCATTTTAGATGTGGTAGTGTACCACCGGAGCGCTTCAAGGAAATACATAGAAATAACTGTCCAAATCCGTGTAGGGATGGGAAAGGGTTCGACCAGTTCCGAAAGGAGTGTCGTTTCACCCTTGTTGACCTGGAAAGTATCACAGTCAACCACCATCAGTTGAATTGTCATTTGCAATCCCTGCCAAAATAAGTTACATTTTTTCTGGTCATACATTTTGAGGAACCCAGAGTGCCCTGCCGATGGAGAATCAAGGAGTTCGTAGAAGAGATATCCTTGTTGAACAGATTGCAACCAATTTGGAACAAGCAGAGAAATAGATGTAAGAGAAACTGGGTCATCAAATGTGCGAGAATGAGCATCTTCCACAAGATTTTCCTTACCCTACTTGTAAGTGATCGCCTAGGCATAACCCATAAGTTGGATAACCCATTTTAGGTGTGGTGGGGAGGAGGCCCGTTGTTCCATGAAATTTGCCAGACTCTGGAGATCAGTCTTGATGCAGAAATAATTCCCTAATAGGTATGGCTGCCACTTGTGTACTGCATGCAAAATAACCATCATTTCCTTCTGAGATGTAGATGCAGCTGAATTCTTACCAGAAACATCTCTTGAAGGCGACAAGCCCACTGGTTCAGCAAAGACACCTGCATATCTATCCAAGAAAGTAGTGGAGACCATTGATGGGTGCATCTGAATGTAATGGAGCTGAGCGATGACACCATGTGAATTCTTCTTAAGGATCTTTTCCAGGCGATGTGAACTAATGATGTGAAGAGACCCTGGTTGTAAGCCCGTAAATTTGTGTTGTTTCCCATTGACTAAAAACTGCATCCAAAGTTCAGCAAAATCCCATAAGATGGGGCCAGGAGTGTGTAACAATTGAACGCCCAAAACCACATCACATCCACCTAAGGACAAGACAAACATGTCAGAGCGCAGGTTATAATATTCCAGAGAGATACACACATTGTGACACTTCCCCTTGCAAGGTAAGGTGCCCCCATTGGCAATCATGACTTCAATGTTGGAGCAAGGATGGACAAAACAATCATCCTGTTTGGTGATCTGATGGTCAATGAAATTATGAGTGCTACCAGAATCAATAAGTATTGTAAGAGGGATCTTCTAGAAGTAACCCCTGACCCTCATTGTTTGGGGGGTGGTGATTCCGCCTAAAGCATGGAGAGATATCTCTGGCTGGTCATCCTGAGATAGAGGGTCAATAGGAGGCTCTTGAAAATCAACCTGATCATCTATTGTATTTGGAGCTTCTTCACCAATTTCAGTGGCAGGTGGAGAATCCACATCCAAGAGATAGAGATTTTTCTCAACCCATCTATGTACTCGAGTGAATTCTCATCACAATTATAACAAAGCCCTTTTTCTTTGCGTTCCCGCATCTCTGTTTCAGACAAATGCTTGATAGGAGTTGGTCGAGGAGTTAGAGGGATGGGAGGTCGTTGAGAACCCATATTTATGAAGGGAACAAAAGCAGGTTTGGAGCATTGTTGGGTTGAAATCTTGTCTTCTACCAACTTATCCAACCCAAGGGATTCCATTATTGTGTTGGGACAGAACATTTTGACCTCTGACTGGATTTCATCCTTAAGATCACAGATAAAACAACTCCTGTAGAATTCATCAGACAATCCTTCTATGTGATTGGATAGTTCCTCAAATTATGTTTGATACTCTCTCACAATGCCAAATTGGTGAAGTTTAGTGAGTTCTCCTGTGAAGTCATCAAAAGCACTAGGACCAAATCGTTGCAAAAGGAGCTGGCAAAAATATGGCCATTTTGGCTCTTCATGAGCCTTGATGTACCAACGGTACCATTGAAGATGCAAGTGGAACTTTGTTGACATCAAAAGTATTATGGATACTGAAATACTGTTCTGCATGATAGATCCATCTAGTCGGATCAATACCATTGAAGCAAGAAAAATCAAGCTTCGGACCACGGAAATTGCTGGAAAAAGAGAACCCGTTTTCTGATGAAGACTCGGACTGGCGTTTGTTGTTCATGGCTGAATGCTCAAGATGGAGGCTGAGAAATTTTTCATCCAGATCCTGGAGTTTGGTTTGGATGGCTGCAAGTGCTTCCTCCATGGTTTTTTCTCCTGTGCGGGTGAAAACCATAACCAAGAGTTTTTTTTTTTTTTTGGGTGGGTAGATAAACAAAACATAAACTGTTTTAGTAAAGGAAAATTTGGATTTGGAGAAAACTTTGAGGGGTAATTTGGGTTGGACTAGGTTTTGGAAACTTTCAAAGGGACATGGAAGCCGAAAATGGGGATTTCAGAAGTGGGGTGAAAGAATGAGGAAATTTGGCAGAGAGGGACAAAGAAGTAGAAATATGAAATGAACATTGTGGTAAAATTGGAAGGCGAGTGGGTGAAAATTGAAGAAGTTATGGTAAACCCTAAAAATAGACAAATGTGGGATTTCTAGCTTTGGGAAGTGGAATTTAGGATAGGGTCCTCAAGAATGAAAGATGCAGAATGGGATTGCAGGGGTGTCAGGGAAGTTTCTGTTTGGATATCCACATCATATTTTTCAGGATCTTGCATGAAATTAGGGTTTGCATGCACTTTGCATGCAGCCCAGTCACCAGGTTGATGCCTCCAGCACCTTAGCCACCTTATTCTAGCACTCGGGAGCCACTTACTTCAGAGTTTTATCCCTCCTAGTCAAGAAGGTGCCCACTTCTCACCTACTACCAGAGAAGGGCACACTTCTTCACCTACCACTGCAGTTCCACTTCAGTTACACTCAGTTAGCTCCGATTCTCCCTGATTTGAGGCTAGTTTCACTTCCGTTGGACCTCCAGATTGACTAGATGACTTGTTCCGACTTCAGTTAACCTCCCATGTGCCCTCCACTAATCCCACTTCCCTATATCAGTGCTACACACTTCAGTTACACATGTTACACTCAGTTAGACTCAGATTGACACCTGAATGACTGGTTCTTGTGCATTGATGACCACCACTGATTGATGATGAGGACTCCTAGTTGGAGTCAAGCTACTCCATTTAGTGATTTGAATGACCTCCTTAGGAAATTCGAATTGCTCAGTCATTGTTACTGTATTCTATTGTAATCATTCACCCTTATTGGGATATTGAGCACTACTGCATGTTTTGCACATTTTTACACCATATTTTATATGTTCATCTGTTGTGATTGATTTACTTATTCATTAGATCTGCTGTGACTAATTTTACATGGTATCAGAGCCATTGCAGGGACAAGATCTCTTTTCTACAGGTGTTTCTACAAGAAGATTTGAGTGAATTGCTCAAAAATTGCAAAAAGTTTTGGCATGAAAGATCTCAAGGGCATTCGCTCCTGTGCATGCAAAGCTTGAAAATACATCCAATACCACTCCAGAAGCTTGAGTTTCCACATAAATCTTGGATCTGATACATTGGACCCATTCAACATTGTTTGATCTCCAATCCCAGGTGTGATGCAACTCTAAAAGGGTGGATTGTTCAACCTCATTGTTCCTGGTTTATTGTGATTTGCAGGTTATTGTCTCCATCATTTGCATTCACTACTCTGCCCTTGCAAGCTTCTCTACATTAGTGTGCACTCACTCCTAGCAATGGAATACTCTTCTTCAAATCCTATCCTCACCCCATTCAATTATTTTGATTGGAAAGATGATATGGATATCATATTACGTTCAAAAGGTTACTACCGAGTCACTCTTGGTCTTGAATTGGAGCCAAACACCTTGTCAGATAGAACCAAACACTACAACAAGCTTGATGAATCTTATGGTCTTCTTTGTCTCTCCATCTCCAAATATCTTCACTTCCATCTCAGCGGATTGAAGACTCCAAAATCTATATGGGAGCAACTTGAAACACTATTTGGAAAGCAAGATGAGCTTAGGGCCTTTCAATTAGAGAATGAATTGATTGCCCTTAGTCCTGAGAATTTCGAGACCATTAATGAATTCTTCACAAAATTCAAGAACTTGAACTTGCAGTTGAAGAACAGTGGAGTTATCAAAGAGGATAAACAATTGATCCTCTCCATTCTTAGCAAGCTTGGTAAAGATTATTCGGTATTTGTCTCTACTTTCAATTCCGGTTGGCTAACTACCCCGAATTGGAAGATGCCTACCTTGAATGCCTTCATTGAGTCCGTCACAAAAGAGCATGACAAGTTGATTCAAATGGGGTCCATAAGCTCCAAATATTAAGCCCTATATGTTCAAAGACCCAAGATCTCGAATGGTAAAGGAAAGAAAAAGAAGGAGAAGCACAGATTCGAACCTCACAAGCAAAGAGAGAAAGGAAAACAGATGGATGCACCATCCAGTTCAAAGTTCAAGCAAAAGGGCAAAGAAGGTAACCAAAAATCTAAATGTATTTATTGCAACCGTGGATTTCATCCCGAAAGTTCATGTATGAAGAAGACTATAGATCAAATGGCCCTCCTTTTGGAAAAGAACAACATAACTCTTCCTGACAGTGCAAGGAAGAAGGATAGGAATGATGATCATGAAAGAGGACAAGCACTCATGGAAACTGTTTCGAATCCCACTACTCTCTTGATAGATTCGGGTGCATAGAATCATATGGCTGCAAATATTGATTCCTTTTCTTCATTCAATCCAAACAGCTCCATCCCCATCCATTTGGGAGATGACTCAAAAATTTCTTCAAAGGGAAAAGGTACGATTCATGTAGATCATGGAAGCTTTCAGAATGTTCTCTATGTGCCTTCCTTGGCTTCAAATCTTTTTTCTGTGTATCAAATGACACACACCGGTGAACCGAAGCAAGTTACATTCAGCCCTAATACAGTTGAAATTTCTGATATCAAAAGTGGAATACTTGTTGCAGTCGGAAAGGAAAACCACACTGCAAAATGCTATGAGTTTTCATACTTTATTCCGCTTGCAAACTCCATTGCTCTTCGCACACATGGTAATGAGGTTAGTAGGATTTGGCATGAAATATTTGGAAATCTTAATTATAAGTATTTGCTTCTGCTATCAAACAATTCCATGGTAGATGGTCTTCCACAACTCTGTTCCTCGAAGGGAATATGCACTGGTTGCATTATTGGGAAGCACCCCGAGCACAGATTCGACCGTGGCAAAGCTAGCAGAGCTTCTACAGTTTTGGGGTTGATACAATCTGATATCAGTGGTCTTCTGCCCCATACATCATTAAATGGTTCAAGGTATGTTTTGACATTTATTGATGATTTTTCCTGCTTTACATGGGTATTTTTTCTCAAAAACAAGTCATAAGTGCTTGGAAAATTGAAGGATTTTAAGGCTTCTGTTGAGACTGCCACTGAGAGCAAGATCAAAGCTCTTAGATCTGATAATGGTGTAGAATATATCAAGGCTGAGTTGCTGCAACTTTGTGCCCAAAGCAGAATTCAGATCCAACATACAGTTCCCTACACACCCCAGCATAATGGTGTAGCAGAAAGGAAAATCAGTCACTGAAAGAGATGGCTACATGCATGATTGAATCAAAAGGTTTGGCTGCAAATATTTGGGCTGAAGCAATCAATGTTGCTGCATACATACAGAACCGTTTTCCACATTCATTCGTGAAAGGTATGACTCCTTTCGAAGCATTCTTTGGTCACAAACTGGATGTGTCAAATTTGAGAGTTTTTGGCTCTACTGCATGGGCTAGAATTCCTTCCAAGAAGAGACGAGCCTTGGATCCACAAAGTATTGAGTGCATACTGATAGGATATGGGGAGGAATCAAAAGCATATAAACTCATGGATATCAGATCTAAAAATATATTCATAGAGAGCAGTGTGCAATTTGAAGAACCGCTTCAAGAATTGCAACTAGTCGAGGAAGAGACTACCGATTCACCGCCTTCACCAGAAGAAGATCCGTGCAGCGATAATGAAGGTATGAGTTCTGATATTTTAACAGCACATGATGTTCATGACATATCAGGTTTGGAATCCGACCATTATGATCCTCCTCAGTTACCAAAGTGGGCCCAAAACACTCTCCAATTTGCTGGTTCGAACCTTGGAAATCCTGCTGATCCGAGACGAACAAGAGCAGACTTTCAAAGAGCAGGTATGGCTATTTCTATTGCTGATCCATTACTTCCTGAGATTTTTTATTTGATGGCTGGTTTAGATCCCACATCATACTATTCTGCCCACCGATATCCGAGATGGCAAAGTGCCATGGATGAAGAGTACAGTTCTCTTCAAAAGAACAATACATGGGAGCTAGTTTCTCTTCCAGCTGGAAGAAAATTAGTGAAGTGTAAATGGGTCTACCACATGAAAGTTTCTTCTTATGGCTCTATTAGAAAATACAAAGCAAGGTTTGTGGCAAAAGGTTTCTCCCAAGTCCAAGGAGTGGACTACACTGAGACCTTTGCACCGGTTGCAAAGATGGATTCCATCCGCCTTGTTTTGGCTATTTCCGCATCCAAGCACTGGGAAGTGCACCACATGGATGTGAAGAGTGCATTTCTACATGGAGACCTTGCTGAAGAGGTATATATGCAGCAGCCAGAGGGCTACACATCATATCCATCATTAGTTTGCAGATTGAAGAAATCTTTGTATGGGTTAAAACAGGCCCCAAGAGCTTGGTACGCAAAGATGGACTCCTTCCTTCTTTCTCAGAATTTCCAAAGATGCAAATCTGATCCAAATGTGTATATTCATCGAGTTAAAGGTAATTTGTTGGTTATTGTACTTTATGTTGATGATCTTCTCATTACTGGTAGAATTCTTACTTCAATAAACAAGCTAAAAACTGCCTTAAATCTAGCTTTTGACATGAGCGATTTGGGCTTGCTGAGTCACTTTTTGGGCTTGGAGATAGCTCAAAATTTTGATGGGATCACTATATCTCAGCAAAAATATGCTTCCGACTTGTTATTGAAGTTTAATATGGCTGAATGTAAGGCAGCCCCATTCCCATTCCTCTCAGGAATCAGTCTTGAGGAGGGAGATTCTACACCGCTTGTAGATTGCAGTATGTATCGACAGTTGATTGGTTCACTACTTTATTTGACACACTCAAGGCATGATATTTCATATGCCGTGAGTGCCGTTTCAAGGTATATGCATCAGCCCCATGAGCTTCATTGGAGGGAATCCAAGCAGATCTTGCAGTATGTGCAAGGTACGAAACATTTTGGCATACATTACGCTGCAGATTCTGAGCTTGATTTCATTGGTTTTACTGATTCAGATTGGGTAGGTGATAGCATTGATCGGAATTCCACTTCCGGTTATGTTTTCATGATTGGTCATGGTTCTATTTTCTGGTCCAGCAAAAAGCAAGCAGCCATTGCACTTTCTTCAGCACAGGCAGAGTATCGAGGGGCAGTCAATGCATGCATTCAGTTAGTTTGGTTGTAGGGAATTCTTTTCGAGTTTGGTTTTGGTGGCACTACTTCGACTGTCCTATTTTGTGACAATCAAAGTGCTATCAAGATCTCCACAAATCCAGTTCAGCGGCAGAGGACCAAACACATTGATATTCATATGCATTACATTCGACAGTTGGTGCATGATCGCACCATCATTCTGCAATATTGCCCTACTGATGAGCAAATTGTAGACATCTTCGCCAAGAGCTTCACTGAGAAGAAGTTCTCTTACCTCCGTTCACTGTTGGGGGTGAGTTCCATCATGGTGGAGACATATTGATCCATTATTATGCTTTAGCTTGAGGGGGCTTTCTTCCCACTGGGTTTTCCCTCTTTCCTCACTTAGTTTATTTTCAGCATTTTTTGGATTATTGTATTGGGGTGACCTTTGGTCTTAGTTACCAGGGCACCACATTATTTTTTGCACATCATAGTCTAGATTGAGGGGGGGTGTTCAGATATCCACATCATCTTTTTCAGGATCTTGCATGCAATTAGGGTTTGCATGCAAATTCTAGGGTTTGCATGCACTTTGCATGCATTCGAGTCACCAGGTTGATGCCTCCAACACCTTAGCCACCTTATTCTAGCACCCAGGAGCCACTTACTTCAGAGTTTTATCCCTCCTAGTCAGGAAGGCGCTCAGTTATCACCTACTGCCAGAGAAGGGCGCACTTCTTCACCTACCGCTACAGTTCCACTTCAGTTACACTCAGTTAGCTCCAATTCTCCCTGATTTGAGGCTAGTTTCACTTTCGACTGACTGTTTCACTTCCGTTGGACCTCCAGATTGACTACATGACTTGTTTTGATTTCAGTTAGCCTCCCATGCACCCTCCACTGAGCCCACTTCTCTATATTAGTGCTACACACTTCAGTTACACATGTTACACTCAGTTAGACTCAGATTGACACCTGGATGATTGGTTCTTGTGCATTGATGACCACCACTGATTGATGATGAGGAAGTCAAGCTACTCCATTCAGTGATTCGAGTGAACTCCTTAGGCAATTCGAATTGCTCAGTCATTTTTACTGTATTCTATTGTAATCATTCACCCTTACTGGGATATTGAGCACTACTGCATGTTTTGCACAATTTTACACCATATTTTCTATGTTCATCTGTTGTGATTGATTTACTTGTTCATTAGATATTCTATGACTAATTTTACACTTCAAGGGAAATAGAGTTAAAAGAAGGGATATGCAACGACGCGGAAGGGATCGGAAACAAATGGATCTGCAACGACGCAGAAGGGATCGACAATAGATGGATCTGCAACGACGAAGAAGGGATCAGAAACAAATGGATATGCAACGACGCGGAAGGGATTAGTAACAGATGGATCTAAAACGGTGTGGAAGGGATCAATAATAGATGGATATGAAACGACGTGGAAGGGACCAACAACAGATGTTTCTGAAATGACACAGAAAGGATCAACAATAGATAGATCTGAAACGATGCGAAAGGGATCGGTAACAGATAGATATGAAACGATGTGGAAGTGACCGACAACAGTTATGGACAGAGGAAATCTGTGATTTATCAGTTGAAAATAGATATGGACCCCGTATGCTCGGCTTCCTAATGGTTCAGGGGATTCAATCGGCCAGCAATGCTGTCTGACGGCTTGCGTATTGGGGCAGTACCCCTCACTCCATGGCTTAGGTAAAACTGATAACCGCTTTTCCACAAATGAAAGATCTTGGTTTACCTCACGGGTGGGAACTAGTCAATCAGGTAGGGGTCATTTTCCTTTTCGGTGGCAGGTCCTCTCAATGGGCCAACTACTTTGGGGTTCCTATGGTACTTCTCACAATGATTTTTAGGGCTTATGCCCAAGTACTTCCCACAGTTAAGTGGATAGGGATTATTCCCAGATCCGAACCTGCAACAGATGCAAAAAAAATGTTTGGCATAAATTTCACCCAACGAGCCCAAGAAAGTGCTTTGATACCATATGTGAAGAACCTGCAACAAATAATTAATGAAAACAAGAGATAACAGTAATAACAGAACTCAAGATCACTTTATTTATCACAAGCCACTTCGAGGGGGAAAACTACTTTGAGCAAGCTCAATACAAATAACTTCATGATACCTTCATTGGCCTCAACACACACTTATATACTAAGTCTAAGCCCAATACTATGGGTCAATACTATGGGACATATAATACTACGGGATGACTTACAAAGCATATGCGTCCAATACTATGGGTCAATACCATGGGCTAATACAAACTATGGATCAACACATACTAGGAGACGACTTACAAAGCATATGCGTCCAACAACAATATACTAACAAAGTAAAGAGAAGGGTTAACACGGGTTCCTAACACTTTTACAGTAACACCTTCTGATTCTCCACCATTTATATTAAAAAATGGTATTGTACTTCAATGTGCTTTGTCTTTGTATTCTATGCCGGGTTCTTTGCTAGGAAGATTGCACTCTCACTATCACAATCCAACCTAACAACATGTTGTCCAAATCCAACATATGAACACAATATTTTCAACCAAACAGCCTCCTTACATGCATGAGTAGTTTCCATGTATTCAGCCTTAGTAGTTGACATTTCAACGATTAACTACCTCCTACTCATCCAACTAATTGGTCTGTCAAATAACTTGAACACATATCCGTTGGTCGACTATCTTCCGTCGGTATCTCCATCCCAATCGAAATTGACAAATCCATGTACATCGATTTCCTTTTTGTCCTTAGGTTCTCCTCCATAACAGGTAGCATAATTCATTGTGCCACACAGATACTTGAATACTCTCTTGACTGCAGTCCAATGCTATTTTCCAAGAATTGACATATACCTACTCAATACTCCCACAACATGGGAAATATCCGGTCAAGTATAGACCATATCATACATCATCCTACCTAAAACACTATCATAGGGCACATATGACATGTACTCTATTTCTTCCTGTGCGTTAGGACATTTTTCAACAGATAGTTTGACTCCCACAAAAATAGGGACCTTAATTGGCCTACTCTCTTGCATGTTGAAACGTTTTAGGACCATCTCAACATATTTTCTTCGACTTAACCAGAGCTTGTTGGAATTAATATTGTCATTGATGTCAAACAGAGTCAAAGGACCAATATGCATAACCATGATCATATTTGAGGTGTCATGTTGAAGTTGCTAGTTTGAAGAAGTATATATACAAAAAATTACCCAAAGTAACCAAGCCAAGGAAACTAGTGGACTTGAGAACCCAACCAATCCATCAAGCATGAAGACCAAGGAATTCAGTGAAGACATTATGTTTTTAAGTTATCGTATCAGTCTAAAAAATCAAGGCATCAAAAACTTGGAATGTTGAGTTGAAGAAGTATGTTAGTAGAAGACTTGGAGTCTATTCTTAGTAGCACATATCTGTTTTGGAACAACGAATTTAATAAGTAGACCTCAAGCAATTGAGAGACACTTTATGATATATTTGGGATAGTTTACACTTGCTTGTAGCCCTTGCATGGAATGGACTAATTCAAAATGATCTTGAAGCTTCTTAAGAAGCATGTTGAAGCCTTGATTGTTCTAGCCCTTGGAACGTTGGAAAAGGATGATCGATGGACTGAAATAAAGCCTAGAAAGCATGAGAGCAAGCTTGGACTAGAAGATGAATCCCGTGAAGCAGATCTAATTGTGTACATACCTAATAAAATCTGTGAGATATAATTATTCTATTCTGTTTTAGCAGACCTAGTAGGTCTAAAAGCTCCAATGTTGCTTGTGCGAGATCTTATGAAGCTCTAAAGTGTGGCTTAATGAAGTATTAGTGGATTTGAAAAAATAAGTTTGAATATGTCTAGAATCCCTTGAAGTGGACCTTGGAGCACATGGAATAGACCTTAAATGGACCTTGCGTATGAACAGTCAAGTTTAAGTCGGCCTTGGAATAATTTTATTGAGTTTGTACGAGCATTACTAGGTCATCCTAATATGTTGTTAATGAAAAATATTGTATAAATAGAAGTGAAGGTAGTATCATTTGGTATTCATTTTTATGTGGAGATAGAGGAGACTTTGCGGTGGATTTAGGTAGCGAAGGATCTGGGCGAAGTTGCAGTAGACAGAGAGAGAGAGGGCGAAGTTTGTAGCAACTCAGGAAGCCAAAATTATAGTGAAGAGGGGTCTGAAGGTCCTACTCTAGCAATGAAGGAAATTCAGACTATTGAACAAATCATTCTCCAAGTGCATTCGAGGTATGTGTAATCAATGTTGACTGATGTTGAAATAGGTTTGAGTGTGCTATTGAAATATTGAAGTATTTTTGTGTATGGGGAATTTATCTTAAGATTGCCAGTGAGATAGCTTAAAGACTGATTGAGGAGAATAGTACAGTGACCTAGGAAAACTAAGGTTTACTGTTAAGACAAGTGTCAAGAAAATAGATTGTATACATAGAAGAAAACATTAGTGACAGAGTTCCATGAAGAAGTGTCAACAGTAGGGGGAATCTACACAATAAATAAGTTGTTACTATGCATTGAGAAGAGATTGAACTATCTAAGGGTATTGGAGCATCCTTGTCAGTTGGAGTTGAAAAAACGATCAAGGGGCTATTAGCCTCCTTCCAGTTGGATATAGAAAAGAATAAGGTGTTGGAGCACCTTTTGAACCATTGCTCAAAAAATTGGATGCAAACGCATATCCATAAGAAAATAATTTTATATAAATATTTGATGTTCATGTATATTTCTTATGATGTTGTATTATGTGTTTATGACTGAAGAATAGGATTAACATAACTGAAAGTGATTAAGTTCATATTTGAAAAGAAAGTAATTAAAGTGTAGGACGTTGATTCACCCCCCCTCTCAATGTCCTTGGTGTGTTCTACAGAGCCTTCTATCTGCATGATATCTCTGTATTTCCATTCCAAGAATGAAATTTGCTGCTCCGAGATCCTTCATGTCAAACATGGAGGACAACTGCATCTTTACCACCTTTATCAATTCCATGTTATTTACGACCAACAACATGTCATCAACATACAACACTATGTATATAAAGTGAGCACTAAATTTCTATCCATATACACACAATGATCAACCCGAATTCTCACAAACCCCAACTGTTGGATATACATATCAAACTTCTGATACCACATCCTCGGTGATTGTTTGAGACCATAGAGAGACATCTTGAGCTTGAAAACAAGCTCTTGTCCTCCTTCCACCGTAAAACCTTTAGGTTGCTTCATATAGCTTTCTTCTTCAACATCACCATTAATAAATGTTGTCTTTACATCCATATGTTCTATTTCAAGATCAAATGCAACATCTAAAGACATTAGTAAACTTATTGAAGTTATCTTAGCAACATGAGAGAAAATGTCACCAAATTCAACTCCCTTGACTTGGGAATATCCTTTCACTACCAGTGGATCCTTGTACTCCTCAACTTGACCTGCTGCATTCAATTTTTTATTGAACACCCACTTACCGCTGATGGGTTTCCTTCCATTTGGTAACAAGACTAGATCCCATGTTTCATTATTCTTCAAGGATTCTATTTCCTCTTCCATGTCCTTTTTCCAAAGTTTACACTCCAACGAGTCGATCACTTCCTTTACCGAGTTGGGATCATCTTCTATGGAAGATAACACAAAATTAGAGTGGATGTTGGGTGGACTATACCTTTTTGGTTGTTTCCTTTATCGACCGGATCTCCTGACATCTGGAGTATATTATTGCACCTCTTCACTAGATTCAGTCAACTCACCTAAATCCATACTTTCATCGTTCATTTCAAACTCTTTCTTTTATGGTTCCTTTTCTCTTTTAAACTCTTCATCCTTGGAAGTGCCTCAACTTCCTTGAAGATCACATTTTTACTATAAAATACCTTCCTTGTAACCATATTCCATAGCTTATATCCTTTCACTCCATCCTTGTATCCACTGAAGATGCATTTCTCTGACTTACTATTGAGTTTTCCTCTTTTCTCCTTTGGGATATGCACAAAAGCATCACAGCCAAAAAAAATTGAGATGTGTTAGAGAGGGATTTTTACCAACCCATGCCCCATATGGAGTTTTTTCGATTAGAGGCATCAACGATGATCTATTCACCATGTAACATGCCATGTTTGTTGACTGCATCTACCAAAAATTATTATGTGATTCCTGCACCATTGAGCATGCTCCTAGCTTTCTCCATTTTAATGGATAAATCCATTGGTGCAGACACCAACTGATATCCCTAGTCCGAATGGTTTAGATCTAGAACAAAAAAAAACAAGAATGAAAACCTTTCCCTAGATCTATCAAATTACTTGAATACAAAGAGTCGAGTCCATAGCTTATTTACAAAGGTCATTCTCGCAGCTTAAATATTTCGCAATCCTGCTTCTTGATGAAGATATTACCTGCAAAAGGTTCAAAATGACAAAGATAAGAGACTACAAGATAATGTGATACATCTAAGCAATTGACCAAGGAGAACTACTATAAATGAAATTACACATCATTTATGGGAAAGGAAGACATTGATGTATTAACTAAAATAGAGGAAATAATTACAACCAATGAATCCTTGGTGTTGAAGATCATTTCCAATGGAACCTTGCCTCAATTTTTCGATCATGGAAGAATGGATTCCTAGCTCAATTTATCCAGCATTTGGCTGCCCCCATTTCAACCTCACTATCCCACAAAGAGGAGCTTCATTTATAGGACAAAAGAGATGAGGAAGAGAGGAGAGGATTAAGGGAGAAGGATGAGGTGGGATCCTACTAAGTTGGGAGGCGAGTGAGATCCACCCTATATGTAAGGGATACGCCTCCACGAGGGTCTCCTTCGAGAGAATTCTCGAAATTATCTTTTTTTCCTCCTTATAGGCATCAACGCACCCTAGACACTAGCAAAATGCGCCATCGATGCAGTCTGTAGTACAAAAAGGTGAGTCGATAAGGAAAGACGCACTCTATTGTAAGGCAAGGTGCGTCAACCTCTCTAAAAAGGGTTTTGTTGTTGCTTCAACATTCTCCCCAAAATTTTGTAAATATTGGGGCCCCTCCTTTACTTTTTGAAGAAGTCCTTTAGGCCTTTGAAACTTGTTTTAACTCTTCAAGTTTTCTTTTCTTCAGCAAATTTTGTTTTTCTATTAAGGCAAAATTTTCCTTTCAGTTAGCTTTTGTCGCAGTTTTTAATGACAAAAACTCCGACTGTTGCACAGTTTTTAACGATAAAATTTGCGGCCATTGTGCAATTTTTAACGATAAAATTTGCAACCATTGCGCAAATTTTAACCTTATCTTGACCGACCGTTGCGTAGTTGTCATGGTTATCTTTCGCTGATCGGTCGCAGTTTTTGAACCTTAAAGCGTTGACCGTAGTGCAACACCCATTTTATTTTTCCCGATCAATGTCGCTAAAGTTAGTTTGGGTCACAGCTTTTAATGTTAAAATCACTGACTATTGCGCTGAGTTTAACCTTAACTTCGCCGCCACGTTTTTGAGCCCTTTTTGCCTTAACTTCGTCGCGCTTCTGGGTCACATCTTTTGAGTTTAAATTTTTCAACCATTGCGTGGCTTGTTAGCTTAACCTTCGTCGACCTCTGTTTCAATCCTCGTTGTGTTATTTGGTCACAACGGTTACCCTTAACATTGCCGACTATTGCGCAAGAATTACCAGTTGAGTCACCGACCATAGCGCAACCTAGTTTTTTGGAGAACGGGAAAGGTTAGTTGGTGAAAATTCATTATTAGCCCCGTGTGGAGTCAGTGTTGTTTGCATCGAGCCCCGTGTGATTTTAAATATCCAACTATCCACCTCGTGGGAATTAATTTCCCCTATTATATATATATATATATATGTATTCTCCCAACGGGGTTTTTTATTCCGTTCTTGTCAAAACTGAGAAGCATTGTTGTCTGCCATTGGAAGCTCAGATTGTCGCTAGCTTGGGTACGCGTGTTGACCACAGGAAGCCATTCTAAGAGTGATAGGTAGGTTCTCATTCCTTCCCTTTGGTTTTGTCCGTAAGGAAACTCCATTAAAAGATCAATTTTTTCTTCCTTAAAGTTGCTTTTGCTGATGGTCCTTAAGGCCAAAACCACGTTGTTATAACACCCGATTTGATCCCATTTGCATGTGATTTGAGGAACCCTGTGCCCAATAATATTTTTCTGTGCCTTTAGCTTGATAGGAAAACCTCTCGTTTAAGTTGATTTACCACCCGAGGGAATGGCGCCGCAAACCCTGTCCATTATGCTCCTTATGAGCATACACCTTGGCCCATCGAGTCAGTTTTTTTGCATTATTAAAAAGCTCCACCCGCGCTTTCATCTAATTACTGAAAAACTAAAACTTGTAGAAAGTTGAATGATGTTTTGATGAAGTACCTTATCCTGTGGCGGCATGGCTTTGCCTCTTCAATCTTTCTGAAAGCTAGTCCCAGCAGGGTGTTTCGGCTCATGATAATAAGATAGTGTTAAAGGCTAGCTGACAACATTTGTTTTCGTTTAAATGCATGGGTACTTTTGTTAAATGATCCTCTTCATTATTTCCGCCTTTAAATGAATAGTTTTAACTCAAAGCTAGCACTAGTGTCTAATCAAGTTTTTTTTTTTTTTTTTTTACACCATAAATTTGAACATTGTTTCGCTCACGAACATATAAATATCTCATATGTGTTCTCCTTGCCATTGCAGGTTTGACATGCACAGGAGATCTGCTAGACAGAAAACTAAACTTTCCAAGTCAGATTCAGACGTAGAAATCTTGTTGGATACCTCGCTCGATACCATGTTCGGTGATATAAAAGCTGTCACATAGCCCCAGGAGCTGCCCCAAAATTTCAGTGGGGTGAGTTGTACAGATTTATCAGTGACTAGAAATATCCCAAGGAAACCTTAGAAGAAGGCATGGTCTATTTGAACATCAAGAGGTCTGGGCTTCACAAGGAAGCAACTCATCCCGAGCTATTCCCTTGCTCGGAGGTTATTGGCTGGATAATTCCCCATGTGAAAATTGACACAAGATTCATTAATGATAACACCGGGATGAGTCTTGCATCCTTCGCACCGAAGCACATCATGGCTACCTACAAATTACCCCAAGCAAGGACTTGGATGAACAATGATTGGACAACAAATAAAACAGTGGACCCTATAGAATCCCCCAGGAAAATGTTAATAATTGAGAGGCAAATAAGGAAAAGAGGCAACAAAGAGTATGGGAGTGTGCTCCTAAGGACTCCCTACAGACTCATCGCCCTGATGCTGAGCCAAATTTTTAGCATGCCAAACAGAAATGTTTTCAAACTTGGTTGGGTGCCGGTGATGGTCCATGTAGCTTTGCATGGTACAATCTTAAATTGGGCCGACATAATATCAGAAAGTATGGCCTCGATTTTAACTATTTCCCAAGGGGGACTGTCCCAGAAGAAAGCTGATTTCTTCATGGTTTCATATCTGATAGATTGCTTATTAAGAAAGCACTCTTTCCCTGTTCTGAGTTGCGTCTGGAGTAGAAAGGAGTCCCCTCTCTTTTTAGATTATTAGCTCACATGGGAAAATAAATATGCAAGTCACTACACACAGATTTGCGATAAGTTCATCATGCCCCTATATCAACTCATCTTTAAAGAAGAGCCAAATTGTTTATCGAAAAATGCCTTTCCTATCATAGAATAATTTGGAGACTATTACTTCTCCTCCGAGGGAACCTATATCAGAATGAGTGGAGGATCTAAGACTCCCTTTTTTTTGCCTCGGTATGTCACAGAATTTGTAGTGCACAAAGAAGTTGTAAGGAAGCTCTTCATCATTGGAGTCAACAAGGTTCTCAGTGATAAGAAAAAATCTCTCTACCCACCATGCCCTTTACCATCGGTGCATATAGTCTCCAGAAAGCAAAGGAGGGTGAGACTTTTGCTCAATATTTAGAAGCTTTTCGTTTCAGCACAAAGTCTTTCAAGAGGCATGATCCTTGCGGAAAGGTCGCTGAGCACTACACCTCTGTCAGAGCCTATTATGATTACACACATCTTGGGGACAAGGATGAAGTATTTTTTCGAAGTGCCAAGAATATGAATGAATTGGGAAAGTGTTATCACCCTAAAAGTGGAGCAAGTTCTAGTCCCAGAACTGTTGGATTGATCCAGAAGGAGCAGGAGGCAGCGACATCGCAATCAGAGGAGTCCGAGAGAGAGAGAAAGGAAGAAGCTTCCAAACTGCAACAAGAGTAGGCCAGCAGGCTCCAAGAAGAAGAGAATCAGAGAATACAAAAGGAGCTAGAAGAGAAGGGGCGGCAAGATGCAGATGCTGTGAAGATTCAGCAAGAGATAACAAAAAAGGCACATAAAGATGAAAAGGAAAGGATTCGTAAGGAAGAAGCTTCCAGAATGCAACATGAAGAGGCCTAAAGAATAAAAAAGTAAGAGGCTGAAAAGTTGCAGGAGATGAGAGAAAAGGCGGAGCAAGAGGCAGCAGAACTAAGAGAACAAGTAGAGAAGAAAGCAAGAGAGGAGGAAAAAGAGTCAAAGAGAGCTACAGAACAAGGCATGTCTAGTTCACAAACCATGGACATGGATGTAAGAACAATAAACCAATTTAGGATAGCTAATGAAGGGGATGTCGCAACTAAAGAGCTCGCACTCACCCCATACACCCCTTCAAAGTAGCGCCAAGTGGGAAACCTAGATTCTGTCTTTTTTGATAAAAGGAAGAAGTTTATTGTTGAGAGATCCGAAAAGAGGATGAGAACTGAAGAAGGACAGCTTGATATTAGAGTGTTAGAAACCCCACATTTTAAAGGGACCGACAGTGACCCGGTGTTCACGACAGCATGCGGTGTGGATTCAGCTCAAGCAAGTAAAGATAATGTTGACCGTTTGGTGGAAGAAGTTAAGAAGTACAGGGAATTATGTTTCAAAGTAAAAAGTAACATGTAGAAGGAGGTTTTAGAAGGAAATGAGTTAAGGTTAATGTACAAAGAGCTTCAGGAAGAAAAGAAAGAAACAACTTTGCAAGTTCTATAGCTTGAAGGCAAGAAGAACTTACTAGAGGCGTAGTTGGCAATCTCAGAAAGCGAGAAGAAAGATTTGGAAGCTCGCATAGAGGAATTGGAGAAGCATGAGGCCAACAGCATGCAACAAATCGAATTTTTCAAGCCTCAGTTTGAAAGGATGACGCAAGAAAAAGCGCAGCTATTAGAGCAACTCAAGGTTGCAAATCAGAAGCAGGATCTAATCACATTTCATGAAGAAGGATGCGAGATGCAGAAGAAAGTTCAACAATCACTAGCGCTAATGTCAGAAGAGATCTGTAGGGTGAAAGTAATGATAACAAGGATGAAAACCATTGAAGTTGAGGCATTGAATCTGAAGAAGAAGTATTCGTAGAACTTGGAGGAAATAAATAAACAATTTAAATGGAGGGAAGGGAAATATGGATTCCATGCAAACCTACATGTTAAGACCACCAATGAAGTGGACTTAGATCATGGAGTCCTCGAGTTTTGTAGGGATTGTGGCACAAAGCTAAGTATTGAAATTCGGAACACCGTCAAGAACTGTCACGCCTTCTACTCAAGAATCGCTGAAACCTATGGGAAATGTGACATGGTTCTACCTTAAGCTATTTATGAGTTTCCAGAAAGAGAACAACGTCTGGCAGATCTGCAAAGTGAGCTGAATGTAGAATCGAAAAACATAAAAAAGATAGATGTTCTAGACCTCGAGGACCTCCATCGGTTCATTGTGAAGACCTCCATCCACATCTATTTTTTGGAAAGAATCACCCGGGCAACAGTGGCCGGAGCAGCCAACATTAAATCAGATCTACGCAAGCATGAAATAGCGCTGAAAATGATAATTTCTGTGCGAGGAAATACCATATTGCGAGAAATCAGTGAGTGGGCCAGCTATACTAAAGATGTCGGCTGAAGTTTTCAAGCCTCCTGAGGTGGACGACTCATCAGAAACAAAAATACCAGCTGAAGCGGCAGGGCCATCTGGGCTTTAATTTGTTTTATTATAAATGTTGGGAAAAGATAGCTGGAGCTTTTTATTGTATCAATATTTTGTAAAACAACTGGAAATTGTTTTGTCTTTTTAAGCACTAGAGGAAAAACTTTTGTGTTTCCCTAGGGTTAGGTTTTGGGAAGAGACAAATTTTGTAAAATCTATAAATATAGGAATAGAAGATATGAGAAAGGACTTTTTGCAGGTGAAAGGACAGACTTAATTTTGTACGTGAACTACTTTGCTACATCAATAAAGAAAGCTCCATTTTTCCTGGAAAATACGGCATAGTGTTTTGCTTTGGGAATGTTTGAATGTTTGCCGAATTATTTCAGCGTGGTTCATACATTGACTGTGAGATCGTTCTTAACTAATCCCAATTATTTCCTGTTATGAATGCTTTCATTTCCTATGTAAAATTTCTATGTTAAATGAGTAATGGGACATTTATCTCTATCAAAACTATCTTTGATAATCTTTTACTTCCTGCCGTGAATGCATCTATTAATTGGAACAACTATCTGTGGAAGTCTTGGTTGTAATTCCAGCATATTACTCATTCTTTCAGTTTGCTCCTTGCAAGGATATATTAGATTTGCTTAAATGGTTTTAGATCAGATTTGTTTAATTGCATGCATTTAGATTACAACACTTGTATATCATCTTTAAAATAAAATCATAAATGGTGGATCAGGATGCATCCGGTGCTAAGAAAACAAATCTTTAAATCTTACATGGTAGTCGGGCCGTTAATCGGACGGATTCCCTATACCAAACAGTGAGCGATCTAGTTGGGCTTGTTTACCGGGGAGAATCCGTCACTGATTGATGCTACGATTTTCGAGGCATCAACAATTTTTTCCACTAGAAGGAGGGCCAACAGCACATGGCTGGCAGAGGATATCCTTTCGTTAGAAGAAATCCCACTGAATACCTGCTTTACTTCGGCAGAAAAAACTGATGAAAACCCTGATATAAACGAAGCTAGCATTGGCGGGAAATCTAGATCGCAGACTTTGCATTTTTTGTTGGCTTTAAAAATATTTAATCATAATGTGCATAACTGTTTGGTAGATTCTGGGGCTTCTTCAAATGTCATGCCGCAGTCAATTTGCAAAAAGATCAATGGTCAGCCAATTCCATCCCCATCTCAGATCTTACAGTTAGATAGATCTGCTATTAAGGTCATCAGAGAAATGAAAGATGTGCTCATTAGGTTGTTGTCACGTCCCCTCCCATCCAACCAGCTAGATGGAGAGGATCGTGAGGTTAAACCGGGCATCTAGCCCCACACTTAGAAATTTATCATTCAATTTAAGAAGGAGATGAACACATGCGATTTCATAAACACTTGAAAACACAGCGGAATTAAAATCATTTAACACATCCACACACATTCCAATATTTATCAAAGGAACAATTGCAAATTTACACACACACAAGAGAATACTTATCTTATACAGAAGTAATCCCAAGCAACCAGCTACGCTTCTGCAACGTTCCACCCAACCGTAGGCCAGTGTGCTCCTTAATCTCTCAGCACCACTGCCACCCCCGAGCTGGGCACGATCTCCACAAGGAAAAAGGGGAAAGAGGCTCTCACATAGCCAAAGATATGCCAGAATCAGCCAAGCCAACTAGCAGTTGGGTTTCTCAGGCTGCTAAGAGGTGGGCAGAGGTGAGTTACTAGGCTAGTGGCTCAACCATGGAGCTATGGGTACACCATTGGGCTCATCAAGCCAAATCTTCCCTCTTCCACTCTTGAAGCTCCTGCTCACAGGTTCCAATCTAAAACGGGATGCACCGAACAACAAAACCACAATTACTGGGAATGAGGAAAACGATTTCCACAGTGGGGTGCATGAGATGGTGTTTCAACTCACTCAGAAAAACGTGGGAACACACAAAAACGAAATGGGAAGATGGGAAACAACCCTGGGAAGCCAATCCGTTTTTAGAAAAACGTCCTTGGACATTCGGGGGCAAAAACGACCTCCATACAGTCCCCAAATCGTGGCTCTCCTCTCCCAGGCTACTGCATATGCAAAAACGAACTCCCAGGCATGGAGAAATGCAGGATTTGGATGAAAAACGTGCAGGGAAAGGCCCAGCTAACTCCAACTGCATGAGTGTGTGAAGACTTTTTATTCCCCATGGCTTTGGGCACCATTTCCTGGGTGTTTTCTTGCCCAACAAGCAAAAACACGAATTTCCAGGTTGATGGCTTGCCCATGCACGAAAATGGCTTGCCCATACTTCATCATTTCCAAGGCATTTACTGCTTTAACCAATTTATTGGGAAAATTAAATGATTGGGTGCATGAGACCAAATGGGTAGTTGAGAGTTCATGGGTTTCCTCAATGAAATGGCTTAACACCATGGCTCAAGGGTTTGGCTATTTTTCCCTCCCTATTCCTTGTAAAGATCATGCCCCATATCTTTGTTGCATTGCGTAGCTGGTTGTGGGTTTTTATTGAAATGGCATATTTACATGATGTCTGATTTTTACATTGTGCACAGCTAGCACAAGAACCATATGCATCTATTCTAATTGCCGATACATAAAGCGACAAATCAATGGCGGGGTCTTGGCCTTGAGCTCCTCACCATGATTAAGTTACAATATTTACATCATTTACGATCTAATGCAAAGGGGGTCAAAATGGGGACGTGACAGTTGTCAGCAGACCCTAGAGTGTGCCAATTTATTGATATAATGGTAGTTGAGATTCCTGAGGCTTATGGTTTGATATTGAGCAGGGACTAATCTATGAAACTAAATGGTTACTTTGCAACAGATTGGTCTCATTTGTGGTTTCCATACTAGAATAGACATAATCAGATTAAAATACCGAGAGAACCCCACATGAAACAAAATGTAACTCAGTTAGAGGAAAAGAATGAGGATGTAGCTTTCTCATCTTCAGTTTTGGGAAATTATTTCTTAAAGATCGATCCGGGTAATTATCAATCAGAAGAAGCTAGCCATGATTTAGACGAACAGTCCGATCTCCTTCATTTTTATCGGACTGATGATATTGATTGTAACATAGTAGGATTAGTTACTGATGTAAGGGATAATGATACTAACTTAGTTAAACCAGAAAAGGTTTTTTGGTTTCTATACTTTGACGGTTCCAAAACTCAAGAAGGATCCGGAGCTGGTTATGTGTTAATTGATCCCGAAGCCAACAAGCATTTTTTTTATCTTGTAGACTAGAATTTGAATGTACGAATAACACTGCTGAGTATGAATCTTTGGTCCATGGGTTAAAGAAAGATATTAGTTTAAATGTTAAATATTTGAAAGTCCTCAGTGATTCAGAGATAGTTGTCAAGCAAGTGAGAGATACAATTCACTGCCTTTCACCACACTTAAAGGGTTATCAGTCTGAGGTTTGAAATTTGATTTCATGTTTTGGTGCTTTCAACATTAATTCCATTCCTAGATTAAAGAATGCTACAACTGATTTGTTAGCTACCTCTGCTTCCAGATTAGTGCCTACTAATAACAAGTGCTCTATTGAATTGATTTTGAGGCCATATGTTCCGGATACCATTACAAATCTTAGAGTATTTGATGATGATGATCAGATCATCAACTTATTAACAAATGAGGATGTCTTCTAAGAAGCCATAATAGATGAAGAGAAGCATGATGCAAATATGCAAATCAAAGATGCAGTTAAAGGAAACTTCATGCCCAAGGGAGTGAGAACTCTTGAAAGTTTGTTCGATCTACGGAACAAGTTCGAGAGACTAGCAAATGTTAAGACTCACAACTCCTCCATGCAGCATGAATTGGTAAATCTGGGTACAAAAACTGAACCCAAGTATGTCAATCTTGGTAAATGTTGCTCTCCAGGAGAAAGAGATAAGTTCATCAAATTGTTTTAGCAGTATAAAGATGTCTTTGCATGGACTTATGAGGATTTGAAAACATATGATGCTTGCATCATACAACATATAATACCAATGAAGGCAAGCATTAAGCCATTTCAACAACAATTAAGGAGAATGCATCCGACTCTTGAGCCTTTAATTCAGAAAGAGTTGAAGAAGTTGTTGGATGAAAATATCATTTTTAAAGTCCGACATTCTGAATGGGTCACTAATTTAGTTCCCGTGCGGAAAAATTCAGGTGAGATAAGATTTTGTGTGGATTTTCAGAACTTGAACAAAGCTTCTGATAAAGATAACTACCATGTACCTCCAATGGAACACATTTTACAGATGGTGTTAGGATCAGAGCTTTTCTCTCTACTAGATGGTTTGTCTGGGCACAATCAAGTGTTGGTAGCGGAAGAAGACTGACTCAAAACCACTTTTCATACAAAGTGGGGAACCTTTGCATATCGCAGAATGCCATTCGGCTTGATAAACGATGGAGCTACCTTTCAGCGAGCCATGGACATTTCTTTTCGAGGATTGGGCGGTAAATGTGTAGTAGTTTACTTAGATGATGTGAAATTTTTCTCAAAGAAAAGGGAAGACCATGTTTTCCACTTGAAATAGATATTCGATCGTTGCAGGAAATATGGTATTTCGTTAAGTCCCAAGAAAAGTGTTTTTGCTGTTCTTGAGGGAAAACTATGGGGTCATATCATTTCAAAGAAGGAAATATCAATAGAACACGAGAGAGCGCAAGACATCAATAATATTCCCATGCCCCACAACAAAAAATCTATGTAATCATTTATGGGTACCATTAATTTTGTTCGAAGATTCATTCCTGACTTCACTCAGACCATTAAACCTTTGCAGCAAATGGTAAAGCAGAGTGTACATTTCAAATGGACATACTTGGAGAAAGTTTCATTTAAAGAAATTAAAGCTGCCATAGATAATGCACCTTCTTTAAGGAGTCTAGACTTCGATAAAGATTTCATTATGTACTCGTTTTCTTCAGATGACTCTTTCGTAGCTGTGCTCACACAAAAGGTAGAATCAGGAGACAAATACCCAATTTCCTTTATGAGCACTGGTCTGCAGGGTGCTGAATGGAACTACCCTATTGTAGATAAGCAATCATATGTAGTATTCAAAGCAGTGACGCAGTTCAGACCATACATTCTAAAAAACAGAACTAAAGTCATAGTGCCTCACCCCACCGTTAGATCTCTTTTCGTTCAGAAAGAATTGGGAGAAAGGAGAGGAAATTGGGTCACTGCTCTTCAGCAGTATGATTTGGAATTTAAGCCCGCCAACATAATTAAAGGTCAAGGGTTGGGTAACTTACTCACTGAACATCCAGTTGATGAAGAGATGAATTGGGAAAATGAAGCAGAACTGAACATGATTGAGGTATGTCCCATTTTCACCGCCTTTGAGTCTTGGTATAGGGACTTAGTGCATTATTTACAGCAAGGATATTTGCCTGAGCATTGGAGTTCTAAGCAAATAAGAGCACTCCGTTTGAAATCAACAACCTATCAAATCATTGATGGGGTACTCTTTAGAAGGAATTACGATGGGATTTTTATCAGATGTCTGGAAAAGGAGGATGTTAATGATGTTGTTAAAGAATTACATGATGCCCCTGCTGGGGGACATTATTCCGGGGATACTAAATCTCATAAAATTCTCAGAGTTGGGTATTATTGGCCCACTCTTTTCAAGGATGCTCACGCCTATGCCCATAAATGTGATGTATGTCAAAGAAGTGTTGGGAGACTGCCAAAAGCAGCAGGAACTTTGTAGCCATTTACCATCTCTGAACCATTTGAGCAATGGGGCACAGATGTTATTGGTGAGATAAACCTGAATTCTTCGCTGCAGCATTGGTATATTCTGATAGCTACGGATTATCTTACGAGATGGACAGAAGCTGCTCCAATGTGCCAAATAAATGAAAGCACAGTTATCAAGTTCTTGGAGGAAAACATCATAACCAGGTTTGGGGTTCCAATTTCCTTAGTCTTTGATAATGCAACTTATTTTTCATCTATAAAGTTAAATGAATTTGTCTATGAGAAATGAATTAAACTGCATTATTCATCGAATTACTATCCCCAAGGAAATGGATTAGCTGATTCTACAAATAAAAATCTCATCCAAATTCTTAAGAAGACTGTGATTGAAAATTAGGGAAGTTGGCATACAACCCTCCCAAATTCTCTATGGGAAGACAGAGTCACTCTAAAGAATGCCTTAGGATTTTCCCCGTTCACCCTAGTCTACTATAAAGAAGCCATCCTCCCTCCAAATATTTTACTCCCGTCCTTGCAATTGGCCCAAGCCTCTCGAGGTTCCAATAGTCAAGTCTTACAATGAAGAATTGATAGCCTGCTAAAACTTGAGGAGTCACGACAGAAAACCAAAGACCGATTCCACCAACACCAAGACATAGTAAAAAGGTGGTTTGATAAAATGAAATCTGGAAAGAGAGGTTTCGAAGTAGGTGACTTAGCTCTGAAGTGGTATCACCCACATGATAGTAAGGGGATGCACACAAAGTTTCAACATTTATGGGTTGGCCCTTATCAAATTTCTGAAAAGCTTGTCCTGTCGACGTATAAGCTGAAAGACTTGCAAGGGGAGGAAGTTAACCTTCCTCTCAATGACCTCGCTTTAAAGTAGTACTTCGCGTAGTCCCATGAGGACCTTTGTACATAAATAATGGTTATTATTTCTTTTCTTGTTTTTTTGTTTTGTTGTTTTCGGTCGTTTTTCAAGTTAGTTTGGTCTGATTTTTCTTTTACCTCGCTCTTTGCTCAGGTTTTCCTTATTCCTTATTTAGTAAATCCTAGCCCAACTCTTGGCATAGCGGTAAGATAGGGCTCCGAGCAAATTTCAAAATCTTGAAGGGCAGAAATTCACTTATAAAGAGAATAAATATTTATGACTTTGCTTCCACTGATTGGTCTCTAGGAATGAGGAGATCCTTTTTCTGTTGGGTCAAGATAACCTCGGTTAAATAACTAAGATTTAGCATTTCCTTCTTACTATCTTGGGGCTCCACTAACTCAAACATTAATGCCTGTCTCAAGAGGCTTACTATGATAGACCCATGGAGAGGAAGCATGTCTCATTGATGTATGGTATTTAAAATGATCCCATGCTACAAGTAAAATCCAAAAGAGCTTATAGCAAAGAGTCTGTTTTCCATAAATTCTCGCCTCAATTAAAGCACGACTGAGAAAAGAAAAAAACATTAAATCAAGGAAGCTGTTCAAATAAATCATCCCATCAAGGTTATTCTCCGTTCATCAAGCTTGATAATCAAATAAATATCTCGCCCACACAAAAGGACATTATGGATTGAAGAACCTTAATCAAATATGGAAAGTTGGAGAAACTTATTTCTGGAAGGCTCAAACGACAAAAGTCGTCGATTAAGAAGCATCCAAAAGGATGCAAATAGCATGGGAATAAGGAACAAACGAATATGTCTGTGAGATGTTGTTACGATCACGTGGAGCCCTTGATTGGTTGGCATTTGAAAGAAATATTTTAAAATGAACTCAACACTCTGGCCCTGAGAGAGTTGTAAAGAAGTCTGGGTCAAGGTTTCCTTTTCCCCAATGACCATTATGATAAGAGTGATCAATGCATTCATGGAAGCTGAACTATGAAGGCATTTTGTTACACATGTAGCCAACAGTTTGTAATTTTTTCTGACCATGAGAAGAGTTTGTTTTCAGAGATCTATGTTCACCAGCGAATCGCCAATTGTTGTTGCTGCAACATCCCCCCCAAAATTTTGTAAATATTGGGGCCCCTCCTTTACTTTTTGAAGAAGTCCTTTAGTCCTTTGAAACTTGTTTTAACGCTTCAAGTTTTCTTTCCTTCAATGAATTTTTTTTTTCTACTACGGAAAAATTTTCCTTTCAGTTAGCTTTTGTCGCATATTTTAATGACAAAAACGCCGACCGTTGCGCAGTTTTTAACGATAAAATTTGTGACCATTGCGCAATTTTTAACGATAAAATTTGCGACCATTCCGCAAATTTTAACCTTATCTCGACCGACCGTTGCGCAGTTGTCACACTTATCTTTCGCCGATCAGTCGTAGTTTTTGAAGCTTAAAGCATCGACCGTAGCGCAACACCCATTTTATTTTTTTCGATCAATGGTGCTAAAGTCAGTCTTTGTTGCAGCTTTTAATGTTAAAATCTTCGACTGTTGCACTGAGTTTAAACTTAAATTCGCCGCCACTTTTTTGCGCCCTTTTTTCCTTAAGTTTGTCGTGCTTCTGGGTCGAAGCTTCTGAGTTTAAATTTGCTGACCGTTGTGCGCCTTATTAGTTTAACCTTCGCCGACCTCCGTTTCAATCCTCATCGCGTTATTTGGTCGCAAGGGTTACCCTTAACATCGCCGACTATTGCATAGGAATTACCAGTTGAGTCACCAACTGCAGCGCAGCCTAGTTTTTTGGAGAACGAGAAAGGTTAGTTGGTGAAAATTCATTATTAGCCTCGTGTGGAGTTAGTGTTGTTTGCATCGAGCCCTGTGCACTTTTAAATATCCAACTATCCACCTCGTGGGAATTAATTTCCCCTATTATATATATATATGTATTTTCCCAACGGGGTTTTTCATTTCGTTCTTGTCAAAACTAAGAAGCATTGTTGTCTTCCATTGGAAGCTCAAACTGTCGCTAGCTTGGGTACGTGCGTCGACTGCAAGAAGCCATTCTAAGACTGACAGGTAGGTTCTCATTCCTTCCCTTTGGTTTTGTCCAGAAGGAAACTCCGTTAAAAGCTCAATTTTTTTTTGCTTTAAAGCTGCTTTTGTTGATGGTCCTCAAGGCCAAACCCACGTTGTTATAACACCCGAGTTGCTCCCGTTTGCATGTGATTTGAGGAACCCTGTGCCTAATAATATTTTTCTGTGCCTTTATCTTGATAGGAAAACCTCTCGTTTAAGTCGATTTACCACCCGAGGGAATAGCGCCGCAAACCCTGTCCATTATGCTCCTTATGAGAATACACTTTGGTTTGTCGAGTGTGTTTTTCTGTGTTATTAAAAAGCTCCAGCCGCACTTTCATCTAATTACTGAAAAAATAAAACTTGTAGAAATCCGAATGATGTTTTGATGAAGTGCCTTATCCCGCAACGGCATGGCTTTTCCTCTTCAAGCTTTATAAAAGCTAGTCCCAATAGGATGTTTAGGATCATGATAATAAGATAGTGTTGAAGGCTAGCTGGTAGCATTCGTTTTCGTTTAAATGCATGGGTACTTTTGTTAAATGCTCCTCTTCATTATTTTTGCCTTTAAATGAATAGTTTTAACTGAAAGCTAGCACTGGTGTCTAATCAAGTTTTTTTTTAACACCATAAATTTGAATGCCGTGTCGCTCACGAACATATAAATCTCTCATCTGTGTTCTCCTCGCCATTGCAGGTTTGACATGCACAGGAGATTTGCTAGATAGAAATATAAACTTTCCGAGTCAGATTCAAACATAGAAATCTTGTTGGATACCTTGCTCGAGACCATGTTCAGTGATACAAAAGTTGTCACATAGCCCCAGGAGCAGCCCCAGAATTTTAGTGGGGCGAGTTGTACAGATTTATCAAGGACCAGAATTATCCTGAGGCAACCCTAGAAGAAGGCATGGTCTATTTGAACACCAAGAGGTCTTTCCTTCACAAGGCAATAACTCATCCCGAGCTATTCCCTTGCTCGAAGGTTATTGGATGTATGATTCCCCATGTGAAAACTGACACAAGATTCATTAATGATAGCACCGGGATGAGTCTCACGTCCTTCGCACAGGAGCACATCATGGCTACCTAGAAATTGTCCCAAGCAAGTAATTGGATGAACAATGTTTGGATAGCAAAGCAAACAATGGACCTTCTAGAATCCGCCAGGAAAATGTTAATAATTGAGAGGAAAATAAGGCAAAGAGGCAAAGGAGAGTATGAGAGTGTGCTCCTAAGGATTCCCTACAGACTCATCGCCGTAATGTTGAGCCAAATTTTGGGCATGCCAAATGGAAATGTATTCAAACTTGGTTGGGTGCCGGTGATGGTCCATGTAGCTTTGCATGGTACAATCTTCAATTGGGACAACATAATCTCAGACAGTATGGCCTCGCTTTTAACTGCTGCCCAAGGGGGACTGTCCCAGAAGAAAGCTGATTTCTTCATGTCTTCATATCTGATAGATTGCTTATTAAGCAAGCACTCTTTCCCTAACCTTGGATGCATCTGGAGCAGAAAGGAGTCCCCTCTCTTTGTAGATTATCAACTCACATGGGAAAACAAATGCGTAAGTCACTACACACAGATTTGCGAGAAGTTCATCATGCCCCTATATCAGCTCATCTTTAAAGAAGATCCAAATTGTTTATCGGAAAATGCCATGCCTATCATAGAAGAATTTGGAGACTATTACTTCTCCTCCGAGGGTACCAATATCAAAATGAGTGGAGGATCTAAGCCTCCCTTTTTGTTGCCTCAGTATGTCACGGACTTTGTAGTGCACAAAGAAGTTGTAAGACATCTCTTCATCAGTGGAGTTAGCAAGGTTCTCAGTGATAAGAATAAATCTCTCTATCCACCAATGCCCTGTACCATCGGTTCATATAGTCTCCAGAAAGCAAAGGAGGGTGAGACTTTTGCTCTAGATTTAGAAGCTTTTCGTTTCAACAAAAAGTCTTTCAAGAGGCATGATCCCTATGGAAAGGTCACTGAGCACTGCACCTCTGTCAGAGCCTCTTATGATTATGTGCATCTTGGGGACAAGGATGAAGAATTTTTCCAAAGTGCCAAGAATATGACTGAATTGGGAAAGCGTTATCGCCATAAAAGTGGAGCAAGTTCTAGTCCCAGACCTGTTGGATTGATCCAGAAGGAGTAGGAGGCAGCGACATTGCAATTAGAGGAGTCCGGGAGAAATAAAAAGGAAGAAGCTACCAAACTGCAACAAGAGGAGGCCAACAAGATCCAAGAAGAAGAGAATCAAAGAATCCAAAAGGAACTAGAGGAGAAGCGGCGACAAGATGCATATGTTGTGAAGATTCAGCAAGAGCGAGCAACAAAAGCAGATAAAGATGAAAAGGAAAGGATTCATAAGGAAGAAACTGCCAGACTGCAACATGAAGAGGACGAAAGAATAAAAAAGGAAGAGGCCAAAAATTTGCAGGAGATGAGAGAAAAGGCGGAGCAAGAGGCAACAGAACTAAGAGAACAAGCAGAGAATTAAGCAAGAGAGGAGGCAGAAGAGTCAAAGATAGCTATAGAACAAGGCATGTATAGTTCACAAACCATGTACATGGATCTAACAACAATAAACCAATCAGGTATAGCTAATGAAGGGGATGTCGCAACGGAAGAGATCGCACTCACCCCATACACCCCTTCAAAGCAGCGCAAAGTGGTCAACCTGGATTCTATCTTTTTCGATAAAAGGAAAAAGTTTATTTTTGAGAGATCAGAAAAGAGGATGAGAACTGAAGAAGGCCAGCTTGAGATCAGAGTATCAGAAACCCTACTTTTTAAAGGGATCGACAGTGACCCAGTGTTCATGGGAGCATGCAGTGTGGCTTCGGCTCAAGCAAGTAAAGATAATGTTGACCGTCTGGTGGAAGACGTTAAGAAGTACAGGGAATTATGTTGCAGAGTAAAAAGTAACATGAAAAAGGAGGTTTTAGAAGGATATGAGTTAAGGTTAAAGTACAAAGAGATTCATAAATAAAAGAAAGAAATAGCTTTGCAAGTTCTCGAAGGCAAGAAGAACGCACTAGATGCGCAGTTGGAAATCTCAGAAAGTGAGAAGAAAGATTTGGAAGCTCGCATAGAGGAATTGGAGAAGCATAAGGCCAACAACGTGCATCAAATCGAATTCTTCAAGCCTCAGTTTGAAAGGCTCACACAAGAAAAAGCGCAACTATTAGAGCAGCTCAAGGTTGCAAATCAGAAGAAGGATCTAACCGCATTTCATGAAGAAGCATGCGAGATGCAGAAGAAAGTTCATCAAATTTCACTAGTTCTAATGTTAGAAGAGATTTACAGGGTGAAAGTAATGATAAAACGGATGACAACCATTGAAGTTGAGGCATTGAAGTTGAAGAAGAAGTATGCGCAACACTTGGAGGAAATAAATAAACAATTTGAATTTAGGGAAGGGAAATCTGGACTCCCCTCAAACCTACGTGTTAAGACCGCTGATGAAGTGGACTTGGATCATGGAGTCCTCACGTTTTGTAGGAATTGTGGCGCAAATTTAAGTATTGAAATCCGGAAGACCATGAATAACTGTCATGACTTCTACTCAAGAATCGCTGAAACCTATGGGAAATGTGACATGGTTCTACCTCAATCTATTTATGAGTTTCCCAGAAGAGAACAATGTCTGGAAGATCTGCAAAGCGAGCTGAATGCATATTCAGAATACATAAAAAAGATAGATGTCCTAGACCTCGAGGACGTCCATTGGTTCATTGGGAATACCTCCATCAACATCTATTTTCTGGAAAGCATCCCCCTGGTAGTAGTGGCCGGAGCAACCAACATTAAATCAGATCTACACAAGCATGAAATAGCGCTGAAAATGATAATTTATGTGCAAGAAATACCATTTTGCGAGAAATCAAACAGTGGGCAAGCTATACTAAAGATGTAGACACTTCGGCTGAAGCAAGAAATCCTGCTGAGGTGGACGACTCAACAGAAACAAAAAGACCAGTTGAAGCGGCAAGGCCATCTGGGCTTTAATTTGTTTTATTATAAATGTTGGGAAAAGGAAACTTGAGCTTTTTATTGTATAAATATTTTGTAAAACAGCTGGAAATTGTTTTGTCTTTTTAAGCACTAGAGGACAAACTTTTGTGTTTCCCTAGGTTTAGGTTTTGGGAAGAGACAAATTTTGTAAAATCTATAAATATAGGAATACAAGAGATGAGAAAGGACCTTTTGCAGGTGAAAGGACAGACTTAATTTTGTACCTGAACTACTTTGCTACATCAATAAAGAAAGCTCCATGTTTCCTGGAAAAGATGACACTGTGTTTTTCCTTGGGAATGTTTGAATATTTGCCGAATTATTTCAGCGTGGTTCATACATTGACTGTGAGATCGTTCTTAACTAATCCGAAATATTTCCTGTTATGAATGCTTTCATTTCCTGCTTAAAATTTCTGTGTTAAATGAGTAATGGGACGTTTATCTCTGTCAAAATTATCTTTGATAATCTTTTACTTCCTGCTGTGAATGAATCTATTAATTGGAACAACTATCTGTGGAAGTCTTGGTTGTAATTCCAGCATATTACTCATTCTTTTAGTTTTCTCCTTGCAAGGATAGATTAGATTTGCTTAAACAGTTTTAGATCAGATTTTTTTAATTGCATGCATTTATATTACAACACTTGTATATCATCTTTAAAATAAAATCATAAACGGTGGATCGGGCTGCATCTGGTGCAAAGAAAACAAATCTTTAAATATTACACGCTAGCCGAGATGTTAACCAGACATATTCCCTATACCAAACGGTGAGTGATCTAATTAGGCTTGCTTACTGGGGAGAATCCCTCGCTGATTGAAGCTACAATTTTCAAGGCATCAATAGGTTTTTACAGGGAAAAAACCTCATGACTCGTCTTCTAAGGAGTTTTGGATAAGTACTTTAGGTATTTAGGCAAAAAGAAAGTGTACATGGTTCGTAATCATAATGAGTAGAAAAATTCCATGTAAAAGAGTGCCCCCCAAAGTATGAAGCTAGAGTAACAGGAGAGGTGAAATACTTTGATGGATAAAATATAAAGGGTTGAGGCAAGGAACCGTCGGTTGGAAATCCGTCAACAACAACCAGAGATATTTTTGCAGTACAATAATTTTATCATCCCAATGACTCACAACATGGATACCGACCAATACATTGCAGATCCATGTTGATACTGATCGATGCTATGGCCACCAAAATACAGCATGGATCCATATCTGAATGACTAAACACAATCATGGCTACTAAAATACAAGCGTAGATTTGTGTGACAGTACATCAATGAGTTCTCCATCATAACACCTGTGTGGGAACCTACTAAAAAATATCCATCGTAACCTGGGTGTAATAATAAGACATCAGAAAAACCTAGGGTCTTCTACCCGTTGCCAAAATGATACGAATCTAACCATGTGATTACAATGCATTGAATTTGAACATGGTAGAAACCACATGATTAGCAGTCATTGATGTGAACCGTTAACAAGTGCGAGGGAAATCACCAAGGATAACAATGATCGCCAAGATATCACTAGTACATCCCAATGAATGTGAATAAATGAGTTGTAGTCGAACATCTGTGGAATCATTCGATCAGAGGTCAATGATGCAAACCTACTGTCGAAAGCGAGGAAACCTGCCATTTAGGCATGCAAGCTCCAAGGCACCGACTAGTTTCTAATTCTAATTCCTAGATGATGAGTTGATGTTGAAAGGAATAGACTCATCGAAGGAGGGCCATGATGTATCCCACATCATCGACACAAAAATAACACAGGAAGTGATATAAGATGATAGATCAAATTAGGCTGAACTGACACAAAGGTGTAATGGTAAGCAGGCACGATCGACACAATCGAAGGATTAATGAATGCGAAGGTTGTTTCCAGCGAAATAATTCCTTTGAACTTTTAACGACATGACAAGTGACTTGGAAGCATTGAATCAGTGAGGCAGAGACCAAAATATAATGCAACAACGACTAAGGGATTCTTTAGATGAATTTGAAGGAGTGTGACGACTCAAGAAATTGGTATAACTCAGAGGAAAGCAAATTATCCAACTGTATGATGAGACACGAACATGTGCCATGTTCAAAGGTGACTTTAAGCTTCCATTAATATAGACTCAAATTTCCCTCAATTTCCCCATCATGATGGATGAGTGCCTCTTTGCTTTTTAACGAGCTGGAAGAGGGTAACAAACACTCGATGTAGCTCATCATATGATGATTCCTATCTCACATTTTTTATGATCCTAAGAAATGAGAGGTTCGGTCCCCAAAAAGGTCCTTCCATGTATAATTTTACGAGTTCAAAGAAGGTAAACTCAGTGACATTTCACATTTAGAGAGTCTATAACGGTCAAAATAAGACTCCTAATGGTTCTTTTCGTAAAAGTTAGTCTCCTCACCCGAAAAAGGATAAAAGAACATGAGAGATAACTCTTCTAAGCACGATTGACTAGAGTATTCCTTTTTCATAAATAGTCTAAACAATCCGAAAAAGGGATAAACTATCACTGGATAGACATCATTTCAAATCCTTTTATGAGTGTAAAAGAAACAAGTTCGCTCGACAATATTTTCCTATTTTGGGAGTCTGAAAAGAGCTTAAAGAGGAATCCATGTACAAATTTGTCATGGTTGGTGACCGAGTATGACAAATAAAAAAGTAAACTTGGCACAGTTCCTTTTATGTAAGTAGTCTAGCAAGGCCGGATAAAGTGATAGACCTATACTCATTAGACACACCTTTTTACTCAATTTTTAACGAGCACGACAATGGTATCAAAAGCACTCGAAATATTTTTCATCTTTGAACCAGAGCACGAAAAAGTAAAAATTAAGCTCAATGCCACTTTTCATGTTTCAACCAGAGCATGAAAAAAGTGAAAAGTAAGCTCAAACCACTTTTCATGTTTCAACCAAAGCACGAAAAAAGTGAAAAGTAAGTTCAATACTATCTTACTGTTTTTAACGAGCTCGAAGACAGGTGAAAAGAATGCTCATGATGTCTGTTTCGTTTTTGAGTGAGCTTGTAGCAAAAAATAAATTATGCTCAGTATAATTCCCATTGGCAGGTTTCTCCCAACATGATATCCAGAGGTTGGAAGTTTTCCCCCAACACAGGAACCTAACGTCTTACCTACAGTATGATGTCCAGAGGCTGGAGACATATTTCCCTCCAAGCTTCGTTTCATTCGCCTACTCTTTTTCATCATCCAATCAAACTCATGGTCAATAATAGGAATATATTCACCAGGGGAGGAAAAAAGAGAGGATTAAATAATATAGGTGAATGAAATGAAGGTTCGGATTTCAAATATGGCGAGAGACTCGACTCAAAGGGAGGGGATCTGTTTCATCTTTTAACAAGCTTGAAACCGAAATAGAACTATGCTCGTGGGGTATTGTTTCATTTTTTAACAAGCTCGACACATGAATAGAACTATGCTCACTTTCTTCTGTTTCATTTTTTACCGAGCTTGACACAGGAAAGAGCCATGCTCATGAAGCTGGTTTCATTTTTACGCAAGATTGAAACCAAAGGTAAACTATGATTGGGAACGGTTTCATGTTTACACAAGCTTAGAACCAAAGGTAAACTATTCTTGTAGGGGTCTATTCCATTTTTTAACGAGCTTAGAGACAGAGACCAATCTATAATCATGGGGTACTAGTTCATTTTTTAATGAGATTTAAATAGGAATAGAACTATGTTCATAATACCTCTTCATGGCTTGCAATAGGACGATGCTCCAAAAGGAATACATGTCGAAGGATAATAATCGATCATGGCTTCTAAGAAGTCCTCATTAGAAGGAAGATAAACCATGTCAACTCTTGAATCCAAGGTTAAAGAAGATTTGCAATCAAAGAGAATCCCGTGTTTAGTGGAAGTTGGAAGCATGGGATATAATGCCACATAATTTACCTATGGTGTGTAAGATACTGCGTGTCCATAAGTCAAATGACCGATAGTCGGATGAGAGTCAACAAACGAAAGATGGTTGATAGTCACAATGCATCCATCATGAGGGAAAGACAACACTCGGAAGAGTGTGGACACGAGAGATTTCATCGCATAGACATAATCTCGTCCGAGGATAAAATTAAAATCCAAAGGAATCATAACTACCAAAACATCAATAAAGACAGTTTTTCTGCCTAACAAAATAGCAAACTGAGTAACAACCCCTAGAGGTTGACTGATTCCACTATTAAAAGCTAACATATTCTGAATAATGGGCACAAACTGCGGGGAACCCATTACCTACCATGTTTGGTGATATAAAAGCTGTCGCATAGCCCCAGGAGCAACCCCAAAATTTTAGTGGGGCGAGCTGTACAGATTTATCAGGGACCAGAATTATCCTGAGGCAACCCTAGAAGAAGGCATGGTATTTTTGAACATCAAGAGGTCTTTCCTTCCCAAGGTAGCAACTCATCCCGAGCTATTCCCTTGCTCGAAGGTTATTAGCTGGATAATTCCCCATGTGAAAATTGACACAAGGTTCATTAATGATAACATCGGGATGAGTCTCACGTCCTTCGTGCTGGAGCACATCATGGCTACCTAGAAATTATCCCAAGCAAGTAATTGGATAAACAATGTTTGGATAGCAAAGCAAACAATGGACCCTCTAGAATCCGCCAGGAAAATGTTAATAATTGAGAGGCAAATAAGGCAAAGAGGCAAAGGAGAGTATGAGAGTGTGCTCCTAAGGACTCCCTACAGACTCATTACCGTAATGTTGAGCTGAATTTTCGGAATGCCAAATGGAAATGTATTCAAACTTGGTTGGGTGCCGGTGATGGTCCATGTAGCTTTGCATGGTACAATATTCAATTGGGCCAACATAATCTCAGACAGTATGGCCTCGCTTTTAACTACTTCCCAAGGGGGACTGTCCCAGAAGAAATTTGATTTCTTCATGTCTTCATATCTGATAGATTGCTTATTAAGCAAGCACTCTTTCCTTGACCTTGGCTGCGTCTGGAGTAGAAAGGAGTCCCCTCTCTTTGTAGATTATCAACTCACATGGGAAAACCAATACGCAAGTCACTAGACACAGATTTGCGAGAAGTTCATCATGCCCCTATATCAGCTCATCTTTAAAGAAGAGCCAAATTGTTTATCGGAAAATGCCATGCCTATCATAGAAGAATTTGGAGACTATTACTTCTCTTCCGAGGGTACCAATATCAGAATGAGTGGAGGATATAAGCCTCCCTTTTTGTTGCCTCAGTATGTCACAGAATTTGTATTGCACAAAGAATTTGTAAGAAATCTCTTCATCAGTGGAGTTAGCAAGGTTCTCAGTGATAAGAATAAAGCTCTCTACCCACCAATTCCCTTTACCATCGGTTCATATAGTCTCCAGAAAGCAAAGGAGGGTGAGACTTTTGCTCAAGATTTAGAATCTTTTTGTTTCAGCACAAAGTCTTTCAAGAGGCATGATCCCTACGGAAAGGTCGCTGAGCACTGCACGTCTATCAGAGCCTCTTATGATTACGTGCATCTTGGGGACAAGGATGAATAATTTTTTTGAAGTGCCAAGAATATGACTGAATTGGGAAAGCGTTATCGCCATAAAAGTGGAGCAAGTTCTAGTCCCAGACCTGTTGGATTGATCCAGAAGGAGCAGGAGGCAGCGGCATCGCAATCAAAGGCGTCCGGGAGAAAGAAAAAGGAAGAAGATGCCAAACTGCATCAAGAGGAGGCCAACAGGATCCAAGAAGAAGAGAATCAGAGAATCCAAAAGGAACTAGAGGAGAAGCGGCGACAAGATGCATATGCTGTGCATATTCAGCAAGAGCGAGCAACAAAAGCACATAAAGATGAAAAGGAAAGGATTCATAAGTAAGAAACTGCCAGATTGCAACATGAAGAGGCCAAAAGAATAAAAAAGGAAGAGGCCAAAAATTTGCAGGAGATGAGAGAAAAGGCAGAGCAAGAGGCAGCAGAACTAAGAGAACAAGCAGAGAATTAAGCAAGAGAGGAGGCAGAAGAGTCAAAGAGAGCTGTAGAACAAGGCATGTCTAGTTTACAAACCATGTACATGGATCTAACAACAATAAACCAATCAGGGATAGCTAATGAAGGGGATGTCGCAACTGAAGAGCTTGCACTCACCCCATACACCCCTTCAAAGCAGCGCAAAGTGGTCAACCTGGATTCTATCTTTTTCGATAAAAGGAAAATTTTTATTGTTGGGAGATCAGAAAAGAGGATGAGAACTGAAGAAGGCCGGCTTGAGATCAGAGTATCAGAAACCCTGCTTTTTAAAGGGATCGACAGTGACCCAGTGTTCACGGAGCATGCAGTGTGGCTTCGGCTCAAGAAAGTAAAGATAATGTTGACCGTCTGGTGGAAGACGTTAAGAAGTACAGGGAATTATGTTGCAAAGTAAAAAGTAACATGCAAAAGGAGGTTTTAGAAGGATATGAGTTAAGGTTAAAGTACAAAGAGATTCGGAAATAAAAGAAAGAAATAGCTTGGCAAGTTCTACAGTTCGAAGGCAAGAAGAACGCACTAGATGCGCAGTTGGAAATCTCAGAAAGCGAGAAGAAAGATTTGGAAGCTCGCATAGAGGAATTGTAGAAGCATAAGGCCAACAACGTGCATCAAATCGAATTCTTCAAGCCTCAGTTTGAAAGGCTCACACAAGAAAAAGCACATCTATTAGAGCAACTCAAGGTTGCAAATCAGAAGTAGGATCTAACCGCATTTCATGAAGAAGCATGTGAGATACAGAAGAAAGTTCATCAAATATCACTGGCGCTAATGTCAGAAGAGATTTACAGGGTGAAAGTAATGATAACAAGGATGAAAACCATTGAAGTCGAGGCATTGAAGCTGAAGAATAAGTATGCGCAACACTTGGAGGAAATAAATAAACAATTTGAATTTAGGGAAGGGAAATCTGGACTCCCTGCAAACCTACGTGTTAAGACCGCTGATGAAGTGGACTTGGATCATGGAGTCCTCATGTTTTGTAGGGATTGTGGCACAAATTTAAATATTGAAATCCGGAAGACCATGAAGAACTGTCATGCCTTCTACTCAAGAATCGCTGAAACCTATGGGAAGTGTGACATGGTTCTACCTCAATCTATTTATGAGTTTCCGAGAAGAGAACAATGTTTGGAAGATCTACAAAGCGATCTGAATGCAGAGTCAGAAAACATAAAAAAGATAGATGTCCTAGACCCCGAGGACCTCCATCGGTTCATTGGGAATACCTCCATCCAAATCTATTTTCTTGAAAGCATCACCCAGGTAGTAGTGGCCGGAGCAACCAACATTAAATCAGATCTACGCAAGCATGAAATAGCGCTGAAAATGATAATTTCTGTGTAGGAAATACCATTTTGCGAGAAATCAAACAGTGGGCCAGCTATATTAAAGATGTAGACACTTCGGCAGAAGCAAGAAAGCCTGCTGAGGTGGACGAATCAACAGAAACAGAAAGACCAGCTGAAGTGGCAGGGTCATCTGTGCTTTAATTTATTTTATTATAAATGTTGGGAAAAGGAAACTGGAGCTTTTTATTGTATAAATATTTTGTAAAACAGCTGGAAATTGTTTTGTCTTTTTAAGCACTAGAGGACAAACTTTTGTGTTTCCCTAGGTTTAGGTTTTGGGAAGAGACAAATTTTGTAAAATCTATAAATATAGGAATACAAGAGATGAGAAAGGACTTTTTGCAGGTGAAAGGACAGACTTAATTTTGTACCTGAACTACTTTGCTACATCAATAAAGAAAGCTCCATTTTTCCTGGAAAAGACGGCACTGTGTTTTGCTTTGGGAATGTTTGAATGTTTGCCGAATTATTTCAGCGTGGTTCATACATTGACTGTGAGATCGTTCTTAACTAATCCGAAATATTTCCTGTTATGAATGCTTTCATTTCCTGTTTAAAATTTCTGTGTTAAATGAGTAATGGGACGTTTATCTCTATCAAAACTATCTTTGATAATCTTTTACTTCCTGCTATGAATGCATCTATTAATTGGAACAACTATCTGTGGAAGTCTTGGTTGTAATTCCAGCATATTACTCATTCTTTTAGTTTGCTCCTTGCAAGGATAGATTAGATTTGCTTAAACAGTTTTAGATCAGATTTTTTTAATTGCATGCATTTATATTACAACACTTGTATATCATCTTTAAAATAAAATCATAAATGGTGGATCCGGCCGCACCCGGTGCAAAGAAAACAAATATTTAAATATTACACGCTAGCCGGGCCGTTAACCGGACAGATTCCCTATACCAAAGGGTGAGCGATCTAATTAGGCTTGTTTACTGGGGAGAATCCCTCGCTGATTGATGCTACAATTTTCGAGGCATCAATAGGTTTTTACAGGGAAAAAACCTCATGACTCATCTTCCAAGGAGTTTTGGCTAAGTACTTTAGGTATTTAGGCAAGGAGAAAGTGTACATGGTTCGTAATCATAATGAGTAGAAAAATTCCATGTAAAAGAGTGCCCCCAAAGTAGTAAGCTAGAGTAACAGGATAGGTGAAATACTTTGATGGATAAAATATAAAGGGTCGAGGCAAGGAATCGTCAGTTGGAAATCTGTCAACAACAACGAGGGATATCTTTGCAGTACAATAAATCATCCCAACAACTCACAACATGGATACCGACTAATACATTGTAGATCCATGTTGATACTGATCGACGATATGGCCACCAAAATACAGTGTGGATCCATATCTGAATGACTAAACACAATCATGGCTACTAAAATACAAGCGTAGATCTGTGTGACAGTACATCAATGAGTTCTCCATCATAACACCTGTGTGGGAACCTACTAAAAAATATCCATCGTAACCTGGGTGTAATAAAAAGACATCAGAACAACCTAGGGTCTTCTTCCCGTTCCCAAAATGATACGAATCTAACCATGTGATTACAATGCATTGAATTTGAACATGGTAGAAACCACATGATTAGCGGTCATTGATGTGAACCGTTAACAAGTGTGAGGGAAATCACCAATGATAACAATGATCGCCAAGATATCACTAGCACATCCCAATGAATGTGAATAAATGAGTTGGGGTCGAACATCTGTGGAATCATTCGATCAGAGGTCAATGATGCAAACCTACTGTCGAAAGCGAGAAAACCTGCCATTTAGGCATACAGGCTCCAAGGCACCGACTAGTTTCTAATTCTAATTCCTAGATGATGAGCTGATGTTGAAAGGAATAGAGTTGTCGAAGGAGGGCCGTGGTGTATCCCACATCATCGACACAAAAATAACACAGGAAGTGATATAAGATGGTAGATCAAATGAGGGTGAAATGACACAAAGGTGTAATGGTAAGCAAGGACGATCGACACAATGGAAGGCTTAATGAATGCGAAGGTTGTTTCCAATGAAATACTTCCTTTGAAATTTTAACAACAGACAAGTGACTTGGAAGCATTGGATCAGCGAGGCAGAGACCAAAATATAATGCAACAACGACTAAGGGATTCTTTAGATGAATTTGAAGGAGTGTGACGACTCATGAAATTGGTATGACTCGGAGGAAAGCAAATTATCCATCTGTATGATGAGACGCGAACATGTGCCATCTTCAAAGGTGACTTTAAGCTTCCATTAATATAGACTCAAATTTCCCTCAATTTCCCCATCATGATGGATGAGTGCCTCTTTGCTTTTTAACGAGCTGGAAGAGGGTAAAAAATGCTCGATGTAGCTCATCATATGATGAGTCCTATCTCACATGTTTTATGATCCTAAGAAATGAGAGGTTCGGTCCCCAAAAAGGTCCTTCCATGTATAATTTTACGAGTTCAAAGAAGGTAAACTCGGTGACATTTCACATTTAGAGAGTCTATAACGGTCAAGATAAGACTCCTAATGGTTCTTTTCATAAAAGTTAGTCTCCTCACCCGAAAAAGGATAAAAGAACATGAGAGATAACTCTTCTAATCACGATTGACTAGAGTATTCCTTTTTCATAAATAGTCTAAACGGTCCGAAAAAGGGATAAAATATCACTGGATAGACGTCATTTCAAATCATTTTATGAGTGTAAAAGAAACAAGTTCGCTCGACAATATTTTCCTATTTTGGGAGTCTGAAAAGAGCTTAAAGAAGACTCCATGTACAAATTTGTCATGGTTGGTGACCGAGTATGACAAAGAAAAAAGTAAACTTGGCACAATTCCTTTTATGTAAGTAGTCTAGCAAGGCCATATAAAGTGATAGACCTATACTCGTTAGACACACCTTTTTACTCAATATTTAACGAGCACGACAATGGTATCAAAAGCACTCAAAATATTTTTCATCTTTGAACCAGAGCACGAAAAAGTAAAAATTAAGCTCAATGCCACTTTTCATGTTTCAACCAAAGCATGAAAAAAGTGAAAAGTAAGCTCAAACCACTTTTCATGTTTCAACTAGAGCACGAAAAAAGTGAAAAGTACGTTCAATACTAACTGTTTTTAATGAGCTCGAAGACAGGTGAAAATAATGCTCATGATGTCTGTTTCATTTTTGAGCGAGCTTGTAACAGAAAATAAATTACGCTCAGTATAATTCCCATTGGCAGGTTTCTTCCCAATATGATATCCAGAGGTTGGAAGTTTTCCCCCAACACAGGAACCTAATGTTTTACCTCCAGTATGATTTCCAGAGGCTGGAGACATATTTCCCTCCAAGCTTCGTTTCATTCACCTACTCTTTTTCATCATCCAATCAAACTCGTGGTCACTAATAGGAATATATTCACCAGGGGAGGAAAAAAGAGAGGATAAAATAATATAGGTGAATGAAATGAAGGTTCGGATTTCAAATATGGTGAAAGACTCGACTCAAAAGGATGGGATCTGTTTTATCTTTTAACGAGCTTGAAACAAAAATAGAACTATGCTTGTGTGGTATTGTTTCATTTTTTAACAAGCTCGATACACGAATAGAACTATGCTCACTTTCTTTTGTTTCATTTTTTACTGAGCTTGACACAGGAAAAGAACCATGCTCATGAAGCTGGTTTCATTTTTACGCAAGATTGAAACCAAAGGTAAACTATGATTGGGAATGGTTTCATTTTTACACAAGCTTGGAACCAAAGGTAAACTATTCTTGTAGGGGTCTATTCCATTTTTTAACGAGCTTGGAGACAGAGACCAATCTATACTCATGGGGTACTATTTCATTTTTTAATGAGATTGAAATAGGAATAGAACTATGTTCATATTACCTCTTCATGGCTTGCAATAGGATGATGCTCCAAAAGGAATACATGTCGAAGGATAAGACTTGATCATGGCTTCTAAGAAGTCTTCATTGGAAGGAAGATAAACCATGTCAACTCTTGAATCCAAGGTTAAAGAAGATGAGCAATCAAAGAGAAGCCCGTATTCAGTGGAAGTTGGAAGCATGGGTTATAATGCCACATAATTTACCTATGGTGTGTAAGATACTGCGTGTCCATAAGTCGGATGAGAGTCAACAAACGAAAGATGGTCGATAGTCACAATGCATCCATCATGAGGGAAAGACAACACTTGGAAGAGTGTGGACACGAGAGCTTTCATTGCATAGATATAATCCCGTCCGAGGATAAAATTAAAATCCAAAGGAATCAGAACTACCAAAACATCAATAAAGACAGTTTTTCTACCTAACGAAATAGGAAACTGAGGAACAACCCCTAGAGGTTGACTGATTCCACTATTAAAAGCTAACATCTTCTGAATAATGGGCACAAACTGCGGGGAACCCATTACCTACCAAGCATTTGAGGAAAAAATTCTAACTGTGACACCTTCATCAACTAGAGTATGAGGTACATCTATATAACCAACCTGCACAATGATTTCTAAAGGAAAATAGGAAGGAAGGCAGGGTGTAGAGAGTCCGTTCCAAATGATAAAAATCGAGTGATTCAGAACCAAAGGTGGAATGCCTTAAGCCTCATTAATTGGGGGGGGTCCCACAATAGAAGGAGTAATGCCCCCATACATGATATAATCTGTATTAACAAGAAGAACCTGAGCGGTATTATATTCACTCTCTAACGGGAGAGTGGGAATGGCTGAGGATAAAACTAGATCGCTGCTTGGGTTTAACTCTTTGAGGGAAGAGTGGGATCGACTAAGGATGACACTAGATCGACCACTTGGGTTTCCCTCTTCAAGGGAAGAGTGGGATCGATCGAGGATAAAACTATATCGACCACTTGGGATTCACTCTGCAAGGGAAGAGTGGGATCGACCGAGGATGAAACTAGATCAACCACTTAATCAAATGACAGCAAGTAAAGAAGCAATTTACTAATACTCATTGGAAGCTGTGATTGAGACACATAAATACCCTCCAATAATCATGAAGATTCGTCCATGCGAGGACAAAGGTAAGTACGGTGCATGTCCCTACATAATAGGCAAGGATTCTTGAATTTTATTTTCTGACTCTTAACCAAAGAGTCGTTGGTTGACAAGGTATCATCAATATGATGTCTAGAGGCTAACGATACGGGCCATTTCGAATCTTGTGACCATACTTATAAGACCTTGGGAATACCAGGGAAATCCTTAAAAAAATGGAGCCCCTCAAAAATCCTGCAAGGGAACTTAGGTTTACGCAGATGCAAAATAAGTACATCAATACTCCCAGCATGATGATTAGTGGTTGGTGGGTTTCCAACATGATAGTTAGAGGTTGGAGCTTTGAACTTCTGCTTAGTGTTCTTCTTCTTAGACTTCCTTTTCTTCTTCTTCTTAGACTTCCTTTTATTCTTCTTCTTAGACTTAGTTTTCTTCTTCTTCTTATGCACCTGTTTACCAACGTCATAGTTTTCAGCAAGTGAAGAGGAATAAAGGGAATCATACTCAACATTTGACAAAGAAGGAAAAGGATGACCGTGAGGCTAATTCTCTTGTGGGGGAGGACTGCGATCTGAAACAATTAGTGCACTTGGGATAACCAAATTGGAGAATAACCATACTTGTAATCCTATATTCAATCCAAGAAGGGTCAATGTGGCCGTGAAGGGAGAACCAACACCTCCAAATGGAGAAAAAACAAAAGACATACCCTGAAAAGGGGTCTCTTGGTTGGTAGTCCTGGAAGAGCTTTCCATATCTAAACTCTCTAAGAACCTCTAAATTACCACACAAATAAAAAAATACTCAAATATAAAAGCAACAAGCATTATGTGAAAAGGATGGATAAATAAGCCGAATTCTCATAGGATCGTCAAATCGTCACAACTAAGCAGGGAGGATTTGGATCATACCCCTGACCGTATAACCCGACTACCTAGCAGTACGTGCATAGTAATATCCCTGAGTGATTTTCTCGGTGTATTGAAACAATAAGACAACTAATAGGTTTACTCGGATAGTTCGAGGATGCTAAAGGGGTCTCCTGATATATGTAAGGTACGTGGGAGCTCAAATCTGTAGTAGTGCTGTCTAATGCATGATTGTACGAAAGGGGCCTTCCTATATACCATCGAGTACGTGAAAGAACCTTTCAATATACCATAAAAGTAAGTGAAATTATGTTCGATATACCAACGAGTACGTGGAATAACCACACAAACCCCGAAATGAAGTGCAAGAAAATAACGATAGATCCTACGCTTTAAGACGCAGAAACACGTCTCTAACCTATCATTCAAGTTGCTAAGGATTTTAACTTAACTAGTGCTTGATTTTATCTTATGTGGTTAAGTGGAAAAATGAAAATTTAGACCTGACTCAAAACCATGCAAGTATGAGATGCAAATATTTTTTTTCGATGAAGTCCTACTTAAGAAGGAGAGAGAGATAATTTTTCTTCCGAAATGAAAAACCCTATGCAAATGCCATTTTAACTTTTTCAAAAATGGTAGAAACAAGACAATCCACACCAAAACAAAAATTATTTTGAAACCTTAATATGGGTCAAAGATACTATAGAATACATGATTCATGGCCCCCCGCAGCCATGAGGGGGAATTATTTTTCAAAAATGCAATTCATTTTGCTTAAAATGCAAGCAAAATACTAGTTTCGACTCAAGGGGCCAAACATGGCTCCAGATCTCAAGAAGACCCAAGAAAAGAGACAAATTATTTTTCCTTAACAAATAATGAGAGAGTAGATCTTTAATGAAAAGAAGAAAGGATCTAATCACTGTTTCCAAACAAGAAAGAACATTTCTAAAAACTATGCAAAAGCTAAAAGTAGTTTTCTTTTCTTTTATAAAACTCAGATATGAACCAAAACAAGCCTAGCTAAAGGCATAACTCTTTTTGGAATTTTCATAGATATTTCAAATCTAAGAAAGAAAATTAAAATAAAACTCTTTCTGTAAACTAAGATGGAAACAAAAGATTTTTTTCTTTTCAAATGCAGAAAGCAGAAAACACTATACCAACCCAGTCACAAACCAAGCAATAGGGAACTGAGAGGTATGGGAAGAAAATCAAACTTAAATTCAACAGGTCGATGCGGGATGCAGGTATTCACCAGAGTGTTGGTAGGGATCGATGCGGTATGCTAAAGAGCAGAACGCCACATCGATGCACTCTATCCAAAGGAAAAGCGCGTCAGGCTGTAAGCGACGCACTGTACATGAAGGTAAAGCACGTCGGGTGCCGAAAAAATAGAAAAAAGAAATATTTTAAAGCCAATCAATATACTTGAGGGTATGAGACCTAAAGGGGATTATCCAGTGACATATATATAGTCATATCTACCAATTGGATGTGATATAAAAAAAAAACTAAGCCAAATCTAATTAGAAATAAGGAAAGCAAGGAGATCTAGAACTTAAATAACTCGATCCCCAATATGGTCGTCAATATTGTTAACGGATAAATCCGTCGATGCGGACACCAACTGATCTCCATAGTCTCAATGGTTCGGATCTAAAACAAATAAAAACAAGAATGAAAACCTTTCCCTAGATCTATCAAATTACTTGAATACAACGAGTCTAGTCCATACCTTATTTACAAAGGTCATCCTCGCAGCTTGAATCTTTCGCAATCCTATTTGTTGATGAATAGATTACTTGCAAAAGTTAAAAAGACAAAGACAAGAGACTACAAGATAACGTGATATATCTAAGCAATTAACCAAGGAGAACTACTATAAATGAAATTACACATCATTTATGGGAAAGGAAGACATTGATGTATTAATTAAAATGGAGGAAATAATTACAACCAATGAAGCCTTGGTTTTGAAGATCCTTTCCAATGGAAACTTGCCTTAATTTTCTAGTCATGGAAGAATGGATTCCTGGCTCAATTTATCCAGCATTTGGATGCCCATTTCAACCTCCCTATCCCATGAAGAGGAGCTTCATTTATAGGCCAAAAGAGATGAGGTAGAGAGGAGAGGATTAAGGGAGAAGGATGAGGTGGGATCCTACTAAGCTGGGAGGTGAGTGAGATACACCCTATATGGAAGGGAAAATCCTCCACAAGGGCCTCCTTCAAGATACTTCTATAAAATTCTATTTTTTTCCTCCATACAGGCATTGACATGCCCTATACACTAGCGACATACACCAACAATGTTGTCTGTAGTGGAGCAAAGTACGTCGATCAGGAAATATGCACTCTGTTATATGGCAAGGTGCGTCGACCTATCTAAACAAGGTTTTTACAGGGAAAAAACCTCATGACTCATCTTCCAAGCAGTTTTGGCTAATTACTTTAGGTATTTAGGCAAGGAGAAAGTGTACATGGTTTGTAATCATAATGAGTACAAACATTCTGTGTAACACTCCATCAACATTTTGTTCATTCTTTCAGCAGCTCCATTCTATTGAATGGTGTTGGGAGTTGTGTTTTGTCGAGCTATACCATGCTTTCTAGAGAATTGGTCAAATGCATTCCCACAAAATTCTCCTCCATTATCATTTCTCAAGACCTCGATCTTTTTACTAGTCTAATTTTCCATAAGAGATTTGAACTCTTGAAACCTTTCAAAAACGTTAGATTTCTTCTTTAGAAAATAAAACCATGTCATTATCAAGAAATCATCTATGAAAGAAATGTAATATTGAGATCCTCCTAGTGAAGGGACCGACACTGGTCCAAACACATCACTATGTATTAACTTGAATATTTAATTATCCCTAGTAGAACCAAATGAGAACCTTACATGACTCTGTTTACCATAAATACAATGTTCACATCAGTCGACTTCTTGAAAACAATATGGGATACCTTTGACCATACCTTTATTGTGCATAGTACGAAGACCTTTCTCACCTATATGTACCATCTGCTGATACCAAAACATGGTTGAGTCAACTAGACATGAAGATATGCTATCGGACTTAGGATAGACCATATTAGCACATTCATCGGTGTATGTTCTTCCCAATAGATTGCACAAGGTTCTAGTCTGAACTCCTCTTATCAATACCATTTCTCCTCGCACCATCTTGCATGTGTCTTTCTCAAATACAGACTGCACACTTGCATTCCTCACATTACTAATCAAGTTTAGGTTTCAAGCCAAACCTAGGATATGCAACACTCCTAGAAGTGTTCCTATTTTTCCATCTTTCAGTTTCAGTCGAACTTTATCGACAATCCTGGACGGTGAACCATCTCACAGTAGGAAATCACCACCATCAAACTTCTCATACTCACAAAACAATTATCTATGAGGTGTCATATGATATGATGCATTGGATTCGATCAACCTATTGTCACGATATGACTATGTACTTGTGGAGGAAAAATACATGTCACCTTTTTCTTCTTGTGAATACTTACCATCATCCGATTGACCTTCCTCATACCCTTTTCATTTTTTGAATTCCATCGATTTATAGTTTCGTCTATAATTCATGACTTTACCGCATCGCCTACATGTTTTCGTCGTTGGACTAGGAGATCTAGTCTTAGATCTATCCATTGACTTCACTCTTCTACTGAATGTTTTCCTTTTACTTTGTCTACTGATCAACCTATTACAATCAAGGACTCATGGATCATATATTCCATGTTCTTTCATCTTATTTATTTTCAAAAAAAATATGCATCCGCATCATCGATCTTCAATTTGCTACTATTTCTTCCAATATCCACGACCAAGCTATCCTAGGAATATGGAAAAGAACACAATAGACTAATACATTTCTCCTCCTCGGTGATTTTAACATCCATAGACAACAATTGACTACCCACAATTTTGAATGCATTCAGGTGATCTGTAAATGAGTCACCTTCACCCATCCTCAAAAGATATAACTTATTATGAAGAAACAACTTGTTAACCAAATATTTCGACTGGTACAAGTTACCCAACTTTTCCCATAGCTTCTTTGCAATGTCTTCTTTTAAGACATTCAACAATACACAATCCTATAAAAAAATAGTTGGATTGTACTCCTTTCCTTCCTATCAATTTTTTGACAATCTTCCTTCGACACACTAGCCAAAGTCATTCTTGGTTTGACTACAACCCATTGTTCTTGATCCATAAGGAGATCCTCCATTTTAAGCTTCCAAAACTCAAAATTCTTCCCATTAAACTTTTCAATTCACATCCTTGACATGTTAGCCATTCTAACTATAAATCAATGTTTCCAAAAAATCCCAATATAACAAGTATTCACTAGATCTAGGACCAAGCCAAACCCTCAGCAACAAAGGCGTAATACTGCAATCAAATACATCTCTGATACCAATTGTTGGTTCTAATACCGATTACAATAGTATTGCAAATTGATTCATATAGTTAAACACAATTATAAATAAAAAAAATGACACACAACACATCAACACATTACACATAAATTACCATAGAAACCCCTCTCCTAGGGGAAAACCAACAAACCATTGAGCTTACCACTCATATTTCAATCAAACATTCATAAAAGGTATTTAAAACCATGATCTGATTGACCACAAATTAATCACACTTCCGTTAGATTCCATCATACTTCTATTTGCATAGCCATTACATCTATTTATAGATGCATTACAACCAACTGCTCATTAATGGAAAACCATAACTTCCTAATCGCTTTCAATTATTCTTTTACAGTCGAATTGACTGGTTCAACCTTGGTTGTTCACCTATTGATTATTTGGTCCTTTCATCATCTTCCTGTCAACCAGTCATTTTCCTTCAACTAAACAATTATTTCGGTTGATCAGTCAACTAGATCTCCACCGCTTGTCGACCTCTGAATCCAATTGACTATCGACTTTGCTAGTCAATGTAGATGCAAAGAATATAACATTCCCAACAAGGACACATTTTTGGAAATGAAATTACCTCAATTTTCACAATAAAATGAACCATTGGATGATGACTATTAAGTTTCCCAAGGGATTGAGGTTGTGAAAGTAATTGACATAGTTGGATTATGACATTTGATCAAAGTAGTAAATATAAGACCTCAATACATTGAATTTTCTAATGATCCCTTCTTGTGCTATGAGTCCTTCAAGGAGCAAGAGATGAAGCCTATGGAAAATGGCTTCTTACCTAGAAGTCTTCAAGTTCTGAAGAACAAGATCAAGCATACTATTGACGCTAAGAAATCCACAGTGGAGGTGATCTTTTGGAATAACATGAATCAATCAAAGGACATCATCTTTTTGAATAACATGAATCAAATAATTGGTTATGCACTACTAATATATCAAAGGAGGTCATCTTTTGGAATAAAATGAATCAAAGACTTGGTTATTTGTGCACTAGAATAACATGGACATCCTCCATACAACTGGGGCTCAATTTAGTCTACGTTTTCACATCCTAGTTCATTCGAATTTGATGAATAGTCACATAAATATAGGGTTACATGAAGGCATGCAATATATTTGGTTGGGGAGTGGCGAGATCTAATTTTTACATCTTTTTTCGATCCTCTTTTGTCTATTCATAACCATTTTTGCCTCTCTCTTAACCTTGTCACTTAATCCTTTTGGTGCTGAAAATTAGAATTTAGGCTCAAGGTACTTTTTATTTGCATTCCCTAGTATTTATTTAATTTTTTGAATAACATTAGGAGAAGTGTGTGTTTGTATATACCTTTGGAATGATAAGGTTATAGGAGATGTTGCATATCCATTTTTTTTTATAGATGGACATGCTATAGGTCCTCATATTTCAGATTTCTACAAAAACTCACATAGATACCTTGGATGATAAGGAAACAAGGTTCAAAACACAAAAATCAAGAACCTAGGGAAGCAGATATTTTTGGTCATTGCTATAGATCACACAAGATGTGCATAACCATGTTTTAACTCTTCTTTAGTAAAATTATTATGCAACCAAGATATCATCATGTCTAAATTTGGGTCCCTCCCATTATGGTTCTATTTTAGTAAGTCAGTTGTTATCTTTTATTTGGATTTGGTACTTTGTTTGAATAGCTTTAGAATATTTGATTCTCAATAATGTTCATATTAATCACTTTATAATTAAATTGTTTAAGAAATCTGTATAAAAGGGGGCCTCACACCTCTCCAAAGGGGGTTGAACAATTTGTGATATTGAGGATAAGACTGTTAAAAAATTATTCTGATTTAGATGGTTATTGAATTAAGTTTATTCACTTTGTTATATCCAACCTAACACTCTATTTTACGGAGGCAAATCCCACTCCAACATAACACGAGTTGTGTTTCCTTTTCATGTATTGTAGATAGAATTTCCTTTCTATTTTGTTATACATGCGTTTGAATTCTATAGTGATCTTGCTATTCAATAAATGTTACATGGTGGTTTGGTTCTTGATAATGTTGTAGCTTAGTTTTGATTTCATAACCAAAGTGATCCATGAGGATATTAATAGATTGATAATAATTAAAGTCTTCAGATAGTAAAATAAAGCTTACAGTGGTAAATAGTTCATCAAGATATTTTCAGCAATGCTCGTTTCACACAAAACGACCTCTGGATGAAGAAGATGCCAGGTTTTGAAGTTTCGGCAAAATGGTTTAAAAAGGGGCAAAACAATGGATAATTGGGTAAAAATTGTCAATATAATGTTTTGAATGGATAATAAGGGCATACTCGTCGTCCCACAATGGTGTTGCAAGGAAGAGGCTCCTGAACATTTGAATGGATGTCTTTGGGTTTGTTAAGATATTCCTATACTCCATCCTAGACCTATCATCATTTCCATTATTTGCATTTTAGGTCATGCATGCATTTTAGGGTTTGCATGCATTATCTAGGGTTTGCATGCATTTGCATGCATCCCAGTCATCTGTCCCAGTATCTAACCCTCAGTTAGCTAGCCCCCGGAGCTTCTTTCCACTTAGTTTCAGCCGTCCTTGTGCTTAGTGCACCCTCCTTTCAACTACTGCATGAGAAAGGCACCCTTCCTTACCTACCATTCAGTTGTCTTCAGTTATCTCCAGTTATTTCCTTGATTTAAGGCTAGACTGACTCTCAATTGACTGTATCACTCCGATGGACCTCCAATGAGACTTGACTGCCCATTCTGACTCCAGTTATCTCCTCATGCGCCCTCCACTGAGCCTCCTTCATTCAGTTAGTGCCAGTTACACTCAGTTACACCTACCACACTCAGTTAGACTCAGTTTGACTGATGGTTGACAGTTACTTGTGCATTGATGACTCCACTGATGATGATGATGACTTCTAGTTGTGCTCCGATGACTCTCCAGTGATCTTTTTATCACTCCATGAAGGCTAATTCGAATTTCCACCTTTGGCATTCGAATACTCATGCATTGTACTATTTATTTGTCCATATTGTGGTTAATGAATTAGTGTGTGTGAAGTTATTTTGCTTCTATCCGAGTTCTACTGTATTATTATTCTGTTGCTCATTATACTGCATTGACCACTCTTCTATTTTCCTACTTAATCATAATTATTCTCTTGTGAGGTATACATCATCTCTTAGACTTGTTGTGAGGATTTTCACATGGTATCAAAGCATGCTGAGAGTATTATTTATCTCCATTCCTGAGATTTTTTTGCAGGTTATTATCAAGATTTCGAGTGCAGCAGTTGCAGCAGTTTCTGCATTTTTGCAGCAGTAGCAGTTGCAGATATTTCTATTATTTTTTGCAAGTCTTCTACAGCTTCCATGTATTCAGAATAAATCCCTCCTCTTTATCCATTCAACTATGATCTTCTTTCTCCATTCAACTATGATGAATGGAAACCGAAAATGATAGCATATTTGAAGAAAAATGATCTCTTTGATCATTGTTTTGAAAGAGAGTTCGAATCCTCTGAAGAAGAGATTGACTGGTTAAATAAAGGTGACAGAGTCTATGCAACAATGATGTTTGATTTGCCTCAATACATGATATACCAATACATTGATGTTGAATCTCCAAAAGAGCTATGGGCCCACCTGGATGAAAGTTTTGGCAAGCAGAATGAAGGGATTGGTCCAAACCCTTTCAATAGAAAGCAAAGTGATGCATTCACCCTCCTTGATGATCTCATTGATCATGAACCAGTATCAAACATATCTCATATTGAATTTGTCCACAAAGAAGAAGAACTTGCAGATTCTACACTCATGCTCCAAATTTCTTCTATTTCGAATTTTGTGCCAGCTCACACTCTACAAATTGCAGAAGGTCCTAAATCCACTCTTGCACCAGAGTCTGTTGGTTTGCATCATAATCACATGAATGTTTCATAGGTAAAATCAAACATTGGAGGTAATGCATTCTCTCTCCTTGATCACTCACCTCTTATGTACTACTATATGATCATTATTTCATGCTTTCAGAAGGTTATTGAATACCATGGTTTTGATCTCACCCCTGCTGGTTCAAAGGAGATCTCAAGAAACCATTGCCATTCGCTTGGGATAATTTCTCATGCACATCATGGTTTTGATCTCACCCCTGTTGGTTCAAAGGAGATCTCAAGAAACCATTGCCATTCTCTTGGGATAATTTCTCATGCATTTACTGGTTTTGATCTCACCTCTAATGGTTCAAAGGAGATCTCAAGAAACCATGATTCAAGTCTTGGAGCTGATTTGGATTCCAAGCAATCATTATTATTTGATGGTTCTTTTTGGCATAATCTCACCCATGATGGTTCGAACGAGAAGACAAAAGACTATCTGCACATTCATAGATTTGATCTTACCTCAGTTGATTCAAATCACAGGTTCAAGGATCATCCTCATACCTTTGGATTTGTTCTCATCACATTCGATCTGAAGAGAAAGTACAAGCACATGCTTTCTAAGCATGATCCACTTCTTCTGAAGAAGAAGATACCTCCAAACATATGACCAAGCATCACACCTGCTTGAGTTTGGAGCATTTATTTTTGTGTGTGCCTTACAGTCTATTTTGAGGGGGGGTATTTTTACCATGAGGTTTTCCCCATTTCGTTGGTTTATTCACTGTTATTATTATTCATTGTATTGGGTGACCTTTGGTCTCAGTTACCAGGGCTCATGATGGATTAAGGGGGGGTGTTAAGATATTCATATACTCCATCCTAGACCTATCAGCATTTCCATTATTTTCATTTTAGGTCATGCATGCATTTTAGGGTTTGCATGCATTATTTAGGGTTTTCATGCATTTGCATGCATCCCAGTCATCAGTCCCAGCACCTAGACCTCAGTTAGGTAGCCCCTGGAGCTTCTTTCCACTCAGTTTCAGCCCTCCTTGTGCTTAGTGCGGCCTCCTTTCACCTACTACATGAGAAAGGAGCCCTTCCTTACCTACCATTCAGTTATCTCCAGTTCTTTCCTTGATTTAAGGCTATATTGACTCTCAACTGACTGTATCACTCCGATGGACCTCCAGTGAGACTTGACTTCCCATTGTGACCATAGTTAGCTCCTCATGCGCCCTCCACTGAGCCTCCTTCATTCAGTTAGTGCCAGTTACACTCAGTTACACCTACCACACTCAGTTAGACTCAGTTTGACTGATGGTTGATAGTTACTTGTGCATTGATGACTCCACTGATGATGATGATGACTTCTAGTTGTGCTCCGATGACACTCCAGTGATCTTTTGATCACTCCATGAAGGCTAATTCGAATTGCCACCTTTGGCATTTGAATCCTCATGCATTGTACTATTTATTTGTGTCACGTCCCCATCTTGACCCTATCACATTAAAATTGTAAATGATGTAATCGTGTTATATGATCATGGTGAGGAGCTTAAGGCCAAGGCCCCACCATCGATTTATTGATGCATATGGTTTACGTGCTAGCCCGACACAATGGAATTGTAAATATCATGTAAATATGCATTTAATAAAATGCCCACAACTAGATTTGCAATGCAACAAGAGATGGGGGCATGATTTTACAAGGAATTGGGAGGGAAAACATTCAAACCCTTGAGCCAATCAAGTCAAAATAAGTGTCAATGAGATAACCCACCAAACACTCAACTACCCATGTTGACTTTTGTACCCAATCATTCATTTCTCCCAAAAGTTGGTTGAGGTAGTTAATGCCTTGGGAGTGGAGAGGTATGGCAGTCAATTTCGAGTATGGGCAAGCCACCAGCATGGAAAAACGTGTTTGGCTTCCTTGGCAAGAAAAGAGCCATGAATTTGCCTCCCTAGCCATTACCCATCAACCAGTTTGTCTCTCTCACGTTTTTGGAGCTAGCTGGGCTTTCCCTATCACATTTTTCACCATTTTCCTGCATTTTCCATGCTTGGGAACTCGTTTTTGTATTGCACAATGGCTGGGAGGAAGGGAGCCACGATTTTGGGGTTTATAGAGGCCGTTTTTGTCCCTTGAATGCCCAGAAACGTTTTCTGGAAAGGATTTTTCTCTCCCAGGGTTGATTCCCGATTGCCATTTCATTTTTGGTGTGCCCACGATTTGGGAAATTCCATGGCCATCTTATTTGTAAAATCCCATTGCTGAAAATGGGTATCCATGCCCAGTTGGATTTGCTGTGTGTAAAAGAAGGTTGGGGTTGAGATGGTTTTCTATTACTTTGGCTGTGAATGAGCTGGGATGTTCCCTTTTCCTTGTAAGAATCATGCCCAGCTCGGGGGTGGCAGTTGTGTTGAGAGATATATGAACACAACTAGCCTATGGTTGGGTGGAACGTTGCCGCAACATAGCTAGTTGTTTGGGATAATTGCACAATGAAGATAAGTGTTTTTCTATGTGCATTTTACTTCTGTAAATGTTTTAAATTTTATGTTTATTATTGATATGTTGAATGCATATGAAAGATGTGTGTGGGTGATGTTCTTATTCCGTTGTGCATATATGTTTGATTTGCATCTGCACACATTAGTTTTATGGCTACGAGTCTAATGAATGGGATGACTTTTTGTGAAAGCCCCAGAGATTGACATGATGTTCCCTCCCTTGCCTTGGTTGGATGGGTGGGTACATGACAGATTGTATCAGAGTTGCTGGTTGTAGCATTGGGCCTTCATGGGCTACCTATCATAGTTGCAGAGGTAAGTATGCTTCCTTCCCATCACTAAACATAAAAAAGAAGGAAAATATTTCAGAAATTTTTCTGACTGTTTTTGAAAATTTGAAATTTTTTCAAAGTGTTGGAAATTTTGCTTAAATCTCTGTCAGCGATTTTAACCATAACTATTGCGCCAAGGTCGGCAAAAATTTGGTTAAATTTTGCGTCAAAGCAGTCACGGAGGAAAGACTCTGTCGCCAATTTTTAGTGTTAAATTCTACGTGCGTGCGGTGATTTAAGTGTTAATTTTTGCGACGTGGCGGCGAGCTTAATGTTAAGTTTGCGACGCGCAGCGGCGAAATTAACATTAAGTTTTGCGACGCGCGGCGGAGGCAATTTTAACGCTAAAATCTGGGATGCGCGTGGTGAAAGTAATGATAAAACTTGCGACGCGAGCGGCAATTTTAGCCTTAAGATTTGCGCGTAGCAGCAATTTTAGCCTTAAAACTTGTGCAACGGAGGCTTGCGGGCGGCGAAGAGAAGGCCAGGATTGGCGAAATGGGCGCAGAAGTTACGGTTAAACCTGCGCTACGACGATGATTTTAGGGTTAGATCCAGCACCAAGGGCGGCAATGTTAAGGATAAAACCTGTTCTGTGACGGGGGAGTTAAGGTTAAATCTCGCGACGGTCGCAGAGGGAGGAGCTAGAAGGTAAAAAAAAAAAAAAAACTTGATTTTTGGATAGAAGGAGCAATCGAGCTCAGAATGGGAAGATTCCTGTGAGGCTCGGAGGCCGTTAACGAAGGCCATGAAAGAACCACAGAGGGTCCCAAACCTAGTATGCTCCAATTTGATAGAAATGGAGAATAGTGACTTTTGTAAGACAATGTCCCGAGGATTGACGGAAGGTCGGATTGATCTGAAATTGATATGGCACGGCCATGGAGTAGGCATAGTGTTAAGTTTGGAATCTTGGAGCCGAAATCCAAAGGATGTGGAGTCGGGGTGAGCAAGAAGGCCAAAAAGCACTATTTCGGGCCACTTTTTTCGGGATTTTGAAAAGCTTGTGGACAGTAAAAGTGACCCTAGATGTTGGAATAATTTTTTTTACTAAACTAGACATTTCATCTTCTCATTAAGACAGTCAGTTTCTGTTAGACGAAGATTTTCTAGAAATGCATAGTTTGGGAGATAGCCATTTTTGGCCAAATTTTGAGATTTTGGGGGAAAAGTGAAAAGTGAAAACTAACCAAACCCCAAATTTTATAGAAGTTGACTGGTGCATCAGAACAAGGATCCGAAGGTTGCTGAGTGTTCCTTGTTACATAGAATACCTTCGCTCGGTAGATAATTTTTCATGATTCTTCCTAGATTTGCTTCTACAAGCAGCTGAAGTTGGCCTTTCAAAATAAATTGTAGCTTGTAAAAGTGCCGAAATCTAGGCAAAGTTTGGGAAAAGTTTGCATTTCTGAAAGAATGTAAATTTCATGTTTTGGATCGGAATGGAGCACGGGGATAGGCATTGGAAAGCTTGTCTAGAGGAGAGCAGGGATGCATGACCAGAATTTGAATGAGGTCCACATATATCATAGATATTTGGTATAGAAGAGTGCCAAAGACTGTTTTGACAAAAGAGAATTGTTGTCAATATGGGCAATTTCTAGAATTGCATGACTGGAAGGAAATCATACCAACTATGATATGGAAGAGGGATTCCATTCTACGATGAGGGATTGGAAAGGGAGAATTGTGATGCACCTGCAACAATTAATTAATAAGAATATGCGAAATAGCAGAAATGACAGAACTCTGAATCACTTTTATATTGATCACAGGCCACTTCGAGGGGACAACCTCCTATGAGCAAGCTCAATACAAATAACTTCACGGTTCCTTCATAGGTCTCAACACACACTTATATACTAAGTCTAGGCACCAATACTATGGGTCAAAACCATGGGCCACTACAAGCTATGGATCAACAATACTACAGGCGACTTACAAAGCATATGCGCCAACAACAATAACATAAACTATTCATCAACAAATACTACAGGATGACTTACAAAGCATATGCGTCCAACAACAATATACTAACAAAGTAAAGACATGGGTTCTTAACATCCCCTCCCCCTTAAAAAAATCTTTGTCCTCAAAGCTTTAGATGTGGAAATTGTTGTTGAATCTAAAGGAGTGGTTCCCATGTAGCATCCTTTGGTTGCATGCCGTGCCACTGAATCAAGACCTCTGTGATAGAGCAAGAGCGAAGCTGACGAGTGCACCGATTGAGGATGGCCTCCGGCTCCAAAAGGATGGATCCTTCATTATCCAGTTCGGGTAAAATCGTTTCTCCACTGATGTTGGTGCCAAGAACTTTCTTCAAACAAGAGACATGAAAGACTGGATGAATGCGGGAAGAAGGAGGAAGTTCCAATTTATAAGCAATGAACCCAATCTTCTGAAGAATCCGATATGGCCCATAGAACTTTGGAGCGAGCTTATGACGCCCTTTGAGTTTCAGGGAGGACTTCTTGTACGGCTGGAGATGAAGAAAAACCATATCGCCAACTTGAAAAGTGCGCTCAGAACGGTGTTGATCAGCTTGTTGCTTCATACGATTTCTTGCCATGTGAAGGTTATCCCGCAAAATGTGAAGAATCTAATCGTGGTTTTGAAGGACCGTGTCAACTTCTTGAACTGGTGAACTGGTGGGGGTGTATGGAAGAAGAACTGGAGGTGCCTGACCATAGACTGTTTCATATGGGGTCATTTTAGAGGCAGTGTGGTAAGAGGTATTGTACCACCATTCAGCGAGAGGGAGCCACTTTGCCCACTGATGTTGTTGTTCAGAGGTGAAGCAACGAAGATAAGTTTCCAAGCATTTATTGATAATTTTAGTATGACCATCTGTTTGTGGGTGATACCCTGAACTCATCTTAAGTTTGGTGCCAGTGTGGCGAAATAGTTCAGTCCAAAAATGACTGGTGAAAGTCGCATCACGATCCGAGACAATGGAAGAAGGGATGCCATGAAGACGAAAGATCTGGTCCAGGAAAATTTGAGTGACTGAAGAGGATGTATAGGATGGCTGAGAGCACAAAAATGAATATATTTGGAGAGGCGATCAACCACAACGAGAATCACTGTCTTCTCGCCAGATTTAGGGAGCCCTTCAATGAAATCCATAGAAATATCTTTCCAAATCCGTGTAGGTATGGGAAAGGGTTCGAGCAATCCTGGAAGGAGTGTTGTTTCACCCTTATTGCACTGGCAGGTATCACATTCGGCCACCATCTGTTGAATTGTCCTTTTCATGCATTGCCAAAAGAAGTTACGCCGTGCCCGTTAATACGTTTTGAGGAACCCAGAGTGCCCTGCCGATGGAGAAGCATGGAGTTCATAGAAGACAGCCTGTTGAAGATCTGTGCTCTGGGGAAGCACCAAACGATCGTTGTATCTCAGAGAAGCACCATCCCAAGAGTAATGTGGTACAACAGAAGGGTTTTTGGTCAAGCGTTGGATGATTTGAGATAAGGAAGAGTCATTGACATAACCCTGTTGAACAGATTGCAACCAATTTGGAACGAGCATAGAAATAGCTGAAAGAGAACCTTGGGCATCAAATGTGCGAGAAAGAGCATCTGCCACAATGTTGTCTTTACCCTTCTTGTAAGTGATCTCATAGTCATAACCCATGAGTTTGCTAACCCATTTCTGTTGTGCCGGGGAGGAGACACGCTGTTCCAAGAAATATTTCAGACTCTGGTGATTAGTCTTGATGCAGAAATGATTCCTTAATAGGTATGGGCGCCACTTCTGTATTGCATGCAAAATAGCCATCATTTACTTCTCATAGGTAGAGGTAGCTAAATTCTTACCTGAAAGGGATTTGCTGGTGAACGCAATGGGGTGTTCATCTTGAAGGAGAACAGCACCAAGTCCATTGCCGCAAGCATCACTCTCAATAGTGAAGGGATTGGAAAAATCGGGCATAGCTAGAATAGGTGTAGTACACATAGCTTGTTTTAGGTTGTCAAATGCACACTGAGAAGCATGTGTCCATGTAAAAGAATCCTTTTTCATTAGAGTAGTTAATGGAGTTGCAATCTTCCCATAATCATTGACAAACTTGCGGTAGTATCCAGTCAACCCCAAAAAACCATGAAGGCTCTTGAGTGTCTGAGGATGCGGCCAATTGTTCATGGCATAGATTTTGGCAGGATCCACGCGAACCCCTTGTGCTGAGATAATGTGCCCGAGATACTCAACTTCCTTCTGTCCAAAAACACATTTGGACTGCTTGGCATGGAGATGATGGTCAGACAAAAGTTGCATGACAAGATCCAGATGATGGAGATGTTCATCCCATGTTTTACTGTAGATGAGGATATCATCAAAGAATACCAGAATGAATTTCCACAAGTAGGGTCGAAATATTTTATTCATTAAGGCTTGGAATGTGGAAGGAGCATTAGTGAGGCCAAAGGGCATGACCAAAAACTCATAATGGCCATCATGTGTGTGGAAAGCTGTTTTAGGGATATCATCCTCATGAACCTGAATTTGATGATACCCAGAACGAAGATCCAACTTGGAGAAAAAGTGAGCCCCATGAAGCTCATCAAGAAGCTCATCAACAACAGGAATTGGAAACTTATCCTTGATGGTGAGGTGATTAAGTGCTCGGAATCCAATGCAGAGGCGCCATGACCCATCTTTTTTTAGGACAAGAATAACTGGAGAAGAAAAGGAACTAGTGCTTGGGCGAATAATACCTTGCTTTAATAAGTCCCGAACGAGCATTTCAATCTTCATTTTTTGGTGAAACGGGTAGTGATAGGGCCTGATGTTGGGAGGAACGCTGCCAGGAAGGAGCTGAATACGATGGTCTTCTGGCCTGGAAGGTGGCAATCCCACTGGTTCAGTAAAAACACCTGTATATCGATCCAGAATTTGTTGTAGATCCAAAGGAGTAGTGGAGACTGCTGAAGGTTGCATCTGAATCGAATGGAGCTGAGAGGTGACACCATGTGAATTCTTCTTGAGGAGTTTTTCCATGCGATGTGAACTGATGATGCTGAGAGAACCTGGTTGTAATCGTGTCAAGGTGTGTTTTTGGCCATTGAGGGAAAACTGCATCCAAAGTTCAACAAAATCCCATAAGATAGGGCCAAGTGTGCATAGCCATTGAGCGCCCAAAACCACATCACATCCTCCTAGGGTCAAGGAAAACATGTCAGAGCACAAGGTATAATCTCCCATAGAGATATGCACATTTCGACACTTCCCTTTGTAAGGTAAGGTGCCCCCATTGGAAACCATGACTTCAAAGTTGGAGCAAGGATGGATAAAACAATCAGCTTGTTTGGTGATCTGAGGGTCAATGAAATTATGAGTGCTACCCAAATCAATGAGTATTGTAAGGGGAAGCTTCTTGAAGTAACCCTTGACCTGCATTGTTTGGGGGGTGGTGATTCCAGCTAAAGCATGGAGAGATATCTCTGGCTGGTCATCCTGAGATGGAGGGTCAATAGGCGGTTACTGAATGTCGACCGGAGCATCCAGTGTTTCTAGATCTTCGTCACCAATTTCAGAGGCAGGGGAAGAATCCACATCCAAGAGATAGAGCTTTTGCTGAACACATCTATGTTTTCGAGTGAATTTCTCATCACAATTATAGCAAAGCCCCTTTTCTCTGCATGATTGCATCTTTGTTTCAGACAAACGCTTGATAGGAGTTGGTCGAGGAGCCTGCGGTATAGGTGGTCGTTGAGAAACCATATTTTGGAAGGGAACAAAAGTGGGCTTGGAGCGTTGTTGGGATAAAATCTTGTCTTCTGCCAGCTTAGCCAACCCTAGGGATTCCATCATTGTGTTGGGATAGAACATTTTGACCTCAGAGCGGATGGCATCCTTTAGACCACTGATAAAACAACTCCGGTAAAAGTCATCAGACAATCCTTCGGTGTGGTTGGCTAGATTCTCAAATTAGGTTTGATACTCTCTCAGAGTGCCAATTTGGCGAAGTTTAGTGAGGGCTCCTGTGAAGTCATAAAAAACACTAGGACCAAATCGTTGCAAAAGGAGCTGGCAAAAGTCTGGCCATTTGGGCTCTGGATGAGCCTTGATGTACCAACGGTATCATTGAAGAGCTTCCTGTTCCAAATGAAAGGATGCCAGCGGCACTTTGTTGACATCAAAAGTATTATGCATACTAAAATACTGTTCTACACGATAGATCCATCCAGTTGGATCGGTACCATTGAAGCGAGGAAAATCAAGCTTCGGACCATGGAAATTGCTGGAAGAAGAGAACCCATTGTCTGCTGAAGACTCGGACTGTCGTTTGTTGTTCATAGCTGAATGTTCAAGATGGAGGTCGAGAAATTTTTCATCCAGATCCTGGAGTTTGGCTTGGATGGCTGCAAGTGAGTCCTCCATGGTTTTTGCTCCTGCACGGGTGACAACCATAACCAGGAGTTTTTTTTTTTTAAATCGGTTGACTGGGTAGGAAAACAAAAACAGAAACTACTTCAATAAAGGAAAATCTGGACTTGGGAAAAAATATGAAGGGTAATTGGGGTTTGAGTGTTCGGATATCCATCATCCATTTCGGGATACATATCTATTTCAGGATCATCTATTTCAGGATACATATCTACTTCAGGATCTTGCATGATCTATTTCAGGATATGCAGCCCAGTCACCAGTTTGATGCCTCCAGCACCTTATCCACCTTCTTCTAGCACCCGGGAGCCACTTACCACAGAGTTTTAGCCCTCCTAAGCTGAAAGGCGCCCTCTTCTCACCTACTGACAGAGAAGGGCGCACTTGTTCACCTACCACTGCAGATTCACTTCAGTTACATTCAGTTAGCTCCGATTCTCCCTGATTTGAGGCTAGTTTCACTCCTGACTGACTGTTTCACCTCCGATTGAACTCCAGTTCGATTAGGTGACTTGCTCTGACTCCAGTTAGCCTCCCATGCGCCCCCACTGAGCCTCCAGATCCTATATCAGTGCTACACACTTCAGTTACATTTATTACACTCAGTTAGACTCAGATTGACACCTGGATGACTGGTTGTTGTGATTGATGAGCAACACCGATGATTGATGAGGACTCCTAGATAGAGTCAAGCTACTCCATTCTGTGATTCGAATGACCTCCTTAGGCAATTCGAATTGCTCAGTCATTGTGACAGTTTGTATTGTAATTCATTCACCCTTTCTGGGATAGAGAGCACTGCTGCATGTTTTGCACAGTTTTGCACCATATTTTCTATGTTCATCTGTTGTGATTGATTTACTTGTTCATTAGATCTGCTGTGACTAATTTTACATGGTATCAGAGCCATTGCAGGGACAAGATCTCTTTTCTACAGGTGTTTATACAAGAAGATTTGACTGAATTGCTAAAAATTGCAAAAAGTTTGGCATGAGATATCTCAAGGGCATTCGCTCCTGTGCATGCAAAGCTTGAAAAATATTCCAATACCACTCCAGAAGCTTGAGTTACCACATAATTCCTGGATCTGATACATTGGACCTATTCAACATTGCTTGAAATCCAATCCCAAGTGTGATGCAACTCTCAAAGGGTGGATTGTTCGACCTTATTGTGGTTGTTTTGATGTGATTTGCAGGTTTATTGTCTCCTTCAAGTGCACTCGCTATTTTCTGCATGCAAGGTTTCCTCCTTCAATTGCATTCGCTATAGTCTGCATGCAAGCTTCCTCTTCATCAGTTGACTCAATCCTTGCAATGGAATACTCTTCTTCAAAGCCTATCCTCACCCCATTCAATTATTTTGATTGGAAAGATGATATGGAGATCATATTACGTTCAAAAGGTTACCACCGAGTCACTCTTGGTCTTGAATTGGAGCCAAACAATGTTACAGAAAGAACCAAACACTACAACAAGCTTGATGAAGCTTACGGTCTTCTTTGTCTCTCCATCTCCAAGGATCTTCACTTCCATCTCAGCGGATTGAAGACTCCAAAAGCCATATGGGAGCAACTTGAAACACTATTCGGCAAGCAGGATGAGCTTAGGGCTTTTCAATTAGAGAATGAATTGATTGGCCTTAATCCTGAGAATTTCGAGACCATCAATGAATTCTTCACAAAATTCAAGAACTTGAACTTGCAATTGAAGAACAGTGGTGTTATCAAAGAGGATAAACAGTTGATCCTCTCCATTCTAAGCAAGCTTGGGAAAGATTATTCGGTATTTGTCTCCACTTTCAATTCCGGTCGGCTAACTACCCCGAATTGGAAGATGCCTACCTTGAATGCCTTCATTGAGTCCGTTACGAAAGAGCATGACAAGTTGATTCAAATGGGGTCCATAAGCTCCAAAGATTCAGCCCTATTTGTTCAAGGACCCAAGATCTTGAATGGTAAAGGAAATCTAAAGAAGGAGAAGCCCAAATTCGAGCCTCACAAGCAAAAAGACAAAGGCAAGCAAACGGATGCACCATCCAGTTCGAAATCCAAGCAAAAGGGCAAAGAAGGTAACCAAAAATCTAAATGTTCCTATTGTAACCGTGGCTTTCATCCCGAAAGTTCATGTATGAAGAAGACTATAGATCAAATGGCCCTCCTTTTGGAAAAGAACAACATAACCCTTCCTGACGGTGCAAGGAAGAAAGATCGGAATGACGATCATGAAAGAGGACAAGCACTCATGGCAACGGTTTCGAAGCCCACTCTCTTGATAGATTCGGGTGCATCAAATCATATGGATGCAAATATTGATTCCTTTTCCTCATTCGATCCAAACAGCCTCATCCCCATCCATTTGGGAGATGACTCAAAAATTTCTTCAAAGGGCAAAGGTACGATTCATGTAGATCATGGATGCTTTCAGAATGTTCTCTATGTGCCTTCCTTAGCTTCGAATCTCCTTTCTGTGTATCAAATGACACATACTGGTGATCCAAAGAAAGTCACATTCATCCCTAATACAGTTGAAATTTCTGATATCAAAAGTGGAAGACTAGTTGCGGTTGGAAAGGCAAACCACACTGCTAAATGTTATGAGTTTTCGCACTTTATTCCGCTTGCAAAGCCCACTGCTCTTCGCACACATGGTAATGAGGTTAGTAGGATTTGGCATGAAATATTTGGACATCTAAATTATAAGTATTTGCTGCTGCTATCAAATAAATCCATGGTTGATGGGCTTCCACAACTCCGTTCCTCGAAGGGAATATGCACCGGTTGCATTATTGGGAAGCACCCCGAGCACAGATTCGACCGCGGAAAGGCTAGCAGAGCCTCTACTATTTTGGGATTGATCCATTCTGATATCAGCGGTCCGCTGCCCCATATGTCATTAAATGGTTCAAGGTATGTTTTGACATTTATTGATGATTATTCTCGCTTTACATGGGTATTCTTTCTCAAAAACAAGTCAGAAGTGCTTGGAAAATTCAAGGATTTTAAGGCTTCTGTTGAGACCACCACTGAGATCAAGATCAAAGCTCTTAGATCTGATAATGGTGGGGAATATATCAAGTCCGAGTTGCTGCAACTTTGTGCCCAAAGCGGAATCAAGATCCAACATACAGTTCCCTACACACCCCAGCAGAACGGTGTAGCGGAAAGGAAAAACCGGTCACTGAAAGAGATGGCTACATGCATGATTGAATCAAAAGGTTTGGCTGCAAATATTTGGGCTGAAGCAATCAATGTTGCTGCATATATACAGAACCGAGTTCCACATTCATCCGTGAAAGGTATGACTCCTTTCGAAGCATTCTTTGGTCACAAACCGGATGTGTCAAATTTGAGAGTTTTTGGCTCTACTGCATGGGCTAGAATTCCTTCTGAGAAGAGACGAGCTTTGGATCCACAAAGTATCGAGTGCATATTGATAGGATATGGGGAAGAATCAAAAGCATATAAACTCATGGATATCAGATCTAAAAAGATATTCATAGAGCGCAGTGTGCAGTTTGAAGAACCGCTTCAAGAATTGCAACTAGTTGAGGAGAAAACTGCCGATTCACCGCCTTCACCAGAAGAAGATTCGAGCAGCGATAATGAAGGTATGAGTTCTGATATTTCTGATATTGTAGCAGCATATGATGATCATGACATATCAGGTTCGGAATCCGACCAATCAGATCCCCCTCAGTTACCAAAGTGGGCCCAAAATACTCTACAATTTGCTGGTTCTAGTCTTGGAAATCCTGCTGATCCGAGACGAACAAGAGGAGACTTTCAAAGGGCAGGTATGGCTCTTTCTATTGCTGATCCATTTATTCCTGAGATTTGTTATTTGATGGCTGGTTCAGATCCCCAATCATACTATTCAGCCCATCGAGATCCGAGATGGAAAGATGCCATGGATGAAGAGTACAGTTCTCTTCAAAAGAACAATACATGGGAGCTAGTTTCTCTTCCACCTGGAAGAAAATTAGTGAAGTGTAAATGGGTCTACCGTACTAAAGTTGCTGCTGATGGCACTATCAGCAAATATAAAGCAAGGTTGGTGGCAAAAGGTTTTTCCCAAGTCCAAGGAGTGGACTACACAGAGACCTTTGCACCGGTTGCAAAGATGGATTCCATCCGCCTTGTTTTAGCTATTGCCGCATCCAAGCACTGGGAGGTGCATCACATGGATGTGAAGAGTGCATTTTTACATGGAGACCTTGCTGAAGAGGTCTATATGCAGCATCCAGAGGGTTATACATCAGATCCATCATTGGTTTGTAGATTGAAGAAGTCTTTGTACGGGTTAAAACAGGCCCCAAGAGCTTGGTACGCAAAGATGGACTCCTTCCTTCTTTCTCAGAATTTCCAAAGATGCAAATCTGATCCGAATGTCTATCTTCAGTGAGTTAAAGGTAATTTGTTGGTTATTGTACTTTATGTTGATGATCTGCTTATTACTGGTAGCACACTTACTTCAATAAACAAGCTAAAATCTGCCCTAAATCTAGCTTTTGACATGAGCGATTTGGGCTTGCTGAGTCACTTTTTGGGCTTGGAGATAGCTCAAAATTTTGATGGGATCACTATATCTCAGCAAAAATATGCTTCCGACCTGTTATTGAAGTTTAATATGGATGAATGTAAGGCAGCCCCGTTCCCATTCCTCTCAGGAATCAGTCTTGAGGAGGGAGATTCCACACCGCTTGCAGATTGCAGTATGTATCGACAGTTGATTGGTTCACTACTTTATTTGACACATTCACGGCCTGATATCTCATATGCCATGAGTGCCGTGTCAAGATATATGCAGCAGCCACATGAGCTTCATTGGCGAGCAGCCAAGCGGATCTTGCAGTATGTGCAAGGTACGAGACAGTTTGGCATACATTATGCTGCAGATTCTGAGCTAGATTTCATTGGTTTTACTGATTCAGATTGGGCAGGTGATAGCATTGATCGGAAGTCCACTTCCGGTTATGTTTTCATGATTGGTCATGGTGCTATTTGCTGGTCCAGCAAAAAGCAAGCAGCCATTGCACTTTCTTCAGCAGAGGCAGAGTATCGAGGGGCAGTCAATGCCTGCATTCAGGCAGTTTGGTTGCAGGGTATTCTTTCCGAGTTTGGTTTTGGTGGCACTACTTCGACTGTCCTATTTTGTGACAATCAAAGTGCTATCAATATCTCCACAGATCCAGTTCAGCGGCAGAGGACCAAACACATTGAGATTCATATGCATTACATTCGACAGTTGGTGCATGACCGCACCATCATTCTGCAATATTGCCCTACTGATGAGCAAATTGCAGACATCTTCACCAAGAGCTTCACTGAGAAGAAGTTCTCTTACCTCCGTTCACTATTGGGGGTGAGTTCCATCATGGTGGAGACAGATTGATTCATTATTATGCTTTAGCTTGAGGGGGGGCTTTCTTCCCACTGGGTTTTCCCTCTTTCCTCACTTAGTTTATTTTCAGCATTTTTTTTTTGGATTATTGTATTGGGGTGACCTTTGGTCTTAGTTACCAGGGCCCCACATTATTTTAGTTGGCACATCATAGTCTAGCTTGAGGGAGGGTGTTCGGATATCCATGATCCATTTCGGGATACATATCTATTTCAGGATACATATCTACTTCAGGATCTTGCATGATCTATTTCAGGATATGCAGCCCAGTCACCAGTTTGATGCCTCCAGCACCTTATCCACCTTCTTCTAGCACCCGGGAGCCACTTACCACAGAGTTTTAGCCCTCCTAAGCTGAAAGGCACCCTCTTCTCACCTACTGACAGAGAAGGGCGCACTTGTTCACCTACCACTGCAGATTCACTTCAGTTACATTCAGTTAGCTCCGATTCTCCCTGATTTGAGGCTAGTTTCACTCCTGACTGACTGTTTCACCTCCGATTGACCTCCAGTTCGATTAGGTGACTTGCTCTGACTCCAGTTAGCCTCCCATGCGCCCCCACTGAGCCTCCATATCCTATATCAGTGCTACACACTTCAGTTACATTTATTACACTCAGTTAGACTCAGATTGACACCTGGATGACTGGTTGTTGTGATTGATGAGCAACACCGATGATTGATGAGGACTCCTAGATAGAGTCAAGCTACTCCATTCTGTGATTCGAATGACCTCCTTAGGAAATTCGAATTGCTCAGTCATTGTGACAGTTTGTATTGTAATTCATTCACCCTTTCTGGGATAGAGAGCACTGCTGCATGTTTTGCACAGTTTTGCACCATATTTTCTATGTTCATCTGTTGTGATTGATTTACTTGTTCATTAGATCTGCTGTGACTAATTTTACATTGAGTAGGTTTTGGACACTGTCGAATAGACAGGGAAGCAAAAATGAGGATTTCAGAAGCGGGGTGAAAGAATGGGAAAATTTAGCAGAGGGGAACAAAGAAGCAGAATTCAGAAAGGAACTCTGTGGTAAAATTTGAAGGTGATTGGGTGAAATCTGAGGAAGTTATGGCAAACCCTAAAAATAGAAAAATGTGGGATTTCAGGCTTTGGGAAGGGGAATTGGGGATAGGGTCCTCAGGAATGAAATATGTAGAATGGGATGACAGGGGTTCCCCGAAAATTTCAAGGGAAACAGAGTGAAAACAAGGGATATATTGAGATTTTATTTTATTTTATTTATTTATTTTTTATTTTTCTTTCAGACTGGAGTGACTACGACTCGGAAGGGATATGAAACGACGCTGAATGGATTGAAAATGGATGGATCTAGAATGGCTTGCAAAATGGATCTGAACAACTGGATCTAAAACGGCGCAGCAATGATCGACAACAGTTCAGCTGAAAATAGATATGGACCCCAAGTATGTGCGGCTTCCTAACAGTTCAAGGGTTTCACTCAGCCACCAATGCTGTCTGACGGCTTGCGTATTGGGGTAGTACCCCTCACTTCACGGCTCAGGTAAAACTGATAACCGCTTTGCCACAAATGACAGCTCTTGGTTTACCTCATGGGTGGGAACTAGTCAATCAGGTAGGGGTCGTTGCCCTTTTCGCTGGAAGGTCCTCTCAATGGGACAACTACTTCGGGGTTCTTGTGGTACTCCTCACAATGAGTTTTAGGGATTATGCCCAACTACTTCCCACAGTTAAGCGGATAGGGATTATTCCCAAATCCGAACTTGCAACAGAAGCGAAAAAAAATTTTGGCAGAAATTTCACCCAGCGAGCCCAAGAAAGTGCTCTGATACCAGATGTGATGCACCTGCTGTTAACACCCAAAAAGTGCTCACTACCTCATCTACCCATCACATGACTCATTTGTCCATATTTCCTACCATATTTACCTTCAGAACCCTAAAATCCCATTAAAAAAGCAACCAAAATAACCAGCGCCAACAGGGCCAACAAAACCGTGGCAAAGGCCGTAACCGTGGGAACAACCCTCCTCCAGACCAAGGTGGTCAACCTCCCAATCCCCCAGACAACAATAATGCGGCCCCTGCCAACCAAAACTCCGATCAGCCGCCCAAGTAGGCCAAAAACCCTAATTTGCGAACAAACCATCCTTGTTCTATTTGTGGGGTCTATGGCCACTACACACATGCTTGCCCACATTTAGAGCGAGCTAGGAAACTCTGGGTTGATGATTCCCATCACCAAGGGCACGCAGCTCCTCAGGCGCCACCCAACACCCCACCCCCTCAACAGCAACCTTTGGTGCTGCAAAATCCCTTACCAACCCAAGGCGTAGTGAATGCTTAGCCGTTGGCTCCCCCTCAAGGCAACGCGCCACCACAACAACAGATCACTTATGCCGCTCCTGATCAACCCATGTTCGACTCAGGTACTCACCACTTGTTGATGATGTCATCTGCTGATGTCAACCTCCAAACCCGATGGAACCAATATGGCTCCACCCCTGAAGCCCCTCCTGCCAACAAAAACACTAACGCTCATCCCACTAATCAGACGTTACGTATACCTCCGGATCCACTCGATGGCACCCCCAAAGCACCTCATTTCTCACTTCATCGTATCAACAATAACCCCAATGCTCGTGCTGCGTCAAATTACAACATTGTAGATGACTTAGCCCAATATCCCGCAGCCATGTCCACGTTAGAAGTCTTAAAAAACCATCCTTCACAGCGCAAGACTTTTCTCTCCGCCATTGGTGCTATTGACCCAATTGATTCACAATTGATGGCCTTTGATTTGGACCAGTCCGAACCACGCCTGCCTTCCACTTTAGCGTTCCAAGTTTCTGTTTCCGTTCAGAATCTTGTTATCCATCGGTGCATTATCGATCAAGGTGCCTCTACATGCGTTATGTCCACATTCGTTTGGTAGAATTTGGGATCCCCTACTCTCCAGCAGTCCACCATTGCATTGCAAGCCTACGATGGCCGTTTGGGTCAACCCCAAGGCCTATTAGCTAACGTCCCCGTCCAGATGTCTGGTAAAACCATTCTCATTGACATAGAGGTCATCAATGCCCAACTTGATTATAACCTCTTACTTGGCCGCAGCTACATGTATGCCATGCGAGTGGTTGCCTCCTCTGTTTTTTGTACCATGATGTTCCCCCATGACGGACGCATGGTCAAGGTTGACCAACTCACCTACTACGATCCAAATGCCCCCGCTGCACCTGAAAATGTTCTCCCCATGGTTGAACAACCTGTTAGTGGTGCCTCTACCTCGTTGTTTCCTTTGTGGGACCCATAATTTACTCAGATCCACCGATGACTTCCACATTCCAATCCATTCCTCCCCCGTCACCCACGACCGAAGTCTCTGACCTTTGTACTCTTTCCCACAATACACAAACACCCAACAATCAACTACCCTTGTTTCCTAAACCACCATTGGTACCTAGTCACATTGGTGTTACACCCATCCACACCATCCCCTTTCTAATCCCTCCCTCGGGAGTAGTAAGCGCCTCGGTTATGGCTACCCTCAGCCTCCCTGGGTTAACCTTAGGATTACCCGTGTGGTATCTTTCGCCTCCCGTTCCCCCGCCGACACCAAATGTCGTCCTCCAACCGGTGCAACCCATTGTCACTACTAGTCAACCACCTCCCGGGGTCACTACCCCTTCATCATCTACGAATTCCCCCTCCTCTTATCAAGCCCACTAGGGGCAAAGGCCCACAACCATACAATGTTGTACCCCCTCCCAAGGTAGTTAAACCCCCTCCTGTGTTTCGTGCTCCCCCCAAATGTTCGTTGTGTGATGAGTTAGGCCATCCGACTCATCAATGTCCAAAATTACCTGCATTACAGGAGCACATGCAAATGCTTGACGATGACCCCAACATCTCGGTTGTCGAACTCGATCCAACCCCTAAACCTCGTGATAAATCACTGCGTACCAACCACCCTTGTGCCATATGCGGTATTTACAACCACTACTCACATCACTGTCCCGATCTCCCAAATTACAGAGCAGCTCTCTACGAGATGAATAATTTGGACCTTGAGACGACACCCCCCACAATTGAGGAGATCCACCCCTCGGTATCATCCCCATCCGACGATATTAATACCTTTTATATGATCTCTTCGACTACCACTCCCTTGTCAACCGATTTGACAACTCAAAATTTCCACAATGATGAGGAGATTCTAGAGGCTCTCACTGCCCCGGATTATCCCTGGGACGACATGCACCATCGTTCCTATTTCCTCCCAGAAGAATCCTCCTCTACCACCGCTACCCAATTCACGGTTGAGTCCAAAGATTTCCTTCCTACTAAAGTCGACTGGTTTAAGGATCCTATTCCTGCTCCTGATGCCTTTGAGGAAGGTAACATGGCCAATATCTCACCCGTCATTCACATCGATATCTCTGACCCACCTGGTGCTCTTGAAATCATTACCTTAGGAGCCTACTGCAGTGAGCATGAGATTGGAGAATACAAAAAAAATTTCCAAGAATTCCGTGATGTCTTTGCCTGGTCCTATACCAAAATTCCTGGTCTTGACCCCGCTCTTATAGAGCACCGCATTGACACCTTTGAGATCGGGGGCATAATAGATTACCTCGACCTTGGGATAGGGGGCATGATCAATCATTTTGATCCTACCCCATCACATCTATCTCAGCAAGTCAATGAACCCATTGTTCAAACCAACACATATGTGATTCACAATCATAAACCCCATGCACATAGCATGGGGGAAAGTCATTAACCCTGCTCACTTTTTTCACATTTGTGATCTCAACCATTTTTGAGGTCACATATCACTTGTATATTTGATTTTATACACCTAGTTATTTTCTTTAACCATTGTGGAGTCCTTATGACCTCCGTTTTTCGCACCATTTGCACTGCCGGTATTCATTTTTCCGCGCTCGTGATGATGCTTGCGATCATTTCTTGCTCTCACCAGGACCAATATCAACATTGTGTCCCGACACCTTGTCGCCCCCAGTTTGCATGCCACATCGGCTGTAGCCCGTTTTTGATATATTTTATATCATCGAATTCATTTTTTCTGAGCCCGTGATGCTGCTTGAGATCATTTCTCGCTCTCACCCCCCATATTTTTTGGGTATTTTTTCCAAAACGCCCCCCGTCACCTCGATTTGCGTGCCACATCGGCCGTTCTCCATTTTTGACACTTTTTATATCGTCGGATTCATTTTGCCGAGCTCGTGATGATGCTTGAGATCATTTCTCTCTCTCACTTAGTACAGTTTCAACATTGTGTCCCGACACCTTGCTGCCTCAGTTTGCGTGCCACATCGACCACCATCGGATTGTTCCACATTTTTACATGAGCCATTCACTCCTGTCATACTGCAATTATTTTGTTATTTTTCCACCATTCATTATCCCATAAGGAGGCCCACCAGTGTTCCCCCCTACCCTCATTCTTGGTCATCATCAATGTTCCTTGATTCAGCACTTCCTCCTTGCCTGGCCATTCCTTTTGTTCGGTATAATTTTATCCCTTTTTCGGGTCGGACAAGTCCTTTACAAAAAATGCACTAAGGGAGTTTCTATTAAGCTCTTTTCTGACTCCTAAAACAATGAAAAGATTGCTGAGCAATCTTGCTTCCTTTCATGCTCGTTAAAGTACCTGAAAGGGCGTCTATCTGGTATAAGTTTACCCCTTTTCCGGACCTGGTAGACTAATTACGAAAAAGGAATACTCTAGTCACACCGGCTAGAAGAGTTCTTCATTGCATCCTTTTATGCTTCTTTGGGCCCTTGGAGACTAACACACGAAAAAGAAACCCCCTTGAGTCCTCTCATCGCTTTCAGACTCTCTAAAATTGAAAGCAACCACAAGCATGAACTGTCCTGGGCTCGTACAAATCCACATGATAGTACCATTCCATTATTTCAGAGTCTTCTTATCGCTTTCAAACTCCTTAAAATTGAAAGCAATCACGAGCATGAACTGTCCTGGGCTCGTATAAATCCACACGACAGTACCATTTTTTACCCACTTCTTCTAGTTCCTTAACCCATGAAGAAGTCCCCCCGTGCCTCTTGGCACTGTGATCGATCATCTCGGCAGCACCCCCAATCAGGTCGCCTTTGTTCAGAGTAGTCTGCAGTCTCCTGCCATATTACACCAGCTTGAGTATCCCTCGTCCCAGTCACTATCCTTGATCCATTATAGCTATGATCCATTTCCCATCAGTCAGTTTCATATTCTACCCGATCGTCCCTGCCATTACACTCTGAACAAAGGAAGTTTGAGTCCATCCACTCTACTTGCCCAGTTATTCCCCACAGTTTGTCAGTCCTACCATCAGTACTCTCACACTTCGGTTCTCCACTTCGCGCTCCTGTCAAGGAAACATCATTGCCTTGATAGTTGCAGGTCTCCCTCTGTCAACGACAACCCCTCTATTCCAGAGGATAGACCCAAAGGTCCTTGCACCTTGGACCCATCACCATCTGTGGTGAGTGCCTACAGACCATTTTGAGAGGAGTCATCATTGCCTCTCCGAGTGGTTGTTTCTCACATGCTCGACTTCATCACCTTGATCACATCGTTGAGAATCGTGCAGGGTTTATATCCCTTCAGTTATTGGTCGAAGACCCCATATTTCCCCCGACTCTAGCACATTGGTGAGGTCACTTCGAAATGCCCAGTTATATGTTCCCGGTGGATGTCTGGGTTGCGTTGGCGATTGTATTCAGAAGCCATCCAGTCATATGCTTCCTTGAGTACACAGTTCAGTTCCAGTTTAGTGTACCATTGAGAGTATGACCCCTTGTCACTATGATCCAGAAGCTGATCAGTTCCTCTGGTACTCCACTCAGTAGCACTGTTGTTATTCCATTGTATCAGTTCTTCAGCTCAGACATGGTTAGCCCAGTAGTATGTCCCAGATTTGTGTCCCCTCTGGACCCTTATGATGTACACAGTGGTTTTCTATGTATCCTATAGGTCCCTCTTTTCGGGCCTCACAGTTATTGTTTATGTTTCTTGATACGAGCATGGGTATGCCCGCCTCGTCCATATATTGAGATTCTTCCTCATTCATTATTTGAGGTCATGTATATTTTGGACCCCATTGCTATTATTGTTCTATATCTTGATACGAGCATGGGAATGCCCGCCTCGTCCATATGATCAGATTATTTCTCATCCATTATTGAGGTTATGTACTTTTAGTTTTTGCAGTTTGTTCAGGACTGTTGTTCCGGGCTCCAGTTTGTTTCTTCTCTTCTCCACACCCCAGCAAAACCATACAGGACTTATGATATCTATCGGCCATACGATGATCTCCTGCCCTCACACATCAGGGGGCAATCTGTTAACACCCAAAAAGTGCTCACTACCTCATCTACCCATCACATGACTCATTTGTCCATATTTACTACCATATTTACTTTCAGAACCTAAAATCACATTAAAAAAGCCACCAAAAGGCCTAAAAAGCCTCCAAAAGGCCACAAAACCATCAAAAAAGCCTCAAAAAGGCTAAAAAAACCCCTTCCCCCCCCAAAAAAATTATCCAAAATTCCTCCAAAATAGCAAAAACCCTCTAAAAAGGGAATAAAAAATATTAAAAAAAGGAGGAAAAAGAGGAAAAATGAGGAAAAAACCTTATACAACTAACCTAAACCATCTGGTCTCCAAAACCATGGGCCAACACTCCACCACCAAAAACCTATAAATAGGTGATGGAGACCCCTCATTTCATATCCACAATCAAATATACCCTTACTCTGCCAAAATCACTCTTGAAACCCTAGCTCACCCTTGAGCTACTTTCACCATTGAGTGCCCCTTTTGGCCCATTTCCACCATTGGAGAAAGAGAAGGAGCAAAGTTGGAGTTTGGAGCAACCCTCTTGGATGCAAGAACTTCACCAACCTCTACACTTGAGGTAAAATCTTAATACAAACAAAAAACCATTTATGTTCCCTGTTTTGTTATGTTTCTTAATGCTCATGCTAGTTTAGAATTTGTATTGTTTTCTTACTTTAGTTTATTGTTTATTGAATTGCTACTAAGGAGCCCATTCTCCTTAGTAGGTGCTCATTTGCACAAGCTAGGGTGAAAACCCTAGCTACACCTGCAACAATTAATTAATAAGAATATGCTAAATAGCAGAAATGACAGAACTTTGAATCACTTTTATATTGATCACAGGCCACTTCGAGGGGGCAACCTCTTATGAGCAAGCTCAATACAAATAACTTCACGGTGCCTTCATAGGTCTCAACACACACTTATATACTAAGTCTAGGTGCCAATACTATGGGTCAAAACCATGGGCCACTACAAAATATGGATCAACAATACTACGAGCGACTTACAAAGCATATGCGCCAACAACAATAACATAAACTATTGATCAACAAATACTACGGGACGACTTACAAGGCATATGCGTCCAACAACAATATACTAACAAAGTAAAGACATGGGTTCCTAACAAGAATTCGTTAACTCCTGTTTGCTATCGTACTTATAATTATGAAATTGTCATGCATATAAACTATGGCATAAGAATGTTAAAACTGCAAGAGATTACATAGATGAATATGCACTAGATGGCATAACAATAAACATTGCACAGTGCATGTGAAATTTTTTTTGCGTGTATATGATATTGCATATTGGTAAAATAAAGAGGTTTTACATATGCAATGAGCCACTTAAGATAATGATTGTGGTTGCTAATAATTAGTTTTGTCCGCATTAGTTGTAGGACAAAATACAATCAAAGCATGGCTAAAGAAGTTGATGACGTTGTTGCATGTGACCAACAACCTTATGAAGAGAGTATGGTGCAACAAGTCCGTGACCATGATGTTGGAAAAAAGGATTGAGTAGCCTTGGTAAGAGGCCAACTGATCAGGTAACATCAAGTGATGTCAATATCATCCATGCAGGTAATGTTTAATTGTGCTGAATTGCATGAATGTGAAAAGAGGACTTGATGAGATCCCTTCAACTATGTTTAAAAAATGTGTTGAATTGTTTGTATGAGAGATTGAGCATCTGAATGTGAATGTCAACCTACCAAGTATGGTGAGGTATGGGTAAGTGAAGGAATGAATCCTTACACCCTATAATTGCTTAGAAATCTCAATGCATTCATATGAAATTATATCATGCCATTTGTCTGTGCTGGTTGTGAGTTTAACAACCAAAGCAAGTGAGGACTTATGGTCCTGTTGGGGTAGTGCATGCTATGAGATAGGCATGGTTAGGACATAATATGTTGGAATGCATAGTGCTCACGGATTAATACACGGTTGTATTGAGGGGTTATGCATTGAGTGAATGGACATTAAAAGATTATGAAAATGTGGTGAATGTGCATGCATATGTGCGGGTGCACATGTTGAGATGCATTGTGTGAATGCATGGTTGTGATATATATATGTTTCACTGCAGTTAGATAATAGATGAAATGGTGGATTGTTGTTAATACTGATACCATTTCATGAGTTGCTATGAATGCAGGGGAAAGACTGCATGAAGAAGGTAGATATGTGATGGGCTACCAGAGCACTCTGTTGGAAGGACATAATTGCATGGAATGTGAAGTAATGTGTATTTACAGTTTATTTAAATTGCATGGATAGTACGACTGTGTCTTGCAATTTTATTGTGATAATGATGCATATATAGGAATGTATATATTCCATTGAATTTCAATTATTAACAACTGAAGATGTTTGAATTATTGAGTGTTATAATTCTGAGATCACTTCAGTGACTGTTGTAGCAATGAAAGGATTATATGCATAAAATACTCACAACGTGTTTGGCTGATTGAAGTTTCAGATTTCAGGTAGAAAAGTCTTACGTATGACAATGAGGATAAGTCCATAGTAGAGACCGGGATCTACCATGTGCAGAAGCCAAAGGTTATGAGAAGGTTCTCATGGTTGTAACTTATGCATGAAACAAATCTGAAAATTTTATGGTTTAAATTTATGAGAATAATCTCATGATTGCAAATCTAATTTCTGTAGGAAAATAGATTTGTAGATTTCAGATTTGGGAATTGCTTATAATTGCTAATCACTGTTTGGCGTATATAAAAACTAAAATTGTGTCAGGAGGACATGTTGTAGGTGGATGTTCATGTATGGTAGCAAGGGTGAAACGATAATGGACAAAGTGATACCACTTACGAGAGCCAAACAATATGAGGATAGCCTCATTGCTAAGCAAGTCAATTTCTGTAGGAGACATAATTGTAAATTCATGTTGAATTATTTATCAATGCTATTGATTGGTTATAGAACAATCATACTTGAAGCTTATTGCTAAATGTTGCTAACTGTTTGGCTATTTGATAAGTGTACCAGGATGACACATTGTAGGAAGACCATGTGTGATGGCCTGCCGAAGCCAAACTAGATGGGAAGGATCCCATGCTTTGGAAATGGGTTTCGGGTGAAACGCCATTGTAAATGTTGATAATGTCTCAGTCAAACTGCATGTGGGTGAATCATGTGAGTGAGACAGTAAAATTATGCCGAGAAGGCATGAGTGGTTTATGGATCATACAAAGATTGGGGTGGAAAACCGAAGGACTGTTGACTCAGAGAAGGGAGCCCCCATTTTTCACAAATAAAGAAAAGATACATCTGTGAAACGAATGAGTATTCTGTAACCCTAATTGAAGATATACATGTCTGGTTATTAGGTTTAATATGCAAAGCATGTTTTATTATTTCATTATTATTCCAGACTGCTTGAGTGTGACTAGGGCCTACATGGCTCACATAAGAAAGGGATGCATACCTTTCGGATGATGGGTTATGTTAGGGTTTTCAATATTGACTACACCCTAAGGGAATGGATGCATTCCTGTTGTTTCAATACTTGATAGTGAATGTTATGAAATATGATTATAATTTTAGAGCAGTAATACTGATGAGCCTGCTTATCATTCTTGTGCTATCAGCTTACACAGATGCACTCTGGTGTTGCACGTAAGAGGAAAAGTTAAGAAGGGTGCTCAAGAGAACTGTATGGGTGGTGGTAACCTGTCTACGCTAACACTAAAGGACACTAGAAGAGATGGATAGGCCTGAGGAGCTGTGTAACAGAAAAGGGGCATCATCCTTGTGTAGTGTGAGTGGGTATTGTGGGGCCATGCTAGCCTGCAGTCAAGTAAGTCACCTATGGAGTTCCTGGAGGGAACCACTGGGTTGCATAAGAGAAGGAGCCACATAATCATATTATGTTGTTCTTATTGCTTGATAAACCCAGTCGGTGTATTGGCTTGGCAATGGTTGTTTTATGCCCGATAAACCTAGTTGGAGAACTGGCTTGGCATTGGATATGTAGATGTTGTGGTGAATGGTTCTTTTATGTCTGATAAACCCAGTCGGAGAACTGACTTGGCATTGGATATGTGGATGTTGTGGTGAATGGTTGTTTTATGCTTGATAAACCCAGTCGGAGAAGTGGCTTGGCATTGGATATGTGGATGTTGTGGTGAATGGATGTTGGATGCCTGACAAACCCAGTCGGTGTACTGGCTTGGCATTGGCTATTTGCATGTTGTGGAGGTATTGGTGAAGGGTGTTATTTCCTGACAAATCCAGTCGGAGAACTATCTTGGAAATGGTCATTGTATGCTTGATAAACCCAGTCGGCGTACTGGCTTATCATACTGATTTTTGAAATTCTTGATAAACCCAGTCGGTGTACTGGCTTAGCATACTGATTTTTGGGATGCCTGATAAGCCCAGTCGGCGTATTGGCTTGGAATTTCCTATTCGGATGATGTTGTGGAAGCAGCATGTGTGCTGGCCAAGAATCCACCCCACAGGTGATCCAAGGCTTGTAAAGCAGAGAAGGAAACCTGTGGAGTAGCAAGGAAAATGTACAATACAGATAAGTATTCATTTTCATTTATTTTCTTGTTTGGAATAATGAAAATTTCAGGTATAAGTCTTCTAACAGCTAAGCTGATACACTATTGTTTCTTTGTTGGAAACCTTGGTCATTGTAGGAAGCATGGACCCTGAAAGAACTATAAATTCTTGGTAAAACCAGAGAGTAACTGGTTGTGCACTATAAATTCTTGGTAAACCAGAGAGTAACTAGTTGTGCACTATAAATTCTTGGTAAAACTAGAGAGTAACTGGTTGTGCACTATAAACTCTTGGTAAATCCAGAGAGTAACTAATGCTTGATAAATTCAGAGAATAGTTGGTGGGGGCATTAACCACTCGATGTTGTGGAGCAAACGGCGTGCTGGACAAACATTCTTTAATTAATTAATAAAACTAGTCGGAGCACTGGCCTAGCATATTGCTAAATGAGATGATTGATGAAACCCAGTCGGTGTACTGGCTGGGCATTGCCCATTCGAATGGTTGTGGAGTAGCCTGCGTGTTGGCCCAACATTCATTATTGCATCCACGGGAAATCCAAGGCTTATAAAGCGAAGAAGGATCCTGTGGAATAAAGTGAAGACATCCAATGCAGATAAGTATTTGGTTACATTGCAGCTTCTTGCTTATGAAATACGTGTGTATATGATTTGTTTATGATTTCTTAAACTCTTGTCTCCAAACACTATGGAAATAAACTAAACATATGAATTGACTCAATGTTTGAGTGTAGGTAATGCTGGAAGAAAGGACTATGAAAGCATATGGAGGATGCATGTGGACATGTGACTGTCCTAAAGAGCTCAGTATGAGAAGTAATGAAAGATGGCGCTAGTGGACATGTGTGGGTTCTAGCAGCCAAAGGTCTTGTAGGAAACAATGGGAAGGACTTCCACGTTGAAAATATTTAAACAAACCTTAGAAACTAAGTGTCATAGCCAAGAAAGGGAAAGTGAAGCATTCACGCTGAAGTGAAAGAGGCTAAGGAGCATGAAACCACAGTGATGGTGTGGCTCCAGATTGGAACAAGACTAAGGGGGGGGAACTATTACTCTTCTCTTTCATTTTTGATTCATGCATTTCAGAAACAAAGGATTGTTGAATGCAAGTTGTGACTGGAATTTGATTATGTTTATCGCTTGAAATGAATTGTGAATGCTGAAATAGATATTTCCCTGTGAAAGGATGAACATGAATGAGTTCATTTGTATGTTGGGAAAGCATGAAATGTGTGGAAGTCTCATGGGTAAAGCATGGACGTTCCATGTCAATTAAGAAATTAATTGACTAATTTTTATATTGTGTTATGCTTGTCCTGAAAGGAATTGCCATGATGAATCTCACAAGTGAGATAGTGAAAGCCATTGGTTTTGGCTGAAAATCTTCCTCAAGTAGTTGTCAGGACAACAAGAAAGATGGCAGCCATGAAAATTCCAGACTTGTAGATCAATGGGAAGGTGAATAAAAGGAAGGGATTGTTGTGGAGCAATGCCCGCCTGCAGAGATGGAAGATCAAAGCCAACAAGAGCAGCTTGAGGAAGCAAAAGTACTTGATCTAAAAGTTCAAAGTAAAGAGATGAACGCAGGACAAACCTGCCACATTTTGTGATTTTTGAGACATGTGTAAAGTGGGTATATACTCTGAAGTATTGGAACATCGAGGAGTGTGTTATTCCAAGGGGAGGGGAATGTCACATCCCCATCTTGACCCTATCACATTAAAATTGTAAAGGATGTAATCTTGTTATATGATCATGGTGAGGAGCTTAAGGCCAAGGCCCCGCCATCGATTTATTGATGCATATGGTTTACGTGCTAGCCCAACACAATGGAATTGTAAATATCATGTAAATATGCATTTAATAAAATGCCCACAACTAGCTTTGCAATGCAACAAGAGATGGGGGCATGATTTTACAAGGAATTGGGAGGAAAAACATTCACACCCTTGAGCCAATCAAGTCAAGACAAGTGTCAATGAGATAACCCACCAAACACTCAACTATCCATGTTGACTTTGGTACCCAATCATTCATTTCTCCCAAAAGTTGGTTGAGGTAGTTAATGCCTTGGGAGTGGAGAGGTATGGCAGTCAATTTCGAGTATGGGCAAGCCACCAACATGGAAAAACGTGTTTGGATTCCTTGGCAAGAAAAGAGCCATGAATTTGCCTCCCAAGCCATTACCCATCAACCAGTTTGTCTCTCTCACATTTGTGGAGCTAGCTGGGCTTTCCCCCATCACGTTTTTCACCATTTTCCTGCATTTTCCATGCTCGGGAACTCGTTTTTGTATTGCACAATGGCTGGGAGGAAGGGAGCCACGATTTTGGAGTTTATGGAGGCCGTTTTTGTCCCTTGAATGCCCAGAAACGTTTTCTGGAAACGATTTTGCTCTCCCAGGGTTGATTCCCAATTGCCATTTCGTTTTTGGTGTGCCCACGATTTGGGAACATCCATGGCCATCTTATTTGTAAAGTCCCATTGCTGAAAATGGGTATCCATGTCCAGTTGGATTTGCTATGTGTAAAAGAAGGTTGGGGTTGAGATGGGTTTCTATTAATTTGGCTGTGAATGAGCTGAGATGTTCCCTTTTCCTTGTAAGAATCATGCCCAACTCGGGGGTGGAAGTTGTGTCGAGAGATCTATGAACATAACTGGCCTATCGTTGGGTGGAACGTTGCAGCAACATAGCTAGTTGTTTGGGATAATTGCACAATGAAGATAAGCGTTTTTCTATGTGCATTTTACTTCTGCAAATGTTTAAATTTTATGTTTATTATTGATATGTTGAATGCATATGAAACATGTGTGTGGGTGATGTTCTTATTTTGTTGTGCATATATGTTTGATTTGCATCTGCACACATTAGTTTTATGGCAATGAGTCTAATGAATGGGCTGAGTTTTGTGAAAGCCCCAAAGATTGGCATCATGTTCCCTCCCTTGCCTTGGTTGGATGGGTGGGTACGTGACAATTTGTCCATATTGTGATTAATGAATTAGTGTGTGTGAAGTTATTTTGCTTCTATCTGAGTTCTACTGTATTATTATTCTCTTTCTCATTATACTGCATTGACCACTCTTCTTCTATTTTCCTGCTTAATCATAACTATTCTCTTGTGAGGTATACATCATCTCTTAGATTTGTTGTGAGGATTTTCACAGGGTTCTACTGTCTGCAAGTTGTTTTTTTCCAACAGTGGTGCATGGTATGGTTGAAGTAGATCCACATTAAATATTGGATGCAGACCCAGGCATGAAGGAATGTTGAGTTGGAAATATTTTTCTCCAATCTGCTCAATAATACTGTACAAACCATATCGAAAGGGATTCAGCTTATTATATGGATCGGGGAAGCATTCCTTATTGAGATGCAACCAGACCTGATCCCCAATTTGAAATGAATGAGGGATACGGTTCTTATCGTTCCAGGCCTCAGATTTCGCATTAGCTCGTTGCAACATTTCTCTTGCTTGTCTTTGGACGTCGTTGATTTGATCTCGAAACTTCAATGCTTTGTCAACTTCTCGTCGGTTATAGTCGGTATCGTTCAATTGTGTCAAGGAACTAATCAATTCAATAGGCACCGAGGGTTTAAATCCATAACAAATATCAAATGGACTCTTTCCTGTAGAGCTATGCTAATCATGATTGTAACTTTGTTGTATATATGTGTGAAGAACCTGCAATAATTAATTAATGAAAACACATGAGATAGCAGAAATAACAGAACTCATAATCACTTTTATATTGATCACAGGCCACTTCGAGGGGGGAAACCTCCTTTGAGCAAGCTCAATACAAATAATTTCACGGTGCCTTCATAGGCCTCAACACCAACTTATATACTAATTCTAGGCATTAATACTATGAGTCAAAGCCATGGGCCAATACAAACTATGGATCAACAATACTACGGGCGACTTACAAAGCATATGCGCCAAACAACAATAACACAAACTATGGATCAAAAAATACTACGGGATGACTTACAAAGCATATGTGTCCAACAACAATACACTAATAAAGTAAAGACATGGGTTCCTAACATCCCCTCCCCCTTAGAAAAATATTTGTCCTCAAAGCTTGAGATGTGGAAATTGATGCAGAATCTGAAGGAGTTGTTCCCCTGTAGCATCCTTAGGTTGCATGCCAGGCCACTGATGCCTTTTGAGTTTCAGGAAGGATTGCATGGAAGGCTGTAGACGAAGAAGAACCATATCAACTGCGTGAAAAGTGCGCTCATAATAGTGCTGATCGACTTGTTGTTTCAGTCGAATTCTTGTGATGTGAATATTGTCCTGCAGAATGAGAAGAATCTAATCACGATTTCGAAGAATTGAGTGAATTTCCTGAACTAGGGAGCTGCTAAAGGTGTATGGAAGAAGAACTGGCGGGGTACCTGTCCAGAGACTACTTCATATGGTGTCCTTTTATATGTGGTACTGTACCACAGGAGCGCTTCTAAGAAATCCATAGAAATAGTTGTCCAAATCTGTGTAGGGATGGGCAAGGGTTCGAGCAATCCCAAAAGGAGTGTCATTTCACTCTTGTTGACCTGGAAAGTATCATAGTCAACCACCATCCGTTGAATTTTCATTTTCAGTCCCTGCCAAAAGAAGTTACATTGTTCCCGGTCATACGTTCGGAGGAACCCAGAGTGCCCTGCCGAGGAAGAAGTATGGAGTTCATAGAAGAGATAGCCCCGTTGAACAGATTGCAAACAATTTGGAACAAGCAGAGAAATAGCTGTATGAGCAATTGGGTCATCAAATTTGTGAGAAGGAACATTTGCCGCCATATTGTCCTTACCCTTTTGGTAAGTGATCCCATAGTCATAACCCATGAGTTGGATAACCCATTTCAGGTGTGCTGGGGAGGAGACCCGTTGTTCCAGGAAATTTTCCAAACTCTGGAGATCAGTCTTGATGTAGAAATAATTCCCCAATAGGAATGGCTGCCACTTTTGTACTGCATGCAAAATAGCCATCATGTCCTGCTGAGATGTAGATGCGGCTAAATGCTTATCAGAAAGGTCTCATGAAGGCGGCAAGCCCACTGGTGCAACAAAGACACTTGCATATCTATCCAAGGAAGTAGTGGAGGCCATTGGTGGGTGCATCTGAATGGAATGGAGTTGAGCGATGACACCATGTGAATTCCTTTTAAGGATATTTTCCAGGCAATGTGAACTGATGATGCAGAGAGACCTTAGTTGTAAGCTCATAAATTTGTGTTGTGTCCCATTGAAGGAAAATGGCATCCAAAGTTCAGCAAAATCCCATAAGATGGGGCCAAGTGTGCGTAACCATTGAACGCCCAAAACCACATCACATCTGCCTAGAGACAAGGAAAACATGTCAGAGCACAGGTTATAATCTTCCAGAGAGATATGCACATTGTGACATGTTCCCTTGCAAGGCAAGGTGCCCCCATTGGCAACCATGACTTCAAAGTTGGATTAAGGAGGGATAAAAACAATCAGCCTGTTCGGTGATTCTAGGGTCAATGAAGTTATGTGTGCTGCCAGAATCAATGAGTATTGTAAGAGGAAGCTTATGGAAGTAACCCCTAACCCGCATTGTTTGGGGGGTGGTGATGCCGGATAAAGCATTGAGAGATATCTCTGGTTGGTCGTCCTGAGATGGGGGGAAATATGAAACTCTTGAATGTCGACCTAATCATCCATTGTATCTGGAGCTTCTTCACCAATTTTAGAGGCAGGCAGAGAATCCATATCCAAGAGATAAAGCTTTTGCTGAACACATTTATGTCCCTGAGTGAATTTCTCATCACAATTATAACAGAGCCATTTTTTTCTTCTGCGTGCCTACTTTTTGTTTCAGATAAATGCTTGATAGGTGTTGGTTGAGGAGCTGGTGGAATGGGAGGTCATTGAGAAGCCATATTTTGGAAGGGAACAAAATTGGGTTTGGAGCGTTGTTGGGCTACAATCTTGTCTTCTGCCAACTTAGCCAACCCTAGAGATTCCATCATTGTGTTGGGATAGAACATTTTAACCTCTGAGCGAATTTCATCCTTAAGACCACTGATAAAACAACTCCTGTAGAATTCATCAGACAATCCTTCTGTGTGATTGGCTAGTTTCTCAAATTCTGTTTGATACTCTCGCATAGTGCCAATTTGGCGAATTTTAGTGAGGGCTCCAGTTAAGTCATCAAAAGCACTAAAACCAAAGTGTTGCAAAAGGAGTTGACAAAAATCTGTCCATTTGGGATCTTCATGAGCCTTGATGTACCAACGGTACCATTGAAGAGCTTCATGTTCCAAATGAAAGGATGCAAGTGGAACTTTGGTGAGATCAAAAGTATTATGCAGACTGAAATACTGTTCTGCACAATAGATCCATCCAGTCGGATCAGTACCATTGAAGCGAGGAAAATCAAGCTTTGGACCACGAAAATTGTTGGAAGAAGAGAACCCATTGTCTGATGAAGACGTAGACGGTCGTTTGTTGTTCATGGCTGAATGCTCAAGATGGATGCCAAGAAATTTTTCATCAAAATCCTGGAGTTTGGTTTGGATGGCTGCAAGTGCTTCCTCCATGGTGTGTGCTCCTGCGCGGGTGACAACCATAACTGGGATTTTTTTTTTTTTGGGAATGGGTAGAAAAACACAAACAAAAGATTATTTAGTAAAGGAAAATTTGGATTTGGGAAAAACCCGGATGGGTAATTGGGGGTTTGACTAGGTTTTGGACACTATCAAAAGGACAGTGAAGCAGAAAAGGGGGATTTCAGAAGCGGGGTGAAAGAATGAGAAAATTTAGCAGAGAGGGACAAAGAAGCAGAATTAGGAAAGGAACTCTGTGATCAAATTTGAAGGTGATTGGGTGAAAATCAAAGAAGTTATGGCATACCCTAAAAATAGACAAATGTGAGATTTCGGGTGTTGAGAAGTGGAATTTGGGATAGGGTCCTCAGGAATGAAATATGCAGAATGGGATTGTAGGGGGTGTCAGATAAGTTTCAAGGGAAATGGAGTTAAAACAAGGGAGATATGGCAGAAAAACAATTTTTTTTCTTTTCTTTTCAGAAATGGATTGGCAACGTCACGGAAGGGATTCGTAACAGATGGATCTACAATGACACGGAATTGATCGGCGACAGATGGATCTGCAATGGTGCAAAAGTGATCGGCAATAGTTTTGGACAGAGCAAATTTGGGATTTATCAGCTGAATTTTATACTTTTTTGGGGGGGGGGGATGGGTAGAAAAATACAAACAAAAGCTTATTTAGTAAAGGGAAATTTCTATTTGGGAAAAAATCGGATGGGTAATTGGGGTTTGACTAGGTTTTGGACACTGTCGAAGGGATAAGGAAGCAGAAAAGGGGGATTTCAGAAGCAGGGTGAAAGAATGAGAAAATTTGGCTGAGAGGGACAAAGAAGCAGAATTAGGAAATGAACTCTGTGATAAAATTTGAAGGCGATTGGGTGAAAATCGAAGAAGTTATGGCAAACCCTAAAAATAGACAAATGTGAGATTTCGGGTGTTGGGAAGTGGAATTTGGGATAGGGTCCTCAGGAATGAAATATGCAGAAGGGGATTGTAGGGGTGTCAGAGAAGTTTCAAGGGAAATGGAGTTAAAACAAGGGAGATATGGATGAAAAACAAATTATTTTTTTCGAAATGGATCGACAATGGCGTGGAAGGGATCCGCAACAGATGGATCTGCAATGGCACAGAATTGATCAGCAACAGATGGATCTGCAATGGCGCGGAAGTGATCGACAAGGACATAGCAAATTTGGGATTTATCAGCAGAATTTTATACCTTTTTTTTTTATGAGTTAAGGTTAATGTACAAAGAGCTTCAGGAAGAAAAGAAATAAACAACTTTGCAAGTTCTATAGCTCGAAGGCAAGAAGAACATACTAGATGCGTAGTTGGCAATCTCAGAAACCGAGAAGAAAGATTTGGAAGCTTGCATAGAGGAATTGGAGAAGCATGAGGCCAACAACATGCAACAAATCGAATTCTTCAAGCTTCAGTTTGAAAGGATGACGCAAGAAAAAGCGCAGCTATTAGAGCAACTCAAGGTTGCAAATCAGAAGTAGGATCTAACCACATTTCATGAAGAAGCATGCGAGATGCAGAAGAAAGTTCATCAATTACTAGTGCTAATGTTAGAAGAGATCTGCAGGGTGAAAGTAATGATAACAAGGATGACAACCATTGAAGTTGAGGCATTGAAGCTGAAGAAGAAGTATGCGTAGCACTTGGAGGAAATAAATAAACAATTTAAATGGAGGGAAGGTAAATATGGATTCCACGCAAACCTACATGTTAAGACCGCCGTTGAAGTGGACTTGGATCGTGGAGTCCTCGCGTTTTGTAGGGATTGTGGCGCAAAGCTAAGTATTGAAATCCGAAACACCGTCAAGAACTGTCATGCCTTCTACTCAAGAATCACTGAAACCTATGGGAAATGTGACATGGTTCTACCTTAAGCTATTTATGAGTTTCCAGAAAGAGAACAACGTCTAGTAGATCTGCAAAGTGAGTTGAATGTAGAATCGAAAAACATAAAAAAGATAGATTTTCTAGACCCCGAGGACCTCCATCGTTTCATTGGGAAGACCTCCATCCACGTCTATTTTTTGGAAAGAATCACTCGGGAAACAGTGGCCTGAGCAGTCAGCATTAAATCAGATCTACGCAAGCATGAAATAGCGCTGAAAATGATAATTTCAGTGCGGGGAAATACCATTTTGCAAGAAATCAGCGAGTGGGCCAGCTATACTAAAGATGTTGACACTTTGGCTAAAGTTTTCAAGCCTGCTGAGATGGACGACTCAGCAGAAACAAAAAGACCATCTGAAGCGGCAGGGCCATCTGGGATTTAATTTGTTTTATTATAAATGTTGGGAAAAGACAGCTGGAGCTTTTTATTGTATCAATATTTTGTAAAACAGCTGGAAATTGTTTTGTCTTTTTAAGCACTAGAGGACAAACTTTTTTGTTTCCCTAGGGTTAGTTTTTGGGAAGAGACAAATTTTGTAAAATCTAAGTTTCAGAATGAAGAGCATCTGGGTGACCAAAATGAGTGATTACTGCGCCCAAGGCATAATCCGATGCACCTGCCTCAATCTCAAAGGGATGATGCAAATCATGTAACATAAGTACTGGTACATTACAAAGCTTTTGTTTGAGCTGTTTGAAAGCTTCTAGTTGTGTCGATGTCCACTTTAAGACAATTTTCCCGATTCCCTTGGTCAACTGATTCAAAGGCCAGGCTATGTGACTGAAGCCGAGTATGAATCATCGATAAAAATTCGCCAAAGTAAGAAAACTTCTTAGTTCATGAATGCTTTGAGGAATGGGCCAATATTTGAGGATTTTGAATTTTTTTGGATCGACGTGAATGCCTGCAGAGTCAATTACATACCCCAAATATTTGATGTTGTTCATCGCAAAGGAAAATCTGTCCATGTTCAAGTAGAGTCGATGTTGTTGGGAGTGTCGAGGACTTGTCAAAGTTGTTTGACATGTTCTTCCCGTGATCGATTGAAAATAAATATATCGTCGAGACAGACAATGACCCATTTTTTGATGAAAGGTCGAAGAATGTTATCCATATACCGCATGAAGGTCGCAGGTGCATTAGTTAAGTTGAAAGGCATGACTAACCATTCAAACATCCCTTCCTTGGTCTTGAAAGCAGTTTTCCATACATCTGCGGGCTCGATTGGAATCTAATGATATCCTGACTTGAGGTCGAGCTTAGTAAAGAATTTAGCACCTTTCAGATAGTCGATGAACTTGTCTATCAGCGGCAGAGGGTATCTATTCTTTACCAAAATTTTGTTAAGGGCCCAGTAGTCAATGCACATACGCCAAGTCCCGTATTTATTTCGAACGAGGACGCCTGGAATTCCACAAGGAGAGGAACTGGGTCGGATATGACCTTTGTTGATCAAATATTGAATTTTTCTACGAATCTCTCCATTTTTCGATAATGGATCTTCTGTAAACAGATGCGTTAGGTAATGAAGAACCAGGAGCAAGTTCAATAGAGTGTTTTACCTGTCAATGTAGAGGTACTCTGTCTGGCTCTTGGAATAGGTTTCGGTACTCATTAAGGATATTGTCGATCTGCTGCTTCTATTGGGAGCTGCACTAGTCAGTGAGTCGACTAGTTGCTACAATCTTCCTGGAATGTTGCATCTTGATCATGATCAACACAAACTTCTGAGCATGATTGATGAGCTTATTCATCTGTTTAGCATATATCATTGCAACCGTAGGTGTAGGTTGTCGCTCTAGTATGTCGTACCATCGATTTCGAATTCTGACAATCATCTTCTGAGGTCGTGACTGGTAAATTCCATGTCGATCCCATAGGCAAGGTTTACCAAACAAGGTGTCAGCTAGAGAGAGTGGTGACATGTTGAAGAGTACTTCATTTTCAAAAGGATTAATGAAGTAGGTGAGTTTGCATTGTCGGGTGATCCTTAGTTCCCTTCCATCCTTTATCCAACCGATGTTATAAGGCTGCCGATGTGGAGTGGTAACAAGTCCTAGTTTCTTCACGATATCTTCAGAAACAAAGTTCTTTTGGCTACCATTATCCACAATCAGATGTAATGGATTGTTTTGAACCCATATCTGTGTATGGAATAGGTGCTCTCGTTCCTCCTCGTCGACAATAGTCGAGGCTGCTGGAGTGGTCGATGTCAATGTCAAAAGGGTCGTTGCTTCTGGATCATATTCTACCAGAGTTTTTTTGAACATGTCGGATTTCGACACTTTTTCCAAAAATGTCTTCCAAGCTTTGAATTCAAACGTATCATGCCATGATGAATTGTGGTAATCACACCATTTACCATTAGGTTGCTTTCGATGTTCCCTTTTGTCTTTCTACAAATTCTTTTTGCCATGATATTACTTTGGTGGAGTTGGCTGAGAAGATATTGACTTGTCGAAGTCGTCTAGTGCCTTCTTATCGGGTGGTCGTGCTGTCGGTTTAGTCACGAAGCGTGCTTTTCCTTTTTGTTCAACTTCAAGCTTACTGGCATAGTGGAATGCATCCACGAGTGTATTGGAAGTCATAAAATCCATCTCCTGCTGAATTTATGGGGACAATCCGCTGACGTATGTCAGGACAAGCAATTTCTCTTCTTCTTGAATGCTAATTCTATCCATGAATCGATTTCATCGGTGTAACTCTGTATGGATTGGTCTTTCCATTTCCTTAGCTGCTTCCACTTCTTATACTTCTGTTCAATGTACTTGGGCGGGTAGAACTCCTTTCAGACGTATTCAAAAAATTTATCCCATGTGTCTATGGGGTCTCCGCTTTTCTCCATTTTTTTCGATAGGTTTTCCCACCAGCAGTGCACAAATGTTTAAATATTTAAGGATGCAACAATGATATTTTCAGTTTCTAAGAGTTGATTCACAGAGTAATAGGATTCCAATTGTTGTACGCAATTGTCGATGGATTCCGCTTTAATCTTTCCTTCTATATTCGGTATGTCCAAATTCATTTGCACCTTGAATGGACTGAATTTTTCAGAGTTAGATCTTGTCGTAAATCCTCCTAATGTAGAAGAAAATCATGTGAGAATCTCATTGAACTGGGAGAACATTTCATTTCATTGCCGAGCTAGGAATTCCTCTATGAGTTTCTCTGTCTCGTCACTTGCATGTCCACCGTCTATTTCTCCTACCATATTTGAAGGTAGTGTTTGTTTGGATTGCTGAATTTGAGAGCGTGTTTGAACATGCATAATTTAGGAAACTTCGATGGAAGTTTCTACGCACAACTTAAGCACGAACAAAGCTAAGCTCTGATACCGATGATCCATACGTGCCTAGGTGCATGACGGGGTCAACAGTTCGACTGAGTGAATAGGTACTGTTATGGAGGAAGCATAAGAATAAGCAAAGCAAGAATACACTACGCACATAAACATACATACATAGACAATATGCATGAATGCGAACTGATCTTGATTCTTCTCTATTACTTGCTTTATATTACAATATTTTACATGCTTAAATAGAGTGCCGAGACACTTGGGTGTATTTCCATTACGTTCAGTTACAAGAGAAGTTAGAACGATTATAAAAGTTCAACCATTATGGTCAAATGTAATACATAGAGACAATTTGTTGTAGTTCATCAGTCATAGAGGTGTCGACGATGCATGTCGAATTCGATGATTGGTCGAAGTCGAAGTTGCTGAACTTGTCGAAGTCGAAGTTGTTGAACTTGTCAAAGTCGAAGTTGCTGAACTTGTCGATGTTGGAATCTGACAATGATGCCAACTACTAGGTGGATCAAATTACCAATGGGACAAAGCCCAACCGTTATAAAGTTGGTGGTGTTATTTGGTTAAGAATTGCAGGCGGAGACCGGTGTTAGAAAAACAGGATCGCAGAGCAATAACAATAAACAGAAATGCAAATATAATCACACACACATTACAAGAGAGACACAGGCATATCGTGGTTCACCCAACTTGGGGTACGTCCACACTGAATTTTCCAGTCCTTATTATTATTACCGTTCAGCAAAATGAAGGGATACAACTTGCAGCACAACCGTTGCACTTCCTCTTCACTGTCTCACACATTCTCTCTCTTAATCTTAGAGATCTTTACAATGCATAAAACCTAATACATCATACCCTAGCCGTATTACAATGTCTTTCTTTTATAGGGGAAATACAATGGGAAAATACCATGGGATACCCAAAACCATGGGCCCGCAAAATAGCTGGCGAAAACAACCCCAAACATTTTTCTCGGGGGCTATGCCCCCGAACCCCCATTTTCTTGGGGGTGTTGCCTCTGAACCCCCGTAACTTGGGGGTGTTTCCCCCAAACCCCCTTTTTCAGGGGCGCTTCCCCCGAAGCCTCGTGCCCCCCAGCCGGGGGTGTGGACACTCCCCCGGACCCCCTTAGGGTCATGCCGGGATCATAACCAAACCTCGGGTATGGACACGGCTGAATATTAATATCTCTGAATCTGGAGATCAGGCTCCACAGCCAACAATCTCCCTCCTGGAGGTTGATCACAACAACTCCACTGCTACTACACTTGTTGGACTTGGACTTGGAAACTTTCTCCTCTTCACCTTCATGCTAGAAGGCCAACTGAAACCGAGCAAGAAATTAGTTTCTCTCTGGTCACTACCTTTGTGAACATGTCTGCAGGATTCTGTCTAGTATGTATCTTTTCCAGCTTCAACAGTTCATCTTCCAGAACAGAGCATATGAAATGGTACTTGAGCTGTATATGTTTAGTCCTGGAATGGAATGTTGAGTTCTTTGCAAGATGAATGGCACTTTGGCTGTCACTATACAACCTTCTATCCTTCTGCTTCTTACCCACTTCCTCCATAAACCTCTGCAACCAAATCATCTCTTTACTAGCCTCTGTAACAACAACATACTCTATTTCTGTTGTTGAAAGTGCAACAACCTTCTGCAGTTTCAAAATCCAACTTACTGTTGTTCCACCTACAGTAAACACATACCCTATGGTGCTCCTCCTACTATCCTTATCACCTGCCATATCTGCATCAACATATCCCTGTAGAATAGTGTTTGAACCTCCAAAACATAATTCCTGAGTGGTGATACCTCTCAAATACCTGAGAATCCACTATACTTCCCTCCAATTTTCTTTACCTGGATGGTTCATATATCTACTCACAACTTCCACTACATGTGCAATATATGGTCTTGTGCACACCATGGCATACATCAAGCTTCCAACTGCTGATTGATAGGGAATCTTGGACATGTAATCTGTCTCTTCCTATGTCTTGGGACACATTTCCTTACTTAGACTGAAATGGCTGGCCAAAGGTGTACTAACTGGTTTTGCATTTTGCATTCTGAACCTCTCCAACACCTTTTGTATGTACTCACCCTGAGACAATGTCAATTTGTGATTTTTCCTGTCTCTTGTTATTCTCATACCAAGGATTTGCTTTGCAGCACCCAAATCCTTCATCGCAAATGATTTAGCTAGCTTCCTTTCGAGTACATTTATATCATGCATGTTAGACCCTGCAACAAGCATGTCATCCACATACAATAACAAGATAATATATCTTTCATTGTCTAGCTTCTTGAAATAAACAAAATGGTCAGAATGACATCTACTATAACCTTGTTCTGTCATAAACCTTTAGAATTTTAAATACCACTGCCTTGGAGCTTGCTTCAAGCCATACAAACTCTTTTTCAACCTGCATACCAAGTTCTCCTTACCTTTGACCTCATACCCTTGTGGCTGCTGCATATATATCTCTTCCTCCAAATCCCCATGGAGAAAGGCTATTTTTACATCTAACTGTTCAAGATGCAAATCTTCTACCGCCACTAGACTGAAGATAGTCCTAATTGAAGTCATCTTAACAACTGGAGAAAATATTTCATCAAAATCAATACCTTTCTTCTGTGCAAACCCCTTTACAGCAAGTCTGGCCTTGTACCGCTTCTTACCTCCTTCTTCTTCCTTCAACCTGTAAATCCATTTGTTATGCAATGCTCTTTTATCAGTAGTCAACCGAACCAAATCCCAAGTCTGGTTTCCTACCAATGAGTCCATCTCCTCATTCATGCCTTGCTCCCACTTCTTTCTAGTTTCCACCTGCATTGCTTCTTCATAACATTCTGGTTCACCAATGTCAATCATCAGCAAATAATACATTGAAGGAGAGTATAATTCAGGGAGTCTACTTAACCTGGTAGATCTTCTTACAGTTGTAGGAGTTTCAGGCACTTGCTGCTGTTCTTGATTTTCTGGCACCTTTGGAACTTCATTTTCTGTAATTTCATCAAGTACTGTGTACTCTGTGTTTTCCTTTTCCTGTTTCTTTCCCTGCAACTGATCTTTATACATGACCTTTTCATTGAATATGACATCTCTAATTCTAATGATTTTGTGATTTTCATAATCCCATAAATGATAACCAAAATCATCAACCCATATCCAATAAAGGTACATTTCTTGGATTTAGCTTCAAGCTTTGTTATATTTTCTTTATCAGTATGGACAAATGCTTCACAACCAAACGTTCTCAGAAATGAGTAGTTTACCTTTTTATATGTCCATGCCTCATTTGGAATACCACCAACTAAAGCACTTGAAGGTCCTCTATTTATTAAATAAACAACAATATTTACAGCATCCGCCCAAAACTTTAAGGGAAATCTTGCATGCAATCTCATACACCTTGCATGCTCCATGATCGTTCTGTTAATCCTTTCTGACACACCATTTTCTTGTGGTGTTCCTGGGACTGTCTTCTCTCTACAAATCCCATGATATGAATAGTAACTATCAAACTCCTTGCCGCAGTACTCACCTCCATTATCAGGTCTGAGACACTTCAACCTTTTCCCTGTCTCATTCTCAACCAAAGCTTTCCACTTCTTAAAAGTAGCAAACACATCAGATTTCTGTCTAATGCAATAAGCCCAAGTTTTCCTAGTTGCATCATCAATAAATGTAACATAATAATGAGAGCCACCAAGAGATTGTACCTGATCCGGTCCCCATACATCTGTATGCACTAGCTCTAACTTTTCATTATTCTTCTTTTTCCCAACCCTGAGAAATATGACTCTCTTCTGTTTTCCATAAACACAGTTTTCACATCATTCCAAACTTACCTGCTTCAAATATGGAAGCAACTTCCTTGAGTGGAGAATCTGCATCCCCTTCTCACTCATGTGGCCAAGCCTATGATGCCATAATGCTGTATTTTTTCCTGTGGAAGCTAAAGAGATAGAATGGTCAGTATTATGAGGACATAAATACAACATACCTATCCTGTCTCCTTTTGCTATCACCATTGATCCTTTAGTGATCTTCCACCACTTTTCTACAAATGTAGATAGACAACCGCCATCTCCCAACTGCCCTGTTGAGATCAGATTTCTTTTCATAGCAGGAATATGCCTAACATCTTTCAACATCCAATCGGTTCCATTCTTAACTTTTATCCATACCTTACCCATTCCAACAATTTTACATGGCTCATCATAACCTAATAAAACATGTCCAAAATCGCGAGGAACATACTCATGAAAGTATTTCCTATGGGGTGTAGCATGACATGAAGCTCCTGAATCTACTACCCAATAATCACTAGTATTATCTAATGCAAGAATCAAAGCATCTTGTAATACATCACCTGCTACATTTGCTTCCTAGGTAGTTTCCTTCTGTGCATCTCCTTTCTTCTTTAGAGATCTGCAATCTTTCTTCATATGTCCTTTCTTTCCACAGTTCCAACACTCTATCTTTCCCAGTATGGACTTGGATCTGCCCATTTTAGACTTCCCATGATTACCTTGGCTCTTTCCCCTCTCCTTTTGTCTTCCCCTGGTCTCCATGGTCAACGCATTACCTGATGTCTCATCTGTGCTTTTTCTTCGCATTTCCTTGCTAAGAATAACACCAATAACATCATCAAATTTCAAGGTGTTTGAACCAGAGACAGAGTTACTTACAGCCATGACCAAGCTATTCCAGTTTTCTGGAAATGAACACAAGATTAGAAGATCCCTAACCTCATCATCAAATTTCACACTTACAGAACTTAGTTGATTTGTAACCGTATTAAACTCATTTAAATGATCAGTAACAGATCCACCTTCAGACATCTTCATATTAAATAAACGCTTCATTAGAAATACCTTGTTGGAGGCTAAGGGTTTTTCATAAAGCTTACCAAGTGAGCTCATCAAACCCTCCATTGTCGTTTCTTTTGAGATATTGAAAGCCACCGATGAATCCAGGCTCAGCCATATTGTTCCCAAAGCCTTTCTGTCAAGAACCTCCCATTCTTCATCCTTCATAGCCGCCGGCTACTTTGCTCTTCCTCCCAATAGTAGGAGTAGATCCTTCTGGTACAGATAGTCCTCTATTTGCATCTTCCATAACTGGATGTTTTGGCCGTTAAACCTCTTGACCTTAAACTTTCCTTCTTCCGCCATTGTTCCCACTCGAACTAAAAACCCTAGATTCCTGCGGGTTTATCTTCCAAATAGACCTTTGGCTTTGATACCAATTGTTAGAAAAACAGGATCGCAAAGCAATAACAATAAATAGAAATGCAAATATAATCACACACACATTACAAGAGAGACACAGATATATTGTGGTTCACCCAACTTGGGCTACGTCCACACTGAAGTTTCCAGTCCTTATTATTATTACCGTCCAACAAAATGAAGGGATACAACCTGCAACACAACCGTTGCACTTCCTCTTCACTGTCTCACACAGTCTCTCTCCTAATATTAGAGATATTTACAATGCATAAAACGTAATACATCATACCCTAGCTATATTACAATGTCTTTCTTTTATAGGGGAAATACAATGGGAAAATACCATGGGATACCCAAAACCATGGGCCCGCAAAACAACTGGCGAAAACAGCCCCAAATTTTTTTCGCTAGCCCCAAAAATTGCCAGTGAGATACTTTAAAGACTGATTGAGGAGAATAGTACAGTGACCTAGGAAAACTAAGGTTTACTGTTAAGACAAGTGTCAAGACAATAGATTGTATACATAGAATAAAACATTAGTGACAGAGTTCCATGAAGAAGTGTCAACAATAGGGGGAATCTACACAGTAAAGAAGTTTTTACTGCGCATTGAGCAGAGATTGAACTATTTAAGGGTATTGGAGCATCCTTGTCAGTTGGAGTTGAAAAAAATATCAAGGGGTTATTAGTCTCCTTCCAGTTGGATCTAGAAAAGAATAAGGTGTTGGAGCACCTTTTGAGCCATTGCTCAAAAACATTGGATGTAAACTCATATCCATAAGAAAATCATTTTATATAAATATTTGATGTTGTATTATGTATATTTCTTATGATGTTGTATTATGTGTTTATGACTGAAGAATAGGATTAACATAACTGAAAGTGATTAAGTTCATATTTGAAAAGAAAGTAATTAAAGTGTAGGACGTTGATTCACCCCCCATCTCAATGTCCTTGGTGTGTTCTACAGAGCCTTATATCTGCATGATATCTCTGTATTTCCATTCCAAGAATGAAATTTGCTGCTCCGAGATCCTTCATGTCATACATGGAGGACACAACTGCATCTTTACCATCTTTATCAAGTCCATGTTATTTACGACCAACAACATGTCACCAACATACAACACTATGTATATAAAGTGAGCACTGAATTTCTTTCCATATACACACAATGATCAACCCGACTTCTCACAAACCCCAACTGTTGGATATACATATCAAACTTCTGATACCACATCCTCGGTGATTGTTTTAGACCATAGAGAGACATCTTGAGCTTGCAAACAATCTCCTGTCCTCCTTCCACTGTAAAACCTTTAGGTTGCTTCATATAGCTTTCTTCTTCAACATCACCATTAATAAATGTTTTCTTTACATCCATATGTTCTATTTCAAGATCAAATGCAGCATCTAAAGACATTAGTAAACTTACACAAGTTGGCTTAGCAACATGAGAGAAAATATCACCAAATTCAACTCCCTTGACTTGGGAATATCCTTTCGCTACCAGTGGAGCCTTGTACTCCTCAACTTGACCTGTTGCATTCAATTTTTTATTGAACACCCACTTACTGCTGATGGGTTTCCTTCCATTTGGTAACAAGACTAGATCCCATGTTTCATTATTCTTCAAGGATTCTATTTCCTCTTACATGTCCTTTTTCCATAGTTTACACTCCAACGAGTCGATCGCTTCCTTTACCGAGTTGGGATCATCTTCTATGGAAGATAACACAAAATTAGAGTGGATGTTGGGTGGACTATACCTTTCTGGTTGTTTCCTTTATCGACCAGATCTCCTGACATCTGGAGTATATTATTGCACCTATTCACCAGATTCAGTCAACTCACCTAAATCCATACTTTCATCGTTCATTTCAAACTCTTTCTTTTCTGGTTCCTTTTCTCTTTTAAACTCTTCATCCTTGGAAGTGCCTCCAACTTCCTTGAAGATCACATTTTTACTATAAACTACCTTCCTTGTAACCATATTCCATAGCTTATATCCTTTCACTCCATCCTTATACCCACTGAAGATGCATTTCTCCAACTTACTATCGAGTTTTCCTCTTTTCTCCTTTGGGATATGCACAAAAGCATCACACCCAAAAAAAATTGAGATGTGTTAGAGAGGGATTTTTACCAACGCATGCCCCATATAGATTTTTTTCGATTAGAGGCAACAACGATGATCTATTCACCATGTAACATGTCATGTTTGTTGACTACATCTACCAAAAATTATTATGTGATTCCTACACCATTGAGCATGCTCCTAGCTTTCTCCATTTTAATGGATAAATCCATCGGTGCAGACACCAACTGATATCCCTAGTCCGAATGGTTTAGATCTAGAACAAAAAAAAACAAGAATGAAAACCTTTCCCTAGATCTATTAAATTACTTGAATACAAAGAGTCTAGTCCATAGCTTATTTACAAAGGTCATTCTCGCAGCTTAAATATTTCGCAATCCTGCTTCTTGATGAAGATATTACCTGCAAAAGGTTCAAAATGAAAAAGATAAGAGACTACAAGATAATGTGATACATCTAAGCAATTGACCAAGGAGAACTACTATAAATGAAATTACACATCATTTATGGGAAAGTGTTATGTAGAATTTTGTCCTACGGATAAGCCAAAACTCTCTTAACTTTAAAGTAGACTTTAAACTAACTCTAAAGCAAGAAACAAGTCAAAACAAATGCTACCTTGAATCCCTAGATCTAACAAACATCTCAGGATTAAAATGCTGAAGAGAATAGGAGGAGTTTAACTGACCTTCTATCCAAACGCTTGTTTTTGGTATTTACTCCAAGCTCCAAGCCCTCACAAGTGAACCTGTTAAAATGGAACCAAAACACAAGAATGCACTATTCTCTAGCAACCTGAAACATGAGTTAGGATCTAAATCTATGAAAGATACAAATCATATCATTAAAGCAATATTAACACAAATGATTTGGGGAAACAAGACAAGTTATTCCATTACAACTTGAAGAGTACTTACAAAAGTTGCTTGATGTCCAAGCCAATCTTCCAACTCCAAGTGTCTTCTCCTCTAGCTATCTCCACAATGCTGTAAGACCATAAGTTTGGTGCTCTCAAGAGTCCTCCCTCTTTTTCCAATGGCATGCCTCTCTTTTATAGTGAATGGTGAGGTTAACCAACAAGAGAGATGGGTGGATCTAAGGAGAGATAAGTGGATCAGGGTTTCTAATCGAAGGAGATGAGTTGAGATCGAATCAAGGACCCCAATCTTCCATTATCTTTGAAAATCCAAAATCCCACGAGCCAAGGGAAAAAAAGCTATTAAAAGAGTACCGCGTTTTGCAAAGACTGCAGAACGCGGCACTGCCGCACTTTGGGAAAATAGCAGAACGCGATAGTGTCTAGTACCACGTTTTGTCAAGCTGGCAATGCGCGGTAGTGTATGTGAGTAAAGCCTAAGGTGGGTCAAAACTTGCCAGGGTGGATTCACCTTCAAGGTTGACTCATCATCTGTCTCTTCTGGATGGTTTAAAACAGTAGGGGAAGTGTCGTCAACTTGTTTTGTGATGGGGATGCGACACTGTGAAATATAGAGGTATAACAGATGCCCCCTAAAGTGTGAGGTCAGAAGGGAGTGATGGCCGAAAGACTTTACGAATATAATGTGCAGAGATAGCATCGAGGAGAGCGACACGGAGCTGAAATAGAAACAAAGTGTTAGATATACCACCGAGGCGGGCATTCCCATGCTCGGAAACAGATGACTCAAAGCATGGCTGCCGACCAATACATTGCAGATCCATGAGTACTGAGATAATGTAAACTGTGGACAGATCATGGCTACTATGAACAATCGTAGATCCATGAGACAATAATGACACAGCCACGACCAATACAATAAGTGGATCTGTGTGACAATACAAGAGACATCTCCATCGCAGCCTGGATGCAGTCGAGATACAGCGATGCGCCCAGGGTCTTCTACCCGATCGCATAAAGATACGAATCTAACCATGTGATTACAAGGTGTTGAAGTCGAACATGGAAGAAACCATTTGATTACCGGTCAATGACGTGGACCGTTAACAAATGCGAGGGAGATCACCAATAATGACAATGATTCCCAAGGTATCAGTAGTACATCTCAACGAAATGCGAATGAATGAGTTGATGTCGAGCATCCGAGAGATCGCTTGATCACAGGTCAATGATGTGAACCTACTGTCAAACGCGAGGAAACCTGCCATTGAGGCATGCAGGTACCAAGGTACTAATGGTTGATCTCTAAGTCTAATTCCCGGATAGTGATTTGGTGTCGACAGGAATAGACTCGTCGAAGGTGGGCCATGATGATTCCCACATCATTGACACGAAATCGACACATATGATAGGATGATGAAGCAATGGGGTATGTACTGACACAGCGGAGGCCTGACACAATGAATGACTCGATACAATGCAACCCTTTGAACATATAACGGCATGTAACAAGACTTGGCAGCATGGATTATTGATAAATAGAGGATAGACACCGGATGAGCGGACTCGTGGCCAGGGAGACGACCCATGATGATGACTATAACTCAATGAAAGACGGATACCCAAATATAGACAAGAGATGGACACATGCCATGTTCAAAGGTAATGACTGACAAGCTGCCATAGATAAACTTGACTTGTTCCCCCATATTTCCCCGACATGATGGACGAGTACCTCTTTCTTGTTTTACGAGCTTGAAGAGGATAACAGATGCTCGGTGTAGCTCATCTCATGGATGAGTCCAATCTCACATGTTTTGCGAACCTGAGAAAGGAGGGGTTCGTCCCAAAGTGGGTCCTTCGATGTTAATATTTTAACGAGTCCAAGGAAGGAAAACTCGGTAGTTTTTCATATTTAGAGAGCCTAAAAAACTTATGGGAAGCTCCATAACGTACTTTTTCGTAAAATTTAGTCCCTTGGTCCCGAAAAAAGTGTAAAACAATTCCCGAGAGAACTCTCCCAGTCGAGATTGACTGAGGTATACCTTTCTCGTAAATAGTCTAGACGGGCCGAAAAAGGGGTAACCTATCACCGAATAGACGACCTTTCAAATACTTTTACAAGTGTGAAAGAGTCAAGATCACTTGGCAATCTTTTCAATTTTAAGGAGTCTGAAAAGAGCTTAACTATGGACTCATGTGGTCTTTTTCGTAAATTCAAATTATTCTAGTCCGAAAAAAGAATAAAATACAACCAGGATAATAATTTCCTCATCGTTTAACGAGCATGAGTAAAGCTGACCGTACTCGACACCGTTTACTTGCGTTTGACAAGCACGACACAGGTGTGAAAGCGCTTGGAATCTTTTTCAAGTTTTAAATCTAGAGCACGAAAAAGATAAAGTGGGCTCAAAATGAAGGTCAAATTACGAATAAACACCGGTATGAATGCATCCCGTTTCTACCGTGGATCCTGTCAATAAATGCTCAACAACTGGACATTAGCAATGTGAACAAGGGTTTATTTATTTGAAATAGTAATTAATTAATTAATTAAAAAAAATGTGAAAAAATGCTATATAAGGCATGGTAAAAATAGAAATTACTATTCATTTGTGTTTTTTACCCAAAGGAGACATTTTTACCCATTTTGGAGCAAAATTTCAAGGATTGATACCGGGAGTTCTGGGACACCATTTCGACCACCGTCTGCGTCAGGTAAGAGTGCTTGAGCCCCTCTTTCATTTCATGTAAGAATGTTTTGCTTTCACCAAGAAAAAATTAATTTTTTGGCAAGCCCTTTTGGGCAAGAATCGCCCTCCGTACTACCGCGCGGGGGCCCTATCGAAAGGCGCGGTACTGTTGAACAGTACCGCGCTGTAACCCCAAAATGAGGCGCGGCACTGTGGACTGCCGCGCGGTAGGGTGTCCTCCAGGCGCGGCACGTGCGAATTTTAAGTTCAAAAAATCAAATTTTCTCCAATTTTTTGCTGGAAGTAAGTTGTTAAATAGTTACTAATTGCTTTGTTTGCCTTTTTGCAGGGATTTGCAACTTATTTGGAGCAAAATGGTGAGTTGGAAAGAGAGGGAGCACGAAGCGGATGATTTTGCAGCCGAAAATGACTTACCAACCGTGACCGCATTGCGAGAATGTGGTTTGCTAAAGTTTTTCAAGACCAAAGGGATCCGCCAACAACCTAAGCTCCTTACTCACCTTATCCAATTGTGGGACCCTGATATTCAAGCTTTCCGAGTGGGAGAGCATGTGCTTGAAATCCAACTCGAGGATATTTACTTCCTGATGGGCCTCTCGAAGAGAGGGGCCCGGCCGAACTTTACCGGGTACACAGCTTCAGAATCAAGCACAGATGATTTGATTGCTCGATATTGCCAGGCGGGTTCGAGTAAGAAAAGTGGGAAAGTGGCCATAAAAGAGGTCACAAATCTTCCTTTTAAAACCTTGCTATTCACTATCACGCGTGCAGCGGGAAGCGTGAGTCCACATCAGGCATCCCGCACACAGGTGAATCTCGCAGCAGAGTGTATGGGAGGAACAGTTTTCAACTGGTGTGATGCAGTGTTGTCCAATCTGAAGGAACGGGTGCACAAGTGTAGGACTGGGAAAAATACCCAGTTTGGCTATGGGAGCATCCTGGTCACTTTCTTCTTGGCTAGGGTTCCATTACTACGTCCACAGATATCTATGCATCCTCGTCCACCTACTGAGCCATGGATGGCTCGATGGAGTGACTACGCTGGACGCCTCGGGGGACCTCAGCGGCTAGCTTTTGGAGAGGACTTTTTTCTCTTGGCTAGAGGAGCAGATAGTCATGATTGACGACTATCCCTATTCAGGGGTAGATTTTCGTGAGGATATCGACTTGGCTTTGCCAGACGATGATGACTGGGACAACTCTGGTATGACCTTCATGGATATGTATTTTTTCCTTTTTGAATATTTAATTTTTATTGCTTTTTTAGAATGTGAAAAAGACTTCTAATGTATAATCGTATGCATGTTGCAGACCGTGGACCACAGAGGCCAGTTGGATACTCTCCACTACGTCGTGGTGGTGTCGATCGTCAAGCTGATCCTGTCGAAGAAGAAGATGAAGACGAGGCAGGAGGCGTTCGGGACATTGAGAGGGACCTGCAGGGATTGACTCATGGTATCCCTGCTATGCGGATGGATGACGTCCCTTACCACCTCCAGCGGCATACTGTAGGTGTACCTGGTCGTATCAGTCGACTTCTTCACAAGTTGGTTCGAGCTGTGATGTGTTACCACCAGCAGCGGGAGGAGTCCGATGAGGGACATGATAGGTCTCCTAGATCTCCGTAGATGGTCTTTTGATCTTTTTGCGGCATGTACACGATATGTAGGCTTTGAGGGCCAATTTTTGTATATGGGATTTGATCCCCAATTTTGTCTTTGACACAAACTTTATGTATTTTGGAAAAAACACTTTTATATACAGTGATATGGACCTATTTATGATCTAAATATTTACAATGACTTGTGCATTTTATTTTTTATGATGTGTTTATGTATGGGAAAGATGCCAATCCAAAATGTAATTAGCCAATGAATCAACAATACAATTGAATTCTCTCGGTATGTGTTGATATGTGATAAAATCAAATGACCGTTCCAAGAGGCGTACTCTTCGAAATAAACGAAGTAATGTAGGATCGCGAACTGTGTAAACACGGTTTAGATGAGAAACCACGAGTTGGGAGTCTAAAAAGACCGATAAGGAGTCAATCCCGAGTGAAGCAACCTCTGTCAAGAGACCAATGACTGCATGGTACTCTGCGATATTGTTGGTTGCAGGACCTAAACAATTGGCTCCTGAAGAAATCAACTCGCCAGTGGGGGAATAGATCACCCATGCTGCGGAAGTGAGATTCCGGGTATGTCGGCTTGCACCGTCGGCGAATCCAAAGTAGGCTGACATCTGCGCATAAAGTCACGAGTCAACGTAAGAGTAGGTACATGAGGTCCACGCGTACACTAAAAAAAAAGCAAAAAGCAAACTAAGTACATTATGTACAAGAAGTAACCCGCGTAGGGTAATCTCACACGTAGAAACGCTTGAGGTATATCCCGTTGCGGGGCCGTGCCAATGGCGTACCATCACAATCGATTAGTTCATAGGCTCCTTTTTCTAAGACACGTTTTACAATGAAGGGGCCGTACCACATAGATTCAAGTTTACCTTTTCCAAGCTTATCATGCATCTGATCATATGTAAGTACGAGGTCACCCTCATTGAAGATCCGAGGTTGAACGGATTTGTCGTATTGAGCTTTGACGCGTTTTTTGTGAGCTTCATTAGCCAAAGCGGCGTCGCGGCGGGTTTCATCTAGCTTGGCTAGGTATAGAAACCGTTCTTCTTCGGAAGTAGTGTGTGGAAGTAGATCTATGGCTATCTTGAGTGATGGAATTTCACATTCAATCGGGAGAATGGCTTCTAGGCCGTACACCAGTTGAAATGGTGTAAACCCAGTAGCACTTTTCACTGAGGTTCGGTATGCCCACAGTGCTGAGAACAGAGCCGAGTGCCAATTGGATTTTTGGGTACCCACAATGCGCTGAATCATTCATTTCAGGACTTTAATAATGGCTTCAACTTGGCCATTAGCTTGTGGGTAATACGGGGTTGAGTTTTCGTGGCGAAAACCCAGTTTGGCACTTAGTTCTTCGATCATATGGTTCCTGAAATGGGAACCATGATCGGTCACAATAGACTGTGGGACACCGAATCTAGCTATGATATGATTGAATATGAACTGTGCTGCTGTTTTGCCGTCTTCAGCATATGTAGGCATCGCTTCAGTTCATTTTGTAAAATAGTCCACAGCTACTATGACATAGCTATGCCCCCCGGCTGAAGTGGGCTTACAGTGCATAAAATCGATGCCCCATTTGGAAAAGGGGCCGAAGGCAATGACAGGATGAAGTGGAGCAGGATGCGAGCGTGCTTTGCTAAGAAAGAATTGACATGGCGGACACTTCTTGACTGTTTCAATGCAGTCTTTGAAAATTGAGGGCCAGAAGTATCCCGCTCGCAGTATTTTCTGGGCCGTAGCCATCCCAGAGAGATGACCACCACATGCTCCAGCGTGGCAGTCATTGAGAACGCGTTCCGCCTCATCTAAGGTCAAACAGCGTCGAAGGACAGTGTCGACACCACGTCGATACAAAGTATCGTTCACTATAAGGTAATATTTTGCGTGATGTCTGATACGTCGTCGTTCATCGCGGGTGAGATCAGGACGGAAGCGTTGGGTTTGGAGATATAAGAGAATATCCCCATACCATGGATCAGACGTGCTAATGAGGAACAATGATTCGTCGGGAAGAGAATCAATGGGCTCGGATTGCTCGGTAGCACGGGGCAGGTGACAAATTAACTCAGCGAAGACCAGAGATTTCTTAGACTTGGCTTTGACAAATTCCAAGTCAAACTCTTGAAGGATGACAATCCAACGGGAGTACTTGCCCCCAAGAACTTGTTGTGTGAGGATATAGTACATTGGATTGAAATCAGCGATGACGGTGGTCCGACGGAGTAAGATGTAGTGACGGAATCTCTGGACAGCAAATACTGTTGCCAGAGCCAGCTTTTCAACATGTGAGTAGCGAGTTTCAGAGTCGAGAAAACTCTTGCTAAGATAGTACACCACATGTTCTATGCTGTTGTGGTATTCCTGGACTAACACCATACCAATGGTGGAAATCGAGGCTGCGAGATAAAGGATGTAGTCCTGTGTGTAATTGGGGGGTTGAATCACAGGGTCTTTGGTTAAGGCTGCCTTTAAATTGTCAAAGGAGCGTTGGGCTTCATCATCCCATATGAAGGGAACATTCTTCTTGAGAAGCCGCATGTAGCCTTTTGTTATCTCGGACAGATTGCAGATAAAACGGCGTAGAAAGTTTGCATGCCCTTGCAAACATTGAAGTTCTGGAATATTGGTAGGTGAAGGCAGGGCTATGATAGCTGCTACCTTTGCGGGATCTAGACGTATCCCGTCTTTGGAGACTATGAAGCCCAACAGTTTTCTGGCTTCTACACAGAAGACGCACTTATGCGGGTTCAAACGTATATTGTAGCGCCGGCACCTTTCGAAAATGGCACTCAAGTGATCTGGATGTTCTTCCCGAGTTCGAGAATGAGCGGGAAGGTCATCAAGATATGGCTCTACGATATGTTTGATGTCATGAAATGCGTAGGACATCGCCCGTTGGAAAGTTGCCCCGGCATTTTTGAGGCCAAAAGGTAACTTTCGATATGCAAAGATCCCCCAAGGGAAGATAAAGGCCGTTTTGTGCTGGTCGGCTGGGAGGATATCGATCTGATTATAGCCAGAAAAGCCATCCATAAATGAAAAGATAACACTTCCGGCACAGTTATCGATGATCTGGTCAATAAACGGAGTTGGGTAGTTGTCCTTAGGACAAGCCTTGTTCAAATCACGGTAATCAACACAGACTCTGATCGTTCCCTGTTTCTTGGCTACAGGGACGATGTTGGATACCCATTCTGTCAATGGGACAGGATAGATAAAACCAGCACGCAAAAGTTTTTCAACTTCTGCTTTAATGGCGGCTGCCTTACGAGGATGAACGGGTCGAAGCTTTTTCCGAACAGGTCGGACGCCAGGGAAAGTTGGAATTTCATGGACCACAATCGACGGGTCGATCCCTGGCATCTCTTCATAGCTCCAAGCGAAAACATCGCGAAAAGTTTTAAAGTAGGCATTATAGAACTCCGTTTCGAGAGGAGTACATGTTTTTCCAATGTGTACATTTTCCACGATACCAGGATTTACTGAAATATTGATGGGAGTGGTTGCCATAAGATTGGCCAAGTTGCCTTCAGAAAATACTTCGTCGAGGGAAGTGGGGAACCTGGTTTGAACCATCCCAAGTGAAGCACTGGATTTGGTGTCAGGCTCAAGTGACTGAACAGTGGGGAATGAAGATCGATGATGAAAATCTCCCCATGGTGGCTCATCACCGCACATAACCTCTATGATTGATTCGTCAGTGGGAAAAATCAAGTTGAGAGGATCAAACAATGGTGGGTGTGTATGAGTTTCAGTCGAGAGCTGTGCCACTGTGTGATCAGTAGAACAGTCGACCCAATCTGTGGCCGATTGAATCGCGTCATATGCTGCAAGGTTTCTGTTCAAAGGCATGGAATAGCCATAGCCTTGGGTCTGAGTAGGACTCGGAATCACCCATGAATCATCGGGAGGGGTGACATGCGACGAAATCATGTTGACTGGTTGAAGATGGGTTCCCAGCTCTGGAAAAACTCCAATGAGGGATGAATCCTTCATGAGACCAACACCTATGTCTTGGAACCAGTACCGAGGTTGATCCAATAACGGGACGGTATTGGTGGAGTTCGGATGGGAGTCTGGGATACAGTAATCCAGTTGATCAATAGTGACAATTTTCCCTTCATGAGGAAATTGTACAATCTGGAAGACTGTAGATGCTATGGCGGTCATGGCATAGAACCAGTTCCGGCCAAGTAGGAGATTATAATCCAAAGGTGCATCTACGACCTCGATGTGTACGGATACTGTCTTGCCCCCCAGTTCAACACCGATTGAGGGGATGAGTCCATATGGTTGAAAACCATGTCCATCAAACGCCCTAAGAGTAGTGGGAGAAGTTGTGACCTCAGGTGAGCCGAGGGCTCTCCAGCAGTTCAAAGACATAATCGACGTGGAAGCACCCTCATCTAACACAGTGCGGTGGATGACATTCCCACGGATTTTTGTGTGCACCTGGAAGGCTAACTGGTGAGAAAGCCTAGGTTTAGCGTTCTCCAAGTTAAACATAATGGCGTTTGAAGTATCTAGGTCCAGTGCCCCCAATGCTGAAAGTAGGGTTCTACGCTGCGTGGGGCAGTGTTGGAGAACCTCGAGGGTCGACATAGCGCAAGGTGCTTGAGCCAAATCCTCAACAATGTTGTAGTTTTGGGCAGCTCGCGCATTCGGATTGAATGTCGCCTTTCGTATGGTGCCCTTGGGTGGGCGTAGCACTGTATCCATAAGTGGTCTCTCGATATGGAGATGACCGTTAGGAGGGGGAATAGGAATCGGATCTTCAACAGGAGATTTTCCTTTGGCTATCTCCGATTGTTTGTTTGAACTTGGAGGATTGTCATACGTCTTTGAACGAGTGGTGATATTAATCTCCTCATTACTTGTCATTAGGATTTCGCAGTTTGTGGACGTCTCTCCACGGGAAGGATTGGTCGGGTTGCCCCCTTGTGAGGAATCTTGGGCAACCATTTGCTGTTGCTGTTGGGGGAAAGGGTCAGTTAGCACTGCCGGGCGAGAGGATCCTTTAACGAACTTGTGGACCTCGTCCTTGTAGGGACAGTCACGCGTATAATGATCATCTTGACAAATCAGGCAGGGAAACTTAGCTTTCCGACGTGGTTTCTGGTCATTCTAGGTAGGTTGTGGCTTGGGGTTCTCCTGCTGGTTCTTCTTGGGTTTGCCACGATTATTTTTCTTCTTTCCTCCGGATGGTTGTGAGGTAGATTGGACTGCATTCACTTCGGAGGAGACAGCAGGAGAAGTGGAAGATTTTGAAGCATCCTGGGTAAAAGCGGGAGAAGCAGAAGCTTGTTGTCCCGTCGAGTTGGAAGCAGGCTGAGTCTTGACTGAACCAACAATACCGTCAATGGGTGGTTCAGTGGTAGGCTTTGTAGGATCAGTGTGAACGCGGGAGGCGTGTGGCAGAAGTTCATGTAAAGTACCGGATTGAGTATATACCAAATCCATGTATTGTGCTGCCGAGATGGCTTGTTCTTCTGTAACCGGTCCGTGCATAGCAATATCTCTGGCTATGGGAGGCAAAAAGGATTTTGTAAACCAATCAGCAAGTAGCTGATCCGGAATAGGTGCCTTTATTAGCCTACGGCGTCTTCGCCACTCATGGATGTGATCCGAAATGTGTGTGGAAGTGGTTTGACGCAATGAAGTTAGCAGTTCTGTTCCAGTCTCATACCGGATGGGAAGCTGGAAATGTGTCAGAAACTGCATAGCCAAAGTGTTGAAATCACGAAAAGAGTGTTGTGGCAGCTCGATATACCATTTTGCTGCCGTTCCGGTGAGCGTGCGTTGGAAGAGCCGAAGTCGGATGGAATCATCCATCAAGGAGTTGGATGAACACCAAAGATGGAAGGTCATCACGTGGTTCTTGGGGTCTTCCCCGGGTTTGGCATCGAACTTAGGAATGTCCGATGGTAGTTTGGCTGGGATAGGTGGCCAGTGAGGTTCGTGCCATATAGGATCGTTGATAAGCCTCGACAAATCAGGTAGATCAAGTGTGGCTAAAAAGGGAAGTTGATGGTTGGTCTGCGGGAATGAGTAATAACCATGTGGTGCCGAGAACCCTGGAGGGCCCTGCATAGCATACTGCTGTGTGTTATACCCATATGAGTTTCCCGCGGGATACTGCTGGAAATTCTGTGGATGGTAAGCCATCTGGTTAACCGGTTGATTGTAGGCAACCGGTTGGTGAGTGTTCTGCTGAGTGGGTATAGTACCCTGAGGCTGTTGATACCCAGGAATGGTTGATGTTCCTTGTTGGGGAAAAGTTCCTTGGAATTGTTGTGTTCCAGGGATGTTGCCACCATACTGTGTAAGTGGAGGATTTCCCATATGAGGGTTGGGGGGTGGCTGCGACGGTGGTGTCCATGGAAGGCTCGTTCCTGCTTGAGGAGTGAGTGGAAATTGAAGTGATGGGTTCCATGGAACTGTAGCAGCTGAAGGGTATGGGAATCCAGAATTCAAGTTGGGGGAAATCTGAGATTGCCCCCCAGCTTGGTTCCAGTTTCCAAAAAGTGAGTACCCCCCACTCTGTGGGATTTGATGATCCCAAGAAGGAAGCATGCCTGACAGGGGTTGTTGAGAGTAAGGCTCGGTTGGAACACCGGAATAAAGTTGCCCACTGCCAGGTGGATTGTACATACCGAACTGAGCAGACGCTGCTGGTTGGGATGCTTGTTGGATCGAGCCAATAGGTTGTCCGCCAGCAGTTAGGTTGGATGACCCTATATGAGGAGGCTGTTGACTGGGAAGTGGGTTCCCAGCGAAAGGTTGTCCTCCAACTGGTTGGGTTGATGGCCCACCAGTTGGAGGTTGTTGACTCGGAACAGGGTTCCCAACAAAAGGTTGTCCACCAACTGGTTGGGTTGATGGCCCACCAGGGGGGATTTGGTAGCTAGGGTTGGGGACCACTGTAGTCGGTTGTCCACCTCCTGAGATAGTGTAAATGGTGGCTGAGGGTGATCCTCCGGTCCAACCAGAAGATCCAGCAGTGTGACTAAGCGTTCTTCCGCCGCTGGTCAAATATGATAACGTGGATTGGCCAGTGGCACCAAAAGTACCTATTTGCAGAGGGGGTCGTCCATATCGAACAGGTGAGGACGGGGAAAAAACTGGGTTATTCCTCATAGAATGTGCATTAAATATAGGTGATGACAACAAATGCGGGGAATTTAGCCCAGGGGTATTAGCGTCGTCCATGACATGTTCAATGGTAGGAGGACCCTCGAAAACTGGGTCCGAATTCATGTCCTGGAAAAGGTTTTGGGGGTCCGGCAGGAAACTAGGTATGGTAACATCTGAAGGTCCTGCGCCGTCTGCAAAGGAGTGTCGAAACTCTGTGCTAGACGGGATGTTGGGATCCCTATAGTCCGAAGGACGTGTGTCAGGGGGATATCTAGACGCTGTCGAAAGTATTTGCTCTGTGTTGCATCTAAATTGTGCCGATGCTAACGGAGAGTTCGCTAGGCTAACCATACTAGACTGGATGGAAGCCATGATTTCGTGTCCCGGTGGGAGGTTGGGTAGATGTAAAGTGCGAGGTACGTTGCTAGAAGAACTTGTCTCCTGAGGATGAACACTGGGTGACGTAGTAATAACAGGCGGAAGTTCCGTCTGGGAAGTGATGAAGCCATAATCAGGTTCAAAAGGTGTGTCAGGTAGACGAGTATCTTCAACGATCTCAACGTATCCGCCTGGGACTGAAATTAAGCCAGGTATGTCCTGGTCGGACCCTTCTGTGGTGCCAATAGATCCGTCTATATCATCGTGAAAAGTGTCTGATGGACGAGAAGTGTTGGCATCCGGTAGAAGGATGACCTCTGGTCTAGTACTCTGGGTCGTGCTAGGTTCAGCTGCTGTAACTGTGTCTACTGTAACAGATAAATCTGGAATGACAGTAGGTGAGGTGACAGTGAAAGTCTCAGACGTGCTAGTGGTTGCAGAAGCTGTAATAGATTCTGAGACTGTGCTGTGTGTGGTAGTTACGGGCGTAACTGAAGATGTTGTACGTATCGGCGGTGGGATGTTGCCTCGACCAGCACCGCGGCCAGGAGGAGCAGGAATGCGTCATGCAGGCAGACCAGTATTCCGTGGCGGTGGTGGTGGTGGAGGGCTCTGGCCCTGTTGTCTTCGTGATCTTCGTGGTAGATCTGACATGATGACAGGAAAATGAAAATCGGGGGCAGTATCGTAAACAAAGAACTCAAAAACTCTAATGCAACCGAGTGTGCAGAAGAGGAGCTAGAAAAAGCAAGGCTCACAGGCCAAAAAAGCAAGCTCTAAAATCTATACTGAGACCGGTGTGTCAATAAGCGAGCTGATCAACAAAAATGGCCAGAATGCCAACAAGCAGTCCCTATATAAAAAAAAATGACCCTCTACAAAGGTGAGATAGCAAGCAAACTCCTAACTAAAAGCTGGAGACCTCAACAGGCTGTATCCTTCGCAAGGTGATGAAATCCAAGTCGAACAATACAACATGAGAGACCGATATAAGAAGGATATCCCTCTACCGAAAGGGATCCTGGGTAAAAGAGCCCTAGTAGAATAGATACTAAGCCACCTCGTTCATGACACGTCGGAAAAGGTTTTGGGCACTTCAGCCTTCCGAAGAAGACAGCGATCGATGTTGCCTTAGGGCTAAGTGGAGTGCGGTATTCCACAGAGTCCGTCCGGTTCTCAATCTCGCGGCCGTTTAACCCCTGAAAGTTGGAAACAGTCAGGAGGCCCCTCCACAAACTAGCTGTGACCGTGTCAATAAGTACTAGAGGATTTTAGTTCCCTAAAGACAACGACTATGTCTCAGATGAAAGTGACAAGGGGGAATTATTTTGATGCCTATCCCCGGTGTCCTACCTAACTACCAAATTCTTTTGATTTCCTCAAGTGAGGTTAAAGTTGGTTTAATTAGGGTGATTAATTTTAGTGGTTGTCTTTACTCAATCGGGTAGTGGACGTGAAACTTGATGGTGTTATGACGACTCAAACCATGCAAATGAGAATGAATCACAAACAAGCCTTTGTCTTCGATGAAATCTAGCTAAGGTAAAGATAGAGGTTCTTCGATCAAATATGCATAACAATTTTCACAAGCAATCAAAGTAAAAGATTTTTCTTTTCTTTTCGATTTATAAACAAAGCCAAATTGAAGTAAACACTCTTTTCGATGCACTGATTTTACAATCTACAATGCTTCTATAATGAGAATTTCTATGGCAAAATTAATGGTTCATTTCCCTATGCAAAATACCACTAGACTTTTTTAATTTAAACAACAAAATTTGCTCTCAACCAATGATTTTTTTAATTTACTGAAAATGATAATGACAATATGACTGTAAAAACTACAGTATTCAGTAACAGAGGACAGTGGTGTTGAGTTGGTTGTGGGGAAAAAATCAAGTCAATGCAATCAGATTGAAAAATGACCAATATGTCAAAAGTGCCACTTAATTCAATCAATCAATCAAGCTCACAAACTAGGTAATAAGCACACCATACAGACTGGAAATTAACCAGGATGCTAACAGGCAACAGTAAAGACTATCTGAGGCAGAGAGAAACTCAGGAAACCAAGCAAAAATAAAAAAAATTTAAACACTTGCAGACACTACCGTGGGTGATAGTCTGGCTGAAGCGCGGCACTGTAACACTACCGCTCTGGTACTAAGGCAGAGGGCGCGGTACTACAGCGCTGGAAGCAGTTATAAGGGTGCGGTACTGTGGCAAGGGAAAGAAAAAGCACAACTTGAGAAGAAAAAGTAAGAGTTTCAGGGTTGTTGCTAACCCAGGGGACTCAGTAATTAAACAGGGAGATAAATACTGCGAGGAGGGGTGAATAAGGGTCAAAAAGGGACCAAGATTCAAACTGGTTTGAAGTGCAACAAAAAACTCACAATGCAAAGATAAATGACTGTGAATTGAATCAATCAAGCAGTAATCAAAACCAGCGGAGTCGCCATTCTTGTTATGTAGAATTTTGTCCTACGGATAAGCCAAAACTCTCTTAACTTTAAAGTAGACTTTAAACTAACTCTAAAGCAAGAAACAAGTCAAAACAAATGCTACTTTGAATCCCTAGATCTAACAAACATCTCAGGATTAAAATGCTGAAGAGAATAGGAGGAGTTTAACTGACCTTCTATCCAAACGCTTGTTTTTGGTATTTACTCCAAGCTCCAAGCCCTCACAAGTGAACCTGTTAAAATGGAACCAAAACACAAGAATGCACTATTCTCTAGCAACCTGAAACATGAGTTAGGATCTAAATCTATGAAAGATACAAATCATATCATTAAAGCAAGATTAACACAAATGATTTGGGGAAACAAGACAAGTTATTCCATTACAACTTGAAGAGTACTTACAAAAGTTGCTTGATGTCCAAGCCAATCTTCCAACTCCAAGTGTCTTCTCCTCTAGCTATCTCCACAATGCTGTAAGACCATAAGTTTGGTGCTCTCAAGAGTCCTCCCTCTTTTCCCAATGGCATGCCTCTCTTTTATAGTGAATGGTGAGGTTAACCAACAAGAGAGATGGGTGGATCTAAGGAGAGATAAGTGGATCAGGGTTTCTAATCGAAGGAGATGAGTTGAGATCGAATCAAGGACCCCAATCTTCCATTATCTTCAAAAATCCAAAATCCCACTAGCCAAGGGAAAAAAAGCTATTAAAAGAGTACCGCGTTTTGCAAAGACTGCAGAACGCGGCACTGCCGCGCTTTGGGAAAATAGCAGAACGCGGTAGTGTCTAGTACCGCGTTTTGTCAAGCTGGCAATGCGCGGTAGTGTATGTGAGTAAAGCCTAAGGTGGGTCAAAACTTGCCAGGGTGGATTCACCTTCAAGGTTGACTCATCATCTGTCTCTTCTGGATGGTTTAAAACAGTAGGGGAAGTGTCGTCAACTTGTTTTGTGATGGGGATGCGACACTGTGAAATATAGAGGTATAACAGAAAGGAATACATTGATGTATTAATTAAAATAGAGGAAATAATTACAACTAATGAATCCTTGGTGTTGAAGATAATTTCCAATGGAACCTTGCCTCAATTTTTCGATCATGGAAGAATGGATTCTTGGCTCAATTTATCCAGCATTTGGCTGCCCCCATTTCAACCTCACTATCCCATAAAGAGGAGCTTCATTTATAGGACAAAAGAGATGAGGAAGAGAGGAGAGGATTAAGGGAGAAGGATGAGGTGGGATCCTACTAAGTTGGGAGGCGAGTGAGATCCACCCTATATGGAAGGGGTAAGCCTCCACGAGGGTCTCCTTCGAGAGAATTCTCAAAATTTATCTTTTTTTCCTCCGTACAGGCATCAATGCACCCTAGACACTAGCAAAATGCGCCATCGATGCAGTCTGTAGTGGAAAAAGGTGAGTCTATAAGGAAAGACGCACTCTACTGTAAGGCAAGGTGCGTCAACCTCTCTAAACAGGGTTTTGTTGTTGCTTCAACATTCTCCCCAAAATTTTGTAAATATTGGGGCCCCTCCTTTACTTTTTGAAGAAGTCCTTTAGGCCTTTGAAACTTGTTTTAACTCTTCAAGTTTTATTTTCTTCAGCAAATTTTGTTTTTCTACCAAGGCAAAATTTTCCTTTTAGTTAGCTTTTGTCGCAGTTTTTAATGACAAAAACGCCGATCGTTGCACAGTTTTTAACGATAAAATTTGCGACCATTGTGTAATTTTTAACGATAAAATTTGCAACCATTGCGCAAATTTTAACCTTATCTCGACCAACCATTGTGCAGTTGTTACGCTTATCTTTCGCTGATCGGTCGCAGTTTTTGAATCTTAAAGCGTTGATCGTAGCACAACACCCATTTTATTTTTCTGATCAATGGTGCTAAAGTCAGTCTAGGTCGCATATTTTAATGTTAAAATTGCCGACTGTTGCGCTGAGTTTAACCTTAACTTTGTCGCCACGTTTTTTAGCCCTTTTTGCCTTAACTTCGTCGTGCTTCTGGGTCGCATCTTCTAAGTTTAACTTTTTCGACCATTGCGCGGCTTGTTAGCTTAACCTTCGCTGACCTCCGTTTCAATCCTTGTCGCGTTGTTTGGTCGCAACGGTTACCCTTAACATTTCCGACTATTGCACAAGAATTACCAGTTGAGTCACCGACCGTAGCGCAACCTAGTTTTTTGGAGAACGGGAAAGGTTAGTTGGTGAAAATTCATTATTAGCCCCGTGCGGAGTTAGTGTTGTTTGCATTGAGCCCCGTGCACTTTTAAATATCCAACTATCCACCTTGTGGGAATTAATTTCCCCTATTATATATATATATATATATGTGTGTGTGTGTGTGTGTGTGTGTGTGTGTGTGTATTCGCCCAACGGGGTTTTTAATTCCGTTCTTGTCAAAACCGAGAAGCATTGTTGTATGCCATTGGAAGCTTAGACTATCGCTAGCTTGGGTACGCATGTCGACTGCAGGAAGCCATTCTAAGAGTGACAGGTAGGTTCTCATTCCTTCCCTTTGGTTTTGTCCAGAAGGAAACTCCATTAAAAGCTCAATTTTTTCTTCTTTAAAGTTGCTTTTGCTGATGGTCCTCAACGCCAAACCCATGTTGTTATAACACCTGATTTGCTTCTGTTTGAATGTGATTTGAGGAACCCTGTTCCCAATAATATTTTTATGTGCCTTTAGCTTGATAGGAAAACCTCTCGTTTAAGTTGATTTACCACCCAAGGGAATGGCGCCGCAAACCCTGTCGATTATGCTCCTTATGAGAACACACCTTGGCCCGTCGAGTCAGTTTTTCTGCATTATTAAAAAGCTCCACCCGCGCTTTCATCTAATAACTGAAAAACTAAAACTTGTAGAAAGCCGAATTATGTTTTGATGAAGTACCTTATCCCGCGGAGGCATGGCTTTGCCTCTTCAAGCTTTCTGAAAGCTAGTCCCAGTAGGGTGTTTCGGCTCATGATAATAAGATAGTGTTAAAGGCTAGATGACAACTTTCATTTTCACTTAAATGCATGGGTACTTTTGTTAAATGCTCCTCTTCATTATTTCTTCCTTTAAATGAATAGTTTTAACTCAAATCTAGCACTAGTGTCTAATCAAGGTTTTTTTTTTTTTTTAACACCATAAATTTGAACGTTGTGTCGCTCATGAACATATAAATCTCTCATATGTGTTCTCCTCGCCATTGCAGGTTTGACATGCACAGGAAATCTGCTATACAGAAATCTAAACTTTCCGAGTCGGATTCAGACGTATAAATCTTGTTGGATACCTTGCTCGAGACCATGTTCAGTGATATAAAAGCTGTCACATAGCCCCAGGATCCACCCCAAAATTTAAGTGGGGTGAGTTGTACAGATTTATCAGGGACTAGAATTATCCCGAGGAAACCTTAGAAGAAGGCATGGTCTATTTGAACATCAAGAGGTATGGCCTTCACAAGGTAGCAACTCATCCCGAGCTATTCCCTTGCTCGGAGGTTATTGGCTGGATAATTCCCCATGTGAAAATTGACACAAGATTCATTAATGATAACACCGGGATGAATCTCGCATCCTTCGCACCGAAGTACATCATGGCTACCTACAAATTACCCCAAGCAAGGACTTAGCTGAATAATGATTGGATAGAAAAGAAAACAATGGACCCTCTAGAATCCGCCAGGAAAATGTTAATAATTGAGAGGCAAATAAGGAAAAGAGGCAATAGAGAGTATGAGAGTGTGCTCCTAAGGACTCCCTACATACTCATCGCCCTGATGTTGAGCCGAATTTTCAACATGCCAAATGGAAATGTTTTCAAACTTGGTTGGGTTCCAGTGATGGTCCTTGTAGCTTTGCATGGTACAATCTTAAATTGGGCCGACATAATCTCAGAAAGTATGGCCTCGCTTTTAATTGCTGCCCAAGGGGGACTGTCCCAGAAGAAAGCTGATTTCTTCATGTTTTCATATCTGATAGATTGCTTATTAAGCAAGCACTCTTTCCCTGTTTTGGGCTGCGTCTGGAGCAGAAAGGAGTCCCCTCTCTTTTTAGATTATTAGCTCACATGGGAAAACAAATACACAAGTCACTACACACAGATTTGCGAGAAGTTCATCATGCCCCTATATCAACTCATCTTTAAAGAAGAGCCAAATTGTTTATCGAAAAATGCCTTGCCTATCATAGAATAATTTGGAGACTATTACTTCTCCTCCGAGGGAGCCTATATCAGAATGAGTGGAGGATCTAAGCCTCCCCTTTTTTTTCCTCGGTATGTCACAGAATTTGTAGTGCACAAAGAAGCTGTAAGGAATCTCTTTATCATTGGAGTCAGCAAGGTTCTCATTCATAAGAAGAAAGCTCTCTACGCACCAATACCCTTTACCATCGGTGCATATAGTCTCCAGAAAGCAAAGGAGGGTGAGACTTTTGCTCAATATTTAGAAGCTTTTCGTTTCAGCACAAATTCTTTCAAGAGGCATGATCCCTGCAGAAAGGTCACTGAGCATTGCACCTCTGTCATAGCCTCTTATGATTACGCGCATATTGGGGACAAGGATGAAGAATTTTTTCGAAGTGCCAAGAATATGACTGAATTGGGAAATTGTTATCGCCCTAAAAGTGGAGCAAGTTCTAGTCCCAGAACTGTTGGATTGATCTAGAAGGAGCAAGAGGCAGTGACATCGCAATCAGAGGAGTCCAAGAGAGAGAGAAAGGAAGAAGCTGCCAAACTGCAACAAGAGTAGGCCAGCAGGCTCCAAGAATCGGAGAATCAGAGAATCCAAAAGGAGCTAGAGGAGAAGCGGCGGCAAGATGCAGATGCGGTGAAGATTCAGCAAGAGCTAACAAAAAAAGCACATAAAGATGAAAAGGAAAGGATTCGTAAGGAAGAAGCTGCTAGACTACAAAATGAAGAGGCCTAAAGAATAAAAAAGGAAGAGGCTGAAAAGTTACAAGAGATGAGAGAAAAGACGGAGCAAGAGGCAACAAAACTAAGAGAACAAGCAGAGAAGAAAGCAAGAGAGGAGGCAAAAGAGTCAAAGAGAGCTGCAGAACAAGGCATGTCTGGTTCACAAACCATGGACATGGATGTAACAACAATAAACCAATTTAGGATAGCTAATGAAGGGGATGTCGCAACTGAAGAGCTCGCACTCACCCCATACACCCCTTCAAAGTAGCGCCAAGTGGCCAACTTGGATTCTGTCTTTTTTGATAAAAGGAAGAAGTTTATTGTTGAGAGATCAGAAAAGAGGATGAGAACTGAAGAAGGCCGGCTTGAGATTAGAGTATCAGAAGCCCCGCTTTTTAAAGGGACCGACAGTGACCCAGTGTTCACGACAACATGCTGTGTGGATTCGGCTCAAGCAAGTGAAGATAATGTTGACCGTTTGGTGGAAGAAGTTAAGAAGTACAGGGAATTATGTTTCAAAGTAAAAAGTAACATGCAGAAGGAGGTTTTAGAAGGAAATGAGTTAAGGTAAATGTACAAAGAGCTTCAGGAAGAAAAGAAAGAAACAACTTTGCAAGTTCTATAGCTCGAAGGCAAGCAGAACGTACTAGATGCGTAGTTGGCAATCTCAAAAAGCGAGAAGAAAGATTTGGAAGCTCACGTAGAGGAATTGGAGAAGCATGAGGCCAACAGCATGCAACCAATCGAATTCTTCAAGCCTCAGTTTGAAAGGATGACACAAGAAAAAGCGCAGCTATTATAGCAACTCAAGGTTGCAAATCAGAAGCAGGATCTAACCACATTTCATGAACAAGCATGCGAGATGCAGAAGAAAGTTCATCAATCACTAGCACTAATGTCAGAAGAGATCTGCAGGGTGAAAGTAATGATAACAAGGATGACAACCATTGAAGTTGAGGCATTGAAGATGAAGAAGAAGTATGCGTAGCACTTGGAGGAAATAAATAAACAATTTAAATGGAGGGAAGGGAAATATGGATTCCACGCAAACCTACATGTTAATACCGCCGATGAAGTGGACTTGGATCGTGGAGTCCTCGAGTTTTGTAGGGATTGTGGCGCAAAGCTAAGTATTTAAATCCGGAACACTGTCAAGAACTGTCACGCCTTCTACTCAAGAATCGCTGAAACCTATGGGAAATGTGACATGGTTCTACCTTAAGCTATTTATGAGTTTCCAAAAAGAGAACAACATCTGGCAGATCTGCAAAGTGAGTTGAATGTAGAATCGAAAAACATAAAAAAGATAGATGTTCTAGACCCCGAGGACCTCCATTGGTTCATTGGGAAGACCTCCATCCACGTCTATTTTTTGGAAAGAATCACCCGAGCAACAATGGCTGGAAAATCCAGCATTAAATCAGATCTACGCAAGCATGAAATAGCGCTGAAAATGATAATTTCTGAGCGAGGAAATACCATTTTGCGAGAAATCAGTGAGTGGGCCAGCTATACTAAAGATGTTGACACTTCGGCTGAAGTTTTCAAGCCTGCTGAGGTGGATGACTCAGCAGAAACAAAAATAATAGCTGAAGCGGCAGGGCCATCTAGGCTTTAATTTGCTTTATTATAAATGTTGGGAAAAGACAGATGGAGCTTTTTATTGTATCAATATTTTGTAAAACAACTGGAAATTGTTTTGTCTTTTTAAGCACTAGAGGAAAAACTTTTGTGTTTCCCTAGGGTTAGGTTTTGGGAAGAGACAAATTTTGTAAAATCTATAAATATAGGAACAGAAGATATGAGAAAGGAATTTTTGCAAGTGAAAGGACAAACTTAATTTTGTACGTGAACTATTTTGCTACATCAATAAAGAAAGCTCCATTTTTCCTGGAAAATCCGGCACAGTGTTTTGCTTTGGGAATGTTTGAATGTTTGCCGAATTATTTCAGCGTGTTTCATACATTGACTGTGAGATCGTTCTTAACTAATCCAAATTATTTCCTGTTATGAATGCTTTCATTTCCTGTGTAAAATTTCTATGTTAAATGAGTAATGGGACGTTTATCTCTGTCAAAACTATCTTTGATAATATTTTACTTCCTTCTGTGAATGCATCTATTAATTGGAACAACTATCTGTGGAAGTCTTGGTTGTAATTCCAGCATATTACTCATTCTTTCAGTTTGCTCCTTGCAAGGATATATTAGATTTTCTTAAATGGTTTTAGATCAGATTTGTTTAATTGCATGCATTTAGATTGCAACACTTGTATATCATATTTAAAATAAAATCATAAATGGTGGATCAGGATGCATCCAGTGCTAAGAAAACAAATATTTAAATCTTACATGGTAGTCGAGCTATTAATCGGACAGATTCCCTATACCAAACAGTGAGCGATCTAGTTGGGCTTGTTTACCAGGGAGAATCCGTCGATGATTGATGCTACGATTTTCGAGGCATCAACAATTTTTTCCGCTAGAAGGAGGGCCAGCAGCACATGGCTGGTAGAGGAGATCCTTTCATTAGAAGAAATCCCACTGAAGACCAGCTTGCAATAGCTATCCCATACACTTTTGATCTGGAATCAAGAAATCAGGAAGATCCTAATTATGAAATTGAGCATTAAGAAACACTTTATGATGTTCCTTTCGCAGAAGTAGCAAATCTCAGAAGGCATACCCATTCTTATGTTAGGGGCCTTGGTGGCTTGAACGTGATTCCGTTACTACCCAGAAGAAGAGCCCCAAGAAGGGAAGCGCAATACACAAGAGATTCAATTCTTGTTCAGAACTTAGAAGAATTGGTAGATCTATCTTTAGAAGAGATCACAGAGCCTCTTGGAGAAGTCAGACTTGAAACTCCTCCAGATCTAGAAGAACCTCATACTCCACGTGATTCTCCACCACATTCTCTGCATGAGGTCATGGTTGTGCCTACATGGAGAGCAAGAGGAGTGCTGAATTTAGCTGGGCCATTCCATGATATGCCCAAGAACCTAGAAAAGGTTTTTCCTAAATATGATCCTGGGAAGGGTATCTTTGTTGAAGATCATCTTAAGAGTTTCTATCTGGCTTTAAATATTTTAAACGTATAGCACGAAGATGTAGTCTGCAGACTTTTTCCTTACACTTTCGAACCCAAAGTTTCTTCCTGGTATTTTAGCTTATAAGCCAGTTCAATATCGAATTAGGAATATTTTGAGAAGTGTTTCTTTAAAAAATATAGAAATCAGAAAACAATCGCTACACTAATGAAAGAATTGCTATCCATGAGAATGGAAAAGAAAGAGAAGGTTCAAGAATTTAATCAAAGATTCACTAGATTGTTGAACAATTTTAGTAATGCAACAAAACCCGCTGAAGAATATTTAGTTGAATATTATACAACAGCCCTTGATCCTCCCATAGCAATGTTTGTTAAAAGAACAAAGAAAACTACCTTGATAGAAAACTTCGAAGAATCCAAGAAGGTAGAAGAATAAGTAGACAACATTGCTAAGCATGCTCTTGATCTAGAGACAAAGCAAGCAATTGTTAAGAAGCCCTTTTTGTTAACCAGAAATAAAGAGGAACCATCAGTTGATTTAGAAAATGTGGTCAAAATGATGCAAAAGCTGTCTAATAAAATTGTATATCTAGAGAAAGATAAGGCAGCCAGCACTTCCAGGAAACCATTCAAACCTTTCTATAAGAAAATGGATGAAAGTGGAAAACTTCTTTCGCCTGTGAAAAATTCTGCTGTTCTAAATTTAAATGAAGTAGGCATGGATTCCCTGCAATAAATGCTTAATATGAAACTCATATATTAAGAGATATGAAAGATTCAAAGACATAAATTCATACAATGGAAAAATATTTATGGGAAGGAAAGTCTCTGTATTATCAGCATTAAAGGAAATCAACTAAACCTATTTGCAACTGGCACCGTTGAAACCTGACCTTGGGCTCCTGCTCCTCTTCCTTCAGTGGAATTTTCTCCAGCATTTCCTTATTAAAATTGGTTCTCTCTTTCTCAAGGCCCTCTCCTTGTATTTATAGAAAGGCTAAGAGGATAGGCTCGAAAGGAAATTGGTTAGGGATATTATGGTAGTTAGAATAACTACCATAACTAATCTCTAATCATCTTTTAATATTTTTTTCTCGTGATTTATAGATACCCGTGAGTATCTCTCTTGAAAACTAGCGAGTGAGTCCCGAGTGTAGTGTCCAACAACATGCAGGTGCATCTTTTTAGGTGTTACCCGTGGGTTGTCAATATAGATTGTCGCGGTTAACTCGCGTGTTTGTTGATATGAGAGCCGCAATTATATCTCAAAATATGTCACAAAGATGGTTTTGTTTAAGGAGAATATTGAAAATTTTGGGCCAAAGAATCTATGATCAAATAGGATCTTCCATCCATAAGGTCCTTTTGTGTGACCGACAAGGAAATGCAGTCACAGATGGAGAAGTGCCATTTTGATTGATAACAATGCGGGCACATAGTTCGAGGAAGAGTTGGGTACAGTTCCCGAGGTGTAGTACATCCATTAATGGGCATGGATCATGAGGTGGGAATCCGTATAGTTCGTACTGTTTTGTCTTTTATGCAGATAGAGTTTCTCAATTTGCATGCCAGAGGAGGCCTTAGGCAAACATAGTTAACGTTATTCTCATTATTTATCAGAATTTCGAGAGGAACACAGTGGTGCAGTCTGTTTCTGAGTTTGACTGACAAAACTCAAAAGTGTTTCCAGAAACTCATATTTTTAAGCTTTGAAGACTTAATAAGATCGACCTTCTCATTGGAAGTGGCTCGAAGACGTATCCTAAGAAGGGTGAACTTCGTTATCATCTGTTTTCTTCATTTTTCGGGTTTGCATATCTCTTTTATTTGCTTATGTGTTTGATTTAAAGCAGTTAAAATTCATCTTTTAAGCCATGTTTATGAGTATTTACATGCAAATTTCACAGGCAAGTTTATAATTAAAAATATCCTGAAATATTTTTAGATCAAGTTTGGTATCAGAGTAGCTTAACCATTACATTGTGAGTTTGTTTATGTTAACAAGAACAAGGCTTCATAGAGGTGAAGGAGAGCTTGAAGAGTTTGATCCAGAGATTGGTTCAAGAAGAGGAAGAATGGCTTAAGAAAAATGAAAAGATGGGACTTCTTCAATTCCTTTTGAACGATATTTCCTTAAAGCTTTCATGAATATGCAAATTATGGTGGAAGAGCTTTATTAGGATCGAAAGAAAGGAGAACACGGTGGCTCTTCTTATGCAAAAGGTAAAGAAGAAGGAGGTGGTGAGGAACCTCATAAAACTCCTCCATCTTCGCCATATTTTCTTGATGGATCTTTAAATTCCTCACCTGAAAACAAAAAGTTGATCTTAATATGCCTCAACTAAAGCTTGATATTAAGTTTTATTTACTTGTTTATAATGGAGAACTTAATGCTCAAAAGTTGGATAATTGGATCCGTCAAATAGAGGTTTATTGTAGGATTGAAAAGTTCATTGAAGATAGCTTGAAATTTCAGTTGGCATCTCTCCAACTTGGAGGGACCGCTCTCCGTATGGTGGGAGAGTAGAACTCAAAAGGAAATATTATATCCTCTTGGCATGAGTTCAAGTCGGAATTAAAGAAGCAGTTCTTGTTCGGGTACATAGGGTACTCCCAAAAGACCGAACACCTAGAGAAACCACTTCACACAAACAGATCACAGATCGATACATTGATATTTTGACGTGGTTTAAACCCTCAAGAGGGAAACACTCCACAACCCTGTCCAAATAGCTTCTACGGAGCAATTTATTATGCAAAGAAAGAAAGTTACAAATGAGCTTCTCATAATCGATCAACTTTCCAATGACCCTCCATGCTCTTTAAATAGAGATCATGGACCAATCGGGAGTTAAGCCATGGATCAAGGGTAGGTATGATCTAACATAAGTTGAACCGTCAGATCACAACATATCATGACCGTTAGATTAAATATTTACAAATGCATACTAAAGAAACACACTTTACCTAACGGATATATTACACAAGTTGATCTTAACTAAATCTTAAGTGTCTAAATATCCTAACATCCCCCCTTAGGAACAACTTGGGATAGGATTGAAGGATTTACAAAAGTGACACTATTAGGAGAAGGAAGGAGGCATTAGATCCTAACCCCCCTTAATGACAGATTCCTGAACTCCTAACATAGATCAAAGTTTAGAAAACTTCGCTTCTGTAAGAGACTTGGTGAAGATGTCTGCAACTTGGTCATCTGTAGGGCAAAAGAGCACTTCAAGAACACGATCATGAACAAGATTTCTGATGAAGTGCATATGTATCTCAATGTGTTTGCTGCGTTGATGTAGAACTGGATCTTTGGCAAGCTTGATGGCACTTTGATTGTCGCACCAAAGTGGAATAGGTTGCTGCTGCTTGAATCCGAACTCTGAAAGGATCTGTCGAAGCCATAAAGATTCCTGACTAGCATTAACTGCGGCTTGATATTTTTCCTCTATTGAAGAAAGAGCAAGAGCTTGTTGTTTCTTACAATACCAAGTAATAGGTCTAGATCCTAAAATGAAAACATTACCTGCAGTATACTTTCGATCATTAGGATCGCCGACCAATTTGAATCATTCAAACCAACCAACAAAGGTTTCCCCCTGTACTGTAATGAATCCCAAACTGAATTGTACCTTGAATATATCGAAGTATTCTTTTAGCTGCTTTCCAGTGACTTTCATGAGGTGTTTTCATATAACGGGCAACACAACCAATGACAAAGGAAAGGTTAGGACAAGAATGAGTCAAGTATAAGAGACTACCAACAAGCTGGTGATACAACGTGGCATCTACTTCAGTTGAAGTACAAGTGGCAGAAAGTTTGACTCCAGACTGGAAAGGAGAAGGGGAAGGTGTACCATATTCCATGTGAAAGCGATGAATAAGGTCACAAGCATACTTGTTAGGATATTTAGACACTTAGGAGTTAGTTAAGATCAACTTGTGTAATATATCCGTTAGGGATAGTGTGTTTCTTTAGTATGCATTAGTATGCATTTGTAAATACTTAATCCAACGGTCACGATATGTTCTCGACATAGAGTGATCCGACGGCTCAAATTCTCTTAGATCAAACCTAACCTTGATCCATGGCTTAACACCCGATTGGTCCATGATCTGTATTTAAAGAGCATGGAGGGTCATTGTTTAGTTGATCGATTATGAGAAGCTCATTTGTAATTTTCTTTCTTTGCATAATAAATTGTCCCGTAGAAGCTATTTGGCCGGGGCCGTGAAGTGTTTCCCTCAAGAGGGTTTAAACCACGTCAAAAATTCGATGTGTTGATCTGTGATATGTTTGTGTGAAGTGGTTGCTCTTGGTGTTCGGTCCTTTGGTAGTACCCTGTGTACCCGAACATGGTATCCGAGCTTTTATGAAGTGCCGCTTCCGGTTATGATCTAGATCTTGAACTGTTGTTGCCGAAACTCGAAAGGGTTTCTAGTTCTAGAATTTCTATGCATTTATGGACTATGGGAGATGATCCATTGTGTCCGGAGCATTGTTTCCACTGGGAAGGCTCCCGGTTGCTCCAAAAACGCATATTTCATCAGATCTGAAGGTATAATGTTACAGTGACGCATTTTTTTAATTTTATGTTTTAAAAGAAGAAAAAAAATCCTCATATTTTATCATTTTTTATTGTTAGATTTTTTTGGGTTCGGATTGTTTCTTTCCCGTCTGCGTATGCTCTTTGCCGTGCACCTTGAGCGATCTCAACAAATCAGAAACAGAAAGGGAAATGGTTTTTCTCGGTTGCGTATGCTCTTTGCCGTGCACCTTGCGCGATCTCGGCAAATCAGAAATAGAGAGAAAATGTAGACTTTCCGGGCAAGCTAACAAGATCTAACTCCACAAGTGTGAAAAAGTTTTTTTGTTTCGATTTGTGGTGTGTTTTGCAGGAAAAATGGCAAGCACGCAAACCGAGCAAGAAGAGTAAAAAAAAAAAAAAAAAAGAGCCCCCTTTCTCATTCCCATATTTTACATACCTTTTAATCTAGCTCACTTGGTTCAAAGTTGTTTTATTCCTTAATAGGTCTTGAGTTCAAGTCTTAGGAAGTTACTTTTAAAAGAAAAAGTGCATGCAATTTATATTTTCAAGTTATTCTATTGTAAAAGTGCATCTCACTGAAATAATAAAAAATAAAAATACAAGTGAGTCACTTAAGTTTTTTTTTATTGTTGCACTATTTAAAAGTAATATCATTGTAAAAGTGAAATCACTTATTTTACAAAAGTGGTTCACTTAAAGCAACTTTTTTGCAAAGTAATTGTCAAAAGGTTCATCTTGGGAAGAGGGGGGTTCTTTTTTTTGCTGGACGTTCTCTAGCTGCCACGTCACTATTGGGGACATCTTCAACAGTTTCTTTGTTCAAGCATAACTTCATCATATAGAGTCAGTTTTCAGTGCCGATTTTTTTGAAACCGCCTATTTTTTCGAGCTCTTCACATCCAGACTATTGGTTTCTGCTTTTACAGCCATTAATTTACAAATATGGCTACTCCTTGTGATATTCTACTTAATAGTTCCAACTATTTCTCATGGAAATCTCGTATGGAGGATGTTCTACGAAGTAGGGGACTTTTCAGAATTACCTCAGGAAAAGAAAAAGAACCCACTGATGATGATAAGAAAATAAAATGGGCAAATAGATGTGATTAAGCTCGTGGATTGATTGGGATGTCAATATCTACTAATTTGCGATTCCACATATCTGGAATTGATGAACCTAATACTGCTTGGGACAAGTTGGACTCTGTGTTTGGTAAACACAATGAAATTCGAGGTCACCAACTCGAAAATGAGTTGATTTCTTTAAATCCAAGTGACTTTTCATGCATTCAAGATTATTTATCTAAGTACAAAACTCTTAAACTCTTATGTGCAGAATGTAAGATTGAGAGGGAAGACAAACAATGCATTTATCATATTCTTTCCAAACTTGGACCTAGATATTCTGTTTTTGTATCTACATTTTACTCCATGAAAGCATCCTTGAATGCAGCTAGCTATCAAGAGCCTAGTCTTGAATCCTTTTGTGATTCCTTGATTAGAGAACAAGATAAATTCATTCATCTTGGAATAATCAACAATGCAGATACATATGGGAAAGCCTTATTGTCCCAACAGAAAGAAAAGTCCAAGACTCCCAAGAAACAAAATTTTCGCAATAAAGTCAAACAAGGGTCCAAAACCCTCTCAGTCAGCTCCTTCTTTAAAAAATGACAAAGGATCCAAGCCAAAAGGAAAGAAGACTGAGCATCATTGCAACTATTGCAGGAAAGATAATCATGATGAATCTAAGTGTTTAAGAAGATGGCAGCCTTGGAAGCAGCAATGAAGAAGCACCACATCAGCCTAGATTCATCTTCAGAATCTGCCTCTCATGAACATGCACTTTGTGCTTCTGGTTATTCTTATAATGCATCTTCTTCTTCTACTTCAAATGAATGGCTCATTGATTCTGGAGCATCTTATCATATGGCTAAGGATCAAACCATCTTTTCTACTATGCATAAATGTAACACCAAACAAATATTTGTTGGTGATGATAGATCTCTAAGTGTTGTAGGAGTTGAAACAGTTCCAGTAGATAATGGTCATTTTAGTGATGTACTGTGTGTTCCAAGAATTTCCTGCAATTTGTTATCAGTCTATCAGATTACTCATTCTGGTGAAGGTAAAACTGTGACCTTTACACCTCACCAAGTTATAATCAAGGATTTTAAAGATCCTCAAGAGGTCCTAGCTACCGGAATTGTTGATGGTATTACCAGGTTGTACAAGTTTAACAACTTTGGGTCATCACCTTTCCCTTCAATTTTTGTTGCTCATAGTGATAACTTGAGCAAACTTTAGCATGAGCGATTTGGTAACTTAAATTATCGCTCATTGCAACAACTATGTAAATAAAATATGGTGACAGGTCTTCCGATGGTATCTTGCAGAGATGGTGTTTGTTCCAGTTGTGTACTCGGAAAACATCATCGGGACAGTTTTGACAAACGTGCCTCTTGGCATGCCTCGTTTCCCTTGGAGCTTGTGCATAGTGACTTGTGTGTTCCTCTTCCATCTGCTTCCTTTTCTGGTTTCAAATATTTCTTAACTTTCATTGATGATTACACTAGATACACTTGGGTTTATTTCCTAAAACTTAAGAGCGAAGTATTTAACATGTTCTTGGCCTACAAGGCCCTTGTTGAAAAAAAATATGGTCATCAAATTATTAAGTTAAGATCTGACAATGGAGGAGAATATGTTAACAAACAATTCACTACTTTTTGCACTGAACAAGGCATCCAACAACAGCACACTGTTCCATATACACCACAACAAAATGGTGTAGCTGAGCGGAAGAACCACACTTTAAAAGAAATGGCTAATTGTATGATCTAATCTAAGGGACTAAGTCTTCAATTTTGGGTTGAAGCCATAAATTGTGCAAATTACATAGTTAATCGCACCCCCACAAAAGCATTACAAGGTATAACACCAGAAGAAGCATGGAGTAAAACTAAACCTGATGTAAGTCACTTTCGTGTGTTTGGTAGTGAAGCATGGGCTCACATTCCGGATGAAAAACGGAAAGCGTTGCAGCCTAAAAGTGAAAAGTGCATATTTGTTGGATATTCTGAAGATGTAAAAGGTTATAGACTTCTTCAACTACATTCTTATGATATAATCATTAGAAGAGATGTTAAATTTGATGAAAATCTCTTGGCCTGCGAGCCTAACTCGGCGATTGTGCCATCTTTGGCCTGCGAGCCTGATTCGACGTTTGTGCCTTCTTCTTCTTGTTCCAACTTCCTTGACAGGTTTCCAACTCCATTTTCTGATAATGACAGTGAGGATGAAAATCCACCTCCACCTTCTCATGTTCCTCCAGTTGCACCAGCACAAGTTCTTCCTCGATGGGTCCGTTCAACATGTGAAGCAGCTGGTGATCTTGCTGGTGATCCTAGAGATCAACGTCGAACACGTTCTCAGTTTCAGCGAGCCTCTTCTCTTTTAGCTCAAGTTTCCGAGAATCATGATCCAGAAACTTTTGCAGAAGCTTCAGGGAATCTAGATTGGGATGCAGCCATGGATGAAGAATATCGTTCCTTAATGGCGAACGATACTTGGGATCTTGTACCTCTTCCAAAAGGAAGAAAACTTGTCAGATGTAAATGGGTCTACAGAACTAAGTATGCATCAGATGGAAGTGTTGAAAGACTTAAGGCAACATTAGTTGCCAAAGGTTTTTCCAAAGTTGAAGGGATTGACTACAATGAAACCTTTGCTCCTGTCACAAAAATGAACTCCATTTGCCTTGTTCTTTCCCTTGCAGCCTTACATAACTGGGAAGTCCATCAAATGGATGTCAAGTCTACCTTCTTACATGGTGATTTACAGGAGGAAATTTACATGGAACAACCTCTTGGATATGTTCAGAATAACTTTAGCCTTGTCTACCGCCTTAAGAAATCCTTATATGGCCTTAAGCAAGCTCCTAGAGCTTGGTATGCCAAAATGGATAGCTTTCTCCTTGACACTAGTTTTTCTACATGCCATTCTAACCCCAATGTCTATACCAAGAAAGTAGGAAACCATCTCATCATACTTGTTCTATATGTTGATGACCTTATTCTTACTGGTAGTGACCCTAAGCTTATAACCCATGTGAAATCCAGTCTTAAGAAAAATTTTGAAATGTCAGACTTAGGAAATTTGCTTTATTTTCTTCGTCTCCAAGTCCTGCAAACCAAAGAAGGAATCTTTCTTTCTCAGTCTAGGTATGCTTGTGACCTTCTTCGTCGCTTTTACATGGAAGATTGTACACCAACCCGTTCTTCCTTCCAGTCTGGAGTCAAACTTTCTACCACTTGTACTTCACCTGAAGTCGATGCCACCTTATATCGTGAGCTTGTTGGTAGTCTCTTATACTTGACTCATTCTCGTCCTGACCTTTCCTTTTCCGTTGGTCGTGTTGCCTGTTATATGCAGACACCTCATGAAAGTCATTGAAAAACAGCTAAAAGAAGACTTCGATATATTCGAGGTACAGTTCAGTTTGGGATTCATTACAGTACAGGGGGGAAACCTTTGTTGGTTGGTTTCACTGATTCAGATTGGGCCGGCGATCCTGATGATTGAAAGTTTATTGCAGGTTGTGTTTTCAGTCTGGGATCTGGACCTATTACTTGGGCTTGTAAGAAACAACAATCTCTTGCTCTTTCTTCAGCAGAGGCAAAATATCGAGCAGCAGTTAATGCCAGTCAGGAAGCTTTATGGCTTCGACAGATCCTTTCAGAGTTTGGATTCGAGCAACAGCAGCCTACTCCACTTTGGTACGACAATCAAAGTGCCATCAAGCTTGCCAAAGATCCAGTTCTACATCAATGCAACAAACACATTGAGCTACATATGCACTTCATCAGAAATATTGTTCATGATCGTGTTCTTGAAGTGCTCTTTTGCCCTACAGATGATCAAGTTGCAGACATCTTCACCAAGTCTCTTACATAAGCGAAGCTTTCTAAATTTCGATCTATGTTAGGAGTTCAGGAACTTATCATTAAGGGGGGATAGGCTCTAATGCCTCCTTCCTTATCCTAATAGTGTCACTTTTGTAAATCCTTCAATCCTATCCCAAGTTGTTCTTAAGGGGGGATGTTAGGATATTTAGACACTTAGGAGTTAGTTAAGATCAACTTGTGTAATATATCCGTTAGGGATAGTGTGTTTCTTTAGTATGCATTTGCAAATACTTAATCCGACGGTCACGATATGTTCCCTACATAGAGTGATCTGATGGCTCAACTTCTCTTAGATCAAACCCAACCTTGATCCGTGGCTTAACACCCGATTGGTCCATGATCTCTATTTAAAGAGCATGGAGGGTCATTGTTTAGTTGACCGATTATGAGAAGCTCATTTGTAACTTTCTTTCTTTGCATAATAAATTGTCCCGTAGAAGCTATTTGGCCAGGGCCGTGGAGTGTTTCCCTCAAGAGGGTTTAAACCACGTCAAAACATCGGTGTGTTGATCTATTATTTGTTTGTGTGAACTGGTTGCTCTTGGTGTTCGGTCCTTTGGTAGTACCCTGTGTACTCGAACAATACTTAGACTGAGAAAGAAATATTCATTCTTTGGTTTGCAGGACTTGGAGACCAAGAAAATAATGCAAATGTCCTAAGTCTGACATTTCAAAATTTTTCTTAAGACTGGATTTCACATGGGTTATAAGCTTAGGTTCACTACCAGTAAGAATAAGGTCATCAACATATAGAACAAGTATGATGAGATGGTTTCCTACTTTCTTGGTATAGACATTGGGGTTAGAATGGCATGTAGAAAAACCAGTGTCAAGGAGAAAGCTATCCATTTTGGCATACCAAGCTCTAGGAGCTTGCTTAAGGCCATATAAGGATTTCTTAAGGCGGTAGACAAGGCTAGAGTTATTCTGAACATATCCAAGAGTTTGTTCCATGTAAATTTCCTCCTGTAAATCACCATGTAAGAAGGTAGACTTGACATCCATTTGATGGACTTCCTAGTTATGTAAGGCTGCAAGGGAAAGAACAAGGCAGATGGAGTTCATTTTTGTGACAGGAGCAAAGGTTTCATTGTAGTCAATCCCTTCAACTTGGGAAAAACCTTTGGCAACTAACCTTGCCTTAAGTCTTTCAACACTTTCATCTGATGCATACTTAGTTTTGTAGACCCATTTACATCTGACAAGTTTTCTTCCTTTTGGAAGAGGTACAAGATACCAAGTATCGTTCGCCATTAAGGAACGATATTCTTCATCCATAGCTGCATCCCAATCTGGATTTCCTGAATCTTCTACAAAGGTTTTTGGATCATGATTCTCGGAAACTTGAGCCAAAAGAGAAGAGGCTCGCTGAAACTGTGAATGTGTTCGACGTTGATCTCTAGGATCACCGGCAAGATCACCAGTTGCTTCACATGTTGAATAGACATATCAAGGAAGCAGTTGTGCTGGTGCAACTAGAGGAACATGAGCAGGCGGAGGTGGATTTTCATCCTCACTGTCATCATCAGAAACTGGAATTGGAAACATGTCAAGGAAGTTGGAAGAAGAAGAAGGTACAATCGCCGAATCAGGCTCACAGGCCAAAGATGGCACAATCACCGAGTTAAGCTCACAGGCCAAGAGATTTCCATCAAATTTAACATCTCTTCTAATGATTACATCATGAGAATGTGGTTGAAGAAGTCTATAACCTTTTACATCTTCAAAATATCCAACAAATATGCACTTTTCACTTTTAGGCTGCAATGCTTTCTGTTTTTCATATGGAATGTGAGCCCATGCTTCACTACCAAACACACGGAAGTGACTTACATCTGGTTTGATTTTAATCCATGCTTCTTCCGATGTGATACCCTATAAAACTTTAGTGGGGGTGCGATTAAATATGTAATTTGCACAATTAATGACTTCATCCAAAAATTGAAGACTTAGTCCCTTAGATTGGATCATATAATTAGCCATTTCTTTTAAAGTGCGGTTCTTCCATTCAACTACACCATTTTATTGTGGTGTATATGGAACAGTGTGTTGTTGTTGGATTCCTTGTTCAGTGCAGAAAGTAGTGAATTTTTTGTTAACATATTCTCCTCCATTGTCAGATCTTAACTTAATAATTTGATGACCAGATTGTTTTCAACAAGGGCCTTGTAGGACAAGAACATGTTAAATACTTCGCTCTTAAGTTTTAGGAAATAATCCCAAGTGCGTCTGGTGTAATCATCAATTAAAGTTGAGAAATATTTGAAACCAGAAAAGGAAGTAGATGGAAGAGGACCAAACAAGTCACTATGCACAAGCTCCAAGGGAACCGAGGCGTGCCAAGAGGCACGCTTGTCAAAACTCTCCCGATGATGTTTTCCAAGTACACAACTGGAACAGACACTATCCCTGCAAGATACCATCGAAAGACCTGTCACCATATTGTCTTTACATAGTTGTTGCAATGAGCGATAATTTAAGTAACCAAATCGCTCATGCCAAAGTTTGCTCACGTTATCACTACGAGCAACAAAAAATGAAGGAAAAGGTGATGACCCAAAGTTATTAAATTTGTACAACCTGGTAATATCATCAACAATTCCGGTAGCTAGGACCTTTTGAGGATCTTTAAAATCCTTGATTACATGTGATGAATCTGCAATAAATAATTAACGAAAAAACACGAGATAACAGAAATAACATAACTTAGAATCACTTTTATATTGATCGCAGGCCACTTCGAGGGGGCAACCTTCTTTGAGCAAGCTCAATACAAATAAATTCACCATACCTTCATTGGTCTTAACACAAAATTATATACTAAGTCTAGGTGCCAATACCATGGGTCAATACCATGTGTCAATACAAACCATGGGCCAATACAAGATATGGATCAACAATTACTACGGGACGACTTACAAAGCATATGCGTCCAACAACAATAATACAAACTATGGATCAACAAATACTACGGGACGACTTACAAAGCATATGCGTCCAACAACATAATGCTAACAAAGTAAATAGAAGGATTGACATGGGTTCTTAACATCCCCTCTCCCTTAGAAAAAGCTTTGTCCTCAAAGCTTTAGATGTGGAAATTGATGCAGAATATGGAGTGGTTCCCCTGTAGCATCCTTGGGTTGCATTCCGGCCCACTGACGCCTTTTGAGTTTCAGGGAGGATTGTTTGGAAGGATGTAGATGAAGAAGGACCATATTAGCTGAGTGAAAAGTGCACTCAGAACGATGCTGATCAGCTTGTTGTTTTAGTCGAATTCTTGCTATGTGAAGATTGTCCTACAGAATGAGAAGAATTTGATCACGGTTTCGAAGAACCGAGTCAATTGCCTGAACTGCGGAGCTGTTGAGCGTATAGGGAAGAAGAACTGGTGGTGCCTGTGCATAAACTGTTTCATATGGTGTCCTTTTAGATGTGGTATTGTACCACTGGAGCGCTTCTAGGAAATACAAAGAAATGGCTATCCACATCTGTGTAGGGATGGGAAAGGGTTCGAGCAGTCCCAAAAGGAGTGTCGTTTCACCCTTGTTGACCTGGAAAATATCATAGTCATCCACCATCTATTGAATTGTCATTTTCAGTCCCTGCCAAAAGAAGTTACATTGTTCTCGGTCATACATTTTGAGGAACCCAGAGTGCCCTACTGATGAAGAAGCATGGAGTTCATAGAAGAGATAGCCATGTTGAACAGATTGCAACCAATTTGGAACAAGGAGAGAAATAACTGTAAGAGAAACGAGGTCATCGAATGTGCGAGAAGGAGCATCTGCCACCATATTATCCTTACCCTTCTTGTAAGTGATCGCAGAGGCATAACCCATGAGTTAGATAACCCATTTCAGGTGTGCTGGGGAGGAGACCCATTGTTCCAGGAAATTTTCTAGACTCTGGAGATCAGTCTTGATGCAAAAATAATTCCCTAATAGGTATGGCTGCCACTTCTGTACTGCATGCAAAATAGCCATCATTTCCTGCTGAGATGTACATGCGGCTAAATTCATACAGGAAAGGTTTCTTGAAGGTGACAAGCCCACTGGTTCAGCAAGGACACCTGCATATCTGTCAAAGGAAGTGGGGAGACCATTGATGGGTGCATCTGAATGGAACGGATTTGAGCGATGACACCATGTGAATTCTGCTTAAGGATCTTTTTCATGCGATGTGAACTGATGATGCAGAGAGACCCTTTTTGTAAGCCCTTAAATTTGTCTTGTTTCCCATTGACTGAAAATTGCATCCAAAGTTCAGCAAAATCCCATAAGATGGGGCCAAGTGTGCGTAACCATTGAACGCCCAAAACCACATCACATCCTCCTAGGGACAAGGAAAACATGTCAGAGTGCAGGTTATAATATTCCATAGAGATACGCACATTGTGACACTTCCCCTTGCAAGGTAAGGTGCCCCCATTGGAAACCATGACTTCAAAGTTGGTGCAAGGATGGAAAAAACAATCAGCATGTTTGGCGAACCGAGGGTCAATGAAGTTATGAGTGCTACAAGAATCAATGAGTATTGTAAGAGGAAGATGCTTGAAGTAACCCCTGACCCGCATTGTTTGGGGGGTGGTGACGTCATATAAAGCATGGAGAGATATCTCTTGTTGTTCATCCTGAGATGGGGTGTATATAGGTGGCTCCTGAATGTCGACCTGATCATCCATTGTATCTGGAGTTTCTTAACCAAGTGTAGAGGCAGGAAGAGAATCCATATCCAAGAGATAGAGATTTTGTTGAACACATCTATGTCCCCAAGTGGATTTCTCATCACAATTATAGCAAAGCCCTTTTTCTCTGCGTGCTTGCATCTCTATTTCAGACAAATGCTTTATAGGAGTTGGTCGAGGAGATGGCGGGATGGGAGGTCGTTGAGAACCCATATTGCGGAAGGGAACAAAAGTGGGTTTGGAGCACTGTTGGGCTGCAATCTTGTCTTCTGCCAACTTAGCCAACCCTAGGACTTCCAGCATTGTGTTGGGACATAACATTTTAACCTCTGGCCGTATTTCATCCTTAATACCACTGATAAAACAACTCCTGTAGAATTCATCAGACAATCCTTCTATGTGATTGGCTAGTTTCTCAAATTCTGTCTGATACTCTCTCACAGTGCCACTTTGACGAAGTTTAGTGAGTGCTCCGGTGAAGTCATCAAAAGCACTAGGACCAAATCGTTGCAAAAGGAGTTGGAAAAAATATGTCCATTTTGGCTCATCATGAGCTTTGATGTACCAACGGTACCATTGAAGGGCTTCCTGTTTCAAATGAAAGGATGCAAGTGGAACTTTTTGGACATCAAAAGCATTATGCAGACTGAAATATTGTTTTGCATGATAGATCCAGCCAGTTGGATCAGTACCATTAAAGCAAGGAAATTCAAGCTTCAGACCATGGAAATTGCTGGAAGAAGAGAACCCATTAGCTGCCGAAGATTCGTGATGTCGGTTATTGTTCATGGCTGAATGCTGAAGATGGAGGCTGAGAAATTTTTCATCTAGATCTTGGAGTTTGGTTTGGATGGCTGCAAGTGCTTCCTCCATGATTGTTTCTCTTTCACAGGTGACAACCATAACCAGGAGTTTTTTTGGGGGGGGTAATGGATAGAAAACCACAAACAAAAGCTTATTTAGTAAAGGGAAATTTGGATTTAGGAAAAACTCGGAGGGGTAATTGAGGTTTAACTAGGTTTTGGACACGTTCTGATGGATAGGGAAGCCAAAAATGGGGATTTCAGAAGCGGGGTGAAAGAATGAGAAAGTTTGGCAGAGAGGGACAAAGAAAGAGAATTAGGAAAGGGACTTTGTGGTAAAATTTGAAGGCGATTGGGTGAAATCCGAAGAAGTTATGGAAAACCCTAAAAATAGACAAATGTGAGATTTCGGGTTTTGGGAAGTGGAATTTCGGATAGGGTCCTCAGGAATGAAATATGCAGAATGGGATTACCGGGGTGTCAGGGAAGTTTCAAGGGAAACAGAGTGAAAACAAGGGAGATATGGCCAAAAAACTGTTTGTTTGTTTGTTTGTTTTTGTTTGTTTTTTGTTTTGTTTTTTTTTTTTCCAGGAATGGATCTGCAATGGCGCAGAAGGGATCTGAAATAGATAGATCTGCAATGGTGCGAAATTGATCGGAAATAGAAGGATCTGAAACGACGCTGACTAGATTGAAAACGGTTGGATCTGAAATAGATCTGAAACGACTGGAGCTGGAACGGCTTTCAGAATGGATTTGAAACGGCGCGACAGTGATCAGCAATAGTTCAGCTAAAAATATATATGGACCCTAGGTATGTGCAGCTTCCTAACATTTCAGGGGTTTCACGCGACCACCAATGTTGTCTGAAAACTTGCATATTGGGGCACTACCCCTCACTCCACGGCTCAGGTAAAACTGATAACCGCTTTGCCACAAACGAAAGCTCTTGGTTTACCTCACGGGTAGGAACTAGTCAATCAGGTAGGGGTCGTTGTCCTTTTCGCTGGCAGGTCCTCTCAATGGGCCAACTACTTTTGGGTTCCTGTGGTACTCCTCATAATGAGTTTTAGGGCTTATGCCCAAGTACTTCCCATAGTTAAGTGGATCGGGATTATTCCCAGATCTGAAGCTGTAACAGATGCGAAATTTGTTTTTGGTAGAAATTTCACCCAGCGAGCCCAAGAAAGTGCTCTGATACCAGATGTGATGAACCTGCAATAAATAATTAACGAAAACACACGAGATAGAAGAAATAATAGAACTCAGAGTCACTTTTATATTGATCGTAGGCCACTTCGAGGGGGCAAGCTCCTTTGAGCAAGCTCAATACAAATAACTTCACCATACCTTCATTGGTCTCAACATAAACTTATATACTAATTCTAGGTGCCAATACCATGGGTCAATACCATGTGTAAAAAAAAACCATGGGTCAATACAAAATATGGATCAACAATTACTATGAGACGACTTACAAAGCATATGTGTCCAACAACAATAATACAAACTATGGATCAACAAATACTACGGGACGACTTACAAAGCATATGCATCCAACAACAATATACTAACAAAGTAAATAGAAGGGTTGACATGGGTTCCTAACATTACAACTTGGTGAGGTGTAAATGTCACAGTTTTACATTCACCAGAATGAGTGATTTGATAGTCTGATAACAAATTGCAAGAACTTCTTGGAACACATAGTACATCACTGAAATGACCATTATCTACTGGAACTGTTCCAGTTCCTACAACACTTAGAGATCTATCATCACCAACAAATATTTTTTTGGTGTTACATTCATGCATAGTAGAGAAGATGGCTTGATCCTTAGCCATATGATAAGATGCTCCAGAATAAACGAGCCATTCATTTGAAGTAGAAGAAGAAGATGAATTATAAGAATAACTAGAAGCATAAAGTGCATGTCCATGAGAGGTAGATTCTGAAGGCGAATCTAGGCTAATGTGGTGCTTCTTCATTGCTGCTTCCGAGGCTGCCATCTTCTTGAAACACTTAGATTCATCATGATTATATTTCCCGTAATGGTTGCAATGACGCTCAGTCTTCTTGCCTTTCGGCTTGGATCCTTTGTAATTTTGTAAAGAAAGAGCTGACTGAGAGGGTTTGGGACCCTTGTTTGACTTATTATTGTGAAAATTTTGTTTTTTGGGAGGCTTGGACTTTTCTTTCTATTGGGACAATAAGGCTTTCCCAGATGTATCTGCATTGTTAATTATTCCAAGATGGATGAGCTTATCTTTCTCTCTAATCAAAGAATAACAAAAGGATTCAATACTAGGCTCTTGATAGCTAGTTGCATTCAAGGATTCTTTCATGGAGTAAAATGTAGATACAAAAACAAAATATGCAGGTCCAAGTTTGGAAAGAATATGATGAATGCATTGTTTGTCTTCCCTCTTAATATTGCATTCTTCACATAAGAGTTTAAGAGTTTTGTACTTAGATAAATAATCTTGTATGCATGAAAAATCACTTGGATTTAAAGAAATCAACTTATTTTCGAGTTGGTGACCTCGAATTTCATTGTGTTTACCAAACAAAGATTGCAACTTGTCCCAAGCAGCATCAGGTTCATCAATTCCAGATATGTGGAATCGTAAATCAGTAGATATTGACATTCCAATAAATCCACGAGCTTCGTCACATCTATTTTCCCATTTTATTTTCTTATCATCATCAGTGGGTTCTGTTTCTTTCCCTGAGGTAATTTTGAAAATTCCCCTACTTCGTAGAACATCCTCCGTATGAGATTTCCATGAGAAATAGTTGGAACTAGTAAGTAGAATATCACAAGGGGAGGCCATATTTGTAAATTGATGGTTGTAAAAACATAAATCAATGGTCTATATGCGAAGAGCTCGGAAAAATAGGCGGTTTAAAAAAAAATGGCAATGAAAACTGACTACGTATGATGAAGTTATGCTTGATCAAAGAAAATGTTGAAGATGTCCCTAATAGTGACGTAACAGATAGAGAATGACCAGCTAAAAAAAGAACTCCCTCTTCCCAAGATGAACCTTTGACAATCAATTTACAAGAAAGTTGCTTTAAGTGAATCACTTTTATAAAATAAGTGATTTCACTTTTACAATGATGTTACTTAGCAATAAAAATGAACTTAAGTGACTCACTTTTTATTTTTATTATTATTATTTAAGTGAGATGCACTTTTACAATAAAGTAACTTGAAAATAGAAATTGCATGCACTTTTTCTTTTAAAAGTAACTTCCTAAGATTTGAACTCAAGACCTATTAAGGAATAAAACAACTTTGAACCAAGTGAGCTAGATTAAAAGGTATGTAAAATATGGGAAGGAGGAAGGTTTTTTTCTTTTTTACTCTTCTTGCTCGGTTTCCGTGCTTGCCTTTTTTCCTGCAAATCACACCATAAACCAAAACAATTTTTTTTTCCACACTTTTGGGGTTAGATCTCATTAGCTTGCTCGGAAAGTCTATGTTTTCTCTCTATTTCTGATTTGCTGAGATCGCACAAGGTGCACAACAAAGAGCATACACAGCCGAGAAAAACTCTTTCCCTTTCTGTTTCTGATTTGCTGAGATTGTACAAGGTGCACGAAAAAGAGCATATGTAGACAGGGAAAGCAACAATCCGAAACTAAAAAATCTAATAATAAAAACTAATAAAATATGAGATATTTTTTTCTTTTTAAAACAAAAAATAAAAAAGCATCACTGTAACATTATACCTTCAGATCTGATGAAATACACGTTTCTTAAGCAACCGGGAACCATTTTCGATCAAACGAAAACTATTTCCCAATGGAAACAGTGCTCCGAACGCAATGGAATACCTCTCACAGCCTAGAAATGAACAAAAATACCAGAACCAGAAACCCTTTCAAGTTTCGGCAACAACAGTTCAAGATCTAGATCATAACTGGAAGCGACTCTTCATAAAAGCTCTGATACTATGTTCGGGTACACAAGGAACTCCCAAAAGACCAAACACCTAGAGCAACCACTTCACACAAACAGATCACAGATCGATACACCGATGTTTTGACATGTGTTATTCATGGGTGATAGGTAAATGTATTGACGATATCACATAGACTTCTACAAAAGGAAATAGATCAAGGTCTATGAAGGCATACCTTATTAATGACGTTCGATCTTAGCTTTCTCTTGCTCCTTCGATCAATCCTCGACTTGATCTTTCGTTTGAAGAACCTGCAATACAAAGATACCTTCCTCAACGTATCTTGACTCATATAACAATGATGAAATTGAAATACAATTTAGACATCAAATACAATCAAGCATTTAATCCAAACAAACATGCAATCCATTAGACATTTGATTGGGATGGGAAGGGCATTTCAACCTTTATTCTCAAAAGTAAATAATCAGTATAATTATACCTGATCATTCAGAGTGTTTGTGCAACCGGATCCTGGGCTCCTGCTCTTCATACTAACTTTGGAATTCCTCCAACATAACAACCCTTAATGCATAGTTTCTCCTCCTCTCTCTCATCTATCCCCCTTGTATTTATGGGACAAGGTAGGCAGTTTGGATCGAGAAGTAGTTTGATTGGGAAGTTGGGGAAGTTGCAAAATCAACTTCAACTAATCCCAATTCGTCAAATTAATATATTTTTGTTTACTTTTTAAGGTGTACACTACTTTTCTTAAGTGTAGTAGCGTTCAATATGCAACTTTCCTGCTTTACAACCAGCATTTGCAAGATTTCTGAAGCTGTATGCTACTCTATTGAAGCAAAGTAGAGTATTTCGGAGGCAAAACACTACTTTAATGAAGTGGAGTAGAGTATTTCTGGAGGCAAACGATACTATCATGCTTGTAGGGTAGCGTTTTTCCCTAAAAGTAGGTAAAAAGAGAGTTATGTCAGCTGCAGAGGGGTAAGTCTAGTCCATTCATCATCTAGGGTCATCATGCTCTTCAATCCAAGTTGTCCTTTTGTGTGATCAACAACTAGATGTGATCACGGACGAAGAAGTGCAGTTTTGACCTATAACAGATGCCCCCTAATGTGTGAGGTCAGAGGGAAGCAATGGCCGAAATACATTATAATTCCAAGTCTGTAGAGGAGTAGAAAACCATAGAACCAAGTCACAGAAGTACCTGAAATAACGATCAAGGTCGGTGAACAATTACAATATTGACATCATATAGATGTGTAGCATAATACAACATGATCTCCGATACATAACTAGGAGATGTATATATAGCATGGCCACTGAAATACAAGCATGGATCCATGTCAGAATGAGAGATCATAGCTATAACAACAAACTGGATCTATGTCTCATGGAGAGCCAAAAATGAGTGAAGCTCAGTCTTGCACAACTTGGGTGATAACATAATGAGGTAATTCTATCAAAATCCCAAGGTCTTCATCCAAACAACCCAAGGTACAAACCCTAACCATGTGAATAAATGAGCTGAAAGTCGAACATGGGGGGTATCGTTTGATTATCGGTCATTGATGTATACTATTAAAAAATGCGAGGGCTTCCACCGATAATGATAATGGGGCCCAAGGTACCTAGTACGATCCAACAAGTGTGAATAAGTGGACTTGATGTCAAACACTTGAGGAACCTGTCAAATAAGAGACATTGATGTATTCTCATAATTCAACAACGAGTGAAATTGCCACTGGTCACTTCAATCCCCAAGGTACTAACCGAAACTCTAAACTTCATTCCCAGAGAAAAATGAGTTGATGTTGATGGGAAGAAGTCCGCTGGAAGGGAGGCCTTAAGGCATCCTCCATCATCCAACACGAGGAACACTCAAATGGTATGAGCTAATGTGGAGTAGTACAAGTAACAAGACTGACACTAAGGTGGCCGACACATGAGGTCAAGGTAAACTGTAGAATGGCTGACACAAGCTATATCCTTGAACAGTGAGCACAACACAAAGTGACTTAGGTAGTTTTCAACATGATGGGGAAGTGATATAAGCCTGCAATGTAGGAGACATTAGCAGACCCTCCATGTGGTTGGAAGAATAACCAACCAGGGGAGTAAACAACTCGGAGATCAGGTTCACACTAAGGTCAAAAACTAAACCCAACTGAAATGATAGACTCAAATAGGTGCCTTGTTCAAGGATAGGACTGACTGAACTTCCTTTGAAACTGTAAGATGTGATATACCCTTCTTATCCCTTATTCTTTTTAGATAAAAGAATACCTTTCTTGTTGTTTTAATGAGTCCAAGAAAGAATGAAAACTCAATAGATCCAACCATGTAAAGAGTTTAACGAGCCCATGGGAGGAAGACTCAGGACCTTCTTCATTGTTTACAGAGTTTGAAGAAGAGATAGAAAAATACTTATAGTACTGATCTCTCGATTTTAATATTGAGCCGAGATCTGTTCTTGCTCGTCGGTGTTTTCAATTTTAAGGAGTTTGAAAAACTTAAACAATAACTCCATTCACCTACTCGTGGATTTTAATATCGATCCCAAGTAGGTTAATGCTCACTGGTGTTTTCCTATTTATAGAGTCTAAAAAACTTAAACAATCCTCTATTTACCCTCTCGTGGATTTCACATCGAGCCCGAGTAGGTGAGTGCTCGCTTGGTGTTTTCATGTTTTGAGAGCCTGAAAACCCTAAAGAAGGCTCCAAAAGGTCATTTTTCGTAAAGTTAGTCTCCTCCCCCGAAAAAGTGCAAAACAATGGAAGAAGAACTCTTCTAGCCACGGATGACTAGAGTATTCCTTTTTCGTAAGTAATCCGCAAACGTCCAGAAAAGAGTTAAACTTTTACTAAAGCGGATGTCGCTTTCAGTTCCTTTAATGAGCTTGAAGAGGACAAGTTTGCTTGACAATCTTGTTTAGGTTTTAATAGTCCAAACAAGAGCTTAAAATGACAGCTTCTAGGATCATAACACATGACCTGCCAAAGACTAGGATCTCAACAACCAAGTTAGTATTAACGACAAAAAATCTTAAATGACATGAAATTTTAACCATAAAGTACTTAATGAGGTCTGTCAATAAAGAAATTAAGTCATAATAGATTGATGCTATGAAAATCTAGTGAAAATTTGAGAAACATAGGTTAAATTCATCTCATCAACATTTATAGGTATTAACGATTAAATAGAACCCTTTTTTATGAAATTTGAAACTATAGACTTTTCACAAAAGTGGGTAAAAAATCAAATTCAAATTCATATATGTAATCTCAATTTGAAAACTCAAATATCACATTTGGGAATTTGTAAGGCAAGTTTTGGAGCAAACCCTTGATCTTCATCCATTCATAGCGATCAAATCGAGCAACCATTCAACTTCAAACCTCTTCCAAGTAAGCTATTTTCATCCTTGCATTTTGATGGTTCATTTGTCATTTTCATGCTTTAAATCACTTATCTAGCCATGCTCAACTCGTGATTTTTGTGTACGCTACTGTATAAGGGTAGAGTAGACTATTTTTTAAGGTGAACGCTACTGTTCCTCAAGGACAATAGCGTCCAAATGTGACTGTGTGGTTATAGAGTAGTGTTTTTTTCTGGATATGTCTAGAAAATGCTGAAAAACTAAAAATCGACCCTTCTTTTGACAGGATGGCACTTATTTGGAGGGAGAGGGAGCAAGAAGAGATGGATAGGGTGGCTATGCAAGATCCTACCACTCTCCATGCGCTTAGAATATGTGGTTTGTTGAAATTATACCGAACTGTAAACATGAGGGCACTCAATCGCTTACTTCAAAGACTTGTTCAGTATTGGGATGCCGATGCAAATGTGTTTAATATCCGAGGAGAGACCTTGGAGCTCACTGTTGACAACATATACTTCATTACAGGGATCTCTAGGAGGGGAGATCCTGTAAACCTGAAAGGGACTTCACGTAATGTGGGTGCCATGTCTGTACATGTCCGTACAAGATTATGTGAATGCTTACTGTGTGGAAGGTACTGAGAAATGTGGAAGTCACATTCTCACTTCTACTCTTACAAGCTTCCCTCTGAAGGTTATTATCAGTATGTTGAACTGAATGAGAGGGAGTGTCGCACAACACTTAGCCTCAAAGAACTACATGTACATTGGTATTGAATGTTTGCAAGGTCATGTCTATGATTGGTGCACATGTCTCTTAACAAACATGAAGCTTCAACTCTCGGGGTGTAAGACCGGGAGAATGAAGAACTTTGGATATGGCAGCATCCTTTGTACCTTCTTCTTTGAGAGGGTACTTGCTATTGATGTATATGTAACTTTGGAATGTATTTCATAGATGTATATTGTACTCCTATAGAGATGGTATTATTCCTCTATACGGAAGTGTTTGTATTCCTATAGAGATGTTATTATTCCTCTATATGGAAGTGTCGTAACTTATACTTGATGGGTTATTAGACCACCTTGTTGGGGTCGGCCCTATATAAGTCATGTGGGTTGAAGGGTTATTAGACCACCCTATTGGGGGTCATCCATGTGGGTCAAAGGGTTATTAGACCACCCTATTGGGTGTCGGCCTAGTCAACATTATGTTATGTGGTTAAGTTAAGGCCGACCTAGTAAAGGTTATTAGGCAAGTCAAGTCAAGTATAAATAGAGTGCGGGAGGCACTCTATTCCATCATTCTATTCTCTCTCACACTCTTGGGAGAGTGGCGCACTTGTGAAGGAGGAGAAGCTGCTGCTAGGAGATGTCTATCTCTTATGCTTGGGTTGTATCATTTCTCTATCTATCTATGAGGAAGTTATTGGGGTTTTTCACCTTTATGGTTTTCCCCAAGTAAACTCTGTGTCTCTTGTGTGCTTGAATTATTGTGTCCATGATTGATATGTTGTAGATATGATATGTTGTACATGTTATTCTCTCAGTTAATATCCTAGATTACTTTGAAATTCTGAAAATCCAACACTTGCTCTTAGCTTGGGCATGCCTTTGCCCCCAGTCATTCCTCGTGAGCCAAGATTGGACCGTTGGGGTGACATTTTTCTCCATTAGGGTGGTGGTGAAAGCCATTTTTGCTATCACACTGATGATTTTTGGGGATGGTGGGAGAGACATGTACTGGAATTTGAGCAATTTCTGTATGCTGGTTTAGACTTCCGTTATGATCCGAAGCTGGTACTTCCTCTAGGTGGTGCCTGGGGAGATACAAGTATGTTTTTGTTTTGAAAATTATTTAATTTTTTCAATTTAAAGTATATAATTTTTATGGTGAGTTTGAAAATACTAAAACAAAGTGTCATATTCAGATGTTGGACCAGTTCGTCTCGAGGGACATCCTACTACTTTCGTGAGGCCCGTTGATGTGGGTGTAGCTGATGCTATGCTAGGGGATATAGAGAGGAAGATGAGTCGGTTGACTCATGACATTCCCACATATCGCATTGAGCATATGCCTATTGACATGTAGGAGGATGTAGTAGGAGTGCCCCCAGCGTGGATTAGATTGCTGCGAAAGGTAGCCAGGCTAGTCATATGTTACCGAGAGGCAGTGGATGTTGATGAGGCACCACCTTCTCCATAGGAGAAGGATATTTAATGTATATTTTTGAGGCCATCGAGCCCAATTTTGTATCTTATGATATGAATTTGTGATAAACCTGTGTTGCAAACTCATACTATTTTTTGATACAGTATCAAATATATATACAGTATCGGCTTATATTTACATGTGTATGTGCAAATGTTTATTTATGGACGTGTATGATACAAATGCCAATCTAGAACATAATTTGCAAATGAATAAGCTAATGCATTCAAATTTCTTGGAATATGTTGATATATGATGGAATCAAACTATCTTTCCAATAATTTAGCTCGCAAAAACTGTCGTAGCAAAACAAGATCTCTAATCTGGTAAACACCTGTCAACTGAAATACAACTAGTTGTGAATCAAGTCTTACCTCCAAATGTGAAATTCTCTGGACAAGAGCATCCCGGAGAAGTTCTATGACCGCACTATACTCATCTATGTTATTCGTTGTGCGACCCAAACAAACCCCCCCCCATGAAGAAACTAGTTGGCCAGTCGGTGAGTAAATGACCCAAGCTACTTAAGCCAACTGTCGGGTGTGGTGACTGGCGCCATCAGCAAATCCTAAAAAGTGTTCAGTCGACATCTGAAACATGAAGCGAGAAAACACACATAAGGTCAACTAACGATCACAAGCAAAAACTAGTTCTACAAAATGTACAACTATAATACATGAAAAAGCACAGTAGCACTTCTTCAAGTAGGGTCAGTGCCTGGGATCTCATGATGAGGCCGGGAAAATATGTCACGGAAATCATTAAAAATATTGGTGTACGGAATGATCTAATCAAGATAACAGTCCGCTCCAATAAAGATATGTTCTATGACCCCAGGTTCAGTGGGAATCTTGACGGGAATGGTTCTCACTGTACTCGCCCTATTCCCTTCAGCAAAAACAACTTGTGAAGTGGAAAGGACAGAGGACCAATCAACATTCTCACTGGGTCTTGAAGGGAACTCACCTCTTTCTATCAAGTTTAGAACAGGAAGTAGATATGTCCCGGGGTGTAAATGTTCCCAAGGTTGTCTCAGGCCTATCATGGCTTCAAAAAATGTTTCGTTAGAAGGAAAAACTGTTTCCAAACAATCAGGAGAGAGGGTAGAGTCCATTGACCATGCAAGAGCAGGGTCCATATCCGACTCAACGGAGACTGGTGGAGTCACGATATGTTCCGTTGCAGCATGCTGTGCTTCTATGTATGCTACTTCTGCAACGGATAAGGGCATTGAAGGTTCTGATACAGTAGGAAGGATCCATGGATTAGTTCTTAAACCGACTGTGAAAGTTTCAGTAGACGTACCTTCATCAGAACGCATAAAAAGAATGGGAGCGGGTAGGTCAAAAGTTCCCATTAATGACCCATAAATTCCTTCTCCTAAACTCTCGCTTGTTAGGGTAGATTGATCAACTAAAGGAATTGTGGATTCCAATGAAGTCTGGTTGTTTTGCCGAGAGAATGAAAGTTGATCGACCGTAACGATCTTGCCTTCGTGCGGGAACATTACAACTCAGAAAAACACTGATGGAATATCTCGTATGGCATATGTCCAGCTCCTGCCTAACAACATATTGTAATCAAGCAGAGGGTCCAAAAATTCAACCTCTACAGCAACTGTATTACCAGAAAGTGTGCAGTCAAATGATGGAAAGACTCCATGTGGATAGAAAGTTCTGCCATCAAATGCAATAAGCAGTGTGTTAGAGGGGGCTAACTCGGGAGAACCCAAGGCTTTCCAACAAGAAATTGACATTACGCACGTAGACGCGCCCTCATCTATGATGGATCGTCTAATGTTCTTAGGACCATGACTCACCTTTATCTGAAGAGCAACGTGATACGGCAACCGGTATTTGATATCATTCATATCAAATCGGGCAGTCATGTTGGATGATTACATACTTCCAATCGCTGCCAGAAGCGCATTTCGTTGTAATGGACAACTTTGCAAAACTTCTAAGGTGGACATCGCACAAGGGGTCTGGGCTAGATCTTCAACCACATTATAGTTGGCAGCAGCCTGTGCGTTGGGATTGTGCGAAGCCCGTTTCAGGACACGTTTCGGGATCTTGGGCAGTGAATCCACAGGTATGTGGAGAGGAGTGGAAGATTCAGGAATATCTTTATCCTTATACTGCGTATCTGGGGTATAATTTCTTTCCCGTGTTTGTAAAAGAGCATCCGAGTTAACCATATTAATCAAAGTTTGATCAACTGAAGCATGGGTGGTGCCCCTGGCATTGGAGGTGCTAGAAGCTGAGCCCTGCCCTTTGGGAAATGGATCCTTCAGGACGACAGGTTTCTTTTCTTGAAGTAGATTCTGGGCTTCTTCGATCAGAGGGCATTGGTGAATGAGGTGATCCTACTTGCAAAGCTTGCAAGGGAACTTAACCTTCTTCTTTTCTCTATTACCCTCCTCAACATTTTCTTTGTTTTTGGGATTTTGTTGGTTCCCATATCCTTTCTTTCCCTTCTTTTTGTTGTTGGGCTGCCAAGGGCCCTTTTGATTAGTCTGAACCTGCTTTACATATTCAGTAGTAGAAGGAGAGGTTGTGATGGAAGTCACTTCTGCAGTCGATTTTTTGACTGATAAGGCATGAACCTGTTTAGTCAATGCTTTGAAAGCTACAGAATCAACTGAACCTACAATGCCGTCAGCATGTGGTCCAGGTTTTGGTCTACCTAGATTAGTGTTTGATTGCGGTGCATCAGGTATAATCTCATAAAGGAGCCCAGACAGAGCATAAACCAAGTCTAGTTGCTGGGTCCTTAGAATGGCTTCTTCTTCCGATGACACCCCAGAAGTAGCTACTTCCTTTGAAATGTAGGGAATGAGTGATTTCAGATACCACTCTAATAAGAATTATGGGGGGATATTGGCCTTATCGAGCCTCTTTCTTCTTTGCCACTCCTGAATATGATCAAATAAATGGGTGGCTTTGTTTTGTCTAAAGGTAGACAAAAGATCTGTCCCAACATCGTACCAAACAGGAAGCTGGAAGTGGTTCAGGAAGATTGTTGCGAGATCCCAAAAATTAAAAAAGGTGGTTGCAGGTAACTCAATGTACCATTTGGCTGTAGCACCAATCAGAGTTCTTTGAAAAAGTCTCAACCTGACAGAATCTTCATTCAACAAGTTCAAAGAACACCAGAGATGAAAAGTGGTGACATGATAACTAGGATCCTCACCAGTTTTACCTTTGAATTTTGGAATCTCTGAAGGTAATTTAGTGGGAACTGGTGGCCATGTAACGTTATGGCACACCGAATTTTTCATCAACTTGGAAAGATATGAAAAATTCAGCATTGCCAGAAATGGTAAACGAGGTCTATAAGATGGCATATAGTCGAGGTGGACGGTGTCGTCATGGTACTCATGACGAGCCTAGTTGTAGAGGGATTTGGCCCAACATTGGGTGTGGAAATCCAAGTGCTAGGTATATGGTATGACTGTTGAGTTGTAGGAGGTGGAGTGGAATTCACTGCATTGTTGGGTCCAAATGTAGGGGTGGCAACCGAGGCGGATGTCGAAGTTGCTTAGCTTGGCATGCCTAAAGTTCCAGCGTTGAAACTGAAGGATGGAGTTGAAGTAGATGTTGTCTGCGATAAACTCGGTGTAGCAGTGTTGGTGAACGAAGGATTAACAATCCCTGTGTTCATACCCATTGTGGGAGTTTGTGGAAATCCTTGTTCCTCTCCTGGGTTTGTCATACTAGGACCAGGTGTGAAAAAATATGCATTATACTCGGGTTGCTGGAAACCTACAGGGACCAGAAGCGGATCGTTAGGTCTGGTAAGAGGAGGGTTGAAAGGAGCGTTGAACTCACTAGAAGTGATGTCCTCAATCTCAACAGTATCAAGACCTTGTTGATCCGGTGTTCTGGATTGTGGTTCACCAGGAACCTCTATTTCACCAGTTGGTTCAAAAAAATCACTGGAGTCTGTCCTCTGTTGTCGCAGTGGTGGTAGTGGCTCCACACTGAGTGGGGGAAGGTTTTGCAACCTTCGAGACCGATGAAGCTGTTGGTCTTCCACAACTACAAAAAGTACCCTAAGTAAAAAAACCTACTGGCCACTACAACTAAGGGGCAAACAACATACCACTAAAAAGTTCCTAAGTAATCAAACCAATCAAACAGATAGCAAATACTCTCGAAAGAAATCCTGGGATGATTAGGGACCAGAATGAACTAACAAAGTACTGACTATCAGTTACGTGGCATCCTCCAGAGGTCCACTAGGTGCAAGCGCTTGAATCACCAAATTGATTCCCCGAGATTACTGCCATATGGGTTACCTTCCACATCTGTCCGAGGTGAAGTGGGAATAACCGCCCATTCTTCCTGTGTAAGATCCTAGAGGTCTGATACTAAGGCTACCATACATACAAAATAGTCCGGGGGGACAGTCGTCAGCCTATTCAAAACGCATGGGAAAGGTAGCTAAGAACGAAGTCTGAAAGGACCCCCGTACGTGAATCGACTTTGGTTTATGGTCGAAAGGAAAGTGAGGGGATATCCTCAATAGTTCCAGTCTCCTATGGCCTTGTGCTTAACTCTGGTTTGAGTAGAGCATCCCAGGTCTATTTGATATATATGGGTTTACCTAAATGAAAGTCCTACTATGATTGTTGGGTAATGAAACTAGTTCCAAGCAGTTTAAGGTGTTTTAAGCTTGAAACTCTAGCCTAAGCTAGTTTGTGTCGTGTATCCCTAAAAAGAAAAATGTTTCTAATTGATTTTATTAAGAATTATTTTAAAGGTTACTTTTTACTCAAGGGGGTAGTGCATTGTGTGGTGTGGTTATAATAGAAAGTAGAGTGCGTGAAATGAAACAACTTTCAAAACAACAAAAGACTCTTTTTCTTTTTCCGTTTATGCTCTTTCAAAAATGAAAACTAAGCAAACCTAAAACAAGTTTCTTTTTTTATTTTCTTTTCGAATTCAAAACAAAGTAAACTACGCTACTTCGAAATGATCATAAGCCTTACTATTTTAAACTACCAAACTCATTTTTTTCTTTTTCAATATATGTAAAAGAAAAAGGACTAAAAAATGGAAGTAATTAATACCTAAAAGAGAGATGCGAGTAAGGAAACAAACTCTAAAGTTCACAACAATCAAATCGATGACTTGATAAATACTTGTCCTACAAATTTTTTTCAAAGGAAAAGAATTTGGGCTTGGAATCAAAGCGAAAATAAAATAGGGATAAAAGACGCTTGTGACGGAAAGGCAAACCTCTACGGTTGCTCCAAAGCACCAAAAACCCTAAGAAAGCTAAGCCAAGCAAAACATAGGCAAGTGAAACAAAGATGACCTTACAAATACAAAGACTCAAATGGAAGCAAACTAAAGTACTTCAACTTACTTGAACTAAAACTGACAAAGCAATCAGGAAGTGTCTGGACTCAAAAACTTTTGAAAACACCCTAAGGACTCAACTTGGGGTCAAAACCCTAAATCAAAGGACAAGACACTGTTGGAGTGTACTAGTGTTGCAACAAACACAAAATGTTGTTAACAAAGGTTTGTATACCTGCAACAAATAACTAAGGCACAAACATGCAACTATGGTCACCAAGGAACAAGGCACAGTCTTCAAAAAGAGTCACAAACAAGCAAGACACCTCAAAAAGTACCCAAGCAAGCAAAATATGACCTAAGGGACTTAGGAGGAGAAAACAATACTCAACAAAGGCATAAAGACCTCAAGAATCAGTTAAGAAGACAAGGCAAGAGGCTGGAAATCAATCCAAACAAGTGGAAATCCAATCCCAAAAGCAGACAGAGACTTACAAGAAAAAACTCTACTGTGCAGTATATAGACCTGCGTACACTGGGAGGTGTACCCTACTGTGCAGTAGGAAAACCAACATTTTTCAGCATGTGTACTCTACTGTGTAATAGGTAAAGTAGCATTTTTTCCAAGGTGTACGCTACTATGTGCAAGGGATACAATCATTTTTGCCAAAGAAGGCTTAAAATAAGCTTCAAAACTTTAAACTGGAATGAGTCAAGGAATGGAAACAGGCTACAGTAACCTATAAAGCCTCTCAGAGGATCAAAAAGATCAAAAATTACTGGAAAGAAAGTTAAATGAGTCTCCTAGAACAGAAAACAACCGGTCCCCAATGGAGTCGCCAGTTTGTTGTTCGGGAAATCTACCCTATAGTGAGGAGAGGGACACTACCAACTTCTGGGGTGACATGTAAATGCATTGACGATATCACATAGAATTCTACAAAAGGAAAGAGATCAAGGTCTATGAAGGCATACCTTATTAACAATGTTCAATCCTAGCTTTCGCTTGCTCCTTCGATCGATCCTCAACTTGATCTTCCATTTGAAGAATCTGCAATACAAAGATACCTTCCTCAGCGTATCTTGACTCATATAACAATGATGAAATTGAAATACAATTTAGACATCAAATACAATCAAGCATTTAATCCAAACAAACATGCAATCCATTAGACATTTGATTGGGACGGGAAGGGCATTTCAACCTTTATTGTCAAAAGCAAATAATTAGTACAATTATACCTGATCATTCAGAGTGCTTGTGCAACTGGATCCTAGGCTCCTGCTCTTCACACTAAATTTGGAATACCTCCAGCATAAAAACCCTTAATGCATAGTTTCTCCTCCTCTCTCTCATCTATCCCCCTTTATTTATGGGATAAGGTAGGCAGTTTGGATCGAGAGGTAGTTTGATTGGGAAGTCGGGGAAGTTGCAAAACCAACTTCAACTAATCCCAATTCGTCAAATTAATATATTTTTGATTAATTTTTAAGGTGTACGCTAATTTTCTTAAGTGGAGTAGCATTCAATATGCAACTTTCGTACTTTACAACCAGCGTTTGCAAGATTTCTGAAGCTGTACGCTACTATATTGAAGAAAAGTAGAGTATTTCTGAGGGAAAACGCTACTTTAATGAAGTGGAGTAGAGTATTTCTGGAGGCAAACGCTACTATCATGCTTGTAGGGTAGCGTTTTCCCCTAAAAGTAGGTAAAAAGGAATTTTGTCATCTCCAGAGGGGTAAGTCTAGTTCATCATCTAGGGTCATCATTCTCTTCAATCCAAGTTGTCATTTTGTGTGATCAACTGTCACGTCCCCATTTTGACCCCCTTCACATTAAATTGTAAATGATGTAAATATTGTTATTTAATCATGGTGAGGAGCTCAAGGCCAAGGCCCCACCATTGATTTAGTGTTTTATGTATCAGCAATGAAAAATAGATGCATGTGGTTCTTGTGCTGGATAGGCACAATGTAAATTAAGACATCATGTAAATACGAATTTTAATGAAAAACCCACAACTGGCTATACAATGCAACAAAGACATGGGGGCATGATTCTACAAGGAATAGGGAGGTAAATTATTCAAACCCTTGAGCCAATGGTGTTAATCCATGTGTTAATGAGAAAACCCATAAACCACCAACTACCCATTTTGGGTTATGGACCCAATCATTTAATTCTTCCAGAAATTGGTTGAGGCAGTTAATGCCTTGGGAATGAAGAGGTATGGAAGCCAATTTTGAGTATGGGAAAGCCATCAACCTGGGAAATCGTATTTTGTCTCCTTGGGCAAGAAAACACCCACGAAATGGTGCCCAAAGCCATTCTAAACCCATAGTCTTTCCTCTCTCACGCAGTCTGAACTACTGGGTCTTTCCTCATCATGTTTTTACCAATTTCTTGCATTTTTCCATGCCTGGGAGCTCGTTTTTGCATTATACAACAACTGGGAGAGAAGGACCACGATTTGGGACTGTTATGGAGGCCGTTTTTGCCCCAGAATGTCCATGGACGTTTTTCTAAAAACGGATTTGGCTTCCCAGGGTTGTTCCCCAACTTCCAGTTTCATTTTTGGGTTTCCCACGTTTTTCTGAAGCTAATGAAAACCCCCTCTTTAGGCATCCCACTGAAGAAATGTTTTTATCCTTCCCAATAAGTGTGGTTCTGCTGTTATGTGCATCCTGGTTTTGATTTGAACCTGTGAGCAAGAAACTTGGAGTGGTAGTGGACAGAATTGGCTTGATAAACGTAGTGGAGGGAGTAACCTCTCAAGAAGATCAAGAGGGATTTGGCTACTCTTCTATGCACACCCTGAGAGCACTAGATGGGGAAGGTATGGCTTGAGGGACTGTACAGCAGTGAAAAGAATACTTCCTTGTGCTGGGTGTGTAGGTATTGTGGGTGCCAAGCTAGATAGATCTTGTAGAGGTATCCATGGCTCTGTGATTGAGCTCACTAGCTTAGCAATTCTTCCTTTCCATTTCGTAGCAGCCTGATAAACCCAATTGTAGATTGGATTGGCTCATTTTGGTGTATGCTTAGTTATGTGTGAATCTGTTGTTCCCTAGTTCCTTGTAGAAATCATGCCCAGCTCGGGGGTGGCAGTTGTATCAAGAGGTTGATAAGCACAACTGGCCTATGGTTGGGTGGAACGTTGCAGTTGCATAGCCAGTTTCTTGGGACTACTTTGTTATAAGATAAGTATTCTCCTGTGTTAACTTGCAATTATTTATTTGATGAATATCTTGAATGTATGATGAATGTGTAGTTGATATTACTTCCGCTGTGTTTTTCTTATATTATAAATTTCCATATGTTCTTTTATATTATGTGAATGTTTACTTAAAATCTCATGGGGCTAGATGCCCGGTTTTAGAATCACTATCCTCTCCATTGCACTTGTATGATGCGAGGGGATGTGACATCAACAGTTAGATGTAATCATGGATGGAGAAGTGCAGTTTTGACCTATAACAACGTGGTTTAAACCCTCAAGAGGGAAACACTCCATGTCCCCGGCCAAATAGCTTCTACGGAGCAATTTATTATGCAAAGAAAGAAAGTTACAAATGAGCTTCTCATAATCAATCAAATTTCCAATCACCCTCCATGCTCTTTAAATAGAGATCATGGACCAATCGGGTGTTAAGCCACGGATCAAGGGTAGGTATGATCTAAGAGAAGTTGAGCCGTCGGATCACAACATATCGTGACCGTCGGATTAAATATTTACAAATGCATACTAATGCATACTAAAGAAACACACTTTACCTAACGGATATATTACACAAGTTGATCTTAACTAACTCCTATGTGTCTTAATATCCTAACGGTTCTATCCATTGGGCTACATGTAGCAAGCCATGGTGGATTGGCAGAATTTGAGGCAAGGTAAGGGACAAAGTGTACAAGAGTACACACAAGAATTTCGGAATAGAGCGTTAATACTTGGTATACCTATCTACACTCAAGAAATTCTTCTCAAGTTCATATGTGTATTACATAGCTATTAACGTCATATGATACTTATGTTTAATCCAACTAACCTTGATGAGGTATGCGTTCAAGCGACTCATATGGAGTCAAAGGGGAAGAATACAAATGAAATTATTTCCAAGAAACATTACAAACCTGAAGGAAACAAATTCAAAGGTAAGGGGAAAGATAAACATACATCTACAGTGAAGAAAAAAGGAGATAAACATACATGCTCACATTGCAAGAAAAAGGGCCATGATGCATCCAAATGTTGGAGGCTTCATCTAGAGCTCAAGCTTGAGAAGTTTTGGAATAAAGAGGACAAGAAGACCACTACTACATCCATCCAACATGATTTGGGATTTGAATCAAGGGACAAGACTAATATTGTTGCTACGGGAATACAAGGTAAAAATCCTTCTACTTCTAATACAAAGCATGAATCTGTTGTTGATGAAAGAAAAAAAAGTGAGTTATTTCATATAAGAGTAATCTCTAAGTATACAAAGATAGATACTCTTTTTGATAGTGGATCACAAGCCAAACTCATTTAAGAAGAGATAGTTAAGAAAATTCATTTGGAAACTAAGTTACACCCAAAACCATATCCACTTGGATGGGTATGTGATAATGCACAATTACAAGTGACAAAACAATGTAGACTTAGGTTTTCTATTACTTCTAGATTCATTGATGAAGTAGATCCGGATGTGGTTCCTTTCGATATATGTGGTACTGTATTGGGAAGTCCTTATATTTATGATAGGAAGGCTATCTTTTACAGGGAAGATAACAAATATCATCTCACTAAAGATAGTATAGAATATGTTGTTCCTGCACATCGCATAAAAACTAATCTTTCATTAGTTTCTGCACATCAAATGAAGAGGCTAGTAAATGCTAGTAAGAATTTTGTTCTTATGATTTTTAAAGAAAAGGATGTTGGTCAAAGTGAATCTTTTAAAGGATGTGATCCAAGACTTAAGAAAGACTTACCTAAATTTGTAATTGATTATGATGTCTTGTTTCAAGAACCTAAAGGATTGCCTCCAAAAAGATAAATCCAACATGATATTCTCTTACAATAGGATGCACCACTTACTAACATTGGCATGTACAGGTCTTCAATAATTGAAAATGCAGAGATAAAGAAGCAGGTTCATAAATTGCTTGAAAGAGGGGACATTCGACCAAGCTCCTCTCCATGTGGTTCACCAATGTTTTTGGTGCCAAAGAAGTATGGCACATGGCATATGTGTGTTGATTACAAGGCACTAAACAAAATCACAATTAAGAACGGGTATCCTCTTCCTCGAATTGATGATCTTTTGGATCAACTTATAAAGAATGAAAATTATTTCACTAAGTTAGAATTAAGAAGTGGCTATCATCAAATTAGAATTCATGACAATGACATTTACAAAACTGATTTCAAAACTAAACAGGGATTGTATGAATGGATGGTAATTCCCTTTGGGTTTTGTAATGCACCCGCAACATTTATGAGGGTGATGAATGTTGTTTTTAGGCCCTTCATTGATGACTTTGTCATAATATACTTAGATGATATTCTGATTTTTAGTCGTACTTGGGAAGAACATGTCAAGCATGTCAAACAAGTTTTGGATGTACTTGTAAGGGAAAATTGTACTTAAAGATGTCTAAATGTGAATTTGGGAAGACATCTTTAGTATATCTAGGTTACATTGTAGGGGGTGGTGAATTGAGGATTGATGCCTTTAAAGTTGAGGTCATTGTGAATTGGCTGAAGCAAAATAATGTAACCAAGGTAAGAATTTTTTTGGGATCATCCCAACATTGGAGGAAATTTATTGCTAACTTCTCCTTTATAGCTTCTCCATTACATGATTTGACAGGTATGAAAAAAGTCTTTCAGTTGGAAGGAAAAGCACAAAAGGCCTTTGACACTTTGAAATAAAAGATCAGTACATCACCAGTACTTGCACTATTGGATCTACACCAACCATTTGAGATAGAGACTGATGCTAGTGGTTATGCCATGGGTGCAGTCTTAATGCAACTTAAAAAACCACTATGCTATCAATACGAAACCTTATCTAAAGATATAATTAATTGTCCAACCTATGATAAATAATTGTATGCATTAGTACAAAGTGTGAAGAAGTGGAAACATTACCTAATGGGTAAGGAAACAATTATACATACTAATCATCAACCACTTCACTATCTTCAATCTCAAACTAAGCTACAACAATCAAGACATTTCAGGTGGATGGGTTTTCTACAACAATTTAATTTGATCATTAAGTCTAAGAAAGGTATTCAGAACAAATTTGCATATATGTTATTAAGAACTCCAACAAATGCTGATATTGTTATTCAACAAAGTGCTTTGGTACATTCAATTTATGTTGAACAATATACTAAGGATGAAGACTATAAAGAAGAATATGAATCACTAAAAGATGGCTCTCAAAATGAAGAATTGAATTATCATATTCATGACAAGTTGTTGTATCATCTTGGAAAGATCTGTATTCCACAAAGTGAAAGAGTACATGTGATAAGGGAATCTCACACTTCTCTCATTTCATGGCACTTTGGTGTAGGAAAAACTGTAGCACAATTACAAAAGTTTTGTTATTGGCCTCGAATGAATGATACCGTGTTTAAGTATATCGAAGGATGTGTTATGTGTGCAACCAGTAAGCCAAGTAACATAACGTTAGGCTTGTACAATCCACTTCTTGTTCCTTCCCATCCATGGGAAAGTGTTTCAATGGATTTTGTAGGAGGGTTACCATGTCTAGAAAGGGACATGATTACTTATATGTTGTTGTGGATAGATTCAGTAAAATGTGCATTCTAATGCCTTATAAAAATCATATCACAGCTGAGATGACTACTCATTTGTTCTTCCAACATGTATGGGTCCATTTTGGACTACTACTTCTATTATTTCTAATTGAGATTCCTGCTTCCTTGGGAAATTTTGGTCATCCCTATGGGAACTTAAGGATACAAAGTTAAAGAAGATTACAATATTTCATCCACAAACTGACGAACAAACTGAAGTGGTCAATCAAACAGTAGTACATCTTCTTTGAGGATATTGTGCCAAGCATCCCAAGCTGTGGGTTGAATAGTTGCATTATATTAAAAATGCCTACAACAGAGCTATGCACTCTTCAACGCAAAAGTCTCCTTTTGAGACATGTTTTGGTTATTTACCAAATTCTCCCTTAGAATTTGTTTATGGGAAAGATCCAGTGGGATATGGTCAAGTTGATGCGGATAAAGCTTTGAAGTTTATTTAGCAGATCCAGTTAATACATCAAGCAATACAAGAATAGTTGGAATCAATTCGGGCCAAGTATAAAGAAATACATGACAAACATCAGGTGGATCATCATTTCCAAGTTGGTGATCGAGTATGGCTTCATATCAGCAAAGACCGATTCCAAGGTGAAGGGAGAAAGTTGAAACCAATCAGGTATGGACCTTTTACAATTTTGGATCAAATTGGTAATAATGATTTTCGGTTATATTTTCCTCCTTATATGAAAATGTATTCCATTGTTAATGTGGAAAACTTAAAACTGTATGAGCCTCCTATGATTTTGGACCAAGATGAACATGTTCAAGTAACTTCTGTTGATGAGTTTGCTCCTGAATATCTCATTGAGCTTCAGGGAGACGTTAGACTTGGAAAGAAGGTTAGATCTTCACGAAGAGGTGACATGGAATTTCTTCATGTGGGCCTCAAAGAAATGCATCCAAGCAAAGAATGGTGGCTAGAGACTGAAAGAGTGAGGGCTATGTACCCTCACCTGTTTTCTGAATAATTTCATGCTTTTGGTGGCCCAAAAGCTTCCCAGTGGGAAGGTTTGATCCAGGAGGATCTAAAGAGATTGATCAGAATAAAGTATTCAAACAGTAAAATAAATCTTACAGTGGTAAAGAGTTTGTAAATATCTTTTCAGCAACGTTCATTTCGCGCGAAACAACCTCCGGATGAAGAAGATATCAGGTTTTGAAGTTTCGACAAAATGGTTCAAAAAAGGGAAAAAAGTGGATAATTGGGAAAACATTGTCAGTATAATGTTTTATAAAAAAATGGTGGAGTCTATGGGGATTGAACCCATGACCTCCAAGTTCTCCCAAGAGTCTTCGTAGAGTTCCATAGACAGGGCTCCTTCTGAGGTTCCTTGTTATTTATAGTGCTTAGCTTGTATATAAAGTTGGATTTGAATTTGGTTTGAAAAATGGGTGGGTCGAGGGATAAGCCCTCGACCCATATTCCAACACCGAGGCCCCATATATATGTTATGACATAATCGTATTATGTTGGAACCATAGGTTATTTCCACCACAGTACACCACACCATATGCCACGTAAAAATTTCCACAAAGCTATGCCACGTTCATAATACAAGCCATAACCTATGCCACATATATACATATCATATCCCATGTAAAATGGGTAGAGTGGGAGGCCTGCGAGTTTGACCCTGGGACCTCCACTCCCCCATATCCATGCCTTAACACTGGGCCAAAGCCCCACCGTTAGATGTTTGGTGGCGTTAATTGGTTAAGAATTGCAGGCAGAGATCAGGGCCCAAAATGGGCGCATGGCCCCCTTGCCCGCGTCCCAAAACCACTTCAAAACCACTCCAAAATAACACTATTTAAATCCCTTCAGAGCCATGATTCAGAGGTACGGAATCCAGGGTATAGAGTTCAAAGACCATGAAACACAACATGGGAACATATTTCGAGGTAGAGTTGGGCACAATTCCTGAGGCGTCGTACAACCATTAATGGGCATGGATCCTGAGGTGGGAATTCGTACAGTCCGTACCATTTTGTCTTTTATGCAGATAGATTTTATCGATTTATGTGCCAGAGGAGGCCTCAGGAAAACATAGTTGACTTTATACTCATTTTTCTCAGAATTTCGAGAGGAACACAGTGGTGCAGTATATTTATGAGTTTGACTGACAGAACTCAGAAGTGTTTCTAGAAACCCATATTTGTAAGCTTTGAAGACTTAATAAGATCAACCTTCTCATTGGAAGTGGCCCTGAGACATATCCCAAGAAGGGTGAACTCCGTTATATTCTATTGTATTCATTTTATGGTTTGCATATCTATTTTATTTGCTTATGTGTTTGATTTAAAGCATTTACAATTCATCTTTTAAGCCATTTTTATTAGTATTTACATGCAAATTTCACATGCAATTTTATGGTTAAAAAGATCCTGAAATATTTTCAGATCACATAGCTAGCCTTTGTTTTAGATTTGTCTATATCAATAATTTGGTTTATAAAGTGTGATTCAATTTCAACATGCTTAATTCAGTGATAATATTTGTATGAGTGATTTCACAATTTTAAGCTTTTTGGAAAAGTTTGCAAATAGGTTTCCTTTATGTACCTTTATGATATATAAACTAGTGAAATATAAGAACTTGTAGCCTACACAAATAGTGCAAGGCATCTCAGATGTATTTCATAACTCCTGGTTGATAAAGTAATGCACACTCCACTTAATTGGTATTGCTACAAATTAGTAAGGTAATTAAAAAGACTATCAGACACTTGAGGTTCTATCTATCTCCTTAATTGGATCAATGATTTAAAAAAATACTTTACTCATATTAATCAATATGTCACAAGTGGTAATTAAATGCTGTAAAAAATCCAATATAGCATCCCAACCATTATAATCTACCCGATTCTTGTGTTTGAGGGCATGCCCTCCTTTTGCTTCCTTTTCTCATTCATGTCTATTAAGGCCTTGATGACAGTCTTAACATAACTCTTAAAGAATTCCCTATTAATATGCAGTCATAGATTAAAGATGCTAGTCAAAGCAATAATCTTGGTGACACGAATAGAGGATTTACTAATCACATCCAAAAGATCCATAAAGAAATTTACCAACTCTTCAATGTTGGAAACAAATTTCTCTCTTACTCTTTGCAGTAATCCCTGGGCATTTTTAATTATTTAATTTATCTCTGCATTATGTTTCGATTGTTCTTCAGGGGATCTCATGGCCAATGGTTGTATAAAAAATGGTTTACGTATCAACATGGATTCTAATTCATAAATCATCATTTTAAACTTTGTGTTTTCATCTATTTTATCTTGAACAAAACGCATAAGCATTCCACCAGTGGTGTCATGCAACTTAAGGGTTCCTTCCATTCCTAATTCCTTAATATCTAATGAGGTGCAATTATTCTCCAAAAGATTCTTCCCTTTTACCCCTACTCTTCCAATTTTTAATTTCTTAGCCTATGAATCAAAGTAAACATGGTGTAAGGTAGTTGAGTTATCTTCAAAGATTGGAAGCTATGATGGTGCAATTTTTCCTTCAACCAAACTATTGATTCCAATTGCACAATGGCTTGGGTGGTTATTGTATCAAATTGGCCTTCAAACTCCATGATGAATATTTTGATAAAGTCGTGAAAGAAAAGAAATGCTGAAAAAAATTTAAACACTAAAAATAACGATGGCACACGCACACAATACACAAATATTTACCCGATAAACCCTTAACCGGGAAAAACAACCTGATTGAGAGTTGCTCCTCTCTCTATCTCATTGTATTATCTTCACTGTTTATAGTACAATATTATAGCATCCAAAACCTTAATGCATTAACTTGAAATATGTTATAATATTGAGAATATGCATGAACATACAAAAATACATTTACACTAACATGTAAATCAATATCAAAGATCTACTAGTCTATCCTTATATCCATATAAGCAACAATAATCATGTAATAAATAAGAGACAAGAGAATAATACATTGGATATATGTGGTAAAACCCTAAATGGGGAAACATCCATGTGAAGGTTTGGTCTTCTTTATTCTTTAGAAATCTCCAATCTCATAAGAGAGCTCCACCCCACATAAGCCGAAATATTTATAATACAAAGATATGGAATATCACTAGATATTCCCAAAGCTCTCCTTCACCTCTATTATATAGAAATAGGTATCGAAGAATAACATACCAAAATACATGTTGGATAAATGATTTTCCACCTCTTTATATAATGAATGGTAATAGGAGCTTATTACTCCATGATACATGTGGGATAACTCCTTTTACATAATATTAGAGCTATATTTTGCAATACTAGATAAGACATATTACGACATCATAATAGACATCATTACACATAATATTATATTTACACATTCCAACACTCCCCCTTAATGATGACTGGGAGAACAAAACTTAAATGGAGAAATATGGCATTACACTAGCATTCCCCCTTGATGACAACTTCCCTCATTCCCAACAGACTGCGAAGATACATGAACTTTCCTTCCATCATGGATTGGTGAAGATATCAACTTCTTGCTTTTCTATGGGACAATACTCCAAAAAAATAACACCATCCACAAAAATATCTCGAATGTAATGAGTATCTGAGTCAATGTGTTTAGTATTGGAGCGATACATTGAATTGTACACAAGCTAAATTGCACTCTGATTATCACATCTCAATTCAATAGGAGAATTTTGTACTAGTCCAAGCTCCGTGGGAAGATGCCAGATCCACACTGATTCTTTAGCTATTTCCTTTGCTTCCCTATACTCTGCTTCACAAGAAGAAATATAAAGAGTTCTCAACTTCTTACTAAACGATAAAATCAACCTTGAAGCAAGATGAAAGATGTACCATGTAGTAGACATCCTATCAGAATCATCCCTTTCCCAATCAAAATCTGTATAACCAAGAAGTGAAATTGTATCCCTACTAGAATATAAAACACCATAATGCACTATCCCCTGTAAATATTTTAGAGTCCTCTTTGCTGATTTCCAATGAATTTCATGAGGCTTTTGCATAATCCTCAAAACCATGTTGATTGCAAAAGAGAGATTTGTTGGTGTCCAATATTGTCACCATTTTTTATCATTTAATTTACTTGAAGCAGCATTACTTCTATCGTTTTTGCTATAGTAAGTTGTTTTCTTAGCCATTCAACTTATCAAACAGTCCAGGTATGTACAAATTTACTTACCATGCAAATCTTATTATGTTTCGTATATTATGGTTTATTTATGATTAAAATGATGTTTTTGGGCGTAATTTAGCATTTATGGTTTTAATTGATAGGTTACGATTTGAAAATTACCCATCATTTAGCCCATGCACTATGTGCTCAGCCTAAAACGCTTTCAGCTCATCGTTCAGCCCTCCGTTCAGCCCACGAAATCCGTGGTTGACACATCTTAGACCATTGAATGAAGAGAAGGCCACATGGGTTCTGTTCGATACGCAATGGACCTGGTTAATGAGCTATCGCTCTAGAAGATCCGTCCTCATGCTCACCAAGCATGACAACACATATCACGTCCATGTGAATGCTCCATGCCTTGATTTGTCTACGCATTCAGCCTGGAGTCATGCGTGTTGGCCAAGATCTTGCTCATGCCATTATTCTAGAAGGAGTCCAGTCATCCACATTTAGCCTGCCAACATAACTTCCACTCCCATGTCAACACTCCAGTGTACCAGCTCTCTTATTCCTTTGGTCGGGAGTTACGCACACTTGTTCACGCCTGCTCATGTTCATTCTTTACGTCATTTTGGAAGGAGTCCACCTGCCCACGATTTAGTCTGCCAGCACACTGCTCATCCACGTTTGAGTTAGATCGACGTTGCAGCTACTCTAAGAAGGAACTAACCTCGTCAAAGTCTAAAGAACGCCCCTGCATTGGCATATATCAATTTAATCAGCTGTTAGAATAATTTAAACATTCCTCTTATTAGAGAGGTCAACTCTGTCGACCCTCTCACCATTATAACTTATAAATAGTTGCCTATGTGATTGAGACGAGTTAGATTCTGAATTTACGATGGTTTTTCAGTCTTAGTCCAAGCATTTGCAGTCGTAGATAGTGTGAAGACAGAGTTTGTAACTTTTCTCAAGTTAATGGAAGTAACAGCTTGTTGATGTTCTGCTGGTAGTCGTTTAAGTTGAGCTAGTTCACCCTCCGATTGTTGGGAAGGGCCCCTCATCAACTGGAGGTTTTATTTACATTTTCTGCATTTCTTTTCTTGCAATTAACTAGTTTATTTCCTGTGTGTGTAATTTAATTCGTTTTTCTTGTGTGTATTATCTTCATTCCTCTGTAATTAATATTCTATTATTAATACAACCCTCCTTCTTCTAAGTTAGAATGGTCGACCAATAGTTCAGTAGTTTAATAATTTGTAGTTTGTTTTCAATCCTTCTTCCATCATCATAGTTAGATATTGCTTCCAAATTCTTCCATAGTTAGCATTCCTTTCCTTCTTTTCTCCTCTGTTAGTTTTTCTTCCTGTTTGTTGTAGGTTAATTCTTCTTTCTTCTATTCCAACCTTCTCCCTTCTTCTATTCCAACTTTCTTCCTACTTCTCATAGAATCATTCTTTCTCTTAGGTAATGATTTGCATATATAATTTCTTAGCCTCTAATCATATCTCTACTGCTTCCTGTGCACTGTAGGATCATTTGCATAAATCCAACTAGTAATTAAATCATCCAAAATTCTTCTTTCTCTCCCTTTACAACGTTTTCCTCCATTCGGATCGTCATTTGGATTGTCATTCAGACCGACATTCGGACCGTCATTCAGACCTGTGTGTTTTCTGTATTATTTTAGGCCTTTTTCCGAATCTAATTTCTTCTGCCTCTTAATAATTATTCTTCTTGTTCCTCCTTAATAGTTTGAGATGTAATTTAATCTTTTTTTATGTTATTTGGAGTTTTTAATTCAATTTTCATCATTATTTCCTCCTTATCCCCTTCTTATCTTTTTTCCAACAATTAGTCCTTTAACCAGTTTTGTTCTTAGTTATTGTTCAAAATGTTGTTTTTAAATAGTTTATTTTCCAGTTATAGTTGATGATTCCATTTCATTGAGTTGTTTTAGTTTGTTAATCTTAAGACTAGTTTCTGTTTAATGAAGATGTTCATGTTGCAAGATCTGGATTAATAATAAAATATCTTTATCAAGTTTTCTACTTGCTTCCAAATCTAATATAATTCAATTTAACATCTTTGTTAAGTTTTTTTTTTATTCTACTTACATTAGTTTCATGTTGTTCACATATGGATAGACAGTAGTTCATAATGTTTAAAGTTAGTAGTAGTTTGTTGATTTTTAGTTTACATTTGTTTGTAGAAGTTAAGTTAGATTTACTTCCATTTAGCTTCATTATTACATTTGAAATTCATTACGATACATTTACTCCAATTCCTATTACATTTGATGTACGTAATCAAGAAGAGTGGAATTAGATGGTTTAGTCTAAATTAATTTACATTTACAAGTTCTCCCTATTAAACATCTAATATCCGTAGCTCTGATAATGTTCATAGTTGTTATCTGGAAGTTGAATTTAGTAGTTTCTTATTTTTCTAGAAGTAATTTGTGTTTCAGTATTTGTTTCCATCTTTCTTATTAATTAACCATAGAGGTAGAGTAGTATGATATAGTACTATTATGATCTGTGATTTAAATCTATTCTTAAATATTTAACTTGGTTTTTCATTTTGAAAGATCTTTCGATCTTTTTCCCTTACTAAATATTTTCTAGGTCTGACAAACCTGAAAATTTAGAACCGTTTATACCTTGGAATATATTTTTCTTCAACTCTAAGTTTACTGATCCTTGTTGATAATTAATATTAGGTGTTGTTTTTATTTGAGATAGCTCACACACCCAACATTTTGGCGTCGTTTCCGGGGAGTTGAAATAGGTAGAATTTAGTTGAAGATAGGTAGAATTTCTCTTCCAAAACTTAGTGATAACTTAGATTAGGATGGTGGTGGGTGAGCGGTAAGACAAGAGGTAAGAACCTGCGCATCTGTTATAACAGGAATCCCGAAAACCCAGCAGTAGTAGTTATGCAGTCAAAGTTTCTTTCATTTATAATTTGTTTTCATGAATAGGTCTAGAGATTCACAAGGTAGATTTATTAAAACTCAAATTCCTACTAACCTATATGGGGGACATGCCACTCCAACTACTAACTCAACAGAAAGGTATCGGAAGACACCTAAAGGGGACAATCCTGCTTGGAAGGCTAAAGAAACCTTCTCTGGAAACATTTTAAAGGAAATCATAGGGACATCAAAACAGTCTGTTCATAAAGAAATTCCACTAGAAGAACCTCAAGCTCGTATTGAGGCTGAACTTAGACAAGAGGAAACTCTGAAGGTAAAATTTTGAAACTTCTTAACCCTCCATTAGTCCAAAATCCCAAAGACACTACTCTTTCAATGGTGGGTGGTCCAGATTTGGTAGATTTTGTCAATATTGCACAAGTAGATGCTCTTTTTGGGAGCTCTACAAACATCGTCATCTCATAGATTGACACAACAATAGTAGAACCTCCTGGACTAGATTCCCACATAGCTGATCATTCTCCTCCTAAAAAGAAGAATACCCTTCCTGAAAAAGAATGTTGGGATATCCCATATTCACCAAGAAAGGAGCCACCTAGATTTTCTCTCTTTGGTAATAGAATCTTCATAGAGGATGAAAATGAAGATCATGTCTGACAGATGAAGAAGATGGAGAAGTTAAAACTGAAGGTACCTTTGGGTTTCCCATCTTAGACACTACACAAGATGTTACTATGAAAAATATCCCTCCTTCCTCACAACCAATTTTCTATGGAAAAAGAAGTGAGGATCCAGACACATTCTTATTTGAGTTTGACATTTTGTGTAGAAGTTACAATTACCTACAAGATGGCCAAAAACTAAAACTTTTTCATGCCACATTAAAAGATTATTCTCTTCGATGGTTCATGGGATTGGGAGAATCTAGTATTAAATCTTGGGAAGACATGAAGAATGCATTTCTTCGTAAATATCAGGATTATTGTAGACCAAAGGACTCTCGCAATTATATTTTTAAAATTCAACAGCTTGAAGACGAGAGCCTAGAAGACTATCTCGAAAGATTTAACTATTTGTTACACAAATCTAAATATAGTGATCTTTGGGAAGATGCAGTAAGAACACTATTCCTTAAAGGAATCTTTGAAGAATTCTTGGATAACCTCAATCTCATGGCAGCAGGAGACATTTCTCATAAATATTTTGCAGAGATTTGTGAACTATGTAGGAATTACTCTAGGAGCAGAGGGAAGGGTGGAAGACACTTTCGAGAACCTTATGTTAGAAATCCAAAAGGAAACACATCCGGTCTTAGTGGAGTTACAAGGGTATAGTTAGGGAACCTATTAGAAAAATTCAAAATAGATATTTTAGGAGCTATGGGTTCCCAGCTAGATGCATTACAAGCTAAAAAGAGATAGGATGAAGAGCATGCAGCAATGAGTATTTTATGCCCTAAGTGTAGAACTAAACATCCTAAAAGAGAATGTCCATTAAACAATGTTTCAGTTTGTCACCTCTGTACAGAAGAGCATCCCACTGATAGTTGTCCATCGTTTCCCGGGTTGCAAGTTGTATATAAGAGTGGAAGTTTTGGTGAAACATCTAGGAGGCCTTGGAAGCCTAGGGATCAACCTTCGGGTCAGGATCCATCATTCCAATTTCCACCTTACTACCGTCCTTATCAACCTCCGCAATAATGGAACACTTAAGGATGGTAGAATTGGCCACCACAGTACCCTCCTCAAAATGCTTAACAACAGCAATGGCCTCATGGATGAAGAGGACAATATTTTTCCCAACCATCTCCTCCTATTCCCAACTATCCTTACCCACCTAATGTTCAGCCATTTTTACCTGGATATGCACCTCCTTCACAACCCCCTATCCCAAATCAACCTCATCATTTCCAGAATATGAGTCCTCCAAGACCCACAATATTACCCGCACAACCGATACTGAATCCTAACAATAAACCAACCCAAGCTCTTAATAACATTAGGTTGTTACCTCTTCCATCATATGCTATTTCGTCTGCACCAATACATGAAGTTCAATTGCGGTCTGGAAGAGTTTTGCAAGATCATCCTAAGTCATCAGTTGTTATTCAAGAAGAAAATGAAGAAGAAAATGTACCTAATGAAATTTTGAACGATGTCATTCTTGAAAATGCGGTTGTTCCTAAATATTCAACACATAACCTTCCTCATAAAGAAATAATATCGGGAAATAAATCACCTCCATATCCGGAGCGTCTAATAATAGAAAAACCTGTAACTTACCCAGAATATAACATCATTAATGAATTGAAAAATATTTGTATTAAGATTCCTTTATTGCAAGCCATTAAAGATATACCAATCTTTGGTAAAGTGATAAAAGAACTCTGCATTAAGAGACCAGGTAAGAAACAAAAAGACCCTCCAACAATACATGTCATAGGTGAAATCTCAGATTGTATAGCAGAATAGCCTAGAATTTTGAAGTATACAAATCCAGGAAATCCTGTAGTAACTGTTCTCATTAACAACATTGTTATAGGGAACACGCTCATTGATCTAGGGGATGCTATTAACCTAATGACTACTACAGTTTTAGAAGCTCTCCAATTAGGACCATTCCTCTGCCCTACCCTAACAATGTTAGAACTAGCAGATCGTACTATGGTATAACCTACTGGGATATTAGACGATATTATGGTGTCAATAGAGTCATGGGAATATCCCGTGGAATTCATGGTTATTCAACCAAAAGACCCATCTAGGGGGCATCCTATCATTTTAGGAAGACCCTGGATAGCTACTGCTAATGCATTCATAGGATGTAGGGATGGAGAAATGGTTATCTCTGATGGGTTATCTACAAGAAGACTAGCTTTATACCCACCAGCACAGCTCGTAGCTGAGATCTTATTTTGGTTAGATTTTCCTTTTGGAGAAGAAAACCTGGAAGAACTTTCCCTTGTTAGTGATATTTCCTGGGTACTTCAAGAACAAAATATTGAAAATGTGTTGAATCAATTTATTTCCTCCACCACATGTATAGACTTTCCTCAGTCTTTTTCCCAACTTGACCAGATTTTTGGAGACGAATTTCAAGAAAACATGAGTCTCTCAACATTTACAAGTACACCTTGTGTCTTTTCAACTCAAGAACAACTAGGATCTTATATCATACCATGTGAGGTTAGTTCCGAAAAATTTCTACATATAAATGCAGGTTTAGATGAGAGTCAGCAAAAGCAATTGTTAAAAGTTCTCAAAAGTCAAACTGGAGCTTTCGCTTGGGAATACACCAATATGAAGGGTATACACCCAAATACTTGTATTCACCACATTTACACAGACACAAGTATACCTCCCGTCAGACAACCCCAGAGGAGAATGAACCCAGCTATAAAAGACATAGTAAAAGGAGAATTGCAAAAACTTCTTAACGCTAGATTCATTTACCCAATTTCCAATAGTAAGTGGGTGTCTCCTCTGGTAGTAGTTCCAAAGAAATTCACAAGGAAGTGGCATATCTGTGTTTATTTTCGAGAATTGAACAAGGCCACTCTTAAATACTATTTCCCTCTACCTTTTGTAGATCAGGTGTTAGATACCCTATTGGGGAAACAATACTTTTCTTTCCTAGATGGGTATAGTGGATACAATCAGATATTAATAGCACCTAAGGACCAAGATAAGACTACCTTTACTTGCTCTTGGGGGACTTATGCCTATCGAGTGTTACCATTTGGCCTTTGTAATGCATCTGCTACTTTCCAATGTACAATTCTAGGTATCTTTGCTGACCTTATACATGATTGTGTAGAGATCTACATGGACGATTTCACAGTCTATGGTAATACCTTCCAAGAAGCCCTTGACAACCTCTAGACAATTCTTATTTGATGTCAGGACACAAACTTATCCCTTAGTCATGAAAAATGCAAGATGTTATTAACCGAGGGAATAGTTCTAGGAAATCATGTCTCTCTTCAAGATATCAAGGTGGATCCTGCCAAGATAGATATAATTGTTAATCTTCCTGTTATAGGTCAAATATGCACTTCTCCATCCGTGATCACCTTGAGATATCGATCACACAAAAGGACAACTAGGATTGAAGAGCATGATTGCCTTAGATGATGAACGGACTAGGCTTACACCTCTGCAGCTGACAAAACTCTCTTTTTACCTACTTTTAGGGAAAAACGCTACCCTATAAGCATGATAGTAGCATTTTCCTGCAAAAATACTCTACACCACTTCAATAAAGTAGCGTTTTCCTCCTGAAATACTCTACTTTGCTTCAATAGAGTAGCGTTTTCCTCCTAAAATACTCTACTTTGCTTCAATAGAGTAGCGTACATCTCAAAACATATTGCAAACACTGGTTGTAAAGCAGTAAAGTTGCATATGGAACGCTACTCCACTTAAGAAAACTAGCTTACACCTTAAAAAGTAATCAAAAATATATTAATTTGATGAATTGGGATTAGTTAAAGTTGGTTTTGCAACTTTCCCAACTTCCCAATCAAACTAACTCTAGATCCAAACTGCCTACCTTGTCCCATAAATACAAGGGGGATAAATGAGAGAGGGGAGGAGAAACTATGCATTAAGGGTTGTTATACTGGAGGAATTCCAAAGTTAGTGTGAAGAGCAGGAGCCCAGGATCCGGTTGCACAAGCACTCTAAATGATCAGGTATAAATTGCATTGATTATTTGCTTTTGACAATAAAGCTTGAAATACCCTTCCCGTCCCAATCAAATGTCTAATGGATTGCATATTTGTTTGGATTAAATGCTTGATTGTATTTGATGTTTAAATTGCATTTCAATTTCATCATTTTTATATCAGTCAAGATACGTTGAGGAAGGTATCTTTGTATTGCAGGTTCGTTAAACGAAAGATCAAGTGGAGGATCGATCGAAGGAGCAAGCGAAAGCTAGGATCGAACGTCGTTAATAAGGTATGTGGTGAGCTCCCAATATGGATGCCTAATGAGGGCAGCTGTATTGAGAGCCTACTTTAATTATCAACCCGGGGGACATACAAACTTTAGAGGTGCAGGCACTATCTGTGCTCTTATAGGATAATCTTTGTCACGGTTGGGTATCAGTATCAATATTTTAAAGGTTGCCTACTCAATACATAAAACTGTTTATACTAGAGAATTAAATACTGGGAAACAGTAAATCTATTTTAAAGAATTAAAATACTAAAAGTGTTAAATCTACTTTTAAAGAGTTTAAAATACTGAAAGCAGTAAATCTATTTTAAAGAATTAAAAATGTTGAAAGTGAAAGAGATATTCCTATGAATCTACCTAGTGCAGAATGGTGAATCTAGACTATGAAAGTGAAATACCATAACAGATCTATTCTAAATTAAGGAAAGTGAAGTCTGTAATTACTTATGCATAAAACTAGAATTCTAATCTAACATCTCATGCTACACATCTATTATTAAGAAATCAAAGCAATCACTCTCAAGAAGCAATTAATCATGATGGGAAAATTCATAAACCTTAGATCTAAACCATGATTTTTGAAGGAAATGCTAATATATATGGAATCGTTATTTAAAATGTGTGTTGGAAGAAAGCAGCTACAAGACTACTGAAACCGTATTGTTGAACTACAGAATGTATTATAAATTACTACAGAATCAAGACATCATTCAAATGCTCGATATGCGATATAAATTTTTATCACTGTAAAACACATAATCGAAAATACCTGAAAATGGAAATCCCTTGACTTACGTGTTGGGGGGGGCCCTCTCCAATCCGTACTCAGGAGGAAAAGAAACTTATAGACGCTAACTGGGATTTAACATCAATCTTCCATTAAAATATAAACTCCATGTCTTCACAAAAGTCTGGAACTCAGAAGTATCTCACGAGTGCAAAAACGTAAAACAATGTTTCTCCAAAAATGTCGACAGAGGCCTCTCGCTACTCGAGAGGTCCATATTTATATAATTCTTAATGCCGAACTTAACTAAATGTCTAAATGTCGATTCTCCTTGAACAGGAGTGCGTTCTCTATAAATCAGGAAACATGGCGTCGAGCTGCATGATCCCTTAGTCTTCTACGCGTTCTTCCTTTAATGCCCCTGAACCTACTCAATCACACTTGATTTCCATAGCATTAGTTTATTGAATACGCATTTTAATCATACAAGAATAATCGTCAAAAACAACTTCATTAAATAATTAAAGTAAACATTTTCCCACAAATGAGTGTGTTTCTTTGCCATTGCTTGAGCTTGACTGCGGGAAAAAAGGTTTATCAGATACCTGAAAATTGGACTCATCATTCTCTCCCATACTTGAAGGATTCACCCATCCTTGGGTGACTTATTCAATTCGTCGATGACCTCCCTGATGTCCCATGCTACCACCCTAGGGATCCCTGCCTGCCTGTGATATCCAAAATTCTGATCCTCCTTGGCCCATGCCCTCCTCTCTTCCTCTTCATTAATCTAACCCTTGATGACTGGGGAAAGAAATAATGGGGGATTCAGCCTCATCCATATCCATCTGAGTTGATTTCTTGCCAGAGATTCCTTGTAGAGTGTGGCTTTGAAAAGAGCATCATTAAGCTCGAGGGGGGAGTGGACTTCTTTTCCTTTCAGATCGTTTGCCACTCTGCTCCACCTTTCCTTAATGGACTCATGAACTTCCTTCTATGTGCTTCGGAGTGTAATGTCAAAATGAGTCAGAGCCTCCTGCTATTTTGCAAGGAGAATGGGGATCAGTTCCTCATCTTGGGTGAGGATCCTATGGTTGTATATTATCCCTTCAGGGTGAGTTGGCTCTGCTCTGACCATCAATGGGGTTTCCCATTTGGATGCGACATATAGATGGTAGTCTTGGGCTCGCTCAATTTAGTGGTTTATCCACGAACATAATGACCTCAACTGGAAATCGCCCACATATGGGTTTGGCGACCAGTTGGGCGAGCCAAAAACTACGAAATTATGCAAGAAGAATTCACTCAATAGGTCCTTCTCCAGCTCTGTGGAGTTCAAAGATGCATCCATAAACTCTTTGGGAGTGCTTATCTCTATAAGGAGTCCTTGGTTCAACCTCTAGAGCTGGAATTTGCCCCATTTCTCCTGTATATAAACTGGATATATTGCCGACGACGGTAACCTGGATGACCGGAATAGTGACTTTTATGCATCTCATTTAATATCAGAAATTTTATTTCTGGTATATCTGGTACATATAATCTGTTTTTAAACTGTAATAAACCGTTTTCCTTCATGCTGTAATTTGCTATACAATTTTAAAAATTGTTGTTTGTTGTCTTTTCCTTCATTTTTCTGTATTCTTCATCTGTTTCACCTTTTTCCAGAATCTGATTTTCCAAATCCGTTGAATAAGTAGTGATTGTTGAAATGAAATTTAGTTTTTCCTTGCGACTCAAGGCTTCTGCAACCTTATTCTCCTTCCCTTTAATATGCTGAATTTCGAAATCATACTCACTTAAGAACGTCAACCATCTAGCTTGTCTAGCGTTCAGGTTTGTCTGATCCAATAAATATTTCAGACCCATGTTATCTGTCAATAATGTAAATTTTCTGTCAATAAGGTGATGACGCCACATTTTTTAGGCATGAATAACTACTAATAACTCTAAATCATAAGTAGAGTAGTTCTTTTCATGTATTTTCAGCTTTCTAGATTCATATGCCACCGCATGTCTTCTTGTGTCAAGACTCCACCGAGTCCATCATTGCATGCGTCTGTACAAATTAAAAAATCCTTGTTGGGGTCAGCTATCCTCAAGATAGGTGTTGCCGTCAATAGTTCTTTTAATTTCATAAAGCTGTCGGCACACTTCTGATCCCACACAAATTTCTTCCCTTTCTTCTGCAAGGAAGTTATGGGGTTGCCAATTTTTGAAAAATTATTTATAAACTTTCTGTAATACCCAGTAATGCCCATAAATGATCTTACATCTGACACATCTTTAGGAACCAGCCATTGATTAATGGCCCTTATCTTGTCGGGGTCAACCGAGATTCCTTCTGCTGAAATTATGTGTCCTAGATATTGAATTTTGTCTTTGTGGAAGTCACACTTACTAAATTTGGCGTATAGTTGGTGATCTCTTAATCCTTGTAAGATAATCCATAAATGTTCATCATGCTCTTCTTTGATTTTTGAGTACACTAAAATGTCGTCTATAAACACAACATCAAACTTGTCTAAATATTTATGCAAAATATTATTCATCAAACACATAAATACAGTTGGAGCATTAGTCAATCCAAATGGCATGACTACGAACTCGTAATGTCCATACCGAGTTTGGAAAGCTGTCTTGAAAATATCTTCATCCTTAACTCATACTTGATGATATCCTGATCTTAGATCAATCTTTGAAAATACAGTTGCTCCACGCAGTTGATCGAATAGATCGTCTATCCAGGGCAAGGGGTACCTATTCTTGATCATCATCTTATTAAGCTGGCGATAATCTATGCACAGTCTTAAAGTTCCGTCTTTCTTCTTAACAAAGATGACAAGTGCTCCCCAAGGAGACACATTGGGTCTAATATACTTCTTGTCAATAAGCTCCTTCAACTGTGATTTTAATTCATTTAGCTCCAGTATGTTCATTCTGTATGGAGCTTTAGAGTTTGGTACTGCTCCTGGTACCAACTCTATGGTAAAATCTAAATCTCTTTTGGGTGGTAATCCTAGAATCTCCTCAGGAAATACATCTTTAAAATCCCTTAGGACAGGTATGTCTTCTAATTTCAGTTTGTCCTCTTTATCCATATACTCATAATTTACGACGTTTACTGCAAACATTTGGCATCCTTTCCTAACTTCCCTCTTAACTTGCATGGCTGAAATCTGTCTAAGGGTTACCTTCCTTGGAATCCCTTTTATTTCTATAGTTTTCCCTTCATCATTTAAGCATGTTAAAAAATTTCCATAACAATCCAGGATGACATGATGGGATTCTAACCAATCCATCCCAACGATAATATCATAAGAACCTAAAGGTAGAATATTCAACTTGATTTGTGTTTGTAAATGATTCATGGACAACACACAGTTTTCTATAAAATCTGATACTTTCATCTTTGTTCTAGTTGCTAGTCTAACTAGCCATGATTTACTAAACTTTTCAATTTTCAGTTTAATACTTTCCACAATATCTGGTGATATATAACTTAAACTAGCACCTGGGTCAATTAAAACAGTAACAGGATGGTCATGTATCATACCTTCAATCTCTACCATGGAGATTTGATGATCTGCTTGTCTGTTATCAAGTGTTGTGTTAATTCTTGGCATCTCCCTTGCTACGTCTCCAACAGTAGGTTCAGTATGTATAGAGTTGATGTTGTTTGTCTTTCGCTTCCTTAAGGGACATTTTGATACGTAATGGGGGCCTTGACATTCAAAACATTTAATATGTGTCTTTGGCTCACTGGTCTTGGCAATATTAGGTGCATTTCTGAGTGTTGTAGAATTCTAATGTGAATTATTTCTGGAATTGTTCCCTTGATAATTCCGGTTCTGAGAATTTTTCCTTTGAAATCCAAAATTCCCACTGAATCTAAAATTTTTCTTTTTCTGCTCAAAATTGCTGGGCTTATGATTTTTCCAATTTGACTTTCCTTCTCTTTTCCGATTGGTATCATTACAAAAAACTGCCTTTCTCATAGCCTCCTCCAATGTTTTAGGACTGTCGTACTCAATTTTTTCTTTAATGCTAAAAGGTAAAGAGCTTAAGTAACTTTGAATTTTTTGTTTCTCTTTTATGAGGTATGGTACATATCTCAGTAAGTTCAAAAACTTACTGTTCATTTCCTTCATATTCATACCTCCCAACTTCAAATCGTAGAACTCTTTAGATTTTTCTTCATAGTACTACTCAGATAGATACTTATTTTTGAAATATCGTTTGAAAGCACTCCAGCTTACATCTTTATCTTTGATGCCCTTTACCCTTTTGATGTCCTACCACCAGATATCCGCTTTTCCGATCAAGTTATATATAGCCATCTTTGCCTTTAAGAACTTTGAAGAGTTGTAGATTTGGAAGTATTTCTTCATCCCTGACAACCAAGCTTCAGTTGTCTCACCTTTCTCAGTTTCTCCATTGAAAGTTGGAGGTCTTATCTTCTTGAATTCTCCAGAAATATACTCATATTCCTTATGATTTTTCCTTCTTGGTTTGGAGTCTCCTTCACTGCTGTCACTGGTATAGTTATGCTTCATTTTGCGTACTTCAATAGCATCTCCTGATGAGGTTGAGCTGTCTTTTACTTCGCTGATTTTTATGTTCTGATTTTTATCAGTGTGAGGCATGTCCTCAACTCTGGGAATATCTTCATTGTTTATCTCTTGTTCCTCTATTTGGCTATGTTCAAACATCACTTGATTTAGTTGTTCTTGTGCTTGCAGAATCCTTTCATTATCTTGTTTCATATATTTGATTTCTTCTTTTAATTCTTGAAAGGCACATAACAGTTCCGTTGAACTATTGTTCATTTCCCCTTGACCTTCCTCTACATAGTGTTGTACCGAACTGTGACTGTTTGGCTGAAATCTGTCACTTAAATGTTCAGCCGAGTTCTCCATACCTGTCACCGGGATAATTTCTGAATAACATAATAATTAAATTTTCAAGTTAGTACAATTTGTTGTTGTATGAAAATTTTATGTTGCGTATTTTGGACCTCATTCAGGCCTAGATTTTGAATCTATGCTCTGATACCAAATGTAACATCTTGAAATTTCATAAAAATTTAAAAATTTTATAACAGCATTAATTTAAGATAATAATAATTGCAGAAATAAATATTGTGATTATGACAACATTAGTTGTGCAGTTGTTAGTACTAAACATGCTTTAATTTTTGTCTTAACAACAATAAGATAATGCCAGTTGTTATCACATAACTAGTGACATGATTATGACGACAATGAAATAAACAGGTTGGAAAAACGATGCGACACTTTCTCTTTTGCAAAGATACTGACAATTTGACTTTGTTGCATAAGGGTGTCCTACGAGGTACCCTGGAGCTTACTTAGATGCAACGCTAAAGCTTATTGAATGTCCTATGTGTAGACAACAGGTAAGAATGAAGTACGTGTAGTTTAGTTTCAGCATCATAAATAAATAGAATATTATAATTTATGTTGCGACTCTTCAGAAGTGAGCAGGTATGGATTTCAATGCTACAATTATTGTTTTAAGCCTTTGTTTGAAAATTCCATGATGTTTAAATCATGTCATCTATGTACGTCATTCTGCTAATGGTTTTGTTACTGTATTAGCTAGTTATAATATCGTTATTAACTTTCCATCATTGATGTAATACGTATTGCTAAGTCATTAAATGCTTGAATGAGAAATTATGGTAAGTACATAAAGAACTTAGTTAACTTTTATATTAATCTTTGTCACTGTATTTAATGAAATGTCTATCTCAAGACTATTTAAAGAATTTATCTAAATGCCAACAGTATCACCAAGTTAGTGTTAAAGTCTAATGTGTACAAACCTCTCCAATTATAGTTCTGTAATGTTGAGCAAAATAATACTTATAAGCTTTTATGACTTATTTCAAGTATTTTTTATTAAAATTCTAAATCAACTTGGTGCCTATTGCTATCCTAGCAACTATTATGTAAACCCAATATTTAACAATTAAAAATGAGAATACAAAACTTACCTATGGGAAAATAAACTTATATGTATTTAAAAGCGACCTATACCTTTGATAACATGATGATCCAACATAACAATGTAAGTTAACATACCATATTAATAATGTGACCATAGTTACCATATTAACTAATATCTAAGTCCTAACATTAATATCTAATTCTACTAAAATAGAACCTTGGAACTAAATAACAATTGGAAGGTTGATCTAGTGGGTTTATGTATCGTTGTGGGTCAAATGATACCATACCTATTATATTAAACATAACTTAGAACCACACGAAACTTGTGATTCGTTTTATCATGGCTTAATATTATAATGTCATGTATCAGGGTTGAAATGTAACATTGGAATTATAACACTGACATGCAATAACTATTGGCATCTTGATGGTGCTGGCTCATTAAAGTGATAAGATCGTCGAGCTGTAATGGAGATTACCCTTCAAATCTGCATTGAAAGATTTGATATGAAATTCATGTGACAAGGTTCGTTGTCAATCCACGTATGGTAATATCATTGTAATGGTGAACGTCGAGACCATTGTGTCATTGTTTTGAGTTAGCCTCTCTCCAAGTTGGACGTTCAGGACGATCCAACGTGATCCACTGTGGCATTCCCATAAGTGTGAAGTGATAGTGTATTGAATGCATGAGTTGCTTGACCCAATGCAAAGTGTGTGGGAATAAACCTGATCGTTGATCAACAATGATATGTATCGTCGGATCAAACCCTAGCAATTGGATCGAAGTTTGGTTTAAGAGTTTGGTGAATGAGGGTTATTGTCTCCATTTTTTTTGGTTTGTGGCCAATAGGCTGCCAAATTTTTAGCCTAAACTTGTATGAAGTTCGACCTCGAGACCTCTGGCTTGAGGGGGTTACAGTTTCTCTTTCTTTTGCAACAGCGTCGTTTGATAGACTATAAATTTAGTTTGTAATGTTGATGGTTGGTGGTTCTAGAAGCTTGTCGTTATAGTTGGAGTCCATGGTTTTCCTTGGTGTAAAAGAACCAAGGGTTTTCTCATCTCAACTTCAATGTGGGATCATCCTGTAGCTGGTGAAAGTGGAATGCTTTGGTACTTACAGCAGGGTAATTCTTCTGTAACGAATAACAATTCCTTCAAAGTATTTTCATCTTTCAGTTTCAAAGAGGTAATAGTCATCTAAGTTTAACCTTCGTTCTATGTCAGTTGCAGGTTGTGCAGTAGAGGAATGGGCAAAGGTGCTACGAGGTTGGTGAGCTTTCAACAGGTAAGCTCCAGGTCTCTCCAAACCCTCGTAGGTGCTCTTGACTATGGTGAAAGGGTTTCATGATGGGAACTGGTTCAAGCCATGACTCGTTATTGTTTGATGTTTGATGACTTTGAAGCATCGTTGAAAAACAATGATTGTTTTTTTGGTTGTAACCTTCGTTTATTTAAATGGTACTTGGTTTCAGTACTAAGTCATCGACTGGAGTTGTAGCTCGTCGATGCTAAATTTTTTGGACTCATTTCACTGTTGAAAAACTTGGGCAAACCCTGTATGATTTTGTTGGTGAAATGTTTTAAGTTATCGATTATGAGAAAACACAACTTCGTTTGTTAAGTTATGAAAGAAGAATAGAGCCGAGGGCTTGTCTTCTATGTAAACTATGTTTCCCTCTTGGAAATAAAATAATGCATGCTATTTATTCTTTGTAATCGTCTATGTTAATCAACTTAATATTGTAGTTTATTATTGTGTCTTTCAAACTTAGACTACGGTTTAAGAACTTCGTCGAAGTCGAGGAGTCTGTAGAATAAAGTGTTGAATGAATTTCAATTTGTAAACTCAAAGTATCAACTGGAAGCTTCACACAAGAGGTATCTATCGAGTATGTCTTGAACAATTTAATGTTGTAGATGGAAATCATAATGTTACGAACTAGGGTTTGTGAACAATGTTGAAAGTGGTAACTATGTATAGTATCACCGTGAACTGATTGTCTAATTGTTTTAAGAGATGATAACAGGTCATAACCTCGTTTAAGTTTTTGTTTAAATATAATATAAGGTTCTACTATTTGAAAACGAATGCATCCTCTTCTATATGTATGGAAACTTATAATGGTGAAAACATTTTGACTCTCGAAAGTTATACTGTCGTTTTTATATAGTAATAGCAACAGAAGACTAAGGGTATGAAAGATAAGTCGAAAATATGGGTTAGCTAAATTAAAGATGTAGATTGATAATGTAATTGTTTTGGCTAGAGTTTAAGTACTCTGTCGAAGATAGAAACTAAAAAATATATGTTGTTCTAAATAGTAGAGGATTCGATTGTAATGAAAACAAATAGGTTAAACCCTAAGTTGTATTAGTTTGATTAACTACTGAAAACAATAACTTATCAACAATAGAATGTTTATATTATCTCTATTATCTGTTTGAACATGTAAATTTATGAAAATGATAGAATAAGAAACGAAAAACAGTGTGTGCATATGTGTAATGTGAAAGTTGGGAAATATAGAATGACTGTGTAATGCTTATGTTTACAGCATGTAAATAATGATGATAATGTTGTTTTAATTTGAATTTATGGTATAAACAAGGTTTTTCGATTCTCATTTGAATACTACCCAAACTAAAACAATGAACAAACTATAATATATATACAGAGATGAGAGAACAATACTTATATTTTATGAAACAATGTTGTAGTTTAGAACCATTTTATACAGTAAATTTTATTACTGGAAAATATAGAGCAGAATAGTAAAACAATTTTCGATCACTGTTCTATCTATTCGAATCAATGGCATTTGCCTATCCTCTAATCTATTTTTAATTTGCGTATCTCTACTAGAGTACGATGCTTCAAAACAGCATGTGGAAAAATAGAGATATTGGTTTATCAATTCAATTTCAACATTAAACTTAAACATTCAGACTTAAAACAATTCTAGGATTAGATTCTTTTTCGAAAACAGATAAACAGAAAATACTAGTTAAACATAACAGAATTATTTACTGAGAATAAGTTAGAAAATCTGTACAACCTGAGAAAATCTGTAGGGCAACAAACAACCCAAGAAGACTGTTCCACCCAACCAACTCCCAAAAATAGTCAAGTACTGTCTTAGGACCCCCGATCCTGTTCACTGAACCACTAGGAGGAAGAAACTCAAGAATTAGGAATTCTTCTTGCTGTAGCAATTAACTTCTGAATCTTCAATAGGTAGCAGTCCAAAGACTTGCCCCAACAACTTTGTTTCTTCTCAGCAATATGCAAACTTGAACTTTCAATCACCACTAACCTCCCTATTCTAATCTCTCTTGTAATCACCTGATTCACAAGAGGAAAATATTCTGCAGAAATATTGATTAAGAGCTGCTCGCCCAATTCGAATTTTCCTTTATAGGCTGCCTAGGCCTTTTCAGATGTTACTGCATCATTAAATGAGCTTCCTGCTCACTCCCTCCACCTAGGGGATAATGCCCTATTTTTAGGGGTAGTTGTCCCATAACCAACAGTTAGTGGTGTGATGCAACTGCTGCCATGTGTCCCATACCTTCCAACAGCTTTCATTCCTCCTAGTGGGTCAGTGAACACTCATTCAACAGTCCTCTTGGGTGTTTGTCTCCTAATTAATTTATTTAAATAATAATATTCAATAATTACATTCATCCATGATCAAAACTGATCATAATTACAAAACTTTGTAATTAAATTTAACATAAAGTATTTTGCAAATAAAATAATAATTCTCTGAAATTTGGGTAGGTGACAGTTTTAGACATCAATGAAGAGAAGGATGAGGTGGATGAGTCGGTTCAGGATGATGGGAATGACAATGGGAGTGATGGGAAACCGCAAGCACAACTACCCCAGGTGAAAACACATAGTGGTACCATTGCTACTTTATCAGGTACCCTCGGGTTCAACACACTTGTGTCGAAGGATTTATATAGGGGAAACGAGTCATGATCTTGATAGATGGTAGGGCCACCCACAATTTCATAGACTCAGCTTTAGTGACCAGGAAAGGTATCCCTACAGTGACCAAGAGAGGTATCCCTATAGTGACCAGGAGAGGTATCCCTACAGAGGAGTTTGAGGGATTCATGGTGGAGGTAGCCGATGGACGCATGATGCCATGTGTGTGGAAGGCTCCCTAATTGACAGTGACGATGGGAAACTATAGAAAAAATGTTGACTTCTATCTGGTCGAGCTATCATAGATCAATGTATTTTTTGGTGTTTAGTGGCTCAATAATTTGGGATCAATCATGACGAACTACTAGAATTTGGAGAGGGATTCAAAGCACCAGATGGTACGAAGGTAGTTCTGTGGGGCATGTCCAATGGTACTCCAAGATTTGTTTTGGTGAAGCAGATGGAGACACTATTCAAACATAGTGATATATATTATGCAACAGAGTAACTGATCACAACTTAGAATACTTACCATGACAACCAACAATTCCATGTAGACATACAAGCTTTATTGGGAAATCATGATAGGGTTTTGGGGGAGATTCCTCCAGGAAGAACTCCTGATAGGGAATTTGAGCACATTATTGAGCTAGAGGAGGGGGGGAAATCTGTGATCACCACTCCTTATACGAATTCGAGGAATTTTAAATATGATATTGAGAGGGACATTAAAGAACTATTAGCCATGGGACACATTAGGCCTAGTTCCAATGCGTTTACATCTTCGGTGGTTTTGGTCAAAAAGAAGGATGTGACTATGAGAATGTGCATTGATTATAGGGCGCTAAATAATAAGACCATCAAGAGCAGGTATATCCCCCATATTGATAAGTTACCGGATGAGTTGCATGGAGCAGTGTAATTTTCCAAGATTGATCTCCGATCGAGCTACCATCAGATCAGAGTCTGAGAGCAAGACGTGCACAAGAATGATTTTAGATGTCACTATGGACATTATGAGTTCTTGGTCATGTTGATTGGGTTGACCAATGCACCAACCAATTTCCATTCATGCATGAACCATATCCTCAAAAAACAATTAAGGAAGTTTTTGCTGGTGTTCTTCGATGACCTCCTCATTTATAGCAAGACATGGGAGGAGCATATGAGACATATGGATGATATTTTGGGCATTATGGAGGAGCAATCCTTGTATACCAAGGTCTCCAAATGGGAATTTGGACTTACAAAGATCTTATATTTGGTTCATGTGATTAGCGCATAGGTCATTTAGGTTCACCAAGAGAAGATTCAGGCCATTTTGGATTAACCCACACCGAGTTCCCTCATAGATTTGTGAGGATTCTTTAGAATATGCATGTACTACAGACGATTTGTGAAGGAATTTTCAAATTTGGGTGCACTCCTCATTCATATTACAAAGAAGGGGGATTTCAAGTGGACCAATGACTCTCAGAGAGATTTAGAAAATCTCAAAGAGGTGATGAGTACTTTCCTGGTGTTGGCACTTCTAGACTTTAGCCAACACTGATGAGCAAAGTTGTCATTGATGAAACACATTAATGACAAAGACTTAGGCAAGCATTGATGACATGGAGGACAAAGGTTGAAGTGGTGACATGGAAAGAAAGCATGATGATAGACATGGCAAGAAAACATGACAAGGTTGATGACTTGGAAAACATGGCAAGCATGAAAAAATGACAAAGAAGCATGACAAGGATTGAAGGATGACATGGAAAGCATGACAAAGAAGCATGAAAAGCATTGATGACAAGTATGACAAAGGTGGATGTCAAAGAAAGCATGACATGGCTAAGGACAAGAAAAATATTAGCATTTGAAGGCCCCTTGCGAGCATTTGGAAGACAACTACGGGCATTTTAGTTCCTATGCGGGCATTTGAGGACCAATTGCGGGCATCACAGTGAGCCCTTGTAGAAATCACAGCAAGCCCTTACGGGTATTTTGAAAGGAGACATGTGGGAATTTCCTTGGACCCCATGTGGGAATTTCCAAGAGCCCTCATGGGCATAAAATGGAGCATGTTGCGGGCATTCCTTAGTGCCTTGGAAAGCATATGAAGGATCAGTGCGGGCGTTATCCAAATAACCCTGCAGGAATATCTATTAGTGTTGTGCGAGAATCTTCTACACCCCTGTGCAGGCATATCTAAAGAACAATGCGGGCATATGGAAGGACACTCAATGACATGACATGGTATAATGGTGGCCGAGAAGGTAAATATATATATATATATTTGAAGTATATATATATATTTAAGAGGATAATAGGGAAATACTGTAATGAAGTCAGCCCAGTAAAACAAGTTTGAAATTGATCTTTGAAAAATATGAAAAGAAATAACTTACATTTAGCATGTCAGCCCAGCAAAATGATTTATGGAGAAGTGTATAAATAAGAGTCAATTCTCTAATTTGAATAGAATAATTTGGTGAAGGGTATGTGATCTCTAATTATTTTGGAGAGATTTGAGTTTTTCGGGTGGCAACAGAGCAACAGGAGCAGCAATGGATTAATTTCTATCTCTCTGATTTTTGGGTTAACTGGGACAGCTGTGGAATGAAGATAAACAATGTTTAATCTCTGATTTTTTGGTGAAGAAGAGGAATCCATAGATGGAAGTGAGATAACCACTGAGATATGCATTTTTATGTGTGTCTGAAGCCGATTCGAGGAAGGGATAAGTGCAGCATTGAAGAAGCAATGAAGAAGAGAAACCGGCAAAGGGAAGGCACAAATCTGAACTCTAAGCTTCAGTGATCTGGCAGCAAACAAGGGATCCTTGTTTGATAATTTGATTAGGGTATTTTTATGATGTATGTGGTTTCTTTGGGTTTTGATTGAAGACTTAAGAAGAGTATGATATATCACTTGTAAATTTGTATTGTTGGGGTATTGGTGCATCCCAGCCAGTTGCAGCTGACATAATCATCTGGTGGGTGGTGCCACCTTTGGGTTGTATCCCATTTTGGAGATTGAAGTCTCCAATCAAAATATAAAATTATTACAAATATTATCTTGTGTCTCTTGTGACGTGTCTATGATGATTGATGAGATTATTTGTTTAATTTGATATATAGCTCTTTGTGAATGATGAAATCTACTTAAATTTGAAGTGAAATGGTTCAATGATATATGTTTAAGTTTAGAAGAAGTTGAAATTGGAATTAAGTGTCGGCCCACTGATTCACCCCCCCGCTCAGTGTGCCATTGTGTCCATCAATTGGTATCAGATCAGACCTTCATCACAAGCCTAACTCGCTTGAAGGAGATCATTGGACACACATGGATTATTCAGAAAATGGAGCACCTCTTTTTGATGAGAAGAAATATGCAACATGGAGCAAAGATGAAGTGGTACTTGAAATCAGCTGGGTATGATGTATGTGTTGATTAAGTTTTCATTGATGCCAACAGTTCCTGGTCATTGATGCCAACATTTGATTCTTGGTGCCCCTTGTGGAGTCCCTGAGGGTTAGTGTTTGGTTTGTGGTTGTTTGTGTCAGAGGATCCCTTTTGACCTTGTCCAAGCCCAAGCTTGAGGCCCTTGGAGGCCTATGGACATTGGAAAAAGCCCTGGTTACCCATTGACTTTGTTGAGTAACCCTAATTTGTTTCTAGGTCCCCTCTGCAGTCTCTTGCACACACATAGTATGGTCACATTAGTTATGTTGATGCCCTATGGAGCACTTGGATTGGGTTTTGAGATCATATACATGCTCTTATTTTTTTGAGGTGGATCCCATTGCTTGTATTTGATGGCCTTGAGGTCGTTGAGATCTTGTGGGGTCCTTAATCCCACAAGCTTGGTGAAACTCATGCTTATGTGGAGCTCTTAATGTATTGGATCGTGAAGAAACCCTCACGTACTTGAAATTTGGAGCACTTGATAACCACATGATCTATGAGTGCTTTGGTTAAGTCCTCACTTGACAGCCCACAAATTGTTGGCGTCTTTATGGTATTTACCCTTCCTTTTGGGGCTCTTTGATACTCTTGGTAATCCACTTGGTGATGACTTTTGGTGTTTTAGCCCTTGCTTATAAATCTTTGAAGAAGTCCTTGGAATCCTTGCGATTGGTGGTGTGGTCTTTGGTACCCTTATGTTTGGGGTCCTTAGCACCCTTCATGGTTGTGAATGGTGTTGACCACCCCTCTCTTCAAAAATATATGATTGATGGAGCCCTTGCCCTTGAAGACTTTGAACATGCTAGGTGCACATTATTTATGGTATGAAACCCTTGAAGCACTTGCTAGATGTGCTAAAACCCTTATAGCCCAGTTTTTACTATGGACATGGCTATTGAACAACCCCTTCTCAAACATTTAAATAATATGTAAATTCCCTTAAAGCATTTCAATGACATGGAAACCCTTTAATTTTGAATCAAAAGCCAACTTAAGATACTTGGAAGCTACCCCAAAATGGGTAAAACAACCCCAAAAGAAAGAAGACTTAATAAATTTCTTCTTGACTTACCAAGTCGGCCCCTAAACTTCAATAAAATTTTAATTTTAAAAATTAATTGCTTATCAATGCTAGGTCGGCCCCATTTAATTTTTGGTTTTTGAATGTGTATAAATAAAACATTTTCTCCTTATTTTTAGGTGGGATGAGTGAGCAAGAGATCTGATTTTTGGTGGCTACCTCCTCCAGATATTTTCAGACTGGTTCTTGCAAAACTTTCGGTGGCTACCTCTTGATATTTTTGGACTTTCTCTGCAATTTTGACTGTCTCCTCTTTCTCTGCAAATTCGGACTGTAGATTTTTTAGACTGTTTCTCTGATTTTTTTTGGGCATCCTTCATCACTGTCTCCTGCAATTTCAGACCATAATACTACCCTCTACACAGAGCAAGATTATTATAAGCAGACTGTAAGTAGTTATACAGTATTTCTCTTTACTGATTTTTGATAACAGAGTGTGAGATTGTTTGATTGATTTAACAAGACTCTTTGACAGTAGTCTTTGACTTAATTAGTTTGGCAAATTGGCCTAACAAGTGTGGAGTGCAACTAGGGTAAAAGGTGACCTTCACTTAATTTGTTGTGGCAAGGTGTCTGAAGTTGTTTTGACAGTGTTGACTATAAAAATTATTGTAGCATTTGTGCATGTTGTACTTCTTGAAATGACCTAACTTCATTGACCTAGTCAACATTCTCTTGTTTGCTTCAGTGGTGTAAGTTCATAAGTTGATGTAGATCTGACATGATGTCATAAGATGACCTTGAAGTAATTTTGACAGTCCTTATAAATCTTGTGCAAGTGTGATATAACAGACCTTGACATTTTGAATTGAAAAACCTTAGTAAGTGTGATGAAAAACTTGATTGAACAGACCTTGCATAAATACCGACTTGACAGCCTTTGAATTTGCATGATTCTCTTGATGGAAAGAGATTGATTTTCAATTGAGAATTATTTCCTTGTAATGGGAATGTTTACTATAGTATCTTGAGAGTGTTGTGGATGTGACCAAAAATTAATCTTGTAAAATGTTGGATGGATGAATGAAGTTATTAACTTTAGATGTTTGTTGGTTGTTTCTTGGTTGATATCCTTTTGTTTTAACTTGACTTAATTTGACAACTATTGACTGCTATTGCATTGACTGAAAGATTGATTTGATAAGTTACTTGATGTTGGTATAGCCCTATTCTTGAGTGGTTGACTGAGAATAGTCAAGTAATTGAGACTCGTTGTTTTTGGTTGATTAAGATCGTCCATCTTCTTGGTTAATGTAGAGTTTGATTTGTGAGCTGATTGATTAAGTCTGTCTTAGGGTTTGTTGGTTGCCCATCTTCTTATTTGAAGTTGGTTGGTTGATGTTGTCTATCAAGCTTTCCTTAACTAAGGTGTTTGTCGAGTCTTGAGGATTGGTTATGGTGTCACTGAGGTGAGTGAGATTGGGTGAGTAAAGTCATGGTCATGTTGTAATTGTACTATCCTAACCCTATATTGACCAAGTAATAAAGTAGGTTTCCCATAGACAGTTGTGGTTAGGTATTTGATCATATTGACACAACTACATATTTGATTTGACACAAGTTGGTTTAGTTGAGAAGGATTAGCATAGGCTGCTACATGTGCATTTGGTCTAACTCATATTGGCTGAGTTGTATGAGCAGTTGGTTTGACTCAGGTGGACTGAGTCTCGTATGCAGTGATGAATATGGTTGTCATTGATGACACACCATTAATGACAAAGATTAAAGTATGGACAAGAAGAACATGAGTGAGTATGGCACACCTAATGGGCCAAGAGTCAGCCAAGAGTCAAATGACCCATGCTGTGGTCATTTGAAGATGATGTGGATGACTTGGAGAACAAACAAGCAAGCTTGAATACATGACAAAGATGACATGGAAAATACAAACCAAAGTGGACAAGGGACATGAAAAGGATGAAAACTCATGGTGTGCATCTAGAAGATCATGGCATGCATTTGCTGGAAGTATTTATAGCCTTGGGCATGCATTTTATAATGCTTTTTGGCGAGCATTTTCATAAACCTTTGGAGGGCATTGTATGTGGAATGGCATGCATATTTTGAAGGCCCTTGGCGGGCATATGGAGAGGCCATGAGCGGGCATCCTTATGTACCATGTGCGTGCATCTTATGTAACCCTTGTGTGCATTTTATGTGACATGGGCGTGCATAATTAATAGCCTTGGCGTGCATTTTTGTGAAGGTCAAGAAGCATGTGTGTGCTTGGTTTTGAAGGCAAGAAACTGGCCCATGTGGGCATCATATGAAATAGCAAGAAAACCACCACGAGATAGGTTAAAGTGGTGTTAAATCCACTTGGGATAATAACCAAATAATTATATTTGATGAGTGATATGTGGAAATAAAAATTAAAACATATAAAGATATATTTTGTGAATATTATTTAGAAAAATAAAAGACAATGTGACATGTCAGCCTCCAGAGTTTAAAGAAATATTATTTGATGGAATAAAAAAATATATAAAAAGAAACATACATTTTGACAGGTTGGCTCAGAGAAAAAATCATGGAAAAATCAGTAGATATAACCACCAAATGACTTCATTTTGTGTGGAGAAATTTTGGATTGTTTGGGGAGCTCTGATTTCAGGGACAGTGAAGATGAGGACAGTCTGGTGGTAAGGAGCAGGAGCAGTTACAGCTACAGCAATGTAATTTCTGGTTTATCTCTTACATCTATGCTAGATGAAGACATTGTGATGATGACTTGATGCTGGCAGCAAGCTAAAGGACAGTATGATATTAATCCTTTTATCATTAACTTCTGGGTTGAACTAATGTTGATATGAACAGACAGTGTAAATACTTGAAGATATGTTTTGCATGTAAATAGTACAAAGACTTGAAGCTGGATAGACTGTTGTTATTTATGTGATTAAGATATGCTCAGCTTGAAGATAAATACATACTCAGGGTTGAAGGATGATGTGGATAGCAGCATGAAGACGTTGTTTTCTGGGTTTCACTAAGACAGTGACAAAATATGTTGATGATGTGTTCAAGTTGACTTATGAACAAAATGATGAAGATGTGGAGATATGCTGAGACAAGGTTTGATATTTGTCTTAAATAAAGATATATTACTATGGTGATTATCATGTGGATAGTAAACAGAATGTTGTGTTCTTGGGAAAAATGAAGAGGGACTTACAGGAATTTTGATGTGGATGATAAAGACGTTGTGCATGACAAATTGATATTTATTTGAGTACCAAGACAATTATGATATGCTGAGTAGAACACTGATGATGTGCATGGAAAGAAAAGTAATTGATTGATTTGATGAACACATGGTGGACAGAATGATGAATGAGATGATGTGGATAAAGAATTGACTATGATGAAATGTAATGTATGTACATATGATTTGCAAGTTGGGTCTTGTATATACTTCTTAGTAGGATCTAAGAAGAACTAGGTTGGGTCCTAGATAAAGAGTTGGTGCTCTTGTATTTCAGTTGGTGTTGAATTGCCTCACGGTTGTAGCCGTTGAACCAAATACTAAAGATTACAAAATCATATCTTGTCTCTTGTGCAATGTGTTGTTGATTATGTGTCTTATTTTGATGAATGACTAATTATGTAGATTATTGATGGATATGATAAAAGTAAATGTCTAAATAAAGGAATAAGGTTTGATTGAAGTTGCAAATTGGATTAGGAGTAGGCTCACTGATTCACCCCCCCCTTCTCAGTGAGCAGTGTGTCTAACAATTGGTATCAGAGCAGGCCTTCAATAGAAGCCTAACAAGATTGAAGGAAATTAGTAGACACAAGTGAATGAAGATCATGGAGGATTATTCTAAAGATGGAGTTCCATTACTCAATGAATCAAATTATGATTGTTGGATCATCAGAATGAAGCATCACATACTGGCAGAAGGATATGACATCTGGAAATCAATTGAAGGGGGAGTAGCTAAGAAGCCACTTGAAAGCAATGAAAAGGGACTAAGCTTAATCTTGATGGCCTTGTCTCAGTCAGAGAAGGAAAGATTAAATGTTGGAAAATACACCTCAGCCAGAGATCTTTGGAGTACACTTGAAAGTGAGCACAAAAGGAAAATTCAAGACTTGGACAAAGAGAAGGAAGTCAAGACATCTGAAACTGAAGAACAAGGAATGAAGGAGGTTCAAGCATCAAACACTTGTGAAGGTAAGAACTCTTCTATTTGCAATAATTTTGAAATTAATGAAGTTTCTTTAGTGAAGGTTGAAGAAGATGATTTGTTAAAGCTCAAAGAGGCATTTGCAAAAGCTCTATTGGATAAGGATGTCAAATCCAATATAAGGCTTAAGAAGAAGATTATGGGAGCATTTGAAAAATACCAAGAGGAGACAAAAGCTTTGTTCATGAGCTTGAAGGTCAAGAACAAAGACTTGCAAAGTGAGTTAGAAGATAAAAAACTTGAGGTCAAAAGGTTTAACGATCAACTAGGAAATGAACAAGAAAAGGTTGATGTAGATCCTAGAGAACCTGAAGAGAAAACATGGGTTAACCTTGATCTAAAAAATTCAATTGGAGGAGGCTAAAAGAAGAGAAGAAGTATTGAGGAGTCACTTGGATGAAAAGGAGAAGAAAAATGAAGAACTTGAGATGGAAGTTGTTGGACTCAAGAATAAAATTGAAAAAACAAACTATCATGAGAATTTCAACAGCAGCTTAGTCATGTTGGATAAATTATTGGATTTCCAAAGGTCTCCCCATGATAAAACTGGCCTTGGGTATAAAGAGGTAGAAGACAATCTAGAAGAAGACAAGTGGTCTCCAAAGACTCCAGAAGTTGGTCCATCAATGACCAAGGATGCATCTCATGAAAACAAAGATGTCGGTTGTTCAAGGAAATATCAAGGAGCTAGGCCCAATCCTCAAAGAAAAGAGACAACTCCATGTTGGAATCAAATTCCAAGGGATGAAAACAAGTTCAATGGGTATTGTTTGTCTTGCTCTAATTATGGTCATGAGGCTTTGGATTGTAGATCCTATGGAAGAAGAAGTGTTGGAAGTACTAATGGAAAAGTTAGGTGTTGGGACAGCAATCATATTCGACATGTGGCTGCTAACTATCACACAATGACATGCTACTCTTGTAGTGGCTTCGGTCACAAAGTTCAAGAATGCCCAAGTCAAAGGAGTCAACCTAGGAGGAGTTCTTCATACACATCAACAAGAAGATCCAGTGATTCATGGAAAGGAAAGAGTACAAAAATAATTGAAGATCTAAAGACAAGTTCACACAGCCAAGGACATCCTAAGATATGGGTGAAGAAAAATATCTTGCTAGATCTAAATGAGGTTGAGGATCAATGCACAAAAGGAGATGAAGATGGATGCCATGTGGAAAGCCAAATTTGAGGTCTTTTGAAGACCATGGTACATCTTGAGTTCATGGAGTTTGGAGGATGAACTCACAGGTAATTAATTAGTGGTTACTCCAAGCACAGTGACAGGTCCAAGGATCGTGGTCACAGCTGGCATGGTGATAGGGGGAGAAAATACAATCTCATGTGAACTCTCTCTAAATTGAAGCAAATGAAGTGAGGTGACCTAATGATGGTTGAAGGGATGTCCTTAAATGCATGTTTATCCTTATGATAACTACAACTTTCCTAAAAGTACAAATGACTTCTTCTAGCTGTTGGTATCTGATTACATGTTCTATATAGAGCTGGTTATCAAGATTTTTATCATTGTATGAAGACAATCCCTGAGGATCACATGAAGACTTGAGCTAAGTCCCAAACCCCCGATAATGAAGCTCAGATAGAGGAGTCGATCCGAAACTCATATTAGGACTAGTGGGGTGTATATAAATCAAGAATGAAGCATTGCTGGAAGACATAGTAACCAAGTTTGGACCAAGACATATCCAAATCAGTAATGTAAAGAGACAACTACAGCAAACAAGAAGTAAAAATTCATAGCAAGAAGTAACCATGACAGAGAAGAGATACTAAGATGATGAGCAGACCTTTGGGATGACAACATACCATATTCAATGTGAACAACAGATCTTTAATGACTGAAAGTGGGATGTTTTGACAGTGAAACTTACAGCATAGTGACAAGTTGTCATTGATGCAGGCTTACCTTTTATTGATTTACTAGGCTCCAAAGGGAGTGAAGAAAATACAAGCATACTTAACACCCGCATTCAAAAAAGCAATTGCCCGCATCACTGACATAAATGCACGTAAGAGGTTAATAAGAGTTTGAAGTATTTTTGAAATACTCTTGAAGACATAAGTATGGAAAAATTGATGACATGAATACATTGATGATGATGTAGCTGTGATGAATTTAGTATGATAGTTCCAAATATTGATGGATCAGGTTGACCATTACAGGAATGTACTTGATAGAACAGTGATATTGAACTTGATGGTAATTTTGTTATCTTAATAACATGATCCTGATATCAATGTTGAGCATACTCTTGACTTTGACAGTGACAATTTATTTGACATATGAAAAGGTTGAAGATTTCCTAAGGCACTCTACAGCAGTATATTGTAGTGACTTGAATTGAAACACGAAGCTTGACATTTTTTGACATGCTTTAGTGATGACTGTTGTAGCTAGGGTTTTACCCCTAGCTTGTGCAAATGAGCACCTACTAAGGAGAATGGACTCCTTAGTAGCAGTTCAGTAAATGTAAATAATTAAGCTAAAACAGAAATATAAACTAATTTAAAACACATGCATGAAAAATAAACAACAAATTTAAATAATGGTTTTGTATTGATATTACCTTCAATGTGAAGGTTGATGAAGCTCCTTGCAATGTCCAAGAGGGTTGCTCCAAGCTCCAATGTGCTCCTTCTCTTTCTCCAATGGTGGAAATGGGCCAAAGGTGGCTCTCAAGGTGAAAGTAGTTCAATGGTGAACTAGGGTTTCGAGAGAGATTTTGGCAGAGTAAGGGTGCTAGTGATTGTGGATATGGAATAAGGGATCTCCATCACCTATTTATAATTTTTTGGTGGTGGAGTGCTGACCCATGGTTTTGGGAAACACATGGTTTTGTGCAGCTGTATAGGGTTTTTTCCTGCTGTTCCTCATTATTTTATATTTTTTATTCCCTTTTTAGGGGATTTTTGCTATTTTTGAGGAATTTTGGATATTTTTGGAGGAAAAAGGGGTTTTTTAGCCTTTTTTAGGCTATTTTGAGGGTTTTGTGGCCTTTTGGAGGCATTTTAGGCCTTTTGGAGGCTTTTAAATGGGATTTTTTGGGATTTTAAGGGAAATATGGTAGGAAAATGGACAAATGAGCCATATAATGTGGTAGATGAGGTAGTGAACACTTTTTGGGTGTTAACAGATTGCCCCCTGATGTGCGAGGGCAGGAGCTCATCGTATGGCCGATGGACATCATAAGTCATGAATGGTTTTCCTGGGGAGTGGAGAGAAGAGAAGAAACAAACTGAAGCCCGGAACTACAATCCCGAACAACTGCAAGAACTAAAAGTACATATCCTCAATAATGGATGAGGGATCATCTGATCATATGGACGAGGCGGGCATTGCCATGCTCGTATCAGGATATAACATAACATAAACAATGGGGTCCAAAAAGGGGACCTGAAATATACATGACCTCAAATACTGACTGAGGAATAATCTCAATATATGGACGAGGCAGGCATACCCATGCTCGTATCAAGATACATAAACAAAACTGTGAGGCCCGAAAAGGGGGACCTGTAAGATACATAGAGAACCACTGTGTACATCATAAGGGTCTAGAGGGGACACAAATCTAGGACATACTGCTGGGCAGACCATATCTGTGCTGAAGAGCTGATACACTGGAACAATCAACAGTGCTACTGAATGTGGTACCAAAGGAACTAATGAGCTGCTGGATCAGAGTGACAAGGGGTACACTCGCAATGGTACACTGAACTGGGACTGATCTAGGACTGAAACTGGGTACTCAAGGAAGCATGTAACTGGATGGCTTCCGAATACAAACGCCAACGCAGCCCGGACATCCGCAGGAACATATAACTGGTCGTTCCGAAAGGACTCACCAATGTGCTAGAGTCGGGGGAAATCCGGGGTCTTCGACACATAATGTAAAGGATATAATCCTACGCTATTCTCGACGATGCGATCAAGGTGCTGAAGTCGAGCATGTGAGAAACAACCACTCGGAGAGGCAATGATGACTCCTCTCAGAATGGTCCGTAGGAACTTACCACAAATGGTGATAAGTCCAAGGCGTAGGGACCTCTGGGCCTATCCTCTGGAATAGAGGGGCTGTCGTCGACAGAGGGAGACCTGCAACTATCAAGGCAATGATGTTTCCTTGACAGGAGCGCGAGGTGAAGAACCGAAATGTGATAGTACTGAGGGCAGGACTGACAAACTGGTGGTGACAACTGGGCAAGTAGAGTGGGTGGACTCAAATTTCCTTTGTTCAGAGTATGATAATGGGAATGATCTGGCAGCATATGAAACTGACTGAGGGGAAAGGGATCATAGCTGTAATGGATCTGGGAGGGTGACTAGGCTGAGGGAGACTCTAGCTGATATAAAATGGCAGGAGACTGTAGAATACTCTGAACAAAGGCGACCTGATTGGGGATGCTGCCGAGATGATCGATCATAGTGCCAGGAGGCACGGGTGGAGGCTTCTTCATGGGTTAATGAACTAGAAGAAGTGTGTGTAAAATGGTACTGTCGTGTGGATTTATACGAGCCCAGGACAGTTCATGCTCGTGGTTGCTTTCAATTTTAAGGAGTCTGAAAGCGATAAGAAGACTCTGAAGTGATGGAATGGTACTGTCGTGTGGATTTTACGAGCCCAGGACAGTGCATGTTCGTGGTTGATTTCAATTTTAGAGAGTCTGAAAGCAAGTAAGAAGACTCCAGGGGGTTGCTTTTTCGTATATTTAGTCTCCAAGGCCCAAAGAAGCATAAAAGGATGCAATGAAGAACTCTTCTAGCCGGTGTGACTAGAGTATTCCTTTTTCGTAATTAGTCTACCAGGTCCGGAAAAGGGTTAAACTTATACCAGATAGACGCCCTTTCAGGTACTTTAACGAGCATGAAAGGAAGCAAGATTGCTCGGTGATCTTTTCATTCTTTTAGGAGTCAGAAAAGAGCTTAACGGAAACTCCCTAAGTGCCTTTTTCGTAAAGGACTTGTCCGGCCCGAAAAAGGGATAAAACTATACCGAACAAAAGGAATGGCCAGGCAAGGAGGAAGTGTTCAATCAAGGATCAGTAATGATGATCAAGAACAAGGGTAGTGGGGAACACTGGTGGGCCTCCTTGCGGGGTAGTTGAAATGGTGGCAAAATAACGAAACATTTGCAGTATGACAGGAGTGGAGGGCTCATGTTAAAGTGTGGAACAATCCGATGGCGGCCGATGTGGCACGCAAACCGAGGAAGCAAGGTGTTTGGGACACAATGTTAAAATTTTACCAAGTGAGAGCGAGAAATGATCTCAAGCATCATCACGAGCTCGGAAAAATGAATCTGGCGATATAAAGGGTGTCAAAAACGGGTAACGGCCGATGTGGCACGCACACCGAGGCGACGAGGGCGTTTTGGAAAAAATACCCAAAAAATATGGGGGTGAGAGCGAGAAATGATCTCAATCATCATCACGAGCTCGGAAAAATGAATCCGGCGATATAAAACATGTGAAAAACGGAGAACGGCTGATGTGGCACGCAAACTGAGGTGACTAGTGGCATCTGAAAAATGGACAAAAAATGACGGGTAAAAAATAATGCAACGAGGTGACCATCATTACGGTCTCGGCGTGCTGATTCCAGTGGTGGAAACAGTGTGGAAAGACAAAAACAACAAGAAAGTACACTGTACAACGCAGACCAATGGGGCCGCAGGTTTCTTTTATGGGTAAAAGCGCTTGAGATACAACCCATTACGAGGGTTGCGCAAAGGACGGCCTTCGGAGTCAGCTAAGATGTATGCCCCCTTTCCGAGGCAGGTCTGCACGATGTAAGGGCCTTGCCACATGGATTCAAACTTCCCTTTACCGGTTTTGTCATGGGCTTGGTCGTAGGCGAGGACGAGGTCCCCTTCATGGAAAGTTCGAGGGTGAACATGTTTGTCATAACCGGCTTTGGAGTGGTTCTTGGCAGCTTCGATGTTCTGAAGAGTGGCACAACGGTCTTCATCAGCTTGTTCGAGTTGCAGCAAACGCTGCTCGAGGGGGGAGGTGAAGATATCACAGAACTCGTGGAAGAGTTGTTGGTAGTCATTAATCTCCTGCTCGTTGCAGGAGGCTCCTAAAGTGATGAGTTCAAGGGTCTCAATCGTAGCTTTACCAGCTGGGAGCTTTGAGGGATGAATGAGACACTGTTTCTGATGAACAGGGGGTACATCAGGCCATGTGTCAATGTGGTGCTCTATAATGGCGGGGTCAAGACCAGGCATCTCGGTATAGGACCAGGCAAAGACATCACGGAATTCTCTGAAGAGTTTTCGGTACTCCTCAATCTCTTGTTCACTGCAGGAGGCTCCTACGGCAATGCATTCATTGACGCCAGGGGGGTCAAAGATATCTATGTGGATAACGGGTGAGATATTGGCCATGTTACCCTCCTCGAAGGCGTCAGGAGCAGGAATAGGGTCCTTGAACCAGTCGACCTTGGTGGGGAGGAAGTCTTTGGACTCAACCGTGAATTGGGTAGCTATGCTAGAGGAGGATTCTTCTGGGATGAAATAGGAACGGTGGTGCATATCATCCCAGGGATAATCTGGGGCGGTAAGGGCCTCAAGAATCTCCTCATCAGTACGGAAAGTTTGCGTCGTCAAATCGGTTGACGAAGGAGTAGTGGTGGAAGAGATCATATAAATGGTGTTAACCTCTCCTGAAGGTGAAGAGTTTGGGGGGTAGATCTCCTCAATGGTAGGCGGTGCCGTCTCAAGATCCAGATTGTTCATCTCATAGAGAGCTGCTCTGTAATCCGGGAGATCGGGACAATGATGGGAATAATGCCCGTAAACGCCGCATATGGCACAGGAGTGGTTGGTACGCAGGGATTTTTCTTTAGGCTTGGGAGTGGGGTTTCGTTTGACAGTTGGGATGTTGGGGTCATCGTCGAGCATCTGCATATGCTTCTGCAATGCTGGTAACTGTGGGCATTGGTGGGTCGCATGGCCCAACTCGTCGCACAATGAGCATTTGGGAGGAGCACGAAATACTGGAGGGTTTTTTACTGTCTTGGGAGGTGGTACATCAGTGTAAGGTTGTGGACCTCTGCCCCCAGTGGGTTTGGGAATAGGAGGAGGAGCCGTGGAGGACGAAGGGGTAGAGACACCGGGAGGTGGCTGAGTGGTAGTAGCCATGGGTTGCACCGGTTGGAGGACGACATCTGGTGTCGGCGGGCGAACGGGAGGTGAAAGATACCATACAGGTAATCCCAAAGTTAACCCAGGGAGACTAAGGGTAGCCATGACCGGGGCGCTTACTACTCCCGATGGAGGGACTAGGAAGGGGATCGTATGGATGGGTGTAACACCAATGTGGCTAGGTACCAATGGTGGTTTAGGCAACAAGGGTGGTTGGTTGTCGTGGGACAAGGTACATAAGTCAGACACTTCGGGCGTAGATGACGGGGGAGGAATGGATTGAAAGGTGGAGGTCATCGGCACGTCTGAGTAGACTCCAGGCCCCATAGAGGAAACAAACGAGGTGGTGGCACGAGAAACAGGTTGTTCAACCATGGGGAGAACATTTTCAGGTGCCGCGGGAGCACTGGGATCATAGTAAGTAAGTTGGTCGATCTTGACCACGCGTCCATCATGGGGGAACATCATGGTACGAAAGACAGAGGAAGCGACCGCCCGCATAGCATACATGTAGCTGCGACCGAGTAAGAGGTTGTAATCAAGCTGGGCATTGATGACCTCGATATCAATGAGGACGGTTTTACCACCTAACTGGACAGGGACATTGGCTAGGAGACCTTGGGGCTGAGCCGAACGTCCGTCGTAGGCGCGTAACGCAGTGGTGGACTGCTGGAGTGTAGGGGATCCCAACTTCTGCCATACGAATGTAGACATAACGCATGTGGAGGCACCCTCATCGATGATGCATCGATGGATGACAAGATTCCGAACGGAAACAGAAACTTGGAATGCTAAGGTGGAAGGCAGGCGTGGTTCAGACTGGTCCAAATCAAATGCCATTAAATTCGAATCAGTTGGGTCAATAGCCCCAATGGCTAAGAGTAAAGTCTTGCGCTGGGAAGGGCAGTTCTTCAAGACTTCTAACGCAGACATGGCTGCGGGAGATTGGGCTAGGTCGTCTACAATGTTGTAGTTTGACGCAGCGCGCACATTGGGATTGTTGTTGATACGGCGAAGTGGGAAACGAGCTGCTTTGGAAGCGCCATCGACCGGCGGGGGAGGGATACGTAACACTGGATCAGTGGGATGAGCGTTAGCGGTTTTATCAGCGGGAAGGGTTTCAGAGGTGGAGCCATATTGGTTCCGACGGGTCTGTAGGTTGACATCAGCGGAATACATCATCAACAAGTGATGGGTACCTGAGTCAAACAGGGGTTGATCAGGAGCGGCGTATGTGATCTGTTGTTGTTGGGGTTGCGCGTTAACTTGAGGGGCCAACGGCTGAGTGTTCAACACGCCTTGGGTTGGTAAGGGGTTTTGTAGCACCAAAGGTTGCTGCTGAGGTTGTGGGGGGTTGGGCGGTGCTTGAGGAGCCGTATGCCCTTGGCGATGGGCATCATCAACCCAAAGTTATCGAGCTCGCTCCAAATGTGGGAAAGTATGTGTGTAGTGGCCATAGACCCCGCAGATAGAACAAGGATGGTTTGTTCTCAAATTAGGGTTTTTAGCCTGCTTGGGCGGGCGATCAGGGTTTTGGTTAGCGGTGGCCGCGTTGTTGTTGTCGGGGGGATTAGCCGGTTGACCAGCTTGGTCTGCAGGTAGGTTGTTCCCATGATTACGGCCTTTGCCGCGGTTCTGTTGGCCCTGGCTGCGTTGGTTGTTCTGGTTTTGCTGCGGATTTTATTGGGCGTAGAATTGCCCTTGAGCAGCAGGTGGGTTTTGAGGTTGTGCAGGAGCGGGAGCAGGCTGCGGTGGATGGTATGTAGGTGGAGGCTGCGCAGGTGCGGCACCTTGAGGAGGTTGCTGATATGTCTGCGGAGCAGGTTGTGGATTTGCCGCAGGGGCTGCCTGTGGCGGGTAATAAGCTGGTTGGGCTAGGGAAGGCGCAGGAGCTGGTGCAGCCTGCTGGTGGTAATAAGCGGGGTGGGCTTGAGGAGGCGCAGGAGCTGGTGTAACCTGCTGGTGATAATAGGACTGAGGTGCAACCGGGGGGGTATAAGCAAGGGGTGCATGCCCGAATCACTGAGGTGGACAGCTGGGTCCATGGGAATGATGGTGATGTGTCATGGGAGCATATGATTTGGTGGCCCCAGACTGTGAGGTGGCCCGCGAAAGGTCGGGGCCCGGGGTAGGACGTGCTATGGAAAAGGGTTGAGGATGCGAAGAAACACGACCGATGATGTCGTCTGCGGTGTGGGATGCCCCCGGCGCATCGTGATGGGAGGACTCACCCCGAGGGGCGTCAGGTATAATGGTATAGAGGTAACCCGACTGGGCGTAAATGAGGTCGAACTGTTGGGCCTTAAGGATGGCCTCTTCTTCAGACTGGGGTCTTTCTGAAGCGACATCCTTAGCAATAACAGGGAGAAGGGATTTGAGGAACCAATCTAGGAAGATACGGTCGTCTAGTTTGATCTTGCATAAGCTACGGCGTCGACGCCACTCATGGATGTGGTCCGTGATATGGGTAGCCGTGTTTTGTCTGCAGGATAGGAGGATCTCAACGCCCGCGTCATAGCGGACAGGCAACTGGAAGAACTGCAGGAAGGTCGAGGCAAGGGAAGCAAAGGTGGCATGGGTCCCATGAGGTTGCTCGATATACCATTTGGCTGCAGAGCCAGTGAAGGTGCGCTGTAAGAGACGGAGGCGAACAGAGTCATCCACTATGGAGTTAGAGGAACACCATAGGTGGAAAGACATGATATGGTTTTGTGGGTCCTCACCGGCCTTGCCCTCAAACTTAGGGATGTCAGAGGGGAGCTTGGTAGGCATATGAGGCCACGTAGGGTCGTGTCGAATAGGGTCGTTGGTCTATCTGGCCAGGTCAGGTAGGTTGAGGCTAGCCATGAATGGCAAACTGGAAGAAGGATGTGACACAGTAGTGGGTTGGACCAAGTTGGGGCCAATGCCCCCAAGTGGAGGGACAAGATTTGGGATGGTGCCCCCAAGTGGGGGAACTAAGGTGGTGGAGGATGGTCCAGCACCACCATGGGTAGTGTGAGCCACTGATGTAGTGGTGGTATGTAGGCCAGCTACAGGAATAGGAATGGTAACCGGGATGGTGGATGTGGCCCCCATTGAGGGCATTCCTAGAGCAGGTGTGGTAACTGGTGTAGTGGTGGATGTGCCACCAATGGTCCCTAGCGAAAGGAGTGGAAGTCGCGCCAGCCATGGGGCTAGTAGGGGCAGTGTAAATAGGGTTCTCAGACTCTTCTTCAGAATCGGAGGTAAAGTAAGGGGCGTCAATGTCTGGTGACGGAGTCCTATGTCGTTGACGAGTGGAGTCCAGTGACAAGGCTCTAGATCTGTGATGGGTGGTATCAACGGATGATGATCGAAATCTATGACGTGTGGTGTTAAGAGAACCGTGCTGTGGGGGCTCGCCCCTGAGGCACCGAGAATGTCTCGAGGACTCAATGGTGACAGATGGTGTCAAATCTCTGTGGGTTGAGGTGAGTAGAAAAACAGCTCAAAAAGGCCTAATGCAACCGAGTGTGCAGAAGGAGAGCTAAAAAACAAGGCACTCAGGCCAACAACCAACTCAAAACACCTACTGCAATAGCTGTGCTACAATAGGTGGAGTATCAACAAAGACGGTCAAAATACCAACAAGCAGCAGGTTTCCTAAAAAGAAAAAATGGTGGACTCACTAGACCAAAGGGAGGTAAAGGAGCATGCAAACACCTAACTAAAAGTATTCTGACTCAACTAAACATATCCTCTGCAAGGTGATGAAATCCAAGTCAGACAATATGAGTAGGAAATCCAAGTGGCTATGATATCCCCCTACCGGGAGGGATACCGGGTAGTCAATCCTAGAAGAATGGCAACTAAGATACCCCGTTCATGACACGTCCAGAAAGGTGAATCTGCCGTTTAGTCCGTTTACCGCAATACCCCTATACAGGGATATCCCGCGAACCGCGAAAGGTAGCCCTTCGGTTACTGAATGGAGTGCGGTATTCCACTCAGGCCTCCGGAACCAGTCTCCCGACTTCAACCCTCCTAAGGGAGAGGCCCTCTGATAAACTGGTCGTGACCGTGCCAAAAAGTACTAGGGGATTTTTGTTCCCTATTTGGACAACAACTATGTCTCAAGTGAAAGTAACCGAGGGGTGTTATTGGAAGCCTATCCCCCCGATCCTACCTAACTACAATGATTCTTTTGTGTTCCCCAAGTGGGGTTAGAATGTTGGTTCAGTTAGGTACTTTTTAAGGCTCACTTGATTTATGTGACAGAGTGTGTGCTCGTGAGGTTATGAACCCAAAATAGAAGTGCCACAAGGGGGGCAACTTCCAACTATCAATAATGCTGGAATTGAAACTTTAACTTGCAAAATTTTCTGAATTAAAAATACTGAAATTTTTAAAAAGATTCTGTAAAGGGAACAGAAATTATGTTGCAGAAAGGCTGTAAGGAAGTGGGACTGCAGGTAGGACAGGGGGCTGTTCAGATGCAGAAAATATTGCAGTAAAAGGGGCTAGGCTCAAAACAAGAAAAATGCAGAAATTAGACCGCGGGTCTGTGGCGAAGCAGAACAGGCAGACCGCGGGTTTGAGGGAAACAGACGCGGTCAGGTCGCGGCTTTCAGGCCAACAGAAGCAGTCGGGACGCAAGAAATAGGGAAAAAGACGCAGTCGGGTCGCGGCAAAAAGGCTAACAGACGCAGTCGGGACGCGGGAAAGAGGCTGAAAGCCACAGTCGGGACGTGGGAAAATGGCCGACAGGCGCAGTCAGATCGCAGCAAACAGGCTGATTAGCCGCGGCCGGATCGCAGGTAACAGACTTGAATCCACCGGCAGGGCGTCAGAAACCGTCTGAGAGTCACGGTCGGGTCGCAGGTAAAGGCCTGAAAGATGCGGTCGGGACGCGACTGCAGAGGGAAAAAGCGCGGTGTGCGGCGGCCGAAAGGGACAGCCGAAAAGAAAAAAAATTTAAAAACGAAACCAGAAATTCAAAATCTAGGGGAGTCGCCAAAACTGTAGCTAGGTTTTTACCCCTAGCTTGTGCAAATGAGCACCTACTAAGGAGAATGGACTCCTTAGTAGCAGTTCAGTAAATGTAAATAATTAAGCTAAAACAGAAATATAAACTAATTTAAAACACATGCATGAAAAATAAACAACAAATTTAAATAATGGTTTTGTATTGATATTACCTTCAATGTGAAGGTTGATGAAGCTCCTTGCAATGTCCAAGAGGGTTGCTCCAAGCTCCAATGTGCTCCTTCTCTTTCTCCAATGGTGGAAATGGGCCAAAGGTGGCTCTCAAGGTGAAAGTAGTTCAATGGTGAACTAGGGTTTCGAGAGAGATTTTGGCAGAGTAAGGGTGCTAGTGATTGTGGATATGGAATAAGGGATCTCCATCACCTATTTATAGTTTTTTGGTGGTGGAGTGCTGACCCATGGTTTTGGGAAACACATGGTTTTGTGCAGTTGTATAGGGTTTTTTCCTGCTTTTCCTCATTATTTTATATTTTTTATTCCCTTTTTAGGGGATTTTTGCTATTTTTGAGGAATTTTGGATATTTTTGGAGGAAAAAGGGGTTTTTTTAGCCTTTTTTAGGCTATTTTGAGGGTTTTGTGGCCTTTTGGAGGCATTTTAGGCCTTTTGGAGGCTTTTAAATGGGATTTTTTGGGATTTTAAGGGAAATATGGTAGGAAAATGGACAAATGAGCCATATAATGTGGTAGATGAGGTAGTGAACACTTTTTGGGAGTTAACGACTGTGACAGTAGCAGCACTCTTGGTAGTGGACATACATTGGCAAAATAACACTTGTTATTTGTATGAGGAAAATATTGTGAAGGCAACATTCAAATGAGGACAATGTTTTCAGCATTATAAAATTGTCAATATGAGAAGAAAGTTAAGTCATGATGACAAAAAAAAAAATCATCTCCAGCAGAATGACATTTGAAGCTCACTTAGTTAAGAATCTATGAAAGATATTGATAGGAGGAGCATTGAAGTTTGAAGTATGCTTGACAAAAGTGCATTGGTTGTGCAAGAAGTGCCAATTGATGAATGAATTTGCTGATAGGGTGAGTGTGTTCATGAAAAGAAAAGAAAAAAACCTGAAAAATGAGCACACTTACAAGCAAGTTAAAGATCCGATGTTTTGATGATGGTGCATGAAGTTTGAAAAATTGAGGTATTAAGAGCTATGATGATGCTTGAATGTACAGTCAAAAGTACATACATTGGTGTGTGAACAGTGATGTTTACAATGGTAAAAATATATAACAATTGGTATGAAATTAAGTTGAAGAATTTCAATTTGTTGATGTTCTAAGCTCACGTTGAAATCAGTTCTTGAAGTCCTGAAGTTTTCTAAAGTATGATTCAAGATCACGATCCCTTGATGATGAGTTGATTGTGATGTGAGGTTGTTAATATGTGTATCATGGTTACAATGGCATGTAAAGCAAGAAAATGAAGAAGACAATTATGGGTTTACAAGGCAGAAATTTTTTGCAAATACAGTGGCACAGGCTGCTTTGACAATAGCAAGGATGTACATACAATGAAGCAACATAAGCTCAGGAGGAGTTTTGGAAAAACTACAATGAAGTTTTTGAATATTCATGTGAAAATTGGCAGCCAAAGTATTGATTAACAGCAGGAGCTTGTTCAAATAAATGACTACAGCAATACATTCTTGATGAAAGATCAATCTCAGCATGAAGGGGGAGTTTGTTTATGAAAAACTTGAAAATGAGCTGACTTACATGAGCAGTAAGATGACAAGCTAATGGACAAGTTAAAGGCTTGAAGTATGATGATGATTCATGCTTACCTTTTATGAATTTACTAACATTAGCATATCAGTTAGGGGGAGCACTTATGGGAAACTTGAAGATGGCAAGTGATGAAGTTGACATGGAAGCATTCAAAAAACAATTTGGGCATTGTGAATCCTTTAATGGCTCATTGACCCTTTGTCATTAATGTAAAAGGGGGAGAGAAAGATTCAGTTGCCATCAATGACAAAGGGGGAGATTGATGAATATGGTTGTCATTGATGACACACCATTAATGACAAAGCTTAAAGTATGGACAAGAAGAACATGAGTGAGTATGGAAAACCTAATGGGCCAAGAGTCAGCCAAGAGTCAAATGACCCATGCTGTGGTCATTTGAAGATGATATGGATGACTTGAAGAACAAACAAGCCAGTTTGAAGACATGACAAAGATGACATGGAAAAGAAAAACCAAAGTGGACAAGGGACATGAAAAGGATGAAAACTCATGGTGTGCATCTAGAAGATCATGGTGTGCATTTGCTGGAAGTATTTATAGCCTTGGGCGTGCATTTTATAATGCTTTTTGGCGAGCATTTTCATAAACCTTTGGAGGGAATTGTATGTGGAATGGAGTGCATATTTTGAAGGCCCTTGGCGGGCATATGGAGAGGCCATGAGCGGACATCCTTATGTACCATGGGTGTGCATCTTATGTAACCCTTGTGTGCATTTTATGTGACATGGGCATGCATAATTAATATCCATGGCGTGAATTTTTGTGAAGGTTAAGAAGCATGGGTGTGCTTGGTTTTGAAGGAAAGAAACTGGCCCATGTGGGCATTATGTGACATAGCAAGAAAACCACCACGAGATAGGTTAAAGTGGTGTTAAATCCACTTGGGATAATAACCAAATAATTATATTTGATGAGTGATATGTGGAAATAAAAATTAAAACATATAAAGATATATTTTGTGAATATTATTCAGAAAAATAAAAGACAATGTGACATGTCGGCCTCCAGAGTTTAAAGAAATATTATTTGATGGAATAAATAATATATATAAAAATAAACATACATTTTGACAGGTCGGCTCAGAGAAAAAACCATGGAAAAATCAGTATATATAACCAGCAAACGACTTCATTTTGTGTGGAGAAATTTTGGATTGTTTGGGGAGATCTGATTTTAAGGATGTGAAGATGAGGACAGTCTAGTGGTAAGGAGCAGGAGCAGTTACAGCTACAGCAATGTAATTTCTGGTTTGTCTCTTACATCTATGCTAGATGAAGACATTGTGATGATGACTTGATGATGGGAACAAGCTAAAGGACAGTATGATATTAATCCTTTTACCATTAACTTCTGGGTTGAACTAATGCTGATATGAACAGACAGTGTAAATACTTGAAGATATGTTTTGCATGTAAATAGTACAAAGACTTGAAGCTGGACAGACTGCTATTATTTATGTGATTAAGATATGCTCAACTTGAAGATAAAGACATACTCAGGGTTGAAGGATGATGTGGACAGCAGCATGAAGACATTATTTTCTAGGTTTCACTAAGACAGTGACAAAATATGTTGATGATGTGTTCAAGTTGACTTATGACCAGAATGATGAAGATGTGGAGATATGTTGAGACAGGGTTTGATATTTGTCTTAAATAAAGATATATTGCTATGGTGATTGTCATGTGGATAGTAAACAGAATGTTGTGTTCTTGGGAAAAATGAAGAGGGACTTACAGGCCGTTTGATGTGGATGATAAAGACTCTGTGCATGACAAACTGATATTTATTTGAGTACCAAGATAGTGATGATATGCTGAGTAGAACACTGATGATGTGCATGGAAAGAAAGTAATTGATTGATTTGGTGAAGACACGGTGGAAAGAATGATGAATGAGATGATGTGGATAAAGACTTGACTGTAATGAAATGTAATGTATGTACATATGATTTGCAAGTTGGGTCTTGTATCTACTTCTTAGTAGGATCTAAGAAGAAATAGGCTGGCTCCTAGATAAAGAGTTGGTTCTCTTGTATTTCAATTGGTGCTGAATTGCCTCACGGTTGTAGCCGTTGAACCAAATACTAAAGATTACAAAATCATATCTTGTCTCTTGTGCAATGTGTTGTTGATGGATATGATAAAATTAAATGTCTAAATGAAGGAATAAGGTTTGATTGAAGTTGAAAATTGGATTAGGAGTAGACTCATTGATTCACCCCCCCCCCCCCTCTCAGTGAGCAGTGTGTCTAACACCTCCTCTCTCTCACTAATGCGAAGTGAGTGAATAATAGAAAATGTATCAAATGAGAGAGTCACACTCTCTATTTATACTTTTACTTTCAATTGACCTTTACTCAACTAGGACGGCCCCAACTTAACCACTTAACATAATATTGACTGGGACGACCCCACTAGGGTGGTCTAATAACCCATCGAGTATAAGTTACGACACTTACAATATAACTTGCGACACTTGCAAGTACACATGATGACACTTCCAATCAGAGGAATAATACATCCCTGTTGGTAATACATTAAGGTACAAATGTTATACATACAATATACAAGTGAATATATTCCAAAGTTACATATACATCAACACTCCCTCTCAACTAGGAAGGTATTCTCTTGACACATGTCATCAATACATATAGGCACAAGTCTTCAATACTGGAGCTGGATCATCATCACTGGATCACTGAGCATCATCGTCACTGCTGCTGTACCCGTCATCTCGATCACTGGTCTATCTCATAATTCTTCTCGTCATAGGAAGTTCTACAGAGCCATCCCTTTTTCATGTTGGATGTAGTCCCACCTCCTGTAGGTCTTCATCAACACTAGCCATACTATGGAATCCTCAGGACTTATTACGTGCATCACAATGCCTCGAAAGAGTATCCCAGGATCCTTTATGTGCCGAAGCACAACCAGCAAGATCTCCCAGATCAACTTACATGTGACCCCCACCACAAAGCCTCAAAAGAGTATCCCAGGATCCTTTATGTGCCAAAGCATGACCGGAAAGATCTCCCAAGTCTAGTTACATGTGGTCACCACAAAGCCTTGAAAGAGTATCCTAGGACTGATTACGAGCATACTGCTCAACCTATCGTATCTCCCAGGTCTACTTACATGTGGTCATGGAAAAACCTCGAAAGAGCATCCCAGGATTGATTACGAGCGTACTGCTCAACCTATCGTATCTCCCAGGTCTACTTACATGTGGTCATGGAAAAACCTCGAAAGAGCATCCCAGGATTGATTACGAGCATATTGCTCAACCTTTCGGATCTCCCAGGGCGCTATTATATGCCATAGGACAAAGCCTCGAAAGAGTATCCCAGGATCCTTTATGTTTCGCAGCACGACCGGCAAGATATCCTAGGTCAAGTTACATGTCCTCCCAGATCAATGCCTCGAAAGAGTATCCCAAGATCCTTTATGTGTCACAACACAACCGGCAAGATCTTCCAGGTCAACTTACATGCTCATATGCACAACCTATCCATGGCCACAGAGTATCAACCTAATACTCACCATACATCATCCTGATGTACATTATCATCCCGATCATCATCATAGCATTGTCCTGGTGCATATCATCCATAGTATCATCCTAATACTCATCACACATGATCATCTTGATCATCCTCATAACATCGTCCTGATGCATATCATCCAGAGTATCATCCTCATACTCATCACACATGATCATCCTGATCATCGTCATAGCATCATCCTAATGCATATCATCCAGAGTATCATCCTAATACTCATCATACATGATCATCTTGAACATCGTCATAGCATCGTCTTGATGCATATCATCCATAGTATCATCCTACTACTCATCACACATGATTATCCTGATCATCGTCACTGCATCATCCCGATGCATGTCATCACACAATGCTTACATCCACAACCATGGGAAGGATCCTCCTATCACCATGCTTGAAATGGATTCTACAAATGTGTCCCATCACTTCTTCCTCGAAGTCTCTTCAATCTAAAGAACACCAAGCCTCTCTCTGAAGTACTCAAACTTCATTCTGGATAGTGGTTTCGTCAACACATCTGCAACCTACTCATCCGTTGTAACATACAGGAGCTTCAATGATCCTCTCAGCACCATATCCCTGATATAGTGATATTTGATCTCAATGTGCTTTGACCTGTCATGGAACATTGGGTTCTTAGACAGCTTCACACAACTCTGGTTGTCACAAAAGATACCAGTAGCATCCTATGGGAGATCAAATAACTCATACAGTAGCTTCCTCATCCATACTACCTCACAACTGGACGAACAAGCTGTGACATACTCTGCTTCAGCTATGCTCAGTGCTACATAGGACTGCTTCCTTCTAAACCAAGAGATCACACCTGATCCCATACTGAAGCAGCACCCAGAAGTTCTCTTTTTATCTGCAGCACTGCCTGCCCAATCTGAATCAACATAATCCTCCAGGTTAAAATTTTGATTCGCATCATACTTGAGCCCATAATCAATTGTACCCTTCAGGTACCTCAGAATATGCTTTACAACAACCAAGTGAACACCTCTGGGATCTGTCAAGAACTAGATCAATGTGTTCACTGCAAAGCAAATATCTGGTCTCGTGTTCATCAGGTACATCAAGGACCTAATCATCTGACGATACATCATGACATCAACCATATTAGATGAAGCATCATGCAAAAGCTTTAGGTTTGATGCCATAGGTGTGTCCATGGCCTTGCAGTCCATCATCCTGAACCGCTTCAGGATCTCTACTGCATACTTCCCTTGTCCAAGGAAGATTCCACCTGCACTCTGCCATACCTTCATGCCTAGAAAATAATGCATCATCCCCAAGTCCTTCATCTCGAACTCGGCAGCAAGCTTCCTCTTCATGTCGGCAATCAATCTATCATCACCTATCACAAACAGGTCATCCACATACAATAGGAGTATCACTGGATTGCCTTCCTCAACCTTGTCGAAAAGGTTGGAATCTGCTTTACTCTTGGTAAATCCCAAACTGGATAGAAAGTTGTCTATCCTACCATACCAAGTCCTAGGAGCTTTCTTCAAGCCATACAAGGATTTATTTAACCTACACACATATGACACTCTGTCATGTGTCTCAAAACCAAGTGGCTACTCCACATATACTTCCTATTCGACTACACCATTCAAGAAAGTTGTCTTGAAATTCATCTGGTGTATCTTCCACTTCATCACTGCAGCCAGAGCAAGTACTGATCTGATGGAAGTGTATCTAGCTACAGGATCAAAATTCTCTTCATAATCTATCCTTTCTTTCTAGGAGAAGCCACGAGCAACAAACCTCGCCTTGTATTTCTCTATGCTATCATTTGCATCATGCTTGATCTTATAGATCCACTTGGAAGTCACAATAGACTTCCATTTTGGTCTTGGGACAACATCCCAAACATCATTCTTCAGGATCGACTGGTATTCCTTGATCATGGCATTCTTCTATTACTGCATCCCGAATCCTGGGAACTTTAGATTCTTCAATATCTTCAATAGATAGTTTTCTCTGACTTTGTTGCTGGAACAAATGTTGTAGTTTATCTTTTGTAGGTGATTGTACACAATATTTCCTACAAGTCAAATTCAATTGCATGATTAGAAACTTCTCATAATTTTTCAAAAACAAATTCGTATGCATAAAGACATATGTCATATAGTCATGCAATTATCTTAGTCAATGCTTCAATACAACATTTATCCATATCCTGTAACTTTCTAGATGCCTTCCATCTCTATCAGAACATTGTTAAGAGTGTGCACAACTCCCAACATGTCAGCAAAAAGGTTTCATACGAGATAAGTAGAAATGGAATGTTGTACAGTACCATAGGCCACTTACCCATTACTTGCATATAGTAGTATCTTGTTCATTAATGCAACTTTTCTAAAATGCATAATATGCATCCTAAATCTGGGAACATAAGTATGTAGATGACTAGAAAGCATCATTTAAGTAATCATATATATGACAATTCAAATACTTATCTTTGTTTGATTGTTGGGTGGACTCCCTCTCAATCTTTGCTTCCTTGTAGGAACTACTGGAGTGTGCTCCCTCTTGATCTTTGCTTCCTTGTAGGAACAACTGGAGTGTGCTCCCTCTTAATCTGTGCTTCCTAAATTATATATCCTTTAACTTATATCCATCCTGGACGACTATGCATGCTTAAGTGTGTGCTAGTGTCATCATTGTTTTATCCTCAATACTATCAAAACATTATGATCCTAAATACTCTTAACATCTATGGTCATGATCATTTCACACATAGGTAATTTATCACAAGCATTAGTATTTAAGGTTTCAGGGAGGACTTCTATTACTCATGCATATTCTTATTAGCCATAGGACTTTTCTGGTTAGTCATATCATCAATCAAAGTAAGAAACATAATATGTATAAACTGTTGATTACTTAAACTTCTAAATTCATGAACAATCATCAATCATGCAAAGGTATACTTATATAAGAGATCCTAACACAAGGTAGGGTTCTAACTTGATATAGGAAAAACATACCTGGATTATCATGTTATCTAGTTATGTCTAACATACCCGCATAATTTCTTCTTGTTCTCTTTAATGACTTGTGCTAGTAACCTACATATCTCATAGGTTAAGCATTGTAGAACCAAATTATACATACCTCATAAGTAGAGATTCTATGTGATCCATGACTATGGATGAGTCTTTGTCTTCATGTCACCATGGTCATATGTTCTTGAACTAGAACTTTCTTGATGTACCTTTCATGTTAGCGGACAACATCAACCTCATACAACACCACAGTGCATTAGTACAATCATAAGTGTCATAACCCTAATCAGTGAATGTCTTCTATCATGCATTCATACTTTTACTAGGGTGATAAGACAAGTCTAAAATTAATCAAGATTGTACTAACCTCAATAATATGAAGACAAACATATCAAGAACTTAATCATGAACAGATTTCAAAACATACCTATATTTCCTCAAGTCATACCTGTCAAGATTGCTTGTAGTTTTCTTATGTAAGGCCTTAGCCTTATCTCCCTCTGGAACTGGAACTTCTTCACTTATGCAGGTGTCCAATTCATTCTCTTCTAGGATTAACCCAATCCACTTTGATTTGCTGAGACTGGATATAGAGTTGGATTAGGGTTTGTCATAGAAACCCTAAAAATTCAAATTTTGAATTTCAAACTTCTGAATGGATGGAAAGATGTGCCTTGCTGAATTGATCAAGCTAGTATACCTCAATTTTGAAAACTGAAAGATTTGACCCCTCAAATTTCCTTTGAAATTTCTGGATCTTCTGGACATGATCCTGAACTAGGGTTTGATAAATCCCATTCTTATGTCCAACCAAAAGGTTCGATCTTGTACTTTAAACTTTGATTTTTCTGAGGAGCTTCCAGCTGTGGTCACAAATTTCAAAAATTCCAACTTTTGCAGAAGCCCTAATTTTCCACCTTTCCGATCAAAATCTGGAACTAGGGTTTGATCAAGCCCAACCTTCTTCCCAACCAAAAATTTTGATCTTGTTCTCTAAATTTTGAATTTGATGAGGAGCATCCAGCCATGGTCTCTGATTCCAAGAATTCCAACTTTCTCTGAAACCCTAAATTCCCGCAGCAAAGATAAGCCAAGAATGAAGGTGCTCAGAATCCAATTCTGTTTTGACAGAAATATTCACTTGATTGTTTCTGGTGTAACTCAGAAATTTCGGATCCACAGGGTCTGAAACTTCGGCCTATGGTAGCATGAACTGTCATATTTCCAACCCCATAGGTCTGACCTCAAATGGATTCTCTGAGAGAGATTTATTCCAAGTGTCACAACATGACATGTTTATGGGATAAAACATGAGAGTGAATTTGTACGGAGTGCCACGTCTCACTGGTTCCACTTCGGCCTCTGAAAAGTGGACTTGTAAAAGTAGAGTATGTTCCCTACCTTTTACTTTTTGCAAAATTTCATTTGGATCTTCCTATCCCAAGTTGTGACCTTTTTTCCTAGGTTACCTGTTTATGACAGAGATCTGGAAGAGGCAAAAACCCTAGATTGTACAGGTCATAAAACCGAAAGTACAGTGAATTATATGTTGTGCTTCAGACACATGGTACATGGGGATGTTATATACGACCTATAGAAGTCTCCGAACTTGAATCTTTTCAAAAATGTATTTATAGCGAAAGTGCCAAAATGACTATTTTTTGCTATATCAAGCCCTAGCTTCCAATTTGTCGCAAGTGCAACAAGTCTCATAAATGCCATTCCATGCCTTCCTTCAGGCTAGCTCTGATACCATGTTATTTTTTCATCATTTAATTCAATAGATATAGCATCTTAATTGAACGAATAACATGTACAACATATCAAGCATAAGAGACAAGAGACACAAAACATTTCACCGGGGAAAACCAAGAAGGTGAAAAACCCCGCAACTTCCTCAGAGATAGAATAAGCATCAATACAAGGATCACCATGATCAAACCCAAGAGATAGATAACTTCAGCAACATTCTCCTCCCCCACTTGTGCGCACTCCTCCTCTCTCTCACTAATGTGAAGTGAGTGAATAATAGAAAATGTATCAAATGAGAGAGTCACACTCTCTATTTATACTTTTACTTTCACTTGACCTTTACTCAACTAGGTCGGCCCCAAATTAACCACTTAACATAATATTGACTGGGCCGACCCCACTAGGGTGGTCTAATAACCCTTTGACCCACATAACTCATACAGGTCCGACCCCATCAAGGTGGTCTAATAACCCATCAAGTATAAGTTATGACACTTACAATATAACTTGCGACACTTGCAAGTACACATGACGACACTTCCAATCAAAGGAATAATACATATCTGTTGGTAATACAATAAGGTACAAATGTTATACATACAATATACAAGTGAATATCTTCCAAAGTTACATATACATCAACAGACGTCATCTCTATTTATACATGTTTTCCAACTGGGACCGACTTGTCTTCTTCAACTGGGCCGACTTATCTTCTAGGTAGAATAATAATTTTTTATTTTTATTTTTGGGCCAACTTAGCTAGTGAGGACACCTCATGTATCTACTATCATCAACACTCCCTCTTAGCTAGGGAGGTATCATCACTCTGGAACACATTTGGATATCATATGATCATCACAGATTGTCTCATACATCTCCTCATCATAAAAAATGTCTCTTCTGATCAAGTCCTTCTGACCAGAACAAGTGTTCCCACTGGAACCACATCATATTTCCAAATATGATACCTAATCCATCTGATCAACCTATTCAACCTAGACCGCAGAGGAATACATCGTCATGATTTATCAATCTAAAAATGAAAGGAGGTTACACTCCTCAAGAAGACACTTCTTCCAAGAACTTTATCGATCTCAAAGCAAAGGGAGGCTCCACATCCCTAGGAAGACTCTTCTTCCAATTTACCATTCATTGCAACTGGAAGGCGGTGATGACTACAGCTAGTCCACCCATCTGGGCCCAAGATCCACACAGGAGCACTCTCCCCACTGGAGAACATCCCACATAGGGATAATCCCACAAATGGATCCACTCCACAAAGAAGTCCTCTCCACACTGGGTAACGTTCCACTCAGGAACCATCCCACACAGGGACACACTCCACAAAGGATTCCTCTCCACACATGAGAACATTCCACACAAGAACCATCCCACATGGGGACACACTCCACAAAGGATTCAGGCACAAGTATCGACTTGTGCCTCATCAATAGCCATGATGGTCATTAATCTCCCTTCCCAAGGAATGGAATCCCCATCACCCCAATCTTATCACAGAAGTATGCAAACTTCAATCTGTACAAAGGCTTGGTAAGGATATCTGCAATCTACTCATTTGTGGAGATATAATAGAGCTTCACTACTCCCTTCTGAACTATGTCTCTGATGTAGTGATATATGATCTCAATATGTTTAGATCTATTATGGAACACATGGCTCTATGAGATATTTACACAGCTCTGGTTATCACAGAATATCATTGTCACATCAAGCTCATGACCATGCAAATATGCTAGCAGCTTTCAAATCCATACTGCTTCATTATAAGCTACACTGGTTGTGAGGTACTCCGCCTCTACTATACTGAGCAAGGAAAATTTTAAGTGTCCATAATTTTCTCAAAGTGTAGAAACCTTGGCGAATCTTACTAACTCTTAAATTTCCAGTTCCATAAAATGTTTGACGATTTATTTGTAAAATTGTTTAGATTTCTAAGGATTTTATATATTTTTTGGACAATTTTGGAGATTTTTAGAGTAAAAAGAAATTATCCCATGGAAATTGGGCGAATCATCTTAGAAAAAAGGAAAAATTGGTGAATCGTATTTTGGAAAAAAGGGTTGAAAAATAGCCCATGGGATAAATTTGGCCCCTAAAATGTTCCCTGGTACTGAGTGCCACAAAATTCTGTTTCTTGATGAACTAAAAGGCATAGTTGATCCCAAGCTAAAAAAAACCCTAGAGGTCCTCTTTCTATCAACAACACTACCATCCCAATGTAAATTTGTGAAGCCCACAAACTTCACTTCATTATCTGAGGCATATCTTAATCCATAACCAATTGCGTCATGAAGATATCTCAACACATGCTTAGTTGCTACCCCATGTACTTGTCTCAGCTCGACCATGTGCTGACTCAATGTGTTTACTGCATAATAGATATATGGCCTAGTATTGAACAAGTACAAAAAGGAACCAATCAACTGACGGTAGATGGAGGGATCCACTAAATCTGAAGATATGCCATCATCAAGTAACTCCTTCATATTCGCTTCCATGGGTGTAGCCATGGACTTACAGTCCATCATGTCAAATATGCGTAAGATCTCAATAGTATATGTTCCTTTTCCAAGGAATATCTCATCAGGTCCTTGCCACACCTCTAAACCCAGGAAATAATGCATCAACCCCAGATACTTCATCTCAAATTCACAAGTCAACTCCCTCTTGCACCTGACAATCAGACTCTCGTCCTATGTGAGAAAGAGATCATCAACATAAAGTACTAGGATCAAGGGACGACCTTCAACAACCTTGTAATAAAGGTTTTGATATGCTTCACTTCTAGTGAATCCCAACTCTGTTAGGTATCTGTCAATTATGGAGTACAAGGCTCGGGGAGCCTGCTTAAGTCCATAAAGGGATTTATTCAACCTGCACATTTGAGATTCCTTCTCATGTACAACAAAACCATCAGTTTTCCCCATGTATACGTCTTTCTCAATTATACATGTTATCACACAACTTGTAGTTGTCCCTAAAGGTATCCCATCCAAGATGGTAGAGGAGATGGACAACCAAAGAGGTGACCCAATAGATGCAACGGTTCCCAATGCAAGCTGGGTGTCACGATAACCGAGGCACTCTTCACTCTAGATCAAGACAAATCAAGATCAAGGGGGAGACCCTAACCAATCAATGAATATTAGCTCACCCAAAGGTTCCTAGGGAAATGTGTAATTTGAGTTACGGAAACCATTGAATGAGTTACATTAAGTGGACCCAAGAGTTTAAGTGTGGTTGAAGAGGCTTAGGAGGTGACAAGTGTTTCAACCAATGAATGACTAAGGCCACTTATGGAGCTCAAATGGATAGATCTAGTACCATGAAAATACACAAGTGGGGCCCACTCCTTAAAAAGTGGAAAATGGTCCAAATGGGGCCAACAAGGTCAAGTTAGGGGTAATATGGCACTAAGGGGTATGCAATGATGTATATCTATGGACCTAAGATGAATAAGGCAACACCCACATATGGGATCTATCCAAAAGACAACTAGACCAAGGAGTGCAATTTACCCAAGGGAGACTAGTGCCTTAATTTGAGCGGGAAAATGGAGTCCAAACTTCACCAAAATGTAGATCGGGATAGTTAAGGCAGTTATCAAGGTGGGTTTGAAATGGCATGCCCAAATAAGAGCTAGATCTCCATTGATCTAGGATTGAAAATGCATCACCAAGTGACCCAAGTGTGGCTCAACCCTCAAAATGAGGAATGGGGCCCACAAGGTGAAGCACTAGGGGTAGGTTATCAAGATGGATCTATCCAAATCAAGTGGGATCTCACCTACCCATATCAAGGAACTAGCCAAACTAGCCTTCCTCAAGGAGTGTGAATTGCCTCCAGGAGGGCTAGGTGCCTTGGGAAGTGTGTCAAATGGACGTCAATCAACACCAAACTATAGATCCGAATTGTCGTGGATGCTATAAAGGTGGGTTTTAAATGTTATCCCCAAATCCAAACTAGATCCAAGTAGATCTAGGAAAAAGTAAAAATGAGGGTTTTGATTTTAAGGGTTTGATTACCAATGAAGAAGAAGAATGGATCTAGGTACATACCTTGTAGAACATACCTCAATTGCTTGTGGGCACTTTGAAAATTGATAGCATTCCCCCTATGTGTATATTCAAGAGTGAGATCTAGTGCTCCAAGAAAAAATTTCCTCCTCCAAAGATAACCAAATCGTCCTCCTCCTACAAGACAAGATCAAGTTAGAAACAAGCCAAATAAAAGAATTTATGAAACTAATGAAGAGATGTAATAGAAAGCATCAACTATGTCACGAAGATACAATAATGATACTCCTTGTCACAAAGATCAACCCAAGAGAAGATATGTGGGTCCCCCCAACAATAGCCTCCTTCAAATCGTCCTCCTCCTCACCAATTCGGCCTCCCTACAGAAAAACGACTAGTAACCCCAAGATCCACAATGATACATAGAGAAAATACTGTATATTCAAAGTGCAAAAGAATCCATCAAGACAAAAGAAATAGATCCACAAAGAAGTATTCTATTCCAATCTTCAAGAGCTCCAAAGGTTCTTTTACAATAGGGGGGTCTCCTCCTTTTATAGGATAACAAATACCAAAACCCTCAACCACAAAACCACTTTTTCAAACTAGTGGTTGAGATTAAAATATCTAACAATATAATCAACGGCTAAGATGATCCAATACATAATATTGTTGAGCATGGTTTTCATTGATGGAAAGCCATTAATGACAAGGGAAAAATAAAAGTTGATGATATGGCAAGGAGAGCTTGATAGTTTGGGCATTGGAACACTAGGTGGCCCAAATGGTCCAAATGACCCATTCTGTGGTCATTTGTGGCTTGATGGGATCATGAAGCCCACACACTTGGTGGCTTGATGATATTTGTTGCCACTATGATGGTGATGGAGTTCTTGAAGCTCTCTTGCTATAATAATGATGATGATGACTTCTTAGGACACACTTTGGTATGATGGACCTTATGGCTTGATGCCCTCATCAATGGTTTGATAAGGAGTTGATTACACCCTCTGGATGTTGAAGCCCGTGCCCACAAGCTAAATGGAAGACCTTGACAATGATGTTTGGAACCTATGTATGATGTAACTTGAACCCTCAAATATGTGGCTTTTAAGCATGAAGAGAAGATGTCATTAATGAACCTTAATGACACTTAAAGAAGCCTAACTCTATCCAAGAAGAAAGGTTGTTTGATGATCCTAACAAGGGATTTTAATGAATATTTTAATCAATATTAAATTAACCAAAATGCAAAGTCGGCTCAACTTTGGAAGACATTTTATTATTATTAAATAACAAATATAAAATATATATATATAGTTTTTTTATAGCAAGTCGACTCAGTAAAAATCCAAGTTGAACCTATAAAAATACATTGTCAAACCTCATTTAAACATGAATACACAGCTCTGATTTTCGACCAGCACTGAGGAAATTCAGATGACCGTGACTATGACAGCTGCAGTGAAGAAGAGTTTTTGGTCTGATTTTAAGGAGTTTAAAATTCGGATTTACAGTGGCAACTACTGAGGAAATCGCAGCAAACTAAAGCCTTCATCCAGCTCTGATTTCGGGTCTCTTTCTATGAGGTAATTGCAGAAAAGAAGTCTGAAATTTGGGTATGTGACAGGTTTTGAAGTAGCTACAGTCAAGAACTGAAAACTGAAAGTTTAAAATTTACATCCTCTCTGAAATTCGGGTTGACAGTATACTAAGGCAGCAATAAGGCAGTCAAGTGGATCAGATGTGAAATTCGGTGGTAAAGAAAAAATGCATCTACAGCAGCAGTACATGAATTCTATATGAACATGTTGAGGCAACTGAGTTATTGATCTTGTGTGACTTGTGCTTTGATTTTGAGCTACTACAGCATTACATTATCCACAGTAAACCAATCTGCATCAATCATCATCTGAAGTGTATGTCCAACATATGGAATCATTGTTAAGTGTATGTGGGACCACAAATCATCATCCACAAGCACATTTGGTCCATCTCATCATGAATCCCAAGAATGACCATAGTCAAACTATGTTTGACTAGGTCAAAATACGAACAAAGACTATATTATAGCAATAGACTAAGACATGTTCCTTTAATCACATTCACGGCTTAACTTAATTACAAACATCATTCAGTGCAAGTTCATACATATGTATATATCAATTTTATTTATAATTTACTTGCATAGAAGCTTTAAATACATACTCATTCAACGGACATGGACTAACTGCTAGCAAAGGGTGAAGGCTAAGAAGAAGGCTACTGGAACAAGGGATGACTTGACCAAACTCAACTAAGTGACACTATGGATGGGGAAAGGGGGAGCTAGACTCTGTGCTGGAAAAAACAAAACAAAGGGAAGGGTTGTGCCTCACAAATGGATAAGTTGTTTAGAGAGTGTTTATTCAACTTAGGCATCATGTCTACATAAAGTTGATCTAGGTTCATTAGGATCATTCATTTCATTTCAATGGCCTTTTTGGCCTATATGACCCCTCTGGGATTTCATATGTGCTAAGAAGCAAAACTAATCATAGCTTGCATCCAGGACATATTTATAATCATGAGGTCGGCAATTTTTAGATATAGCATTTATTTAACCATTGCGTTTTGGACCTTTTATACCCTTCGCGGGGTATTTTAGTAGTTTATTTCTATAGCCTTTATTCACGTGTGTTAAGAAACACATTCTAGAATTTTACATTCACAGGATTTCATAAAACATTTTCAATACAAGTAGTACATGTGCTTTCAGTTTTAGCCAACAACAACTCAAGTGACTAGGGGGAGTTCTGCACAGTGCCAAAAATCGAGACAACCGACCAGAATGATTTAGGCATACAATCCAACTCACCAAAGGAAAGTTCTGTCACCAGCTCAAAGCCAAGACACAAAACAAACATGGATGTGGTCCAACACAGAGGTAGAAATGGGGAAGTCCTCCATATCAAAAATTCAAGAAGGAAAGTTAGGATGAAAGCCAAATAAGGAAGGTCATGGATGTATGGAGTCAAGTGAATGTGGTGCCTAAGCTAGCAGAAAAAAGATGTCAAGAAAGACCATGTTTATGCTCATATGAGGGTAATAAAACCAATGGGTATTGTCAGAAAACCTTAGTGTGCAAGTAATACATCCAATTTTACATTTATAACATCATCCAAGATATTTCATTTCATTATTTAAATAGTACTGCCACATCATGAATCATGTACCAAGTCAAGGCTATGAAGGTGACTAAAACAACAAGATAATAATCCAGTACTAATAATCACAAGTCCGTAGGTCACATCATATCATAATAATCATCCATAAATAACTGAAACACTGCTACAAAAATACAATTGAGCACTGAAATGGAACTGTATGGAAGAAAGGATCACATCGGTCATCAAATCCAAGCTCTCAAGGCTCAATCTTGGCACAAGGTCTAATCAATATCTAAATCATACACTTCTTTGATCCATAAGTGATCTCAAATAAACATGCTCATCATAGCTTATCTCTGTAAAAGCAAAGCTCTGGAAAGTGCAGATATATGCTTAACAAGAATAGTAGCCCAGCTACTATGGTGTGATAACAATACCATTGAAGAAAGCAGTCTTTACATCCATCTAATGTAATTTACAACCCATGGCATAAGAAAGAGAAATAGTGTACCTTGCGGTTGTAGCCTTTTAAATTAAATAAAAAAATATTACAAAGCTTAAATATTGTGTCTCTATTGGTGTGAATCGTTGTGATGAATTACATGTTTAATGAGTAGCTTTGTATAGCTTAGTATGAATGATGATCTCTGTTATAGTGGAAATGTAAATGATATATGTTAAGTTGAAAAATTGGAATTAAGTGCAAGCTCACTGATTCACCCCCCCTCCTCTCAGTGATCCATTGTGTCCAACAATTGGAATCAGAGCGAGCGTTCACCACAAGCCCAACCAGCTTGAAGGAGATCCGTGGACACACAATGGAGGAAAAGACGGAGTCCCCCAGCAATGATGAAGTTCCAGTACTTGATGTGACCGATTACTTTGGATGGAGAAGTAATATGAAAGCTTACTTGAAGAAATTTGGTGTATGGGAGATTGTGTTCAATCCACCTACTCAGTACAACAAGAAGACAAAGTCAGCTGCACAGAAGGATGCCAAGAAGAACAACACCATTGCATTGAAGTTTCTTATGGATGGAATCTCAAGCTTTGTCAGAGAGAGTGTAGGAGAGCACACTTCAGCCAAAGACCTATGGTTCAAGCTGGAAAGTGAGTATCAAGGAAGAAATAAAGACACAAAAAATGAAACAGAAGTCAAGCCCTCTGAAGATGAGAAGCAAGAAGAAAAAGAGGAACAAAATTCAGATGTCAATGAAGGTAAGGACTCTTTTGTTAGTGATAACTCTGATTGTGATGAATTTGAAAATGATCTTGTAGATGTTAAGAAAGATTTCCTATCACATCTTTTGATGGACATTGAGCTCAAATACAATCCAAGGCTTAAAAAGAAGCTTTTGAAGTCTTTTGAAAAATACCAAAAGGAGACAAGGGCATTGCTCATGTGATTGAAACTCAAGAACAAAGATTTGCAAGACAATTTAGAAGATCAAGATGATGAAGTTAGAAGATTGAAGACTGAATTAGCAAAATAGCAAGAAGAGACTAGTGAAGACCCTAAAGAACTTGAAGAAACAAGAAGGTCAAATATTGATTTGAAGACTCAGTTGGAGGAAGACAAAAGAATAGAAGAAGTCTTGAAAAATCAGCTAGAAGAGAAAGAGAATACCTATCAAAAGATTGAAATGGAAGTGTTTGGACTCAAGAATAAAAATCAAAAGTCTGATGCATATGGAAAGTTCAAACACAGCTCAGTAATCCTAGATGAGATATTAGATTATCAAAGGTCCCCATTTGACAAATTTGGACTTGGCTACAACAAGGAAGCTGAGAATCATGAAGATAACTCTAAGACACATGAGAAGACAAAAGCAAGCTCATCATCCTCCAAAACTGAAAATCAAGCTGCCTTTCATATGCTTGCACATGACAACAAAAATCTTGGAAGTCCAAGAATACATCAAGAACTTGTTTTTACTCCTCAAAGAAGATTCAGAAGGGAAACAACTCCAAGGTGGATCCAAAGTCCCAGGTATGAAGATGGCTTTAATGGTTATTGTTATTCATGTAATGAGTTTGGTCACAAGGTTATGGACTGCTCTTTCCATGGAAGAAGAAGTGGTGGAAGTCCCAATCACACAATTAGATGTTGGGCATTCAATCGTGTTGGACATATTGCTGCTAACTACCACACCTTGAGATGTAAAATTGCAGTGGATTTGGGCATAAAGCCCAAACTTGTGCTAGTCCAAGAAGAAAACCAATGAAGATTCCTTCATACATATCAGCAAGGAAATTCAATGAAACAAGAAAGAAGAATATCAATACAGCGAAATTTGAAGATCAGAAGACATGTGCTCATAACCAAGGACATTCTCAAGTATGGATAAAAAAGAATGTTTTGTTGAATATGAATGAAGTTGATTTATGCCAAGAAAATGGCTGCCATATGGCAAGCCAAGCTTAAGGTCTCTCAAAGACCTTAGCACACCTTCAGTCCATGAAGTTTGGAGGATGGACTAAAGAGTAAAAGATGATTACTCCATGTAAAGAAACAGGTCCAAGGATCGTGGCATAATGATAAGGGGAGAAACTGAGAGTATTTTCATGATGAAATAATGATGTGACAACATGACTTTGACATGTGACAACTCAAATTGACATGACAGTGATGGAAATTGACTTAGTTCAAGTTTGAATAGATAGCAGAGATCAGTTTGGACATCATGTTATGGAAAACATCTTCACTTGTCTTGACATTTCATGACTTGACTTGACTAGTGACAGTTAATGACAAATAACAGTAGTGACATTTCCATTAACAATTTCATGAGTAAGATTGAACAGCATTTCGACTTAACGACAAGACAATGACAAAGATTTTTTTTTACAGTGATTGTTTGACTGTGAATTGATAAGACAGTGATAGTGCCTTTAAAGTGACAAGCCTTGATTGACAATTGATGATAACAGTAGTGAACAACAGTAATATGACTTGACTTTTGATGACTATGACAACTGGAGTTGACAAGTATTCTCTTGATTAAAGGAGGCTTGATTCAATTGGTTTTTGCAAGTGTTGACAGTGATTGATGTTGATAGAATTATTCAGGAAGCTACAAGATCTAGTAGTCAACCACTGAGAGATTTGAAGACAATTGAAGGAACCAATGTTTTGACGTCATTCCTAAGATTGGTATGGTATGAATAAAGCCTTTCCTTATCAGGTGGATGAGAAGAGGTAAAGCAGATAAGGAAGGTGCATAGACACGCAAGGTACTGATTACACTTGAATCCTCTCTAGGTATCTCAGTATAGCAGCAGAATAAAATTATTCATGTACAATTCACAAGACCAAGGGTACAGTCTAAGGAAGACATTCATATAAAAAGCATGGTGGTCATTGTGTCCAAGTCCATGATCTCTTGAATAATGCGTAGATCCTGAAGAAGACATTTCTGGGTATACTACAACTCTAAGTTTTCTTAAATGCTTCATCTTAAATTCATGTGTATCCTCTGATTTTTGGATAGTATAGCAGAAATATAGACAAGGAAGATCATGTGTATCCTCTGATTTAAAATGTGGTGTTGTATAGCTCTTGGAAAGCATCCAAATGCATAAAATGTTCAATCCTATTTTGAAGTTCAAAAAACAGCCAAAGCAATAAGAAGGCCATATACATAACCAACAAGATACTATTGTTTGTAAAAGTATGTCCAAGAGTATGATCAAAGGAAGGATTTGTTGAAGAACATCAAAAGCTAGTAGTTCAAGCAAATGAAGTAAAGCAACATGGTGATGTTTGGAAAATTGTCCTTGATGCATGCTTACCTTTTATGAATTTACTAAATGATTATTGATGCACTCCAAGAACTAATCAAACAAATCTACATAAAAGGAGGAGCATTGTGAAGTCTTTGATGAATAAGTGTTTGACCCTTTTTCATTAATGTCAAAGGGGGGGAGTATTTGAACGGTTTTTTCCATCAATGACAAAGGGCGAGTTTGTTGAGCATGGTTGTCATTGATGACAATCCATTAATGACAGAGTAATAAAAGTTGATGACATGGCAAGGAGAACTTGATAGTTTGGGCATTGGAACACTAGGTGGCCCAAATGGTCCAAATGACCCATTCTGTGGTCATTTGTGGCTTGATGGGATCATGAAGCCCACACACTTGGTGGCTTGGTGGCTTGATGATCTTTGTTGCCACTATGATGGTGATGGATTTCTTGAAGCTCTCTTGCTATAATAACGATGATGATGACTTCTTAGGATGCACTTTGGTATGATGGACCTTATGGCTTGATGCCCTCATCAATGGTTTAATAAGGAGTTGATTACACCCTCTGGATGTTGAATCCCATGCCCACAAGCTAAATGGAAGACCTTGACAATGATGTTTGGAACCTATTTATGATGTAACTTGAACCCTCAAATATGTGGCTTTTAAGCCTGAAGAGAAGACGTCATTAATGAACCTTAATGACACTTAAAGAAGCCTAACTCTATCCAAGAAGAAAGGTTGTTTGATGATCCTAACAAGGGATTTTAATGAAGATTTTAATCAATATTAAATTAACCAAAATGCAAAGTCAGCTCAACTTTGGAAGACATTTTTTTATTATTAAATAACAAATATAAAATATATTTTTATTTTTTTTATAGCAGGTTGGCTCAGTAAAAATCCAAGTTCAACCTATATAAATACATTGTCAAACCTCATTTAAACATGAATACACAGCTCTGATTTTCGACCAGCAGTGAGGAAATTCGGATGACTGTGACTGTGACAGCTGCAGTGAAGAAGAGTTTTTGGTCTGATTTTAAGGAGTTTGAAATTTGGATTTACAGTGGCAACTACTGAGGAAATCGCAACAAACTAAATCCTTCGTCCAGCTCTGATTTCGGGTCTCTTTCTCTGAGGTAACTGCAGAAAAGAAGTCTGAAATTTGGGTATGTGACAGGCTTTGAAGTAGCTACAATCAAGAACAGAAATTTGAAAGTTTAAAATTTACATCCTCTCTGAAATTCGGGTTGACAATATACTAAGGCAGCAATAAGGCAATCAAGTGGATCAGTTGTGAAATTCGGTGGTAAAGAAAAAATGCATCTACAGCAGCAGTACACGAATTTTGTATGAACATGTTGAGGCAGCTGAGTTCTTGATCTTGTGTGACTTGTTCTTTTATTTTGGGCTACTACGGCATTGCATTATCCACAGTAAACCAATCCGATATCTATCTCTACACAGTGACAGTTGACTTGGCAAATCAGATTGACTTGATAGTTGATTTATTGTGACAACATGAGCAACATCTGAGCAAGACTTTTGATACAGTATGACAGTGACAAAGTGATGACATGAACATGGCAATGAAGTTGATGGAGTTATATCTAGATGTACAAAAGGTTTGATTTGACAATGATAGTGAGGTATAGTGATGACAAAACAGTTTGGTTGAAATAATGAAGTGACACAATAGTATATAGTGATGTACAGTAACATCTATGCACAGTGATGTGGGATGATGTACAGTGATATATACATAGTAATGTAATGTATGCTCAGTATGCTACAGTGATGAAATTGATGTGTTGGCATACATTGGCATGATGATTGCACAGTGATGTGCTCAGTAAGGTCTACACAGTGATATACTTGTCATATGATTGACAATAATATGATGATATACTTGTCTGTGATATGATGATGTACAGTGATGTATGCATAAAGACAGTGTTTGACAATGATGTTAGTTATTGATTTGACAAAGAGCAGAATGACATGATAGTGGCTGTTGATGATGTGACAAATTGGTTGAGCAGCATTTGGGTTGAGTAGATGATGATGACTTCCATATGATTGAATTGGTGACAGTTATCTATATGTAATTACAAGATGGGTCTTGTACATGTTTTCTTAGTTGGAACTAAGAAAAACCAAGCTGAGTCTTGGATTAGAAGTTGGTGATTCTCAATCAGTTGTAGCTGATGAAACCTTGCGGTTGTAGCCATTTGAATTAAATATAAAAAGATTACAAAGCTTAAATATTGTGTCTCTATTGGTGTGAATCATTGTGATGAATGACATGTTTAATGAGTAGCTTTGTATAGCTTCGTATGAATGATGATCTCTATTAGAGTGGAAATGTAAATGATATATGTTAAGTTGAAAAATTGGAATTAAGTGCAAGCTCACTGATTCACCCCCCCTCTCAGTGAGCCATTGTGTCCAACAAATGGCACATGGATCACTAAAGTGAGTGATGATGTCATAACTAGAAAAGACTCATGGAGGGTGATGTCATACATAGGGGTGGCTAAAAATACATGTGCCACATCATCAAGACCAAGAAAAGTCAATAGGAGCTCATGGTGGGTCCAGGAGGTATTAATTTCCTTCATTGGCTCGTTCCCATGGCACAATAATATAAAATATAAGTCTATGACATGTCAAAGTGACACAAATGATCAAATCCTGTCCCCAAAATCTGAGAGAGACAAGTAGTAAAAGACCTCCTGTAACCACTATGGACCCCACTAACTGATGCCCACTGATCTGGGATAAGGGGGGTTCACCATGTATGACCTCTGAGAAGACCCAATTCCAAAACCTTGCCTCAACTTCCCAAATCTAATTCCTTAGTGACCCTTTTATTCCATTTTTTAATCGTCCTGAAAACCATGAAAGTGCCCCGAAATTCCATCTAGGGTGCCTGCGCTGTCAAACTGAAGGTACCAGGCTGTCCGAAAGGGGGGTATAATGGTAAAAATAAGTGCATGGACCACCTCCTTCCTCTGTATATCCATAAGCAACGACTAGCCTCCAAGGCCTCTGCTGGATAGGCTGGATCAACATGCCCAAACTGGTCAACAGGTGGATAACTGCTACTATCATCATTAAAAGTTCCCAGAACTGAAAGATAAGTGTCTCAATGGATCCAGAAGACTCAAATCTACTAGAAATGAGTACTCACACACCATGGGTTGACCTTTGGGGTCATCTGTAGGGTCCACAATACCCGAACAATGTAAAATATGATGATCTAGAAATAATAATAAAACTGACCAACTGCATCAATCATCATCTAAAGTGTATGTCCAACATATGGAATCATCGTTAAGTGTATGTGGGACCACAAATCATCATCCACAAGCACATTTGGTCCATCTCATCACAGATCCCAAGAATGACCATGGTCAAACTATGTTTGACTAGGTCAAAATATGACCAAAGACTATATTATAGCAATAGACTAAGACATGTTCCTTTAATCACATTCACGGCTTAACTTAATCACAAAAATCATTCAGTGGCAGTTCATACATATGTATATATCAATGTTATTTATAATTTACTTGCACAGAAGCTTTAAAGACATACTCATTCAACAGACATGGCCTAACTGCTAGCAAAGGGTGAAGGCTAAGAAAAAGGCTACTGGAACAAGGGATGACTTGACCAAACTCAACTAAGTGACACTTTGGATGGGGAAAGGGGGAGCTACACTCTGTGCTGGACAAAAAAAAAACAAAGGGAAGGGTTGTGCCTCACAAATGGATAAGTTGTTTAGAGAGTGTTTATTCAACTTAGGCATCATGTCTACATAAAGTTGATCCAAGTTCATTAGGATCATTCATTTCATTTCAATGGCCTTTTTGGCCTATATGACCCCTGTTGGCTTGGTTTTGCAACCAAGCTTAGTGCTGTGGGCACCTTCTAACTAGTAGCAGCAGTTTCAATAGAAATAAACAACAATAAACTAAATCTAAACTAAAACTAAACTAGCATGTGCATTTTGAATTAAAAAAAAAGAACAAGAAACATAAGAAATAATTTTTTATTGAAAAATAGGGGCAAGAAAGTGCTTGCAATAACAATACCTCCAAGTGATGAAGGTTGTTGAGTAGCTCCAATGGTGAGCAGTTCCAATCTCCAATGGGTCCTTTCTCCAAGGTTGCTACAATGGCCAAAAACTCAAGGGAGATTTTGGCAGCATGAGGATAGGAATATGGATGGATGTGAAATGAGGAGCCCCTACCACCTTTTTATAGGTTTTGGTGGTGGGGAATACCATTTGTGGTTTTGTGGAAACCAATGGTATTGACCAACATGGTTTAGGTACTTTTCCCTCCTTTTTCCTTTTTTGAATAAAATTTATATTTTTATTCCCTTTTTAATATTTTTGGGAATTTGGACCCTTTTTGAGGGTTTTTTATGTTTTTTTAGGAAAAATAATATTTTTGAGTGGGAAAAGGGGTGTACTAAGGTCTTTTGGTGACCTTTTGTTGGCTTCAGAGGCTCAGATGGTGGAAAAGTGGACAAATGGGTCATGTGAATAAGGAAATGAGCTAGTGAGCACTTTTTAGGTGTTAACAGATTGCCCCTTGATGTGTGAGGGCAGGAGCTCATCGTATGGCCGATAGACATCATGTTCTTTTATCTTTTTTCTGGGGTTTTGGGGAGGAGAAGAGACCGATTGGAGATTGGATCCACGGACCTTGGAAGCTACAAAAACAAAAATATTACATGGCCTCAATATGAATGAGGAATAATCTCTGATAATGGACGAGGCGGGCATACCCATGCTCGTATCAAGACATATACATAACAATTAGTCCCAAGAAGGGGGATCTAATACATAAAAAATATACTGGTACATCATAATGGTCCAGAGGGGACATGATTTTGGGATGTACTCATGATCATGACTGATCTCAATAACTGATACACTGGAATAACTGATCACTTGCTAAAACTGAAGGTGTCCAACATCTGTAGGGACTCAAAGAGTGTGAGTCATCTCTGAGAATTAATGTAACTATATACTCAAGGGAGTATGAAACTGGGGTACATCTGAATACTGTCGCCATGCGCAACCCGGATATCTATAGGAAAAGTATAGCTGGTTGTATCTATAGGTAGACTCTCAAATGTGGAGGAGTCAGATGGTATCCGGGGTCTTCGACTAATAACTAAACGGACCGATGCCCCGTGCGACTCTCAACGATGCGATCAAGGTGTTGAAGTCGAGCATGTGAGAAACAACCATTTGGAGAGGCACTGAGGACTCTTCTCAAAATGATTCGTAGGCACTCATCATAAATGGTGATGAGTCCAAGACACAGGGACCTCTAGGTCTATCCTCTGGAATAAATTTGGTTGTCGTCAACAGAGGGAGACCAGCAACTAACAAGGCAATGATGTTTCCTTGTTAGGAGTGCGAGGTGTAGAACTGAAGTGTGGTAGTACTGATGATAGGACTGACATACTTGTGGGGATGGGAAGTAACTGGGGTCATATAGTGGGGAGACTCAAACTTCCTTTGTTTAGAGCATGATGAAATGGTTGACCTGGCAGCATATGGAACTGACTTATAGGTTTGAGTATCATAGCTTTTAGGGACTGAAGGGTATGTATTGACTCTGGGGGGGTCAAGCTGACAGGTGCTGTCTAGGGATTCTTAGGGTGACATATTGCAGAATACTCTGAACAAAGGCGACCACATGGGGAAGCTGCCATATGAGTAGACGTGATCTGTTGTGGCACCGAGAAGCACCATTGGGTCCTTCTTCGTAGTTTAAATGAGCTCCAAGAAGGTATAAAAGTGTGCTCTGAAATGGTACTGTCCTGTGGATTTTGTGAGCCCAGGACTGTTCGTGCTCATTGGTGCTTTCATTTTTAAGGAGTCTGAAAACGATAAGAAGACTCTGCAGTGGTTATGACTACTGTCCTGTTGGTTTTACGAGCCCAGGATGGTGATTGCTCGTGGTTGCTTTCATGTTTAAACAGTCTGAAAGCTGTAAGTGGACTATATTTGTGTTCTTTTTCGTAAGTTAGTCTCCAAAGCTCGAAAAAGCATAAAATGATGCAGATGGAGAACTCTTCTAGCCAATGTGACTAGAGTATACCTTTTTCGTAATTAGTCTACAAGGTCCGGAAAAGGGATAAACTTATACCAGGTAGACGCCCTTTCAGATACGTTTAGCGAGCATGAAAGGAAGCAAGGTTGCTCGGCGATCTTTTCATTGTTTTAGGAGTCGGAAAAGAGCTTAACAGAAACTCCCTAAGTGCCTTTTTCGTAAAAGGGATTGCTCGGCCCGAAAAAGGGATAAAATTATACCAAACAAAGAGGGATTGATGGGAGCGAGAAAAAAGGTCTCAAGCGTCATCATGTGTGCGGGATACTGGATCTGGTGACATAAAGATTGTCAAAAGGGGGTTGCGGCCGTTGTGGCACGCAAACCGAGGTAATGAGAGGGCATTTTTGAAAAAGTGGTCGAAAAGTATTGGTGTGGGAGCAAGATATGATCTCAAGCATCGTCACAAGCGTGGAAAAATGAATCCGGCGATATAAAGATGGTCAACCATGGAGAACGGCGGATGTGGCATGCAAACCGAGGCGACAAGGGGGCATGGAAAAAATGCCCGAAAAATATGGATGTGAGAGCAAGAAATGATCTCAAGAATCATCACGAGCGCGAAAAACTGAATCCGACGATATAAGGCTCGCCAAAAACGGACGACGGCCGATGTGGCACGCAAACCGAGGTGACAAGGGGGCATGGGAAAAATGCCTGAAAAATCTGGACGTGAGATCGAGAAATGATCTCAAGCATCATCACGAGCGCGGAAAACTGAATCCGGCGATATAAGACTTGTCCAAAACGGACGACGACCGATGCGGCACGTAAATCGAGGCGATGAGGGCACCCAAAAAATGGTCAAAAAATGGACCTGATGAAAACAGGAAAAGGAAAGATCTATCATGAAGTTCTACAATGGATGGTGGTGTCCATCCGGTTTACTATGGGTAAAATCGTTTGAGGTACAACCCGTTGCGTGGGTTGCGGAGGGGGTTTCCTTCTGAATCGGTCAAAATGTATGCCCCTTGTCCGAGGCAAGTGTGTATAATATATGGGCCTTGCCACATGGACACAAACTTTCCTTTCCCAGTTTTGTCATGAGCCTGGTCGTAGGCGAGGACAAGGTCCCCTTCAGAAAAATTTCTTGGGTGGACATGTTTATCATAATTCAATTTGGATCGGTTCTTGGTTGCTTCCATGTTTTGAAGGGTTGTGCGTCGATCTTCATCGGCCTGCTCCAGGAGTAGTAAGCGTTGCTCAATTGGGGCAGTGTCCGGTAGGATTTCAACGGCCATATGTAGGGTTGGAATTTGGCATTCAATGGGGAGGACAGATTCGACACCGTGAACTAAGTGGAAAGGGGTAAAACCGGTGGCGGTTTTAGTCGATGTGCGGTATGCCCATAGTGCCGGGAAGAGCATGTGGTGCCAATTTGACTTGTGTTTGTCTACAGTGCACTGGAGGATGGTTTTCAAAATTTTGTTTATTGCTTCGACTTGGCCATTTCCTTGGGGCTAGTAGGCAGAGGAGAAATGGTGTTCAAATTTCAGTAAGGTGGATAGTTCTTTCCAGAGGGCGTCTTCGAAGTGAGAGCCGTGGTCTGATACAAGTTGCTTTGGCACTCCAAAACGTGCGATAACATGGTTGAGAAAGAAACGTGCTGCGGTTTCGGCTGTGCAATTGTAAGTTGGCATTGCCTCCGCCCACTTGGTAAAATAATCTACGGCCACAATAATATGTTTGTGACCGCTGGCTGACGTGGGATTGCAATCAAGGAAGTCAATGGTCCATTTGCAGAATGGTCCGGCAGTAACAACTGGATGAAGGGGGGCGGGTGGGGTTCTTGCTTTAGGGGAAAAAAGTTGACAATTTTGGCAATGTTTGACTGCGGTGATGCAATCAGTAAATAATGACGGCCAAAAGTAACCTGCACGAATGATCTTTTGGGCGGTGGCCATGCCGGAGAAATGGTCTCCACAGGCACCGCTATGACAATCATTGAGGACTTGTTCTGCCTCACTATGGGATAGGCAACGTCGTAGGATGGTATCAACGCCACGTCGATAAAGCACATCCCCTAACAAGAGGTATCGGGGGGCGTGGTGACGTATGCGACGGCGTCCGTCACGATCGATGTGGGGTCAAAATTTCTGCGTGCGGAGGTAAACTAGGATGTCACCGTACCATGGGTCGTCAAACAAAATAATGAAGATGTGATCGTCAATCAGATCCGTTTGGATAGCGGGTGATGACGAAGAGGATGGGAGGTCAGTGATGAGATGGGCAAGCGCGAGGGCTTTGGTGCTCTTGGGAGTTTTGAAAGTGAGGTCATATTCCTGGAGGATAATGACCCATTTAGAAACACGACCTTGTAGGATCCGTCGGTTTAGGAGATAAACCATAGGGTTGGACTCGGCGACGACCGTGGGATGACCGAGCAGGATGTAGTGTCGTAATTTTTGGACGGAAAAGATTACAGCTAGGGCTAATCTTTCCTCGTATGGGTAACATAGGGGTGGGCCAGACAAGGTCTGGCTGACGTAATAAATGACATGTTCTTGGTGAGAGGCATCTTATTGGACCAAGACTCCGGACACGGCATGTTCAGATGCCGAGACGTAAAGGATGAAGTCCTAAGAGAAATTTGGAGGGGAGATCAAGGGGGCTTGTGTGAGAGCTTTCTTGAGGGCTTCGAATGTCGTGTCTGCTTTCTCATCCCAAACAAAGGGTATGTGGGTGCGAAGTAGGCGTAAGAATCCATGAACTTTGGTGGCGTAATCAGGCACGAAGCGACGAAGGAAATTGGACCGCCCCTGCAAACTCTGGAGTTTCCGAAGCGTGCGCGGAGAGGGAAGGTCTAAGATGGATTTGACTTTCAGGGGATCAACAGTAATTCCATCCTGGGAAACAATGAAACCTAACAAATGGCCTGCAGGAACGCAAAAGACACACTTGTGTGGGTTCAAGCAGATTTTATATTTGCGACAACGCAGGAAAACTTGTCGGAGGTTGTTAAGGTGGTCTGATCATTTCCAGGAACGAGTTGTAAGTTCATCGAGATAGACCAGCAGGATATGGACCAAGTCGTGAAAACAATAGGTCATGGCCCGCTGGAAGGTGGCACCAGCATTTTTGAGGCCGAACGGCATGACACGATAGGCAAAGGTTCCCCATGGGGTAGTAAAGGCAGTCTTATACTGATCTTCCTTACGAATCTGAATCTAGTTGTATCTAGAAAAAACGTCCATGAAAGAGAGGACTTCATGCCCCTCACACGCATCAATGAGTTGGTCAATGAATGGCATGGGGAAATTGTCTTTGGGACAGGCGCGGTTTAAATCACAGAAGTCAGTACATACTCTAAGGGTGCCTTGTTTTTTGTTGAAGGGAACGGGGTTTGAAACCCATGTCGTATAAGGAATAGGATAAATGAATCCTGCTTCGCGAAGTTTCTCGACCTCAGCTTTAACAGCGGGGAGCTTGGAAGGATGAATGGGTCGTTGTTTCTGACGAATGGGGGGGACATCAGGCCATGTGTCAATGTGGTGCTCTATAATGGCGGGGTCAAGACCAGGAATTTCGATATAGGACCAGGCAAAGACATCACAGAATTCTTGAAAAAGTTTTTTGTATGCCTGATTTTCCGCTTGAGAGCAGGATGTGCCCAGCGAGATGAGTTCAGGTTTTCCAGGTGTGGTGGAAATATCAATTCGTATAATGGTGACATGTTCCCTTCTTCGAAGGCATCCGATGCTGGGATGGGGTCCTTGAGCCAATCGACCTTAGTGGGTATGAAATCTTTCGATTCGACCGATAGCTGATTAGATGTGGTGGATGTAGGCTCCTCTGGAAGGAAGTATGAGCGATGATGCATATCGTCCCACGGGTAGTCAGGTGTAGTGAGCGTTTCCAAAATTTGCTCAACAGTACGAAAGTAGTCAAACCATAAATCAAGGGGTTCTGGTTTGAAAGTGGTAGTCAAAGAGATCATATAGATGGTGTTAATCTCTCCGGATGAGGATGGTGTGGGAGGGTAGATCTCCTCGATAGTAGGGGGTGTCGTCTCAAGGTCCAAATTATTCATCTCGTAGAGAGATGCTATGTAATCTGGGATGTCAGGACAGTTATGTGAGTAGTGGCCGTAAATACCGCATATCACACATGGGTGGTTGGTACACAGTGATTTGTCACAAGGCATGGGGTTTGGGTCGAGTTTGACAATCGGGATGTTGGGGTCGTCGTCCAACATTTGCATGTGTTCCTGTAACGGAGGTAATTGTGGACACTGATGGGTTGGATGGCCTAACTCATCACACAACGAGCATTTTGGAGGAGCACGAAATACAGGGGGAGGTTTAACTGCCTTGGGTGGGGGTACTGCAGTGTATGGTTGTGGGACTCTGCCCCCAGTGGGCCTGATGAGAGGAGGGGGATTCATAGATGACGAAGGAGTAGTGATACCGGGAGGTGGTTGGGTAGAAGTGACAATGGGTTGCACCGGTTGCAGGATGACATTTGATGTCGGCGGAGGAACGGGAGGCGAAATATACCACACGGGTAATCCCAATGTTAACCCGGGTAGACTAAGTGTAGCCATAACCGGAGCGCTTACTACGCCCAAGGGAGGGAATAGAAAGGGGATTGTGTGGATGGGTGTAACACCGATGTGACTAGGGACCAATGGTGGTTTAGGGAACAAGGGTGGTTGATTACCGGGTTGTTGTGTATTCTGTGAAAGAGTACAGAGGTCAGCGACGTGGGTCTCCGGTGACGGTGGTGGAATGGCCTAGAATGTAGAAGTCATCGGCACGCCGGAGTATAATCCGGGTCCCACTGAGGAAACGAATGAGGTATTTGCACCACAAACAGATTGTTCAACCATGGGGAGAACATTTTCAGGTGTGGCGGGGGCCTTGGGGTCGTAATAGGTAAGTTGGTCGACCTTGACCACGTGTCCCTCATGGGGGAACTGCGTGGTACGAAAAACGGATGAGGCAACAGCCCGCATGGCATACATGTAACTACGGCCAAGTAAAAGGTTATAGTCAAGTTGGGCATTGATGACCTCAATGTCAATGAGCACGGTTTTACCTGCCAGTTGTACGGGGACATTGGCTAAAAGACCTTGGGGTTGAACCGAACGGCCGTCGTAGGCTCGCAACGCAGTGGTGGACTGCTGGAGAGTAGGAGATCCCAACTTCTGCCAAACGAAAGTGGACATAATGCAAGTAAAGGCCCCTTCATCGATAATGCACCGATGGATGACAATATTCCGAACGGAAACGGAAACTTGGAACGCTAAACTGGAAGGCAGTCGTGGTTCGGATTGGTCTGAATCGAATGCGATCAGTTGTGAATCATTGGGGTCAATGGTGCCAATGGCAGAGAGTAAAGTCTTGCGCTGTGAAGGACTTTTTTTCAAGACTTCTAAAGCAGACATGGCTGCAGGAGACTGGGCTAAGTCATCTACGATGTTGTAATTCGACGCAGCCCGAGCATTGGGATTACTGTTGATGTGACGAAGTGGGAAGCGAGGTGCTTTGGAAGTGCCATCGAGTGGAGCCGGAGGTATACGTAATGTTTGATCTGTGGGATTAACGTTAGTGATCTTGTCAGCGGGAGGGGCTTTAGAAGTGGAGCCATATTGGTTCCAGCGGGTTTGGAGGTTGGCATCGGTAGTTGACATCATCAACAAATGGTGAGTACCTGAATCGAACATGGGTTGATCAGGGGCTGCATAAGTGATCTATTGTGGTGGCACATTGCCCTTAGGGGGAGCTAACGGCTGAGTGTTCACTACACCCTGGTTTGGAAAGGGGTTTTGCAGCACCAAAGGTTGATGTTGAGGTGGTGGAGGGTTGGGTGGCGGCTGAGGAGCCGCTTTCCCTTGACGATGGGCATCGTCGGTCCAGAGTTGCCGAGCTTGCTCCAAATGTGGGCAAGAATGTGTGTAATGACCATAGACCCCGCAAATAGAACAAGGGTGGTTTGTTCTGATGTTATTATTTCTAGGCTGCTTGGGATTCCAATCCGGATTGCGGTTGGGAGGAGCAGCATTGTTATTTTGCGGAGGATTGGGAGGTGGAGGACCTTGCTGATGTTGTTGGTTATTACCGCGGTTACGACCTCTACCACGGTTCTGTTGCGCACCTTGGTTGCGCTGGTTGTTTTGGTTCTGGGGCTGGTTGTGCTGTGTGTACACTTTCCCTTGAGCAGTGGGAGAATTTTGGTTCGTCGTAGGTGCGGGAGCAGGTTGTGGTGCATAATAAGCAGGTGGGGCTGGAGGTGGTCAAGTTACCTGTTGAGGTTGTTGGTAACCCTGAGCTATTGGAGGTGTTGGGCTAGTTGTCGTAGCTTGCTGCGGGTAATACATTGGTTGAGGTGCAGCTGGGGGAGCGAATGTAGGTGGTGCATGACTGAAGCACTGAGGTTGACATAAAGGTCCGTGGGTATGGTGGTGATGTGCCATGGGAGCATATGAACTGGTTTCTCCCGATTGAGATGTATCCCGCGAAAGGTCGGGACCATGGCTAGGATGTGCAATGGAAAAGGGTTGGGGATGCGAGGCCATACGACCAATGATGCCATCAACGACGTAGGATGCCCCCGGTGCATCATGTTGGGATGACTCGCCTCGAGGGGCGTCTGGAATAATGGTATACAGATAACCCTACTGGGCGTAAATGAGGTCAAACTGTTGGGCTTTGAGGATGGCCTGTTCTTCAGACTGGGGTCGTTCGGATGCCACATCCTTTGCGATGAGAGGGAGGAGGGATTTGAGAAACCAATCTAAGAAGATACGATTGTCTAACTTGATTTTGCAGAGGCTTCGGCGTCGACGCCACTCATGAATGTGGTCAGTGATGTGGGTGGTCGTGTTCTGTCTGCAAGACAGTAGGATATCAACTCCCGCATCATAGCGGACAGGTAACTGGAAGAACTGCAGGAAGGTCGAGGCAAGGGAGGTAAAGGTGGCATGCGTCCCATGGGGCTGCTCGATATACCACTTAGCTGCAGAGCCAGTGAAGGTGCGCTGTAATAGACGGAGGTGGACAGAGTCGTCCACTATGGAGTTGGAGGAACACCATAGATGGAAGGACATGATATGGTTCTAGAGGTCCTCACCTGCCTTGCCCTCAAACTTAGGGATGTCGGAGGGGAGTTTGGTGGGCATGTGACGCCACGCAGGATCGTGTCTGATAGGATCATTGGTGAGCCTGGCTAAGTCTGGCAAGTTCAGACTTGCCATGTACGGTAAGCTAGCAGATGTAGTGACTGGGACTGGTACATGTCTAGTCATGGTGGTATGATGTAGGGGTCCAGTAGCGCCTAAAGGTATGCTAGGTATTGAAGGTATGTGTCCTCCAATAGGTGTGGTCTGGTATGGGCCAGCGCTTCCAAGTGCAACATGGGTTACACTTGGGTTAGGAATAGTAGTGTTGATTCCTGGAATCTGGGTTGTGGAATCAGAGGGGGTGTGACCCCTATGTTGGGCATACCCATAACAGGTGGTGGCCCTGTGTTGGGCATTCCTAAGGGTGGAGTGTTTCCCATATTAGGCATACCCAGGGGGTTGGTTGCTGCCATGGATGGCACCGCAGTAGAAGGGTCTGTGGATGTCTCACCTATGTGTTGGTAAAGAGTGGGTCAAATGGTGTTCCAACCATAAGGTTGGTTGGGAATAACGCAGTGGGGGTTTTCAGATTCTACCTCATAATCAGATGTGAAGTGAGGCATGTTAGAATCGGATGACTGTCTGGTTGACGCGACTGATGTGTCGAGTCAAGGGATAAGGCTCCGTGTTGGTGACATGGCGAGCCAAGTAGACTGAACTCTGGGAGTTCGCCCTGAAGACGATGAGAGCATCTAAAATTCTCAATGGTGAGAAATAAGTTTTTGTGGAAAATCTATGTGAAAAATGGTAATGTATAAAAAAACTCAAAACTCTAATGCAACCAAGGGTGCAAGAAGGGGAGTGAAAATGAAGGCTCTCAGGCCAAAAAATAAACCTACAAAAAGGCACTTATTATAGCAGTTGTGCTATAATAAGTGGAGGGATGCAAAAAATGGTCAGAGTACCAACATGCAAACAGCCTTCTAGAAAAAAATAGGTTGTAACTAGACCAAAGGTGGGTTGAATCATGCAAACACCTAACTAAAAGTATTGTGAATCAACAAAATATATTCTCTGCAAGGTGATGAAATCCAAGTCAGACAATATTGAGTGTTGAGTCAACGGCTAGATATTCCCCTACCAGGAGGGACACTGAGTAATCAATCCTAAGAATGGCTAATAGGATACTCCGTTCATGACACGTCGAGAAAAGGTAAATCTGTCGTTTGGTCCTTTATCGCAATACCCCCATACAAGGATATCCGAGAACTGTGAATGGTAGCCCTTCAGTTACTGAATGGATTTCGGTATTCCACTCAGGCTTCCGGAACCATCCTCGCGCGACTTCAACCCTCCTAGGGGAGAGGCCTTCCCATAAACTGGTTGTGACCGTGCCAATAAATACTAGGAGATTTTAGCTCCCTAATGGACAACTTCTATGTCTCAAATGTAATAACTGAGGGATGTTATTGGAACACCTATCCCCCTCAATACTACCTAGCTACAAAGTTCTTTTAGTGTTCCCCAAGTGGGGGTTAAAAGTGGGTTGAAGTTAGGGTAAGTTTTAAGGCTCAATTTAAATTATGTGTTTGAGTGGGTGCACGTGTGATATTTAAACTGGTATTGAAAAAGTAAATGCTAAGTATTCAAAAAAACAAAGGATCTTTTGAAATATAAAAGCAAATAATATGACTTTTTCAATAAATGGAAATTAAATGCTTTTCAAAGACTATTCAAAACACAAAAGATTTTTTGAAATAGGAAAGCAAATAATGTAACTTCTTTGAGAAATAAATGGATTTCGTTTTCAACAATTGCTATGGGCAAAATATTAAAGAAGCAAACAGCAAAAATTTTTAATCTAGATAAAATGCAAATAGATCGTTCTTTCAATTTCTGAAAATTTTTAAAAAGACTTTTTCACATGTGCATTCTAAATAGGTAAAATTTTTCTATGGCTGTAAACAATGCTGGAATTTTTGATACTGTAAAAATAGCTAAGTGGACAGATAATATAGCAAAAAATTAATTTTTTAAACGATTCGGCCGAATGAAAAAATTAGCATCGCGGATTTTGACAGCATAGCCGCGATGGACCGCGCGGGTTTTCTGTCGCACATTCGCGATGGGCAGCGCGGGTTTTGACAGCAAAGCCGTGATGTGCAGCGCGGGATTTCGTCACACAGTCGCAATGTGCAACGCGGGATTTTGTCACACAGTCGCGATGTGCAGCGCGGAAAAGGTCCGCGAAGCCGCGATGTGCAGCGCGCTAAATGGCCGCGAAGCCTCGGTGAACCATGCGGAAAAAATCCGCGCAGTCGCGATGAGCCGCGCGACTGTTGGGCAAAAATCCACGAGGTGAAAGATGTACACGGGACGCCGAAAAATCAACTCGAAAATTGAGAATTGCGAGCTGTTAATGGCTAAAAAATGGGCCAAGATCTAGAACAGCAATGGACCTGCTGTCTAGGGTGGCAGATCTATGAATTAAACTAACTAATACTATCAAAAACTAAGATCTAAAGATTCGAAAAGCAGCGGAGTCGCCAAAAACTGTTGGCTTGGTTTTGCAACCAAGCTTAGTGCTATGGGAACCTGCTAACTAGTAGCAGCACTTTCAATAGAAATAAACAACAATAAACTAAATCTAAACTAAAACTAAACTAGCATGTGCATTTTGAATTAAAAAAACAAGAACAAGAACATAAGAAATAATTTTGTATTGAAAAATGGGGGCAAGCAAGTGCTTGCAATAACAATACCTCCAATTGATGAAGGTTGTTGAGTAGCTCCAATCTCCAATGGGTCCTTTCTCCAAGGTTGCTACAATGGCCAAAAACTCAAGGGAGATTTTGGCAGCATGAGGATAGGAATATGGATGGATGTGAAATGAGGAGCCCCTACCACCTTTTTATAGGTTTTGGTGGTGGGAATATACCATTTGTGGTTTTGTGGAAAACCAATGGTATTGACCAACATGGTTTAGGTACTTTTCCCTCCTTTTTCCTTTTTTGAATAAAATTAATATTTTTATTCCCTTTTTAATATTTTTGGGAATTTGGACCCTTTTTTAGGGTTTTTTATGTTTTTTTAGGAAAAATAATATTTTTGAGTGGGAAAAGGGGTGTACTAAGGTCTTTTGGTGACCTTTTGTTGGCTTTAGAGGCTCAGATGGTGGAAAAGTGGACAAATGGGTCATGTGAATAAGGAAATGAGCTAGTGAGCACTTTTTAGGTGTTAACAACCCCTCTAGGATTTCATATGTGCTAAGAAGCACAACTAATCACAGCTTGCATCCGAGACATATTTATAATCATGATGTCGGCAATATTTAGATATAGCATTTATTTAACCATTGCTTTTTGGACGTTTTTATACCCTTCGCGGGATATTTTAGTAGTTTATTGCTATAGCCTTTATTCACGTGTGTTAAGAAACACATTCTAGAATGTTACGTTCACAGGCTTTCATAAAACATTTTCAATACAAGTAGTACATGTGCTTTCAGTTTTAGCCAACAACAAATCAAGTGACTAGGGGGGGTTCTGCACAATGCCAAAAATCAAGACAACCGACCAGAATGATTTAGGCATACAATCCAACTCACCAAAGGAAAGTTATGTCACCAGCTCAGATCCGAGACAAAAAACAAACATGGATGTGGTCCAACACAGAGGTAGAAATGGGGAAGTCCTCCATATCAAAAAGTCAAGAAGGAAAGTCAGGGTGAAAGCCAAATAAGGAAGGTCATGGATGAATGGAGTCAAGTGAATGTGGTGCCTAAGCTAGCAGAAAAAGATGTCAAGAAAGACCATGTTTATGCTCATATGAGGGTAATAAAACCAATGGGTATTGTCAGAAAACCTTAGTGTGCAAGTAATACATCCAATTTTACATTTATAACATCATCCAAGATATTTCATTTCATTATTTAAATAGTATCGCCACATCATGAATCATGTACCAAGTCAATGCTATGAAGGTGACTAAAACAACAAGATAATAATCCAGTACTAATAATCACAAGTCCATAGGTCACATCATATCATAATAATCATCCATAAATAACTGAAACACTGCTACAAAAATACAACTACGCACTTAAATGGAACTATATGGAAGAAAGGATCACATCAGTGATCAAATCCAAGCTCTCAAGGATCAACCTTGGCAAAAGGTCTAATCAATATCTAAATCATATACTGCTCTGATCCATAAGTGATCTCAAATAAGCATGCTCATCATAGCTTATCTCTGTAAAAGAAAAGCTCTGGAAAGTGCAGATATATGCTTATCAAGAATAGTAGCCCAGCTACTATGGTGTGATAACAATACCATTGAAGAAAGCAGTCTTTACATCCATCTAATGTAATTTACAACCCATGGAATAAGCAAGAGAAATAGTGTACCTAATAGTAGAGTATATGGCAACAGGAGCAAAAGTATTATCATAATCTATTCCCTCTTTCTGAGAGAATCCTTAGGCTACAAATATGGATTTATGCTTTTCAATGAGTCCATCGACAGCATGCTTGATCTTGAAGATCCACTTGGAAGTCACTATTGACTTCCCTTCAGGTCTTGACACAATGTCCCATACATCATTCTTCATGATGGATTGATATTCATCCATCATGGTATCTCTCCATTCCCAATTTCCAACTGCTTCCTCAAAACTGGAAGGCTCTGAATCACTAATGTGACTCATCAAGGCCAAATATCCCAAGTATATGTTAGGTATCTTGCTTTCTATGGATGTACCTTTAGGATCAGCATGTCCTTCTACATCTTGCAAAGTATCAAGAAGCTATCCTGGCCTCTTCCGAGTAACATTTCTAGGAGGCTTTGGTTCCCGGATAGGTTCTAAAGGGATCTCCTGATGTTCTGAATCATGGTCCTCAAGAATAGGAGCCTCCTGCTCCTAAGTATCATCATCATCCATGTGAGACTCTCGATATCTCCTGAATTCCACCTCCTCATCAAAAGTCATATCTCTGCTGATGTCAATATGATGATTCCCAGAATATATGCTTGATATGCCTTAGCAGTATCGTTGTACCCAACAAAGATACCTTTCTGTCCTAAAGGCTCCAACTTTGTTCTCTTTTTCTTAGGCACTTGAATGTAAGCTGGAAAACCAAAGATTCTCAAATGTCCAACTTCTGGTTTCACACTTATGAAATCCTCTTCAGTGGTCTTGTTCTCCAAGGCTATGTGTGGACATCTGTTCTTTACATATGTTGCAGTGTTGGCTACTTCAACCCATAGAAACATAGGATCCCCTTGATCATGGATCAATGCCTTATTAGATTCAATGATGGACCTATTCTTTCTTTCAACAATCCCATTCTGTTGGGGATTATAGGGTACATAGAACTCCCTCTTAATTCTTGCATTCTTGTAGAAAATGTTAAATCCTTAGAAGTGTATTCTCCTCTATTATCTAATATGAGGACCTTGATTTTCCTGTCTATCAATTTTTCTACCCAAGCCTTGAATTCCTTGAACTTGGAGAAGACTTTGAGAAATAAATCCATGTCTTATGGGATAATTCATCAATAAAATTAGTAAGATACAAGTATCCTCCTAATAATGGTACTAACATAGGACCACAAACATCGGAATGAACCAGGTCCAACATTCCCTTGGATCTTCTGTCACTAGATGGAAAAGAGTGCTTGGAATTCTTTCCAAGTGCACATCTCATGCATACACATTCATGATCCTTTGGAAGATCTGGAAGACCCGAGACCGTCTGTCTCAAGACTAGAAGAGATCTATAATGTAAGTGATCAAATATGCGATGCGATAGCTCACTTAAATTATAAGAGTCATGAACAAGAGCTTGAGTTGGATAACCTGTCAATCTATAAAAACCCCCAAATCTGGTACCTATGACTTTGGTTGAATCAATGTTTCAGTATTTAGTCCACATGAGGACTTGTCCATCCACAAATGCAACTATGATACCCTTATCTTCCAAGGATGAAATGGAGATAATATTCTTCTTTAGACCTAGTACGTGAAGCACTTTTTCCAAATGTAAAGAATCACTTGAGCCTAGCTGAAAGGATGTTGAACCAGCTCCCTTTACATCATACTTGGTATTATCACCAAGTTCTACCTGGAGAGAGGCATGCTTATTTGAAAACCTTAAAAGAGTATTTTGGTAACCTATCATGTGTCTAGATGCACCACTCTCTATCAACTATTCATCACTATTTGAAATAGTACCTGAGAGAGCAGTGACAAGAAAACAATATTTTTGGATTTCTTCTTGTTTCTTCTTTTATGGTGCATGCTTCTCTTTAGCTGTAGAGGCATCATGCTTGCCTTATCTTTTCTTCCAGCAATATGTAGCAAAGTGACCTAGCTTGCCACAATTGAAACATTTGAGATTTGATTTATCCTTCTTGATCTTTGGATTTTGAACCGCCTTAATGCCTTTCTTGCCCTTGTTCCACTTTCCTTTCTTCTTCCCAATTATGGTTGCAAGAACTAAATATTCCTCCTTTTCCTTTAAGGTAGAGGCTAGCTCCCTTGTTTCTTCTTGAACACATTCTGGCCAAAACTGATCAAAAGTGGGAAGTTGAGTATGACCACATATCCCTTTCACAAATGGATTCCATTCTAAAGGAAGTCCACTCATAGATGTCAGCACAAGTTCTCTATCAGGGACAATTTCATTAACAGCTGCCAGCTGATCTTTGATTTGAGCAATCTTCAAGAAGTAAGAAGAAATCGAATCATCTGTTGTGAACTTCACTTGATGAAGTTGATCCTTTAGGGCCAAGACTTTGCTAGGGTTCTCATTCTCATATATATTCTTCAAGGAATCATACATCTTCTTATTAGTGTCTTGACTTGCAATAAGGTGTACAAGATGGTCTTTCACTAAGTCTATCGAGATCCTCATGGCTATGGCTTCATTCTTCTTGTGTATAGTTATGTCTCTAGATCCCTTTGGATATGGAATATCCCTGAGTATATGATCCTTAAGATCATGTTCATTCAGGAGCATAATCATCCTACTCTTACAATATCAGAAGTTTGAAAATCTCTCCAATTTGTCTTATACTATGAGTCCAACAACCATCTTGACTGAACCAACTACAGAAACCCTAGCAGGACAGGGTCAAAATTTGAAAATAGGATTTTGATAGAATTAAATCCAAAGGATAATGTTCCCTCCCAAGGTGAGTTGGATAGACCTCCTTTTCTCCTATATCTAAGGTCAGAACAACTTGTAATCTAAAACCCTAATTTCTGCAGTTTCTGTAGTTACTGCAGAATTTAGGTCAAAAATGAAATTTCACCAAATTGAAGTTTGTCTCCACAGAAAGATGCGCCCTCCTAGGGAAAATTGAGAAAACCTCCTTTTCTTCTTGATTAGTGGATGGAAACCCTAGAATCAAGAATCCCTAGTTTCCAATAGTTGTGCAATGGGAGTGTGGTGTGGGCCCATAACCTAATAGATTTTTAATGATGTAGCAATATAATTTTCATCTCTTTAAATTATATCATAAGCATACACATAAACACAAAAGACACAATAGTTTACCCTGGGAAAACCCAAACTCGGGAAAAACCCAACAATCCTTTCTTACTAAAATATTTAGTACATAATACAAGTACATCCAGATATAGAAGCGATCTTGAACAAGATAGACCACAAAGAGAGAAAATACAAAAGAAAGATCCCCAAAAATTTGTCTTCTAGAACCCAAAGTGAACTTCTCCTTGCTTGAGCGAACTTGAGTGGTTGGTACAAATGAGGTGGACGTCATCTCTATTTCTACATGTTTTCTGGGTGACTTTTCCAACTGGGGCCGACTTGTCTTCTGGGCATCATAATAATTATTTATTTGTTATTTCTGGGATGACTTAGCTAGTGAGGATACCTCACATAGCTACTATCATCAACGATATGGTCTGGTGATCTTTAGATTTATCCATTCCATAACTTTCCTTGTGATAACATTTGATGAATCCCCACAATCTAACATGCAATTGTCAAGGAGAGATCATTTATCATAAGTGATACATAAAAAGGTGGGTGATCTTCTTTCCTTGGATCCATACTATGTAGAATTACTGGGGCATCTTCAATAGTAATTTGATTCCTAGGATGAGATTTTTATTTGGTATTATCATTGGATTTATCTTAAGGGCCTTCTAAGGATTTCATAAGCTTATCCCTCTGATTTGGATTTTTAAGGATCTCAGTCGCATGTACAAGAAATTTAGCACTAGTTAACCATTGTTATGTAGAATTTTGTCCTACGGATAAGCCAAAGTTCTCTTAACTTTAAAGCAGACTTTAAACTAATCTTTAAAGCAAGAAACAAGTCAAAACAAATGCTACCTTGAATCCCTAGATCTAACAAACATCTCAAGATTAAAATGCTAGAAAGAATAGGAGAAGTTTAACTAACCTTCTATCCAGACGCTTGTTTTTGGTATTTGCTCCAGTCTCCAAGCCCTCACAAATGAACCTGTCAAAATGGAACTAAGACATAAGAATGCACTATTCTCTAGCAACCTGAAACATGAGTTAGAATCTAAATCTTATGAAAGATACAAATCATATCATTAAAACAAGATTAACACAAATGATTTGGGAAAACAAGACAAGTTATTCCATTACAACTTGAAGAATACTTACAAAAGGTGCTTGATGCCCAAGCCAATCCTCCAGCTCCAAGTGTCTTCTCCTCTAGCTATCTCCACAACGCTGCAAGACCATAAGTTTGGTACTCTCAAGAGCCCTCCCCTTTTCCAATGGAATGCCTCTCTTTTATAGTGAATGGTGAGGTTAACCAACAAGAGAGATGGGTGGATCTAAGGAGAGATAAGTGGATCAGGGTTTCCAATCGAAGGAGATGAGTTGAGATCGAATCAGGGACCTCAATCTTCCATTATCTTCGAAAATCCAAAATCCCACAAGCCAAGGGAAAAAGGCTATTAAAAGAGTACCGCATTCTGCAAATACTGCAGAACGCGGCACTGCCGCGTCTTGGGGAAAGAGCATAGCGCGGTAGTGTCTAGTACCGCGTTTTGTCAAACTAGCAAGGCGCGGTAGTGTGTGTGGATAAAGTCTAAGGTGGGTCAAAACTTGTCAGGGTAGATTCACCTTCAAGGTTGACTCCTCATCTGTCTCTTCTGGATGGTTTAAAACAGTAGGGAAAGTGTCGTCAACTCGTTTTGTGACGGAGATGCGACACTGTGAAACATAGAGGTATAACAGATGCCCCCTAAAGTGTGAGGTCATAAGGGACTAATGGCCGAAAGACTTTACGAATATAATGTGCAGAGGTAGCATCGAGGAGAGCGACACTGAGCTGAAATAGAAACAAGGTGTTAGATATACCACCGAGGCGGGCATTCCCATGCTCGGAAACAGATGACTCAAAGCATGGCTGCCGACCAATACATTGCAGATCCATGAGTACTGAGATAATGTAAACTGCCGACAGATCATGGCTACTATGAACAATCGTAGATCCATGAGACAATAATGACACAGCCACGACCAATACAATAAGTGGATCTGTGTGACAATACAAGGGACCTCTCCATCGCATCCTGGACGCAGTCGAGATACAGCGATGCGCCCAGGGTCTTCCACTCGATCGCAAAAGATACGAATCTAGCCATGTGATTACAAGGTGTTGAATTCGAACATGGTAGAAACCATTTGATTACCGGTCAATGATGTGGACCGTTAACAAATGCGAGGGGGATCACCAATGGTGACGATGATTCCCAAGGTATCAATAGTACATCTCAACGAAATGCGAATGAATGAGTTGATGTCGAGCATCCGAGAGATTGCTTGATCAGAGGTCAATGATGTGAACCTACTGTCAAACACGAGGAAACCTGCCATTGAGGCATGCAGGTACCAAGGTACTAATGGTTGATCTCTAAGTCTAATTCCCGGATAGTGATTTGGTGTCGACAGGAATAGACTCGTCGAAGGTGGGCCATGATGATTCCCACATCATCGACACGAAATCGGCACAGATGATAAGATGATGAAGCAATGGAGTATGTATTGACACAACGGAGGCCTGACACAATGAATGACTCGAAACAATGCAACGCTTTGAACATATAATGGCACGTAACAGGACTTGGCAGTAGGGATTAATGATAAAATAGAGGATAGACACCGGATGAGTGGACTCGTGGCCAGGGAGACGACTCATGATGATGACCATAACTCAGTGAAAGATGGATACCCAAATATAGACAAGAGACGAACACATGCCATGTTCAACGGTAACGACTGACAAGCTGCCATAGATAAACTTGACTTATTCCCCCATATTTCCACGACATGATGGACGAGTACCTCTTTCTTGTTTTGCGAGCTTGAAGAGGATAACAGATGCTCGGTGTATCTCATCCCACAGATGAGTCCAATCTCACATGTTTTACGAACCTGAGAAAGGAGGGGTTCGTCCCAAAGTGGGTCCTTCGATGTTAACATTTTAACGAGTCCAAGGAAGGAAAACTCGGTAGTTTTTCATATTTAGAGAGCCTGAAAAACTTTAAAGGAAGCTCCATAATGTACTTTTTCGTAAAATTTAGTCCCTCGATCCCGAAAAATTGTAAAACAATTCCCGAGAGAACTCTCCCAGCCGAGATTGACTAAGGTATACCTTTCTCGTAAAGAGTCTAGACGGGCCGAAAAAGGGGTAACCTATCACCGAATAGACGACCTTTCAAATACTTTTACAAGTGTGAAAGAGTCAAGATCACTTGGCAATCTTTTCAATTTTAAGGAGTCTGAAAAGAGCTTAACTATGGACTCCTACGGTCTTTTTCGTAATTTTAAATTATTCTGGTCCGAAAAAAGAATAAAATACAACCAGGATAATACTTTCCTCATCGTTTAACGAGCGTGAGTGAAGCTGACCGTACTCGACACCATTTACATGAGTTTGACAAGCACGACACGGGTGTAAAAGCGCCTGGAATCTTTTTCAATTTTTAAATCCAGAGCACGAAAAAGATAAAGTGGGCTCATAATGAAGGTCAAATTATGAATAAACACCAGTGTGAACGTATCGCATTTTTACCGAGGATCCTGTCAATAAATGCTCAAAAACTGGACATTAGCAATGTGAACAAGGGTTTATTTCAACTATTTAAAATAGTAATTAATTAATTAATTAAAAAAAATGTGAAAAAATGCTATATAAGGAATGGTAAAAATAGAAATTACTATTCATTTTTTTTTTTTACCCAAAGGAGACATTTCCACCCATTTAGGAGAAAGATTTCAAGGATCCATACCGGGAGTTCTGGGACACCGTTTCGACCGCCGTCTGCGTCAGGTAGGAGTGCTTGAGCCCCTCTTTCATTTCATGTAAGAATTTTTTTCTTTCACCAGGAAAAAATTGATTTTTTAGCGAGCCCTTTTGAGCAAGAATCGCCCTTCACACTACCGCGTGGGGGCCTTATCGAAAAACGCGGTACTGTCTAACAGTACCGCGCTGTATCCCCAAACCGAGGCGCGGTAGTGTGGACTGCCGCGCGGTAGGATATCCCTCAGACGCGGCACAGGCGAATTTTGAGTTTAAAAAATCAAATTTTCTCCAATTTTCTGCTGGAACTAAGTTGCTAAATAGTTACTAATTGTTTTGTTTGCCCTTTTGCAGGGATTTGCAACTTATTCGGAGCAAAATGGTAAGCTGGAAAGAGAGAGAGCACGAAGCGGATGATTTTGCAGCCGAAAATGACTTACCAACCGTGACCGCATTGCGAGAATGTGGTTTGCTAAAGTTCTTCAAAACCAAAGGGATTCGCCAGCAACCCAAGCTCCTTACTCATCTTATCCAATTGTGGGACCCTGACATTCGAGCTTTCCGAGTGGGAGAGCATGTGCTTGAAATCCAACTCGAGGATATTTATTTCCTCACGGGCCTCTCGAAAAGAGGGGCCCGGGTGAACTTTACCGAATACTCAACTTTAGAATCAAGCACAGATGACTTGATTGCTTGGTATTGCCAGGCGGGTTCGAGTAAGAAAAGTGGGAAGGTGGCCATAAAGGAGGTCATAAATCTTCCTGTAAAAACCGTGCTATTCACTATTACGCGTGCAGCGGGAAGCGTGAGTCCACATCAGGCATCCCATACACAAGTGAATCTCACAGCAGAGTGCATGGGAGGAACAGTTTTCAACTGGTGTGAGGCAGTGTTGTCCAATCTGAAAGAACAAGTGCACAAGTGTCGGACTGGGAAAAATACCCAGTTTGGCTATGGGAGCATCCTGGTCACTTTCTTTTTGGCGAGGGTGCCACTACTGCGTCCACAGATATCTATGCATTCTCGTCCACCTACTGAGCCATGGATGGCTCGATGGAGTGACTATGCTGGACGCCTCGGGGGACCTCAGCGGCTAGCCTTTGGCGAGGACTTCTTCTCTTGGCTAGAGGAGCAGATAGTCATGATTGATGACTATCCCTACTCAGGGGTAGATTTCCGTGAGGACATCGACTTGGCATTGCCGGAGGATGACGACTGGGATGACTCTGGTATGACCTTCATGGATATGTATTTTTTCCTTTTTGAATATTTAATTTTTATTGCTTTTTTAGAATGTGTAAAAGACGCCTAATATATATTCGCATGCATGTTGCAGACCGTGGACCACAGAGGCAAGCTGGATACTCTCCACTACGTTGTGGCGGTGTCGATCGTCAAGCTGTTCCTGACGAAGAGGAAGATGAAGACGAGGCAAGAGGCGTTCGGGACATTGAGAGGAACCTGCAGGGATTGACTCATGGTATCCCTGCTATGCGGATGGATGACGTCCCTTACCACCTCCAGCGGCATACTGTGGGTGTACCTGGTTGTATCAGTCGACTTCTTCACAGGGTGGTTCGAGCTGTAGTGTGTTACCACCAGCAGCGGGAGGAGTCCGATGAGGGACATGATAGATCTCCTAGGTCTCCATAGATGGTCCTTTGATATTTTTGCGGCATGTACACGATATGTAGGCTTTGAGGGCCAATTTTTGTATATGGGCTTTGATCCCCAATTTTGTCTTTGACACAAACTTTATGTATTTTTGAAAAAACACTCTTATATACAGTGATATGGACCTATTTTAAAATATTTACAATGACTTGTGCATTTTGTTTTTATATGATGTTTTTATGTATGGGCAAGATGCCAATCCAAAATGTAATTAGCCAATGAATCGGCAATACAATTGAATTCTCTCGGTATGTGTTGATATGTGATAAAATTAAATGACCGTTCCAAGAGGCGTACTCTTCGAAATAAACGAAGTAATGTGGGATCGCGAACTGTGTAAACACGGTTTAAATGAGAAACCACGAGTTGGGAATCTAAAAAGACTGATAAGGAGTCAATCCCGAGTGAAGCAACCTCTGTCAAGAGACCAATGACTGCATGGTACTCCGCGATATTGTTGGTTGCAGGACCTAAACAATTGGCTCCTGAAGAAATCAACTCGCCAGTATGGGAATAGATCACCCATGCTGCGGAAGCAAGATTCCGGGTATGTCGGCTTGCACCATCGGCGAATCCAAAGTAGGCAGACATCTGCGCATAAAGTCACGAGTCAAAGTAAGATGAGGTCCATGCGCACACTAAAAAGAAAGAAAAAAGCAAACTAAGTACATTATGTACAACAAGTAACCCGCGTAGGGTAACCTCACGCGTAGAAACATTTGAGGTATAACCCGTTGCGGGGCCGTGCCAATGGCGTACCATCACAATCGATTAGTTCATAGGCTCCTTTTTCTAAGACACGTTTTACAATGAAGGGGCCGTACAACATAGATTCAAGTTTACCTTTTCCAAGCTTATCATGCATCTGATCATATGTGAGCACGAGGTCACCCTCATTGAAGATCCGAGGTTGAACGGATTTGTCGTATTGAGCTTTGACGCATTTTTTGTGAGCTTCATTAGCCAAAGCGGCGTCGCGGCGGATTTCATCTAGCTTGGCTAGGTATAGAAACCGTTCCTCTTCGGAAGTAGTGTGTGGAAGTAGCTCTATGGCTATCTTGAGTGATGGAATTTCACATTCAATCGGGAGAATGGCTTCTAGGCCGTACACCACTTGAAATGGTGTAAACCCAGTAGCACTTTTCACTAAGGTCCGGTAGGCCCATAGTGCTGAGAATAGAGCTGAGTGCCAATTAGATTTCTGGGTATCCACAATGCGCTGAATCATTCGTTTCAGGACTTTATTAATGGCTTCAACTTGGCCATTAGCTTGTGGGTAATACGGGGTTGAGCTTTCGTGGCGAAAACCCAGTTTGGCACTTAGTTCTTCGATCATATGGTTCCTAAAATGGGAACCATGATCGGTCACAATAGACTGTGGGACACCGAATCTAGCTATGATATGATTGAATATGAACTGCGTTGCTGTTTTGCCATCTTCAGCATATGTAGGCATCGCTTCAGCCCATTTTGTAAAATAGTCTACAGCTACTATGACATAGCTATGCCCCTCGGCTGAAGTGGGCTTACAGTGCATAAAATCGATGCCCCATTTGGAAAAGGGGCCAACGGCAATGACAGGATGGAGTGGAGCAGGATGCGAGCGTGCTTTGCCATGAAAAAATTGACATGACGGACACTTCTTGATTGTTTCAATGCAGTCTTTGAAAATTGAGGGCCAGAAGTATCCTGCTCGTAGTATTTTCTGGGCCGTAGCCATCCCAGAGAGATGACCACCACATGTTCCAGCGTGGCAGTCGTTGAGAATGCGTTCCGCTTCATCTAAGGTTAAACAGCGTCGAAGGACAGTGTCGACACCACGTCGATACAGAGTATCGTTCACTATAAGGTAGTATTTTGCGTAATGTCTGATACGTCGTCGTTCATCGCGGGTGAGATCGGTACGGAAGCGTTGGGTTTGGAGATATAAGAGAATATCCCCATACCACAGATCAGACGTGCTAATGAGGAACAATGATTCATCGGGAAGAGAATCAATGGGCTCGGATTGCTCAGTAGCACGGGGCAGGTTACAAATTAACTCAGCGAAGACCAGAGATTTCTTAGACTTGGCTTTGACAAATTCCAAGTCAAACTCTTGAAGGATGACAATCCAACGGGAGTACTTGCCCCCAAGCACTTGTCGTGTGAGGATATAGTACATTGGATTGAAATCGGCGATGACGGTGGTCCGGCGAAGTAAGATGTAGTGATGAAATCTCTGGACAGCAAATACTGTTGCCAGAGCCAGCTTTTCAACATGTGAGTAGCAAGTTTCAGAGTCAAGAAGACTCTTGCTGAGATAGTACACCACATGTTCTATGCCGTTGTGGTCTTCCTGGACTAACACCATACCAATGGTGGAAATCGAGGCTGCGAGATAAAGGATGTAGTCCTGTGTGTAATTGGGGGGTTGAATCACAGGATCTTTGGTTAAGGCTGCCTTTAAATTGTCAAAGGAGCGTTGGGCTTCGTCATCCCATACGAAGGGAACATTCTTCTTGAGAAGCCGCATGTAGCCTTTTGTTATCTCGGACAGATTGCAGATAAAACGGCGTAGAAAGTTTGCATGCCCTTGCAAACATTGAAGTTCTGGAATATTGGTAGGTGAAGGCAGGGCTATGATAGCTGCTACCTTTGCGGGATCTAGACGTATCCCGTCTTTGGAGACTATGAAGCCCAACAATTTTCCGGCTTCTACACAGAATATGCACTTATGCGGGTTCAAACGTATATTGTAGCGCCGGCACCTTTCGAAAATGGCACTCAAGTGGTCTGGATGATCTTCCCGAGTCCGAGAATGAGCGGGAAGGTCATCAAGATATGGCTCTACGATATGTTTGATGTCATGGAATGCGTAGGACATCGCCCGTTGGAAAGTTGCCCCGGCATTTTTTAGGCCAAAAGGTAACTTTCGATATGCAAAGATCCCCCAAGGGCAGATAAAGTCCGTTTTGTCCTGGTCGGCTGGGAGGATATCGATCTGATTATAGCCAGAGAAGCCATCCATAAATGAAAAGATAACACTTCCGGCACAGTTATCGATGATCTGGTCGATAAACGGAGTTGGGTAGTTGTCCTTGGGACAAGCCTTGTTCAAATCACGGTAATCAACGCAGACTCTAATCGTTCCCTGTTTCTTGGCTACGGGAACGATGTTGGATACCCATTCTGTCAATGGGACAGGATAGATAAAACCAGCACGCAAAATTTTTTCAACTTCTACTTTAATGGTGGCTGCCTTACGAGGATGAACGGGTCGAAGCTTTTGCCGAATAGGTCGGGCGCTAGGGAAAGTTGGAATTTCGTGGACCACAATCGAGGGGTCAATTCCTGGCATCTCTTCATAACTCCAAGCAAAAACATCGCGGAAATTTTTAAAGTAGGCACTATAGAACTCCGTTTCGAGAGGAGTACATGTTTTTCCAATGTGTACGTTTTCCACGATACCAGGCTTCACTGAAATATCGATGGGAGTGGTTGCCATAAGATTGGCCAAGTTTCCTTCGGAGAATACCTCGTCGAGGGAAGTGGGGAACTTGGTTTGAACCGTCCCAAGTGAAACGCTGGATTTGGTATCAGGCTCAAGTGACTGAATGGTGGGGAATGAAGATCGATGATGAAAATCTCCCCATGGTGGCTCATCACCGCACATAACCTCCATGATTGATTCGTCAGTAGGAAAAATCAAGTTGAGAGGATCAAAAAATGGTGGGTGTGGATGAGTTTCAGTCGAGAGCTGTGCCACGGTGTGATCAGTAGAACAGTCGACCCAATCTGTGGCTGATTGGATCGCGTCATATGCTGCAAGGTTTTTGTTCAAAGGCATGGAATTGCCATAGCCTTGGATCTGAGTAGGAATCGGAATCACCCATGAATCATCGGAAGGGGTGACATGCGATGAAATCATGTTGACTGGTTGAAGATGGGTTCCCAGCTCTGGAAAAACTCCAATGAGGGAAGAATCCTTCATGAGACCAACACCTATGTCTTGGAACCGGTACCGAGGTTGATCCAATAACGGGACGGTATTGGTGGAGTTCGGATGGGAGTCTTGGATACAGTAATCCAGTTGATCAATAGTGACAATTTTCCCTTCATGAGGAAATTGTACAATCCGGAAGACTGTAGATGCTATGGCGGTCATGGCATAGAACCAGTTCCGACCAAGTAGGAGATTGTAATCCAAAGGTGCGTCTACGACTTCGATGTGTGTGGATACTGTTTTGCCCCCCAGTTCAACACCGATTGAGGGAATGAGTCCATATGGTTGAAAACCATGTCCATCAAACGCCCTGAGAGTAGTAGGAGAAGTTGTGACCTCGGGTGAGCCTAAGGCTCTCCAGCAGTTCAAAGACATAATCGACGTGGAAGCACCTTCATCTAGCACAGTGCGGTGGATGACATTTCCACGGATTTTTGTATGCACCTGGAAGGCTAACTGGTGAGAAATCCTAGGTTTAGCGTGCTCCAAGTTAAACATGATGGAGTTTGAAGTATCTCGGTCCAGTGCCCCCAGTGCTGAAAGTAGGGTTCTCCGCTGCGTGGGGCAGTGTTGGAGAACCTCGAGAGTCGACATAGCGCAAGGTGCTTGAGCCAAATCCTCAACAATGTTGTAGTTTTGGGAAGCTCGCGCATTCGGATTAAATGTCGCCTTTCGTATGGTGCCCTTGGGTGGGCGTAGCACTTTGTCCATGAGTGGTCTCTCGATATGGAGATGACCGTTAGGGGGGGGAATAGGAATCGGATCTTCAACAGGAGATTTGCCTTTGGCTATCTCCGATTGTTTGTTTGAACTTGGAGGGTTGTCATAAGTCTTTGAACGAGTGGTGATATTAATCTCCTCATTACTTGTCATTAGGATTTCGCAGTTTGTGGACGTCTCTCCGCGGGTGGGATTGGTCGGGTTGCCCCCTTGTGGGGATTCCTGGGCAACCATTTGCTGTTGATGTTGGGGGAAAGGGTCAGTTAGCACTGCCGGGCGAGAGGATCCTTTAACGAACTTGTTGACCTCGTCCTTGTAGGGACATTCACGCGTATAATGATCATCTTGACAAATCAAGCAAGGAAACTTAGCTTTCCGACGTGGTTTCTGGTTTCCCCAGCGGAGTCGCCATTCTTGTTATGTAGAATTTTGTCCTACGGATAAGCCAAAGTTCTCTTAACTTTAAAGCAGACTTTAAACTAATATTTAAAGCAAGAAACAAGTCAAAACAAATGCTACCTTGAATCCCTAGATCTAACAAACATCTCAAGATTAAAATGCTAGAAAGAATAGGAGAAGTTTAACTAACCTTCTATCCAGACGCTTGTTTTTGGTATTTGCTCCAGTCTCCAAGCCCTCACAAATGAACCTGTCAAAATGGAACCAAGACACAAGAATGCACTATTCTCTAGCAACCTGAAACATGAGTTAGAATCTAAATCTTATGAAAGATACAAATCATATCATTAAAACAAGATTAACACAAATGATTTGGGAAAACAAGACAAGTTATTCCATTACAACTTGAAGAATACTTACAAAAGGTGCTTGATGCCCAAGCCAATCCTCCAGCTCCAAGTGTCTTCTCCTCTAGCTATCTCCACAACGCTGCAAGACCATACGTTTGGTACTCTCAAGAGTCCTCCCCTTTTCCAATGGAATGCCTCTCTTTTATAGTGAATGGTGAGGTTAACCAATAAGAGAGATGGGTGGATCTAAGGAGAGATAAGTGGATCAGGGTTTCTAATCGAAGGAGATGAGTTGAGATCGAATCAGGGACCTCAATCTTCCATTATCTTCGAAAATCCAAAATCCCACAAGCCAAGGGAAAAAGGCTATTAAAAGAGTACCACATTCTGCAAAGACTGCAGAACGCGGCACTGCCGCGTCTTGGGGAAAGAGCATAGCGCGGTAGTGTCTAGTACCGCATTTTTTCAAACTAGCAAGGCACGGTAGTGTGTGTGGATAAAGTCTAAGGTGGGTCAAAACTTGTCAGGGTAGATTCACCTTCAAGGTTGACTCCTCATCTGTCTCTTCTGGATGGTTTAAAACAGTAGGGAAAGTGTCGTCAACTCGTTTTGTGACGGAGATGCGACACTGTGAAACATAGAGGTATAACAACCATTTACCCATGTCAAGATTCGAATCGTTTGCAAAAGGAGGATGTATTACCTTAGGCATATATTGAGTCACTTTAGTTGGTGCAACATTGTCCCTTCTCTGATAATTGTACCCTTTATACCTTTCCATCTCCCGAATCTTCTCAAGTGTAGGATTCTCACCAAAGTGGTGGGTAACAAAGTCCTTTTCTTGACTATGTTCCATGGCTTGTTACCAATGCTCTTTAGATAGAGGGTGAGTTTGTCCTACCACGTTGATGAATTCTGGAACCCTTGGGATATCTACATAGTTTCTTGTTATAGGCTACCCTTTCTCATTAATCCGAAAAAAAAAGAGGAAATTGATTCCGCGTGGAATTCTTCTCATGTTCTGCAATATGGAGGAGTATCATCATGAACCATATTTTTCATCTCCAACTGGTTAGGTGGTCTTTGCTCATGGGGAGGTGCTTTCTTTTCTCATCTATCTTGGTTTCCTTTGGGAGGAAATTTTTTCATTTAAGATATTTGGGCAGCATGTGACCTTTCCATGGCAACTAACCTATTTTGCATGGCATTCATTTGGGATGTAGGGTTAGCTACCAAGGTACTCATCATTTTTGCCATTTTTTTCATGGAGTCTTTGGAAGAGTCCTTATATTCAGATTCTATGGATTTTCCCTTTTCCTGATGCTTATGTATTGAATGAATACCCCTTGTAAAAATGAGAAGATTGATTTTCCTGATGGCTACATATTTCTATCAATTTTTATGGCCATTTCTTGAGCAATCTTAAGATTGGTAGGTTCCTTATCCTTTAGCTGGTATATGAGTTCACCGTTGAGTGCTTCCATGTAATAGACAAGAATAGAAGCATATGGAGGTTTGAAATCAATATGAATGCTTGAGACCAAGTCCCTGAATCTTTTATTAATTTCCTCCATTGTTACATTTTCATTCCTTTTTATGCTATAGAGAGCTGCCAACTGGTGACAATTTTCCTTCTTTTTACCCCGCTTCTCCTTGAAACCTTTTGAGAATTCGACAAAGGTTTTATAAGAGTTATCATCAAGGCTCATGAACCAATCACAAGCATCATCTTCCAGAGATAAAGCAAGAAGCTTCATGTAAACATCATCATGTTTCTGAGCAGGTTCACGACACCAACTAATCAAACATTTTGAAAATTTGCATAGATGAACTACAACACCGATGGCATTATTCCCTTCAAAAGTCGATAGCTTCTCAATGGCTTTATCCAGAAAATTATGAGAGTATCCTATTATCTGAGTAAATCCAAGGGGTTTAAAGAAATCATCTAATTATAGACAGCTTATTGTTATTATTATTATTAAACAATAGGTGGATGTTATAAATGGACTTGGATCCACGATTATCAAGGATCCTACGAGAAGCAAGTTTTTTATGTCTCCTTCAATAAACCCTTTTGAGCCTGGGAATGAAATTGAGCAGACCTTCAGAATTTCTTCTTGTAGAATACCTTGTTGATTTAAATGACAGTGGAGTCAGCAAATGGATCGAGTAAATTTCAGTTATTGACTAGACACATCAAACAAGGTATAAAACAAAAAAGAAAAAAAATAAGTCATACTCTGGGAATAAAAATATTTATCCCCGGCAAAGGCACCAAAGAATGTTGTCTCCTGATGTGCACCTTTGGGTTAGCGTGGTAGAAATATTCAAGCCACTGGGTGCGAACTTGGGCCAAGTCTCGAGTCAAGAGTTGTCACTTGATTCTTGACTCCTCCATCTAGGCCAACTCCTAGCGAAGCCAACGGGGGTCCCTAAGAAAAGTAACTAAGGATTTTAGTTCTAAGTTACGGAAATGAAAGTGATTTCTAGGAATTAAGATGATTTACTAAAACAAGAATTGCAAATATGATTTAACTTAACAGCATTTGATAGTATAGAATTCACGACATGTAAATTGAATTAAGCAAACAATGATTGTAGACCAGTGTCGAGAAGTGAAATAATGTTGTTGTAAAGGGAAATGTATTTCAATTGTATCATGGTAAGTTTTAGTTATTAGGATGATTTGATTGAGAGTGGGTTAATTTGGAGATTGTAAAAAATAAAGTACAATGCTAAAAAGTAAACTACTCTAAGGTTTGGCCCAACTTGAATTTATCCCTCAAAGCGAGTATAGAGAAACTATACCAAGTGTCCAATGGGGAAAGACATAAAATATACTTAGAGTAGCCCTCTGACTCTGTAGTAAGTTCAATATAACACTTCACTAATAAGAATACATATTCACTCGATTTCCCTATTAGACTAGTCACTTAAATCCCCTTTTTTATTGTTCCAGATGACCAAGAAAAGGCCATAGTTGACAAGAGAATACAAGGGATCTAAGTCAAAGTTAGTTACTCTTAGAAAAATTGAAATGAATTAAATGGAAACTAATTAAGTGATTATGTGTACGAAGGTGATAACTAATCTAATAAAAGGAAATGAAAAATAACAAAAAAGTATATGATTGTGTGTTCTAGTGTTTGCAAAAAATGAAACCTATATCCTGAGTGAGTTTGTGGTCTGACATTGAATCGGAGGCCACAAACGTTTAATTTTAACCTTAAATTAATTACTTAAAAGGGTAAAAACGTTATTAAAATGCAAACCACCAAAAAAGCTACAAATCCCCCTATGGGGGATGGGGTGCGGGTGTTGTGTAACCCACTTACTTCCTTTTCTACTTTGATGGATTACAAATTTTATGGAATGCCTTTGGTATTTGATAAAACAAGACCAAATAGGATTACAAAGTTTTTTAAAATGGCTTAAAAGAAAATAGGGAAGCTACAGGTTCATTGGATGGTTCAAAAGATGAAAATTTCGCCAGAACCTCCTTCTACATGTTCATCAGAACACAAAAAATATCAAGCAAACTTTAGTAGGAAATGCCCAAACACACTTTAGAAGTGTTCTTGGACAAGGTCAGACAAATCTGTAAAAACAATTCTAAGTTAAAACTAAATCTAAAGCATAAAGTAACTAAGAGAAGCAAGCTCTCTTAGGATTTCACTTGCCCTTTTGGGGTAGAAAATTACAAGCACTAAGTTACTATATATAACCTTTTAAAGAAAGAAAATAAAACCTTCCTACAAGCCTTTAGATCTACGAGTAAATTGACTTGCAAAAATGGACAATTTTTTATGCTAGATCTGACTATAAAAGATGAAACTTTAACAAACTAAGATCTATGCATAAAGTGACTATGAAATCAAATATATTAAAATATGTTACTTTGAAAGAAGATAGATCTAACTTATAATCAATAGAGGTAATCGGTAACCAAGAAAAATCTTGTATTTCAGAGGAGAAAAGAAGAAGCAATGAAACCCCTGAACAAGGGCTATGGAGTCTCTAAAGTAGGCCTAGGAGGAACTATGTTTCTCTTGAAGCCTTGAAGTGGAAATAGATGCAAAAAATCTCCAGATCCTTCTCCAAGTAGAACAACCTGTTGTTGTTGCAACATCCCCCCAAAATTTTTGTAAATATTGGGGCCCCTCTTTTTATTTTTAAGAGAAGGAAGTTTGCCTAGAAGTCAAGGCCATTAAACCTTTTCCTTACTTAGTTTTTCTAGAAATTTTTTGTGCTTTCTTCCGTTGAAGTTTGTTTCTGTTTTTTTCTACCTGAGTAAAACTCATTCTTTTGCGCCGCAATGGCAGAAGAACTCATCGAATTCAGCCGCAATGGCGGAAACAAATAGATAAGTTAAACGAATGCGGAAGAACTCATCGAGTTCTACCGCAACAGCAGGGGAACTCAGCCAACTCGACCGCAATGGCAGGAAAATGGATAAGATAAGCCTATTTTTGCGGATAAAATCGTCCAGTTCTTCCACAACGGTAGAAGACCTCGCCAAGTCCTTCCGCAACGTTGGATCACTTCGCTCAAAATTTTTGAAGCTTCCCTGTTTTCCGGATAAACTCACTGAGTTCCACCGCAACGGACGGAAAGTTTGATGGAGTCTTTAACTTCACCGTTTTGGAAGAATTGCGCCAGTTCTTCCGAAGTCTTCTGGCCACACTCACCTAGTTCATCCGCAACGGTGCCCGAACTCGCATAAGTCACCCAAAAAGCAACCTTTTTCCTTATCTTGGCAGTTTCTCTCTCCCTCGCGGCAAAGTTCCATAGCTCATTCATGGATGAACTCACCAAGTCCTCCCGCAACGGTAATTCAAACTTGCGAGTTCTCGCCGCAACGGTCGGGGAAGTTAGCCGAGTTCATCTGGTTTTGGCAGTCACACTTAATGCCAAATATGTCGATTTGACCCCGGCCGTACGCGCCATAACCCCGTTTAAATTTTTCAACCACCCTATTAATTGCTCACACACGTCTGATCGCTATAAGTAGGGTTAGGTCCCCGTTGAAATTCATTTGTTTCATTGGTCGGATGTCTGTTTTCACCCCGTTTGAGACTGTGTACTCCTACTCTAGGCTTTCCAACTTCGCAGCAGCGTTACCATCCTCAGACCCCATCAAATTTTATCAGGTTGGTGCATCGCAAACCCTGTATCCTGAATTGCAGTGGTTAGTTTTGGTTCTTTTATGGTGAACACCGTAGTTATGGATACATTTCTTTTAACCAAGCCATTTTAGACTGTGCGGTAACACCGAGTCTCATCACGGCCAAAGACCAACCCGCGGTCTTATCCAGCTGGGTATGTTCATCCCGGTTCCATTTTTCTAGACCATGGACGTTCAAAGTTACCAAGCCATAATCACCTATCACGCAGTTTATTAAGAAAGTCCTGGGCATACTTTTTCCCCGTTTTTGAAATCACCAGCATTATTATTTAGAACCGGTCTCGTATCCCCTTCAGGAGAATCATTAGTGTCATTCCGCTACAACTTGCATTCCATATCTTTCTTTGGGAACATATTGCTATCATAGGAATCCATTATTGATATATTTCGTAAATACGCTTAAACCATGATGTCGTATTCAAATGATAGTCTAATGATTTTTTTTTCTGCATTATAATGTCATCTTATATACCCATGTGTGGTCATTGAATAGGTTTAAGTCAAAATGCCTAAAGGTGGCAAAAGAAAGTCGAAAGCGACCAAGCCAGGCGTGGACGCAAGAGAAGAAACTCTATTTGGGGACACAAAATCTACTACAGGCATTCCTCCAGAATCCAAATGGGGAGACATATATCGTATGATAAGAGACCAAGACATCCCTGAGGCACTCCTAGAGGAAGGATATTTATACCAGAACATCAGGAGCTCCGACATATCTAAAGCAACTACGCGCCCAGAACTCTTCCCTTGCTCGGAAGTGATTGGATGGATCCTGTAGCATGCAAATGCCGAGACTAGAGTCTTGTCCGACAACAAGGGTGAAGCCTTCGCATCGTTCCACCAAGCCTATATAGCAAGAGCCTATAAGTTTCCCTGGGCTCAGCAACAGCTTAATGATGAATGTTTAGGACAAGTCAAGATTGATAATTTGGAGATGGCTAGAAAGCTTCTAATCTCAGGAAAACATATCAGAAAGAAGGAGAGTGATGAGAACAAGGTTCAGAATCTAAGGCCTCCTTTCAGAATGGTTTCCCTCATGCTGAGCAAAATCTTTGGTAGGCCCGATGGGACTGTCTATATGCTCCAATGGGTCCCCATCATCCATTATGTGGCGCTCAGAGGAACATTTTTTAATTGGGCAGATATTCTCTCAGATAGCCTATCATCAGCCATAACTACTGCACAAGAAGGGCTATTGGCAAGGAAATCATAATTCTACATGTCATCCTACCTAATAGACTGCATTTTGTCAAAACTTCCTTTCCCTAAGTTGGGTTTCCTTTGGGACCAAGCCAACACCCCAGTGTTCACTGCCTACAAGATATTTTGGGCCCAAAATTACAGGTGGAGCTACAAGCTTATTTGTGAGGAATTCATCATACCTTTATACGATCTGATGTTTATTTTAACGAAGAACCCAATTGCTTGTCTGAGAATGCCATGGAAGTCATGGAGAACTACGGTGACTTCTATTTTTCGAAGGAGGGTACTTATATAAGGATGTATGGAGGATCCAAGCCCCCATATATCGTACCCAGGTATGCTACTGATTACATAGTCCACAAGGAGGCAGTAAGGTAGGTTTTCCTTGACGGAGTTGGTGGTAATTTGTATAGGTCAAAGAAGGCTTCTTTTCCTCCTTTGCCTTTTTATGTTGGGGCTTATAAGTTCTCAAAGATTGCGTCAGTTGAATATTTTATTGCAGAGTTGAAATATTTTCACCTCGGAGAAAGACCCTTCCAAAGGAATGACAGACAAGGCAAGGCTGCTGAACATTGCAGGGAAATTCATGCTGATTTTGAGTACGCTCACCACTATGATGAAGACGAAGAAGTACATAGAGGGGTTAGCAACATGACCGAACTAAAAAAATTTCATCTCAGTAAAGGAGGATCCAGTTCCAGCTCGACTATTGTGCCCCATAATGCAAAAGAAGCAGAGCAGCGAAAAGAAAAGGAAGCATCTGAAGCCGTTGAAGCCTTTTCCAGAGAAGAGCAAAGGCTCAAGGAAGAAGCTGAGAGAATCCAAACATAAGCTGATGAAAGAGAAAATAAAGCAAAGGAAGATGAACTTTGAAAATAAGAATCCCGAAGAGTTCAAGAGGAAAAAAGAATCAGATTGAAAGAAGCTTCCAAGCAGAAAGAAGAAGAGAGAATCAAGTTGGAAGAAGATGAAAAGCAAAGAATAGCTAAAGAGGAAGAAGCCCAGAGAAAGGTTGAAGAGGAGGAAGCTCAGAGAAAAGCGGAAGAGGAAAACAAATCCAAGGAAGATGTTGAACCAAAGAGCCCAAACATGCAAGACATGGATGTGGACATCTCCATAGGAGACCTCCCGCTTCTCCCCTTTACACCATCGAAGAGTAGTACGGTGTCCCAATGGGAAAAGTTTGTTTATAACAAGAAGAGAAAATCCATTGTCGAGGAAACAATGACTAGTATGAAGAGACCTTTCCAGCCAGATGCCATCACCAAGCATGTAACCACAGTCATGCAAGGCACTCAGAATGCCCCCGAACTCATAGCATCCATCTCTGTAGCCTATGTTCAATCAACTGCAGACAATGTCCACATATTGGGGGCCGAGTTAGAATTAGAAAAGAAGAAAGCTCGCCATTTGCAATAGACTCTGGTCAAAGAACAGAATTATAAGAATTTGATGGTTGAGAGATGTGACACCCTTGTGTCAGAAAAAGAAGAGTTATACAAAATATTTCAGCATCTAGAAGTTGAAAAGAGAGATTTTGTGATACGAATAAGGACCCTGGAGGGGGAAAAGACTGATCTTGAAGGTAAAAAATTGCAGCTAGAAATTTGATACTACTCAGCAGATGGATGATTTGAAGGAAAATATAGAGAAGTTGGAAGATTGCAAGGAATTGCTGGAACAACAATGAGAACTCGCAACCAGCAAGGTTGGTGATCTGAGTCCTTTTCATGAGCAAGCTTGTGAAATACTAAAGAAGACCCATGGGATTCAAGAGCTCATAACAGAAGAAGTCTGCGAACTAAAGGAAATAGTGGTCATAATTAAAGAGATAAATGTTGAAGCCACTAAGCGCATGAGGAAATACGCGCGCATTAGTGAGGACATTAAAAGGCATATGGAATGGAGAGAAGGAAGGTCAGGGTTCCCAGTAAACCTCCCTCTTAAATCTGTCTCTGATTTCAAAGCAAACGTGTGCCTCTTGGTTTTTTGCAAGGATTGCGGAGTAAAGCTGAACGTTGTGGCCATGGTCACTCTTGAACAGTGTGGAAGTGTGTATCTTAATATCCGAACCACCCAGGAAAATTGTCAAATGATAATGCCCCAAAATGTAGAAGAATTTCCGGACAAGACTCAACGTTTGTCTGAGTTGAGAGACGGGCTAGATGCAGAAATGGAGTATGTAAAGAAGATGGATTTATTGACTGCTGAATATCTTCACCATTGGATTGGTTAAGTTGTTGTTCACACACATCTACTTGAAAAAATCCTCCAAGTTGCAATAGCAGAGGTGGTTGACCTGGAGGAAGAACTGGCCAAGCATGAGGTTTCTCTGCAACTTATGCTTCCTCTTGCTACAAACCATGTCATAAGGGAAACCAGTGTCTGGGTAAATTATATAGCAGAAACTGATAGGGCACTGGCAGCAGAAGCACACCAAGCATCAGTAGCAGAAGCAGGGGCATCAGTTTCGGTAGAATTTCCAGCAGCACTCGTGGCACAGGTTCCAGCAGAGGCGCCAACTCAGGAATAATACATCTTTGTTATGTCTGTTGATCAAAAGCCCACACGCTTTTTACCCTTTGTATATTTTAAATATTAATAGGACAGCTGGAGCCTTCCTCTCATCTTTCTTTTGTAATATTTCTAGGACTTATTCATTTTTTGTAAATGGGAACTAAAGGACAAATTAAAATAATCTTGAAGGTTAGGGTATAGGTGGCAGCTCTTGGATCATTTTGTAAAGCTATATATAGCTGATTAGAGAAGAATATAAGGACTTTTGGTAGGTGAAAGGAAACTTTTCTTGTGTACGTGAACTATTTATGCTACATGAATGAAAAATCATTTTGGCCTATAGAAACTTGTGCAGCATTTTTTGCTTGGAATTGTGGTGGATTATTTGTCGAAATATTTTTGCATTTTATCATACTCATTCTGTGAGATCTTTCCTAGCTTTTATGACTTATTTATTTGCTACTGATGATTTCATTTCCTTTGCAAAAAAATTATGTGCTATATGAGTAATGGAATGCTTTAATGAAATCAGAGCTATCTTTGATATCATTTATCTTCCCCTGGAAATACATCTTTATGATTAAATGGCTATCTGTGGAATCTTTAGATGTTTATTTCAGTTCATTGCTCATACTTTCAGTTTGCTCCTTGCAAGGATAGATTAAATTCACTTAAATAGATTAGATTAGATTTGTTTCATTGCATGCATTTAGTTTAGAAGCACTTGCATATCATCTTTAAAATAAAACACATAAACGGTGGATCGGGCCGTAATCGATGAAGATTAAACAAATCGTTAAATCTTACACGGTAGCCGGAACCGTTAACCGAACGGATTCCCCACACCAAACGGTGAGTGATCTAATTGGGCTTGCTTATCGGGGAGAATCCCTTGCTGATTGATGCTATGATTTCCGAGGCATCAACACAACCTGCACCTAAGAAAAAGCTTGCACAAGATGGATTAGAGAATAATGGTGTTAACTACAAAAGAAACCTGGAACACATGCATTTAATCAAAAATCACATGTACTTCTAGGAGATCTAAGGTAACTAAGCAGTAAGGAATAATAAAGCAAGAAATTCCTTACCCTACAGAGAGTTGAAGATGTTTTGGTTTAAATCAGTGTTTCTTCATACACACATTTAACTAACTTACTTTGATAACTAGGGTTTAAAATTCTTCTGAGTTAACTGATTGACAACACTTTGATTTTTAACTTGAATAATAAACACCAATGTAGAAATAAACAGTCAATAATAAAACATATGAAGACAATGAATGTTAGGTCCAATGACCAGGGAAAAACCTCCATTGGGGAAAACCCAAAGAGAAGATTTTATTAAGAAGAACAATCTAAAATAACACTTACAAAAAATTATCTTTTCCTCGGAGTGTCAAACCAGCAAAAGAAGACAACTTATCTTAGACAATATCCTGCCTTGAAATACGTGCTTACAAACAGTTGTACAACCCTGCCTCACACGTGTCAAACTATTGTTGTACGACCCTTCCTGCCTGCAATTAATGTTGACTCAATTTCTACACCCACATGTTCCAAAATAAAGGTTGTTGTACGGTCCTGTCAGACTAAATTTGATGTTGTCAGCCTACCTCAAGAAATGTGCAGAACAACTTGGATTCCTTGGAAATTGTGCCACTAAAGTCTGTTGAGTTTCTTGGAACATGTGCTATGTTCTCACTTGGAAAATGCTCTTCTTCAATCTATCTTCTCTTCCTCACTTGGTGTCCTTCTCTTGTTCCCCAGACTCTTTTTATATTATGAAAAACCCTAACCACCTTTAACTAACTCATCCAATGGACGAGATTAGTCTAAACTGAAGGTACACATTAAATGCACAAATAAAACACTTTATTTATTAAATGTGTAATTAATTCACTTTTGGTTTTTACACACATAAATTCGTAATATAAAAACCAATTTATTTGCATAACTCAACTTTACATAAATAAAATAATAGGGACAACAACTTAGTCCCCCCATGACAAACACACCAAAAATCAAAAGGAATACCTCAAGGGTTATAATTTCTAACACTCCCTCCTAATGAGGGTGGTCCTTCTAACAATGTCTGTATCTCCTCCACTTGGGTCATTATTCCCTTCTGCATCTCTCTCCTACTCTAGAATTTGGCCCAGAGATAAGTGCTTGAATACCACTCTGAACTTTAAACTCTGAGGAGACTCTGCTCTCCTATCATGATCCTTCTCATCAGCATCATACTCGATGATCCTCATGCCAATACTATGAAGAGAATTACTGTCTTCATCTGGAGGCATAAACTGATCACCTACAACTTCTGCCTCATCCTCTTACTCTGATAACCATACAGACTCTGCATACATCAACTTGCCACAAAGTATGTACAAACCGTCTCTTCTATCACCAATCAAAACAGTACTGTCCAAAATTCCTATTGAATATAGGAATACATGTCCTCACTTGAATATCATCACAAATTTTGCATCCTCCAGGGCTACTACTGAGAGTCTACTAACTCTAAGCCCAAGAAGAAAGAGAACTCCCTCTAAATCTAGGAATTCATTTAACTCAAGTCGAAACCTGATTGTTCCAACACCTTTGATTTCTACTTGAGGAAAATCCATACCTGTGTCCACAAAGTATCCAGGCCCTGTGTCAGTAATACACTGAAATGCACTCCACATACCATTCATATGCCTAGTTGAACCACTTCCAACTATCTAGGTATTTTGAAAAACGGAACTGATATACTAGATACCATTTTAACTCTAAAACACTGTAAATAAACCCTCTTACTTCCCCGGCTCTAATACCATGAAGAAGTTTTGGTTAAAATCATTGTTTCTTCATACACACATTTAATCAAACACTTTGATAACTAGGGTTTAAAATTCTTATGAGAAAATTGATAAACAAAACTTTGATTTTTAACTTGAATAATAAACACTAGTGTAGAAATAAACAGTCACTAATAAAAAATATGAACACAGTGAATTTTAGGTCCAATGACCAGGGAAAAAACCCCACTTGGGAAAACCCAAAGAGAAAATTTTATTAAGAAGAACAATCTAAAATACCATTTACAGAAATTTATCTTTTCCTCAGAGTGTCAAACTAGCAAAACAAGATGACTTATCTCAGAAAATCTCTTGCCTCGAAATCTGTGCTTACAAACAACTGCACGACCTTGCCTCACACGTGCCAGACTACTTCTATACGGCCCTTCCTGTCTGCAATTAATACTGCCTCGATTTATGCACCCACACATTCCAGAAAAAAGGCTATTGTATAGTCTCGTCAGACTGAATTTAATGTTGTCAACCTACCTGCAATGTGCAAAACAACTTGGTTTCCTTGGAAATTGTGCCACTAAAGTTTGTTGAGTTTCTTGGAACCTGTGCTATGTTCTCACTTGCAAAATTCTCTTCTTCAATTTGTCTTGTCTTCCTCACTTGGTGTCCTTCTCTTTTTCCTTGGACTCTTTTTATATTATGAAAAACCCTAACCACCTTTAACTAACTCATCTAATGGACGAGATTAGTCTAACATGAAGGTACACATTAAATGCACAAATAAAACGCTTTTTATTTATTAAATGTGCAATTAATGCACTTTTGGGTTTTACACACATAAATTCATAATATAAAAACCACTTTATTTGCATAACTCAACTTTACATAAATAAAAGACTAGGGACAACAACTTAGTCCCACCCATGAAAAAGACACCAAAAATCACAAGGAAGACCTCCAGAGTTATAATTTCCAACACTCCCTCCTAATGAGGGAGGTCATTCTGACATTGTTTGTATCTCCTCTAACTGGGTCACTGTTCCCTTTTGCAGCTCCCTCCTACTCTAGGATTTGGCCCAGAGATAAGTGCTTGAAGACCACTCTGAAATCTGAACTCTAAGGAGACTCTACTCTCCTATCCTGATCATGCTCATCAACATCATACTAGTTGAGCCTCATGCCAGTGCTTTGAACATAATTACTCTCTTCATCTGGAGTCATAAACTAAGCACCTACAAATTTTGCCTCATCCTCTGACTCTAATAACCATATGTACTCTACATACATCAACTCGCCGTGAAGTATGTACAAACTGTCTCTTTTATCATTAATCAAAACAATATTGTTTGGAATCCCTATTGAATATAGGAATACATGTCTTGACTTGACTAGCATCCCAAATCCGACATCCTCCGGGGCTATTATTGAGAGTCTACTAACTCTAAGCCCCAGAACAAAGAGAAAACCCTCTAACTTTAGGAATTTTTTTAACTTAAGTCGGAACCTGATTGTTCCAACACCTTTGACTGCTACCTGAGGAAGATACATACATGTTCCCACAAAGTATCCAGGGCCTGTCTCAGTAATACTCTGAAATGCACTCCACATACCAATCATATGCATAGTTGAACCATTGTGAGTTATCCAGGCATTTTGAAAACTGGAACAACTGTTTATACTAGATACCATTTTAACTCTAAAATCACTGTAAATAAACCCTCTTACTTCCTTGGCTCTAATACCATGAAGAAGTTTTGGTTAAAATCATTGTTTCTTCATACACACATTTAACCAAACACTTTGATAACTAGGGTTTAAAATTCTTCTAAGTTAACTCATCAACAACACTTTGATTTTTAATTTGAATAATAAAAACCAGTGCAAAAATAAACAGTCACTAATAAAAAATATGAACACAGTGAATTTTAGGTCCAATGACCAGGGAAAAACTCCCACTCGGGAAAACCCAAAGGGAAGATTTTATTAAGAAGAAGAATCTAAAATTCCACTTACAGAAATTTATCTATTCCTCGGAGTGTCAAACCAACAAAACAAGACAACTTATCTCAGACAATCTGCTGCCTCGAAACCAATGCTTACAAATAGTTGTACGACCCTGCCTCACACGTGCCAGACTACTGTTGTATGGTCCTGCCTCACACATACCATATTGTTGTTGTACGACCCTAGCTATCTACAATTAATGTTGCCTCGATTTATGCACCCACACGTGACAGAATAAAGGTTGTTGTACAGTCCTGTCAGACTGAATTTAATGATGTCAACCTACCTGAAGAAATGTGCAGAACAACTTGTCTTCCTTGGAAATTGTGCCACTAAAGTCTACTAAGTTTCTTGGAACCTGTGCTATGTTCTCACTTGGAAAATGTTCTTCTTCAATTTGTCTTGTCTTCCTCACTTGGTGTCCTTCTCTTGTTCCCTAGACTCTTTTTATATTATGAAAAACTCTAACCACCTTTAACTAACTCATCCAATGGATGAGATTTTTCTAATATGAAGGTACACATTAAATGCACAAATAAAACACTTTTTATTTATTAAATATGCAATTAATGCACTTTTGGGTTTTACACACATAAAGTCATAATATAAAAACCACTTTATTTGCATAACTCAACTTTACATAAATAAAAGACTAGGGACAACAACTTAGTCCCCCCAATGAAAAACACACCAAAAATCACAAGGAAGATCTCCAGAGTTACAATTTCTAACAAGACTTAGCTCCCCTTGTAAGCCAAAATCCAACCAAGCAATGATATAAGAATTGAAAGAATAGATACAGGTTACCTAGCAAGATCAACAATGAAAATTCACACACATAGCAAGACACACTGATGTAGCCTCCAAAGCTTCTTTATTCATCAAATGATACAAAAATTATATAGGGTTTTGGCAGAGCTTCAATCCTTCCATCTCAAATGAGGAGAATGACCCTGCTTTTATAGCAAATGAGCCAAGAGGGGGCACATTAGTCACTTGGATTAGGGGGTGAGTTCTTTGAGTAAATCAAGGGATTGAGGGCGAGTTAACTCCTTGGGATGGGCACCACCTCTCATGAGGTGCACCCTCCCTCCTTGGGATTATCTCACATCCATACACAAGGTGCCACATAGGAGGATGCACCCTCCTCTAGAGAGATGGGCCCCTCTCTAACTCATGTAATGTGCCACCTCTACAAAAGTAGCTCAACCACCGAATCCATGCTTCATCAAACTCACCCTCCACTAGTAATGAACTCGCCATCACTGAGATCCTGTCTCCATCATGTTTCCATGATTAGTGGGATGCCGATTTCACCTTTATTATATCTTTTTTGGTCATTTTCGAGAGAAAATCAAATTTAGTGCTAAATAATCACAAATTTTCTCTCAAAAGTGGGTGCTCTAGGTTAGAAAATGAGCACACCCATGGAAAATTCCACCTCCAAAAACCATTTTTATGACTTTTTTATTTTATTTTTACATTAAAAACAGTAAAAAATTGTCCATTTTACAGGAAAAAGTTTATTAGCGGAAAGCTAAATAAACCTAGGGGGGACTTAGTTTATGTTCATATGACTCAAAATTGATGACTAACATGGTAATATACATAGACACTTAGACTTTAATAACATTTTGAGGCCTAACTATTAAGACAATTACTCCAACTTTGGAGGATTGAGTGAAAAACTCGGAAATTGTAGGTCGTTGAAAAACGACGACTAATTAACAAGGAAAAAACACTCTAAAGTAATTGGATTGATAATTAAGTCTAAGTTAGTGAAGTCTTTTACAAAGGCCATCATGTTATATTAACTTATTACAATCAATTGACTTGTTCATTCTTCTGTGGCTCAGCTCAAAAGTTCATCCAAGTGCAACTTGGAGGTAACAAGACCAACAATCTTTATTAGAATACTACCAACTTGCTATATCATGTTCCGACAACCAAAAAATCATCTCAATAAACCAATACAAGTAAATGCTAATTGATATATTTATATTATTATAAATAACAATAATTTCATGAATCAATTTTTTTCAATAAATAGAATTTAGCACAAATACCAATGACATATCTCATACCCATATATCATGTATCTATACTTATCTCCCTTCAGCTTAAATACCTATTCAACCACACATATATGAGCTCACACTTAAACCAATCACATATATAAAATGGTTATGGATTAATACATGTGAGCAAAGGATTAATGTAAACCATGTGAACGATACACATTCATGAAACGTAAGGGATGGTTGTACTAATTAAACCATATATTACCACGATACATTCACATAAAACATCCATTGAATGTCAAACACCTTGCTTGGAAAGCAATTAAATAATAATTGGTGCTCTCACTTTTCAATTGGACTCTCGTTGTTACATACTATACGCCCAGTCAATGCACATGTCCCACAACATTCACACGCCCAACAACATTCACACGGCCGCAAGGAAATGAAGGAAGCCAGAGTTGCAGCCAGACCCATGGTATGGGGCACTCAAATCGCTTCGGTATTTTGGTGAGTGGTTTTCTGGCAAGGCACAGTTCCACTTTCTTCTGGTCATTTTTTTGGAATTTTGAGGATCTGGGTCGTCTTCAAATGGCCCAAAATCCCTGGGGCACAGTTCCATGGCATAGTTTTGCAATAAACTAGTGGAACTATGTTTCCGCCGATTTTTATAGCCGGATCGAGGGAAGAAATCGCCAAAAAAGCAGAGCGATTTGAGTGCCAGTTATCCCACGCCGCTTTGGCTACTGCATACGACTTGACAACTATCTCAAAATCGGCGTAGTACAGCCTCCAAGAGCTTAACAAGCTTGCATTCCACCTCTAGGGAATAAAGAAACACAACGTACAACCTTCTTGGGATCTCCCTGTAGCATACGACCTGAACAAAGTGAGATGGGGATGCCAATGATATCCTTCAATCACTTTGTACGACCATCTAAGTGCCAACGGTCTCCCCAAACTTGAATTGCTGGTATTCAGGGACAAACTTGGTTACACAATTACAACATACATTTCTCGAGAGTCCTTGATTTCAATGCTCTAAGTGTAATGCATAATGGATATTCTTAGTTGTTCTTCAGTTGATAATGGAGGATTAAACCATGTAGGAAATCCACATAATTACAATTGGGAGTTCTTCCTTAGCACCATGAAAATAAACATATGAAGCAATTAAATATGAATACGAGTAGCATATCAAACACATATAAGAGATTCTCATTGCACAACATCAATCACATATTGACATAGAGATTTTACCTTGAAAACTCAAACAAGAAACCAACTTTGAATGATTGTTCAGTTTTCATTTCAGCAATCTCAGGTATAATGCAGCTCAAGGCCTTAATGCATCCTCACCTCTTGGTCAGAAAAAGCAAAAGTCCTTTGAGATTCAAGTTACAAGAAGAGATAGGAGAGCTGGAGGAAGTAATGGGAAAGCCAAGAGACTGAACTTTCATTTCTCATTTTTTATTTTTTTCCTTTTATTTTCACTTTTTCATTTTATTTAATTATTCATTTTCTTTCCTTTAGACTCATTTTATTTTTAACTCTTTTATTGCCTTTTATGTTTTTATCTAACCTTCATAAATTGTCGAATTGCAGTTGTAGGCACTGAATCTTATAACCATCTGATTGTATTCGGATCTATTTAAGATCATAGATAGCTCCACAAATGTGCAAAAAATGGTTGATTTGCATATAGCAAACCTGTACATGGACCATACAGGGGAAAAAATTTCAGCCCACAATTTAGGGCTTGCTACCACATTTTTTATGGCTAAAATTTTCTACCTCAAAACATTGTGTGTCTGAGAACTTTCCAGATGTGTCTCTGAGCGTGCTTCCTCGACGTTTCTTCCTTCTCCCCTGGTTGTCAGCATCAACTCCTTTATTGCCGCAAACTTTTCTTCGATCTTCAGCATGATTTCCTCTTGTTCTTGTTGTGTCGCAAGTTCTTCGATCTCACCCTTTGTAGCCATATTTTCTATGGCTTCTTCAGTTGCATTTCTAACCTCTATGCCGATCTATTCAACATCATCTGCAGTTAGTGTCTGGTCTCAACCACTTCAAACAAACAGTCCACCTGCAAAGACAAGATGACCTGCTACGGGCAAAAACATGTCTTTTGAGAGGATTTAAACATTGATAAGGGTATGAAAACATGTCTATGAGAGGATTTAAACCCTGGTGAGTGTATGAAACACCCGATGTTACTGCCTAACCAAGCACCCATGGACAGCACCAGTGCATTCAACTCTAACAGTACAAATAAAATACATGTCTTGCAAACTAGCTATATGAATGTACTTCAACAGCTGAGTAAAGTTCATGTCTTGCAAACTAGATATATGAATGTACTTCAATAACTGAGCAAATTTCATTACGCATTCGCCCTTTACATTACCGCTACCAATTACATCAAAGCATAGTACACGATTCAGCCGTAATGGCCTTTGCTGTACAAAAATTCAGCAGCAGCATGAAATTGGGTGAATACCCTTCTTTTCTTTTTCTAAACAGCTCAGAAACATCAAAAATATTAAAAAAACTATAAACATAAACTAAATTGACAAAATTTCGAGTAAATATTTATTTTTCTGATTATAAGTATCTATGAGATATATACTTTAGTATTGGAGGCATACTGGCGGAACTTTTTCGTTGTTCTGTACTGAATCACATTAGAATCTTCCCATTATACATCAAAGTAGCAAAATGATATGATGTGCTTTGAGGGTATGCCTAATGTAGTAAAAAAATTCAAAGGTATGGCATGAATAGAAGATTTGATAAACTCCAATGTGAGGAAGAAATCCCTTTCAATAAATTCTCAAATAATCTACCTCTTCAAATTGGCCTTTACCTGTGCACGCATCACTCCCCGCTACTAAAATTATTATATGTGTGGAGGTATCGTCCAGTGAGAAAATACAGCAAATTGAACTAAAAATAAGAAGAAAATAAACAGAACAGAGTGAGTGAATGGGACTGACCTGTGAAGATTGGGGAAAAGAATCGCAACCCTAATGCAGGCCTGGATTGCAAGGTCTCAAACGACCCTGCAGGCCTGGATTGCAAGGTCTCAAACGACCCTGCGTGGCAACGCCCAGAGCCATAAGGTCCGTCATAAGGCTTGTTGCTCCGGTTGAAAAAAATTTATAATCTCGACTTACTTTGAAGCTCATCAGTGAGCAGATGTTGCTGCTTCTCTTCTGAAATTGGTGCTGCTCGTTTTTAATCCTAAAATTGCTCCAAGTCCTTGTGGCAAAATGACCCTGGACTCCATGGTTCAAAAAAAAAAACTCACTTTTAAAAAAATACATTTTGTGGCTCTCACTCTATCCATAAATTGTTAAAATATGGTCAAGGAAAAACGTCATTAGAGGTAGCTGCCACTTCTTCTTAACTTGCAAGGAGATTAGTGGTTGGTCGTACCATGTAGAGTGGCAATTCGTTGTTCTCTATCATTGATCATGTATCAATAATATTTATCCTTTTTCAATCATATTACTTAAGGGGTAGGTGTAAGAGGGGTCTTCATTGACTTTGGAGTAATACAAAAAAATATTATAAATAGGATTGGGAATCCTTCCAAACAAACAAGCAAAGATTTTTTCTCTTTTTCGAGGAACTAAAATTTTGGATGGTAATCAAGTTAAGAAATTATTTGTAATTGGAGATTAAGTGATTATTATCATTCTTATGCAAGGTTTAAGTTCCTCCTCCAATGAGTTCCTTTCTAGGATAATCAAGAGAATTCAAATAGAAACACGAAAGTTCAATGAAATCATCTTCTTCCATGTTCTAAGAGAGCATAACAAAACGGCAAATAACTATGCCAATCTTGTTACAAGATTAGGAAAAAGGTGTATGGAAAAGAATGGGGAATCTTCCTTCTTCTCAATCACCTAATTTATCGATGATAATGGACAATTGCATGAGATCCACATTGCAAAGTCATCAAATACGAATTAATGAAAGCCCTCGATGTGAAATGAATTACATAATCCTTATGGTGCCCTCTCACACACATACAATTATGTCGCCAATGTTTTAATTGAGGAGGAGATCTTTCTTTGAGTGTAGGAGGGATAATGCCATGGGATTCTCATGTGCAAAATATTGTCTCTCTAGAAACTAGATTGGTATGGGCTCTAGCACTTCAAGAGCTTGGTATTTGCAAGCATGTTGTTGTTCTCACTTTAGACTTCGCCCTTCCTACCACCGAAATAACCCCCATCTCAATTTGGTGTGGACAGGCTTCGGTTTTCCCTAGCTATCTGATGCAGGAGCATCGACCTAAGTTCTATGTTTTCTGATTAAAGAAGTCAATGCTATCTGCCTTGTAATATTTCTAGAATGTCTAGGGTTAGTTACTTATTAGTTGTGATTTGGTTTTGATTGTAATAATGGCGAATTGCCACAGATGTCCTCGAATCTTGTAAAGGATAGCTCAAGGATAGGGTTTGTTGTGTATTTGTTGTTTATAGGAGTCCACATCCTGCTTAATCGGATCTGACAGGTCAGTAGAGTCCTATTTAATCATTGTATGAAACCGAGCAGAGGGTTGTTGATGAAATGAAGAACAGAGCTTCAATCTCTGCGTTTAATTGAGTATTTATTGTCTTCTTTCAATAACCAGAACCTGTGTAAATTCTCTGCATATGTATGAGTTGAGTGTATTAATAGTGATCTTCAGAAGCCAAAGTTGTGACATCTTCATCTGAATACACAGAGGGCGGAATTGATCATTGCACTAATCAATTCACTAAATTAGAGTCTGATTGATCCGTGGAGTGAGCATTGGACGGTCGAGATTAGATCCAAGGAGGAGGATCAACGATCCAACACAGTTTCCGTAAAGCCAAATTATAATTATGTTAAAGTCGGAGCGATTCGAGATCATACGGTGGAGATCAAGCCCGAGATCGCGCGGGAAAGATCAACGGCGGGGAAATCTCATCACGGGACGAAGTTGTGCAGAAGTTAGACCTCCACAATTCCTAAGTGGATGGTCGACATTGATCACGGATCAACGGACAGGAGAGAAGCCGCAAGAGATTGACGGTTCGGACTGTTAGTTTTTCATCATTAATTCAATATAATCTAGGATCTTATCTGAGAAAACAACATGTACAACATATTAATCAATCACAAGAGACAATAGACACAAAGCATTTCACCGGGAAAAACCAAGAAGGTGAAAAAACCTGCAACTTCCTCAGAGATAGAATAAGCACCAATACAAAGATCACCAAGATGAAACCCCAAAAGATAGATGTCTTCAGCAACTACTCCTCTTCCACTTGTGCGCACTCCTCTCTCTCAACTATGCGAGTTGGATGAGTGAGTGAATGGATAAATAGAGAGGTGCTCCACTCTATTTATACTTTACCTTTACTTGCCTTTTACTCTGACTGGGCCGACCTCCCTTAGGAGAGTCTAATAACCCATTATCACTTATCACTAGGCCAACCCCACTAGGGGAGTCTAATAACCCATGAAAGACACAACTTCGGGGTCTAATGCCCCGTCATACATTGGAGGATGGACCTTAATGACTTTACATGACCCAAGTACAATAATGACTTCTCCGACCGGAGGAATAAACATCTTCGTCGGAGGTACAACAATAAAATACAAATACAATATAAAATATACAAGGGAATACATTCTGAAGTTACAAATACATCAACAGGTTCCAACGGTCTAAAGCGAACTGCGGAAGCCACTTTGCGGAGGGAAATTGCAGGGAGCAATTGCGGAAGGAATTCTGAAAAGATACCTGCAACTGCGGAAGAAGGCATACCCACAACTGAGGGAAGGAGGCGATTGCGGGAGGATTTGCGAGAGTGATTGCGGAATGCAATTGCGAGGAAGTTGTGAAGCCGCATCCGCAATTACGGAAGGAAGGTCGATTGTGGAAAGGCGACTACAGAAAGGTGAATTGTGGGACAGAATTGCGGAAATAATTTTGTTCGATGCTCTGCAATCAGGTGATATCCGCAACCCGAAATTGCGGAAGTCCGTCTTTCAAAGGGCGTTGCGGAAGAAAGACTTAGTTGTTTTGGGCTAAGTTTGGAGGTTCCGCTATACCTGGAACCTAACTACTCCTGGGTTTGCGGATTGGATTGGGTTTTTCGATCCTTATCTGCATCAATTAGTATCAAAGCGTGGTTCATAGCAAGGATAATTCGTAGCAAGAATAAATATGCCACCAAGACGAGGTCGAGCACATGGAGTTCCAGTTGGAGGTGGTCAGGGAAGACAAGCTGCAGATGCAGACATAGATACGCAAAGAGAATTAAGACGACTCCAAGCCAAAATGGAAGCCATGGAGAGAAGAAATCTTCGGCCTATAGAATTCAGTGATGAAGAAGAATCTTCTGAAGAGGAACCAGAGGAGGTTGATGAAGAAGCGAAGGTATTGAGGATGTTGGTAAAGGATGGTAGCAGGCCTAAAGTGGAAGTTCCCATGTATGAATGTAACCTGAACATTGAAGAGCTCATGGACTGGATAAATGCTTTGGAAAAGTACTTTGACTTTGAAGAAGTTGAAGACAAAAAGAAGGTGAAGTATGCAACTACCAGACTGAAAGGATATGCAGCCATTTGGTGGGATGAACTACAGATCCATAGGGAAAGAAAAGGTAAGTCCAAAATAAATAAATAAATTGGAATAAAATGTTGAGTAAAATTAAAAGTCAATTTATGCCTAAGGATTATTAGTTAACTCTCATTAGGCAGCTGCAGAATATTAGACAAAAAGGTATGAGTGTTAAAGAATACACATAAGAGTTCTTTAGGCTGAGTATTAGAGCTGGAAAAACACAAGGAGACATAGAAAGAGTGGCCAGATATCTAAATGGACTAAGGTATTAAATACAAGATGAGATCAGCTTGTTGAACTTCATAACTGTTGAAGATGCTTACCAGGCAGCCTCTAGGGTAGAAGAGAAGTTATTAAGAAAACGTAACCATAAGAATAGAGGAAGAAGTATAGCAAGAGGGAAATGATCTTCAAACAGAGGAGAAAGATTACATACTTCTAGAAATGAAGTAGAAGGTTCCAACATCCAACCACCCCAAAGAGGAGGATTCAGTGGAGGCATGTTTGGTGCTAGAGGAAGAGGCACAGGCAGAGAAGTGAAGTGCTATGCATGTGGTGAGATTGGACACATGTCTTGGGAGTGCCCAAGGAACAAAAAAATAGCTCAGAGGAATGCAAACATTGTTGAGGCTAGAGAGGAGTCCAATGAGAGGGTAGAGATAGAAAATATTCCTGAGGAAGGAGAATCTCTTATGATGAAGAGAATATTGGTAAAAATAGAGAAAGAAGTGCATGGACCATCACAAAGGAAGAGTCTATTCAGGACTAAGTGCAAGTCACAAGGGAAGTGTTGCAAGGTGATTATTGATAGTGGTAGTACAGACAATTTGGTCTCCACTGAGATGGTAGAGAAGTTGGGATTGAAGAGGATGAAACATCCCACTCCTTATAAAGTGTCATGGTTGCAGAAAGGACAACAGATCTTGGTGAATGAGCAGTGCAAGGTGGAGTTACAAATTGGTAACTACAAAGATGTGGTGTTGTGTGATGTGATGCCTATGGATGTGTGCCATATAATTTTAGGAAGGCCATGGAAATATGAAAGAAAGGATGTTCATGATGGAAGAATAAACACTTATTCTCTGTAAAAAGATGGAAAGGAGCATGTGTTGCTACCTTTGAAGGATGAAACAGTTCAAGAAGTTGCAGGACCTAGTATTTTGTTGATGACTAGGAAAGAACTATTACAAGAAGTCAAGAAGGATGAGGAACTACATTTTTCCCTTATTGGAAAACCAAAGGTAATTTTGACTGCCACAAACTTAGATGATTTCCCTACTGAAGTTAGAATTTTTCTTGATGATTTTTTTGATATTATTGTGGATGAGTTACCAAATGATTTACCTCACGTGAGAAGTATTAGTCATCATATTGAATTAACACCTGGCACAAGCTTACCCAGTAAGGCAGCTTACAGATTGACACCTCAAGAGAATGAAGAAATTAAACAGAAGGTACACGATTTACTGGATAAAGGTTTGGTGAAAGAAAGTTTGAGTCCCTGTGCAGTGCTTATAGTGTTGAGCCCAAAGAAAGATGGTGCATGGCTTATGTGTATTGATTCCCGAGCAATCAATAAGATAACTATTAGGTACAGATTTCCCTTACCTCGTATTGATGATTTGATGGATTGTTTGAGTGGGTCCAAGTATTTTTCAAATATAGATTTGAAGAGTGGTTATCATCAAATAAGAATTAGAGAAGGGGATGAATGGAAAACTGCATTCAAGACCAATAATGGGTTGTATGAATGGTTAGTGATGCCCTTTGGGATTACTAATGCACCTAGTACTTTTATGAGATTAATGAATGAATTTTTGAAGGAATACACTGGAAATTTTGTGAATGTGTACCTAGATGATATTCTGATCTTCAGTCAGAGTAAGGAAGAACATATGAGACATCTCAAATTGGTGTTGAATACCCTACAGAAGGAGAAACTGCTAATCAATTTGAAAAAGTGTAGTTTCATGAAGAATGAGTTGATTTACTTGGGTTTTGTAGTCTTAGAAGAAGGGTTAAAGATGGATCCAGAAAAGATACAAGAAATTCTCAGTTGGCCAATCCCAAAGAGTACTTTTGAGGCCAAACGTTTTCATGGTCTTGCAAGTTTTTATAGAAAATTCATCAGGAATTTTAGTCAAATTTGTGCACCCATAATAGACACCTTCAGGGAATGGAATAATTTTAAGGACCCATACTTATTTAAAAGTGTATAAACCTTGGCGAATCTTACCAATTCTTAAAATGTCAACTATAAAATATTTGGCGATATTTTTCTAAAATTATTTCAATTTCTAAGGATTTTATATAGTTTATATAATAATTTGGTGATTTTTAGAGTGAAAAACGTTTACCCCATCAAAATTGGGCGAAATGGGGCTTCAAAAAATGCAAATTGGCGAATCTTTTTTTGGAAAACAACATGAAAAAATAGCCCATGTGCTAAATTTCGCCCCTAAAAGTATCCTTGTTCAAGGAAAGTAGACAACCTTTCAAGTGGACCGAAGCAACTGACATAAATTGCAATATGTTGAAAAAGAAGATCACAGAGAAGCCTATTTTGGCTTTACCAAGTTTTGATAAAGTTTTTCAAGTGGAGACAAATGCTAGTGGGACAGCAATAGGAGTTGTTTTGATCCAAGAATAGAGACCAATGGCATATTTCAGTGAGAAGTTAAATGAAACAAAACATAAATAATCCTCATATGACAAAGAATTATATGTTGTTGTGCAGGATCTCAAGAAATGGAGGCATTACATGATGCCTAAAGAGTTTATTTTATATTCAGATAATAATGCTTTGCAATTCATAAATAGTCAACCTAAATTGAATCAGAAACATGTTAAGTGGGTGGAATTTTTGCAGAATTATAATTTTGTGATCAAGCATATAAGTGGAAAATCTAATAAGGTAGTTGATGCCTTAAGCAGAGTGAATTTAATCCTACAGGAAACTAAGTTCACTACTTTGGGATTTGAAAATTTGATTAATATGTATAAAGAAGATGTGGATTTCAAGGATATATATGTATCCTGTGAGAATCCAGTTGCCCATAACAGAAGCCAATGGTTGGACTACATGCTACAAGAAGGACTATTGTTCAAAAACAATAAATTTTGCATCTCTAAATGTTCTATGAGAGAAAATTTGATAAAGGAGAAGCATAGTGGAGGTTTGTCAGGTCACTTTGGACAGGACAAAACATTTGCTCAGGTGAGTACCTTTTATTTTTGGCTAGGAATGCAGCAGGATGTAAAGAAGTTTGTTGAGACATGCAGAATATGTCAACATGCCAAAGAAAGGATCCAGAACATTCGACTATATCAACCCATACCAATTCCAACTAGACCTTGGGATTCCATTAGTATGGATTTTGTTCTAGGATTTCCTAGAACTCAGAGAGGGAATGATTCTATTTATGTAGTAGTGGATAGGTTTTCAAAAATGACTCATTTCATTGCTTGTAAAAAGACCAATGATGCAACAAATATTGTTAATTTGTCCTTTTCAGAAGTTGTTAAGTTACATGGTCTTCCTTTGAGCATTGTATCAGATAGAGACACTAAATTTGTTGGTCATTTTTTGCAAACTTTATGCAAGAAATTGGGTACCAATATTAGTTTTAGCTCTACTTATCACCCTCAGACTAATGGCCAGACTGAAGTGGTAAATAGAAGCTTGGGGGATATATTGAGAAGTCTTGTTTATGAAAATCCAAAACAGTGGGATTTAGCTCTTGCTCAAACTGAGTTTACTTATAATGATTCACCTAACATAAGTATAGGTATGAGCCCATTACGGGACATAATTGTGGAAAGAATTATGTTCGACGCTCTGCAATTAGGTGAGATCTGCAACCCGAAATTGTGGAAGTTCGTCTTTCAAAAGGCATTGCGGAATAAATACTTAGTTGTTTTGGGCTAATTTTGGAGGTTCCACTATACCTGGAACCTAACTACTCTTGGGTTTGCGGATTGGATTCGGTTTTCTGATCCTTATCTGCATCGCTATCAATCAGTTTTAACTACGATTCTCAATATCATGCCTTTTTCATTGAGTGGTTATTTGCATTCCAAATTCCCTTCCTACACACATGGAAGAGCTTGGCAATATTTATGCATAAGTGAGGGAGATTAAAAGGGTTTTGAGAAAGCACGAGGACCACATTATTGCTAATCAAGCTTCCATCTTCACTGTGACAGTTAAGGTTCATGAAAATGATGCAATTAACAACAAATAGCATGAGAAGATGCAAAATGTCACCCAGTAGTAGCAACATCAAATTCATAGGAAAAATGTAGTGTCCCTTTTTAATAATTTGCACAAACTAGGAAAAATTGCAAATTTTAACCAATTCGTCCCTTAGACTAGTCTTAACCCAACTACTTCTGAATGGCTCCAAATGATTCCTAACGGGGTCTAAATGAATTTGGAATGTATTCAGACATATAATAGAGGCATATGGATTCTTAAAAACCCTTAAAACACTTCTGCAACATTCATTTACAATATGGACAAAGTAGGGAAATGTACTAGTCAAATCGAGCTTCAATCCCCCAAGGGTAGTGGTTAAAGATGGTTCTCCAAATGGTATTAAACCCTTCCAAATTTTAGAACAGAGGTATGGTACTGATAAATGACTTTAATGAGCTTCCCAATGTATCATAAATTATTTCTTATGGCCTTCTGAAACTCCCTTAAATCATATGTTTATATGAAAGTCTTCACATAGGTGGGAAAACTAGTAATTTTCACTATCTGTTATGAAATTCGAAATTTATGTGCCAAGGACTTGTGAAATGCTAATGAAACTTATTAAGAACATTAATGACACTCAATAAATCAACAAAATCATATATAATTACTTATACAACTTGAAATAATGGCTCTCCAAGATCCAACAACAAAATATAGGGAAAATGGCATCATTTATGCATTGTTTGGTATTTTTACATAGTTTCACTTGGTATTTCAACTTGAGAGTCTTCTGAGAAGAAAATACAGTGTATATATATCAGAATAAAAATAAATGGATATTTTTGGACTCTCACAAAGATACCAGGATCTCACCAAAGGCGTAGTTCCTCCAGGGGCCCAAAAATGCAAGAAAATGTGAAAGAGATGCAAGAACAAGTTGTAAATGAATGAACCACGAGCTGCCCTGTAGCTTCAAACTGTAACTAAAGACTCCATTGTAGCTCCAAATTAAAGGTCTGAATGGCCTCTCCAGTTTCCAATTAGGATGGGAACCTTTCACCCTCGAAATTGGTGCTAAGGCAAGTAGACTAGCTTTCTACTAGCTCTTCTCTCCAAATGCAAAATGCAAAATGTAAAATGATCAAAATCCGGTCTTCGTCTTTGTTCCTAACTTTTATAAACTTCCTAAGGCTTTCCTAATTCGAATTCCATCCATGATCTTCATGCCAACTCAATTTGGGAATAGATTCCCAAGTATGCCACTTGTCCTTCCAATTCTAGCCTTCTCCTTCACCAAATTCGAATTGGTGTCTCTTTGGCTGCCCTAACTCACTTGGGAGCGCCTTCTTGGAGGCAATTTTTAGCCCTGAAATGTCATGTATGTCACATGTCATCCATCAGGTCTGATTTTTAAGAAATGTCATAGGCATCTTCATCATTGGTGTCATAGAAGCTAGGGAATTTATCCCAAGTGTCCCACTAGCTCCAAAATGCGTCTTCCTCTCCCATGGGAGTTACTCTTCCTCTACATTTAGATCTCATTGAGTCATGCCAAGTAATATGCCCTTCCAACTACCCCAAGAATAGTGGACTCCACCTTGGATTCGAATGGGCGAGAGTGGAATGCCATGTGGCATGGGGAATCTAGCTTTTTGGGAGTCCCACACCACCAATGTGTCTCCATGACCAAGTGCCATATTATTTGTTAGAATTCAATATGCTAAGATAGATAACATCAGTATTCAATTCAATTTCACAACAATAGCATATACAGGATCACTGAAGGAACAACAAGCACATCATAAACACAAGAGACACAATTTATCCCGGGAAACCCTCATGGGGTAGAAAACCCAGCAAAACTTCTTCAATATAGATGATCAAAAGTACAAAGATGAAGTCCCCAAACAAGAGCTCTGTCTCCTCCTTTGCAGATCTCTCTCTCTTCTATGCAAGTTCACAAGTGAGTGAGTGTGTGTTCAAATGAGGAACACACCTCCTCTATTTATACTTTACATTCACTTGACTTTTACACTTGACAGGTCCAACTCAATAGTTTATTCTCTTATTGACTGGGCCGACCCCTCTAGGGGACTTAAACACCCCATTACAAATGACTCTTAGGGGATCTATTTACCCGACATACATGGGAGGATTTACCTCAATGACTTTACATAATAATAACATCCCGGCGGAGGAATAAAACATCTCTGGATGAATAATAATAAAGTACAAGTAGAATATTCTTTGAAGCTACAATATTTCAACACTCCCCCTTAACGAGAAGGGTATTCTAACAACATCTGCAAGAGAAAGGAGAAGTCATCAACAACATCATAGTGATACATCTATAAATCATTGGAAGTTTTCTTCAATCATCATCAGCAACTGGAATGGCTGTTGGAACATCTTCAACATCTTCAGTACTGGAACATCAACATCTACAATACTAAATCTTCATCTTTTGCAGCACTCGATCACTCGATCGTCTACAACAACATCATCATCTGGATCTCTCGATCAACAGCATCATCTGGATCTCTCGATCAAAAGAATCATATGTATCTCTCGATGTAACGTCCCCTTCCATCAACAAATGCAGGGAAGGAAAACATTAACAACACACCGGGATTTTGGCAGACTTAGCCCCAATATTTCAATTACTTCAAAAATATGTAAGAATTAAAAACTTCTGTGTGCAGATTCGAGCTTCAATATAAGCACAGCGGAATTAAAACACATTTGCACGCACACCAACAGCAATGCTTCAACACATCTAGCACAAACAGAAGATGATTCCATATGCAGGGATTCAATCCCATTCTTATGATATGCACAGACTTCATTTCAATTTCAACCTCATGAATAAATAACATTTAGATTCAGCACTTTACAGAACTCAGAATGTATATAAATTAATTCACAAGAATACTTATCTTTTAACACAAATATCCAACGACTGGCTACGTGAGAGCAACGTTCCACCCAACCATATATCTCTGTCCAACCTATATTCTTTCAGCTGAGAGATCACCCCCGAGCTGGGCTGTGTATCCACTAAGGAAGAACTAGCTGGGCTCACTCACAGCCATGGTTTCGGTCATCGGCTATGCTAATCCAACACACCGTTGGGTTTATCAAGCATACAGATGACAAATGAGGAGGATGCTAAGCCAGTGAGCTCAACCACAAAGCTACAGGCATCTCAAATGAACTCAGCAGTCATGGCACCCACAATACCTACCGCACCCAACACAAGGAAGGTCCCCTTCTCTGCTGCACAGTCCCTCAGGCGTCCCTTCCCTCCAGTGCTCTTCAGGGTGGGCATAGAAAGGTCCAGTTGCTAATTCCTTGAGATTCTAGCCTTCACTGGGTTTATCAAGCAAACCAAACCTCTGCTCAGTCATTCACACTTGGATTTCTCACAGTTCTGTTATCCAATAACTCAATCCCGTCACTTCATTTTTGGGCTGTAAAAACTGGGTTTTCCAATGGATTTCGGGATAACTAATGCTCCCAAATTCACCCCAAGGTTCATACCAATGGATCCCCCATTGGATTTCACTGTCCGATACCAATTCTGGGCGTTTTTGTCTCTTCAAAACGCGGGTTCTTTCAAAGTCGCGATTTCTGGTTTTCCCCCCTGCTGGCAATTCATTTTTGGATGGAAAATGGTGTTGGTTTCTTTCCCAATGGAATGGGGATGAGAAAGAATCAACCCCCATGAGGTAGAGTGGCTTGTGGTACAAGAAAACAGAGCCCATACTCTGCCATACGAATTTCTGGGCTGCCCATGCTCCATTGAAGCCATGGACTGACTTCCTCAACCACTTCCTTACAACATAATAAATGTCAGCAAGGTAAGTCAAATGGGTTCTCAAGGTGACATATGGAAGTCTATGGTTCAATCCCATAGCCCCCTCACCACTCCCTAGTGGATACACGTGGCCCCTTCTCATTCGTTGCCTCCATAGCCAGTCTTGGTATTTTATATTGCATGATGTTTATTTACATCCTTTTTACAATTTCCATGGCTTAAGAGCACATGGGGATCAAAATATCAATGCTTTCCTTTTAAATCAAAATTCAGGCTTTCACTAGCGGGGCCTTGGCATTGAGCTCCACGCTAGGAAAACATACATCACATGTACACATTATTTACATTAAATGCTAATACATCCTAAGAGTCAAAATGGGGTATTACAATCCCCTCCCCCTTAGAATAACACCGTCCTCAGTGTTCCAAGACTTAGGCATACATATACAATTTACACATGTCCAAAACTTCAAAAACTTTGCAGATCTACCCTGCATTCTTTTCTTTACTTTGAACTTTCAGGACCAAGTCCTTTGATTTTCACGAGCTGCTCCTGCTGATTCGGATCTTCCAGCTCATCCATAAGTTTGAAAACTTTATGGCTGCTAGGACTCACACAGTTCCACTAGCCCCATCTTTCATTACTGCTCATGCTGAGCTCTTTAGGGTGGTTACATGTCCACACGCATCCTTGAGATGCTTTCATAGTCATTGCTTCCAGCAATACCTACACTCAAACATTGAATTAATTCACATGTTTAGTTTATTTTCATAGGAAATCATAACCAAATCATATACACATGTATACTCATAAGCAAGAATTACAAGATAGCCAAATACTTATCTGCATTAGATGTCTTCACTTTATTCCATAGGGTCCTTCTTTGCTTTACAAGCCTTGGAATCGCCTATGGATTTGGGTGTTTGGCCAGCGCGCAGGCTGCCCCTCAACATCAAATAGTCTTGCATGTTTGGCCAACACGCAGGCTGCTCCACAACATCAAAAATATCACATATTTGGCCAGCACGCAGGCTGCTCCAAATCATCAATAATCTTGCATGTTTGGCCAGCACGCAGGCTGCTCCAAATCATCAATAATCTTGCATGTTTGGCCAGCACGCAAGCTGCTCCAAATCATTAATAATTTTTGCCCAACCAGCCACTCTCTGGATTTACCAAGCAATTTATAGTTCTTTCAGGGTCCTTGCTTCCTGTATGACCAAGGTTTCCAGCAAAGAAACAATAGTGCATCAGCTTAACTGTTACAAGACTTATACTTGTAATCTTCATTATTCCAAACAAGAAATAAATGAAATTGAAATAAATGAAATTGAATACTTATCTGTATTGTGCATTTCTTCTCTGGTCCACAAGGTCCTGCTTTTACTTTATAAGCCTTGGGATCCTCCTGCGGACTAGGATGTTTGGCCAGCACGCAGGCTGCTCCAAATCATCAAATAATCAACACCTTACCAGTACACCTTCACGCTGACTGGAAGGAAACTTCACTACGACCATTTCTAGGTCAAGGCTCTACTATGGAGCCATAGGCACATAATAGCCCTTTCGTCAATACTTCACAACCCTTCATCAAAATCCCCACAACCTCCACAACATCCTTTTATTTATATTAACCCTTCCACCACAACCCCTCACAACATCCTTTTATTTAGATTCTTTAGTGTGTAACATCAATTACCATCTGTTCAGGCTGTCAACACAAGATGGATAAACAAGTTCATTAGTATTGTTGCCCTAAACTGTAAACATATTTCATAACATCCACTATCCAAGCTTGAAACACCAGGAATGTGTCCATTCCCTTAAGGCGTAGTCAATATTGGCATCCCTAACATAACTCAGCACCAGAAAGGCGTGCACTCCTTACTGATGTGAACTATGAAGGTCCTAATCATACTTCAAGCAGTCTGCCATAATGGAAATAAAATCAAAGCATGCTTTGCATATTAACTCTAATAATTAGACATGCATGTATGTATACATATATATATCAATCAGGGTTTATGGAACACTTATCCATTTGCAGATGTTATTTCTCTTCTTTAATGAGGAATGGGGGCTCCTTCTCTGAGTTGACAGTCCCTCGGTTTTCCATCCCAATTCCTTTTGATGTTACATGCCTCTCACATGTCTTACTGACATAATCTTCACCATCTCACTCATATTGTTTACCAATCATGTAGTGCAGATGAGACATTAATAATGTTTTATGGCGTTTCACCTGAAACCCATTTTCAAATCATGGAATCCCTTCCCATGAAGTTTGGCTTCTGCAGGACCTCTCTCTCTTGGTCTTACTGCAATGTGTCTCCCTGGCACACTTATTAAACAGCCAAACAGTCAGCAACATTTAACAATACCATTCAAATTTGATTGTTCCATAACCAATCCATGGCACTAATAATTAAATTCAGTATGAATTTGCAACTCTGTCTACTACAGAAATTGGTTTTCTTATCCATGAGGCTATCCTCATATTGTTTGGCTCCTGTAAGGGACACCACTCTGCCCGCTATGGTCTTTTGCCCGCTGCCATACATGAGCATCTACTTACAGCATGTCCTCCTGACACATTTTCATGTAAGCCAAACAGTCATTAGCAATTATTAGCAAATTTTCAAGTCTGAAACATTTACAAATCTGAGATTTACAACTGTTCTTACTAACAGAACTTAGAGCTCTCAATCATGAGATTCCTTCTCATAAGCTCTAGATCAAATTTTCAATCAGCCAAACACTTCATAAGTCTCTATGCATATAATGTTTCATTGCTGCAACAATTACTGAAACATTTTCAGAATTATAACATTCCATAATTCAAATTTTCAGCTGTTAATATATCAATATCACCAAAATCATTTACTTCACGTAAATCATTATCATACTAAAATTGCAAGGTACAGTCACATCATTTATGCAATTAACTTAAAGCTTTTAAATGCTCATTAATTCATAGCCATATCACTTATACAACTCTATCATTCCAACAGAGCACTCTGGAAGTATGTCAATCATAACTACCTTCATGCAATTTCTTCCCCTGCATTCATAGCAGCTCATGAAATGATCTCAGAATTATCATTAGTTCATCATCTAATCTATTGCTCAATTATAATGAGACATATACATATATCACAATCATGCATGCGCACAATACATCTCCTCAGGTGTAGGTACCCACATGCATGCATATTCACAACATTTACTCAAGTTTTTCATATGCATTCACTCAATGCTTAACTACAAGATTTATAAAATCTCTTAATGCACATCCACTCAATGCCACCTTGCATTGTTTCATGAGTACTATGCATTCAAGCATATTATGATCGAAGCATGACTATCTCATATAACTTGCATTACCATAATCAGGACCACTAGTCCTCACTTGCTTTGGTTAGTAAGCACATGACCAACATACACATGGCATGATATAAATTCATATGAATGCATTGAGATTTCTAAACAGTCATAGGATGTAAGGATCATTTACTTCACTTACCCACACCTCACCAAGCTTGGTAGGTTAATAATCCCAATCGGTATTCAATATCACATGCAAACTAACTCAACATAGCTCAAACATAGTTGAAGAGATCTTACCAAATCCTCTTTCAACATTCATGCAATTTGGCACCAATAATCATTACCTGTATGGCTACCATTAACATCGCCTGATGTTACCTAATCAATTGGCCTCTTACCAAGGCTGCTCAGTCCTTTTTTCAACTTTATGATCATAGATTTGTTGCACCATCCTTTCTGCATAAGGTTGTTGATTAATGCAACAACATCCTCAGCACATTTAGCCATGCTCTTTGTTATCTTTGGTCCTACAACCAATACCAACATCAATAGTGATTATCAACCACAATATTCTCCATTAGTGGTTCATTGCATATGCAGACTTCATTATTCTACCAATATGCAATATCCAATTTATGCACAAGCATTTCCATATGCACTATGCAATGTTTGTTAAGATGCCATCTAGTGCATATACATCTATGTAATCCCTTACATTTTTAACATTTTTATGCCATATGACAATTTCATAATTATAAGTATGATAACAAACAGGGGTTTAAAGAATTCTTCCCTTTTCGATCCCTCACTGTAACATGGAAGTCCTCTTCCATATCATGCAATTGTAGAAATTGCCCACATTGACAACAAAATTTGTTTGTTAAAACAGCCGCTGGCACTCTTCTGCACTAAATATCTATGATATATGTAGACCTCATTCAAACTCTGGTCATGCATCATTGTTCCCTGCTGGACAAGCTTTCCAATGCCTGTCTCCATGCTCCATTCCGACATCGGGTGCGGGAACTGCATCTCTTCAAAAATGACAACTTTTACTCCAATTCTGCACATTTTACACAGTTGTATTTTGGTCCAGAATGCCAACTTCAGCCACCTGTGGAAGAAAATCTATGAAGAATCGCAAAAACTTTTATATCGGGCAAAGTTAGTCCATATAACAAGGAACACTCGGCACTTCGCGGATCTCAATTTCGATGCACCATTCATCTTTTATAAAATTCTGGGTTTAACTACTTCTTACTTTTCACATTTTTAACTCCCTTTGCATCCCGTGCTCCACCTGTGCGCCACCTGCGCACAACCTACGCGCAATCCGCGCACTACCCGCGCTCAACCTGCACGCCATCTGCACTCAACCTGCACGCCATCTGCACGCAACCTGTACGCCATCTGCGCGCAATCTGTGCGCGACCCGCACGCAATCCGCGTTCAATCTGCGCGCAACTGTGCGCGATCTGTGCGCAATCTGTGCGCGATCCGCGCGCAATCTGTGCGCGATCCGCGCACAATCTGGGCGCAATCTGCGCGCGACCTGCACGCAATCCGCGCACTACCTGTACGCGATCTGCGCGCAATCCGCGCGCAACCTGCGTGCTTGCGGGGGTCATATCTCCCTCATCCCTTAACCAAATTGGACGAATTTGGTACCATTGGAAATCTCTTGGAGAGGTCTATGCAATGGTGTGATCCTCTGCTACATCTGAGAAATTTGACCCTGCCATTTTTTCCCAATCAAAATGCCGCCCCCAACTTCCCAATTTTACATCAAAACCATTCTGTCTCTTACCTGCAACTGCAACTTTTCACAACAGTTAGAAAATTTTCTGGAATGTGCCCTTTAATCCCCTTACAGAGGTGAACTACTACATATCAGACTTGCATAAAAACAGTAAGAGAATGACAAGAACTTGCATCTCTAATAAGGGATTTTCTTTTCATTTCACATTCAACAATCCAACCAATGGATTCACAATTAATCTCCAAGCAGCCAACAAGCATGGGTAAGGAGACTCATGAGCATAAGGGCGTAATTTGCAGGCTTTCCTCACTTCTGAAAACCCTCAATTGGCCACACAATGTGGATTCATTGTAATTAACAATCATCATTAAGACATGGGGCTGTAACAACTGATTATTCATGCTTTTAAACAAACAGAACTCATTTCCAGCCATGCTCAACATTCAAGTTCATGCATTCAAAGCATCATGGACATTCAAGGAACATGGATTCATCATTAATCAAGGTCTCAAGCACATGATGCATCATCTCCTATGCACAGCAATTAACAACAACAACAACAACAAAACAATATAAGATGGCAGAGGTTTCCACTCCTTTCTCTCCTCCATGGAGGCAAACAGACAAATACAAAACTGAATGCTACAGCATTGGGGACAACTTTGAGCAAGCATTCAATCCTGAAAATGAATTTTCTCACTCCCTCCTCTATTTCATAGAATGCAATCAATGCAAGCAGCTTGCAAAAATCCCCAAACAGTCATGGAAATGATTTCCCATTCCAACAAATAGAAGCCATGCAATCTTGAGGTTTCTTTAATGCATTTTAGTTCCAAATACAAAATGCATGTACACACAATGATTTATATCTCTGTGAAGGGCCCAACAGCCGTAGTGTTGAACCTAGAGCTATGATACCACTCAGTAACGTCCCCTTCCATCAACAAATGCAGGGAAGGAAAACATTAACAACACACCGGGCTTTTGGCAGACTTAGCCCCAATATTTCAATTACTTCAAAAATATGTAAGAATTAAAAACTTCTGTGTGCAGATTCGAGCTTCAATATAAGCACAACGAAATTAAAACACATTTGCACGCACACCAACAACAATGCTTCAACACATCTAGCACAAACAGAAGATGATTCCATATGCAGGGATTCAATCCCATTCTTATGCTATGCACAGACTTCATTTCAATTTCAACCTCATGAATAAATAACATTTAGATTTAGCACTTTACAGAACTCAAAATGTATATAAATTAATTCACACAAATACTTATCTTTTAACACAAATATCCAACGACTGGCTACGTGAGAGCAACGTTCCACCCAACCATAGATCTTTGTCCAACCTATATTCTTTCAGCTGAGAGATCACCCCCGAGCTGGGCTGTGCATCCACTAAGGAAGAACTAGCTGGGCTCACTCACAGCCATGGTTTCGGTCATCAGCTATGCTAAGCCAACACACCGTTGGGTTTATCAAGCATACAGATGAAAAATGAGGAGGATGCTAAGCCAGTGAGCTCAACCACAAAGCTAAAGGCATCTCAAATGAACTCAGCAGTCATGGCACCCACAATACCTACCGCACCCAACAAAAGGAAGGTCCCATTCTCTGCTGCACAGTCCCTCAGGCGTCCCTTCCCTCCAGTGCTCTTTAGGGTGGGCATAGAAAGGTCCAGTTGCTAATTCCTTGAGATTCTAGCCTTCACTGGGTTTATCAAGCAAACCAAACCTCTGCTCAGTCATTCACACTTGGATTTCTCACAGTTCTGTTATCCAATAACTCAATCCCGTCACTTCATTTTTGGGCTGTAAAAACTAGGTTTTCCAATGGATTTCGGGATAGCTAATGCTCCCAAATTCACCCCAAGGTTCATACCAATGGATCCCCCATTGGATTTCACTGTCCGATACCAATTCTGGGCGTTTTTGGCTCTTCAAAACGCGGGTTCTTTCAAAGTCGCGATTTCTGGTTTTCCCCCCTGCTGGCAATTCGTTTTTGGATGGAAAATGGTGCTGATTTTTTTTCCAATGGAATGGGGATGAGGAAGAAGCAACCCCCATGAGGTAGAGTGGCTTGTGGTACAAGAAAACAGAGCCCATACTCTGCCATACAAATTTCTGGGCTGCCCATGCTCCATTGAAGCCATGGACTGACTTCCTCAACCGCTTCCTTACAACATAATAAATGTCAGCAAGGTAAGTCAAATGGGTTCTCAAGGTGACATATGGCAGCCTATGGTTCAATCCCATAGCCCCCTCACCACTCCCTAGTGGATACGCGTGGCCCCTTCTCATTCGTTGCCTCCATAGCCAGTCTTGGTATTTTATATTGCATGATGTTTATTTAAATCATTTTTACAATTTCCATGGCTTAAGAGCACATGGGCATCAAAATATCAATGCTTTCCTTTTAAATCAAAATTCAAGCTTTCACTAGCGGGGCCTTGGCCTTGAGCTCCACGCTAGGAAAACATACATCACATGTACACATTATTTACATTAAATGCTAATACATCCTAAGAGTCAGAATGGGGTATTACACTCGATCTCTCGATCAACAGCATCATCAATATCTGGATCTCTCGATCAGCAACATCATCTTTATCTCTCGATCAACAACATCATCATTTGGATCTCTCGATCAACAACATCATCAATATCTGCAATACACATGATCCAATTACAAGATGATCAATACCTCTCACTTTAGGACATAAAGCCAAGGATGATACAATCCTAATCCACTTACAGGATGATCAATCCCGATCACTTTAGGACACAAAGCCAAGGATGATACAATCCTGATCCACTTACGGGATGACCAATCCCGATCACTTTAGGACACAAAGCTAAGGATGATGCAATCCTGATCCACTTATGGGATGATCAATCCTTATCACTTTAGGACATAAAGCCAAGGATGATACAATCCTGATTCACTTACGAGATGATCAATCCCGATCACTTTAGGACATAATGCCAAGGATGATGCAATCCACTCATCAACTTAGACCAAGTCTAAGGACCACTCACGAAGACACAAGTCTTCGGATTCATTTAGGACTAGAGTCCAGAGATAATGCAATCCACTCGTCAACTTAGACCAAGTCTAAGGACCACTCATGAAGACAAAAGTCTCTGGATTCATTTAGGACTAGAGTCCAGGGATGATGCAATCCACTCGTCAACTTAGACCAAGTCTAAGGACCACTCACGAAGACACAAGTCTCCGAATTCATTTAGGATTGGAGTCAAGGGATGATGAAATCCACTCGTCAACTTAGACCAAGTCTAAGGACCACTAATGGACCTCATCGTCGGTACAGGAATCCTCATCATCGACCTCATCATCGATACAGGAATCCTCATCATCAATATGATGGACACACCGAGCACACTAAGAGGGGGGGGTGAACAGTGTGTATAGCTTTTATTACTTTTTAACTTTAACAATCATCAACAGCTTTTTCAATACATCATTCATTAATGCATTATCACATTATCATTATATCATCAACATTATTAACAATTACAGCTCATCATATCATCATCACATAGGAAGCATAGCAAAACACAGTACATAATATTTTACGTGGAAACCCAAGTACTGGGGGAAAAACCACGGAAGCCTTTATAATAATGATTTACCAACAACAACTGGAAGGACGCAACAACCCCCTTTGTTACAAATACTTCAATTCTCCAGCTACAACTGGAAGGAGGCTACGACCCCCTGGTTTACAGGCTACAACCTTGAGGAAGTCTTAGCTCCCTAGATTTCCTTGCTCCGTCCTACCACCCTGATACGAAGATAGACACTGATATGAATCAAAACCGCACTGATCCTGCAGACGTATTAACCAACACCTGTACCACATTGCTCAACCACTGTCACTGCTCATCAACTGACCACTGTCATCAATTGTTCACTGCTCATTCACTACTCATCAACTGTTCACTGCTCATTAACTCACCACTGCTCATCACAACTATGCCACATTGTTCATCAACCTGTACAATCAATTTGTGCAATCTAGCTGTACCAATCAATCTGTCTGATCTAGTTGTAGCAATCAATCTGTCTACATAAATCAATTTGCTGTTCACATCATTCAAGTTAAAAAATTTGAGTTCAACCAACTGTTACCAGACCAATTGGGTCAAACCAATTGCTCATAAAACTCAGCCAATCTGAGTCAGACCAACTGCACATATAGCAACTTGTGCTAATGCTGCTTAATTGAACCTGTGACAAATCAAATATGTACCTGTGTCAATCTAATCAAATACCTGACCACAACTGCTCTATGGGAAACTTGATTTCTTGCCTGGTCAAGATTGGCTTAGGATAGTATAGTTATAACACGACCATGACTTAACTCACCCAATCATACTTAGTCCAATGACATCACAACCACTCTCACAATTTGACAATCAGCATAGTCAATCAGAGCTTGACAGACAACAACAACCAACCAACTTCAAACCCTAAGAAAGACTTAGTCAATCAACTCATAAATCAGATACAGTTTAGATCAATTAAACTCAAACTCTACATTCAATAGGTAATCAAGACTCAATCTTGATCAAAAGCTAAACACATATCCAAGGGTATATTACAATCAATGCCAGTCACTTACAGTCTAACATTGTCAAACTAAGTTAAGATGTGTGTTTCTAGCCTCTTGCTCACTTATCAAAACAATCACCTGTTGATTGTATCATTCTACTTGTCAATTACTAGATCAAAAGCTCCGAGTCAATGCCATACCATAACAACTCAATCAAATACTATTCAAGGAACTTGTCAAATCAAACTTAATCAATACATTCTCTTGCTTATAACCAAACTAAATCTTATTAGAAGAGATGCTTCAATTCAAGCTAGGTTATTTTCCAAAATCAGACCAACACTTGACTTGTCAATATTATACTCTCTAGGTTAACTTGTCAACTAGGCAAGAGTATCATACAGTCAGCTTACAAACATAGTCTTGCCAAAGGTTAACACCTTTGCCAACTTTCCATAATGACTAGTAGGTATAGTTAAGTATGGCATCATAACATATCATTACTAACTTTAATGTATAAAAACATATACACATCACTGTGTATTCTGTGCATACCTTAAATAGAAGCTGCCCGAATTTTGGAGAGAGGAGACACAGAAGCAGTCCAAGTTTTACAGAAGAGACAGTCCAAAAAAAATATTTCTGTAGCAGCCCGAAATTGCAGAGAGACACAGTGAATCAGAAATTACACAGAATCACCCCGAGTTTGAGAGAGAGATAGTCCAAATTATGTTGAGAAGACATGGTTCAGAAATTTCATGGAGCAGCCCAAAATGAACTTCTGTAGCAACCCAAAAATCAGAGAGGTAAGATGCTGCAAATCTGTCACTGTAGAATTCGGGTACTGTAGCAGCCTTAGAGAAGACCTCCGAAAATCAGAGCTTTCTCCACACCTCTAAACTGAAATGAGGTCGTTGGGTGGCTATTTATACACATTTCCACAAAAAAATATTTACTGAGCCGAGTTGCTAATATATATATTTCTTTTTATATTTTTTATTTTAAAAAAATGTCTTCCTTAGCTAAGCCGACTTCACAATTAAATTATTTAATATCTTCTCCTTTTAGCAGGCCAACCTTGCATTGTTTTGTTTCAAAATAAACATTGAAATTGCTTCATGTCAAGAGTTGGGATGACCTACAAATATATACTTTTTTTAATTAATTTTCATTCGTACACGGACTTTGCTTATGTAGGTCTGCCATGTCATCTTTTCAAGGGATTTTGTCAAGTGCTTCATCATTCATGTAATGACATTATGACCACATTGAATGTATGGGCTCCAAGTCTCCATTTCATACCTAAGAGTAAGGGCTTTATGGGCATCATCAAATATGTAGTGGCTTCAAAGACTATTGAACCACATATGTGGGTTTCAAGACCCACATGCATTTCTCCTATAGGTTTTCCACACCATCAAGCAAGAGCCAAGGATGATATCATCATTCAACATGCATGGGGGCATCATAATCAAGAACTCCATGAATCTCATCATCAACTAGGGCGTCATACTATATATAAGTGGGTCATTATGTCAATGTGTAGCCAAATGCAAGGATATGATCATGCCATCAATTGTGTGGATCCTAAGCTACAAGCTCCATATGTAACCATGGTCTTCATTAAGTCAAAGGGCTATGTGTGTGGGGCTTCAAGGCCCAAACCTTCAAAGCAAAAGAACCATGATCCTTTGCATGAAATCATGACCACCAAGAGTAAGATTCCAAACCTTATTTTATGCAAGGGGCATAAGGGCATCTCAACCGTCTTCAAGAAGTCTTCATGTCTTCAAGATCCACATCTACATGGGATTCATCAAAGCATGGTTGAATAAAACCATGAGCAACATATGCAAATGCCAATCTCCATCATATGCAAGGGTGTGAGGCCATCCCAAAGAAGTGTAGGGTTCCACCAAATGCTCCAAAGCACAAACCATCTGTGTATGGGAAACAAGGGCTATGCTACTACATCACCCATCCAATAACGAGCAAGAAGACCACTACAAGTACAATCAACTCAGAGATCATCGACCGGAATACAACAAGACTCAACAATGGATTTAAATGGGACCAAGATACAACTTAGGGGCTCTTAACCAAGTCAAGGGTAGCTAGGGATTTTGCCATTGTCCCAAGGCCTCCAAGGGATTCAAGCTTGGACTTGGACAAAGTCAAAAGGTCTCCTCTTGACACAGACAACCACAAACCAAACACTAACCCTTAGGGGCTCCACAAGGGGCACCAAGACACAACTGTTGGCATCAATGGCCAGGCACTGTTGGCATCAATGACAACTTAATCAACAATCTCCCCCTTTGTCATTGATGACAACACTCAAACTCCTTTTCAGAACTATCTCTCCCTATCACAGTTTCTCTCCCCCTTTGGCATCAATGGAAAAGGAAACATCCTTTGACAATACAGCTCCCCCTCAGGGCATGCTCCCCTTGTCAACAACTTCTCTTCCTTTTTGCATCAATGGCAACGAGAACTTTCTTTAGCAATATTGCTCCCCCTATCAATGGGCACTACTGCTGCTTGTATGTTGGAACCAACTGTGATCGTTGATCTCAATCCATGATAATCAGGTACATAGATCCTTTTACACTTCATAACACTGATCGATAGTCTTCAAAATGGTATTGGGTTTTTCCAAAAAATTTCATCATTTCTGTTTTGATCAACAGGGCAATCTACTGACTTTCTTCTCCATACTGTTGTAGATTGATGGTTGTTCATGACATTCGATTGAACTTGCTTTCTTCTCCAAACTTTAACTTCTCCCTGTATCCTGCAATGTTTTGCAAAATGACCAAAATGATAACAATTATAACATTGAACATAAAACATACCTTGATTTCTTTTTGGAGTGATTATGTCATGAGCTCTGCAATGGATGGCTTTGTGACCATAATTGTTACATTTGTAGCAGTGACCACCAAATAATATAGGATATCTCTGAGAAAAGGATCTTTCTTCTTTATAACTATTAGTCTTTTCTTCTTTTTCTTTGGAACTCTTGCTTTCTTCAATGTTCTTTCCAATCTTCAAATTTATTTTTAATTGAGCAGTTGTCTTTTCCAGGACTTCCTTTAGGGTGAGGATCTTCAATTCTTGCCTTTGACAAATTTCTATCTTTTCTTGGAGTTGTCTTGTTAGGTCTTCCTCTATTTTCTTGACTTCTTCTACCTGGCTTTTCAGATCAATAATATTGTCTTCCATCTGTCCTTTTGGATTCTGATCTTTCTCATGAGATTTTTGCAGTCGCCCTTTTAGTACTTGATTTTCTTTTCTGATCTCTGTGAGTTCTTTTTCAAATTCAAAATTTGTCAGACATACCTTTCGTAATTCTATCTTTAAGGATTTTATTTTACTTTCTTGATTTCTTCTTACTTTCTCTTCAATCTCATGACTGAACTGAATTCCCTTTTTATCACTTGAATCTCCTTTCTAACTGGTGGTATTTTCCTTCTGCAATTTTTCAAGTAAGGTACTGATCTCACTATCTTTGTCTTGAAGTTTGCAAGTCAATTCTTTCTCCTTATCTTCTAGCTGTCTTCTAAGCTTGTCAATTTCTTCTGATTGTCTTTTATTTTCAGCATCATACTTCTCAAGTTGATCTTTCAAAGAGTTGGATATGGCTTCTTTGATTTTGGTAGCTTCTTCAACTTGGAGATTTAGATCGATTATAGTCTGTGTGGCCTTCTCACATTCTTCTTGATTCCTCTTCTCAGATTTGCCCAATTGCTCTTTCAATACCTGGTTCTGTTCACAAAGTTTCTCAACCTTTTGCAAAGCATTAGTAATATCATTGTCTAAACAGTCATTTCCACCATTTATCAAGAAACGATGAGATTCATCACATTTTTATGTATTACAATCTATGAATTTGGAATAGCATTTATCCTCTATACCCGATAGACATATTTCGTCAAAAACATTACAAACAGGGTGTTCAATAGACTTACCTTCATACTTACCTGGATCTTGTACTGACCTTTCTATGGAGTTGTCCTTGCTTTTTGTTCTTCAACGGAGTAGAGTTGATATAACTTCAATGACAATTCTTCAATTGAGTTGCACTTTCCTATTTTCTTCTTTTGGAGATCTGTCAGATCTGCAGTCGTGAGTTTCATAACTTCTTCTTCACGTTCCTTAGAGGAGTAGAGATGTTCTATTTTGAGCCATAGTTCCTTAGCAGTGTTGCACTTTCCAATCTTATCTTTTATGGAATCTGATAAGCCTTCATGAATGGATTCCATAGCCATTGAATTATTTTTCCTTGCTTCCTTATGAGCTGTTGTTTTCACTTTCTTCGGATGACTGTACCCAGTAAGCACTGACTTCCATACTCCACTACCTTCTGCTTCAAGATAACCTTGCATTCTTATTTTCCAAATCGAGTAATTTGTCCCACAAGACAATCCATTCACTGAGAACCCCATGGTGTGTCAAGGATCTCCTTCAAGCTGGTAAGGCTTTCTGTGAAGGACCCGCTCTGATACCAATTGTTGGACACACTGAGCACACTGAGAGGGGGGGGTGAACAATGTGTATAGCTTTTATTACTTTTTAACTTTAACAATCATCAACAGCTTTGTCAATACATCATTCATTAATGCATTATCACATTATCATTATATCATCAACATTATTAACAATTACAGCTCATCATATCATCATCACATAGGAAGCATAGCAAAACATAGTACACAAGATTTTTATGTGGAAACCCAAGTCCTGGGGAAAAAAAGACGGAAGCCTTTATAATAATGATTTACCAACAACAACTGGAAGAAGGCAACAACCCCCTTTGTTACAAAGACTTCAATTCTCTAGCTACAACTGGAAGGAGGCTACGACCCCCTGGTGTACAGGCTACAACCTGAAGGAAGTCTTAGCTCCCTAGATTTCCTTGCCCCGTCCTACCACCCTGATACAAAAATAGATACTTATATGAATCAAAACCGTGTTGATCCTGCGGACCTATTAACCAACACCTGTACCACACTGCTCAACCACTGTCACTGCTCATCAACTGACCACTGTCATCAATTTTTCACTGCTCATTCACTACTCATCAACTGTTCACTGCTCATTAACTGACCACTACTCATCACAACTATGCCACACTGTTCATCAACCTGTACAATCTAGCTGTACCAATCAATCTGTCTGATCTAGCTATAGCAATCAATCTATCTACATAAATCAATCTGATGTTCAAATCATTCGAGTTAATAAATCTGAGTTTAACCAACTATATACTAGACCACCCGGGTCAAACCAACTGCTCATACAACTTAGCCAATCCGAGTCGGACCAACTGTACATATAACAACTTGTGCTAATGCTGCTTAATTGAACCTGTGACAAATCAAATATGTACCTGTGTCAATCTAACCAAATACCTGACCACAACTGCTCTATGGGAAACTTGCTTTCTTGCTTGGTCAAGATTGGCTCAGGATAGTACAGTTATAACACGACCATGACTTAACTCACCCAATCATACTTAGTCCAATGACATCACAACCACTCTCACAATTTGGCAATTAGCATAGTCAAGCGAAGCTTGACGAACAACAACAACCAACCTACCTCAAACCCTAAGATAGACTTAGTCAATTAACTCATAAATCAGATACAATTTAGTTCAATTAAACTCAAACTCTACATTCAATAGGTAATCAAGACTCAATCTTGATCAAAAGCTAAACACATATCCAAGGGTATATTGAAATCAATGCCAGTCACTTACAGTCTAACATTGTCAAACTAAGTTAAGATGTGTGTTTCTAGTCTCTTGCTCACTTATCAAAACAGTCACCTGTTGATTGTATCATTCTACTTGTCAATTACTAGATCAAAAGCTCTGAGTCAATGCCATACCATAACAACTCAATCAAATACTATTCAGGGAACTTGTCAAATCAAACTTAATCAATACATTCTCTTGCTTGTAACCAAACTCAATCTTATTAGAAGAGATGCTTCAATTCAAGCTAGGTTATTTTCCAAAATCAGACCAACACTTGACTTGTCAATATTATACTCTCTAGGTTAACTTGTCAACTAAGCAAGAGTATCATACAGTCAGCTTACAAACATAGTCTTGCCAAAGGTTAACACCTTTGCCAACTTTCCATAATGACTAGTAGGTATAGTTAAGTATGGCATCATAACATATCATTACTAACTTTAATGTATAAAAACATATACACGTCACTGTGTATTCTGTGCATACCTTAAATAGAAGCTGCCCGAATTTTGACAGAATCACCCCGAGTTACAGAGAGATATAGTGAATCAGAAATTACACAGAATCACCCCGAGTTTGACAGAGAGACAGTCCGAAATATGTTGAGAAGAGATGGTTCAGAAATGTCATGGAGCAATCCAAAATTATCTTCTGTAGCAACCCAAAATTAAATTATGTAGCAACCTGAAAATCAGAGAGGTAAGATGCTACAAATCTATCACTGTAGAATTCGGGTACCGTAGCAGCCTTAGAGAAGACCTCCGAGAATCAGAGCTTTCTCCACACTTCTAAACTGAAATGAGGTCGTTGGATGGCTATTTATAAACATTTCCACAAAAAATTATTTACTGAGCCAACTTTTTTTTTTTTTTTTCCATGTGGTTCACTTTAATCGGCTTAGCCGACCGCTACATCCACGAAATAATTTCCGACGGACCTGCCCCGAAGGGGTTTCCGCCCTGTGGCCGCTGCGTGCCTAACCCCAAGAGGGTCTATGAGGATGGATCCCGTGACCTCGCATGCTGGGAGGCCTAACTTCCGAGAACACAACCGATCGAGCTAACTCTTGGGGCTATTTACTGAGCCAACTTGCTAATATATATATTTCTTTTTATATTTTTTATTTTAAAAAAATGTCTTCCTTAGCTGAGTCGACTTCACAATTAAATTATTTAATATCTTCTCCTTTTAGCAGGCTGACCTTGCATTGTTTTGTTTCAAAATAAACATTGAAATTGCTTCATGTCAAGAGTTGGGTTGACCTACAAATATGTACTTGTTTTAATTAATTTTCATTCGTACACAGACTTTGCTTATGTAGGGCTGCCATGTCGTCTTTTCAATGGATTTTGTCAAGTGCTTCATAATTCATGTAATGACATTATGACCACATGGAATGTGTGGGCTCCAAGTATCCATTTCATACCTAATAGTAAGGGCTTTATGGGCATCATCAAATATGTAGTGGCTTCAAAGACTATTGAACCACATATGTGGGTTTCAAGACCCACATGCATTTCTCCTAGAGGTTTTCCACATCATCAAGCAAGATCCAAGGATGATATCATCATTCAACATGCATGGGGGCATCATAATCAAGAACTCCATGAATCTCATCATCAACTAGGGCGTCATACTATATATAAGTGGGTCATTATGTCAATGTGTAGCCAAATGCAAGGATATGATCATGCCATCAATTGTGTGGATCCTAAGCTACAAGCTCCATATGTAACCATGGTCTTCATTAAGTCAAAGGGCTATGTGTGTGGGGCTTCAAGGCCCAAACCTTCAAAGCAAAAGAACCATGATCCTTTGCATCAAATCATGACCACCAAGAGTAAGATGCCAAACCCTATTTTATGCAAGGGGCATAAGGGCATCTCAACCGTCTTCAAGAAGTCTTCATGTCTTCAAGATCCACATCTACATGGGCTTCATCAAAGCATGGTTGAATCAAACCATGAGCAACATATGAAAATGCCAATCTCCATCATATGCAAGGGTGTGAGGCCATCCCAAAGATGTGTAGGGTTCCACCAAATGCTCCAAATCACAAACCATCTGCGTATGGGCAACAAGGGCTATGCTACTACATCACCCATCAAATAACGAGCAAGAAGACCACTACAAGTACAATCAACTCAGAGATCATCGACCGGAATACAACAAGACTCAACAATGGATTTAAATGGGACCAAGATACAACTTAGGGGATCTTAACCAAGTCAAGGGTAGCCAGGGATTTTTCCATTGTCCCAAGGCCTCCAAGGGATTCAAGCTTGGGCTTGGACAAAGTCAAAAGGTCTCCTCTTGACACAGACAACCACAAAGCAAACACTAACCCTCAGGGGCTCCACAAGGGGCACCAAGACGCAACTGTTGGCATCAATGACAACTTAATCAACAATCTCCCCCTTTGGCATCAATGGCAAAGGGAACATCCTTTGACAATACAGCTCCCCCTCAGGGCATGCTCCCCCTGTCAACAACTTCTCTTCCTTTTTGCATCAATGGAAACGAGAACTTTCTTTAGCAATATTGCTCCCCCTATCACTGGGCACTGCTACTGCTTGTATGCTGGAACCAACTGTGATCATTGATCTCAATCCATGATAATTAGGTACATATATCCTTTTACACTTCATAACACTGATCGATAGTCTTCAAAATGGTATTGGGTTTTTCCCAAAAAATTCATCATTTCTGTTTTGATCAACGGGGCAATCTACTGACTTTCTTCTCCATACTGTTGTAGATTGATTGTTGTTCATGACATTCGATTGAACTTGCTTTCTTCTCCAAACTTTAACTTCTCCCTGTATCCTGCAATGTTTTGCAAAATGACCATAATGATAACAATTATAACATTGAACAGAAAACATAGCTTGATTTCTTTTTGGAGTGATTCTGTCATGAGCTCTACAATGGATGGCTTTGTGACCATAATTGTTACATTTGTAGCAGTGACCACCAAATAATATAGGATATCTCTGAGAAAAGGATCTTTCTTCTGTATAACTATTAGTCTTTTCTTCTTTTTCTTTGGAACTCTTGTTGTCTTCAATGTTCTTCTCAATCTTCAAATTTATTTTTAATTGAGCAGTTGTCTTGTCCAAGACTTCCTTCAGGGTGAGGATCTTCAATTCTTTCCTTTGACAAATTTCTCTCTTTTCTTGGAGTTGTTTTGTTAGGTCTTCTTCTATTTTCTTGACTTCTTCTACCTGGCTTTTCAGATCAATAATACTGTCTTCCATCTGTCCTTTTGGGTTCAAATCTTCCTCATGATATTTTTGCAGTCGCCCTTTTAGTACTTGATTTTCTTTTTTGATCTCTGTGAGTTCTATTTCAAATTCAAAATTTGTCAAACATACCTTTCGTAATTCTATCTTTAAGGATTTTATTTCACTTTCTTGTTTTCTTCTTAGTTTCTCTTCAATCTCACGACTGAACTGAATTCCCTTTTTATCACTTGAATCTCCTTTCTGTTTGGTGGTACTTTCCTTTTGCAATTTTTCAAGTAAGGTACTGATCTCACTATCTTTGTCTTGAACTTTTCAAGTCGATTCTTTCCCCTTATCTTCTAGCTGTCTTCTAAGCTTGTCAATTTCTTCTAGTTGTCTTTTATTTTCAGCAGCATACTTCTCAAGTTGATCTTTCAGAGAGTTGGATATGGCTTCTTTGATTTTGGTAGCTTCTTCAACTTGGAGATTTAGATCGATTATAGTCTGTGTGGCCTTCTCACATTCTTCTTGATTCCTCTTCTCAGATTTGACCAATTGCTCTTTCAATACCTGGTTCTGTTCACAAAGTTTCTCAACCTTTTGCAAAGCATTAGTAATATCATTGTTTAAACAATCATTTCCATCATTTATCAAGAAACAATGAGATTCATCACATTTTGATGTATTACAATCTATGAATTTGGAATAGCACTTATCCTCTATACCCGATAGACATATTTCTTCAAAAACATTACAAACAGGGTGTTCAATAGACTTACCTTCATAATTACCTGGATCTTGTACTGACCTTTCTATGGAGTTGTCTTCTGCTTTTTGTTCTTCAATGGAGTAGAGTTGATCTAACTTTAGTGACAATTCTTCAATTGAGTTGCACTTTCCTATTTTCTTCTTTTGGAGATCTGTCAGATCTGCAGTCGTGAGTTTCATAACTTCTTCTTCATGTTCCTTAGAGGAGTAGAGATGTTCTATTTTGAGCCATAGTTCCTTAGCAGTGTTGCACTTTCCAATCTTCTCTTTTATGGAATCTAATAAGCCTTCAAGAATGGATTCCATAGCCATTGAATTATTTTTCCTTGCTTCCTTATGAGATGTTTTTTTCACTTTCTTCGGATGATTGTACCCAGTAAGCACTGACTTCCATACTCCATTGCCTTCTGCTTCAAGATAACCTTGCATTCTTATTTTCCAAATTGAGTAATTTGTCCCACAAGATAATCCATTCACTGAGAACCCCATGGTGTGTCAAGGATATCCTTCAAGCTGGTAAGGATTTCTGTGAAGGACCCGCTCTGATACCAATTGTTGGACACACCGAGCACACTGAGAGGGGGCGATGAACAATGTGTATAGATTTTATTACTTTTTCAACTTTAACAATCATCAACAGCTTTGTCAATACATCATTCATTAATGCATTATCACATTATCATTATATCATCAGCATTATTAACAATTACAGCTCATCATATCATCATCACATAGGAAGCATAGAAAAACACAGTACACAAGATTTTTACGTGGAAACCCAAGTCCTGGGGGAAAAACCACGGAAGCCTTTATAATAATGATTTACCAACAACAACTGGAAGGAGGCAACAGCCCCCTTTGTGACAAAGACTTGAATTCTCCAGCTACAACTGGAAGGAGGCTACGACCCCCTAGTTTACAGGCTACAACCTGAAGGAAGTCTTAGCTCCCTAGATTTCCTTGCCCCGTCCTACCACCCTGATACGAAGATAGATACTCATATGAATCAAAACCGCACTGATCTTGTGGACCTATTAACCAACACCTGTACCACACTGCACCACACTACTCAACCACTGTCACTGCTCATCCACTGACCACTGTCATCAATTGCTCACTGCTCATTCACTACTCATCAACTGTTCACTGCTGATTAACTGACCACTACTCATCACAACTGTGCCACACTGTTCATCAACCTGTACAATGAATCTATGCAATCTAGCTGTACCAATCAATATGTCTGATCTAGATGTAGCAATCAATCTGTCTACATAAATCAATCTGTTGTTCACATCATTCGAGTTAATAAATCTGAGTTCAACCGATTGTATACCAGACCACCCGGGTCAAACCAACTGCTCATACAACTTAGCCAATCTGAGTCAGACCAACTGCACATATAGCAACTTGTGCTAATCCTTCTTAATTGAACCTGTGACAAATCAAATGTGTACCTATGTCAATCTAATCAAATACCTTACCACAACTGATCTATGGGAAACCTGCTTTCTTGCTTGGTCAAGATTGGCTCAGGGTAGTACAGTTACAACACGACCATGACTTAACTCACCCAATCATACTTAGCCCAGTGACATCACAGCCACTCTCACAATTTGACAATCATCATAGTCAAGCAGAGCTTAACGGACAACAACAACCAACCAACTTCAAACCCTAAGAGAGACTTAGTCAATCATCTCTTAAATCAGATACAGTTTAGATCAATTAAACTCAAATCTACATATCAATAGGTAATCAAGACTCAATCTTGATCAAAAGCTAAACACATATCCAAGGGTATATTACAATCAATGCCAGTTACTTACAGTCTAACATTGTCAAACTAAGTTAAGATGTGTGTTTCTAGTCTCTTGCTCACTTATCAAAACAGTCACCTTTTGGTTGTATCATTCTACTTGTCAATTACTAGATCAAAAGCTCTTTTTCAATGCCATACCATAACAACTCAGTCAAATACTATTCAGGGAACTTGTCAAATCAAACTTAATCAATACATTCTCTTGCTTGTAACCAAACTCAATCTTATTAGAAGAGATGCTTCAATTCAAGCTAGGTTATTTACCAAAATCAAACCAACACTTGACTTGTCAATATTATACTCTCTAGGTTAACTTGTCAACTAGGCAAGAGTATCATACAGTCAGCTTACAAACATAGTCTTGCCAAAGGTTAACACCTTTGCCAACTTTCCATAATGACTAGTAGGTATAGTTAAGTATGGCATCATAACATATCATTACTAACTTTAATGTATAAAAACATATACATATCACTGTGTATTCTGTGCATACCTTAAATAGAAGCTGCCCGAATTTTGCAGAGAGGAGACACAGAAGCAGTCCAAGTTTTACAGAAGAGACAGTCCAAAAAAAATATTTTTGTAGCAGCCCGAAATTGCAGAGAGACACAGTGAATCAGAAATTACACAGAATCACCCTGAGTTTGACAGAGAGACAGTCTGAATTATGTTGAGAAGAGATGGTTCAGAAATGTCATGGAGCAGCCCAAAATTATCTTCTGTAGCAACCCAAAATTAACTTCTGTAGCAACCCGAAAATCAGAGAGGTAAGATGCTTCAAATCTGTCACTGTAGAATTCGGGTACTATAGCAGCCTCAGAGAAGACCTCCGAAAATCAGAGCTTTCTCCACACTTCTACACTGAAATGAGGTCGTTGGGTGGCTATTTATACACATTTCCACAAAAAATTATTTACTGAGCCGATTTGCTAATGTATATATTTCTTTTTATATTTTATATTTAAAAAAAATGTCTTCCTTAGCTGAGCCGACTTCACAATTAAATTATTTAATATCTTCTCCTTTTAGCAGGCCGACCTTGCATTGTTTTGTTTCAAAATAAACATTGAAGTTGCTTCATGTCAAGAGTTGGGCTGACCTACAAATATATACTTGTTTTAATTAATTTTCATTCGTACACAGACTTTTCTTATATAGGGCTGCCATGTCATCTTTTCATGGGATTTTTTCAAGTGCTTCATCATTCATGTAATGACATTATGACCACATGAAATGTGTGGGCTCCAAGTCTCCATTTCATACCTAAGAGTAAGGGCTTTATGGGCATCATCAAATATGTAGTGGCTTCAAAGACTATTGAACCACATATGTGGGTTTCAAGACCCACATGCATTTCTCCTAGAGGTTTTCCACATCATCAAGCAAGAGCCAAGGATGATATCATCATTCAACATGCATGGGGGCATCATAATCAAGAACTCCATGAATCTCATCATCAACTGGGGCGTCATACTATATATAAGTGGGTCATTATGTCAATGTGTAGCCAAATGCAAGGATATGATCATGCCATCAATTGTGTGGATCCTAAGCTACAAGCTCCATATGTAACCATGGTCTTCATTAAGTCAAAGGGTTATGTGTGTGGGGCTTCAAGGCCCAAACCTTCAAAGCAAAAGAACCATGATCCTTTGCATCAAATCATGACCACCAAGGGTAAGATGCCAAACCTTATTTTATGCAAGGGGCATAAGGGCATCTCAACCGTCTTCAAGAAGTCTTCATGTCTTCAAGATCCACATCTACATGGGCTTCATCAAAGCATGGTTGAATAAAACCATTAGCAACATATGCAAATTCCAATCTCCATCATATGCAAGGGTGTGAGGCCATCCCAAAGAAGTGTAGGGTTCCACCAAATGCTCCAAAGCACAAACCATCTGCGTATGGGAAACAAGGGATATGATACTACATCACCCATCCAAAAATGAACAAGAAGACCACTACAAGTACAATGGACTCAGAGATCATTGATCGGAAGACAACAAGACGCAACAATGGATTTAAATGGGACCAAGATACAACTTAAGGGCTCTTAACCAAGTCAAGGGTAGCCAGGGATTTTGCCATTGTCCCAAGGCCTCCAAGGGCTTCAAGCTTGGGCTTGGACAAAGTCAAAAGGTATCCTCTTGACACAGACAACCAAAAACCAAACACTAACCCTTAGGGGCTCCACAAGGGGCACCAAGACGCAACTGTTGGCATCATTGGCCATGCACTATTGGCTTCAATGACAACTTAATCAACAATACAAGTATCCTCATCATCGATACAAGTATCCTATACAAGTATCCTCATCATCGATACATATCACTCCCCCTTTCAAGGAGTGTCCTTTTGAACTACACTAAGCTTGTCTCAGAAATACTCAAACTTTACTCGAGACAGAGGTTTGGTCAATACATTAGCAACTTGCTCATCAGTGCTCACACACTCGAGATTTATGGCTCCTTTTTGCACCATATCCCGTATATAGAAATATCGGATCTCTATGTGCTTTGACTTATCATGGAACACTGGATTCTCCGTCATCTTGATACAACTCTGGTTGTCACACAGGATCACAGTGGAGTCCATGTCTAATTCAAATAGTCCTGACAATAGCTTCCGAAGTCATATGGCTTCACAACTAGCAAATCAAGCTGCTATATATTATGCTTCAGTTGTGCTGAGAACCACACTGGACTGCTTCCTGCTTAACCATGAGATCATAGCAGATCCTAGACAATAACATCCACCCGATGTGTTATTTCTGTCTAAGATACTTCTGGACCAATCTACATCTATATAACCATACAATCTGTAGTCATGATCTCCAACATAGTATAGACCAAAGTCTATAGTACCTTTCAGGTACCTCATCACATGCTTTGCAGCTACCAGGTGAACACGTCTAGGCTCAACTAGACACTGACTCAGGGTGTTCACAACAAAGCATATATATGGCCTGGTATTCGGCAAATACATCAATGAACCAACCATCTATCTGTAAACTGTAGAAACCACTGTCCATAATCCCAGTTCTCTGTTAATTTTTCAGAATTTACTTCAATCTGATCTAGGATCTTAACTGAGAGAACAACATGTACAGCATATCTACAGCATATCAATCATGGACACAATAATGCAAGCACACAAGAGACATAGAGTTTACTTGGGGAAAACCATAAAGGTTAAAAACCCCAATAACTTCCTCATAGATAGATAGAGCAATGATACAACCCAAGCATAAGAGATAGACATCTCCTAGCAGCAGCTTCTCCTCCTCCACAAGTGTGCCACTCTTCTAAGAGTGTGAGAGAGAATAGAATGATCAAATAGAGTGCCTCCCGCACTCTATTTATACTTGACTTGACTTGCCTAATAATCTTTACTAGGTTGGCCTTAACTTAACCACATAACATAATGCTGACTGGGATGACCCCCAATACGGTGGTCTAATAACCCTTTGACCCACATGACTTATACAGGGCCGACCCCAACAAGGTGGTATAATAACCCATCAAGCATAAGTTACGACACTTACAATATAAATGACGACACTTCCATATAGAGGAATAATAACATCTCTATAGGAATACAATATACATATATGAAATACATTCCGAAGTTACTGTTATCACACAACTTGTAGTTGCCCCTAGAGGTATCCCATCCGGGACGGTAGAGGAGCTAGGCAACTAAAGAGGTGACCCAAGAGATGCCACGGTTCCCAATGCAGGTGGGAGTCACGTCAACCGAGGCACTCTTCGCTTTAGGTCAAGGTATAACTAGACCAAGGGGGAGACCCTATACCCCAATCACAGTTGATTGGACCCAAACAAAGGTTTCTAAGTGTTGGTAAGTAATGAGTTACGGAAACCAATGCAAGGCTAAGTGGACCTAAGGTTTAAGGTATGGTTGAGGGAAGTATAAGAGATTATTAACGTTTCAACCTATGCATGATCTAGGCCACATGATGGGGTATGATGACAAAGTATAGTACCATGTGTTTACACAAGTGGGTCTAGTTTCTTGGGAAGTGTGAAATGATTCTAGGTAGGCCCACAAGGTGAAGTTAGGTGTGAGATTGGTACTATAGGTTAGATCTAGGCTAGATCTAGAAGTTGGAGTTGGTTCTAGGATTACCCATGTATTAGATCTAGGGTTTGACACTAATCCCAAGGAGTGCGCCTTGCTTGGAGAAGGACTAGTGCCTTGTTGGATGGGCTAATGGGGTCAAAAAGTATGTCAAAGTGTAGATTGGGACACCTAGAATCCAAGTCAAGTGGGTTGAATGAGATCCAATGGTTGGATCTTACTGGATCTAGGTTTTTTAAGTGATGACCAAAAGTGGACCACAATCCCTTAAAACAAGGAATGCAATCCCCAAGGCGGATCTTGACGAAAGGACAGTATAGACCTAGGTTTCAAGGCATGGACATTCCAAATCCACGAAAATCTCAAACACCCACTTCCTAGAAGTGGACCAACTCAAATCTTCAAGGGAGTGCGACTTGCTCAAGGAAGGGCAAAAGATGGGTTTGGTGGACCAAATCAAGTCCAATGGCCACCAAATTGTAGATCCGAGATGATAGTGTCCCGATCTATGTATGCTCAAAATTTCAAGTGAACCCAATGGCTAGATCTTAGTAGATCTAAGTTTTAAGATACCAAGAAGATCAAAAGGGGGTTTCAACCCCTTAAAACATGGAGAGATGTCCACAAGGTAGTTTTCACCAAAGTAAGGATATGGGTTTTGGTTATCAAGTGTCTAGAATGCAAATCAATTGAGATCTCACCTACCCATGTGCTAGATCTAGCAAACAAGCCTCTCTCTAGGAAGTGCGATTTGGGTCAAGGAGGGCTTTTTGCCTTGAAAAGTGGGTCAATTCTTAGCCAATCACCACCAAACTATAGATCCAACTAGGGGTGGATGCTATAGAGGTGGGTTTCCAATGTCTCTTCAAGAACAATGCTAGATCTAAGTAGATCTAAAAAAAATACCAAAAACAAGGGTTTTAATTTGATTAGGGTTTTTGGGATCTAGAAATTATGGAAGATTCAAGGAAGAGAAGATCATACCTCTTGGAGCATACCTGGATGAAGAGATGAATGCTAGTTGAGACGAGGATTACTTTGCCAAAGATCAAATGGAGAATTGTTGAAGCCCTCTTGCCAAATCGATTTTTCCAAGCCACATGTAATTCCTTCTAACCTGTCAAGCCAAGGAGCAAAGCATCAATCAGTTTAACAAATTGAAGGTAGATACAAGCAAGAGAGAGAAAAACATAGAATAGTTGACACAAAGGCAAAACTACTCCCTGTCAAACCCAAAACGACTTCTTCCAAGCTTGAAGGGCAAGCCTCCCCACCAATTCGCACTTGTCAAAATCGCCCTCTTAACCTGCAAATAAAGTATGGCAAATATGCAAGATAGCTACAATAGATCCTCCAGTGCAATGGACAATAGCATTTACAATCGAAACAACCAACATCCACTCCAATCCAAGCATGTATTCCAAAAGATAGAAATTTTATTCCAAGAGCCAAGAGCCAAAAATCTCTAGATGAATTTTACAATGAGAGGCTCCCTCCTTAAATAGGATGGGGAGAGAGTACAATCATAACCACTTTTTACATGAGTGGCTAAGATTAAAAGATCTCAAGATCTAATCAATGGCTAACAATAAATCATAACCATATATCACATGGATCACCCATATAATGATAGCGCCCCCACTAAAAAGGTACAATGAGGGGTGACGTCATCCACAAGAGAAAATATAAGCATCAAAATCCACCTCATGGTGACTAGGACATAACAATATAAGCTCATGGTGGGGCTAGGAGGTTTTAATCCTTACTAGCTCATCCCCAAGGCACAATAAAAATAATAAAATATGTCCAATATAATAAAAATGACCAAAACTGTCCTCAGAATCCATGACAGTCAAGCAGTAAATGTCCTCCTGTGATCAATCTGGGCATACCCACATGGTGAAAACTGGCTGGAAGGTAGTGATGCCACCCTGGAAGACCTCTGTGAAAACCAAATGCCAAAACCTTGCCTCAATTGCCCAAATCGATTTCCTCAGTGACCACTTTATCCCATTTTTTAACTGCCTCGGGAACTGTGAAAGTGCCAAAACTGCCTCCTAGGATGCTAGCGTTGTCCATCTGAGCCCACCAGGCTCTCCGGGAGGGGGGATAAATGGTAATAACAAGTGGCTGGACCACCCCCTCCATCATCAGCGCCCTAGGTGAACTGGCCTCTCGGGGCCCCTACTGCTCAGGCTGGGAAATCAGCCCCCAATCTGGTCAACAAGTGTAAAACTGCATCAATCACTGTCAGAAGTGCCCGGAACTGAAATATAAGTGTCTCAATGGATCCAGAAGACCCAAATCCACTAGGAATGAGTACTCATACACCCTGGGTTGCCCTAATGGGTCAGCTGTAGGGTCCACCATATATGGACAATGTGTAATATGCTGATCTGAAATAATAATAAACCTGCTGAACTGGATCAAACATCATCTGCATCATATGTCCATCATATGATATCATCATCAAACATGTGGGACCATAAATCATCATCAATAATCATCCATACATGGCCCACATCATCACGGATCCCAAGAATATATAATCAAGGATAAATCACATCAGTAGACTAAGACAATGTTTCTCTAATCATTCCCACAGCTAAGCTCAAAGCATAAATTCCATTCAGTGGCATTAATCAAGTTAACATATTACGTGGTTATAAAAAATTACTTGCACAATAGTTCAAATGACAAACTCACCCATTGGACATGGTCAAACTGCTAGTGAAGGATGAAGGCTAGGAGCAAGGTTGGGCCAAGGGTTTGACTTGTCTAACTTAACTCAAAAATACTTTGGACTGGGAAAAAGGGGGAAGCTACAAACTCTGTGCTGGACAAAAGAACACGGGGGATGGCTGTGCCTCACAAATGGATAAGTTGTTTAGAGAGTGCTTATTCAACTTAGGCACCATGTCTACATCAAGTTGATCCAGATTCATTAGGATCATTCAAATTTATTTCCATGGCCCTTTTGGCCTACATAACCCTTCGGATTTCAGATGTGCTGAGAAGCACAACTAGTTGCAGCTTGCATCCAGGGCATGTTTTTCATATATTTTCAAGGTCAGCAATTGTTTAGATATAGCTTTTAAGAACCATTGCTTTTTGGACCTTTCTTATACTCTTCGAGGAGTATTTTTAGCTTTTCATCGCTCTTGCCCTTTTTTTGTTTCCATGGGCGAATTTATTAAGTTTCCATAGGTAGAACATGAGCTTTCAGTTTTAGCCAACAACATCTCAAGTGACTAGGGGGAGTTCGAGCCAATGCCAAACATCGGGACAACCGACCAGAATGATTTAGGCCTACAATCCAACTCACCAAAGGCAAGTTCTGTCACCAACTCAGAGCCGAGACACTGAATAAACAGGGATGCGGTCCAAACACAGAGGTAGAAAAATGGGGAAGTCCTCAGTATCAGAAAGTCAAATGAGACATGTCAGGGTTTAAAGTCAAACAGGAAGGTCATGTATGGATGGATACAAGTGAATATGGAGCCTACACTAGCAGACAACTGGTGTCGGGGAAAGACCATGTCTATGTAAGGTGAAATACCAGTAAGTTTTGTTAAATGACCTAAAAGTGCAAGCAATTGTCCATTTTATAATTTACAGTTCATTTTAAATAATTTGCCACATCAGGAATAATATACCAAGCACATGCTATGATCATGACTAAATCAACAAGATAATAATCCACAGTCAGTAAGAACATATCCATAGATCATATAACATCATCATAATAATAATCATCATGCATCATCTGAAACACTGCTGAAATACATCTCTAGGCACTGAACTGAAACTGTAATGGGATAAGTGGTCACATCAGTGATCAAATCTGAACTCTCAAGGCTCAGCCTTGACACAAGGTCATATACAATATCTGAATAATGTACTGCTCAGATCATGAGTGATCCAATATATATAGCCATGCTCTGGAATAAATGAAGCTCTAGAATGTGCAGATATCTGCTGTACAAGAATAGTAGCCCTGCTACTATGGTGTGATAACAGTTACATATACATCAACACTCCCTCTTAACTAGGAAGGTATTTCTCGACACAGGTCTTCTAGCACAAGTCTTCTTCTCTGGATCATCGTCACTGGATAATCGTCATCGAGTCATCGTCATCGTCACTGCTGCTTCTATCTCAATCAATCTCTGAATCTACTCCTCATAGGAAGTTCTACAGAGCCAGTCCTTTTTCATACTGGATGTAGGCCCACCACCTGTAGGTCATCATCATCACTAGCCATACTGTGGAATCCTCAGGACTTATTACGTGCGTCATAAAACCTTAAAAGAGTCTCTTGACTAGCAAGAACCCTAAAGAGAATCTGAGGCCTTTTTCATCCTGTCCAGATCTTCAGGACTTATTACATGTGACTGTCACAAAACCTTAAAAGAGTGTCCTAGGAACGTTTATGTGCATAGCACGACCAACAAGAACTCTAAAGAGCATCCCAGGAACACGTATGTGCCTAAGCACGACCGACAAGATATCCAGGACTGATTACATGTGGCCTCTGCTACAAACCCTCGAAAGAGCATCCCATGACTTATTACGGGCACACAGCCCAACCTATCGGATCTCCTAGGCCTTACATGTAGCATCCCACCACAAACCCTCGAAAGAGCATCCCAAAACTTATTACAGGAACACAGCCCAACCTATCGGATCTCCCAGGTCTTACATGTGGCCCACTATCACAAACCCTCGAAAGAGCATCCCAGGACTTATTACAGGCACACAGCCCAACCTATCGGATCTCCCAGGTCTTACATGTGATACACAGTGCCAGTCCTTTTTCATAATGGATGTGACCTAGAAAAAATCTAATATTTCCTTTGCACAACCTGTCCACGGCCACAGAGTATCAACTTGATACTCACCATACATCATCCTGATGTACTCATGATCATCCTGATCATCATCACTGCATCGTCCTGATGCAAGTCATCTGGAGCAACATCCTGAAGCTCGTCATCCATGATCATCCTGATCATACAATGCATCTACCTGATGCATACCAAGTATCTATCTGATACATATACAGATACATGGTCCAAGCATCCAACATGATGCATATACAAATACATACAAATGATCCAACTGATCATATCCAGCATCCAACATGATGCATGCATACATAAATGATCCAACTGATCATATCCATCATCCAACATTATGCATACATACATAAATGATCCAACTGATCATATCCAGCATCCAACATTATGCATACATATATAGAGCAGTAACTGGAGCATCATCTTGATGCTCGTCATCCATGATCCTCCTGATCATCATAGCATCGTCCTCTTCAGATCATCTCATCGTCCACGAAGCATAGCCCAGATGCACATCATCCATCACTTACACCACCGACATGGGAGAACACATCTACCACCATTCGGGGAAGGCTCCAGCCCTTACTTTTTCACCATGGGAGAACACAACTACCACCATGTGAAAAATGGCTTCAGCCCTTACACCTACACCATGGGAGAACACATCTACCACCATGTGAGAATGGCTCAGCAATTACATCAAGACCATGGGAGAACACATCAACCATGTCAGAAAATCTCATGTGCATCTGCATCTTCTGGACTCATCACTTCCCTTTGGAAGGAACCTCGATCTGAAGTGCACCAAGCCTCTCTCTGAAGTACTCAAACTGCACTTTGACCAACGGCTTGGTTAATACATCTGCAACCTGCTCATCTGTCGCAACATACTCTGCTTCAGTTGTACTCAGTGCTACGCAGGACTGCTTCCTGCTAAACCAAGAGATCACACCTGATCCCATACTGAAGCAGCACCCAAGAGTGCTCTTCTTATCTGCAGCACTGCCTTCCCAATCTGAATCAACATAACCCTGCAGGTTAAAATTTTGATTTGCATCATACTTGAGTCCATAGTCAACCGTACCCTTCAGGTACCTCAGAATATGCTTTACAGCAACCAAGTGAACACCTCTGGGATCCGTTAGGAACAGGCTCAATGTGTTCACCGCAAAGCAAATATCTAGCCTCGTGTTCATCAAGTAGATCAAGGACCCAATCATCTGACGATACATAGTGACATCAACTGGATCAGATGAAGCATCACACAGAAGCTTCAGGTTCGATGCCGTAGGTGTGGCCATGGCCTTGCAGTCCATCATCCCAAACCTCTTCAGGATCTCTACGACATACTTCCCTTGTCCAAGGAAGATTCCATCTACACTCTGCCACACCTCCATACCTAGAAAGTAGTGCATCATCCCCAAGTCCTTCATCTCGAACTCGGCAGCAAGCTTTCGTTGCGTGTCGGCAATCAATCTATCCTAACCTATAACAAAAAGGTCCTCCATATACAAAAGTAGTATCATTGGATTGCCTTCCTCAACCTTGTAGTAAAGGTTGGAATCCGCTTTACTCTTGGTAAAGCCCAAACTAGATAGAAAGCCATCTATCCTGCCATACCAGGTCTTGGATGCCTATTTCAAACCATACAGGGATTTCTTTAGTTTGCACAAATGTGACTCTCGGTCATGTGTCTCAAACCCGAGTGGCTGCTCCACATACACTTCCTCTTCGACTACACCATTCAAGAAAGCTGTCTTGACATCCATATGGTGTATCTTCCATTTCATCACTGCGGCCAGAGCAAGTACTGATCTAATGGAAGTGTGTCTAGCTATAGGTGTAGAAGTCTCTTCATACTCAATCCCTCTTTCTGGGAGAAGCCACGAGCTACAAACCTCGCTTTGTATTTCTCCATGTTACCATCTGCAGCATGCTTGATCTTGTAGATCCTCTTGGAAGTCACTACAGACTCCCCTTCAGGTCTTGGGACTGCATCCCAAACATCTTCATGATCAACTGGTACTCCTCAATCATGGCATTCTTCCCAGATCCTGGGAACTTCAATATCTTCAATATTTTCAATAGATAACTTTGTTGTTGAACAAATGTTGAAGTCCTTCTTTTGTAGGTGATGGTATACGATCTTTCCTACACAACAAGTTAAATTGCATGATTAAAAAACATCTCATAGTTTTCAGAACAAATTCTTACACATAAAGAAATATGTCATATAGTCATGCAATTATCTTAGCCAATGCTTCAATACAACATTTATCCATATCCCATAACTTTCTAGATTCCTTCCAATCTCTACCAGAACATTGTTAAGAGTGTGCACAACTCCCAATATGTTAGCAAAGAGGTTTCATTCTAGATAAGTAGCAATGGAATGTTGTATAGTGCCATAGGCCACTTACCCATGTATATTAGTAGTATACTGTTCATCAATGCAACTATTCTAATATGCACAACCTAATTCTAGGAACATCGGTATATACATTATTGAACAGTATTATTTAAACAATCAAATATGCAAGAAATGATAATTCAAATACTTATCTTTGTTTGTTTGTTGGGTGGACTCTCTCTGAATCTTTGCAACTCCATTCTGATGTGGATTGTGAGAAGTGGTTGACTCCCTCTGAATATCTGCATTCTCGCAGAAACTACTGGAGTGTGATCCCTCTTGATCTTTGCTTCCTGGATTACCTGTCCTTGAACTTATATCCATCCTCGATCACTATGCATACTTACAGGTATCATTATTGTGATATCCTCGAGATCTCATACATAATCATACATTTATTAGTATATTCTCAATACTATCAAAACACAATAATCTTAAGCATGTATAGTCATGATCATTTCAAACAGAAATAATAAGCATTAGTATTCAAGGACTCTTATGGTTAGTCATATCATAATTTTAGGTAAGAAACATAATATGCCTACACCTGTGATTACTCAAACCTATACTTTCATGACTCTTCTGGTTAGTCATATCATCAATTAAGGTAAGAAACATAACATGCATACACCCATGATTATTCAAACCTATAAATAATCATTATCAATCATGCCATGTATACTTATATAAGAGATTCTAACACAATGTAGGATTCTAACTTGATATAGGAAAAACATACCTGGATTAATATGTTAGCTGGTTATTGTCTAACATACCCACATGATGTCTTATTGTTCTCTTAAGTGACTTGTGCTAGTAACCTGTATATCTCATAGGTTAACCATTATAGAACCAAGTTATACATACCTCGTAAATAGATCTTTTAAGTGATCCATAACAATGGATGAATTTTTGTCTTCATGTCATCATGATCATATGTTCTTGAACTAGAACATGATTTGTCTTTCTTAGTGTACCTTTCATGTTAGCAGACAACATAAACCTCATACAACACCATAATGCATTAGTACAATCATAAGTGTCAACACCCTAATAAATGAATATCTCCTATCATGCATTCATAATTTTATTAAGGTGATACGACAAGTCTAAATTAATCAAGATTGTACTAACCGTAACATGAAGACAAACATACCATAAACTTAATCATGAACAAATCTCGAAACATACCTGGATGAGTCATACCTGTTGAGATTGCTTGTAATCTTCTTATGTAAGGCCTTAGCCTCATTTCCCTCTGAAACAGGAACTTCCTCACTTATGCAGGTGACCAATCCATTCTCTTCTAGGATTAACCCAATCCACTTGATTTGCAGGAACTAGATCTAGAGCTGGATTAGGGTTTGTCAGAGAAACCCTAAAAATTCAAACTTTGAATTTCAAACTTCTGAAAGGATAGAAATATGCGCCTTGATGAGCTGATCAAGCTGGTATACTCATAATTTGAAAACTGCAAAGTTTCACCCCTCAAATTTGCCTTTGAAACTTCCGGATTCACTAAACATGACCCCGAACTAGGGTTTCATAAAGCCCACCCTTCTACCCAATCAAAAGGTTCGATCCAAAGCTCTAAGCTTCTATTTTTCTGAGGATCTTCTAGCCGTGGTCACAGATTTCAAAAATTTCCACTTTTGCAGAAGCCCTAATTTTTCACTTTTCCGATCAAAGTCCCGAACTAGGGTCTGATCAAGCCCAGCCTTCTGCCCAAACAAAAATTCTGATCTTGGTCTCTAAATTTCGATTTTGATGAGTAGCATTCAACCATAGTCTCCGATTACAAAAATTCCAACTTTCTCCGAAACCCTAAATTCCGGAAGCCATTAATGAAGGTGCTCAAAAATGATTTTGTTTTGAAAAAAATATGTACCTGATTGTTTCTGGTGTAACTCTGAAATTTTTGATCCACAGTGTCTGAAATATTTTCTTGTGATAGCCCGACCTGTCATCTTTCCAACCCCACAGGTCTGACCTCAAATGGATTCTCTGAGAGAGAGTTATGCCAAGTGTCGCAACGTGACCGGTTTATGGGATAAAATAGGAGAGCGAACTTGTACGGTGTGCCATGTGTCACTGGTTCAGTTTCGGCCTCTGAAAAAGTTACCTGAGAAAGTACAGTCTGTGCACTACGTGTCACTTTTTATGAAATTGCATTTGGAGCTTCCTAGCCCAAGTTATGACCTTTTTTCCAAGGTCACCTGTTTATGACTGAGACCTGGAAGAGGCAAAAACCCTATATTGTACAGATCATAAATCACAAAGTACAACGAATTAGAGGTTGTCCTTTGGACAAAAGGTACATGGGGATCTTAGCTTCTCCCTGTATGATTTTCAGACCCGTGAAACCTCACCAAAATTTATTTATAGCAAAAGTTCTACGATGACTGGTTTTTTCTATATCAAGCCCTAGCTTCGCAATTGCAACAAGTGTCATACATGCCATACCATGCCTTCTTTCAGGCTAGCTCTGATACCATGTTAATTTTTCAGAATTTACTTCAATCTAACCTAGGATCTTAACTGAGAGAACAACATGTACAGCATATCTACAGCATATCAATCATGGACACAATAATGCAAGCACATAAGAGACAAAGTTTACTTGGGGAAAACCATAAAGGTGAAAAACCCCAATAACTTCCTCAGAGATAGATAGAGCAATGATACAACCCAAGCATAAGAGATAGACATATCCTAGCAGCAGCTTCTCCTCCTCCATAAGTGCGCCACTCTCCCAAGAGTGTGAGAGAGAATAGAATGATCAAATAGAGTGCCTCCCGCACTCTATTTATACTTGACTTGACTTGCCTGATAACCTTTACTAGGTCGGCCTTAACTTAACCACATAACATAATGCTGACTGGGCTGACCCCCAATAGGGTGGTCTAATAACCCTTTGACCCACATGACTTATAAAGGGCTGACCCCAACAAGGTGGTCTAATAATCCATCAAGTATAAGTTACAACACTTATAAGATAAATGACGACACTTCCGTATAGAGGAATAATAACATCTCTATAGGAATACAATATACATATATGAAATACATTCTGAAGTTACATATACATCAACATTCTCTACTTCACATTTTCCTTGGCTAAGGAAAAATCTCATCTGATCTCAGCCACATATATAATCACAAGAATCATGCCAATATTCTTTAACTCTGAGATCTACTCCCTCTGAAGTGGAGTCTTCTACATCTGAGTATTGTACTTCCTCTTTGACTGAACATCATGCACACTCTCCATTGAGTGATCTTCTGCATATCTATCTGTGCCATCTCCCGTCAAATGGGTCTATTGATATGAGCCTCAAGATCACTCGAAATCTATGGTGAGTTCCTTCTTGCATCCATTTGAGAGAAGCATGTCATTTGTATATAGCAACCATCTTCAACTTTGTAGCAAAGGTTGAAATCCGCATCACCCGTGGTGATCATCAAGCTCATCAAATGAATATCGATCCTGGGTACCTGTTGAACCCGTACAAAGCCTTCTTTGATAATGTGATTTTCTTTCAAATCTTGGGAATTTGCTTGATATGCACTTCTTCTTCAATTACACCATTCACGAGAATGGTCTTGTCATCCATGGGTGTAATCTATCTCTGGAAGTGTGTCTAGCCACTGGAGCAAACATCTCATCATGATCCTCTCCCTCTTTCTACGAGAATCATATAGCCACGAGCCTTGCTTTGTACTTCTATAGTATGTTTTATTTGTAAGTCTTCTTATTGAACAGTCATCACTTGTTCTTTGGAACAAGTGTTCATCATCCTTCTTTTGTAGATCATAGCACACGATCTTTTCTACAAATCAAATTCAATTACATGATTAGTAACACTTCATAATTATCAAATCATGTCAATGATAACATTTTATGCATATTGATATGATTCACATAGTTATGCAACTATATTGACCAATACTTTGGCACAACACTTTTCCATATCCTGTATGCATGCAGTGGCTATCTAGATGCCTTCCATCTCTACCAGAACATACTATCAAGAGCGTGCACAACTCCCAGCATGTTAACAAAGAGGTTTCATTCTAGACAAGCAACAATGGAATGTTTGTCCAACTTACCCATCATATGCATATTAGTAGTATAATGTTCAATGCTATATGAATGCTTACACTATGCATAATATATTCTAGGAATACAAATATGCATACAACTATTATGAGCAATATCATTAACTATTCAGAGATTCAAGAAGTAATTCAAATAACAACTCAAATACTTATCTTTTATGTTTGTGTGGTTGCCTCCCTCTTGATCTCTATTTTTCCCTTTATGATATCATCATGATTATATGTCTTTGGACTTCTATCCATCCTAGACCACTATGCATGCTTAATTGTGGACTAGTTTCATCATTGTGTCATCCTCAAGATCTCATACATACTCATACATTCATTAGTATAATCTCAGTACTCTTAAAACATTATGATTATTTCATACACAGGTAATTTATCACAAGCGTTAGTATTCAAGGTTTTAGGGAGTACTTCTTTTACTCATGCATATTCTTATTTGACCATAGGACTCTTCTAGTTTTTCATATCATTAATCAAACTAAGAAGCATAATATGCATAAACCCATGACTACTCAAACTTATAACTTCATGAATAATCATTATCAATCATAGAAAAGTATACTTATATAAGATCCTAACACAGGTAGGATTCTAACTCGATATAGGAAAACATACCTGGATTATCATGCTTTCCATTTATGTCTAACATACCCAAACAATGTCTTCTTTGTTCTCTTTAATGATTTAGAGACCTTGTGCTAGTAACCTGCATATCTCATAAGTTAAGCATTGTAGAAATGATCTCATAAGTTATGTCACCATGGTCATATATTCTTGATCTAGAACTTGATTTGTCTTTCTTGATGTACCTTTTATGTTAGCGGACAACATCATCCTCATACAACACCACAGTGCATTAGTACAATCATAAGTGTCATAACCCTAATCAACGAATGTCTTCTATCATTAACATGCATTCATACTTTTACTAAGGTGATCAGACAGGTCTAAGATTAATCATGATTGTACTAACCTCAATAATATGAAGACAAACATATCATGAACTTAATCATCAGATAAATGAAACAAATTTCAAAACATACCTGCATCTCCTCAAGTCATACCTGTCGAGATTGCTTGTAGTCTTTTCTAGAAGGGTAAAACCCTAATCATCCAAGGTAGATCATTAGTAAACATATTATATAGGTTCATGGCGCAAGGATGATAGACTACCAGATCCATTTAAACCTCCTTCATTGCTGCCCTATGAGTCTCCCAACCTTGCTAGGGTTTCTTCTTACTTGGAAACCCTAATTTTCAATCTCCTTTCTCCCACAACATTTTGATGAAATATTAATATCCATGATGAATGGATTCCAAATCCATTTTAAAAGTTTCCAATGTTGCATCAGGTGTCTCCAACATTGTATCAGGTCATTCCCTACCTAAAAACTGAAAACCCTAAGTGAGAGATTCTTTCTCCTCTTCTTTGATTTCCTCTATTGAGCCATTTCATATGTGTCATGATGTTTCTAGTGTATCTATGAAATTTCGGATCCTCAGGGTCTGAAAATTCGGCTTGTGGTATCCTGACCTGTCATCTTTCCAACCCCATGGGTTTGAGCTTCATTGGATTCCTCATTAGAGAGATATGATAATTTTCCCAACATGACCTGTTTATGGGATGAAATAGCATAACGAACTTGTACAGAGTGCCACGTGTCACTGTTTCAACTTCGGCCTCTGATATTCTCACCTGTGAAATTAAATTTCGTGCCCTAACTGTCACTTTTTACATAATTCCATTTGGAGCTTTCTAGCCCGATATATGACCTTTTTACCTAGGTCACTTGTTTAGGGATTCATTCTGGAAGAGGCAGAAACCCTAACTTGTACGGATCATATCTCAGAAAGTACACTGAATCTGAGGCTGAAACTCGAAAAAAAGGTACAGGAACATGTCATCTTCGGCCTGTCCAAGTTTCAGATCTTGAACCTGTTATCACACCATAGTAGCAGGGTTACTATTCTTGTACAGCAGATATCTGCACATTCCAGAGCTTACATTATTCCAGAGCATGGCTATATATTATGGATCACTCATGATCAGAGCAGTATATTATTCAGATTTGTATATGACCTTGTGTCAAGGCTGAGCCTTGAGAGTTCAGATTTGATGACTGATGTGACCACTTATCCCATTACAGTTTCAGTTCAGTGCCTAGAGATGTACTTCAGCAGTGTTTCAGATGATGCATGATGATTGCTATTATGATGATGTTGTATGATCTATGGATATTGTTCTCACTGACTGTGGATTATTAGCTTGTTGATTTAGTCATGATTATAGCATGTGCTTGGTATATTATTCCTGATGTGGCAAAATATTTAAAATGAACTGTAAACCTTAAAATGGACAATTGCTTGCACTCTTAGGTCATCTAACAAAACTTACTGGTATTTCACCTTACATAGACATGGTCTTTCCCGACACCTTTTGTCTGCTAGTGTAGGCTCCATATCCACTTGTCTCCATCCATACATGACCTTCCTGTTTGACTTTAAACCCTGACTTGTCTTATTTGACTTTCTGATGCTGAGGACTTCCCCATTCTTCTACCTCTGTGTTTGGACCGCATCCCTGTTTATTCAGTGTCTCGGCTCTGAGTTGGTGACAGAACTTGCCTTTGGTGAGTTGGATTGTAGACCTTGGCTCGAACTCCCCCTAGTCACTTGAGATGTTGTTGGCTAAAACTGAAAGCTCATGTTCTACCTGTGGAAACTAAATAAATTCGCCCATGGAAACAAAAAAGGGCAAGAGCAATGAAAAGCTATAAATACTCCTCGAAGAGTATAAGAAAGGTCCAAAAAGCAATAGTTCTTAAAAGCTATATCTAAACAATTGCTGACCTTGTGAAAATATGAAAAACATGCCCTGGATGCAAGCTGCAACTAGTTGTGCTTCTCAGCACATCTGAAATCCGAAGGGTTATGTAGGCCAAAAAGGCCATGGAAATAAATTGAATGATCCTAATGAACTTGGATCAACTTGATGTAGACATGATGCCTAAGTTGAATAAGCACTCTCTAAACAACTTATCCATCTGTGAGGCACAGCCATTCCCCGTGTTCTTTTGTCCAACACAGAGTTTGTAGCTTCCCCCTCTCCCAGTCCAAAGTATTTTTGAGTTGAGTTAGACAAGTCACACCCTTGGCCCAACCTTGCTGCCTAGCCTTCATCCTTCACTAGCAGTTTGACCATGTCCAATGGGTGAGTTTGTCATTTGAACTATGGTGCAAGTAATTTATTATAACAACGGAATATGTTAATATAATTAATGCCACTGAATGGAATTTGTACTTTGAGCTTAGCTATGGAATGATTAAAAAAGCATTGTCTTAGTCTACTGATGTGATTTATCCTTGATTATATATATTCTTGGGATCCGTGATGATGTGGACCATGTATGGATGATTATTGATGATGATTTATGGTCCCACATGTTTGATGATGATATCATATGATGGACATATGATACAGATGATGTTTGATCCAGTTCAGCAGGTTATTATCATTACAGATCAGCAGATTATACATTGTCCATATATGGTGGACCCTACAGCTGGCCCATTAGGGCAACCCAGGGTGTATGAGTACTCATTCCTAGTGGATTTGGGTCTTCTGGATCCATTGAGACACTTATCTTTCAGATCCGGGCACTTCTGACAGTGATTGATGCAGTTTTACACTTGTTGACCAGATTTGGGGCTGATTTCCCAGCCTGAGCAGCAGGGGCCCCGAGAGGCCGGTTCACCTAGGGCGCTGATGATGGAGGGGGTGGTCCAGCCACTTGTTATTACCATTTATCCCCCCTCCCGGAGAGCCTGGTGGGCTCAGTTTGACAGCGCTAGCACCCTAGGAGGCAGTTTTGGCACTTTCACAGTTCCCGAGGCAGTTTAAAAATGGGATAAAGTGGTCACTGAGGAAATCGATTTGGGCAATTGAGGCAAGGTTTTGGCATTTGGTTTTCACAGAGGTCTTCCAGGGTGATCTCACTATCTTCCAGTCAGTTTTCACCATGTGGGTATCTCCAGATTGATCACAGGAGGACATTTACTGCTTGACTGTCATGGATTCTGAGGACAGTTTTGGTCATTATTATTACATTGGACATATTTTATTATTTTATTGTGCCTTGGGGTGAGCTAGCAAGGATTTATACCTCCTAGCCCCACCATGTGCTTATTTTATCATGTCCTAGTCATCATGAGGTGGATTGTTGTACTTTTTACCCCTCTAGTGGGATGACGTCACCCTCATTGTACCATTTGTGAGGGCGCTATTGTTATGTTGAGTGATCCATGTGATATTATGTTATGGATTCATCCTAGCCATTGATTGTATGATGAGATCTTATAATCTCAACCACTCATTTGATGTAGTATTATGAAGTGGTATAGGGTTTTGGTCTTTATTATCCTATATAAGGAGGAGACCCCCCATTGTAAAGCTCACCTTTGGAGCTCTGGAATATTGGAATAGAAGATTTTTTGTGGAGCACATCTCTCTTGGCTTGTGGATTCTCTTGCATATTGAATATAAAGTATCTCTTCTATGTATCATTGTGGATCTATGTGTTTTTGCTAACCTTTTGACAGGAAAGTCGAATTGGAGAGAGGAGGGCGACTTTTGGAGGGTTATTGTTAGAGGGATCCACATATTCTCTCTTGGGTTGATCTTGTGACAGGGAGTATCATTATTGTATCTTCGTGACATAGTTGATGCTTTCTATTACATCTTTCTACCATTTTCATAATCATCTTGCTTGACTTGTTTCTTTGATCTTGTCTTGTAGGAGGAGGACGATTTGGCTATCTTGGAGAAGGGAGATTTGGTTGGAGCACTTGGATCTCACTCTTGAATATAAACATAGGAGAATGCTATCAACTTGCAAGGTGGCCATAAGCAAATTGAGGTAAGATCTACAAGGTATGTGCCTCTTTCATCCATTCTATCTCCATTGGTCATAAAACCCTAATTAAATCAAAACCCCAATTTTGGTATTTCTTAGATCTACTTAAATCTAGCCCTCATTTTGAAAAGATATTGAAAACCCACCTCTATAGCATCCACCCCTAGTTGGATCTATAGTTTGGTGGTGATTGGCTAAGAATTGACCCATTTTCTAAGACAAAAAGCTCTCCTTGACCTAAAGCGCATTTCCTTGAGGGAGGCTTGTTGGGCTAGATCTAGCACATGGGTATGTGAGATCCCGCTTGATTTGACAACTAGACACTTAATTACACATACCCATATCCTTACTTTGGTGAAAACTACCTTGTGGACATCTCTCCATGTTTTGAGGGGTTGAAACCCCCTTTTGACCTCATTGGTAACTTAAAACTTAGATCTACTAAGATCTACCCATTTGATTCACTTGAAACTTTGAACATGCATAGATCGGGGTACTAGCATCCCGGATCTACTTTTTGGTGGCCATTGGACTTGGTTTGGTCCACCAAACCCCTCTTTTGCCTCTCCTTGAGAAAGTCGCACCCCTTGGGAGTTTTGAGTTGGACCACTTCTAGGAAGTGGGTGTTGGATATTTTGGTGGATTTGGAATGCCCATGCCTTGAAACCTAGGTCTAGACTATCCTTTTGTCCCGATCCACCTTGGGGATTGCATTCCTTGTTTTAAGGAATTGTGGTCCACTTTTGGTCATCACCTAAAAACCTAGATCTAGCAAGATCCAACCATTGGATCTCATCCAAACCACTTGACTTGGCTGCTAGGTGTCCCGATCTACACTTTGACATCCTTCTTGACCCCATTAGCCCATCCAACAAGGCACTAGTCCTTCTCCAAGCAAGGCGCACTTCTTGGGATTAGTGTCAAACCCTAGATCTAACACATGGGTAACCCTAGAACCAACTCTAACTTATAGATCTAACCTAGATCTAGCCTATAGTACCATCTTCACATTTAACTCTACCTTGTGGGCCCACCTAGAACCATTTCACACTTCCCAAGGCAACAAGACCCACTTATGTAAGCACATGGTACTATACTTAATAATCATACCTCATCAAGTGGCCTAAACCATACATAGGTTGAAACACTAACTATCCATGATACCACCTTCAACCATACCTTAAACATTAGGTCCACTTAGCCTTGCATTGGTTTCCGTAACTCATCATTTATTCACCCTTTGAAACCTTTGCTTGGGTCCAATCAACTGTGATTGGGGTATAGGGTCTCCCCCTTGGTCTAGTTATACCTTGACCTAAAGCGAAGAGTGCCTCGGTTGACGTGACTCCCATATTGCATTGGGAACCGTGGCATCTCTTAGGTCACCTCTTTAGTTGCCTAACTCCTCTACCGTCCCGGATGGGATACCTCTAGGGGCAACTACAAGTTGTGTGATAACAGAACCTTTTCCAAAAGTGATTTATAGCGAAAGTTCCACGATGACTAGGTTTTTCCATACAAATCCCTAGCTTTCAAATTGTCTCAAGTGAAACAAGTGTTGTAAGTGCCATACATTGCCTTCCTTCAGGCTATCTCTGATACCATGTTAGAATTCAATATACTAAGATAGATAAAATCAATATTCAATTCAATTTCACAACAATAGCATATACATGATCATTGAAGGAACAACAAGCACAGCATAAACACAAGAGACACAATTTATCCTGGGAAACCCTCATGGGGTAGAAAACCCAACAAAACTTCCTCAATATAGATGATCAAAAGTACAAAGACGAAGTCCCCAAACAAGAGCTCCTTATCCTCCTTTGCAGATCTCTCTCTCTTCTATGTGAGTTCACAAGTGAGAGTGTGTGTTCAAATGAGGAACACACCTCCTCTATTTATACTTTACATTCACTTGACTTTTACACTTGACAGGTCGGCCTTAATAGTTTATTCTCTTGCTGATTGGGCCGACCCCTATAGGGGAATGAAACACCCCATTACAAATGAATCTTAGGGGATCTATTGCCCCGACATACATGGGAGTATTTACCTCAATGAATTTACATAATAATAACATCCCGACGGAGGAATAAAACATCTCTGGATGAATAATAATAAAGTACAAATAGAATATTCTTTGAAGTTACAATATTTCAACATTATTTTCTCACCGTAAATATTTATTTTTCCTCTCTTAATATATTTATTCCCAAACCAAAGTCCATTTGGGTTTATTAGTCTCCTCATTCCAATTTTAATGTCTCCACCCCAACCTAGGAAACTAGTAGGTTGGTGGAATTTTCCCTACTTGATATTTATTTGAATGGGGACATTACACAAACCTAACAAATTCAAGCTTTGGAAGAGGAAACCAAAGTTCTAAAAATGCAAATACTAATTCAAAACATGGGAGCTCTCTCTTTGGCTTCAAATTGCCACTACATTGTTGTCACAATCAAGGGAAATCTAGATGAAGAATAAACTATCAAGTAGGGCATTGTCATCAAGTATATAAAAAATGCATAGCCAATACCAGCATGGCACTTTAAAGCTGGTAGTAATCATGTTGACTAGATTTTTATAGTTTTCTATGCTCTATAAAACATGCTACATAGTAGGATTTTTTTTTAATCTATGCAATCAATCACTTTTTGAATTCCTCTGCAAAGGAAAAAACAATCAAATTTAGAGGAAAACTCTTGCTTGCTTTCTAGTCTCTTTCATCTTTTTCTGGAGCAATTTTGTAATCTTCTGCCTGACTCCCCTTTCATGGAGATCATTTCACTCTAAAAACCTACTAAATAGTTGCAAAATTCATCTCATCCAAACAACCAAGATGATTTCAGTAATAGCCTCCAAAGGCTCATTTAAAGATAACTTGTTCTTCAAGCAATGTCCACAAGGAATCTCAACCAATCATAAGGGCTTCCAAGTTCCAAAATTCATTCATGGAGATAATTTCTCTATAAAAACCTACTAGACAATAAGAAGGATGTTCCATCAACTACTAAATCATGATGAGATCATTAATTAGGTTTAATGACATGACCAAAAGGTTGATATAGCAGAGTATTCATCACTTCAAAATAGGATTGGATTGCATATAGCATTTACATCAAAAACTAAAACTCAATTGTAATTTTCAAACTATAACAATTGTCGATAGGTTCAACATCCAACTTTTTCCTTTGCATCAAGAAAGTAGTGGGGAGTCCTTGAGGCATGAACCAACCAAGATAACCAATTCGTCCAATGAATTGCAATGCTTCAAACATGTCAAGCCCGAATTTGAAGGTTAAGTCATTTATACCGATATTTCACTTTGTTCTTCTACAACATCTAAATAATCTTAGGTCACATGATGTTTCTAGTTCCCAAACTTACTTATCTTCCTATGGATTGAATATCTCACATCACGATCGTTCATTTCCTAAACGTCCATGCCATGAATCATGAAAATTAAAGTAAAAAAAATGGTTGATTTAAAATTTAAGCATGTCAAGCTCTCTATTTTTTCCACTTTTGGTGTTGACCTCGCAGAGTTGATCACCTAGCTCTAACTAGATTACCTCCAAAGTGATGCAACAAATAATCAACAATTATACTTTTTTTTTAGTATACAAACTCTTGGTGATCATGTATTATATTGAGTCCTGACACCGTTGGTGCTTAGTTGATTTCATTAGCTATATGTGAAATGTCCCAACATCCAGTTTGAGGATATGGAAGGCTCGAGGTATAATTTAATTCAATCTGATGGAACACATTGAATAAACAGAATGGTCATGATGATGAACATTTTGCAAACGGGACGGGCCTCCCAAGCCATGGTGCTAACACAAGTTCCTAATAAACATGGAGTTTTGTTTGAATCCAAAACATTGCCAGTTCAAAATTAATAATGCAAATGGGCTCTCCTTTGGAATCAGGATTCAACTGGTGAATATAGATAGATGTTTAAAAACAAGCCCCTACTTCAAACAAATCAAACAAACTAAAATATTAAAGGAATCAAAATCCAATTCTCCTTGATAATGTGTTCCTTTCTTTAACCTGCAGCTACAAGAAAGATTTGATATTGCAGTTCTACAGTAGATATTAATGTTTGTTGTTCACTATTTCAAACTGGTCGTGTGTGTTACACGAAATTTTTGTACTCGTTATGATTACGAACCGTGTATACTTTTTCCTTTCTTAAATCCCTAAGGTACTTGGCCAAAACTCCTTGGAAGATGAGTTATGAGGTTTTTTCCCTAATAAACCCTATTTAGAGAAGCCGATGCACCTTGCCTTACAACATAATGCATATTTCATGATCGACGCACCTTGCTCCACTACATACCGCATCGCTAGCGCATGTTATTGTGTCTAGGGCGCGTCGATGACTGTACCGAGGGAAAAAATAGAATTTTCAATAAGTCTCTCGAAGGAAACCCTCGTGGAGGCTTACACCTTCCATTTAGGGTGGATCTTACTCGCCTCCTATCTTAGTAGGATCCCATCTCATCCTTCTCCCTTAATATTATCCTCTCCTCCTCATCTATTTTGTCCTATAAATGAAGCTCCTCTTCATGGGATAGGGGGGTTGAAATGAGGGTATCCAAATGCTGGAGAAATTGAGCCAGGAATCCATTCCTCCATGATTATTAAATTGAGGCGAGGTTCCATTGGAAAGGATCTTCAACACTAAGGCTTCATTGGTTGTAATTCTTTCCTCTATTTTAATTAATACATCAATGTCTTCATTTCCCATAAATGATGTGTAATTTCATTTATAGTAGTTCTCCTTGGTCAATTGCTTATATGTATCATGTTATCTTGTAGTCTCTTGTCTTTGTCCTTTTGAATCTTTTGCAGGTAATCTCTTCATCAACGAGCGGGATTGTGAAAGCTTCAAGCCACAAGGACGAACTTCATAAATAAGGTATGGACTAGACTCCTTGTATTCAAGTAATTTGATAGATCTAAGAAAAGGTTTTCATTCTTGTTTTGCTTTGTTCTAGATCCGAACCATTCGGACTAGGGAGTGCAAGTATACAAAGAATAACACCATGATTCCAACATAAAGCATCTCATCATCAAATATGAAGGTGATAAAACATGGCCATCCCAAGGAGAAAAATGAGTCTCCACCAAAACACCAAATCAATCAAATGGTAGTACCATCTCTAGGAATATGGGTGTAAGAAAGAAAAGAAAATCCATGAAGGTGTGTACCCCCAATCCATCAAAGGCTCCATAGATAGTACTGTTGTCTCCTGATACGCACCTTGGGTAACGTGGAAGAAATCTTCAATTCATTGGGTGCGTCCTTGGGGGCAAGTCACGAGTTGAGATACTATCACTCAACACTCAACTCCTCCATCTAGGCCGGATACTAGCGAAGCCAAGGGGGATGGTCCCTAACAAAATAATATAAGGTTGATTACGCTACAAAAAATAAAATTATTCTAGGAGTTTGAAATGTACTGAAATAAGAGAGAAATGACAACTTATAAATTTAGGAATAGCAACTTGTGAGATAGTTTAATCCATGCAAATAATTGATTTTAAGTAAATGTGATTATGAAGTAGACTAGTGCCTATTAGTTAAATAGTTGTTGTTGAAATAGAAATGTTATGCAAATGCTTCTTGGCAGTTTTAATTATTATGGATGAATGGATTAAAATGGGTTAATTCTTGTTTGGCCCACTTAGCCCTTTATCCTCAATGGTGAGTGCAAAAGCCACTATATCAGGTGTCCAACGGGGGTAGACATAAATTTTTCTTAGAGTATCCCCCTAACCCCATATTAAGTTCTATGTGAACCCCTCACTTTGACAATAAAGTTTTATGTGCATTTTCCTATTAAATTAGTCACTTAAATCCCCTTTTCGATTATTCCAAATGATCAGGAAAATCCCGCAGTGGACAAGATCATATGGGGGATCTACTATTGGTAGTACGGATGTCATTACACCAAAACCCGCAGGTGATTGGTAAACTCACCACCGCCAGATTTCAAGGATCCACGAGAGGCGATTAGTCCCTTGTCACGATACACCGGGGAGCACTGACTACTTGCAATTTCGTGCAACAATCTCCCCCTCAGCGTGAGCCGAGTGTGTATCGAACTCGTGACCTCTAGCTCTGATACCAATTGTTGGTAGAACGGCTTCCGTTACACCAAAACCCGTAGGTGATTGGTAAACTCACCACCGCCAGATTTCAAGGATCCACAAGAGGCAATTAGTCCCTTGTCACGATACATCGGGGAGCACTGACTACTTGCAATTTCGTGCAACATCTACGTCAAAGTTCATTACTCTTAGCAAAATTGAAATTACTGAAAGGAAAACTAACTATTTCTAACTAAGAAAATAAGATTAACCTAATGTTAGTAAATCCAAAGCAAAACAAAGCAAAAAGGAAAAAAAGTTCACGCCACGAAAATGACGCAGATCCCCAAGGGGGGTGGGGCGTGGGCGCTATGTATCCCACTCGCTTTTATTATTAATTTCACAATTTTTAAGGGTGGGTTCCTTTGTTCCTTATAGATTTGGATCCAAAGGCTTACAAGTTTTCAAGATGAAACAAGATCAAGGTATATTGCTCTTGAAGGTCCTAGATGGCCCGAATCTTCAATTTTTCGGCAACACTTCCTCTTACCTGTTCGTTAAAAGTGAAAAACTAGCCACCTTAAAGCACTCAAGTTGCTAGATATGAAGTTAAAAGCATAAAAAATTTAAGATCCTACTTTAGGACTTGAAGATGTGAAATTTTAATAAGCACAAGTACTTAAAGAGAATGTTAGATCTACTTAAAACAAAACTTTAAACACCTAGATCTAGTATTCAACATAATGCACACTTAAACGAATTGCTATTAATTTTATGAAAATGAACTAACTAGCTCAAGCATGCATTGGTAACCAAAGAAAAGTTTTAATAATGGTGAAGGAAAGAGAGAAGAAAGAGAACTCAAAGCTTGGGAATTTTTAGGTTGTGGAGTCCGTTGGTGGAGAGCATAGGGACTATGCTCCTCGGAAGTGCTTGAAAGGTGGAAGAATCTTACTCTATCAGCCACTCCTTCAAGCTAGATACCTACATCAACTTAGAAATCCTTGCACAAGAAAAAGTTAAACGCGGAGGTGTTGCTGGAAGCGGAAAATTGGAAACATGCAATTTATACCCACAATACATGTAAACTAAGAGATCTACAACCATCAAAATATAAGAATGTGAATCAAGCTAGAACAATCTCTTGTCCTACTAGGAGATAGCTCCCTTTGCAGGCCCACGGCTAACCAAACATGCACAAAGAAAACAAGCAAATATTGGTTACCTCATAAACTATGCAATGATCATCCACACACAATAATTCCTGACACCATAGGTTAGGCTTCAAAGCCTTTTATTATTCCAAATAGTAATACAATACAAGAGCAAATCCTGAGCAGCCTTTTGGTCCTCTGACCATGAGAAAGAATGGACCCTGAGCCTGCTTAAATAGCACAAAAGAGAGGGAGAGGGGCGCATTCCTAACTGAAGATGAGATGGTGAGTTCATGAGTAAATCAAGGGATTGAATTGGAGTTCACTCCTTGGGATGGGCGCCACCTCTCATGATATGCGCCCTCCCTCCTTGGGATTATCTCCCATCCAACACCAAGCTGCCATCTCAACAAATGCGCCCTCCTTTTGGTGATATGTCCCCCCCTCATGTGGAGTTAACTCATCGCTCAAGGATTTGATGCCAACGACGAAGATTCAACCTCTAGTTCACTTAGATTTGTTTTCCAATCAACTCTGCCACCACTGCCCGCTAGCTAAAACATGTTTGAGACATGTTTCCATTGATTGTGGGATGTTGATTTTTCCCAATTATTATGTATGTTTTGTCTTTTTCGAGAGAAAATCAATTTTAGTGATAAATAATCACTAATTTTTCTATCAAAAGTAGGTCTAGGGGTTAAGTGGGTGCTCCGAGTTAGAAAACGAGCACCCCCATGGTAAATTCCACCTCCTAACACCACTTTTATGACTTTTATGATTTTTACAATTAAAACATTAAAACAATTCTTTGTTTTTATGGGAAATTTTTGTATTATTATGAAATTAAAATAACCTAGGGGGGACCTAGTGCATGTTCATAAGACTCAAAATTGATGACTAGCATGGTAATATATATTGACACTTAGAATTTAATAATGTCCTAAGGCCTAACCACCAAGACAAATACTCCATCTTTGGAGGATTGAGCAAAAAAATCAGAAATTATAAGTCGCTAAAAAGCAACAAATAACTACCAAGGAAAAAACACTCTGGAGTAACGCAATGATGACTAAGTCCTAGGAAATCCAAGTCTTTTACAAAGGCCATCATGCTACGTCAACTTATTACAAATTCCCGAAGGGGTGTGAACATGCAAATTTTTTTAAAATGGCCAGAATTGGCCTGCATGGACTTCTTAACACTAATTGTGAAAAAAAGACTTGTTCACACTTTGGCAGCTCGCTAAAAAATCCAACTAAGTAAAACTTAGGTGGTAACAGGTACCATGCTACAAACCCCATCCATTATGATGAAAATCGCAAGTCTAATCCTCATACAATATGAGGGGTTACAACACTAACAAGTCAATCAAGTGAACTCCAAAACACTAAGGCCAACAATTACAATTCACTCAAATCTCAAAACTAGTTGAAAGTAGGAACTTCAACATTACAAATTCGAAGGAATTGCAATAGTTGGCAATGGCAAAGACAATGCCTCAAATCTAAATCACAATGCTAGGAAGGAGTTTGGAACAATATAAGATGCATGCAAGCAACCTTCACTAAGGTACACATACCCAAAGAGTAACATGCACAAACATTTAGAAGCGTGCATATAATTGAATGGCTTGTTTCTATTACAACATTCTTGAATATTAATTGGTATTAGCTAAAATCATTAAATCCTCTTAATTGGTATTAGCTAAAATCATTAAATCCCCTTAATTGTTTGCAAATACTTTATTTTAATAATGTTTTAGAATTACTTTATTCATTTTATATGTATAACAAGAGCTACAAAACTAGAGTTAATGTTAGTTTAATTAATAAAAATTAACTTTTTTCTTTTGGAAAAACAACGCTAATTAAATTATCATCAAGAGAAGATAGTTTATGACTAGATAATTTCAAAAACAAATTACCATTGTATGCCTTAAATTCAGTAGAACTCAAGACTTTCCACTGTGGATATTGATCATTTTACCATTGTATGTTTTAATTTTGTACAAAAGCAAGTTGTAAATCTTTAAACATGTTTTGAAAGGAATATTTCAGGAAATTATGTCACATCTAAGATAATATAGAAAATCTAGATCGATGTCTTACCTGTCTATTTATTAAAAATCATTGTTGTCAACAATCCCCTTCAGAATTTCCCAAGACTAAACTGAAAACTTCTCATGTGTAACCATTGTTTCAACCAAAATAAATTTTCTTTGAGTTGGTGCCTTTGAATAGATCAACCCCACATACACCATATACAGCTCTTTGGAAATGGCCTTGTCTTTTCTGAAGAGCATTTGAAAATACGAGATTAATGACAGGTTAAAACGTTTTACAAAAGTAAGGAATGATAAAATGCCAATGCCTATGTCACATATTCTATGAACATATTTTATATCTTCACAGAAGAAAACATCTTCACTTTTACATGCTATTTAGAAGGCTTGCATTTCTTTCAGATAAGAGGAATTTCAATTAAGCTGCTACACATTTATGTTGTAGCAAAATAAACAAAGCTTCCATGACACTTGTTATGCCATATATTGTATGGACATATTAGAACTTATTTTTGTTTTCAGCTTGCTTCACCATTCCAAATTTCTATGGTTACAGATTATATCTATATTGTGATGAGTATGATATGATGCTATGCCATGCCAAAGGATATGTTATGATGATGATATGTTACTAGATGTTGTATTTTGTTGCTTCTACATGATCATGCATATGGTTTTTTTGACGAGTATAGCTAGCAGTATTAGTCATAGGTGTATGTGGGTGAAGGAGTTTTTTATTTATTTATGCACCATGGACCAAAATGACCCTTGGTCTTGCAACAATTATTCCCCCTTCTTCAGTTTCATAATTGGCCATTCCCATTATCCATTACCATTTCACCTTGATTTTGCATCCTAATTGTTACTAAATTGACTTGATGAACTCTTGATCACCCCCTTAGTATTCCCTTCACCACAAGTGCCTCCATGTCCTCATTGTGTCTTGGGCCCACTTGTGTTGTAGTGAATCTTACGATGATTCTGGAGGTTCCCATGTATGCTCCTTGAGGCTAGATGTTATTAACTAGGAAGAGATACCATTGAGCAATTTTTTCCCTCAAACCTAAGACAAGAAGGTTGTTCCCCTATAATGCCTCAAAAAGGACAATTGAAGACAAGCTCCCAATTGAAGAATCTTGTACTAGAAGCTGGTGAAGAAGAAAAATTAGTACCAAGTCCTAAAGAAATCAAGAGGGACTAAGAGAATTGCAAAATCCAACAATCAAAAGAAAAGAAAAAGAAAAATCTTGCAAGGCTTAATTGCATATGCCTTCAGTAAAATCAAGGCTAAGGTTTCCTCATCCAAAGTACAAGAAGAAAAGTCCAAGAAGAAAAGGGGAGAAGATAAAAATCAAAAGAAAGGAATAAAATGGGAGTCTTATTTTCTAAGGTTAAAAGGAAATATCTCATAACACAATCCCTTGTTGAGACACATCCCTATTGTCTGTACTTTGGTGAAGACTGCAAAGGAACCTTGATCCCCACATCTTGAGTCATTAAGTTGATTGAAGGCCATTTCACTTGTCTAACCTTTGTTGAGTCATTCACCTCCACCCCGAAGGAGAACTAATTGTTGCAAGTACTTAGACGTTATTATGGTTATTATTTGTTTATAAATCATTTATCTCGTGAATCCTATCGAGATATTTATGGGGTATATAATCATGTTTGCATAAGTTATGCTATATGATGACTCACACTTATGATCATTGCATTTGGACTTGTAATACAACATCATTTCAAAGCGTTGGAGATCTCAAAATCCTCCTTTCAAAGATATTTAAAGGTCCAGAGTTTCATTGATCAAGTTTGGCCAAGTTTGACTTTTTTCAGCAATTTGACTTGGACAACAAGGCAGTTTGACCTGGTCAACCACACTCGACAACAGAGCATACACATATGTCATCATCACTCAATAATTTCATGGAATTTGGAAGCAAATTGGATCCTTCCTATGTTGTATATATGTACATTTGGACTTTGTGCCCCACTCAAGGAGGGTGAATTGGTGAGGGCGCAATTGGACATAGAGGGTGAATCACATGGTACAAACTCCTCACACTTGCTCTCACCCATCCACTTCAACATTTGACCTTATCCAGGCAACATTGTCACTTGGTCTATTCAACATTTGGAACTACATTAGCTTTTAGCTTGGTCCACACACTCCATTTCAACCAAGTGCGCCCCTCTAGAGGAGGACAACTTGGCCATTGATGTAACAACGCTTTGTAAGGTTGAATCTCAGCCATTCATTTGTAAATCTCATCCTTATGAGATCTTAGTCGTTGATATTTTTAGAATTAGGGATCCATGCCCCTCTTGTTCTATAAAAGAGGAGGACAATTTCATTGTAAAGGAGACAGGGAGAAGAGGGGTAGTTTTGAGTAATAAAAAGACTTCTGATTTTGCAGAAATTTCTCGTGTTAATGGTGTTTGTGGCATTGAATTTTGGCTCTTGCTTTCCTCTGGTTATTTGTCTACAATTTCTCATCTAATTTGAGGTAATATATTTTGTGTTGTTTCATTTATAAGTCTAGAATTTGCAATTGTTATGATACTTTGAAAATTTCTAGTAAGAAACTAAGTTCATAAATCAATTGTTATTGCTTTCATTTCTGGGTTTTGTTCTCTTTAGCCTATGCATCAACCTTTTAACTTGTTTGTTGGTTGCTCACTTACGATTTGGACTATCTGATAGATCTCCATTGCCAAGTTACACTTAGCATGAAGTTGGAGGAGCACAGGGTCTCTAGAGGGCGCCTTAGCTAAATCGAGTTGCATATTGCTCCAAGGTTTCTACCATTCGTGGGGATTTATCTTCAGGTCAAAGAACTAGGAAGGGTGAATCAACTTTATGCCCAACACCTAAGGCACTTGGTCTCTGAAAAACCCATTTTCCTCCACTCTCTTTCTCTCACTTTCTTGTTACCCATTTTACCATTTTACTTGGCTAAGAGGCAAATTTTCTCCTTAAGGGATGAGGGTTATAATATCTTGGCTTTTGGTTTTCTTGGTATATGGTGGATGCTTAAAACTTGTTGTTCATGCTAACATTCTTTGCAAGTGTACTTTTAAACAAGAAGTTATTTTCTATTATATTTGAACATTGTAACATTGTGCAACTAGTAATTTTGAAGAGACTATGATCTACCTCACTACCTTTAAATTATTAGTTGCATCTTGTTGGCATTCAAATAGCATATTTTACAAATTATTGTTCATACTTTCATCTCTACACCTAATAAACAACAATATAATCAAGGTGATTGATCTTACCATTGTGCAAATTCTAGGCTCATTTAGGTTAACCAACTCACATCACTATTTTATTGACCTACTTTTGCATGCTCACTATTGTTATGATATGTTTTATGTAGTCACACTCTTTTGCATGTGCTAATGCTCTAGATTACTAGCATTGTATATATCTTAGATCAAGTAACTCTCAACAAGATCCATATCTTTACTTTTGGTTAGATCTGAAACTATATGTTCACTATGCGTAGGATAAAAGACAACCAAAATGCCTCGCTTTTCCGACGATTTTGGGATAAAAACCAGTCAAAATTCTTGTTGGAAATTGCTATTTTCGCATTTTTGTAATTTCAGTAATTGGGATTGTCTAATCTAGACTAATTGCCCAATTTTAAAACTACCCAGATCGCCAAAATTGCGATCTAAGCACTCCAAATTGAGATTTTGGCAAAAATTGCTCTACCGAACTCCAGTGAGTCGAGGGTGTTTTAGTTAGCGCTTATACAGCTCATGTTCACTATTGCTAGCACACATACACATAACACATTGTGATCACATCTATCAACGCAAATTCGTATTTGGACAAATAATTGTCAATCATATTAGAATGTATCATGTTCCTATTTCGCTCAAAATTAATTTGTGAATACATTTTATTGTTGATATTAGATTTAGCAAATGTGTTTTACTCTTTGTTCAAGAAATGATTAGATGTTGATATTTTATTTTCATGACATGGTTATTATTGACATTGGATAAATGGCATACTAGACATCATTTTGAACTCTTGTGGGTTTGGAGTAGAAGACGTGTTCCAGCGTCTATAAACAACAACAAGGATTTTTCGGTAGGCTTGTAAATTTGCACTTGGGGATCCATTATTGATTTTGAATCAAATAGGTTCTTAAGCGTGGGTGTTCCATTTATTGGGGCAATGTTGGCCAGCGTTGTAACTCATTTCAGTACCCCTTCGAGTAGTATAGCATTAGACAAAACTTGTGTTAAATATAATTGTCATTGATGACAAAAGTATTCATTAATGACAAAAGGAAGTGATGACATAGCATATATGATGATGAAGATACAAATCCACATAAAGGTGCTCTAGTGCCTTCATGATATCACCATTACAATCTGACCTAGTTATATAGAGATTTGTCAATTTGAAGAAATTCTGGAAAATTGCTAGTGTTGGAAAATTGGTCCAAGTGGCCTTGGGGAAATCTCCGTTGTACCTCATAGGTGAATGATAAAAATTATCTGAAACTATCATGCTATAGCTTGTTAAAGAGGCTATCTTACCATGGTCTCAGTTCTCAATGAGGTTTTTTTATGACAAAGTTAAAGACCTGCCAAAACAGGGTTTCAGGTTGTTTTTGCACCAGGGTAGTAAAACTACCTAAGTGGCCTCAGGAAAATGTCCGCCATAATTCATGGTTTAAAGTAAATGCCCACCCCATATGGTCAGGCTGTAGCTTGTTGAATTTTGGTCTCAGTTTGTCTTGAGAGTGTCTGAGGAGGAAGTTATGGGTTTGCCAAAACAGTGGTTCAAACAAATTGCTCCAGTCCAGGAAAATGAAAAATTTGTCGTCAAATTCACATGGCTAAAGAGGCCATTTGGAAATGCCTGCAAGGAGGTGTCCTTATGCTGATAAAATTCATCAATTAGCATGGTCTTGTTCTTTGATTGACTGGTCATCTAATCATGGGTTCAGATTTTCCTCTGGAGTTCACACGTACCAAATACAAGCCTGCCAAAATGAGAAAAATGTTGTTTTATTGTTCAAATGTAGGTTGACAAGGCATTTGGAAATGCCCGCAAGGAGATGTCCTTTTGCTGATAAAATTCATCAGTTAGCATGATCTTGTTCCTTGATGAACTAGCTATCCAGCCATGGAGTCAGATTCCTATTTGGTGCTCTCATGTCGGAGTTTTTGGTCTGCTAAAAATAGAGAAAAACATGGTTATTCATAAGGGGCTAAATATGTCTACAAGAGGGTTTAAAGGATAAGCCCGCAGGGGCTTAGGAATGCCCGCAGGGGCTCAAGAATGCTCGCAAGGGGCCTCCAATATGCCCGCAAGGGGCTTATAACATGCCCGCATAAGGGGGCTAAAGATGCCCGCAAAGGGCTCATTTATGCCCGTGGGGGGCTTATAAGATGCCCGCAAGAGGGCTTATAAGATGCCCACAAGGGGGTTCAGTTATGCCCGCAGGGCTAAGGCTATGCCCACAAGGGCTAAAGTTATGCCCACCGGGGCAAATGTTAAAGCCCGCAAGGGCTTAGGAATGCCCGCATGGGCTTGAAGCACAAAGCTCCCGAGAGCTTTATTATGCCCGCAGGGGCTTAAGGTTAAGCCCGCAAAGGCCTAAGTTTAAAGCCCGCATGGGCTTAGGAATGCCCGCGGGGGCTAAAGAAATGCCCGCAAGGGCTAAAAGAAGCTCGTAGATGGAAGAAGGCCACATGTCTGAGATGAATGACGCCCGTAGACTTGAAGATGATCAATGGAGTTTTTTATTATTAATTAATTAATTAAAAACCTACAATAAACAGAATTACAAATTAAAGGATAAATTATCATAGATTTGAAAAGGCATTTAGATGAAAGGGCATGAACTCAGTTTGAAAAGATGCAATGGTTAAAGGATGAGTTTATATAAACACGCATTTGAGATGGAAGGAAGATGTCTCGGGTGCCCAGGTTGAAGGAGCAACAAGAACAGGCCGAGACCAATGAAGATCCATAATTGAAGGAAATAAGTTCTGGAAATATGAAGAAGACAGAATAGGGTGAAAGGGTGGTGTTAGGGCAGGTTGCAACCTGCTAAGGGTGTTGGTGCATCCAGTCAGTTGCAGCTGAAAAAACAGGGTGTTGGTGCATCTAGTTAGTTGTAGCTGAAAAATTGGGTGTTGGTGCATCTAGCAAGTTGGAGCTTGCAAATTAATTGTAAATATAATTTTGCAGTATTAAAAAGAGTTGGTGGTTTTCCCATTTGGGATTCCACGATAAAATTGTCTTATATTTTCTTTGTTAATACAGTTCTTAATTGTGACAAAATTTAAGAATAGTGAAATACTGATTCACCCCCCCTCTCAGTATTGCTTGATATTCCAACAACTTGGGCACAGAATTGGACTCCACGTACCTTGAGTATATCTAAGACCCCCTTAGGATTCCTGAAACTAACCTATCGACCGTCTTGTCATTGTAGTGCACCAAAAATAACATTCGAAAAAATTACTCTTCACATACTTGGGTAGTCAGGTAATGTGGCCAAGGGTACGGTTGATCCTCCTTGATTAGTGCTCAGAGAAATTGGGTTGGGCATTACTATTGGACTCCGCACGTAGATTGAAGACCTATAATGGCATGGCAGTCCTTTTTGTCCTAGGCCAAATTCTGTGGAGTAATTCTTGTCCATAATCTCATACACATGCTTAAACTTTTACATTGCACCTGTCATGAATATTTGAATGTTCATGGTAGCTACACATTCATACACCAACTTTCCTAAAGTTACCTTGAACTTCATCAAGTTAGGGGACTAGTTCTTGTGAAATCTAGCAACTATTGGTTAGTATTAAGGAAAGTCTTGGGGTTTCCTTACGGTAGTGACACGTTGTGAGGGAGATCTCATAGGTTTTCCAAGTTAGCAGCTGGTTTTTCATTGTAATCACTTCGCTGCTAAGTTGTGCAACAACAACACCATTTACATCATAGTTACATATATCGCCGATATATCCAATATATTGTGATATGACCAGGGTTGTGATATATTGACACATAAAAATCACAACACATACGATATTTTGAATGTGTTGCAACATATTCTGAATTTATTGCGAGTCAAACGAAAATATCGCCATGCTCATAAAAATGTGTGGAATTTGGGAAATAAAGCGGCGAGTAGGGTTTTTGGCAGTGTTATTAGGGTTTTTGGGTTTGGTTCAGTAATCATTGTAATACTAAATGATAACATTAAATTCTTAAAGTAATCATTTTACTTAAATTTTTAACATTGCCATTAATTGTTTTAGGATGTTTGAGTGGTTCCAACCTCATTGGACTTCATATGCAAAAAGTAGAATTTTAGATCCCATTTAGAATTCAACAGATTTAATAGTTTTCAAGCTTTCAAGATTGTAACATTTCCACTGGATTCTATCGTGTATGAGGGCATGTGATTGGCATTTAATCAAGCACATCAACCCCTCTATGTACCTTGACGTTGGTGGTGCCGATTGTTGAACTCCTTGATCATGACCTTAATAAAAATGTGCCCTTCACTCAAGCAAAATCACTTATTAAGCATGTGAAACTTTTTCTACCTTATTTTAACACTTAAATTAGGAAGTTTCATAAAAAATATAGGGTGTTGACTAATGTCCTTTGAGGATCAACTTCGAGTTTCGAGGTAGAGGCAAGGGCTAGAGCCTAGAGGACGGGGGAATAGGGTGCTATTGATGAATAGGATATCAATATCGGAAATGATTTTGATGATATGTAGTTATGGGAGAAGACAACTCACATTGGCTTCCACCTCAGCCCCATTACCTTCCACCATAGCCCAAGCAGTTGGAGCTTCCAGTTCCACCCCAAGCTCATCCAGAGCACTTACAAGCCCACCTACTGCTTCCAGAAGAAGAGTGGTGACCCTTGCCCATAAAAGGGGTAGAGGAAATCGATGATTCCTATTATTTATAATTGTACTATGTAGTATATAGATGCCTCATGAGTCATGATGATTCATTTCATGAGATACATTTATTTTGATCATTTGATGTGATTTTGTATCAATCTATCAGGAACAAATTTCAGGATTTTTAGTTTAGTGTCGATATGTGATCATGATGTACCATTTGACATCTTATGCATCTTATAAATTAGTTGTATTTTCATATTTATGTAGCAACGTGTTTATTTGATGTTGTTGTTGCTTTATATGTTAAAAAAATTGAAAAAAAATAGTTTTTTTTTTAAGTTTTCCGATATTTTCCTTGATATTGTCAATGAGTTATATTTCAGACCCTCGGCGATATATTTTCCAACACGATATATGTAACTATGATTTACATCAGTTGCATAGGAAATATAAATCGATGTCTGGATTACCAGAATCGCCATAATAATTAGAAATTGCTTGACAACAAACCTACTTAAATTTATGCCCTGTCAAAGAATGAAGGAGCCAGCCACATGCTCTCCTTGAAGTCTCCTTGCAAGCTCTCAAGATGTCTGCCTTCTTATCATATATCAATGAAGTCAAAGAAATAGGTGGGCGATTCAGGTTCAAATGTATAAAATCACCAAGCAAGATGCATTTTTTAGCATTGTGGCAGATGTGCTGTACATGTACTAATACATTTAAATCAGTGTACAATGAGAGAATTTCAGCATTGCTTACTGTGATTATCAGGCAGTTCATGGTTTTTCCCATGTAAATATCTCGATTCAAAATCCTTATCAATGAGTCTCAGCATTGACAAAGGACTAACACGAATACCCCTTCTTTCCAACTGCTCATACCGAGGCTTTATACGCTTCTCCAAACTGTAACTGAAATACTGCATCAAAAGCAGGACAAAGAGTGTCAGTGCATATACCCAGTAGTATATGTGCAATAATGTCCATCCTCTTAATGTTGCTTCCAATGATCTTTCACAACCAACCCATCATATCCTTTGATAAGAGAAATTGGCATTTAAGGCATTCTCAATAGTTGCCATCTTTATGCAGGTCCCAGCTATGTGAAATGTTTGGCATTAAGTGGTATTTGAATTTGATCGATGAACTGCTGCAAACATGCACAGAAATAGGGATGGCAGCATATATACAATATAGCATGATGCAAGTCTAGAAAATAAGAATAAAATTATAAATGCAGAAATAAAGACTGAAGGGCATCCCCTTAGCTTCAAAACAGTCCTGAAAGCATGCACAAAATCATAAACTCCAGAGAAATTGCATGTCTCCATAAAGCCACAAAAAAGACAACGAGTGAGGCTTTGAAATGGAACATGTTATACTATGTAAAAGTTCTTTAGATGTTTGCATTGTGTACAGCACAAATGAATACAAGCAGGTATTGGCCAACAATATACACCTACCACATATTGTAAAGCATAATATAAATCCACAGCTAATTAAACTGGTCTTGCTTTGCTAACCAACAATAGCTTATGCATAAATTCTATCTCCAAAAAAGGATGCAGCCTGCATGTCTCTAGAGAACATGAGATAGAATCAATCTGAGGTTTTCAAAGTGAAAATAACATGTTGATAATCTTCTGAAGCTTATACTTGGCAGTGAACACAGAAAAGAGCAAAAAGTGGCAGCCAACAAATTATAACATGTTTTCCGTAGAAGTTAAAAACTTAAAACAGACTGGAAACAGAATTTATCATTACATAATCCAAAAATTAATAAAATGCATTTAAAAATACTAAAAACATTGAAAAAACGTAATAATGCACAAATATTATACTTCCAAAGTACTTATAGATGACCAGAAAAGAGTTCGAATACACAGTTTGAGGGTTTCAAATTGTATAATGTAACAACTCACAACATTCTTTACATTGTGCACCAAAAGACACATATATAATACAAACAACTTGATGAATATGGTTGTCTATGGTTGTCATTGATGACAAGCCATTAATGACAAAGATCAAGCATGATAAGCCAGCATTGATGACAAGGCACATTTGTGGGCATTGGAGCCTGTTATCACACAACTTGTAGTTGCCCCTAGTGGTATCCCATCCGGGACGGTAGAGGAGATGGATAACTAAAGAGGTGACCCAAGAGATGCCATGGTTCCCAATGCAAGGTGGGAGTCACATCAACCGAGGCACTTTTCACTTTAGATCTAGATAAATCAAGACCTAGGGGGAGACCCTATAACCAATCAAAGATGATTGGTCCCAAACAAAGGTTCCTATGGATGAGTAAATGGTAAGTTACAGAAACCAATGCAAGGTAAAGTGGACCTAGAAATTAAAGTATGGTTGAAGGTGGTTTGAGAAATGATTAGTGTTTCAACCAATGTATGATTTAGGCCACATGATTAGTTATAATGACAAGGTATAGTACCATGTGTTACACAAGTGGGTCCTACTTTCTTGGGATATGTGAAATGGCTTAAAGTGGACCCACAAGGTGAAATTAAGGGATGCAATTGGCACTAGAGGATATGTAATGAGTAGATCTATGGATCTAAGTTGAGATTAGGAGTACCCCCTTATTGGATCTAAGGTTTGACACAATCCCGAAGGAGTGCGATTTGCTTAAGGAAGACTAGTGCCTTGTTGGATGGGTTAATGGAGTCAAAAGATATGTCAAAGTGTAGATCGGGACACCTAGAGGTCAAGTCAAGTGGGCTAATTGAGATAGAATGGTTGGATCTTGCTAGATCTAGGATTTCATGAAATGACCCAAGTGGACCACAATCCCTTAAAATAGGGAATGCTATCCCCAAGGCAGATCGTCACAAAATGATACTCTAGATATAGGTTTCAAGGTATGCCCGTTCCAAATCCACTGGAATCTCAACTACCCAGGTCCTAGAAGTGGGCAAACTCAGTCACCCAAGGAAGTGCGACCTTGCTTAAGGAGGGCTAAAAGGTGGATAAGGTGTGTCAAATCAAGTCCAATGGCCACCAAAATGTAGATCCAAGTAGTTTAGGCACTGATCTATGTGGATCTAGAAAATCAAGCCAATCCAAGGGTTAGATCTTACTAGATCTGAGTTTTAAGGTGCCAAGTAATTCAAAAGGGGGTTTTAATCCCTTAAAATGTGGAATGATGCCCACAAGGTAGAAATCACCCAAGTAAAAGTCTAGGGGTAGGTTATCAAGTGTGTAGATTGCAAATCAAATGGGATCTCACCTACCCACATACTAGATCTAACCCAACAAGCCTCTCCAGGGAAGTGCGATTTGGTTCAAGAGGGCTATATTGCCTTGAAAAGTGTGTTAATTTTAACCCAATCACCACCAAACTATAGATCCAACTAGGGGTGGATGCTATAGAGGTGGGTTCTTAAGATCTTTTCAAAAGCAAGGCTAGATCTAAGTAGATCTAAGAAAAACCAAAATTGGGGTTTTGATTAATTAGGGTTTGTGACCAATGAAGAGAGAATGGATGGAAAGAGGCACATACCTTGACGATCTTACCTCAATTGCTTGTGGCCACCTTGCAAATTGATAGCATTCTCCTATGTGTATATTCAAGAGTGAGATCCAAGATCTCCAACCAAAACGTCCTCCTCCAAGATAGCCAAATCGTCCTCCTCCTACAAGACAAGATCAAAGAAACAAGTCAAGTAAGATGATTATGAAAATGATAGAAAGATGTAATAGAAAGCATCAACTATGTCACGAAGATACAATAATGATACTCCCTGTCACAAGATCAACCCAAGAGAGAATATGTGGATCCCTCCAACAATTACCCTCAAGAAATCGCCCTCCTCTCCACCAATTCGACTTTCCTGCAAGAAAACTAGTAGAAGCACCAAAATCCACAATGATACATAGAAGAGATACTGTATACTCAAGATGCAAGAGAATCCACAAGACAAGAGGGATATGCTCCACAAAGAAGTGTTCTATTCCAATATTCCAGAGCTCCAAAGGTGAGCTATACAATAGGGGGTCTCCTCCTTATATAGGATAATAAAGACCAAACCCCAATACCACTTTACAATACTACATCAAATGAGTGGTTGAGATTAAAAGATCTCAATACATGATCAATGGCTAATAATGAATCATAACAATATATCACATGGATCACCCAATATAACGATGACGTCATAGTCTAAAATAGTCATGGAGGGTGACGTCATCCACTAGAGGGGGTAAAAGTACCAAAGCCCACCTCATAATGACTAGGGCATGACATAAGAAGCACATGGTGGGGCTAGGAGGCATCAATCCTTACTAGCTCATCCCCAAGGCACAAAAAAATAATAAAATATGTCCAAGATAATATAAATGATCAAATATGTCCTCAAAATTTGTGACAGACAAGCAATAAAAGACCTCCTGTGATCGCTGTGGGCCTACCCACATGGTGAAAACTGGCTGGAAGATAGTGGGATCACCTTGGAAGACCTCTGTGAAAACCAAATGCCAAAACCTTGCCTCAATTGCCCAAATTGAATTCCTCAGTGACCACTTTATCCCATTTTTTAACTGCCTCGGTAACTGTGAAAGTGCCTCCCAGGGAATCTGCGTTGTCCAACTGAGCCCACCAGGTTCTCCAAAAGGGGGGGTAAATGGTAAAAACAAGTGGCTGGACCACCCCCTCCTCATACAGCGCCCTAGGTGAACTGGCCTCTCATGGCCCCTGCTGCTCAAGCTGGGAAATCAGCCCCAAATCTGGTCAACAAGTGTAAAACTGCATCAATCACTGTCAAAAAGGCTCGGGATTGAAAGATAAGTGTCTCATTGGATCCAGAAGACCCAAATCCACTAGGAATGTGTACTCATACACCATGGGTTGCCCTAATGGGCCAACTGTAGGGTCCACCATATATGGACAGTGCATAATCTGATGATATGAAGTAATAATAAAACCTGCTGAACTGCATCAATCATCATCTGAACCATATGTCCATCATATGATATCATCATCAAGTATGTGGGACCATCAATCATCATCAATAGGTATATATATATGGCCCACATCATCACGGATTCCAATAATATACAACCAAGGATAAATCACATCAGTAGACTAAGACATGCTTCTCTAATCATTCTCACAGCCAAGCTCAAAGTATAACATCCATTCAGTGGCATTAATCAAGTTAGCATATTCCTTTGTTATATAAAATTACTTGCACAATAGTTCAAATGACAAACTCACCCATTGGACATGGTCAAACTGCTAGTGAAGGATGAAGGCTAGGAACAAGGTTGGTCCAAGGGGTTGACTTGTCTAACTTAACTCAAAAATACTTTGGACTGGGAGAAGGGGGAAGCTACAAACTCTGTGCTTGGACAAAATAGCACGGGGAATGGTTGTGCCTCACAAATGGATAAGTTGTTTAGAGAGTGCTTATTCAACTTAGGCATCATGTCTACATCAAGTTGATCCAGGTTCATTAGGATCATTCAATTTCATTTCATGGCCTTTTTGGCCTAAATAACCCTTCGGATCTCAGGTGTGTTGAAAAGCACAACTAGTTGCAACTTGCATCCAGGGCATGTTTTCATATACAGATAAGGTCAGCAATTGTTTAGATATAGCTTTTAAGAACCATTGCTTTTTGGACCTTTCTTATACTCTTTGAGGAGTATTTTTAGTTGTTCATCGCTCTTGCCCCTTTTAGTTTCCATGGGAGAATTTATAAGTTTCCATAAGTAGAACATGAGCTTTCAGTTTTAGCCAACAACATCTCAAGTGACTAGGGGGAGTTCGAGCCAATGCCAAACATCGGGACAACCGATCAGAATGATTTAGGCCTACAATCCAACTCACCAAAAGCAAGTTTTGTCACCAACTTAGAGCCGAGACACTGAACAAACAGGGATGCGGTCCAAACACAGAGGTAGAAAAATGGGGAAGTCCTCAGTATCAGAAAGTCAAATGAGATAGGTCAAGGTTTAAAGTCAAATAGGAAAGTCATGTATGGATGGAGTCAAGTGAATATGGAGCCTACACTAGCAGACAACTGGTGTCAGGAAAGACCATATCTATGTAAGGTGGAAAACCAGTGGGTTTTGTTAAATGACCTAAATGTGCAAGCAATTGTCCATTTTATGATTTATAGTTCATTTTAAACAGTCTGCCACATCAGGAATAATATACCAAGCAGATGCTGTGAACATGACTAAATCAACAAGATAATAATCCACAGTCAATGATAAAATATCCATAGATCATACAACATCATCATAGTAATAAACATCATATACCATCTGAAAGACTGCTGCAATACATCTCTAAGCACTGAACTGAAACTGTATGGGATAAAGGGTCACATCGGTCATCAAATCTGAACTCTCAAGGCTCAGCCTTGACACAAGGTCTAACATAAGTCTGAATAATACACTGCTCTGATCATGAGTGATCACAAAATATACAATCATCATGGCCATGCTCTGAATAATGGAAGCTCTGGAATGAGCAGATATTTACTAAACAAGAATAGTAGCCTTGCTACTATGGTGTGATAACAGAGCCATTGGAACCCATGAACATGTCCTTGGTATGATGAAGATGCCCATGTAGATTTGAAGCCCTTGATGAAGACCTTGATGCCCATTGCTTGCATGATGGCATGATGAAGGCAACCACACACATGTGATGACACTTGGGCACTTACTTGCATGTTATGGGTTGATATTGTGGTGGACACACTTGCTACTTGATGATGGGGTGAAGGTCTGACTTACAAATCCTGAGTGATGCCACTTTGACACCATTATGTGTGGGGTCTTTGACGTCCTATACAAATTAAAGATTTTAAAAATGACAGATCATGTATTTGCAAATAAGCCCGCCATAAAATGATAGCCCTCGTCATGCCGTTTCCAAAGATAGGTGGCACGTCATGTGGTTCCTCACGGTTGATGAAATATGAATTTTTAAAGATTGAAGTACCTCATCTTTTGGGTCAGCCGACCAAACAAAATTAAATTAAATTTTAAATTAAAAATAAAAATGATTTTATTACAAGTCGGCTCTATAATTTTTTTGTGGAAATCTAGTATAAATACCCTTTAAACCTTCACTCTTGAAGTGAAAAAATTCGGACTGTCCAAGAGGAATTTCGGACTGTTTCTGAGGCCAAATTTTTGCAGGAGCAGCAGACTGATTTTTGACAGTGGCAGCAGAAAATTTGAAGTTAATTTTTGTTTATGCTTTATCTTCTCTGAATTCAAGGGTATGGTCTGAGGGTTGCCCCAGTACATAAGAAGAAGAACAGTGAGTTTTGGGGCAGCAGGAGATGGAGCAGCAGTAATCTTTCGAATAATTTGGGCAGCAGGAGATGGAGCAGCAGTAATCTTTCGAATAATTTGGGCAGCAACATGATGAAGATTTTATTTCTGGGCAGCATGCTGATATACTCATGGAAAGAGTAAAGATGAAGCTATCTTTATGACTGAGTTTGTTTGTGGCAGCTGGTGGTTATGTTTGGTTGATGGTTGACATAATGAAGACCCTTTTTATTCATCTCTGATTTCTGGCCAACAATTTGATGTGAATGATACTGGACTACTAAATGCTGAAGTTTAATTCTTGATGATGCTGATATGAACTGTGCTTATGGAGAGATGAAGATAGGGCAGCCAACATAATTGATCGTTTATCTTCTATTTTTGGGTTTCTCTGAGACAAAAAATTGATAAAGATTATACAGGGCAGCTAACTGACAACGAAGAGTTGATGATATGTTGAAATGATGATATTTGTATGGTAGTGATGAGGTTATAAATCATGGACAGAATTGATGAACAATGCTGATGATGTGTATGGATAGACTAATCAATGATGACCTGATATGGACAGCAGTAAATCATCATTGCTTAATTCTGGGCTGATTGAAATGATGATAGAATGATGAATGTATGAATTGGCAGAAGAATAGATACTCGCTGAAGACAGTAATGATATGCTTGATATACTAGTGATGTTGATGATGCAGTTATGAATAGAATGATGTGAATCTGGGCTTGATGATGATCAATGCTGGTGGCAGTTTGAAGATGGAGAAGAGACAAGTGCTGCAGTTGATGACATGACAGAATTGATGACTGGACAGGAAGTGACAATAATGGCATGACAGTATTGACAAGTGAAATATTAATGTACATATAATTTGCAAGTTGGGTCTTGTACAGAAATGTACTCATAAATACAAGCAGGGTCTTGTATCTACTTCTTAGTAGGAGCTAAGAAGAACTAGGCAGGGTCCTAGACAAGAAGTTGGTGCTTCTATTTTTCAGTTGGTGCTGAATTGCCTCACGGTTGTAGCCGTTGAACCAATTACAAAAAGATTTCAAGCTATATTGTGTGTCTCTTGTGCAATGTGTTGATCATTATATGCTTTACTTGATAAATGATTAATGATATAGATTATTGATGAATATGATATGGAAGTGAATGTGTGAACGAAGATATAAGATTGTGATTGAAGTTGAAATTTGGTTTAAGTATAGGCTCACAGATTCACCCCCCCCCTCTCAGTGAGCATTGTGTCTAACAATTGGAATCAGAGCAAGAGGTCACGAGTTCGATACACACTCGGCTCGCGCTGAGGGGAGATTGTTGCACGAAATTGCAAGTAGTCAGCGCTCCCCGGTGTATCGTGACAAGGGACTAATCGCCTCTCGTGGATCCTTGAAATCTGGCAGTGGTGAGTTTACCAATCACCTGCGGGTTTTGGTGTAACGGCAGCCGTACTACTAACAATTGGTATCAGAGCGGGCCTTCTGCAGAAGCCTAACAAGCTTGAAGGAAATCAGTAAACACAAGTGAAGGAAAGCCATGGAGGAAATTCTTCCATTATTCAATGAATCAAGTTATGAATTTTGGAGCTTCAAAATGAAGTATTACTTACAAGGACAAGGGGTTGACATCTGGAAATCAGTTGAAGGAGCAACAACTAAGAACCCACAAGAAAGCAATGAAAAGGTACTGTTATCACCTAAACTGTAGTTACCCCTATGGATGTATCCAGTCATGGATGGCAATAGGGAAGGGCAACTCAAAAGGTGCAACCACGATCACCTCGACCTCCAATATATGGTTGTCATGCCAGTCGAGGCAATCTTCGCTTTATGTTATCTAGCCCAGATAACAAAGGGGGAGACCCGATCTACTCCCGACAGGAGAGATCGAAACCAAGACACCAAATCAGGGTATTTCTAAGTGAAGTTAGGTGTATGGTTTATCCTAGACCTTAGGATGAAGTCACAAGCCAAGTGAGGGGTTCAATGGGTATAGCTTTGGTTAATAGTTGATGTGAGAGTGACTTACAATGTTTGAAGTGAGATCTAGGATTAGTGTACTAGTTCAATGTTGGAAGACCCACTGCCTTGGGAACCGTGTCCAATGCAGGGTAGTTTAGGGGTTGATTGGGGCTAACTAGTACAAATGACAAGTTTGACCATGATGTATGATGGCATCAAGGGTTTGGTTCACCACACTAAGGTCAAACCACAAGTTAATCCAACAATCTAGGAAAGTCGAATTGAATTGGAGAGTAACCAGTGCCTTGGGAATTGGGATAATGGAGTCAAAGTAGGGTTGACTTGTGGTTGAGGACTCCTATAGCATGAGACAAATGGGCAATAAAGGTCTTGATGGATAAGTAGGTCTAGATCTAGGTTTAACCCAAGTGGACCACAATTCCTTAAAACAAGGAATGCTATCCCCAAGGCAAGATCTGACAAGGTGACACACTAGACCTAGGTTTTGAATTATTCCCGTTCCAAATCCGCAAGAATCTCAAGTACCCACGTCCTAGAAGTGAGTTAACTCACTTCTCCAAGGTGGTGCGACTTTACCCAAGGAGGCTGAAAAGGTGGGTTAGGTGGGTCAAGACAAGTCCGATGGCATCCAAACTTTAGATCCGGGTAGGTCAGTCAAGTAGGAGTATGGATCTATAATTTCACGGCAATCCGACGGCTAGATCTTACTAGATCTGAGTTTAAGTACACCTAATGGTCCAAAAGGGGGATTAAATCCCTTAAAATGTGGAATAGGGCCCACAAGGTGAATTTCAGAAAAGTAACAATCTGGGTGTATGTTATTTGATGTGTAGATTATGGATCAAGCGGGATCTCAAACACCCATGTACTAGATCTAGGTCAACTTGCTCAAACTAGGAAGTGTGCTTTGCTTGGGAGAGGCTAAGTTGGCTTGGGAAGGGGTCAAACGGAAGCCAATCCTCACCAAACTATAGATCCGAGATGCCGTGGATGCTATAGAGGTGGGTTTTCAATATTATGCCCAACAACCCACTAGATCTGAGTAGATCTGAGAAAATGTAAAATGGGGGTTTTGAAATATTTAGGGTTTTAACAATTTATGAGCTATGTCAATGGATTGGATAAAGGAAAGAGAAACAAACCTGTGGATCTTACCCGGGTAACCTTGTAGATGCCTTGATTGATGATCTATGCAAACCCGATCAATTTGAGAAGCTTTGAGGTAGTTTTCTATGCAAGCCGATTTGATCCAAGAAGCCAATGCGCCCTCTCTCCTGCACAACAAACGTCAACAATATCAGATTTGATGCATCAAGAGATAAGACTAATGCCACAAGAGAAGTAACAGAAAGATAGCATAGATCACAATGAAGCTAATGATAACCCCCTGATACAAGCGAATGCCAAGAAAGTCGATTTGAAGAAGCCTTGCAAAATCGCCCTTGTTGAAGTCACCCTCCTGTAGACAAACAATGATTTCCAAAAAGATAGATCTTACCACAAATTCCAAATGCTAGGTTGCAATAGACTTTCCAATCACCATCTAAGAACACCAGATGCAAAGGAGACCACAAGAATATTTTTCTATACCAATAATCCAAGAGCCAAAGACTCCTTACAATGAGAGGCCCTCTCCTTTAAATAGGAAGGAGAGGCACCAAAACCCTAACCACTTTTTGAATGAGTGGCTAAGATTAAAAGATACAAATGTCTAATCAATGGTTGAGATGAGCTCAACAATAAAATACATGGATCACAAATAAAATATTATGTAAGTGGACAAAATCGCCCTAGAAGAGGGGAATCCCACCAAATCATGATGACATAATATCATAGGAGGCTTATGGTGGGTCCAAGGGGTAATTTTATCCCTCCTTGGTCAATCCCCATAGCACAATAATCAATAAATAATCATCAATGTACCAAATCGTGCCACCATAGTCAAATCGTAGGCCTCAAAAAGACCTCTGAAATCCACAGAAAGTGCCATAAGTGATGGATGCGGGCCCCGATGAAGCTGAAACTGCTGGGGAAGGTGTGGAGGACCCCGATCTATCATCATTGATCATCCCATGCCATAACATTGCCTCAGTAGCCCAAATCGATTTCCTCAATAGCCATTTCTACCAATCCTGAAATGCCTCGGGAAGCGTGAAACTGCCCCAAACAGCCTCCTGGAGTGCCTGCGCTGTCAAGGTGAGTGCACTAGTGTGTCCGGGAGGGGGGTCATATGGTAAAAACAAGTGGCTGGACCACCCCCTCCAAGCACAGCGCCCTAGGTCAACAGGATAAAAGTTACATCTGCTCTGACAAGGCCTCCGACAGACCAAAACTGCACTGGGATAGCCTACTGAGGCTCAATCATCACTGTAAGTGCCTGGAATTGAAAACAAACTGTCTCATTGGACTCAGAAGGTCCAAATCCATCCAAGATGTGTACTCATACACCATATGAGTCTCTGCATGATCAATATATATATCCAATATATCGGAACAGGTCAAATAATAATAATCTGTAAATGATCAAACACTGCTGTAAACCATGAATCATCATCATAACCCTGTAGATGCTGCACAGAGTCATCATGTATGTGTACATAGACCATATATCATCTATCCATATCATCATAAGGTCCAACCATCTCATGTCCTATGGTTGACCTTGGTCAAACTGGGCCTAACCAGGTCAACATGACCAAATATACCTCAGACCATCATCAGAAGCTGTTGCAAAGTGTCAAAGGTTAATGCATGCTCTACAACTTATTCAAATAACAATTATAACACGAAGTTATCATTACTGGCGATCTAAATCCAAATATATAATGTCATTAATTATTATTATTACTCAGACTAGACTTTCAAGATCATACTCACTTCATAGCTGTGATCAATTTGCTAGTGAAGGGTGAAGGCTAAAATAACTGGCTAGGCTAAGGGATGACTTGACTGACTTAACTTTGTGACACTTTGGCAAAGGGAAAGGGAATACACACCATAGTATATACTGAATGAGCAACAACACGGGGAATGGCGGTGTCTCACAAATGGATGAGTTGTTCAAAGAGGGTTTATTCACCTTTAACCGATGCGCACAATCCATAATACAAATAAGGCCAGCAATTGTTTTGATATAGCATTTAAGTTCCATTGTTTTTTGGGCCTGAAGTTTCCATAGCCTTGATCTATGTGTGTTTATAAACACATTGCATAGATTTTCATTTATTTTAGGCTTTCTGTTGTAGGTGTGTTTTTAAGGCACTTGTTTACCTGAGCACTTCTAGGTGTGTCATGGACAGCTTGTTTACCTAGGTATTTACATTTCCAAAAGATATAACATTTTATTTTCATGGCCATTTTCATTTGGCATGCCTTTCATTCATGTGTGTTTAGAAACACATTGCATGAATGGGCTTTTCATACAAGATATAGCATTTCATTTTCCATATTTTGTATTCATGGCAGCACCAAAAGTTTCAGGTTTAGCCAACACAACTTGAGTGACTAGGGGGAATTCCAAGGAACTCCAACTCACCATAGGTAAGTTTTGTCACTAACTCAGAGTCGAGACACAATAAACAAGGAAGCTCATCCAATACAGAGGCTATAGTGGGGGAAAGTCCTCCATGCCACTAGTCAAGTAGTAAGTCAGGGTGATAAACTAAAAGGTAGGCAATGGACTCATGTTAGATAAATTATTGGATTGCCAAAGGTCTCCCCATGACAAAACTGGCCTTGGGTATAAAAAGGTAGAAAACAATCTAGAAAAAGACAAGTGGTCTCCAAAGACTCCAGAAGCCGGTCCATCAATGACCAAGGATGCATCCCATATACCTGCACATGACAACAAAGAAGTTGGAAGATCACTAATGACTCATGAAGCTGGTCTCACTCATCAAAGCAATTCATTTGGAAGAAGAAAGACAACTCCAAGCCAAACATCAAGATCCCATGAAAGAAGAAGGGTTGGAAGCCCTAATGATAAAGTGAGATGTTGGACATGCAATCATTTTGGACATGTGGCTGCAAATTGTCACACATTAAGATGCTTCAATTGTGATAGTGTTGGCCATAAAGCCAAGGAGTGTGCAAGTCCAAGAAGACCATTCATGAGGAGTGTTGTCCGCCAATCTGCACACCAGCAGCAGAAATATTTTGAAAGCTGTCTTTTCACTACAAGTGAGAGAGGTGTGGCCTTGGGGGCAAGCAATGAGCCAGGTACTGTCACCTGAATCCCAGCTCCTCCATTTAGGCAAACTCCTAACGAAGCCAAGGGGGGTAGTCCCTAAAAAAGAGTTGTCTAAGGCTCTTGTGTGTTTAAAATGTTTTTGGTGTTGTGATGCGGATGGGTGTTGTTTAGGAGTTTTTCGGAATTGAAAGACACAAAATACTTTAAATGAGACCAAGATAACGCAATCCACGTTGCAACAGAAAATAAGAGATACACTTGAACAGGAAATAAATCACTCTTTACGCAAATTAAAACAAGTACTCCAATATTGATATTTAAGCAAATAAAGTATATGATAAAGGACCAGTGCCTTATGGAGTCAAATATAAAAGTGATTGTAAAATGCTTGATACAAGTGTTTAAGATAAGAGTTTGTGAGAACGTTTTGCAGCTTATCTTGGTAAATTTAAGATTTTAGTAGTCTTGATTATTATGGCTAAGAACAAGGTATCAAAAGGAGTGGAACCTTAACCAATAAAAACATTGGCAACCTTTTAGGTGATAGGTCGGGAGCACCCAGATTGCAAAGAGGGCAAGTGTGCTTGCGGCTTGACCGCCCTCGAGTCTGACAGTGGATTCCCGGCACCACCTCTTTAGGAAGAACTCAGTAATTTTGTCTTGGTTGGGGTTTGGGGTAAAAATTTTAATTAAAGTTATCACTTGTGAATTAACAAGTCTTCCACCTTTCTGAGTACTAGCCCAACCGTTTCCGGTTGGCAGAGCATACGGGTGTAGGACGGAAACCAAGATAAATTAATTAAAAGGGAAATATGGGTTGAAAAGTTTTATTTTTAGAGCACTTTGTTCAACTCTCTGACAGAGAGCGCTCTTGACTTGATCTTATGACCACAGTTCAAGAGACTTGCTAATTAACAAATGCCTAATGCAGGGAAAAGATGCAAGACTAATAATGCCCTCCGATAGAGGGTGCTCTTGACTTGGATTTGGCCAAGTTCAAGAGACTTTGGTTCGTTTTAAGAAGCAAATAGTAGTTGTGTTGTAAAAGCAATAATTTTCAACTTGAGATGATTAAACAATGTAATAGATTGGAAAGATATGAAATAATGCTTAACAAAACTATCTTGCCAAATAAAATAAACTTGAAAAAATCTAGTGTTCTACCACACAAATTCTAATCTAAAAGTGGGATCAATCTCCGAACAAGATCAACCACTAGAAGCCACCAGTCCTGGAAACCTTTCAGCTAGCTGGATGTCCACAAGAAGCTGATGGGGGAACGAGAAGCTACCACAAGGCTATGTGGCCTTCGGGATGCAATCCCAAAGTTAGCTCTTCTCTGGTCAAGGTTTGGAAGAGAAGTGACAAGATAATATTAAACAGAAAATGAGTCTAATCTACCCAAGAGTCTCTTTCAGGTCAAAGACTGTACTCGGGAGAGCATGGGGGTAAGTAAATCGGAAATTATAAAAATGACTTAATGAAATAGAAACTAATCTAAGAGCATATCTAGAAAATCACACCACTCAATGAAGACCACAAAACTTCCCCAAATGGGGGAAGTGAAATGTGGGGGCTTAAAAACCCCACTTGCAACTTTATTATGAGAATACAATTGCCCTTGGGAATGAAACCCTTGTAAGGACTTTGAAAGAAATAACTAGAACACTCTTATGAAAATGAAAGCTTGTAGCCCTTAATGCCTTTTACAAAGAATAAGAAGATGTATCTTAGAATGTGTCTTTATGATACTCGATTTCCTCTTCTCTCTTTGGTTTAATCTTTTGACTCAAGAAATCTTTCTCTTCCCACAATCCTACCACAAGGATAAGCCAATAAACTCATGCACCCATTAGCATTAGAAAATCAACAAACTTCGAAACTATCAAGTCCAGTTTTGCAAAATAAGACTAAAACATAAAAGAGCATGAGATTTTGACTTGAAATGATTAGTATGGTAAAACGGACCAGCAAGCTAAAACGCTCTAAAAAATGGTGGGAATGAGAGTGCAACCACAAGATCTTACACTACTTGATATGCCAACTTGTTTACCTTTAAAATGAAACTATAAACTTTTAAGGAAAGAAACTAGATGCAAGTCCTAATGCTACTTTCAAAGCATAAACTAGAAACTACTAAGTAAAAATGTTGAAGATCTAATCTAGTGACAATGTAAGTGCAAAACTAACTATAGCTAACAAGAAACTAGATCCTAACTATGCAAACCAATTATCAAATAACTAAGTATGAGACCTAACACTAACTACCACTAACACTTGTTTGTTTTTTGGTGTTTTGTGTTATGTTTTAGGGCTAGAGAAGATGGGACGAGAGGGAAGGAGGCACAAAAAAAACGAATGGGAAGAGAAGGTATGGGAGATGGTATGAGGAGAGGATGGTTTGGAATGGGATGAAAGGGAGGAGATAGGGAAAATGGAGATGAAAAGAAGAGGAGTTTTGAAAGGGGACGAGAGCTAAAAGGAGGGCAAAACGAATGGGAAGAAGAGTAAAAAATGGTAAAACGAGAGCAAAGAAGGGAATGGCGAATGGGATGGAGAGAAGAGGCTAGCAAAACAAGCAAAGGGTTTTCAAGTGGAACACTTGAGGGTTTGAAACACTGTCTTGGAAATCTTCCGGTTAACCGATGATACGCCGACAATAAGTGTTGAAGAGAGCACAAGGGAACAAATCCCAAGCTATTCCCCAAGGTTGAAGGAACTTCAACCTTATGGCAAACTAATCTATGGCTTGAAAAGACAAACAACCAACCTTGGATCAAGATCTAGAAAGGGTTTCCACAAGATGGAGGTAAATCAAAGTAACTAGGAACCAATTTTAAGAATATTTTTGATAAATGGATGGATCTTTGAATCTAACACTTTATGCTGAAATCTTGATGTTGTGAGATCGACTTTGGGAGATCCTGCAATGCACGAATGTTAGGGAAAAAATGGTTCTTTGAAGAGATGGAGGAGACAGCCTAGTTCCAACTCCTCTTCAAACCTATGAGATCTGCAAAATGTATCACTTACAAACAAGTTTGGTCAAATATAGTATGCAAAGTTGAAAGGGACAAGAAGAGTGTTAGTATTTCCGACTACAATCCACTACTTCCAAATCACAAGCAACCCAACATCAATGGAAAAATTGAAATCAAATGCCCATCCTATGGACTTTAAAAAGTCTTCTAAGCTTTAAAAATTTGATCAAAACAAGGAACATGTAAGCAAAAACATGGAGCAATATGACCTTGATTAATTTGAAGTAATTCCCATGAACAAGATCAACACACCATATGGACCTCCAAAGCCACTTTATTTCAATTAGCAAAAGCTATAACACATATACAATTTGGCAGAGTAAGTTTGCCCAAAATTCTCCATGAGATAATAACCCCAAAGGGCCTCTCTTTATAGTAAAACTAGAAGCTAAAACCCTAGGTCGAATTGGCATAGACATGTAGGTCGAATTTCAATCAAATCCAAGCTTGGAGAGCTAAACAAAGGATAAACTCGAGTTGTTGGTTGGTATGAGTGAAGAGGTGGCAAACTCGACTTCATTGAGGCATGGGAAGTATCACTGAACGAATAGACATGCCACAACAAGGATTGACGTGAGGATAAGGTAGGAATGACGTGAGCTTGAAGGAGGGGTGCGAGTTAGATGGTGGGTGACAAGTGGAGTGGAAGTAGGTACTAACTCGAATTGCAAGAACCCAAGCTATGGTGAGTCATGAGGGTGCCTACCTTAGCCTGAAATGCAAACCAACCAACCCATCTAACACTTGACAACACACTAAATCAATTTTTGCATGAAGGAGGGCAAATTGGTTTAGGGAGATCTTTTGCTGGTGACTGGATAGTTGACTTAAGCCACTTGGAGTTGATTGGAATCCTCATAAATGTCTATTGCCATGTCATTTAGCCTTTTATTTTAATCAAATTGATTAATTTTGGAGAGATTTGGATTATCTCCAAAATATTCAATTTTATTATTTTAATTAATAATTTCTCTGTAAATGACTTTTTAGAGAAAATATTAATTATGAGGCTGAATTGACATCCGAAAGTTGGGTTTAGCTGCTCCACGGGTCATGTGTGATTTTTGGCTTATGAAACGAGCCATCAAACACTAAATTCGGACCCCGGATGACTGACATATTACAGACTCAAATTTCTCTATTTAAACTATAGAGAAATTTAATTAAAATTTAAAAATAATTAAAAAATTAAAAACCCCAATTCCGACGCGTCCGGTAAAAAATTTTCGAAATTTTTTTCTGGGGGTCCTAGAGACTTAGGACATTACCAGAACCTATTCTAATAGTGTCTAGTAGGTTTATACATTATAGCTGGACCCTAATAACCCCCCATGGCAAAAATTTCCAAAATCGGGCATTCCAGCTTTGGAGGAAGCAGGAGAAAAACCAAGAGATTATATCTCGCCTGAAGCAAAGTATAATCTGACGGTGAAAAAACTCCCTGGAATACCTTAGTTGTTTAATCCAGTCATGGGGGACCGAGCCACTCAGACCCTACTAGCACACTTTGTTACAAACCCCATGGGGCCATGGTTATGTCGACTCAAAAAACAAAACTGGCTAGACCCAAATATCTGAAACCCAGATACTCTGGAAGTGAACACTGATGTGTTCCAACACTGGCAGCTCAATGAGGTTTCAACTATTGTACAAATCGGTTGATAACAAGGAGATTAACATACAACTCACCAAGCAAAGCAAATGAAGAGGATGGAACAAGCTATGAAAAGACTGAGATCAAGAAGAAAGTATGGGTGAAGAAAAATGAAGTTGATGAAAGTGGCTTCCATATGGCAAGTCATACTTGAAGTCTTCTAAAGACTTTGAGTATGCCATGAGTTCATCATTGGAGAATGAACTCAAATGGCTAATAAAGAGTCTCCAAGATACAATCAGGTCCAAGGATCGCATAAATCAAGATATGCATGTGTGAGGGGGAGTGTCTATTCTTATGAAAATGTGAAAGATGCCAAATAATGAAGCTCAGAGAGTAAGTGCATTGTGATGGTTAATCTCCACTGAAATATTCTCCAAATCTTATGTGGTCCAAAATCAAACTTCAAATCAAGTATGAGGATGATGTCTTGTGTTGCATACACATTTTCGATGATGATGTAGATTGAAAAATATACAAATATAAGAAGTGTTTAGGAATGAGTGTTGAGGACCAAGATCAGAGGCACTTTCAAACAGGGATCATGAACAATGGCTAATGGCAGCAGTAAACTTGACTCTGGGCAAGTAATGATTGGATATAGTGACAAAGTGAATGAAAGCACTCAAGCAAAGAATCAAGTCCAAGGGACATGGCATGATGTTAGGGAGAGCATAAGTATACCTTTTCTTGAAATAAAAAGCTACAGGTGTTACAATTTGATTCAAGATTTAGAGCAGGAAATCTGAGCTCAAGCATCCAAGGAAGAATTTATGGCATAAAGAACAGTGAGAGTATTTCGGGCTAAGTCTAATGCAAAGAAGTTTCTTCATTGATGAGCACAAAACTAAGGCAGCTACAGTGAATGTAAAAAGTTGAAGTTCTAACTCTGAAATGCAATCATCTCTGAGACAAATTTTCAGTGGATTAGAAGAAAGATACAGCGCAGGAGACCTAAGTAAATTCAGAGTACAACAACAGTCATAGTCAAATCAATTATGAAAAGTTTTAAGTTGTTGTTTTAACCTCACGTTGAAGCCAGCAGAAGTATCTCCTATATGTACAAATTGTATTGCAGAAGTGAACAATGATGAGCAGAAAAATTTGACCAACAGTATCTAGTCTGAGATGGATCTTTGTAAAAGCAAGTGGCAGAATTCGTGTTATGAAGAAACCCCAGGCATGAAGATTGATTAGTTGGAGCAAGATGAAGTCTTACAATTATTAACAAGATTCGATAAGTCCAAATTCTGTGAATTTTTTTTAAGACATGAAAGCCATACCAACAAGCAAGGTTCTAGGGGGAGCATGACAAATATTTATACATGCTTACTCTGATTTTTGGACTCAAGAACAGCACCAGAATATCATTGGAAGAATTTATTTTGTTTTTAATGACAAATTGAGATATGGGAGAAATCTGAACTATGTAAGCTCAGTTTGCAGAAGTATGATCTTTCTTAAAAAACTGAATTGAATAATGGTCCAGGGAAGAATTGTTGTTGGAATGCTTCAGGAACAAAAATACTCAGTACAGAATATTTATGATGACTTGTCAAAGATGCTGGACTATTTTGATTGATAGCAGACCTTATGGTGAGTATGTGGACTAAAAGCTGATTGAAGATATGATAAAACTAAAAGATGCTGATCAATGTACAAGATATGCAATAATGCCAAAAATCTATAGACAAGCTCTAGCTTGCTAAAAGATCTTTGAGAGGTTTGGTTGAAGATATATTCAAATTAAAAAAAAAGGGTCATGTTTCTGTGGTCCAGTATGAAATCTATACAAAGTCTCCTTGGGAAACATGGCAACCTGGAGCGTCAGGGAAATTTGACGGTGTATGGCATATGCTTATGAATTTATTGAATTGATGCATGTCCATGAATTGAGAAGAAAAGCAATAGTGCAAGAAGGATGATCTCAACAGCCATGTGTGAGATGAATCTGAAAGAAAGGAAGGACAAATTTCAAAACTATTTGGAGAAGATCAGATGTGTTTATCAGTTAGGGGGAGCATTTGTGAAAAAGCTTGAAGATGGCAAACCCTGAAAGATCAAATTCAGAGAATGATCTTATGAGAGCATACATCAGAAATTAAAATGATGAATTCAAAGCTAATTTTTTTGGGGGGGCATTGTGAAGCCTTAAATGGCTACTCAACCCTTTGTCATTAATGTCAAAGGGGGAGAAGAAGAACTTGGGTGGTTGCCATCAATGACAAAGGGGAAGATTGATGAATATGGTTGTCTATGGTTGTCATTGATGACAAGCCATTAATGACAAAGATCAAGCATGATAAGCCAACATTGATGACAAGGCACATTTGTGGGCATTGGAGCCATTGGAACCCATGAACATGTCCTTGGTATGATGAAGATGCCCATGTAGATTTGAAGCCCTTGATGAAGACCTTGATGCCTGTTGTCCACCAAACTGCACACCAACAGCAGAAATCTTTCGAAAGCTGTCTCCCTCACTGGAAAGTGGGGAGAGGTGTGGCCTTGGGGGCAAGCAATGAGCCAGGTACTGTCACCTGAATCCCAACTCCTCCGTTTAGGCTGACTCCTAACGAAGCCAAGTGGGGTAGTCCCTACAAAAAGTTGTCTAAGGCTCTTGTGTTTTAAAATGTTTTTTGTATGGGGTGATGCAGATGAGTGTTGTTTAGGAGTTTTTTGTATGATGATGAGAACACAATTAAACACGCAATCCACGTTGCAAATTTACAAGATACAATTTAGAAGATGAACAATATACTTTGACTTAGAATTAAAACAAAGCATCCACAAGATAAAGATCAAACAAATGACAAGGACATATGGTCCAGATTCAGAAGATACATAAGAGTTTTTAAAGACCAGTGCCAAATGGAGTCGAAAGAAATGCTTGTGATGCTGGAAAACGTAAGTCTCAAAGTAACTGTTTGTGAGATCGTTTTGAAATTGTTCTTGGTAAATTTTAAGTGTTTTAGGTGTTCTTGATTATTAGGCTAAAACCAAGGATATCAAGAGAGTGTCCGGAAAGACAATATCAAGTGCCTCCGTTCAAGGACATGTCGGGCCACCCAGTGCTCTAGCCAAGTCGCGCAATGCTAACCAGCAAACTAGAGGCTGAACATGGAACCCCAGCGCCCCCAACTAAGAGATTACCCACCGAACTTATCTTATCGCTCAACTCCAGATTGGTTGGTTATGGGGGTGAAAGTTTTATTAGTTATCACTTATGAGCTTAACAAGTCTTCCACCTTTCTGAGTACTAGCCCAACCATTTCCGGTTGGCAGAGCATACGGGTGTTGGACAATCAACCAAAAGTAAATTTATTAGGGGGAAATGTGGGTTGAAATATTTTATTAAGTTAAGAGTGTCATATCCCAAATTTGGTATTGGGTCAAAATGGCCTAATCACATTGGCCCTATTCATTAGAGTTTGTCAAATTGATGCTAAAGGTCAAATAATTGCCAAGGAGGAAAATTACTAGTTTCCTAGGTTTGGGGTGGAAGCTTTGGGATTTGGAATAATGGGGATAATAAATGATGTTTGAACATTAGAATGGCATAAATATTTAATAAAGGAGATAAATAAATATATACAAGTGAAAATCAAAGTGGCATTTCATCATGAAGACACATGGAGGAAGTGGGACCCACATATGGCTAGATTTCCCCACTACACTTGGCATCATTCTCTCACCAATTCGAATTCAAGGTGAATGGTAACATACTTGGGGGAGTCCAAAAGGTATTATTCATTGCATTACTCATCCAAGGTCGAAATATAGAGGAGGAGTAACTCCCATGGAAGAGGAAGAGGCAATTTGGAGCTAGTGAGACACTTGGGCTAGATTCCCTAGCTCTATGACAACAATGATGAAGATGCTATGACACCTATGACACAAATCAGACCTGAAGGCTGACATATGACATATATGACATGTCAGGGCTAAAAATAGACTCCAAGAGGGCGCTCAAGGGTGTTAGGGCAGCTAAGATGCTTCCACATGTGATTTGGTGGAAGTGGGAGACTAGGAATTGTTGTACAAGTGGCGTTCTTTGGAATCTCTTCCCAACTTGAGTTGGCATGAGTCTCTTGGAAGGAATTCGACCCATGGAGGACATTAGAAGTTTATAAATGTCAATAACAAAGAATGAAACCAGCTTTTGATCATTTGTAGAATTTGCAATTGCATTTGTGAAGAGGGAGAGCTAGTGGATGACTAGTTTCTTGCCTTAGCCAATTTCGAGGGTGAAAGATTCCCATCCAAGTTGGTAATTGGAAAGGCCATTCAGACCTTTCATTTGGAGCTTTAATGGAGTCTTTATTTGCAGGTGTAAGCTACAGGGCAGCTCATGGTTTCTTCTATTGCAGCTCACTCCTTCAACCATTTCCAGTTTTGATGGCATATTCTTGATCCTTGAGGGAGGGCGTTTTTGGTGAGCTATTGTACTCTTTGGGGAAGCTTTTAATGCCCCATTTATTTTGTAATATGAAGTAAATACTCTGTTCTTCATCTCCAAAAAGTTTCAGGTCGAAATTCCAAGTAGAAATGTATAAATCTCATTTTTAATGGAAGAACAATGCCATTTCCCCACTACCTTGTTGTGAGCCAATGTATTGATGATTATTTCGAATGAATGGATGATTCTCTGATATATTTGTGATAAATATACTGCCATGGATGTCTTCTACAAGTTTCATGTACTGTACTTGAGCATTTGAAGCATTTTTACTCAGTGTAGTTGTATTGGGAGGTGAAATAGTGCCATTTCCCCAAGGGTCGAATTGGGGATTTTTGCAGTTGAATGGGAGAGGGTGAGAACAGTTGTAATAATCCATTAATGGTGCATATGAGACTTTAATAACATACTTAACACATTAAATACCTCTGTTCATAAATTTGAGTGGGTTTGGAGGCATTTGGGAAGCCATTTTCATTGTTTACCCCAGGGGGATTTGAACCCCAAATTACTAGTAAAATTGCATAATTGGTCCAGAATATTAAGAGAGTTTGCAGAGGTCTTTTGGTGGCCATATGTCATCCATAAACATCATATTCAAGTTATAATATCATTCATACACCTTCCTTGAAGATTTGAAGGCATTTGGAGTCAATTTGAGACCTAGAGACCAATACTAGTCAAAGGAAAATCACTAGTAAAGTTACCTACATTGATCAGAATTGAAAGAGGATTTGCAGAAGTATTTTAAAGGTCCAAAGGCATCCCTGAAACACATATTTATGTTCTAATATCATTCATACACCTTCTCAGAAGATTTGGGATCATTTGGGGCAAATTTGGGACCTAGAGATCAAAACTAGTCAAAGGTCGAACAAGGGAAAAAAAGTGGAAAATTGCCATTTTAATAAAATTCCTAATAAGGGACATTACAGTGGTATCAGAGCATGATCTTGGCACCTTATGTGGTCTAATATTCATGAGGAATATAATTCAGGTACCACCATTAGATATTGAAACCAAAAGTGCTTTTGTTGAAGAGGAAAAAAAAAAAAGGTAGGAGAAGAAGAGCAAATTTTTTGAGGAAACTATGACTAGGGATGAAAAGGGAGCCTCATATGATGGTGAGGAGCATATAAAAATTATGAAAACAATATGTGAAGATATGACCAAGCAACTTAAGGAAGGATTCGAATTGTTTTCTATCGAACTTGTGGAAAAAATTATTGATTTTAAGGAAAACAAGGGGCAAAATGCATCAGCTTGCTTTAAGGAGCAAAAGGAAGAGACATCACAAGAGCATGAAGAAGATTCTATTGAAAATATGGAAGATCATTTTGAGACACCTTCTAGCTTAGACATGAACCAAAGAGCATCTACTGATGGATGCTTAAACTATGAAGGAGTACCTACTGATGGGTGCTCACACCTCTATGTTGGTGACATAGAGATCACTTTTGAAAGTGTTTCTACAAGTACAAGTTTCATTAAGCATGATAATGAAGACCTTGTAGCAGTTGAAGAAGAACCAAGATCAACTTCCCCATCACCACTTGAGCTTCATGAAGTTGGTCCAAGCAAAATTGAAGAAGATGAGGAGGTTCATTTGCAAGAGCCTCATTTTCTTGAAGGGTCCTTAAAGATGAATGAAAATAAGATCCAAGAGTCCCTCAGCATTCTCCATGACACTCAAGCATTGGTGTCAAATTCTTGTTGGAGAGCTACTTCATTGGAGGAAACATCCTTCCTTGAAGACATGGAGAAGATTCAAAGAGCAATGTGCCACATCAAAGGTAATTTCATGTCTTTGCTTTTTGATAGAAACCATTTGTTTGAGCTTAATGAATTGTTACATGATGCATACTTGAAGAATAATGAGGATATTCATAAGCTCACAATTCAAAATGAGCAACTTCTTGAAAAGTTGCAAGATACTTGTTTTTCCTCCTATGTTTCAGATTGTCAAATGGTAGATTGTTTGGAGGATTCTCATGACATGGTGGATCATGAGAAATGTGAAAATTTGAATGTTCTTGATGTGTTTGGAGATGAACTTGAAGAGATCCAAACACTTGATGTGGTGGAAGAAGAATTTGAATTGCCTATTGATGAAGGTTGTGCAATTTTTAAAGAAGAGCATGATTCATCTACATTGGAACCAAACTATGACAAAGAGTTCACACTTTTGAAGGAGCTGCATGATACTACCCATATGGATCCTCCCCATGATGAAACTTCTGTACTTTTTTATCATTTGGGTGATTTGGTTCATTCTCCTACATCCTACAATTCCATGTTTTGCAACATTAGTCTCAATGAAGTATGGGTGAAAGGGTTCTTTTTGATGGTGCCACATGAGGAGTATGATATGGTTGGAGCACATTCTTATTCACATTTGCAGCAGCATACTTTATTACTTTATGATGATGCACATCTACATGGATGCACCTATGATATGCATTTGAGTCACTTGAAGACTCATGGTTTTTCTTGCTCAACACTTGATTCATTTGATGTTGGAGGAACTTCATCCAACACTTGGGTGAATAGATTTATGATTGGAGAACATTTTTGTTGGAAGCCACATACTTTGCTATATCTTTATGATGATCACATTCAGGGATGTATGGGTGAGACTTCTTTGAGTCATTTGAAGTCTCCTTGTTTTTTCTGCTCATTATTTGGTTCAGATTTTAGTGGAGATTCTTCATTCACTTCTTGGATGAAAGAATACATGGCTGAATATTTTGATGCATCTCACATCCTTTTGGAGCAGCTTTATAGGACATGGGATCCTCACCTATGTCATTGGAGCAGATTTGATTGGTCACTTGAAGCTTGTATGCACTTGGAAAACGGTGGTCTACTTGCTTGGAGGTATAAGCACTTTCATGATTCTTTGATGAAGCACCTCCTTGATATTAATTTTCATTATGTAGTTATGTACTTTGATGATATATATTTTGTACTCATGATGTTTGGAAGAATGCATACAAGAAAATGGGATCCAGGAATCCTCTTATATGATGGTATGGGTTGGAGAGCACTCTTAATTGTTCGGGTGCAATACAAGCAATGGGACCCTGGAATAATTTTTATCTCATTGGTTTCAAATTTTTTGGGGAAACAAGCAGTATGGGAGATGGATTTCCCCACTTAATAAAGCGATTTTTATCAGAGTAGTGCAGCATCAAGCATGTTGGTTCCTCTCTAAAATCTTCATGGAAACTCAAAGACTCAAGGTTGGGCAATTCAATGGCAACTTCAAAGAATTATGCAGAAAGCAGGTTCTTCAACACCCATGTTTAAAATTGCTTGAGGACAAGCAATATTGGGAAGGGAGGATTTGTCATATCCCAAATTTGGTATTGGGTCAAAATGGCCTAATCACATTGGCCCTATTCATTAGAGTTTGTCAAATTGATGCTAAAGGTCAAATAATTGCCAAGGAGGAAAATTACTAGTTTCCTAGGTTTGGGGTGGAAGCTTTGGGATTTGGAATAATGGGGATAATAAATGATGTTTGAACATTAGAATGGCATAAATATTTAATAAAGGAGATAAATAAATATATACAAGTGAAAATCAAAGTGGCATTTCATCATGAAGACACATGGAGGAAGTGGGACCCACATATGGCTAGATTTCCCCACTACACTTGGCATCATTCTCTCACCAATTCGAATTCAAGGTGAATGGTAACATACTTGGGGGAGTCCAAAAGGTATTATTCATTGCATTACTCATCCAAGGTCGAAATATAGAGGAGGAGTAACTCCCATGGAAGAGGAAGAGGCAATTTGGAGCTAGTGAGACACTTGGGCTAGATTCCCTAGCTCTATGACAACAATGATGAAGATGCTATGACACCTATGACACAAATCAGACCTGAAGGCTGACATATGACATATATGACATGTCAGGGCTAAAAATAGACTCCAAGAGGGCGCTCAAGGGTGTTAGGGCAGCTAAGATGCTTCCACATGTGATTTGGTGGAAGTGGGAGACTAGGAATTGTTGTACAAGTGGCGTTCTTTGGAATCTCTTCCCAACTTGAGTTGGCATGAGTCTCTTGGAAGGAATTCGACCCATGGAGGACATTAGAAGTTTATAAATGTCAATAACAAAGAATGAAACCAGCTTTTGATCATTTGTAGAATTTGCAATTGCATTTGTGAAGAGGGAGAGCTAGTGGATGACTAGTTTCTTGCCTTAGCCAATTTCGAGGGTGAAAGATTCCCATCCAAGTTGGTAATTGGAAAGGCCATTCAGACCTTTCATTTGGAGCTTTAATGGAGTCTTTATTTGCAGGTGTAAGCTACAGGGCAGCTCATGGTTTCTTCTATTGCAGCTCACTCCTTCAACCATTTCCAGTTTTGATGGCATATTCTTGATCCTTGAGGGAGGGCGTTTTTGGTGAGCTATTGTACTCTTTGGGGAAGCTTTTAATGCCCCATTTATTTTGTAATATGAAGTAAATACTCTGTTCTTCATCTCCAAAAAGTTTCAGGTCGAAATTCCAAGTAGAAATGTATAAATCTCATTTTTAATGGAAGAACAATGCCATTTCCCCACTACCTTGTTGTGAGCCAATGTATTGATGATTATTTCGAATGAATGGATGATTCTCTGATATATTTGTGATAAATATACTGCCATGGATGTCTTCTACAAGTTTCATGTACTGTACTTGAGCATTTGAAGCATTTTTACTCAGTGTAGTTGTATTGGGAGGTGAAATAGTGCCATTTCCCCAAGGGTCGAATTGGGGATTTTTGCAGTTGAATGGGAGAGGGTGAGAACAGTTGTAATAATCCATTAATGGTGCATATGAGACTTTAATAACATACTTAACACATTAAATACCTCTGTTCATAAATTTGAGTGGGTTTGGAGGCATTTGGGAAGCCATTTTCATTGTTTACCCCAGGGGGATTTGAACCCCAAATTACTAGTAAAATTGCATAATTGGTCCAGAATATTAAGAGAGTTTGCAGAGGTCTTTTGGTGGCCATATGTCATCCATAAACATCATATTCAAGTTATAATATCATTCATACACCTTCCTTGAAGATTTGAAGGCATTTGGAGTCAATTTGAGACCTAGAGACCAATACTAGTCAAAGGAAAATCACTAGTAAAGTTACCTACATTGATCAGAATTGAAAGAGGATTTGCAGAAGTATTTTAAAGGTCCAAAGGCATCCCTGAAACACATATTTATGTTCTAATATCATTCATACACCTTCTCAGAAGATTTGGGATCATTTGGGGCAAATTTGGGACCTAGAGATCAAAACTAGTCAAAGGTCGAACAAGGGAAAAAAAGTGGAAAATTGCCATTTTAATAAAATTCCTAATAAGGGACATTACAAAGAGCACTTGTTCAACCCTCCGACAGAGAGTGCTCTTGACTTAGTCTTAAGACCACAGTGCAAGAGACTTCCTACTTTAAAATGCCTAATGCAAGGAGAAAGTGCAAATCTACAATGCTCTCCGACAGAGAGTGCTCTTGACTTGGATTTGGCCAAGTTCAAGAGACTTTGTTTATTTTAAGAAACAAGAAGCAGTTGTGAAAACAGGATATTGAAACTTTGTAATATTAAAATCATGTGGTAGCTCAATAGATATGAAACACAGGTAGCATGCTACTTGCAAAATAAAATGAAATAAACGAAGGATTTAGTGTTCTACCAAGCAATTTTACACTAAAGGTGGGATCAACCTCCGAACAAGGTCAACCACTAGAACCGCCTGCACTTGAGAACCTCCAGCTAACTGAAAGCTCTACCAAGGAAACCGACGAGGAAGGAAGAGTAACCACAAATTATGTGGTCCTGCCCCTAGGATGGGATCCCAAGAACACAACTTCCGGTCGAAGGCTTGGAAGAGAAATACAAGATGAAATAAAAACTACTTTAAAGCAAAAATGAAAAATCTAACCCAATCACAACACTCTTCCCCGAATGGGGAAGAAAACCAAAAAGTGGAGGCCTCCTCCACTTGAACTTTTATTAATTTTTTACAGATGCCTTTGGGAATTTAACCCTTGGAAGGTCTTCTTTGAGAAACTTAAGATAAATAAAATATTGCAATGAAACCTGAAAGCCTTTGAAGGCTAGTACAAAAGGAGATTGTTTTTTGATTTGTTGCTTGGTTTGGATCTTCTCTTCAATGTACTTGCTCTTCTTCGAATGTGCTCACTAGTTTATCTTCTCTTCCCAAAAAGACCTACACAAGCTTAGAAAAAGTACTCAACAAACACCCATTAGAGGTTAGAAATGAAATGAAATTGAAACACTACCAAGTCTAGGAATGAAAACTAAGCTCTAACATGTGAAAGCATGAGATTTTGGTTCGAAAAAAGTTTATATGGGAAAACAGGCCAGCGAACATAAGTTGCCTAAAACTCACCAGAAATGAGATCCAAACTATAAAATTTTAAAAGATTTTTTGTATAAAATTTCTATCTTTTCAAATGGGAAATAAAATGCAACAAACTTAAGCTAAAAGCAACCTATCACTACCCTATATGCTCAACAAACTACTTGAAATTGTAAGAAAAAGACTTCTAGTATGAATCTTAAAATGCAAATATTAGCTAAGCTTGATAATGTAAAGCAAACTAAGATTGAACTAACATTTACTTTGAATGATTTGAACTAACTTTTACTAACAAAAATACTTGTCTTTTTGTTTGTTTTGATGTATATTTTAGGGCTTCTTTTAGGATGTGCAAATGGAGCTAAGGGAAAAAAGTTAAGACAAAGTCGAATGGTAAGATGATGAAAAGAGATGGGGAGCGAATGGTGAGAAGGGAGAAGGAGGAGCTAGGATAGATTGTTGGAAGGTAAATGGAAGAGGAGAGCAGTGGACAGCCAATGAAGTGGACGAATGGACAGTCCAATAAATGGGCAAATGGGCAGCTAACAGGTGGGTAATGGACAGTCCACTGTTTGGACAGTGGGCAGCCAAGAAAAATGGACAAATGGCAGTCCAATAGCATGGACAGTGGGCTTAACAAAGTGAACAGTGGGCAGCATACAGTCCAACAGTGGACAATAGGCAGCATTTGAAGGTGGACAGAGTGGAGAGCTAGAAGAGATAAGCCCAAGGAACCAAGTAACCAAAAAGTTTGCTTTGAAAGTAGTTGATGGTGAAGCAAGAGACTCCTCTTTTGCTAGTGCTTAACAAGTGGAGAGATCTTTGGCCAAAAATTTGGAGTGAAGGAGAACTTGCAAAAGCTCACAAAACCATTAGCAATACCTGCAAATAACATATGATTTACGCGAATAGAGAAGATATACATGCATGTGCTAGATTGTTAGCCTTCTAAGCATATAAATCAAAACTAAATAATCATAAACACATGAAGAAATGATACAATATCACCTCAAGAGTGTGATGAAGCATGGCCACCAAGAGCCCCCAAGAATTTGACCTCCAAAGTCACAACTTTATTAAATATAATTCACAATACAATTTGCTCATAGTTTCTTTGCATAAAAGACCATGAGAAGAGAGCCAAAATGGACTCTCTTTATACAAAGAATGACTACCAAAAACCTAAAACGAAATGGCATGAGAGAGAGCCAAGTTCCATGCATGAACCATTGGTGAGAGAACACGAATGCTTGATTGAAGCGTTTAACTAGCAATTGGAAGGTGAAGATAGGGTGACAAGGCTCCACCTAGGAGAGGCGCCCTTCATCAAGCATTGGGAACATCATCAAACCAATAACCAATAACCAATCGTCACATCCTCAATTTGTGAGCTCACGTGGTTGATTCGTGGAGAGGTGGGCGTGATGGCAAGCTTAGAGTGATGGAACTCGAGTTTGGCTGATGCGATTTGGTTGGTGGGGGATGAGGTGGAGCCCCACTCCCTCAATTTCAACACCCATCACAACGGAATGAATGCCCGCCACTTCATGGGTGAGTTAGTCCAAGTGAGGGAGGCCCCACGTGAGTCCCTCATGCTCACGTCAATCTTCAAATCCAATTTGCTTATCCAAACTTCATAAAACATATGCCTTAATTATCCAAAAGTGGTCGTACACCTTTAGTAAACCACTTCCATGCTTTTCCAAACATTAAAATAATGTTTTTTGACTTTTTTGAATTTTTGTCATTTAGTGTGATTTGTCATTTTTTGGTCACTAAATGCCAAAATAGTGAAAAACTTCTCCCAGAGGTGATGTAATCACCCGAAACCTTAGAAAAGTTGGTAATAGGGTAAAGAGGACGCTTCGAGCGTCAAAACGAACCTCCCCACGCCCAATTCCGCCTCCGGATGAGGTTTTTATCATTTTTTGAAATTTTTTAATTAAACCATTAAAAAATGGTCTAATTTATGCAAAAATTTATTTTTCTCGGAATGGGACGAAACTCCTAGGGGACCTAGTGCATGTCCATACGACTCAATCGATGTGGCTAACACGTAAAAAATCCTAGACACAAGACTCTAATAACCACCTTAGGTTTTGACCACCATGGAAAATACTCCAGCTTTTGAGGTTTGAGTGAAAAACTCAGGGATTATACGCCACTGATGAGTAGCGCATAATTCCTAAGGAAAAAACACTCTAGAGTATCCTCCAAATGGCTAAACCTACGGATAGCCGAGTCTTTTATAAAAGGATCCCATTTAGACCAACTTTTTACATTTTCCCCATGGGGGTATGAACATGCAGTTATTACAAATGGGGCAAAAATGCCCTGAAAATGACTTCTGAACTTCTGAACATTGACGATGAACATGAATCATGTTCATGGAACTAGCGGCTCACGAGAAATTCAGCTATTTGTACAAAATAGGTGATAACAATGCCCATTGCTTGCATGATGGCATGATGAAGGCAACCACACACATGTGATGACACTTGGACACTTGCTTGCATGTTATGGGTTGATATTGTGGTGGACACACTTGCTACTTGATGATGGGGTGAAGGTCTGACTTACAAATCCTAAGGAGTGATGCCACTTTGACACCATTATGTGTGGGGTCTTTGACGTCCTATACAAATTAAAGATTTTAAAAATGACAGATCATGTATTTGCAAATAAACCCACCATAAAATGATAGCCCTCGTCATGCCGTTTCCAACGATAGGTGGCACGTCATGTGGTTCCTCACGGTTGATGAAATATGAATTTTTAAAGATTGAAGTACCTCATCTTTTGGGTCAGCCGACCAAACAAAATTAAATTAAATTTTAAATTAAAAATAAAAATGATTTTATTACAAGTCGGCTCTATAATTTTTTTGTGGAAATCTAGTATAAATACCCTTTAAACCTTCACTCTTGAAGTGAAAAAATTCGGACTGTCCAAGAGGAATTTCGGACTGTTTCTGAGGCCAAATTTTTGCAGGAACAACAGACTGATTTTTGACAGTGGCAGCAGAAAATTTGAAGTTAATTTTTGTTTATGCTTTATCTTACTTGAATTCAGGGGTATGGTCTGAGGGTTGCCCCAGTACATAAGAAGAACAACAGTGAGTTTTGGGGCAGCAGGAGATGGAGCAGCAGTAATCTTTCGAATAATTTGGGCAGCAACATGATGAAGATTTTATTTCTGGGCAGCATGCTGATATACTCATGGAAAGAGTAAAGATGAAGCTATCTTTATGACTGAGTTTGTTTGTGGCAGCTGGTGGTTATGTTTGGTTGATGGTTGACATAATGAAGACCCTTTTTATTCATCTCTGATTTCTGGCCAACAATTTGATGTGCATGATACTGAACTACTAAATGCTGAAGTTTAATTCTTGATGATGCTGATATGAACTGTGCTTATGGAGAGATGAAGATAGGGCAGCCAACATAATTGATCTTTTATCTTTTATCTTTGATCTTTTCTCTGAGACAAAAAATTGATGAAGATTATACAAGGCAACTAACTGACAACGAAGAGTTGATGATATGTTGAAATGATGATATTTGTATGGTAGTGATGAGGTTATAAATCATGGACAGAATTGATGAACAATGCTGATGATGTGTATGGATAGGATGATCAATGATAACCTGATATGGACAGCAGTAAATCATCATTGCTTAATTCTAGGCTGACTGAAATGATGATAGAATGATGAATGTATGAATTGGCAGAAGAATAGATACTGGCTAAAGACAGTAATGATATGCTTGATATACTAGTGATGTTGATGATGCAGTTATGAATAGAATGATGTGAATCTGGGCTTGATGATGATCAATGCTGGTGACAGTTTGAAGATGGAGAAGAGACAAGTGCTGCAGTTGATGACATGACAGAATTGATGACTGGACAGGAAGTGACAGTAATGACAAGACAGTATTGACAAGTGAAATATTAATGTACATATAATTTGCAAGCTGGGTCTTGTACAGAAATGTACTCATAAATACAAGCAGGGTCTTGTATCTACTTCTTAGTAGAAGCTAAGAAGAACTAGGTAGGGTCCTAGATAAGAAATTGGTGCTTCTATTTTTCAGTTGGTGTTGAATTGCCTCACGGTTGTATCTTGTTATCACATATATAGTAGCCGGGCTTCCATACATTATTTTTCAGATTCCAGAGCACATTTCAGCCAGTTCCTTTACTTTGAGATGATGAGATGAGCAGCTATCTTTGGATCACTATCAGATTGTGGATAGTAGTTGTATTCCCCATGCCATGACTGAGTCTCAGGACACTCAGAGAGATGACCGATGTAGCCATTATACCATTGGTACAGAGCAGTCAGTAGTGCCCAGAGTTACAGCAGCAGTTTCGGAGGACAGATGATGGTACAGGTTGATGAGCATTCAGGTATATGACTCAGCGGGTATATCATGGTGTTATGGTTAGATTGCTTTTATACTTATTCTTATAGCATGTCTTAGCACTCAGTGTCATGATCTGGCGATCATATAGATATTTGGACCTGGTTGATCTATTACATATATTATATTGTCCCTACTCAGACTTAGAAGTTCACTATTCATACTCATTGGTATGTACCCTCCTTAGGGAGAATAGAGGTGATCATTCCACCATATCTTGGCTTGCTAGTGTTGGCTCCATTATTCATTGTCTTCATCCATCCATGGCCTACCTTCTAGTTTATCACCCTGACTTACTACTTGACTAGTGACATGGAGGATCTTTTCCCCACTGTAGCCTCTGTATTGGATGAGCTTCCCTGTTTATTGTGTCTTGGCTCTGAGTTGGTGACAAAACTTGCCTATGGCGAGTTGGAGTTCCTTGTAAATTCCACCTAGTCACTAAAGTTGTGTTGGCTAAACCTGAAACTTTTAGTGGTGCCATGAATACAAAATCTGGAAAAATGAAATGCTATATCTTGTATGAAAAGCCCATTCATGCAATGTGTTTCTAAACACACATGAATGAAAGGCATGCCAAATGAAAATGGCTATGAAAATAAAATGTTATATCTTGTGGAAAATAAATACCTAGGTAAACAAGCTGTCCATGACACACCTAGAAGTGCTCAGGTAAACAAGTGCCTTAAAAACACACCTGCAGCAGAAAGCCTAAAATAAATGTAAATCTATGCAATGTGTTTATAAACACACATAGATCAAGGCTATGGAAACTCCAGGCCCAAAAAGCAATGGAACTTAAAAGCTATATCTAAACAATTGCTGGCCTTATTTGTATTATGGATTGTGCGCATCTGTGAAGGAGAATAAACCCTCTTTAAACAACTCATCCATTTGTGAGACACCGCCATTCCCTGTGTTATTGCTCATTCAGTATATACTATGGTGTATTCCCTTTCCCTTGCCAAAGTGTCACAAAGTCAAGACAGTTAAGTCATCCCTTAGCCTAGCCAGTTAATTTAAGCCTTCACCCTTCACTAGCAAATTGATCACAACTATGAAATGAGTATGATCCTGAAAGTCTAGTCTGAGTAATAATAATAATTAACGACACTATATATTTGGATTTAGATCGCCAGTCATGATTACTCTGTGTTATAATTGTTATTTGAATAAGTTGTAGAGCATATATTAACCTTGACACTTTGCAGCAGCTATTGATGATGATCTGAGTTATATTTGGTCTTGGTTAGACCTAGTTTGACCATGGAGGACCATGGGACATGAGATGTTGGACCTTATGATGATATGGATAGATGATATATGGTCTATGTATACATACATGATGACTCTTTGCAGCAGCTACAGGGTTATGATGATGATTCTGGGGTTACAGCAGTGTTTGTATATGTACAGTGCATTATTATTGGCCTTGATCCGGTATATTGGATATTTATTTTGATCATGCAGAGATTCATATGGTGTATGAGTACACATCTTGGATGGATTTGGACCTTCTGAGTCCAATGGGACAGTTTGTTTTCAGTTCCGGGCACTTACAGTGATGATTTAGCCTCAGTAGGCTGTCCTAGTGCAGTTTTGGTCTGTCGGAGGCCCTGTCGGAGCAGATGTGATTTTTATCCGGTTGACCTAGGGCGCTGATGATGGAGGGGGTGGTCCAGCCACTTGTTTTTACCATATTACCCCCCTCCCGGACACATTGGTGCCATCACCTTGACAGCGCCAGCACTCCAGGAGGCTGTTTGGGGCAGTTTCACGCTTCCCGAGGCATTTCAGGATTGGTAGAAATGGCTATTGAGGAAATCGATTTGGGCTACTGAGGAAAAGTTATGGCATGGGATGATCAGTGATGATAGATCGGGACCTTCCACACCTTCTCCAGCAGTTTCAGCTTCATCGGGGCCCGCATCCATCACTTATGGCACTTTCTGTGGATTTTTGAGGTCTTTTGAGGACCACGACTTCACTATGGAGGCACGATTTGGTATTTTCATGATTATTTATTGGTTATTGTGCTATGGGGATTGACCAAAGAGGGATAAAATTACTCCTTGGACCCACCATAAGCCTCTTATGATATTTTGTCATCATGACTTGGTGGGATTCCCCTCTTATAGGGCGATTTTGTCCACTTATATTATATTTTATCTAAGTTGCCAGGGTACCCGTACCGGGGGGTTGGGCACCCGTACCAGTACCGGGTACCCGTACCGCCGTACCGGGTACCGGGACTGGTACCTTTGGGAGTACCGCATAAGTACCGGGTACTTCACCCAAGTACCGGGTACTTGGTCACGGATTTTAGGGTACTTCCGGGCATGAAATTGAAACGCAGACTGGAAATTTCACGGTTATTAGTATTACTTATTACTTATTAACTTATTTTATTACTAATTACTAATTACTAATACACTATACAGTAATATAATACTGTAAATTTAAAACTTTAGATTATCTCTGGCAGCTGAAGGATTCCAATTTGAATGTTGTAAGCTGGTTATATTTATCCATATTCTTCCAGATTGGGTAAGGGCAAACTTGCCACACAACAGGATAATAGGAAATACCAAAAATAACAATATGTTAGCTTATGTGAAAAAATAAATTCCAGAATTATAATGATTAAAATCGTTCCCTGAATCTGATCTAAAGGAGTTATTTCAACACCCAGGGTTTGCTGTAAATCTGGTTATAAATTGCAGAAAATGAAAGGTACAGATTGGCAGTGAATTAAAAGATTAATAGTTATGGGCGATTTTGGATTTTGACTTTTGCTAGTGCCAGCGGTGGCTGCATTTACATCTTTTTTGGTATAATATGCTCGATGTACATTTACTGCTTATATTAACAGTTAAAGAAGCATTCTATTGAAGAAAAAAAATAAAAAAAAATAAGGAAGGTAGTTAAACCTGGCCTTGAGAATCAGAGCTGGTAACTAACGCTCGAGCTTCCTGCAGGACTCTGCAAGCATTTTCACTAATTTGTTCATTATCTGGTGAGTTTTCAGCAGAATTTGCCACATCTGCTAGAACGCTCAAAAATTCTTTGGAAGCTGTTTCGGAATGTTGTATGTCATTGGATTCATTACTCTGCAATCATGTGCAATAATGAATACATAGATTCCTTAAAACCGGACATGGTCAGTAAAAATACTTTTATCAAATTCTAATTAAGTTCGACTCTCAATTTTGATTCTAAGAAAAGGAGGTCCTCTAGTCCTACCTGGTAAAGATGCGAAGCAGCCTCGCGAAGGAGACGCAATGAATTGTCGGCATATACATTATTCTGCTCCATTTTCAGATGGCCTCCTCCCTGCCCTGCCCCCACTCGGATTTTTGCACTGCACTTAGGAACCACTGTGTGATTCTTTTCAAAACTCACAATGGTGGTGAATTCTGACAAAACCTTGTAATGGTGGTGAATGCTAATAAGTACCCTTAATAGTTAATACCAATCAGCAGAGTATGTTAAAAGTCTGTAATACTAATAGTCTAATTTAAATTTTAAATTTTCTGTTACATTGTTTTAAAGTTTTTCAATTTTAAATTTTTTCGTATTAATAATTAATAATTTTAATTTAGCTTAATTTTCAGTTTTATTAATTATATTTATATTTAATTATAAATATATTAATATAATTATTAATTATAAATTTAGAAAATTATATATATATATATATGTCTACAGTACCCCGACGTACCCAAGTACCCTATTTCAAAAAGTGGCGTACCCGTACCCGTACCCGTACCGGTACCCGTCCCAGTACCCAAGTACCCTGGCAACTTAGTATTTTATTAGTGATCCATGTATTTCATTGTTGAGCTCATCTCAACCATTGATTAGACATTTGTATCTTTTAATCTTAGCCACTCATTCAAAAAGTGGTTAGGGTTTTGGTGCCTCTCCTTCCTATTTAAAGGAGAGAGCCTCTCATTGTAAAAGCACCTTTGGAGCTCTGGAATATTGGAATAGAAGATTTTTTGTGGAGCACATCTCTCTTGCATTGTGGATTCTCTTGCATATTGAATATACAGTATCTCTTCTATGTATCATTGTGGATTTTTGTGCTTTTACTAATCTTTTGACAGGAAAGTCGAATTGGAGAGAGGAGGGCGACTTCATGAGGGTTATTGTTGGAGGGATCCACATATTCTCTCTTGGGTTGATCTTGTGACAGGGAGTATCATTATTGTATCTTCGTGACATAGTTGATGCTTTCTATTACATCTTTCTACCATTTTCATAATCATCTTGCTTGACTTGTTTCTTTGATCTTGTCTTGTAGGAGGAGGACGATTTGGCTATCTTGGAGAAGGACGTTTTGGTTGGAGCACTTGGATCTCACTCTTGAATATACACATAGGAGAATGCTATCAATTTGCAAGGTGGCCATAAGCAATTGAGGTAAGATCTACAAGGTATGTGCCTCTTTCATTCATTCTATCTTCATTGGTCATAAAAACCCTAATCAAATTAAAACCCTATTTTTTGGTATTTCCTAGATCTACTTAGATCTAGCCTTGCATTTGAAGAGAAATTCAAAACCCACCTCTATAGCATCCACCCCTAGTTGGATCTATAGTTTGGTGGTGATTGGCTAAAATTTGACACACTTTTAAATGCAAAAAGCCCTCTTGAACCAAATCGCACTTCCCTAAGAGAGGCTTGTTGGGTTAGATCTAGCACATGGGTAGGTAAGATCCCGCTTGATTTGAAATCTAGACACTTGATAACCTACCCCCACATCCTTACTTTGGTGAAAACTACCTTGTGGACATCTCTCCATGTTTTAAGGGGTTAAAACCCCCTTTTGATCTTCTTGGCACCTTAAAACTTAGATCTACTAAGATCTAACCCTTGGATTGACTTGATCTTGTGAACATACATAGATCGGGGTACTAGTATCCTGGATCTACATTTTGGTGGCCATTGGACTTGATTTGGTCCACCAAAACCCAATTTTTGGCCTTCCTTGAGCAAATCGCACCCCCTTGAAAATCTGAGTTTGTCCACTTCTAGGAGGTGGGTGTTTGAGATTTTTGTGGATTTGGAATCCCCATGCCTTGAAACCTAGGTCTATACTGTCTTTTTGTCACGATCCGCCTTGGGGGTTGCATTCCTTGTTTCAAGGGATTGTGGTCCACTTAGGGTAATCACTTAAAAACCTAGATCTAGTAAGATCCAACCATTGGATCTCATCCAACCCACTTGACTTGGCTTCTAGGTGTCCCGATCTACACTTTGACATACTTCTTGACTCCATTAGCCCATTCAACAAGGCACTAGTCCTTCTCCATGCAAGTCGCACTCCTTGGGATTCGTGTCAAACCCTAGATCTAGTACATGGGTACTCCTAGAACCAACTCAAACTCATAGATCTAACCTATATCTAACCTATAGTACCATCCTCACACTTAACTCACCTTGTGGGTCCACCTAGAACCATTTCACACCTCCCAAGAAACTAGACCCACTTGTGTAAACACATGGTACTTTATCTAGTTATCATACCCCATCACGTGGCCTAAACCATACATAGGTTGAAACATTAACAATCTCTTACACCTCCCTCAACCATACCTTAACCCTTAGGTCCACTTAGCCTTGCATTGGTTTCCGTAACTCATTACTTACCTATCCTTAGAAACCTTTGTTTGGGTCCAATCAACTGTGATTGGGGTATAGGGTCTCCCCCTTGGTCTAGTTATACCTTGACCTAAAGCGAAGAGTGCCTCGGTTGACGTGACTCCCACATTGCATTGGGAACCGTGGCATCTCTTGGGTCACCTCTTTAGTTGCCTGTCTCCTCTACCGTCCCGGATGGGATACCTCTAGGGGCAACTACAAGTTGTGTGATAACATTTTTGGCGCCGTTGCCGGGGAGGTAGAGGCCTACCTTGGTTCAACACACCTTTGTGTCTCATTCTCTCCCTGCACTTTAAACGACATACATCTTGGTAGTAGAGTTTGAAAATCTACCTGGTGACTCCACATAAGCGACTCCACTGGTGATCGATCCTATCATTATCTAAAACCCATGGGGTGCATCTTTTTCTATTTAGGTTCTTGATTTAATAACAAAAAAAAAATTAAAAAAAAAAATTAAAAATTAAAAAATAAATTTTTGCCATCCATGGCTGCTTCTGAGCGGCCGAGGACTTTTGGTCGTTTGAAAGTTTTTGACTTCTCAAAAATTGTTGGGTATCCTCATCATATCCCTCATCAAGCCCGTGAAAGGTTGTCTAAATTTGATGGAAGTCATGAAGTATCTGCTAAAAGACACCTTGAACTTTTTAGGGAAATTATTAAAGATTTATCCATAACCCATGAGGATGTGTGTATGAAACTATTGGCTTCATCCTTCAAAGGAAGAGCTGAGATCTGGTTCTTAGATTTGAAGCCCAATAGCATTTCCGGGTATGACATGTTTGAGCAAAATTTCTTAGAAAGATGGGGAAATGAATCCGATGATGTATATTTTTCAAATCAAAACCTTCCCCTTTTTGATCCTATTGTTGAATCTGTTAATAATCAAACATCAAGTGAATTGCCAACATCCGAAGATGACCCCTCCTGCTCAATTTCTTTTGAGGATAAGTCTTCCACTTTTGAGCCGATTCAAAGTCAAATCCATAATCATTGTGTAAATCATAAGTTTTCAAATTTCTTTTTAGGTAGCCCTAGTCTTGATCCTGAGGAAATTTCTGAGGATGAGCCTTTAGTCAGTCAATCTATTGAAGTTCCTCCCTCAGAGAAACTCATTAATCATTCCATATTTAATGATCATTCAATTCCTTATCACCTTATGGAAGAAGAAGAAAGTGAAAGCATAGACCAAGATCCTTTAGTGGTGATCTCTAGTGATCATTGTGCAAATAATCAGGATACTTTAAATGAGCTTGTTAATTTTCCCCCTGATCAATTAAATGAAAATGATCACCTATCCTCTTATAATTTTAATGATGAACCAATAGAAGGTCAATCTCAAGATGAGGATGAATTAGTGAATCACACTAGATGCTCTAATCTGTGTTCCACTTCTTATAATGAGTCTTTAATTTTTCCCATCCTTAATCAAGACAACTTAGAGTTAGGTAGCTATGGTCAATCTTGTCCTCAGATTGTAAATATTAAACTTGACCAAAAGATTAAAATCATTCCTACAGTAAAGAGTGCTTTCTTTTGCCAAAATCCAAAGTCAAAATTATTTATTCATTTGGGAGAATTTTCATATTTGCAATCCACCCTCCCTTCCCAACTCTTTCAATCATCTTTGGGTTGGTGCTCTAGTCAATTTTTTGCCTTGGAATTTTTCAATAGGAAGTATATGCACGATTACATAATTGGAGAAAAAACACATCATTTCCCTTTTCAGTCACCTTGGAACAATAATGCTTGTTGTCAAATTAGCAATCATTTTTGGTGGCTAGAAAAGGTGTTTAAAGATCAATTTCATCTTTTCTCCATTTTTGAGCATCAAGTGGGCCTAGTTTTGATTTTTCGTCTTTTAAGCCTTGATTTGTCCCCACTTGGTTTCTATTTGATCATCAGTCCCAAGGAGAATCAAATTGAATATGTGAGAGAAGTAAATGAAGAAGTTAATTTGTGTGAAAATGAATCGAATCACATGTCTTATATCTTCCCTCCATCCATCCCTGAGTTTAACTTGCATAAATTTTATGATCCTATCAGTTCTTTGATGGAGGATGTTTGCATCAGACAGTCTTCTCCTTGGCATAATTTCATATTGCATCATTTAAACCATTCTTCAATGTTTGAACAAGTCAGGAAGATTGTGCTCTCAAATTTGCTAATCTTTAGCCCGATCTTGACTTGTTCTATTATCAAAAATCAAATAAGAATCATTAACCTGTTTGACGAATGGTTACACTGGATTTATGATTTTACCTAACATTTATGCTAATTGGTTAGAGTAGGGTAGGTAGGTCTTGAATAAGCTCACTTGAGCAGTAGGATTTGTGTGATTTTTCTTCTGTGTGATGAGTATTGTCCCTTTTTCTTTTCTGCTTGAAGTGTCTGCTTGTTTTTCTTCTTTATTTGAGTTGAGCCTTGCTCCTTTCTAAGCTTGCCTCTTCTCCTGCATGCATTTAAGAAATTTTAGTTGTCATTTCTATTTTTGGCTGCCTGTGCAAGTGAGATTGCCTGCTTGAAAAAGTTCCTTTTTCCTCCTGCACAGTAATAAAAAAAAAATAATAATAATGAATGATGAATAAATATGCCATGTTAGTTTATATTTTTCTTTTACGCATTTTAGTCTATGCTTTAGATTAGATTTCAGTTTCAGTTTTATTTTACATTTATCCCATACATGCTCCATGATGGTATTCTAGTGTTTGTGAGAGCAGGAACAGGTGCAAGATAAAAGCTGAAAGCAAGGATGGTGCAGTGCTGGATTGAAGATTGATGCAGAGCAGTTCGAGACCAGAGATTCTGAGGTTCTCAAGTGCTCTCTCCCTTAGAGCACTTGTCCCAGCTGGAGCCAGATGTTATCACATATATAGTAGCCGGGCTACCATACATTATTTTTCAGATTCCATCGCACATTTCAGCCAGTTCCTTTACTTTGAGATGATGAGATGAGCAGCTATCTTTGGATCACTATCAGATTGTGGATAGCAATTGTATTCCCCATGCCATGACTGAGTCTCAGGACACTCAGAGAGATGAGCGATGTAGCCATTATACCATTGGTACAGAGCAGTCAGTAGTGCCCAGAGTTACAGCAGCAGTTTCGGAGGGCAGATGATGGTACAGGTTGATGAGCATTCAGGTATATGACTCAGCGGGTATATCATGGTGTTATGGTTAGATTGCTTTTATACTTATTCTTATAGCATGTCTTAGCACTCAGTGTCATGATCTGGCGATCATATAGATATTTGGACCTGGTTGATCTATTATATATATTATATTGTCCCTACTCAGACTTAGAAGTTCACTATTCATACTCATTGGTATGTACCCTCCTTAGGGAGAATAGAGGTGATCATTCCACCATATCTTGGCTTGCTAGTGTTGGCTCCATTATTCATTGTCTTCATCCATCCATGGCCAACCTTCTAGTTTATCACCCTGACTTACTACTTGACTAGTGACATGGAGGATCTTTTCCCCACTGTAGACTTTGTATTGGATGAGCTTCCCTGTTTATTGTGTCTCGGCTCTAAGTTGGTGACAAAACTTGCCTATGGCGAGTTGGAGTTCCTTGTGAATTCCCCCTAGTCACTAAAGTTGTGTTGGCTAAACCTGAAACTTTTAGTGCTGCCATGAATACAAAATCTGGAAAAATGAAATGCTATATCTTGTATGAAAAGCCCATTCATGCAATGTGTTTCTAAACACACATGAATGAAAGGCATGCCAAATGAAAATGGCTATGAAAATAAAATGTTATATCTTGTGGAAAATAAATACCTAGGTAAACAAGCTGTCCATGACACACCTAGAAGTGCTCAGGTAAACAAGTGCCTTAAAAACACACCTGCAGCAGAAAGCCTAAAATAAATGTAAATCTATGCAATGTGTTTATAAACACACATAGATCAAGGCTATGGAAACTTCAGGCCCAAAAAGCAATGGAACTTAAAAGCTATATCTAAACAATTGCTGGCCTTATTTGTATTACGGATTGTGCGCATCTGTGAAGGAGAATAAACCCTCTTTAAACAACTCATCCATTTGTGAAACACCGCCATTCCCTGTGTTATTGCTCATTCAGTATATACTATGGTGTATTCCCTTTCCCTTGCCAAAGTGTCACAAAGTCAAGACAGTTAAGTCATCCTTTAGCCTAGCCAGTTAATTTAAGCCTTCACCCTTCACTAGCAAATTGATCACAACTATGAAGTGAGTATGATCCTGAAAGTCTAGTCTGAGTAATAATAATAATTAACGACACTATATATTTGGATTTAGATCGCCAGTCATGATTACTCTGTGTTATAATTGTTATTTGAATAAGTTGTAGAGCATATATTAACCTTGACACTTTGCAGCAGCTATTGATGATGATCTGAGTTATATTTGGTCTTGGTTAGACCTAGTTTGACCATGGAGGACCATGGGACATGAGATGTTGGACCTTATGATGATATGGATAGATGATATATGGTCTATGTATACATACATGATGACTCTATGCTGCAGCTACAGGGTTATGATGACGATTCTGGGGTTACAGCAGTATTTGTATATGTACAGCGCATTATTATTGACCTTTGGAGCTCTGGAATATTGGAATAGAAGATTTTTTGTGGAGCACATCTCTCTTGCATTGTGGATTCTCTTGCATATTGAATATACAGTATCTCTTCTATGTATCATTGTGGATTTTTGTGCTTTTACTAATCTTTTGACAGGAAAGTCGAATTGGAGAGAGGAGGGCGACTTCATGAGGGTTATTGTTGGAGGGATCCACATATTCTCTCTTGGGTTGATCTTGTGATAGGGAGTATCATTATTGTATCTTCGTGACATAGTTGATGCTTTCTATTACATCTTTCTACCATTTTCATAATCATCTTGCTTGACTTGTTTCTTTGATCTTGTCTTGTAGGAGGAGGACGATTTGGCTATCTTGGAGAAGGACGTTTTGGTTGGAGCACTTGGATCTCACTCTTGAATATACACATAGGAGAATGCTATCAATTTGCAAGGTGGCCATAAGCAATTGAGGTAAGATCTACAAGGTATGTGCCTCTTTCATTCATTCTATCTTCATTGGTCATAAAAACCCTAATCAAATTAAAACCCTATTTTTTGGTATTTCCTAGATCTACTTAGATCTAGCCTTGCATTTGAAGAGAAATTCAAAACCCACCTCTATAGCATCCACCCCTAGTTGGATCTATAGTTTGGTGGTGATTGGCTAAAATTTGACACATTTTTAAATGCAAAAAGCCCTCTTGAACCAAATCGCACTTCCCTAAGAGAGGCTTGTTGGGTTAGATCTAGCACATGGGTAGGTAAGATCCCGCTTGATTTGAAATCTAGACACTTGATAACCTACCCCCACATCCTTACTTTGGTGAAAACTACCTTGTGGACATCTCTCCATGTTTTAAGGGGTTAAAACCCCCTTTTGATCTTCTTGGCACCTTAAAACTTAGATCTACTAAGATCTAGCCCTTGGATTGACTTGATCTTGTGAACATACATAGATCGGGGTACTAGTATCCCGGATCTACATTTTGGTGGCCATTGGACTTGATTTGGTCCACCAAAACCCAATTTTGGGCCTTCCTTGAGCAAATCGCACCCCCTTGAAAATCTGAGTTTGTCCACTTCTAAGAGGTGGGTGTTTGAGATTTTTGTGGATTTGGAATCCCCATGCCTTGAAACCTAGGTCTATACTGTCTTTTTGTCACGATCCGCCTTGGGGGTTGCATTCCTTGTTTCAAGGGATTGTGGTCCACTTAGGGTAATCACTTAAAAACCTAGATCTAGTAAGATCCAACCATTGGATCTCATCCAACCCACTTGACTTGGCTTCTAGGTGTCCCGATCTACACTTTGACATACTTCTTGACTCCATTAGCCCATTCAACAAGGCACTAGTCCTTCTCCATGCAAGTCGCACTCCTTTGGATTCGTGTCAAACCCTAGATCTAGTACATGGGTACTCCTAGAACCAACTCAAACTCATAGATCTAACCTATATCTAACCTATAGTACCATCCTCACACTTAACTTCACCTTGTGGGTCCACCTAGAACCATTTCACACTTCCCAAGAAACTAGACCCACTTGTGTAAACACATGGTACTTTATCTAGTTATCATACCCCATCACGTGGCCTAAACCATACATAGGTTGAAACATTAACAATCTCTTACACCTCCCTCAACCATACCTTAACCCTTAGGTCCACTTAGCCTTGCATTGGTTTCCGTAACTCATTACTTACCTATCCTTAGAAACCTTTGTTTGGGTCCAATCAACTGTGATTGGGGTATAGGGTCTCCCCCTTGGTCTAGTTATACCTTGACCTAAAGCGAAGAGTGCCTCGGTTGACGTGACTCCCACCTGCATTGGGAACCGTGGCATCTCTTGGGTCACCTATTTAGTTGCCTAATTCCTCTACCGTCCCGGATAGGATACCTCTAGGGGCAACTACAAGTTGTGTGATAACAGGACTTCAGCAGGGCTTTGCGGTTGAGGTGTAAAAATCCTTGAGCTCCTCCTAGAAGGAACTGCATCAACTCTGGGTGGACCACCGTCTAAGGAAATAGCAACTCTGCCAACAAGGACTTCCCTAACTTCCCTTCTTGTTTCTTGGACTACCTCATTTGACTCTTCCTCATGGGGAGATACAACTCTTTTAATAACTTCACCTACAGTCCAGAAATCTCTGTGTTCTTCCAAGGGAGACGGCTCACGAGATATGACAGTGTTATGACTAGAACCTTCCCCTGAAGGAACAGGAATGACCATGTTTTCCAATCTAGTAGAAACTGACTCAGGATGAAATGTGGAGGAACTAGGAATGTGGGAAAGATCATGAGTATGCTGACTAGATGACTCAGATGGTAGGAGAAAATTAGGGATATGAGGATATGCAGATAAAGCGTGGCTTTGAGGTTCTGAAGGAGTTTGAAAAATAGCAAGGTTATTTAGATTATAATCTCCTTCAGGTGCATCATTAATTAAGGCATCCTCTTCCCAACTTAGAGAGTTATCATGGACTTGAATTAGGCTACCATCTTCTAGAGATAAATGAGATAGAGAATCTTCTATATCAGAATAAGAGGCTTCAGACTCTTCATTTGTTTCAACCCTAGTAGATGTTGCAAGATTGTTTTCCCATGGGTAAATAGGTGCAAGCCCCTGGTTTTCTCTTTCACTATTGTGATCAGTCAAGGCAAACCATTCCCTAACAGTGAAAGGAATTCTTTCTCCCCTCCTAATATCATCAAATTCATCTTCATGCATTGGATTCTCAATATTCTCTTCATCATTTGTTTGATCATGAAGGTTTTCTATTGGGGGAGTTTGTTCCAAACTTTGATCATTAGACAAATTTTCATCTCTTATGCCATCATTAACTTCCTCAAGTGCATGATTTTCTATAGAAGGTTCTTGAGTGATCTCATTGTTTTGCTCATTTTCATGTCTCCTCAATTCATCTATTTCCTCAGCAAATTGATTTCTAAGTAATTCCAAGTTGATTGTTCTTGCCATTTCAGCTATTTACTCATCTTCCCAAGAGGAATCAGAATCTCCCATGACCATACACATATTTTGATCAACTTCATATAATTCATCCTCATCTTCAACAAGGTTAGTTTTGGCATTATTTAACAGTTCATCCCCTTATGTGTTTTTTAACCCTTCATCAAATGATTCAACATGCTCATTATAACAAGGTTCTCTGTTAACCCGAATCAAAGCTCCATCAGGGTTGGGAACACAAATAAATGATAAATCCATCATAAGGTATCCACCTAGACCAGCTGCCCACTTTCTCGATAAAAGCATTCCATATGCTGGGGGTAAGTCAATGACAACTACATCCATCATAGTAGAAATGTCTGAACATGCGAAAAGATCAGCTCTAAGGTTTTTTATCAAACCATAAGATGGCACTCGTCGGGAATCTATACCACAAACATTTCCATAAGGCCTAGTCACTTCAAGTCCCATTTCCTTCATAACTTGTAAAGGCATAACATTCATTGCTGCTCCAGAATCCAACATACAGTTATCAACGAGCATGTTTTGAATGTGCAAGGTAAGGTAAAAGGGAGAGTGACCACCGCTCTTTCTTTCATAAATGGCTGAATGGATGTTTATTGGTGGATCCTTTTCTGTTTCACTAGGTTGTGTTCCACTAAGCTTTTGGATATGACATGATTCTAGGACCGGTTCAGGAGTTTTCTCTTGGCCAATACCATTGAAAAATTCCTCTACTTGGCATCTAACAGAAGGCACCTTCATTAACTCAGCGACAGGGATATTACACATTATCTTGCTTAACTCTTTCTTGATATCAATCTTAAGATCATAATCATCCATAGCAAGATCTTCCTCTTCCTTTTTATCTTCATCAATCTTTTTATGTTTATCAAGGAAAGAAGGTTGGAAAGTACTTCCTTGTTTATAAATCTGATACTTGGGTTGCTCTTTAGGTTTTGGGAGCTCTATGGCACAACATGAGGAACTAGGTTTTTCTATTATGTCTTCTTCTTGCTCCCAAGGCTCTTCTTCTAAAAGAATTCTTCCAAAGTCTTCATCATAAGATAAGTCATTTATGAAGTTGATGTTTTCTGGTTGGTCATCATGGTCAATAGTGTCAGAGGGTTCTTCTTCTTCTTCATCGCACCAATTGACTTCCTTCTTCTCAGAGTTTTCTGGGTATTCAGGTCGTCGCCTATCCCTATCCCAATCAGGCCTCCCATTATTATTCCAATAAGGTTTAGGGCCATAAGGATTTCTATGTCTCTTAGGGTCATTCAAACTTGCCACATTCTTTGTTAGGACAGTTAATTGTTTCATCATTTCTTGCATGACTTCTAAAGTGTCCTTTGATTCCTTTGGCACACTCACAGGTTCCTTTGGTTTTCGAAGTCTAGGGTCGGATCTGGAAGTGGATGGGGTAAATTGATCGAGAAAGTTTTGTTTCCCCATGGATGCTACATTTTGCTCAGCCATCTTGGCATTTGATTGAGCGGTCTTTAAGTCATTTGGGTTTTTATCCTTTAGCTGATAACCAACCCATCCCTCAAAAGCATTCAAGTAGTGAATAACAACTGCTTGGTCTTTTGGTCTAATTTCTCCAGGGATAACAGCTACAGTCTTGTCGAATCTTATGTTAAACTCATGGACTATTTCATTTTCTCTTTTCTTAATGTCAAAAAGTTGATGTAAGAGAAATTTCCCATCCAACTTTAGGGACCACTCACTATTTAACTTGTTGACAAAGTTATCATACCCATCAATGGATGAGGCAGGCAACCTGTCAAACCACTTCCTAACATCTCCTTCTAAAGATGCCAAGAGACCTCTCATGAATACATCTTCCTCAGATGCTCCATATGCTTCCATGTGTTCCCATACTTTATCAATGTGGTCTTCAATTGATATGGCAGATACTCCATCAAATCTGGGAACCTTTTCAAAGTACTTTTCGGGCATGTCATGGGGTGCACCCTGAATCTGAGAAAAGTCTAAAGGAGATGGTTTTGCCTTTCTTCCAAAGATCCTAGGAGCTTGTGGAGGAGGAACATTCTGGTTTCCAGAGTTTGTTCCGGCCATTGGATTTGGTAAGTTTGTGTTTAAGTTTGAACTAGGAGATGAGAGAGGAACCGGATTAGTCAAAGGGGATCCTGAAGCTCTGTTTGGAGAATCGTTAACCAATTTCCAAAAGAAGTTAGATGATTGTGCTTTGGGATCTCTTTTACGATATGTAATTGGGGTCCCTTCAACTTGATCTAAGTTTACTTTACTTCTCGTGTTGTAGGGATGTAAATGAGCTAGCTCCTCAGCGGAGTCACGATTGGGAGTCGCCAGGTAGATTCAAACTCTTCTACCAAGATATATGTCGTTGTATATGCAGGAAAGACTACTAGCTTGTCCGAGGTAAGCCTTATTATGCCTTCAATACCAAATGTTAGGCAAAGAGAAAAGGGAGGGCTTTTAGAAAATAATATATCGAACCAGGGTAAGCCTATGCCTTCCCCGACAACGGCGCCAAAATGCTAGGCAGAGAGAACGGGAAGGCTTTAAGAAAAGTATGTCGAACCAGGGTAAGCTATTGCCTCTCCGGCAACGGCACCAAAATGTTTGGCAAAGAGAACAGGAGGAGAGCCTTTTTTTTTTTTTTAAATAATATATCGAACCAGGGTAAGCCTATGCCTTCCCCGGCAACGGCGCCAAAATGTTATCACCTAACTTGTAGTTACCCCTATGGATATATCCAGCCATGGATGGCAATAGGGAAGGGAAACTCAAAAGGTGCAACCACGATCACCTCGACCTCCAATATATGGTTGTCACGCCAGTCGAGGCAACCTTCACTTTATGTTATCTAGCCCAGACAACAAAGGGGGAGACCCGATCTACTCCCGACAGGAGAGATCAAAACCAAGACACCAAATCAGGGTATTTCTAAGTGAAGTTAGGTGTATGGTTTATCCTAGACCTTAGGTTGGAATCACAAGACAAGTGAGGGGTTTAAAGGGTGTAGCTTTGGTTCATAGTTAATGTGAGAGTGACTTATAATGTTTGAAATGAGATCTAGGATTAGAGTACTAGTTCAATGTTGGAAAATCCACTGCCTTGGGAACTGTGTCCAATGCAGGGTACTTTAGGGGTTGTATTGGGGCTAACTAGTACAACTGACAAGCTTGATCATGATACATGATGGCTTCAAGGGTTTAGTTCACCATGCTACGGTTAAACCACAAGTTAATCCAACAATCTAAGAAAGTCGAATTGACTTGGAGAACAACCAGTGCCTTGGGAATTGGGATAATGGAGTCAAAGTGGGGTTGACTTGTGGTTAAGGACTCCTATAGCATGAGACAAGTGGGCAATTAAGGTCTTGATGGATGAATAGGTCTAGATCTAAGTTTGACCAAAGTGGACCACAATCCCTTAAAATAAGGAACGCTGTCCCCAAGGCAAGATTTGACAAGATGACACCCTAGACCTAGGTTTTGAATTATTCCCGTTCCAAATCTTCAAAGATCTCAAGTACCCACGTCCTAGAAGTGAGTCAACTCACTTCTCCAAGGTGGTGCGACTTTACCCAAGGAGGCCAAACATGTGGGTTAGGTGGGTCAAGACAAGTCTGATGGCACCCAAACTTTAGATCCGGGTAGGTTGGTCAAGTAGGAGCGTGGATCTATAGTTTCACGGCAATCCGACGGCTAGATCTTACTAGATCTGAGTTCAACTATACCCAGTGGTCCAAAATGGGGATTAAATCCCTTAAAATGTGGAATAGGGCCCACAAGGCATAAAACAGAAAAGTGACAATCTGGGGGTAGGTTATTTGATGTGTAGATTAAGAATCAAGCGGGATCTCAACTACCCACCACCTAGATTTAGGTCAACTCACCACCACCAAGAAGTGCGCCTTGCTTTGGGAGAGCTAAGTTGGCTTGGGAAGGGGGTCAAACGGAAGCCAATCCTCACCAAACTATAGATTCGGGATGCCGTGGATGCTATAGAGGTGGGTTTTCAATATTATGCCCAACAACCCTCTAGATCTAAGTAGATCTGAGAAAATGTAAAAAATGGGGTTTTTGATTAATTAGGGTTTTAATTGTTTTAGACAATTGGATAGATCATGGAGATAGAAATTACCTTGAGATCATACCTGAGTGATGTGAATGAGATGTCTTGATGTTGAGGAAGATTCCCGCCGAGATCAAATGAAAAATTGTTGATTTTGCTTGCCGAAGTGATGCCCTAGCCCACAAGTGCGACCTACTCTACCTGTCAAACCAAGGAATAGCGATTCAATCAGTAAGATCAAGCATGGAGGAAATACAAGAGAAATGCAATAGTAACATGAAATAGAAGGTCCTGGGACAGTAATACTCCCTGTTACCAACGAAGAGATCCAAAGAAGTAGGGAGAGTCTTCCCCTACCAATACTTCCTCCTCAAAGCAAATCGGCCTCCACCTGTAGATGCAAAAACGTGGTACAAAATATATGGCAAACAAGATCTCCAATAACTCAGTGCAAAGGAAGAACCAACGAACGAACACCAAAAACATTCACCACAACACTGGAGATAGATGCAATAATAATTTTCTATTCCAATAATCCAGAGCCAAAAGTCCCCTTTACAATGAGAGGCTCTCTCCTTTAAATAGGAAGGAGAGGCACCAAAACCCTAACCACTTTTTGAATGAGTGGCTAAGATTAAAAGATACAAATGTCTAATCAATGGTTGAGATGAGCTCAACAATAAAATACATGGATCACTAATAAAATATTATGTGAGTGGACAAAATCGCCCTATAAGAGGGGAATCCCACCAAATCATGATGACAAAATATAATAAGGGGCTTATGGTGGGTTCAAGGGGTAATTTTATCCCTCCTTGGTCAATCCCCATAGCACAATAATCAATAAATAATCATCAATGTACCAAATCGTGCCTCCATAGTCAAATCGTAGGCCTCAAAAAGACCTCAGAAATCCTCAGAAAGTGCCATAAGTGATGGATGCGGGCCCCGATGAAGCTGAAATTGCTGGAGAAGGTGTGGAGGACCCCGATCTATCATCACTGATCATCCCATGTCATAACATTGCCTCAATAGCCCAAATCGATTTCCTCAATAGCCATTTCTACCAATCCTGAAATGCCTCGAGAAGCGTGAAACTGCCCCAAACTGCCTCCTGGAGTGCCTGCGCTGTCAAGGTGAGGGCACCAGTGTGTCTGGGAGGGGGGTAATATGGTAAAAACAAGTGGCTGGACCACCCCCACCATCATCAGCGCCCTAGGTCAACCGGATAAAAATCACATATGCTCCGACAGGGCCTCCGACAGACCAAAACTGCACTAGGACAGCCTACTGAGGCAGAATCATCACTGTAAGTGCCCGGAACTGAAAACAAACTGTCTCATTGGACTCAGAAGGTCCAAATCCATCCAAGATGTGTACTCATACACCATATGAGTCTCTGCATGATCAAAATATATATCCAATATACCGGAACAGGGCCAATAATAATAATCTCTAAATGATCAAATACTGCTGTAAACCAAGAATCATCATCATAACCCTGTAGCTGCTGCATAGAATCATCATGTATGTATACATAGACCATATATCATCTATCCATGTCATCATAAGGTCCAACCATCTCATGTCCTCTGGTTGACCATGGTCAGACTAGGCCTAACCAAGTCAACATGACCCAATATAACTCAGACCATCATAATAAGCTGCTGCAAAGTGTCCAAGGTTAATGCATGCTCTACAACTTATTCAAATAACAATTATAGCACAAAGTAATTATTACTGGCGATCTAAATCCAAATATATAATGTCATTAATTATTATTATTACTCAGACTAGACTTTCAAGATCATACTCACTTCATAGCTGTGATCAATTTGCTAGTGAAGGGTGAAGGCTAAAATAGCTGGCTAGGCTAAGGGATGACTTGACTGATTTAACTTTGTGACACTTTGGCAAGGGAAAGGGAATACACACCATAGTATATACTGAATGAGCAATAACACAGGGAATGGCGGTGTCTCACAAATGGATGAGTTGTTCAAAGAGGGTTTATTCACCTTCACAGATGCGCACAATCCATAATACAAATAAGGCCAGCAATTGTTTAGATATAGCTTTTAAGTTCCATTGCTTTTTGGGCCTGAAGTTTCCATAGCCTTGATCTATGTGTGTTTATAAACACATTGAATAGATTTACATTTATTTTAGGCTTTCTGCTGCAGGTGTGTTTTTAAGGCACTTGTTTACCTGAGCACTTTTAGGTGTGTCATGGACAGCTTGTTTACCTAGGTATTTATTTTCCAAAAGATATAACATTTTATTTTCATAGCCATTTTCATTTGGCATGCATTTCGTTCATGTGTGTTTAGAAACACATTGCATGAATGGGCTTTTCATACAAGATATAGCATTTCATTTTTCCATATTTTGTATTCATGGCAGCACTAAAAGTTTCAGGTTTAGCCAACACAACTTTAGTGACTAGAGGGAATTCACAAGGAACTCCAACTCACCATAGGTAAGTTTTGTCACCAACTCAGAGCCGAGACCCAATAAACAGGGAAGCTCATCCAATACAGAGGCTACAGTGGGGAAAAGATCCTCCATGTCACTAGTCAAATAGTAAGTCAGGGTGATAAACTAAAAGGTAGGCCATGGATGGATGAAGACAATGAATAATGGAGCCGACACTAGCAGGCCAAAGTATGGTTGAATGATCACCTCTATTCTCCCTAAGGAGGGTAAAACCAATGAGTATGAATAATGAACTTCTAAGTCTGAGTAGGGACAATATAATATATAATAAGATCAACCAGGTCCATATATCTATATGATCGCTAGATCATGACACTAAGTGCTAAGACATGCTATAAGAATAAATATAAAATCAATATAACCATGACACAATGATATACCTGCTGAGTCATATACCTGACTGCTCATCAACCTGTACCATCATCTGTCCTCTGAAACTGCTGCTGTAACTTTGGGCACTACTGACTGCTCTGTACCAATGGTATAATGGCTACATCGGTCATCTCTTTGAGTGTCCTGAGACTCAGTCATGGCATGGGGAATATACACTGCTGTCCACAATCTGATAGTGATCCAATATAGATGCTCATCTCAGCATCTCAAATGTAAGGGAACTGGCTGAAGAGTGTACCGGAATCAGAAAAATAATGTATGGTAGCCCAGCTACTATAAATGTGATAACAGGTCCCAATTTGTTTGCTAGGCTTAGGCTTGAATAGTATAAAGAGTGCAAATTGTAATCGGTTTTACTACCTTGTCTCTTAATGTGTTTTTGTCTAACTCTCTATATTTGATCAAGCTTTGTTTGTGTAAGTTCTTTGTGCATTTGCAGATCTTCAAAATGGTTGAGATGAGATGAACTCGGTTGTATCTCCCTCTTCTCCACCAACAAAAAGCTTTTACTAATAGTGTGTTTGCAGGATACTTCCAAGGAGCAAGATCTTAAAATTGGCATCAAAGCAGATAGGGTTTCCTCTTCCATCAACACAATTTCCCTCTTCTTGGTTACTTGTTACTTGGACCCACCTTCTTCTTGTGGAAAACCCTTTCTAGATCTAAATCCAAAGTTGAAGTTCTTTACTTTTTAAAGCCTAGATTTAGTTTGCCATAAGGTTGAAGTTCCTTCAACCTTGGGGAATAACTCGGGATTTGTTCCCTTGTGCTCTTTTCAACACTATCGCATGCATATCATCCAGCTAGCTGGAAGGATTTCTTGGATAGTGTTTCACCCATCAAGTGTTTCACTTGATTTTTCCCTCTCCATTACCCATTCGTTTTTACCTCTTTTTTTCATTCATTCAAATCTTACCCTAGGTTTCTCCTCCTAGCTCCCCTCTTCTCCTTCATCTAGTCCATCCCAAGCCATTTTCTTACTCTCTTTTCCCATCCTCTCATCCATCCTTAGCCATTCGTTTTTCCCCATCCACAAGCTCCTCTCATCCTTTCATTTTTGCCCTTTTGACCTCTTTTTTTCCTTTGTCTTTTGCCCTTTCCCTTCCATCTTCTTTCCATCCATCCTACAAAGGAAGCAAAGCAAACAAAAGAGGTTTGAAGTAGTTAGTGGTTTTATTTTTTGAAAAGTTAAGTTTAGGCATCTTTAAAAAAATCATTTAGGGCTTGCATTTTTATCTTTTGTCTTAAGATTTGTAGTCTCATTTAAAGATAGGAAAGTTTGCATACAAGCTAATTCAAAAAACTTGTGGTTCCAACCTCATTCCCATCATTTTTTGGAGCACTTTAGCTTGCTGGTCTGTTTTATTTAAATTGCAAATTTTAATTCAAAATCTCATGCACATTGCATTTAGGGCCTCATTTTTCAATTCTAAGTTCAAGTAGCTTCAAGTCTTAATATTTTCAACTAATGCTAAAGGGTACTTGTAGCTTGAATCTTTGTTGTGTGTAGGTGTGAGAAAAAGTTAAATTCAAAAGAGAGCTCGAAGTGGAAGAAGAGCAAAATCAAGTAAAGAGAAGGAAAATTGCAAAACCAAGAAGGAGCTTGAAAACAAACCTTGAAACCATGAATGTCTTTTGAAACAAGCTATTATCCTTTGTACAAACTCATAAGAGTTTTCTCATTTCTTTCCAAAGTTTACTTTTCTCAAAAGACTTTTTAAGGATCTAGATCACAAAGGCATTTGTAATCATTCAATAAAGAAGTTAAGTGGAGAGGCCCTCCACTTTTTGGGTTTCTTCCCCATTTGGGAAAGAGTGTTGGGTTTGCTTAGCTTAGATCTCAGCTTTTCAAGTTCTTAGTTTAATTTTTTCATTTCATACTTTAAATCAGTATTTTATTTTCATCTTGTCGCTTCTCTTTCAAGTTTTGACCAGAGTAAGCTAACTTTGGGATTTCGTCCCAAAGGCCACATAGTTTTGTGGTAGCTTCTCGTTCCCCCGTTAGCATCTTGTGGACATCCAGCTAGCTGGAAGGTTTCCAAGACTAACGGTTCTAGTGATTAGCCGTGTTCGGAGGTTGATCCCACTTTAGAATAAATCTGCTTGGTAGAACACTAGATTTTGTTTTATGTTATCTTCAAAACCTTTCTTGTGGTTGTCCTTATATTTTTAGTCATTTTCAGTTTCATTTACTTCTTTAAGTTTCGCAATTGCTTCATTTCTTGCAATAAAACGAACAAAGCCTCTTGAACTTGGCCAAATCCAAGTCAAGAGCACTCTCTGTCGGAGAGCATATAGATTTGCACTTTCCCATTGCATTAGGCATTTTAAAGTAGGAAGTATCTCTAACTGTGGTCTTAAGACTAAGTCAAGAGCGCTATCTGTCGGAGAGTTAAACAAGTGCTCCTAATAATAAAACATTTCAACCCACATTTCCCCCTTAATTAATTTATCTTGGTCGTTTGTCCAACAACCGTATGCTCTGCCAACCGGAAACGGTTGGTCTAGTACTCAGAAAGGTGAAGGACTTGATAAGCTCATAAGTGATAATTAATTAAAACTTTCACCCCCATAACCAACGAACCGGCGTTGTTCAAAAAGTATTCAAAGCAGTTCTCAGGGGAGGCGCCGGGTTGCCCAATCTGCGACACAGTGGCCGGTTAGCATTGCGCGCCTCGCTGTGATTCCAGACAGGTCCGACATGTCTCTTAAAGGAGCTGCTTAGAATGTCTTTCCAGACACTCTTTTGATATCCTTGGTTTTAGCCATAATAATCACGAACATCTAAAACACTTAAAATTTACCAAGAACAATTTCAAAACGATCTAACAAACAGCTACTTTTGACTTACATTTTCAGCATCACAAGCATTTCATTTGACTCCATTTGGCACTGGTCTTTAAAAACTCTTATATATCTTCTGAATCTGGACCATATGTCCTTGTCATTTGTTTGATCTTTATCTTGTCGATGCTTTGTTTTAATTCTAAGTCAAAGTATATTGTTCATCTTCTAAATTGTATCTTGTGGAATTTGCAACATGGATTGCGTGTTTAATTGTGGTCTCATCATTATACAAAAACTCCTAAACAACACTCATCCGCATCACCCCACACTTAAAAACATTTTAAAACACAAGAGCCTTACACAACTCTTTGTAGGGACTGCCCCCCTTGGCTTCGTTAGGAGTTAGACTAAACGGAGGAGTTGGGATTCAGGTGACAGTACCTGGCTCATTGCTTGCCTCCAAGGCCACACCTCTCTCACTTGTAGTGAAGAGACAGCTTTCGGAAGATTTCTGCTGCTGGTGTGCAGTTTGGCGGACAACATCTTTGGCGCCGTTGCTGGGGACAAATCTTTTTGTTCCTGGACGACCTTAGTTTTTTCTAGTTTGTTTTACCTTTTTTATAGATTCTAAATCTGTCTGGCGACTCCACTGCCCTTTTTAGTTTTTTGGTAGATTTTTAGTTTAATCACTCTCTAAAATTAGACTTGGATCCAACTGGCGACTCCACTGTCAGTTAACACCTCAAGATATTCAACTAGAAGAAACTCTGAAGGCTTGCTTAGTTTTATCCCTGAGCCTGAAAAGGTTTACAGGAGGAGACTGAACAAGCTTGCTTCTCGTAAAATCCTTGAAGAACTTAGATCTGAGTCTATTTTAGACATCCACTCTTTGTTTTCAAAAAATCAAGAAAATTTTGAAAGTAATAATTGTTTCCTTTCCACAATGGGTGAGTTCTTTACTCAACTAGATTTCACTTAGATAGCAGATCAACCCCATGATATTCCTGAAAAAGCTGTCGACAAACTCACAAGTTTCAGCGGCACTGATGCCTCTACTTTTGCTGAGCAGCATATCAGAAACTATTCCAAACTTTGTGGTTCCTACCTCAAAGGCACTGATAAACATGAGGATGTTTACATGACCCTTTTCGCTCTATCCTTATAGGGCAAAGCTGGGAACTGGTACGACAATTTACCAGACAAATCTTTCGCCACCATAGCAACTTTCAAAACTGTTTTCCTCAACAAGTTTGGCAGCAAGAAGGAGCCTAGACATCTGGTTGCAACCTTAACTAGCATGAAGAAGACAGAAAATGAAACTATGGATGAATTCAATACTAAATTCCAAGAGTTGTCTAATTCCATCCCTGAGACTTATGCACCTCCGGCGGCTTCATTACTGGATTATTACATAGAGGCATTGAGTGGTAAGATACAATACCAACTAAGAGATAAAGAACCTACTACTTTGGCTGTGTTGTCCGCCAATATGCACACCAGCAGCGGAAATCTTTCGAAAGCTGTCTCTTCACTACAAGTGAGAGAAGTGTGGCCTTGGGGGCAAGCAATGAGCCAGGTACTGTCACCTGAATCCCGGCTCCTCCGTTTAGGCAAACTCCTAACGAAGCCAAGGGGGGTAGTCTCTAAAGAGAGTTTCACTAAGGCTCTTGTATTTATAGTGTTTTTAGGTGTTGTGATGCGGATGGGTGTTGTTTAGGAGTTTTTGTGAAATGAGAGACAATATAATATTTGAAAAATAAAACAAGATAGTGCAATCCACGTTGCAAATACAAGATGAAAGATACACTTGGGAAATAAGTAAATCACTTTTTTCGTAAATATAAGCAGATACTCCAATGTTGATACTTAAGCAAGCAAAATATAAGATGAAGGACCAGTGCCTTATGGAGTCAAAAAATTAAATGTGAATGTGAAAACTTAATACAAGTGCTTGAAACGGAAAGTTTGTGAGAACGTTGTGCAGCTTATCTTGGTAAATTCAAAGTTTTAATTGTCTTGATTATTAGGGCTAAAACCAAGGATGTTCAAAGAGTGTCCGGAAAGTAGTTTTAAGCAGCTCCTTTAAGAGACCTGTCGGGGCCTGTCTGGAATCACGGCGAGGCGCGCAATGCTAACCAGCCACCGTGTCGCAGATTGGGAGGTCCGGCGCCTCCCCTGAGAACTGATTAAAATACTTTATGACAACGCCGGTTCGTTGGTTATGGGGGTGAAAGTTTTAATTAGATTTTCACTTATAAATTAACAAGTCTTCCACCTTTCTGAGTACTAGCCCAACCGTTTCCGGTTGGCAGAGCATACGGGTGTAGGACAGAAACCAAGATAAATTAATTAAGGGGTGTATGAGTGGAAAATTTTATTATTAGAGAACCTTGTTCAACTCTCCGACAGAGAGAGCTCTTGACTCGATCTTATGACCAAAGTTCAAGAGACTTGCTAAGCTTAAAATGCCTAATGCAAGGATAGTGCAAAACTAAAATGCCCTCCGACAGAGGGTGCTCTTGACTTGGATTTGACCAAATTCAAGAGACTTTGATTTTTTTAGAGAAAGAGAAAGCATTTGTGTTGTAAAAGCAATAAATCAACTTTGAAAGATAAATTCACTTAATGAACTTGAAAGATATGAATTAATGCTTAACAAAAACTACTTTGCCAAATAAAACAAAACTAAGCTCAAACTAGTGTTCTACTTCACAAGATTTAAACTAATAGGTGGGATTGATCTCCGAACAAGATCAACCACTAGAACCGCCTGCACTTGAGAACCTCCAGCTAGCTGAAAGCTCTGCCAAGGAAACCGACGTGGAAGGAAGAGTAACCACAAATTATGTGGTCCTGCCCTTGAGACAAAATATCAAGGATACAACTTCCGGTCGAAAGCTTTGGAAGAGAGACAAGATAATAATAAATGCAAAAAATAAAACTAAACTACCCAAGAGTCTCTTTCAGGTCAAAGACCCTACTCGGGAGAGCATGGGGGTAAGCAAATATGGAAGATGACTTAAAATAACTTATTGAAATAAAACTAAACTAAGAGCATATGAAAAGATCTAAACTAAGCCAATCCACAAAGCCCAACACTCTTCCCCAAATGGGGAAGAAGACCAAAAAGTGGAGGCCTCCTCCGCTTGAAACTTTTATTAAATGATTACAAATGACTTGGCTTTAAAACCTTGCAAGGTCTTTTGAGAGATAAATCTTGAATGAAAAAAGATGAAAACTCTTATGAGTTTGTACAAAGGATGGTGGTTTATTTCAGATGACATTCATGGTTTGCACTTCTCCCTGGTTCAAAATTCACTTGAGATTCTCTTTGGCTCCTTCTTGGATATTGCTTCTTGAAAGCTTTTCAATTTCTCTTCTCTTTCAAAACACCTACATAAGTCTCAAAACAACTCAACAATGCACCCATTAATCATTAGAACAAGACAAAATCTTGAAGCTATTTAAACTAGAGTCTACAAAAGACTTCAAAAAATTAGTTTATGAGATTTTTTATTTCAAAAATGCATAAAAGAAAAAACGGACCAGCAAACAACATATGCTTAAAAAATGATGAGAAAGAGATCTAGAATGTAAAATTTTTGAAATATTTTTGTAAAAAAAAATTTGTCTTTTAAACTTGCAACTAGTGTTTTAAAAAATGCAAACTATACTAGTGTGAAAAGAGAAATCTAGAATGCTTCTAACACTTACTTTTCAATGCATGAAATTGATCTACAAGATGCAAGTAAAACCTAAGATCTAACTATGACAAGCTATCTTGCAAAAAGAGAAGCTAATACTCTAACAAAAAAAAAACTAACTTAACAATTCGTTTTTGATCTTTTGGGATAATTTAGGACTCTTTTGGAGAAAACGAGGGGGAGAGATGGAAGCTAGAAGATGGGGAACGAGAGGATAAAAGAGGGAAAGACGAAAAGTGGAAGGGAAGGTAAATCAAAAGCTAGATGGAGAGGGGAAGGCAAAGAGACTAGAGCCAAAACGAAAGGGAAGAAAGAGGGGTAACTATGGCCAAGCGAAAGCTAAGGAGGAGAGTTTTAAGAGGCAAGGGCTAGCAAACCAATGAGAAAAGGGAAACAAGGAGAAAATAAGAGGGGTTTGAAGAAAGAACCCTTTTGTAACCAAGTTTGAAAGATGAAAACTTTGTTGATGGAAGAGGAAACCCTCTCTGCTTTGATGCCAATCTTAAGATCTTGCTCCTTGGAAGTATCCTGCAAACACACTATTGGTAAAGGTTTTTGTTGGTGGAGAAAAGGGAGATACAACCGAGTTCATCTCATCTCAACCGTTTTGAAGATCTGCAATGCACAAAAACTTACACAAACAAAGCTTGATCAAATATAGAGAGTTAGACAAAAATGCATAAAGAGACAAGGTAGTAAGACCGATTACAAGTTGCACTCTTTATACTATTCAAGCCTAAGCCTAGCAAACAAATTGGGACCATCAAATGCTTGCCCTACGCTCTTAAGAAAGAGATCTAAGCATGTATTTAAATCAAACTTTGAAATTGCATAAATCAAGAAAACATTACAGATATTACCTCAAAATAAATTAGTAACTCATGAACCAATAGAAGTGTACACAAATTTGCCTCCAAAGCCAACTTTATTTCCAATGATAGCCAATAGCTATTACAATCTCCGCAGAGTAAGTTTACAATAATTCTCCATCCAAAGAAAGCCCAAATGGCTTCTCTTAAATAGCAAAACACTAGCCTAAAACCCTAATTCGAATTTGGCATGAAGAGAGCCAAAAACTCCATCTTAATCCAATCAAAACCATGTCAACACCAACCAAATCGAGCTTGGAGTCTTAACTCAACATTAAGCTTGAGTTTGGAGCCCATAATTTGAGGAAGGAGCCCCACATGCATTGATTTCAAAATCCAACAACCCATTAATTAATTGCCAAATCACAAAAATGAATTTGCATGAAAGTGGGTGAATTTCTCAACTGTAGATCACTCCCAGTGCTCCGAAACTGATCTGAATCAGGTGGGTGAAGATTCCAATCATCATAAATGCTTTTTGCCATGTCATTTTGACTTTTACTTTATTCAATTTGGCCTTTTTTGGAGAGATTTAAATTATCTCCAATTTATTCTTTTTTGAATATTTTAATTAATATTTCTCATTTTTTTATTTTTTGAGAAAATATTAATTATGAGGCCAAATAATTGTCTGAAACTTAGGGTTAGCTGGTCCAGGGATCATGAATGATTTTTGGCATAAGTCTGGAGCCTTCAATCACTGAAATCGGATCCCAGATGACTGACATATTACAGACTCAAATTTCTCTATTTAAACTATAGAGAAATTTAATTAAAATTTAAATAATTAAAAAAATTAAAAAACCCCAATTCCAATAGTGTCTAGTAGGTTTATACATTATAGTTGGACTCTAATAACCCCCCATGGCCAAATTTTCAAAATCGGGCATTCCAACTTTGGAGGAAGCGGGAGAAAAACCAAGAGATTATATCTCGCCTGAAGCAAAGTATAATCTGACGGTGAAAAAACTCCCTGGAATACCTTAGTTGTTTAATCCAGTCATGGGGAACCGAGCCACTCAGACCCTACTAGCACACTTTGATACAAACCCCCATGGGGCCATGGTCATGTCGACTCAAAAACAAAACTGGATAGACCCAAATATCTGAAACCCAGATACTCTGGAAGTGAACACTGATGTGTTCCAACACTGGCGGCTCAATAAGGTTTCAACCATTTGTACAAAATAGGTGATAACAGGCTGAAGCTCAAAATTTAGCTGTAAAGATTGACAAGAACATGATGTCTTCTGGTGAGTCCAACATTCAGGGTTACTCCAGATCCTCAATTCCTTCGAGAAATAATGAACCAAAAGACAAAGATCCTTTATCAATTATGAAAGAGACTCATGAAAAACAAATGTTGGAAATGAGGAATGAAATGAAAAGGGAAATGAAGAGAAACATGGAGGAAGCTGAAGCAAAGCACCTTGCTCAGCTAAAAGAAATTCAAAGTCAGGTTATAAATGTTGAAAGGACCCAACCTCAACCTCAACCTAGGGTTTTTGCTACAAAGCAGAATTGGCAAAGAAAACCTCCCAACCATGAACAGAGGCCTCCAAATCAATTAGAGGCTGCTAACATGGTTGAGTCATACAAGCCATTTTGTAGGGCATGCAGAGATTTCCACGAGGAATCAGGATGCCACTATGCATGTTTTGTTCAAGAGCATGGTTATCCTGAAGGATGTGGCCCTAGTATTTCATCAGACGAGCCTGTTTTTATCAACCATGTGGGAAATAACTATGAAAACCTTAATGTGACTCAAGCCAACCAAGGTTATCAACAGATTGATTATATGACTCAACTCTATGGTGAGATGCCACCTAGTATCAACAACAGCCAGAGATTCAAGGGAAATACATATCAAAAGAAACCGAAGAAGGGACCTTCTACTCAAACTGCTCCTAAGGTAATAGTTCCTCACATTACTCAAGAAATTAATAATGAAAAGGAGTCTGTTGATTTAAATTTTGATTTAAGTAGTTGGTTGGCCAACACTAAGGTTCCAATCCCAGTACTTGAGCTATGCAAACTCCCTGGTCATAGGGAGAAACTTTTGAAACTCTTAGAGCCTCATACAGATAGTACTCCTCCTTATACTCCTAAGCCTACAGTTTCTGAAAAGCCCCCTGCTATTCCTAAACCCATTGCATCTAAAAAGCCGCCTCCACCTGCAAAGCCCCCTACCCCTTAAAAGGTAACTTTCTCAAAAACTAAAGAGCAACCTTCAACAAGTTGTACGAATGATTTTGGGGATCCCCCTATAGTCCTACATACCAAGGAAACAAGAAAAGAAGCTCACCTACCTTTCTACATATCATTGATGATAAGTGACCTTCTTCTACATAATTGTATGTTGGATTCGGGATCTGGTGCAAGCCTGATGACCAAAAAAGTCATGCAACAACTTAATCTAAAAACCACTAGACCTTATGGAAATGTATGTGCCATGGATTCTAGACCTGTCGAAGTCGAGGAGATGATTCAAAATCAGACCGTCAGATTAGCCAAGTACCCGGACATCCATGTCCCCATGGATATCCTTGTCATAGATGTGCCTGATAAATGGGGGATGCTTCTTTCTAGAAAGTGGGGTGCTTCTTTGGGTGGATCACTACAATTAGACTTATCCTATGCAACTGTTCCGGCTTCTGAAGATACTCATGTCAAACTGCACTCAGAAAAAGAAAGAAGATACCATGTTGAAAATCCCCAAAAACCATCAAATGAATACATCTACAACACGGATGAAATAGGAACCTACCAGATAAATTCCACCTTCTTAGATCCTGTTCATAAAGAAATGAAAGATAAGAAAGTTGATGGATTGTGGAAAATGGAGTTTGACGGTGCTTTTTCTAGAGCTGGCAAAGGTGTTGGTATAGTATTGATATCACCTGAAGATAAGGTCTTCAACTTTGCATTCAGACTTGAATTTGAAGCCACAAACAATGTTGCAGAATATGAAGCACTTTTACTAGGCATAGAAATCGCTAAAGACATGAAAATCAAAATGCTTAGTATCAAAGGAGATTCTGACTTAGTTGTGCAACAGATCAAGGGTAATTTTGCATGCCATTGTAAAAGACTTAAGAGGTATAGGAATGCAGTATGGGACACCATGGAGTACTTTGATGCATTAAACATAAAAGCAGTCCATAGGGAAGAGAATAGTATAGCAGATAGGTTGGCAGTTGCGGCATCTACCCTCCAGCCTTCAGAGGAAATGTTGAACGGAGATTGTACCCTTGAAATAAATTATAGGCCATCAGTCCCAGACAATATGCCATTGGCAGGTATTCAAAGATGATGAGCAGATCCTAAAATCCATTCATAACCTAGATGAATTCATGAATTTTAATGTAAACATACAGGAGGAAGACGAGCAGTATCAGGAACTTAGCCAGCCTATCAACCCCTTATCACGTGGCTTCACCAAGCTAGAGAATATATTTGATAGGCAGGATGGGAAGAAAAACAACATTGACCAGATGAAACCAGGGGATTATATTGAAATAAATATTGGAACGGAAACAAATCCAAAAATTATAAATATTGGAAAAGGAACGTCAGAGAAGGAAAGGAATGCATTGATAAGCTTGGTAAAAGAGTATAGAGATATATTTGCATTCATGTATGATGAGTTAAAGGCCTATAGGGAAGATGTTTTCCAACACACTATCCCTCTCAAGCCTAAAATGCAAAATGCCAAATCTTTCCGGCAAAAACTTAGGCAAATAAATCCTAGGTTGGCCCCTATTGTCAAGCAGGAATTAGAAAAAATGTTGGCAGCAGATATTATAGCACCCACTCGACATACCTCATGGTGCTCCAACTTAGTTGTGGTCAGAAAGAAAAATGGGAGCATCAGGATATGCATAGACTTCAGAAACCTTAACATAGCCTGCCAGAAAGACAACTATCTGCTTCCCAATATGGAGACCCTCCTCCAGAGAGTCACAGGTTCCAAAATGATGTCCATGCTTGATGGATTTTCGGGATGTTGTCCGCCAAACTGCACACCAGCAGCAGAAACCTTTTGAAAGCTGTGTCCCTCACTGGAAAGTGGGGAGAGGTGTGGCCTTGGGGGCAAGCAATGAGCCAGGTACTGTCACCTGAATCCCAGCTCCTCCGTTTAGGCAAAACTCCTAACAAAGCCAAGGGGGGTAGACCCTATTAAAGAGTGTCTAAGGCTCTTTGTATGTTTTAAATGTGTTTTGGTGTAGTGATGCGGATGGGTGTTGTTTAGGAGTTTTTTGAATGAAAGACAATTTATAAAACTTTAAGATAAGACAAGATAACGCAATCCACGTTGCAAATACAAGATAAAAGATACACTTGGTCAATAAGTAAATCACTTTTCATGAAATATAACAGATAACTCCAATGTAGATATTTAAGCAAGCAAAATATGAGATAAAGGACCAGTGCCTTATAGAGTCAAGAATTAAATATGAATTGTGAAAACTTGATACAAGTGCTTGAATTGAAAGTTTGTGAGAACGTTATGCAGCTTATCTTGGTAAATTCAAAGTTTTAGTTGTCTTGATTATTAGGATAAGACCAAAGGTATCAAAAGGATGGTGGAACCTTACCCAAGGAAAGTACTGGCAACCCTAAGTGATCTGTCGGGAGCACCCAGATTGCAAAGAGGGCAAGTGTGCTTACGGCTTGACCGCCCTCGAGTCTGACAGTGGATTCCCGGCACCACCTCTCGTGGGGAAGAACAGTAATTTGCCTTGGTTGAGGTTTTGGGTAAAAAAATTTAATTAAGTTATCGATCGTAAATTATCAAGTCTTCCACCTTTCTGAGTACTAGCCCAACCTTTTCAGGTTGGCAGAGCATACGGGTTTAGGACAGAAACCAAGATAAATTAATTAAAGGGTGTGTGAGTGGAAATTTTTATTATTAAGAAACCTTGTTCAACTCTCCGACAGAGAGCGCTCTTGACTCGGTCTTATGACCACAGTTCAAGAGACTTACTAGATTAGCAATGCCTAATGCAGGGAAATGCAAGAAACTAAAATGCCCTCCGATAGAGGGTGCTCTTGACTTGGATTATGGCCAAGTTCAAGAGACTTTGGTTTATTTTAAAGAAACAGAAATTGTAATAGCAGTATATTTAACTTGAAACAGATTTTAAGCAATAGTATTGATCACAAGATATAAATTACCACTAACAATAATGCTTACAAGATAAATAAATCTAGTGTTCTACCACACACACTTTTATCTACTAGGTGGGATTGATCCCCGAAACAGGATCAACCACTAGAACCGCCTGCACTTGAGAACTTCCAGCTAGCTGAAAGCTCTGCCAAGGAAACCGACGGGGAAGGAAGAGTAACCACAAATTATGTGGTCCTGCCCTTGAGACGAAAACTCAAGGATACAACTTCCGGCTGAAGGCTTTGGAAGAGAAGCAAGATAAAAATAATTGCAAGAAATGAAGCTAAACTACCCAAGAATCTCTTTCAGGTCAAAGACCCTACTCGGGAGAGCATGGGGGTAAGTAAATATGGAATATAAACAAGTGACTTATTTGAAGTAAAATTTAAACTAAGAGCATGAAACTGTAAATCTAGGCTAAAACCAACCACAAGACCCGCCACCCTTCCCCAAATGGGGAAGAAGACCCAAAAGTGGAGGCCTCCTCCACTTAAAAAAAAAAAATTATTAAACAATTACAAGTGCCTCAAGGGAAAATCCTTGAAAGGTCTTTAGTGACTACCTAGAAACAACTTATAAAAATTTAAAGAATCGAAGCCCTTAATGGCTTTTACAAAGGATAGGAAGAAATATCTTGGAATATGTCTTATGATGCTTGAGTTCTTCTTCTCTCTTCGATTTGATCTTTTAATTTAAGAGATCTTTCTCTTCCCACAATCCTACCACAATGATAATCCAACAACTCATGCACCCATTAGCATTAGAAATCTAACCAAACTTTGAACAACCAAGTCTAAGTTTGCAAAATAGGACTAAAACATGGAAAAGCATGAGATTTTGTCTTGAAATATTTAATAAGGTAAAACGGACCAGCAAGCTAAAATGCCCCAAAATATGGTGGGAATGAACATGCAACCATAAAAATTTGCCCTACTCTATATACCAACTTGCTTGTCTTTGAAATGAGATTACAAAACTTTTGGAAAGAAAGACTAGATGCAAGCCCTAAATGACCTTTTGATATGCCTAACTTAAACTTTCAATGCATAAATTTTGATTTTATGAAAGAGATCTAACCATAATCCTCCAAAGAAAACTACTAGCTAACAATTTGAGATCTTAAATAAATGACTAACAACTAACTAAGCATAAAAATTACACTAACTACTTACCAACTTCTTGTTTTTGTTGTTTGTTTTGTTTATGTTTAAGGGACAAAACGAAAGGTAATGAAAGGTGGGAAACAAAGATGGACGAGAGGGGACTTAAGGTTTAAATGGGTGCTAAAGGAGGTAAGACGAGAGCACAAGAGGAGAAGGGCGAATGGAGAGGGAGAGGCTTGGAAGAGAGGAGGAAAAAATGGGAGAAGATAAGGAGGGACGAATGCAAGCTAGGAAGGCAAAAATGAAGTGGGACGAAATCAAGGATGAAAACAAACCTATGGGGAAGCAGATCTAGGGCAAGGGCTTCAAGTGGAACACTTGGGATGGTAAAACACCGCCTTGGAAATCCTCCGGTTAACCGGTGATACGCCGACAACGAGTGTTGAAGAGAGCACAAGGGAACAAATCCCAAGTTATTCCCCAAGGTTGAAGGAACTTCAACCTTATGGCAAACTAATCTATGGCTTGAAAACAAGAACAATCTTGGATCAAGGCTAGAGGGGCTAGAAATGGCTTAGCAATTCAAAACAAAAACTCAAGGAGCAAAGTAGAAGGCTAGAAGAGATGTAAGCCTATAGTAACAAGTCACCAAAATTGTATTTTAAAAGTTTGATGGAGAAGATCTAGCTCTCTTTGTTTCTCAAATCAAAAAAGTTAAAGCTCCTTTGGTCTCGTTTGTGGAGTGAAAATATACCTGCAATAACCTTAAGCATGAATAATATAATTGAAACAAAGCATTCAAGTGAAAAGATCTAGATACATGCTACTTGTGCTAGATTGTTAGCCATCATGAACATGATCTATAACTTAAGAACCTCAAATGAAATGCAAAACAATATCACCTCAATATCAAGTGAAGCAAAGCACACCAAAAAGCCTCCACGTTTTTGACCTCCAAAGTCTCAACTTTATTCCAATTAAAAGCGTTTACAATTTTATCAGAGCTTCGATGCACAAAAATCCATGAGATAATAACCCAACATGGGCCTCTCTTTATACTAAAACCAATAAGCTAAACCCTAGGTCGAATTTGGCAATGGCATGGAGGTCGAATTCCAATCAACAAAGGCTTGGAGTAATAGACAATGCTAAAGTCGAGTTTGTGTGGTAGGTATGATTGGATATGTGGCAAACTCGACTTGGGTGGTAAGTTTAGACATATCAACAACCAATAAAGACCCTCCAACAAGGATCCACGTGAGGCATGGTAGGTAGACGTGAGGATGAAGGAAGGTGCGAGTTGGAGATGTGTGGAGGGGCGAATCAACAAAGGGATGGCATGTGGCACTTGGTAGGTACAAACTCGCATATGTGTAGCATAGGAAACATCACAACCACTTACCACATTCCAACAAGGTTCAAACTCGAGCTTTAGATGAGATTGACGTGAGGATTTAGGGGATTGCGAGCTAGTTGTGAGCTTAACACGTGGTAATGGGTAGGTAGAACTCGAGCCATGAAGGGAGCATCTATGGTGGGTGTGGTGAGTCATGAGGGCGCCCACCCTATCATAAATGCATGCTAATCAACCAATAACCAAATGCCATGTCACTAAATCGATTTTCTTATGAAGGAGGGCGAATTTGCTTAAGAGGATAACACTCTAGTGACTGGATAGTTGACTGGATGGGCTTGGAGTTGATTGGAATCCTCCTAAATGCTCATTGCCATGTCATTTAGCCCTTTATTTTAATCAAATTGATTAATTTTGGAGAGATTTGGATTATCTCCAAAATAATCAATTTTATTATTTTAATTAATAATTTCTCTGTAAATGGCTTTTCAGAGAAAATATTAATTACGGGGCTGAATTGACATCCGAAAGTTGGGTTTAGCTGCTCCATGGGTCATGTGTGATTTTTGGCTTATGAAACGAGCCATCAAACACTAAGTTCGGACCCCGGATGACTGACATATTACAATTTATTATTTCTCTATTTAAACTATAGAGAAATTTATTAAATTTAAAAAATAATTAAAACCCAAATTTCGACGGACCCGGTAAAAAAAATTTCGAAATTTTTTCTGAGGGTTTTATGGACCTAGGACATGACCGACACCTATTCTAACAGTGTCTAGTAGGCTTATATACATTAGTTGGTCTCTAATAACCTCCCATGGCCAAATTTTCAAAATCGGGCATTCCAGCTTTGGAGGAGCAGGAGAAAACCTCATCGATTATACCTCGCCTTAAGCAAATCATAATTGACAAGGGAAAAAACTCCTTGGAATACCTTAGTTGCTTAATCCAGTCATGAGAAACCGAGGCACTCAGATCCTACTAGCACACTTTTATTACAAACCCCCATGGGGCCATGGTCATGTCGACTCAAAAAACAAAACAAGCTAACCACAACTGGCTAGCTACAAAATGTTGGATCAACTGATACACTGGAATCAAACATTCATCATGTTTGTCAAATGGCGGCTCTCCAGAAAATCCAACTATGGTACAAAAAGTTGGTAACACGGGATACAACCAGGTTGTTATCAAAGAGGAGGATAGGCACAAAACGGCTTTCACAACCCCTTGGGGAACTTTTGAATACTTGAGAATGCCCTTTGGTCTCACAAATGGTGGGGCCACTTTCCAAAGGGCCATGGATTATGCCTTCAATGAATTAATAGGCAAGATCATTGAGATATATCAGGATGACTTAACCGTCTTTTCGAAAGAAAGATCTAGCCACGTTCATCATCTCAGGAAAGTTTTCGAAAGATGCAGAGAATTTGGTATCTCCTTAAACCCGGCCAAGTCTGTCCTAGGGATAGACGAAGGAAAGCTTCTTGGTCATATCATATCAAAAGACGGAGTCAAAATTGACCCCGAAAGAGTAGAAGCAATATCAAAGATACCCCTTCCCAAGAATGTCAAAGCTCTTCAGTCTTTTAACGGTCATATCAACTTCATAAGAAGGTTCATCCCAAATTTAGCCGAGCTAATGAAACCCATGCAACGGTTACTTAAAAAGGATGCTAAATTTGTCTGGAATGATGAAGGGAGGACAGCCTTTGGAACAATCAAAGATGCCATCACCAGATCACCTGTCTTAGTGAGTCCTGATTACACGAAAGATTTCATGATTTTCTCCTTTGCCTCGGAAGACACCATTGCTGGTGTACTGCTCCAGAAGAACTCCGAAAGGGTTCGAGCAACCAATTGCCTTTATAAGTAGAGCATTACAACATTCCGAGTTAAACTACACAATCATGGAAAAACAGGCTTATGCCTTAGTCAAATCTTTGAAACACTTCAGAACATATATCGGCTATTCCAAGGTTATAGGGTATGTTCCCCATGCTGCGGTAAAAGACATCCTATCTCAACAGGACTGTTTAGGAACAAGGGGTACATGGGTTTCCAAAATCCAGGAATATGACCTTGAAATAAAACCTACTAAATTAATTAAAGGACAAGGGTTGGCTAAAATGCTCACTCAGAAAAATGAAGAAGCCATTGAAATGATCGCCGAGAATAACATTCCCCAACCTTCCATGACTCCTGCCCTCCAAGAGCTTGACAACATCTGGTATTCTGACATCATATACTTCCTCCTCCATTTCAATTGTCCTGAGCACCTCAAGGGTCACAAGCGAAGGGCTTGTTATCACATATATAGTAGCCGGGCTACCATACATTATTTTTCTCATTCCAGTACACTATTCAGCCAGTTCCCTTGCATTTGAGATGCCAAGATGAGCATCTATATTGGATCACTATCAGATTGTGGACAGCAGTTGCATTCCCCATGCCATGACTGAGTTTCAGGACACTCAGAGAGATGACCGTTGTAGCCATTATATCATTGGTACAGAGAAGACAGTAGTGCCCAGAGTCACAGCAGCAGTCTCAGAGGACAGATGATGGTACAGGTTGATGAGCTTGCAAGTATATGACTCAGCAGGTATATCATGGTGTTATGGTTAGATTGCTTTTATACTTATTCTTATAGCATGTCTTAGCACTTAGTGTCATGATCTGGCGATCATATAAATATATGGACCTGGTTGATCTATTATATATATTATACTGTCCCTACTCAGACTTAGAAGTTCACTATTCATACTCATTGGTACATACCCTCCTTAGGGAGAATAGAGGTGATCATTACACCATACTTTGGCTTGCTAGTGTTGGCTCCATCATTTCATGGTCTTCATCCATCCATGGCCTACCTTTTAGATTATCACCCTGACTTACTACTTGACTAGTGGCATGGAGGACTTTTCCCCACTGTAGCCTCTGTATTGGATGAGCCTCCCTGTTTATTGTGTCTCGGCTCTGAGTTGGTGACAAAACTTACCTATGGTGAGTTGGAGTTCCTTGTGAATTCCCCCTAGTCACTAAAGTTGTGTTGGCTAAACCTGAAACTCTTAGTGCTGCCATCAATACAAAATCTGGAAAATGAAATGCTATATCTTGTATGAAAAGCCCATTCATGCAATGTGTTTCTAAACACACATGAATGAAAGGCGTGCCAAATGAAAATGGCCATAAAAATAAAATGTTATATCTTGTGGAAAATAAATACCTAGGTAAACAAGCTGTCCATGACACACCTAGAAGTGCTCAGGTAAACAAGTGCCTTAAAAACACACCTGCAGCAGAAAGCCTAAAAGAAAAAATGTAAATCTATGCAATGTGTTTGTAAACACACATAGATCAAGGCTATGGAAACTTCAGGCCCAAAAAGCAATGGAACTTAAAAGCTATATCTAAACAATTGCTGGCCTTATTTGTATTATGGATTGTGCGCATCTGTGAAGGTGAATAAACCCTCTTTAAACAACTCATCCATTTGTGAGACACCGCCATTCCCTGTGTTATTGCTCATTCAGTATATACTATGGTGTATTCCCTTTCCCTTGCCAAAGTGTCACAAAGTCAAGACAGCTAAGTCATCCCTTAGCCTAGCCAGTTAATTCAGCCTTCACCCTTCACTAGCAAATTGATCACAACTATGAAGTGAGTATGGTCCTGAAAGTCTAGTCTGAGTAATAATAATAATTAACGACACTATATATTTGGATGTAGATCGCCAGTTATGATCATTATGTGTTATAATTGTTATTTGAATAAGTTGTAAAGCATGTATTAACCTTGATACTTTTCAGTAGCCTTGGATGATGGACTGAGTTATATTTGGTTGACCATGGAGGACCATGGGACATGAGATGTTAGACCTTATGATGATATGGATAGATGATATATGGTCTATGTACACATACAGGATGATTCTATGCAGCAGCTACAGGGTTATGATGATGATTCTGGGGTTACAGCAGTATTTGTATATGTACAGCGCATTATTATTGGCCCTGTTCCGGTATATTGGATATTTATTTTGATCATGCAGAGACTCATATGGTGTATGAGTACACATCTTGGATAGATTTGGACCTTCTGAGTCCAATGGGACAGTTTGTTTTCAGTTCCGGGCACTTACAGTGATGATTGAGCCTCAGTAGGCGGTCCTTGTGCAGTTTTGGTCTGTTGGAGGCCCTGTCGGAGCAGAGATGACTTTTATCCGGTTGACATAGGGCGCTGATGATGGAGGGGGTGGTCCAGCCACTTGTTTTTACCATATTACCCCCCTTCCGGACACATTGGTGCCCTCACCTTGACAGCGCCAGCACTCCAGGAGGCTGTTTGGGGTAGTTTCACGCTTCCCGAGGCATTTCAGGATTGGTAGAAATGGCTATTGAGGAAATCGATTTGGGCTACTGAGGCAAGGTTATGGCATGGGATGATCAGTGATGATAGATCGGGACCTTCCACACCTTCTCCAGCAGTTTCAGCTTCGTCGGGGCCCGCATCCATCACTTATGGCACTTTCTGTGGATTTCTGAGGTCTTTTGAGGACCACGACTTCACTATGGAGGCACGATTTGGTACATTCATGATTATTTATTGGTTATTGTGCTATGGGGATTGACCAAGGAGGGATAAAATTACCCCTTGGACCCACCATAAGCCTCTTATGATATTTCATCATCATGATTTGGTGGGATTCCCCTCTTCTAGGGCGATTTTGTCCACTTATATTATATTTTATGTGTGATCCATGTATTATGTTGTTGAGCTCATCTCAACCATTGATTAGACATTTGTATCTTTTAATCCTAGCCACTCATTCAAAAAGTGGTTAGGGTTTTGGTGCCTCTCCTTCCTATTTAAAGGAGAGAGCCTCTCATTGTAAAGGGTCTTTGGCTCTTGGATTATTGGGATAGAAAAATATTCTTGTGGAAATTCTTGTGGTCTCCTTTGCATCTGGTGTTCTTAGATGGTGATTGGAAAGTCTATTGCAACCTAGCATTTGGAAATTGTGGCAAGATCTATCTTTTTTTTGGAAATCATTGTTTGTCTACAGGAGGGCGACTTCAACAAGGGCGATTTTGCAAGGCTTCTTCAAATCGACTTTCTTGGCATTCGCTTGTATCAGGGGGTTATCATTAGCATCATTGTGATCTATGGTATCTTTCTGTTACTTCTTTTGTGGCATTAGTCTTATCTCTTGATGCATCAAATCTGATATTGTTGACGTTTGTTGTGCAGGAGAGAGGGCGCATTGGCTTCTTGGACCAAATCGACTTGCATAGAAACTACCTCAAAGCTTCTCAAATTGATCGGGTTTGCATAGATCATCATCATCAAGGCATCTACAAGGTTACCCAGGTAAGATCCACAGGTTTGTTTCTCTTTCCTTTATCCAATCCATTGACATAGCTCATAAATTGTTGAAACCCTAAATATCTTAAAACCCCCATTTTACATTTTCTCAGATCTACTTAGATCTAGTGGGTTGTTGGGCATAATACTGAAAACCCACCTCTATAGCATCCAAGGCATCCCGGATCTATAGTTTGGTGAGGATTGGCTTCCATTTGATCCCCTTCCCAGGCCAACTTAGCCTCTCCCAAGCAAGGCGCACTTCACTAGTTGAGCAAGTTGACCTAGATCTAGGTGATGGGTGTTTGAGATTCCACTTGATTTGACATCTACACATCAAATAACATACACCCAGGTTGTCGCTTTTCTGAAATTCACCTTGTGGACCCTATTCCACATTTCAAGGGATTTAAACCCCACTTTGGACCACTTGGAACACTTAAACTCAGATCTAGTAAGATCTAGCCATCGGATTACCGTGAAACTATAGATCCATACCCCTACTTGACTGATCTACCCGGATCTAAAATTTGGGTGCCATCCGACTTGTCTTGACCCACCTAAACCCTACTTTCAGCCTGCTTGGGTAAAGTCGCACCACCTTGGAGAAGTGAGTTCACTCACTTCTAGGAACTGGGTACTTGAGATTATTGCAGATCTGAAACCGGAATAATTCAAAACCTAGGTCTAGACTATCACTTTGTCAAATCTTGCCTTGGGGATAGCATTCCTTGTTTTAAGGGATTGTGGTCCACTTGGGTCAAACCTAGATCTAGACACATTCAACCATCAAGACATCTATTGCCCACTTGTCTCATGTTGTAGGAGTCCTAAACCATAAGTCAACCCCACTTTGACTCCACTTCCCAATTCCCAAGGCACTGGTTTCTCTCCAAGATAATTCAACTCTCCTAGATTGTTGGATTGACTTGTGGTTTGACCTATGCATGGTAAACTATACCTTTGAAGACATCATGAACCATGGTCAAGCTTGTCTCATGTACTAGTTAGCCCCAATCTGACCCCTAAACAACCCTGCATTGGACACAGTTCCCAAGGCACTGGATTTTCCAACATTGAACTAGTACACTCATCCTAGATCTCACTTCAAACATTATAAGTCACTCTCACATCAACTATGAACCAAAGCTATACTTATTAAACCCCTCACTTGGCTTGTGACTTCATCCTTAGGTCTAGGAAAAACCATACACCTAACTTCACTTAGAAATACCCTGATTTGGTGTCTTGGTTTTGATCTCTCCTGTCGGGAGTAGATCGGGTCTCCCCCTTTGTTGTCTGGGCTAGATAACATAAAGCAAAGGTTGCCTCGACTGGCGTGACAACCATATACTGGAGGTCGAGGTGATCGTGGTTGCACCTTTTTGAGTTGCCCTTCCCTATTGCCATCCATGACTGGATACATCCATAGGGGTAACTACAGTTTAGGTGATAACAGGGCTTTAAGGCTTAAAACTGCTAGGTACTGCCTTACCCAGGAAGGTCTAGGTTGGAGAAACCCAGATGGCATCATACTTAGGTGTGTGAATGAACAGGACTCCAAAAGAATCTTGATTGAGTTTCACTCAAGATTTTGCGGAGGACATTATGCAGCGAATACAACTGCTCACAAAATCTTAAGAGCCAGATACTATTGACCCACCATCTTCGCAGATGTTCACAAACATGTTAAGTGTTGCCAAGAGTGTCAACTCTTCACTGGTAAGCAAAAATTGGTTGCACTCCCCCTCACACCTGTTGTGGTCCTTGCCCCTTTTCAACAATGGGGCCTTTATTTTATCGGCAAATTCAAAGATAACTCTAGCAATGGATTTTGCTGGATTCTTACAGCAACTGATTACTTCACCAAATGGGTAGAGGCCATACCTACTAAGAAGGCCGATGAAAATGTTGTCATAAATTTCATTGAAGAAAGAATCATCACTAGGTTCGGAATCCCCTTAAAGTTAACAACTGATAATGCCAAGGCTTTCAGTTCTGGAGAAGTAAATGACTTTTGTTTCAAATATGGCATCATCCTATCCCATTCCTCGGATTATTACCCACAAGGAAATGGACTTGCTGAGTCCACTAATAAAAATCTAATGACTATCCTTAAGAAAACTGTGGGTGATAATAAGAAAGCATGGAACAGTAAGATTAAATATGCTTTATGGACTGACAGAATAACCAAGAAGAACTCCACAGGAAAGTCCCCTTTTGAGTTGGTGTATGGTCTCACAGCCACCCTTCCGGTTAGCATGCAAATTCCAATTTTCAGATTGATAAGCGAGTATGGAACAGAAAAATTGGAAATGGAGCAGAGGATAAATCAGATCATAGAGTTAGATGAAGCTAGAAGAGCTGCCCTTGACCAATCCCTGAGACATCAGGAAAGTATGAAGGGTACCTTTGACAAATATGCCAAGCCAAGACCTTTTCAGGTAGGAGATACTGTTCTCTTATGGGACAAAAGAAGGGAGAAGCCTGGGAAGCATGGGAAATTCGACAGCCTTTGGAAGGGCCCGTTGATCATCCATGCAATTGCTGGCACAAATTCTTTCTTGCTGAACACCATGGAAGGAGAAGAACAAAGCCTACCCAGAAATGGGCAACACCTGAAGCCTTTCTATCGGAACAACATTCAAGATGACCAAGGGGTCATCTCAAGACATTTCTGAACCCATCTTTGTTGATCTTTATGTATTTTTATGTACCATATTGATGTATCATAGTTTCTCACATGTTAGCTTTTTGTATTATATTTCATATATATGCTGAAAAAGAAAAGATTTTATTTTTATATATACCTTTGATTATAGAAAAAGCAAAAAATAGTATGTTGGTATTTCATTTTGGCATTATTTATCATGAAAATGTTAGACTAAGACACTTCTGTTTCTGTGCAGGAAACTGATATTCTGGGATTCTCGAACACTTTCGTTGATCCATAGATCTAGCAAGTGACCGTCCCGCAGTTGGAGCCAGATGTTACCAACTTTTTTGTACCATAGTTGGATTATCTGAAGAGCCGCCATTCGACAAGCATGATGAATGTTTGTACTCCAGTGTATCAGATGCTCCAGCATTTGTGACTAGCCAGTTTTGTTTTTGAGTCGACATGACCATGGCCCCATGGGGGTTTGTAATAAAGTGTGCTAGTAGGATCTGAGTGTCTCGGTTCCCCATGACTTGATTAAGCAACTAAGGTATTCTAGGGAGTTTTTTCCCTTGTCAATTATACTTTGCCTATAGCGGAGCTATAATCGATGAGGTTTTCTCCCGCTCCTCCAAAGCTGGAATGCCCGATTTTGAAAATTTTAGCCATGGGGGGTTATTAGAGTCCAACTAATGTATATAAGCCTACTAGACACTATTAGAATAGGTTTTGGTCATGTCCCAAGTCTCTAGGACCCTCAGAAAAAAAAAATTACCGGGTCTGTCGAGTTTGGGTTTTTTAATTATTTTTTAAATTTTAATAAATTTCTCTATAGTTTAAATAGAGAAATTTCAATTTGTAATATGTCAGTCATCCGGGATCCGATTTCAGTGATTGAAGGCTCCAGACTTAAGCCAAAAATCATTCATGATCCCTGGACCAGCTAACCCTAGGTTTCAGACAATTATTTGGCCTCATAATTAATATTTTCTCAAAAAATCAAAAAATGAGAAATATTAATTAAAATATTCAAAAAATAATAAATTGGAGATAATTTAAATCTCTCCAAAAAAGCCAAATTGAATAAAGTAAAAGTCAAAATGACATGGAAAAAAGCATTTATGATGATTGGAATCTTCACCCACCTGATTCAGATCAGTTTCGGAGCACTGGGAGTGATCTACAGTTGAGAAATTCGCCCACCTTCATGCAAATTCGTTTTTGTGATTTGGCAATTGATTGATGGGTTGTTGGATTTTGAAATCAATGCATGTGGGGCTCCTTCCTCAAATTATGGGCTCCAAACTCAAGTTTAAAGATGCGTTAAGAGTCCAAGCTCGATTTGGTTGGTGTTGACATGGATTTGATTGGTTTTTGATGGAGTTTTTGGCTCTCTTCATCACCAATTCGAATTAGGGTTTTAGCATTGAGTTTTGTTATATAAGAGAGGCCATTTGGGCTTTCTCTTCATGGAGAATTATTGTATACTTACTCTGCGGAGATTGTAATAGCTATTGGCTATCATTGGAAATAAAATTGGCTTTGGAGGCAATTTGTGTACACTTCTATTGGTTCATGAGCTATTAATTTCTTTGAGGTAATAACTATAATGTGTTCTTGATTTATGCAATTTCAAAGTTTGATTTAAATACATGCTTAGATCTCTTTCTTAAGAGCGTAGGGCAAACATTTGATGGTCCCAATTTGTTTGCTAGGCTTAGGCTTGAATAGTATAAAGAGTGCAAATTGTAATCGGTTTTACTACCTTGTCTCTTCATGCGTTTTTGTCTAACTCTCTATATTTGATCAAGCTTTGTTTGTGTAAGTTCTTTGTGCATTTGCAGATCTTCAAAATGGTTGAGATGAGATGAAATCGATTGTATCTCCCTCTTCTCCACCAACAAAAAGCTTTTACTAATAGTGTGTTTGCAGGATACTTCCAAGGAGCAAGATATTAAAATCGGCATCAAAACAGAGAGGGTTTCCTCTTCCATCAACACAATTTCCCTCTTCTTGGTTACTTGTTACTTGGACCCACCTTCTTCTTGTGGAAAACCCTTTCTAGATCTAAATCCAAAGTTGAAGGTCTTTACTTTTTAAAGCCTAGATTTAGTTTGCCATAAGGTTGAAGTTCCTTCAACCTTGGGGAATAACTCGGGATTTGTTCCCTTGTGCTCTCTTCAACACTATCGCATGCGTATCATCCAGCTAGCTGGAAGGATTTCTTGGATAGTGTTTCACCCATCAAGTGTTTCACTTGATTTTTCCCTCTCCATCACCCATTCGTTTTTACCTCTTTTTTTCATTCATTCAAATCTTACCCTAGGTTTCTCCTCCTAGCTCCCCTCTTCTCCTTCATCTAGTCCATCCCAAGCCATTTTCTTACTCTCTTTTCCCATCCTCTCATCCATCCTTAGCCATTCGTTTTTCCCCATCCACAAGCTCCTCTCATCCTTTCGTTTTTGCCATTTTGACCTCTTTTTTTTCCTTTGTCTTTTGCCATTTCCCTTCCATCTTCTTTCCATCCATCCTACAAAGGAAGCAAAGCAAACAAAAGAAGTTTGAAGTAGTTAGTGGTTTTATTTTTTGAAAAGTTAAGTTTAGGCATATTTAAAAAAATCATTTAGGGCTTGCATTTTTATCTTTTGTCTTAAGATTTGTAGTCTCATTTAAAGATAGGAAAGTTTGCATACAAGCTAGTTCAAAAAACTTGTGGTTCCAACCTCATTCCCATCATTTTTTGGAGCACTTTAGCTTGCTGGTCTATTTTATTTAAATTGCAAATTTTAATTCAAAATCTCATGCACATTGCATTTAGGGCCTCATTTTTCAATTCTAGGTTCAAGTAGCTTCAAGTCTTAATTTTTTCAACTAATGCTAAAGGGTACTTGTAGCTTGAATCTTTGTTGTGTGTAGGTGTGAGAAAAAGTTAACTTCAAAAGAGAGCTCGAAGTGGAAGAAGAGCAAAATCAAGTAAAGAGAAGGAAAATTGCAAAACCAAGAAGGAGCTTAAAAACAAACCTTGAAACCATGAATGTCTTTTGAAACATGCTATTATCCTTTGTACAAACTCATAAGAGTTTTCTCATTTCTTTCCAAAGTTTACTTTTCTCAAAAGACCTTTTAAGGATCTAGATCCCAAAGGCATTTGTAATCATTCAATAAAGAAGTTAAGTGGAGAGGTCCTCCACTTTTTGGGTTTCTTCCCCATTTGGGGAAGAGTGTTGGGTTTGCTTAGCTTAGATCTCAGCTTTTCAAGTTCTTAGTTTAATTTTTTCATTTCATACTTTAAATCAGTATTTTATTTTCATCTTGTCGCTTCTCTTTCAAGTTTTGACCAGAGTAAGCTAACTTTGGGATTGTGTCCCAAAGGCCACATAGTTTTGTGGTAGCTTCTCGTTCCCCCGTTAGCATCTTGTGGACATCCAGCTAGCTGGAAGGTTTCCAAGACTGACGGTTCTAGTGATTAGCCTTTGTTCGGAGGTTGATCCCACTTTAGAATAAATCTACTTGGTAGAACACTAGATTTTGTTTTCTGTTATCTTCGAAACCTTTCTTGTGGTTGTCCTTATATTTTTAGTCATTTTCAGTTTCATTTACTTCTTTAAGTTTCGCAATCGCTTCATTTCTTGCAATAAAACGAACAAAGCCTCTTGAACTTGGCCAAATCCAAGTCAAGAGCACTCTCTATCGGAGAGCATATAGATTTGGACTTTCCCATTGCAATAGGCATTTTAAAGTAGGAAGTCTCTTGAACTGTGGTCTTAAGACTAAGTCAAGAGCACTCTCTGTCGGAGAATTGAACAAGTGCTCCTAATAATAAAACATTTCAACCCACATTTCCCCCTTAATTAATTTATCTTGGTCATTTGTCCAACACCCGTATGCTCTGCCAACCGGAAATAGTTGGACTAGTACTCGGAAAGGTGAAGGACTTGATAAGCTCATAAGTGATAATTAATTAAAACTTTCACCCCCATAACCAACGAACCGGCGTTGTTCAAAAAGTATTCAAAGCAGTTCTCAGGGGAGGCACCGGGTTGCCCAATCTGCGACACAGTGGCTGGTTAGCTATGCGCGCCTCGCTGTGATTCCAGACAGGTCCGACATGTCTCTTAAAGGAGCTGCTTAGAATGTCTTTCCGGACACTCTTTTGATAACCTTGGTTTTAGCCATAATAATCAAGAACATCTAAAACACTTAAAATTTACCAAGAACAATTTCAAAACGATCTCACAAACAGCTACTTTTGACTTACATTTTTCAGCATCACAAGCATTTCATTTGACTCCATTTGGCACTGGTCTTTAAAAACTCTTATATATCTTCTGAATCTGGACCATATGTCCTTGTCATTTGTTTGATCTTTATCTTGTCGATGCTTTGTTTTAATTCTAAGTCAAAGTATATTGTTCATCTTCTAAATTGTATCTTGTGGAATTTGCAACGTGGATTGCGTGTTTAATTGTGTTCTCATCATTATACAAAAACTCCTAAACAACACTCATCCGCATCACCCCACACTTAAAAACATTTTAAAACACAAGAGCCTTATACAACTCTTTGTAGGGACTACCCCCCTTGGCTTCGTTAGGAGTTAGCCTAAACGGAAGAGTTGGGATTCAGATGACAGTACCTGGCTCATTGCTTGCCCCGAAGGCCACACCTCTCTCACTTGTAGTGAAGAGACAGCTTTCGAAAGATTTCTGCTGCTGGTGTGCAGTTTGGTGGACAACAGGTCCCAAAGAGTAGATCTAAAGAGTTGAGGCTTTCTAGCACAGCTTGCAGAGAGATTTGACAGTGTCAAGGTACAAAAGCTCAAAAGGAAAGGGTTAAACAACCGGGAAAAGAGGCTAACCAAGGAGGGCGCAAGGGTTAAAGACCAGTGCATAGGGAAAAGGGGCAAATGGAGTCCTCATAGCATTACGCCCTTGAGAACCCACCTGGGTTTTGGCTGTAAGATAAAAACCCAAAAATGGTTTTCCAGTAAACCAAGAAATAAAACCCAGAGAATTTTCTGAATAATTAATAGTTGGGGTTTGAATGTAAATGACAGATGTGTAAGTAAAAAGAATAGATTACATACCTTGCAAACCTACCTGGATCATGGAAATTGATGATAGTATGTCAAGGACTACTCCTGCAAAGATCAAGTGAAAATTTTGTGCTTTATCTTGCCTCTATGAATTTGTCCAATTCCATTGATGCGCCTCTCTTCTTGCAAAACCAAGGAGATAAACTCAATTAGAAAGCAATAATGAAGGTAAATGCAAATGACGAATATGATCACAGAGAATAAGAAGTACAAAGACAGAATCACTCCCTGAACCAAACCAAATGAAGAGAGAGAAACAAGGTGAGTCTCCTGAGCCAGTGCGTCCCTCCTCCAAGTCGCCCTCTTCACCTGTAGATAAAAACATGGATCGAAAGATGCGCAAAATATTCACCAATATCTTCAATGCAATGGAAAGGCAGTTTCAATTGACATATCCAACACCCAGAACCAGATCACAAGAGTTTTGCAAAATATATTTCTATTCCAGTAGCCAAGAGCCAAAAGTCCCTTTACAATGAGGGGGGTCTCTCCTTTAAATAGGAATGAGAGAGACCAAAACCCTAACCACCTTTTAACGAGTGGCTGAGATCAAAAGATACATAAGTGATAATCAACGGCTATGATGAGCGCAAATATAAAGTACATGGATCAACTAAAAAATAGAAGGGGCGCACTAGCTAAGTCGCCCTAGGGGTGACGCACAACATGAAAGTGACTAGAAAACATGACATAAGCTCATGGTGGGGCTAGGAGGTGTACTCATCATTCTCTAGCATGTCTCAATGGCACAATAACATATAATAACTCATCATAATACAATACTGTGACCACATGGCCAAATCGTGCCCTCTCAATGACACAATAAAAAAATATAAAAGCTCGGAGTGTGTGTGGGCCCCACTGAATGTTGTAACCTGCTCTGGAAGGTGTGGGATGCATCACACAAATCATCTAAACCAACCTCATGTCATTTCCTTGCCTCAATACCCTAAATCGAATTCCTCAGTAACCATTTTTTACCATTTTTTATCCTCAGAAAAATCACCTATGAAAGAATAAAATGCATGTAGCTCACTGCCTGGTACCCCGGGGCTAAAACTATATGCACCAAAATGTCTGGGAGCATGGTAATATGGTAATAACAAGTGGCTGGACCACATGTTCCCTCTGTAGCGCCCTAGGTGAACCAAATAAAAAATCAAATTGTTTTGCCAGGCCATTTTAAATGGCAAATCTGCAATAAAGTGATAATCTGAGTGAAATCTCATCTGGAAGTGCCTGTAACTGAAAACTGGGTATCCTAATGGACTCAAAAGGTCCAAATGTACTAGACATGAATATCCATACACCCTGTGGCTACCTATATAATCATCTGTAATCATGACCATGCTCAAACAAATAAAAATAATGGTCTGTGAATAATAATAATAACCATAGAAACCATCAAACCATCATCTGAAACCTGTGTCTGCTACATGGAACCATCAAATGGGTATACAAGGACCATAAATCATCAACATCAAACATCACTGGTCCAACTCAACTTAGATCCTCCGGTTGACTTGGTCAAACTGAGTTTGACCAAGTCAAGACTAATCAAAATATGACCCAGGCTTAAATTGCCTAATGCTGCAAGTGCAAATGGTTAAAGCATGCTCCTTTTAATCATTCTAATAGCAAGACTCAAAGTATAAAGTAGCATATCGCTGGCGGTTTAAGCAATAATAACATCAAATATAAGTTAAAATAATCAATTACTCAAAACAGAACCTCAAGAATATACTCATTTCATGGCCGTGATCATTTTGCTAGGATTGGGTGAAAGTGAAAAATGCAAGGCAAGGATAAAGGGGTGACTTATACTGACTCAACACTGTGATACTTTGGATAAGGGAAAAGGGAATACACACTTAAGCTTATGTTGGATAATAAACACACAGGGAATGGCAGTGTCTCACAAATGGAATAAGTTGTTTTGAGAGGTGCTTATTCAATCTTGGAAAATGTCTACAGCTCACATCCAAGCTAAAACAACTCCGTGAGGATCTTTTCTAGAACCGCCATGACTGGGTGCCCGGCTAACCATAATTTGAGGTTCTAAGGGACACTTAGAATTAGTTGTCCCTTACTCCATCTCACATCACAACCCGTAGGCTCCGTGAGGAATTTAATCATTACATTTAATTCATAGCAAGTAGTCTTTGGATTTAGCATACATTTAACCACTGCTTTCTTAGGCCTTGTGACGACCCTTTCGATTTCTTGTGTGCTTATAAGCACAACTAATTGTATCTTTTTATCCAAGGTATTTACATTTCATTCAAATTCATATCCCTCTTTCATTGTGCTAAGAAGCACAGTTTTTAGTTTATTTCCATGGGCTTGCACAAAAGATAAAATTTCCACATGCATGTAATGATGGTAGTACTATTTGCTTTAGGTTTAGCCAACACAACTCATGCAACTAGGGGGACTATCCACAATCAAGACCAAACATCGAGGCAACCGATTAGACAAATCAAGGTATCAAATCCAACTCACCTAAGCTCAGGAACCAACACCAGCGGGTACTCTAGGCCCAGAAGGATCAAGGCTTCGGTAAGTTTTGTTGCCAACTCAGAGCCGAGACACAAACTAACAGGGATGTTATCCAACAAAGAGGAAAAAGTGAGGAAGTCCTCCATATCATAGGATGAGGTGTAAGTCAGGGTAAAACCAAAAAAAAGTGGAAGAGAACGGATGGATGGGGAAAGTGAAATGTGATGCCAAAACTAGCAAGCCAAAAATGGTGGAATGATCACGTCCATTCTCGTAAGGAGGGTGAAACCAATGAGTATAAACAAGAACTTCATATTATGAGTAAACTAGACCATTTAGATATTTCATTGAAACAACCACGTCCATATAACACACACACACACACACACATATATATATATGTACCGCCAAATCATGACCACTAAATACCAAGTCAAGCCACCAAAATGAGCAAAAGAGCAATGCAATCATAACCAAAGCACATCTATATACCTGTTGGGTCATATAGCTACGTATACCATCTAAACCATCCATTGTCACTAGAACACTACTGCTATACACATCTGGGCACTATCATAATGCTATGTATGGCAAAATAAAGCTACATCAGTCATCAAATCTGAGGTCATGAGGCTCAGTCATGGCATAAGGTTGTACTGTCTACTCTGGGGCTGCATGAAAGCACGAGTGATCTTGGAACAAATGCTCATCAAATGCTGATCTCAAGCATCTCAATGTAAAGGACTGGCTGAGAAAAGTACTGGAATTTGATCTGAAGATATGGTAGCCCCAACTACTATAAATGCGATAACAGGTCTTTTGTAAAGAGCTTGGCTTCCTAGGACTTAGACATCAATCTGGTCATTCCATGGTATTTTTTCCCTTGTTAATTATGCACTACTGAATAAGTGATGTATAATTGACGAGTTTTTCACCCGCTCCTCTAAAGCCGGAATGTCGTCTTGGTGGTTAGGCCTTAGGAGGTTATTAAAGTTCAAGTGCCAATGTTTAGGAGCATGCTAGACATCAAATTGATTCATTATGAACATGCACTAGGTCCCCTAGGAGTTTTAGTCAATTCTGAGAAAGTAACTTTTTCCCATAAAACAGGCTTTTTTTAATGTTTTAATTAAAAAATCCAAAAATATGATAAAAGTGTGGTTAGGAGATGAAATTTACCATGGGGGTGCTCGTTTTCTAACCCTGGGCACCCATTAAACCCCTAAACCCACTTTTCCTAAGTTTTAAGTGATTATTTTTCATTTAAATAAAAAATTCTCTTGAAAATAATAAAAGAGAATTATTTAATTCAAAAAATAAAGATTTGGAGAAAATCAAATTTCCTAAATTGAAGGAAATTTGTCCAACTAAAATCCCAGTTGAGTTGGAAATCAAATCAGAGGCATATATCCATCAAATCGAGGTGATTTCAATCAAGGATTAGAGGAGGGCAAGTTGTCCTCTCTTGGTAAATGTGCCCTCTCCTCACGTGGGCGACTTCCTCTTGTGTGGCGACTTGTTGTGGATTGGATGGAGTTTACAATGTTCAAGTGATGCACCCTTCCTTATGTGGCAGCCAACTCATATCCAATCCAATGGATTGTGGCTTTAATCATGGAGCAATTAGCTCCCCCTTTCTAGAGATGCGCCCCTCAATCCCTCTCTTCTCTAATGCGCCCCCTTCTTCTCCTTTTGCTATTTAAGCAGGGCTTTGGGCTCTCATTCTCTCATGGTCAGAGAGGACCGAAAGGCTGATGAGTCTTGTACTATATTTTGTAACATCTATTGGAATAATAATGGCTTTGGAGGCAAATCTGTGGTGTATGGCTCTATTGTGAGTGGATGCAAATGTCAATGGTTTATGAGGTAACTGTAGCGTAGCTTACTTATTTGTTGCATTGGTTGATGGTCAGGCCTTCGAAGGACTATTAATAGTCGGTAGGATAAATGATTCTAGCCTGATTTCATTCATTGCTTGCTTATGTCTGCAATATAGAGTTTGTATGTTTTACTTGGTTGTATGCTTACTCTTATGATTTCTGGCATGAGAAGCACCGGATTTGACGCTTTTGTGCAAGTAGTTTTAGCTATGCAAGTTGTCTAAGCTTGAACATGCAAATGATCTAGTTTGACTGTACTGCTTTTCAAACACTTTAAGGATACAGTCCCTCTGCTCTCCACCAGCAGGCTCCATCGCTCAAACATTCCCAGGATTCCAGCATTCTTTCTATCTCTCTTTCCTTCGCTTTAAATTAAATTTTCTCTTTGGTTGCAGTTATTTACATACTTAGCTAAATTAGTTTCCTTTGAAAAGAATATTTTAAGAAGCTGATTTATTTAAGTATGCTACTAGATCTAGGGTTTAAAGCTTAATTTTGGGTAGATCTAGCATTATTGAATACTTAGGCTTAATTTTCTATCTTTTAGTACTTAATATTTTATGCTTAATGCTTTATTTGGCACATTCGGTGCATATTAGGTGGCTGATTTTTCACTTTTGATGAACAAGTAAGAGGAAGTGCTACCGAAAATCTGAAGATTTTGGTCATTCGGGACCCCAGGAGCACCTCTTTCACCTTGAAGTCATTTTTATAAAAGCCTTGTAAACCTTTGATTCCTCATTTAAAAAGGACCAAAGGTATCCACCTCAAAGGGTTGTAATTGTAATTAATAAAAGCAAGTGGGCTACCCAGCACCCACAGACCCCCCTGGGGGGTCAGTGTCAGTTTTTGTATGTTTGATTTGTTTTAGCTTAGTTGCTTTTTTAAGTTTGTTAAAGTAGATTAAACCACTTTATTTCTAAACTTCTCCTTGCTTTATTAATTCAACACATGCACACAGTTTGTCCTAACGGACTTGTTATCACACAACTTGTAGTTGTCCCTAAAGGTATCCCATCCGGGACGGTAGAGGAGACGGACAACTAAAGAGGTGACCCAAGAAATGCCATGGTTCCTGTTATCACACAACTTGTAGTTGTCCCTAGTGGTATCCCATCTGGGACGGTAGAGGAGATGGACAACTAAAGAGGTGACCTAAGAGATGCCACGGTTCCCAATGCAAGGTGGGAGTCACGTCAACCGAGGCACTCTTCACTTTAGGTCAAGGTGAATCAAGACCTAGGGGGAGACCCTATAACCAATCAAAGATGATTGGACCCAAACAAAGGTTCCTAGGGATGAGTAAATGGAAAGTTACGGAAACCAATGCAAGGTAAAGTGGACCTAGAAATTAAAGTATGGTTGAAGGTGGTTTGAGAAATGATTAGTGTTTCAACCAATGTATGATTTAGGCCACATGATTAGTTATAATGATAAGATATGGTACCATGTGTTACACAAGTGGGTCCTACTTTATTGGGATATGTGAAATGGCTTAATATGGACCCACTAGGTGAAATTAAGGGATGCAATTGGTACTAGTGGATATGTAATGAGTAGATCTATGGATCTAAGTTGAAATTAGGAATACCCATGTACCGGATCTAAGGTTTGACACAATTCCCAAGGAGTGCGACTTACTTAAGGAGGACTAGTGCCTTGTTGGATGGGTTAATGGAGTCAAAAGATATGTCAAAGTGTAGATCGGGACACCTAGAGGTCAAGTCAAATGGGTTAATTGAGATAAAGTGGTTGGATCTTGCTAGATCTAAGATTTCATGAAATGACCCAAGTGGACCACAATCCCTTGAAACAAGGAATGCTACCTGTTATCACATATATAGTAGCCGGGCTACCATACATTATTTTTCTCATTCCAGTACACTATTCAGCCAGTTCCCTTGCATTTGAGATGCCGAGATGAGCATTTATATTGGATCACTATCAGATTGTGGACAGCAGTTATATTCCCCATGCCATGACTGAGTTTCAGGACACTCAGAGAGATGCCCGATATAGCCATTATGCCATTGGTACAGAGCAGATAGTAGTGCCCAGAGTTACAGCAGCAGTCTCAGAGGACAGATGATGGTACAGGTTGATGAGCTTTCAGGTATATGACTCAGCAGGTATACTATTGTGTTATGGTTAGATTGCTTTTATACTTATTCTTATAGCGTGTCTTAGCACTTAGTGTCATGATCTGGCGATCATATAGATATTTGGACCTGGTTGACCTATTATATATATATTACTGTCCCTACTCAGACTTAGAAGTTCACTATTCATACTCATTGGTACATACCCTCCTTAGGGAGAATAGAGGTGATCATTACACCATATTATGGCTTGCTAGTGTTGGCTTCATCTTTTCATTGTCTTCATCCATCCGTGGCCTACCTTTTAGATTATTACCTTGATTTGCTACTTGACTAGTGACATGGAGGACCTTTCCCCACTGTAGCCTCTGTACTGGATGAGCTTCCCTGTTTATTGTGTCTCGGCTCTGAGTTGGTGACAAAACTTACCTATGGTGAGTTGGAGTTCCTTGAGAATTCCCCCTAGTCACTAAAGTTGTGTTGGCTAAACCTGAAACTTTTAGTGCTGCCATCAATACAAAATCTGGAAAAAATCAAATGCTATATCTTGTATATGAAAGAAATGCCAAATGAAAATGGCCATGAAAAATAAAATGTTATATCTTTTGGAAAAATAAATACCTAGGTAAACAAGCTGTCCATGACACACCTAGAAGTGCTCAGGTAAACAAGTGCCTTAAAAACACACCTGCAGCAGAAAGCCTAAAAATAAATGTAAATCTATGCAATGTGTTTGTAAACACACATAGATCAAGGCTATGGAAACCTCAGGCCCAAAAAGCAATGGAACTTAAATGTTATATCTAAACAATTGCTGGCCTTGCTTGTATTATGGATTGTGCGCATCTGTGAAGGTGAATAAACCCTCTTTAAACAACTCATCCATTTGTGAGACACCGCCATTCCCTGTGTTATTGCTCATTCAGTATATACTATGGTGTATCCCCTTTCCCTTGCCAAAGTGTCACAAAGTCAAGACAGCTAAGTCATCCCTTAGCCTAGCCAGTTAATTTAAGCCTTCACCCTTCACTAGCAAATTGATCACAACTATGAAGTGAGTATGATCCTGAAAGTCTAGTCTGAGTAATAATAATAATTAACGACACTATATATTTGGATTTAGATCGCCAGTCATGATCACTCTGTGTTATAATTGCTATTTGAATAAATTGTAAAGCATGTATTAACCTTGATACTTTTCAGCAGCCTTGGATGATGGACTGAGTTATATTTGGTCTTGGTTGGACCTAGTTTGACCATGGAGGACCATGGGACATGAGATGTTAGACCTTATGATGATATGGATAGATGATATATGGTCTATGTACACATACAGGATGATTCTATGCAGCAGCTACAGGGTTATGATGATGATTCTGGGGTTTCAGCAGTATTTGTATATGTACAGCACATTATTATTGGCCCTGTTCCGGTATATTGGATATTTATTTTGATCATGCAGAGACTCATATGGTGTATGAGTACACATCTTGGATAGATTTGGACCTTCTGAGTCCAATGGGACAGTTTGTTTTCAGTTCCGGGCACTTACAGTGATGATTGAGCCTCAGTAGGCTGTCCCAGTGCAGTTTTGGTCTGTTGGAGGCCATGTCGGAGCAGAGATGACTTTTATCCGGTTGACCTAGGGCGCTGATGATGGAGGGGGTGGTCCAGCCACTTGTTTTTACCATATTACCCCCCTTCCGGACACATTGGTGCCCTCACCTTGACAGCGCCAGCACTCCAGGAGGCTGTTTGGGGCAGTTTCACGCTTCCCGAGGCATTTCAGGATTGGTAGAAATGGCTATTGAAGAAATCGATTTGGGCTACTGAGGAAAAGTTATGGCATGGGATGATCAGTGATGATAGATCGGGACCTTCCACACCTTCTCCAGCAGTTTCAGCTTCATCGGGGCCCGCATCCATCACTTATGGCACTTTCTGTGGATTTTTTGAGGTCTTTTGAGGACCACGACTTCACTATGGAGGCACGATTTGGTACTTTCATGATTATTTATTGGTTATTGTGCCATGGGGATTGACCAAGGAGGGATAAAATTACCCCTTGGACCCACCATGAGCCTCTTATGATATTTTGTCATCATGATTTGGTGGGATTCCCCTCTTATAGGGCGACTTTGTCCACTTATGTTTTATTTTATTAGTGATCCATGTATTTCATTGTTGAGCTCATCTCAACCATTGATTAGACATTTGTATCTTTTAATCTTAGCCACTCATTCAAAAAGTGGTTAGGGTTTTGGTGCCTCTCCTTCCTATTTAAAGGAGAGAGCCTCTCATTGTAAAGGGACTTTTGGCTCTGGATTATTGGAATAGAAAATTATTATTGCATCTATCTCCAATGTTGTGGTGAATGTTTTTGGTGTTCGTTCGTTGGTTCTTCCTTTGCACTGAGTTATTGGAGATCTTGTTTGCCATATCTATTGTACCACGATTTTGCATCTACAGGTGGAGGCCGATTTGCTTGGAGGAGGAGGTATTGGTAGGGGAAGACTCTCCCTACTTCTTCTTTGGAGCTCTTCGTTGGTAACAGGGAGTATTACTGTCCCAGGACCTTCTATTTCATGTTACTATTTGCATTTCGCTTGTATTTCTTTCATACTTGATCTTACTGATTGAATTTCATTCCTTGGTTTGACAGGTAGAGGAAGGCGCACTTGTGGACTAGGGCATCAACTTGGCAAGCAAATCAACAATCTCTCATTTGATCTCTGCGGGAATCTTCCTCAACATCAAGGCATCTCAACCACATCATTCAGGTATGATCTCAAGGTAAGTTCTATCTCCATAGTCTATCCAATTGTCAAAAACTCTTAAAACCCTAATTAATTAAAACCCCAATTTTGCATTTTCTTAGATCTACTGAGATCTAGTGGGTTGTTGGGCATGATATTGAAAACCCACCTCTATAGCATCCACGGCATCCCGGATCTATAGTTTGGTGAGGATTGGCTTCCATTTGACCCCTCTCCCAAGCCAACCTAGCTTCTCCCAAGGAAGGCGCACTTCATCATTTGAGCAGGTTGACCTAGATCTAAGCGATGGGTGTTTGAGATTCCACTTGATTTGACATCTACACATCAAATAACATACACCCAGGTTGTCCCTTTCTTGAAATTCACCTTGTGGGCCCCATTCCACATTTTAAGGGATTTAATCCCCATTTTGGACCACTTGGAACACTTAAACTCAGATCTACAAAGATCTAACCGGTGGATTGCCACGAAATTATAGATCCATACCCCTACTTGACTGATCTACCCGGATCTAAAGTTTGGATGCCATCCGACATGATTTGACCCACCTAAACCCAAATTGAAGCCTCCTTAGGGAAAGTCGCACCACCTTGGAGAAGTGAGTTCACTCACTTCGAGGAACTGGGTACTTGAGATTCTTGCGGATCCGGAATCGGAATAATTCAAAACCTAGGTCTAGACTGTCACTTTGTCAAATCTTGCCTTGGGGACTGCATTCCTTGTTTTTAGGGATTGTGGTCCACTTGGGTCAAACCTAGATCTAGACACATTTATCCATCAAGAACTGTACTGTCCACTTATCTCATGTTCTAGGAGTCCTAAACCTCAAGTCAACCTTACTTTGACTCCACTTCCCAATTCCCAAGGCACTGGCCTCTCTCCAAGTTAACTCAACTTTCCTAGAATGTTGGATTGACTTGTGGTTTGACTTTTGCATGGTAAACTATACCTTTAAGGACATCATGAACTATGGTCAATCTTGTCTCATGTACTAGTTAGCCCCAATACAACCTTTAACTATCCTGCATTGGACACGGTACCCAAGGCAGTGAATCTTTTGACATTGACCTAGTACACTAGCCCTAGATCTCACTTTAAACATTACAAGTCACTTTCACTTCAACTATGAACCAAAGCTATACCTATTGAACCCCTCACTTGGCTTGTGACTTCAACCTATAAGGTCTAGGATAAACCATACACCTAACTTCACTTAGAAATACCCTGATTTGGTGTCTTGGTTTTGATCTCTCCTGTCGGGAGTAGATCGGGTCTCCCCCTTTGTTGTCTGGGCTAGATAACATAAAGTGAAGGTTGCCTCGACTGGCGTGACAACCATATATTGGAGGTCGAGGTGATCGTGGTTGCACCTTTTGAGTTGCCCTTCCCTATTGCCATCCATGACTGGATCTATCCTTAGGGGTAACTACATCTTAGGTGATAACATTTTGGCGCCGTTGCCGGGGACGCAATAGGCTTACCTTGGTCCGACATATTATTTTTTAAAGCTCTCCTCCCCTTTCTCTTTGCCTAACATTTTGGCGCCGCTGCCGGGGAGGCAATAGCTTGCCCTAGTCCTTCCCGCATATACAAACGACACATATCTTGGTAGAAGAGTTAAATCTACCTGGCGACTCCCAATAGTGACTCCGCTGAGGAGCGAGCTCATCTACATCCTTACAACACAAGAAGCAAAGTAAACTTAGATCAAGTTGAAGGAACCCCAATCACCTATCGTAAAAGAGATCCTAAAGCACAACCATCGAACTTCCTTTGGAAATTGGTTAACGAATCTCCAAACAGAACTTCAGGATCCCCTTTGATCAAGTCGGTTCCTCCCTCATCTCCTAGTTCAAACTTAAACACAAACTTACCAAATCCAATGGCCGGAACAAACCCGGGAAACCAGAATGTTCCTCCACCACAAGCTCCTAGGATTTTTGGAAGAAAAGCAAAACCTTCTCCTCTAGACTTTTCCCAAATCCAGGGTGCACCCCATGACATGCCTGAAAAGTATTTTGAAAAGGTTCCCAGATTTGATGGAGTATCCGCTATATCAATTGAAGATCACATTGATAAAGTTTGGGAACACATGGAAGCATATGGAGCATCTGAGGAAGATGTTTTCATGAGGGGTCTCCTAGCATCCTTGGAAGGAGATGTTAGGAAATGGTTTGATAGGTTACCTGCTTCATCCATTGATGGGTATGACAACTTTGTCAACAAACTAAACAGTGAGTGGTCCCGAAAGTTAGATGGGAAATTTCTCTTACACCAACTTTTTGATATCAAGAAAAGAGAAAATGAAACAGTCCATGAGTTTAATATAAGATTTGACAAGACTGTAGCTGTTATCCCTGAAGAGATTAGACCAAAAGATCAAGCAGTTGTCATTCACTACTTGAATGCCTTTGAGGGATGGGTTGGTTATCAGCTAAAGGATAAAAACCCAAATGACTTAAAGACCGCTCAATCAAATGCTAAAATGGCTGAGCAAAATGTAGCATCCATGGGGAAACAAAACTTTTTCGATCAATTTACCCCATCCACTTCCAGATCTGACCCTAGACTCCGAAAACCAAAGGAACCTGTGAGTGTGCCAAAGGAATCCAAGGACACTTTAGAAGTCATGCAAGAAATGATGAAACAATTAACTGTCTTAACTAAGAATGTGGCAAGTTTGAATGACCCGGAGAGACATAGGAATCCTTATGGCCCTAAACCTTATTGGAATAATAATAGAAGGCCGGATGGGGATAGGGATAGACGACGACCTGAGTACCCAGAAAATTCGGAAAAGAAAGAAGTCAATTGGTGTGATGAAGAAGAAGAAATACCCTCTGACACCATTGACCATGATGACCAACCAGAAAACATCAACTTTATAAATGACTTATCTTATGATGAAGACTTTGGAAGAATCCTTTTAGAAGAAGAGTCATGGGAGCAAGAAGATGACATTATTGAAGAGCCTAGCTCCACATGTTGTGCCTTAGAACTCCCAAAACCTAAAGAGCAACCAAAGTATCAAATCTACAAACGAGGAACCACCTCCCAGCCTTCTTTCCTTGACAAACATAAAAAGATTGATGAGGATAAAAAGGAAGAAGAAGATCTTGCCATAGATGATTATGATCTTAAGATTGATATGAAGAAAGAACTAAGCAAGATAATGTGTAATATCCCTGTCACTGAGCTAATGAAGGTGCCCTCTGTTAAATGCCAAGTAGAGGAATTTTTCAACGGTATTGGCCAAGAGAAAACTCCCGAACCGGTCCTAGAGTCATGTCACATCCAAAAGCTTAGTGGAACACAACCTAGTGAAACAGAGAAGGATCCACCAATAAACATCCACTCAGCCATTTATGAAAGAAAAAGTGGTGGTCACTCCCCCTTTTACCTTACCTTGCACATTCAAAACATGCTCCTTCATAATTGTATGTTGGATTCTGGAGCAGCGATGAATGTTATGCCTTTACAAGTTATGAAGGAGATGGGACTTGAAGTGACTAGACCTTATGGAAATGTCTGTGGTATAGATTCCCGACGAGTGCCATCTTATGGTTTGATCAAAAACCTTAGAGCTGATCTTTTCGCATGTTCAGACATTTCTACTATGATGGATGTAGTTGTCATTGACTTACCCCCAGCATATGGAATGCTTTTATCTAGAAAATGGGCAGCTGGCCTAGGTGGATACCTTATGATGGATTTATCATTTATTTGTGTTCCCAACCCTGATGGAGCTTTGATTCGGGTTAACAGAGAGCCTTGTTATAATGAGCATGTCGAATCTTTTGATGAAGGGTTAAAAAACACATACGGGGATGAATTATTAAATAATGCCAAAACTAACCTTGTTGAAGATGAGGATGAATTGTATGAAGTTGATCAAAATATGTGTATGGTCATGGAAGATTCTGATTCTTTTTGGGAAGACAAGCAAATGATTGAAATAGATGAATTGAGAAGACATGAAAATCAACCCCAAGATCACGAACAAAACAATGAAACCATTCAAGAACCTGCTATAGAAAATCACACACTTGAAGGGGTTGAGGAAAACATTGAAAACCCAATGCATGAAGATGAGTTTGATGACATTAGGAGGGGAGAAAGAATTCCTTTCACTGTTAGGGAGTGGTTTGCCTTGACCGATCACAATAGAGAGAGAGAAAGACAAGGGCTTGCACCTATTTACCCATGGGAAAACAATCTTGTAACATCTACTAGGGTTGAAACAAACGAAGAGCCTGAAGCCACTTATTATTCCGATACAGAAGATTCTTTATCTCATCTATCTCTAGAAGACGGTAATCTTTTTCAAGTCCATGATAACTCTCTAAGTTGGGAAGAGGATGCCCTGATTAATGATGCTCCTGAAGGAGACTATAATCTAAGTAACTTTGCTATTTTTCAAACTCCTTCAGAGCCTCAAAGCCATGCTTTATCTACATATCCGCACATCCCTAGTTTCCTCCTACCATCTGAGTCATCCAGTCATCATACTCATGATCTTTCTCACATTCCTACTTCCTCTACATTTCATTCTGAGTCAGTTTCTCCCAGACTGGAAAACATGGTTGTACCTGTTCCTTCAGGGGAAGGTTCTAGTCATAACACTGTCATATCTGAAGAGCCACTTCCCTTGGAAGAACATAGAGACTTCTTGACTGTAGGTGAGGTTGTTAAAAGAATTGTGTCTCCCCATGGGGAAGAGCCAAATGAAGAAATCCAAGAAACAAGAAGGGAAGTTAGGGAAATCCTTGTTGGCACAGTTGCTATTTCTTTAGATGGTGGTCCACCCAGAATGGAGGCAGTTCCTTCTAGAAGAAACTCGAGGATTGTCACACCTCAACCGCAAAACCCTGCTGAAATCCATCCCGTACCTATTCGTAACATTGGAGTTATTCCTGAGTCAGTCAATAGAAATAATTTTCATACAGGAAGTCAAGTCATCATTCCCAACCATTTATTGCATATAAGATCGGGACAAGCTGATGACATATGGGTTGGACCTTTCACAGTAGAGCGATGCATTGATGGCATGTGCTTTCTGACCACTGGTAGTGGACGACGTATCTTATATCCTGTCCATCAGAGGGACTTAAGGGATCACATCCCTGATCCCACATAGTTGGGATTTCTCCGCTTGCATTGCCTGGTAGAGTAGGGTAGGTAGGAAACCAAATAAGCCTACTTAGGCAGTAGTTAGTCTTTTCAGCCATTGAGTCTGGCACCTTTTTAGTCTCTAAGCTCCTTTGTAAGCTCCTAGTTTAACTGAGTACCTGTCACCTTTTCTTTTCCTGCACAATAAAACTCAAATTTTGCAAAGTATGTTAATTTACTTTCTGCATTTATATTTTATGCATTTATATTTCTGACATAGAGTAGATTTTATTTCAGTTGATTTTATTATTTTTCCCACACATGCGGCATGAGGTATTTTCTTTAGATGTTTGTGAATGCAGAAAATAGGTTGCAAGAATAAAAGCTGGAAATAAATGGTAGAGTGCTGGATCGTGGATTCGAGTAGCAGAGTTCGAGGACCAGAGATTCTGAGGTTCTCAAGCGCTCATTTCAGCAGAGCACTTGTCCCAGCCGGAGCCAAATGTTATCACATATATAGTAGCCGGGCTACCATACATTATTTTTCTCATTCCAGTACACTATTCAGCCAGTTCCCTTGCATTTGAGATGCCGAGATGAGCATTTATATTGGATCACTATCAGATTGTGGACAGCAGTTATATTCCCCATGCCATGACTGAGTTTCAGGACACTCAGAGAGATGCCCGATATAGCCATTATGCCATTGGTACAGAGCAGACAGTAGTGCCCAGAGTTACAGCAGCAGTCTCAGAGGACAGATGATGGTACAGGTTGATGAGCTTTCAGGTATATGACTCAGCAGGTATACTATTGTGTTATGGTTAGATTGCTTTTATACTTATTCTTATAGCGTGTCTTAGCACTTAGTGTCATGATCTGGCGATCATATAGATATTTGGACCTGGTTGACCTATTATATATATATTACTGTCCCTACTCAGACTTAGAAGTTCACTATTCATACTCATTGGTACATACCCTCCTTAGGGAGAATAGAGGTGATCATTACACCATATTATGGCTTGCTAGTGTTGGCTTCATCTTTTCATTGTCTTCATCCATCCGTGGCCTACCTTTTAGATTATTACCTTGATTTGCTACTTGACTAGTGACATGGAGGACCTTTCCCCACTGTAGCCTCTGTACTGGATGAGCTTCCCTGTTTATTGTGTCTCGGCTCTGAGTTGGTGACAAAACTTACCTATGGTGAGTTGGAGTTCCTTGAGAATTCCCCCTAGTCACTAAAGTTGTGTTGGCTAAACCTGAAACTTTTAGTGCTGCCATCAATACAAAATCTGGAAAAAATCAAATGCTATATCTTGTATATGAAAGAAATGCCAAATGAAAATGGCCATGAAAAATAAAATGTTATATCTTTTGGAAAAATAAATACCTAGGTAAACAAGCTGTCCATGACACACCTAGAAGTGCTCAGGTAAACAAGTGCCTTAAAAACACACCTGCAGCAGAAAGCCTAAAAATAAATGTAAATCTATGCAATGTGTTTGTAAACACACATAGATCAAGGCTATGGAAACCTCAGGCCCAAAAAGCAATGGAACTTAAATGTTATATCTAAACAATTGCTGGCCTTGCTTGTATTATGGATTGTGCGCATCTGTGAAGGTGAATAAACCCTCTTTAAACAACTCATCCATTTGTGAGACACCGCCATTCCCTGTGTTATTGCTCATTCAGTATATACTATGGTGTATCCCCTTTCCCTTGCCAAAGTGTCACAAAGTCAAGACAGCTAAGTCATCCCTTAGCCTAGCCAGTTAATTTAAGCCTTCACCCTTCACTAGCAAATTGATCACAACTATGAAGTGAGTATGATCCTGAAAGTCTAGTCTGAGTAATAATAATAATTAACGACACTATATATTTGGATTTAGATCGCCAGTCATGATCACTCTGTGTTATAATTGCTATTTGAATAAATTGTAAAGCATGTATTAACCTTGATACTTTTCAGCAGCCTTGGATGATGGACTGAGTTATATTTGGTCTTGGTTGGACCTAGTTTGACCATGGAGGACCATGGGACATGAGATGTTAGACCTTATGATGATATGGATAGATGATATATGGTCTATGTACACATACAGGATGATTCTATGCAGCAGCTACAGGGTTATGATGATGATTCTGGGGTTTCAGCAGTATTTGTATATGTACAGCACATTATTATTGGCCCTGTTCCGGTATATTGGATATTTATTTTGATCATGCAGAGACTCATATGGTGTATGAGTACACATCTTGGATAGATTTGGACCTTCTGAGTCCAATGGGACAGTTTGTTTTCAGTTCCGGGCACTTACAGTGATGATTGAGCCTCAGTAGGCTGTCCCAGTGCAGTTTTGGTCTGTTGGAGGCCATGTCGGAGCAGAGATGACTTTTATCCGGTTGACATAGGGCGCTGATGATGGAGGGGGTGGTCCAGCCACTTGTTTTTACCATATTACCCCCCTTCCGGACACATTGGTGCCCTCACCTTGACAGCGCCAGCACTCCAGGAGGCTGTTTGGGGCAGTTTCACGCTTCCCGAGGCATTTCAGGATTGGTAGAAATGGCTATTGAAGAAATCGATTTGGGCTACTGAGGAAAAGTTATGGCATGGGATGATCAGTGATGATAGATCGGGACCTTCCACACCTTCTCCAGCAGTTTCAGCTTCATCGGGGCCCGCATCCATCACTTATGGCACTTTCTGTGGATTTTTTGAGGTCTTTTGAGGACCACGACTTCACTATGGAGGCACGATTTGGTACTTTCATGATTATTTATTGGTTATTGTGCCATGGGGATTGACCAAGGAGGGATAAAATTACCCCTTGGACCCACCATGAGCCTCTTATGATATTTTGTCATCATGATTTGGTGGGATTCCCCTCTTATAGGGCGACTTTGTCCACTTATGTTTTATTTTATTAGTGATCCATGTATTTCATTGTTGAGCTCATCTCAACCATTGATTAGACATTTGTATCTTTTAATCTTAGCCACTCATTCAAAAAGTGGTTAGGGTTTTGGTGCCTCTCCTTCCTATTTAAAGGAGAGAGCCTCTCATTGTAAAGGGACTTTTGGCTCTGGATTATTGGAATAGAAAATTATTATTGCATCTATCTCCAATGTTGTGGTGAATGTTTTTGGTGTTCGTTCGTTGGTTCTTCCTTTGCACTGAGTTATTGGAGATCTTGTTTGCCATATCTATTGTACCACGATTTTGCATCTACAGGTGGAGGCCGATTTGCTTGGAGGAGGAGGTATTGGTAGGGGAAGACTCTCCCTACTTCTTCTTTGGAGCTCTTCGTTGGTAACAGGGAGTATTACTGTCCCAGGACCTTCTATTTCATGTTACTATTTGCATTTCGCTTGTATTTCTTTCATACTTGATCTTACTGATTGAATTTCATTCCTTGGTTTGACAGGTAGAGGAAGGCGCACTTGTGGACTAGGGCATCAACTTGGCAAGCAAATCAACAATCTCTCATTTGATCTCTGCGGGAATCTTCCTCAACATCAAGGCATCTCAACCACATCATTCAGGTATGATCTCAAGGTAAGTTCTATCTCCATAGTCTATCCAATTGTCAAAAACTCTTAAAACCCTAATTAATTAAAACCCCAATTTTGCATTTTCTTAGATCTACTGAGATCTAGTGGGTTGTTGGGCATGATATTGAAAACCCACCTCTATAGCATCCACGGCATCCCGGATCTATAGTTTGGTGAGGATTGGCTTCCATTTGACCCCTCTCCCAAGCCAACCTAGCTTCTCCCAAGGAAGGCGCACTTCATCATTTGAGCAGGTTGACCTAGATCTAAGCGATGGGTGTTTGAGATTCCACTTGATTTGACATCTACACATCAAATAACATACACCCAGGTTGTCCCTTTCTTGAAATTCACCTTGTGGGCCCCATTCCACATTTTAAGGGATTTAATCCCCATTTTGGACCACTTGGAACACTTAAACTCAGATCTACAAAGATCTAACCGGTGGATTGCCACGAAATTATAGATCCATACCCCTACTTGACTGATCTACCCGGATCTAAAGTTTGGATGCCATCCGACATGATTTGACCCACCTAAACCCAAATTGAAGCCTCCTTAGGGAAAGTCGCACCACCTTGGAGAAGTGAGTTCACTCACTTCGAGGAACTGGGTACTTGAGATTCTTGCGGATCCGGAATCGGAATAATTCAAAACCTAGGTCTAGACTGTCACTTTGTCAAATCTTGCCTTGGGGACTGCATTCCTTGTTTTTAGGGATTGTGGTCCACTTGGGTCAAACCTAGATCTAGACACATTTATCCATCAAGAACTGTACTGTCCACTTATCTCATGTTCTAGGAGTCCTAAACCTCAAGTCAACCTTACTTTGACTCCACTTCCCAATTCCCAAGGCACTGGCCTCTCTCCAAGTTAACTCAACTTTCCTAGAATGTTGGATTGACTTGTGGTTTGACTTTTGCATGGTAAACTATACCTTTAAGGACATCATGAACTATGGTCAATCTTGTCTCATGTACTAGTTAGCCCCAATACAACCTTTAACTATCCTGCATTGGACACGGTACCCAAGGCAGTGAATCTTTTGACATTGACCTAGTACACTAGCCCTAGATCTCACTTTAAACATTACAAGTCACTTTCACTTCAACTATGAACCAAAGCTATACCTATTGAACCCCTCACTTGGCTTGTGACTTCAACCTATAAGGTCTAGGATAAACCATACACCTAACTTCACTTAGAAATACCCTGATTTGGTGTCTTGGTTTTGATCTCTCCTGTCGGGAGTAGATCGGGTCTCCCCCTTTGTTGTCTGGGCTAGATAACATAAAGTGAAGGTTGCCTCGACTGGCGTGACAACCATATATTGGAGGTCGAGGTGATCGTGGTTGCACCTTTTGAGTTGCCCTTCCCTATTGCCATCCATGACTGGATCTATCCTTAGGGGTAACTACATCTTAGGTGATAACATTTTGGCGCCGTTGCCGGGGACGCAATAGGCTTACCTTGGTCCGACATATTATTTTTTAAAGCTCTCCTCCCCTTTCTCTTTGCCTAACATTTTGGCGCCGCTGCCGGGGAGGCAATAGCTTGCCCTAGTCCTTCCCGCATATACAAACGACACATATCTTGGTAGAAGAGTTAAATCTACCTGGCGACTCCCAATAGTGACTCCGCTGAGGAGCGAGCTCATCTACATCCTTACAACACAAGAAGCAAAGTAAACTTAGATCAAGTTGAAGGAACCCCAATCACCTATCGTAAAAGAGATCCTAAAGCACAACCATCGAACTTCCTTTGGAAATTGGTTAACGAATCTCCAAACAGAACTTCAGGATCCCCTTTGATCAAGTCGGTTCCTCCCTCATCTCCTAGTTCAAACTTAAACACAAACTTACCAAATCCAATGGCCGGAACAAACCCGGGAAACCAGAATGTTCCTCCACCACAAGCTCCTAGGATTTTTGGAAGAAAAGCAAAACCTTCTCCTCTAGACTTTTCCCAAATCCAGGGTGCACCCCATGACATGCCTGAAAAGTATTTTGAAAAGGTTCCCAGATTTGATGGAGTATCCGCTATATCAATTGAAGATCACATTGATAAAGTTTGGGAACACATGGAAGCATATGGAGCATCTGAGGAAGATGTTTTCATGAGGGGTCTCCTAGCATCCTTGGAAGGAGATGTTAGGAAATGGTTTGATAGGTTACCTGCTTCATCCATTGATGGGTATGACAACTTTGTCAACAAACTAAACAGTGAGTGGTCCCGAAAGTTAGATGGGAAATTTCTCTTACACCAACTTTTTGATATCAAGAAAAGAGAAAATGAAACAGTCCATGAGTTTAATATAAGATTTGACAAGACTGTAGCTGTTATCCCTGAAGAGATTAGACCAAAAGATCAAGCAGTTGTCATTCACTACTTGAATGCCTTTGAGAGATGGGTTGGTTATCAGCTAAAGGATAAAAACCCAAATGACTTAAAGACCGCTCAATCAAATGCTAAAATGGCTGAGCAAAATGTAGCATCCATGGGGAAACAAAACTTTTTCGATCAATTTACCCCATCCACTTCCAGATCTGACCCTAGACTCCGAAAACCAAAGGAACCTGTGAGTGTGCCAAAGGAATCCAAGGACACTTTAGAAGTCATGCAAGAAATGATGAAACAATTAACTGTCTTAACTAAGAATGTGGCAAGTTTGAATGACCCGGAGAGACATAGGAATCCTTATGGCCCTAAACCTTATTGGAATAATAATAGAAGGCCGGATGGGGATAGGGATAGACGACGACCTGAGTACCCAGAAAATTCGGAAAAGAAAGAAGTCAATTGGTGTGATGAAGAAGAAGAAACACCCTCTGACACCATTGACCATGATGACCAACCAGAAAACATCAACTTTATAAATGACTTATCTTATGATGAAGACTTTGGAAGAATCCTTTTAGAAGAAGAGTCATGGGAGCAAGAAGATGACATTATTGAAGAGCCTAGCTCCACATGTTGTGCCTTAGAACTCCCAAAACCTAAAGAGCAACCAAAGTATCAAATCTACAAACGAGGAACCACCTCCCAGCCTTCTTTCCTTGACAAACATAAAAAGATTGATGAGGATAAAAAGGAAGAAGAAGATCTTGCCATAGATGATTATGATCTTAAGATTGATATGAAGAAAGAACTAAGCAAGATAATGTGTAATATCCCTGTCACTGAGCTAATGAAGGTGCCCTCTGTTAAATGCCAAGTAGAGGAATTTTTCAACGGTATTGGCCAAGAGAAAACTCCCGAACCGGTCCTAGAGTCATGTCACATCCAAAAGCTTAGTGGAACACAACCTAGTGAAACAGAGAAGGATCCACCAATAAACATCCACTCAGCCATTTATGAAAGAAAAAGTGGTGGTCACTCCCCCTTTTACCTTACCTTGCACATTCAAAACATGCTCCTTCATAATTGTATGTTGGATTCTGGAGCAGCGATGAATGTTATGCCTTTACAAGTTATGAAGGAGATGGGACTTGAAGTGACTAGACCTTATGGAAATGTCTGTGGTATAGATTCCCGACGAGTGCCATCTTATGGTTTGATCAAAAACCTTAGAGCTGATCTTTTCGCATGTTCAGACATTTCTACTATGATGGATGTAGTTGTCATTGACTTACCCCCAGCATATGGAATGCTTTTATCTAGAAAATGGGCAGCTGGCCTAGGTGGATACCTTATGATGGATTTATCATTTATTTGTGTTCCCAACCCTGATGGAGCTTTGATTCGGGTTAACAGAGAGCCTTGTTATAATGAGCATGTCGAATCTTTTGATGAAGGGTTAAAAAACACATACGGGGATGAATTATTAAATAATGCCAAAACTAACCTTGTTGAAGATGAGGATGAATTGTATGAAGTTGATCAAAATATGTGTATGGTCATGGAAGATTCTGATTCTTTTTGGGAAGACAAGCAAATGATTGAAATAGATGAATTGAGAAGACATGAAAATCAACCCCAAGATCACGAACAAAACAATGAAACCATTCAAGAACCTGCTATAGAAAATCACACACTTGAAGGGGTTGAGGAAAACATTGAAAACCCAATGCATGAAGATGAGTTTGATGACATTAGGAGGGGAGAAAGAATTCCTTTCACTGTTAGGGAGTGGTTTGCCTTGACCGATCACAATAGAGAGAGAGAAAGACAAGGGCTTGCACCTATTTACCCATGGGAAAACAATCTTGTAACATCTACTAGGGTTGAAACAAACGAAGAGCCTGAAGCCACTTATTATTCCGATACAGAAGATTCTTTATCTCATCTATCTCTAGAAGACGGTAATCTTTTTCAAGTCCATGATAACTCTCTAAGTTGGGAAGAGGATGCCCTGATTAATGATGCTCCTGAAGGAGACTATAATCTAAGTAACTTTGCTATTTTTCAAACTCCTTCAGAGCCTCAAAGCCATGCTTTATCTACATATCCGCACATCCCTAGTTTCCTCCTACCATCTGAGTCATCCAGTCATCATACTCATGATCTTTCTCACATTCCTACTTCCTCTACATTTCATTCTGAGTCAGTTTCTCCCAGACTGGAAAACATGGTTGTACCTGTTCCTTCAGGGGAAGGTTCTAGTCATAACACTGTCATATCTGAAGAGCCACTTCCCTTGGAAGAACATAGAGACTTCTTGACTGTAGGTGAGGTTGTTAAAAGAATTGTGTCTCCCCATGGGGAAGAGCCAAATGAAGAAATCCAAGAAACAAGAAGGGAAGTTAGGGAAATCCTTGTTGGCACAGTTGCTATTTCTTTAGATGGTGGTCCACCCAGAATGGAGGCAGTTCCTTCTAGAAGAAACTCGAGGATTGTCACACCTCAACCGCAAAACCCTGCTGAAATCCATCCCGTACCTATTCGTAACATTGGAGTTATTCCTGAGTCAGTCAATAGAAATAATTTTCATACAGGAAGTCAAGTCATCATTCCCAACCATTTATTGCATATAAGATCGGGACAAGCTGATGACATATGGGTTGGACCTTTCACAGTAGAGCGATGCATTGATGGCATGTGCTTTCTGACCACTGGTAGTGGACGACGTATCTTATATCCTGTCCATCAGAGGGACTTAAGGGATCACATCCCTGATCCCACATAGTTGGGATTTCTCCGCTTGCATTGCCTGGTAGAGTAGGGTAGGTAGGAAACCAAATAAGCCTACTTAGGCAGTAGTTAGTCTTTTCAGCCATTGAGTCTGGCACCTTTTTAGTCTCTAAGCTCCTTTGTAAGCTCCTAGTTTAACTGAGTACCTGTCACCTTTTCTTTTCCTGCACAATAAAACTCAAATTTTGCAAAGTATGTTAATTTACTTTCTGCATTTATATTTTATGCATTTATATTTCTGACATAGAGTAGATTTTATTTCAGTTGATTTTATTATTTTTCCCACACATGCGGCATGAGGTATTTTCTTTAGATGTTTGTGAATGCAGAAAATAGGTTGCAAGAATAAAAGCTGGAAATAAATGGTAGAGTGCTGGATCGTGGATTCGAGTAGCAGAGTTCGAGGACCAGAGATTCTGAGGTTCTCAAGCGCTCATTTCAGCAGAGCACTTGTCCCAGCCGGAGCCAAATGTTATCACATATATAGTAGCCGGGCTACCATACATTATTTTTCTCATTCCAGTACACTATTCAGCCAGTTCCCTTGCATTTGAGATGCCGAGATGAGCATTTATATTGGATCACTATCAGATTGTGGACAGCAGTTATATTCCCCATGCCATGACTGAGTTTCAGGACACTCAGAGAGATGCCCGATATAGCCATTATGCCATTGGTACAGAGCAGACAGTAGTGCCCAGAGTTACAGCAGCAGTCTCAGAGGACAGATGATGGTACAGGTTGATGAGCTTTCAGGTATATGACTCAGCAGGTATACTATTGTGTTATGGTTAGATTGCTTTTATACTTATTCTTATAGCGTGTCTTAGCACTTAGTGTCATGATCTGGCGATCATATAGATATTTGGACCTGGTTGACCTATTATATATATATTACTGTCCCTACTCAGACTTAGAAGTTCACTATTCATACTCATTGGTACATACCCTCCTTAGGGAGAATAGAGGTGATCATTACACCATATTATGGCTTGCTAGTGTTGGCTTCATCTTTTCATTGTCTTCATCCATCCGTGGCCTACCTTTTAGATTATTACCTTGATTTGCTACTTGACTAGTGACATGGAGGACCTTTCCCCACTGTAGCCTCTGTACTGGATGAGCTTCCCTGTTTATTGTGTCTCGGCTCTGAGTTGGTGACAAAACTTACCTATGGTGAGTTGGAGTTCCTTGAGAATTCCCCCTAGTCACTAAAGTTGTGTTGGCTAAACCTGAAACTTTTAGTGCTGCCATCAATACAAAATCTGGAAAAAATCAAATGCTATATCTTGTATATGAAAGAAATGCCAAATGAAAATGGCCATGAAAAATAAAATGTTATATCTTTTGGAAAAATAAATACCTAGGTAAACAAGCTGTCCATGACACACCTAGAAGTGCTCAGGTAAACAAGTGCCTTAAAAACACACCTGCAGCAGAAAGCCTAAAAATAAATGTAAATCTATGCAATGTGTTTGTAAACACACATAGATCAAGGCTATGGAAACCTCAGGCCCAAAAAGCAATGGAACTTAAATGTTATATCTAAACAATTGCTGGCCTTGCTTGTATTATGGATTGTGCGCATCTGTGAAGGTGAATAAACCCTCTTTAAACAACTCATCCATTTGTGAGACACCGCCATTCCCTGTGTTATTGCTCATTCAGTATATACTATGGTGTATCCCCTTTCCCTTGCCAAAGTGTCACAAAGTCAAGACAGCTAAGTCATCCCTTAGCCTAGCCAGTTAATTTAAGCCTTCACCCTTCACTAGCAAATTGATCACAACTATGAAGTGAGTATGATCCTGAAAGTCTAGTCTGAGTAATAATAATAATTAACGACACTATATATTTGGATTTAGATCGCCAGTCATGATCACTCTGTGTTATAATTGCTATTTGAATAAATTGTAAAGCATGTATTAACCTTGATACTTTTCAGCAGCCTTGGATGATGGACTGAGTTATATTTGGTCTTGGTTGGACCTAGTTTGACCATGGAGGACCATGGGACATGAGATGTTAGACCTTATGATGATATGGATAGATGATATATGGTCTATGTACACATACAGGATGATTCTATGCAGCAGCTACAGGGTTATGATGATGATTCTGGGGTTTCAGCAGTATTTGTATATGTACAGCACATTATTATTGGCCCTGTTCCGGTATATTGGATATTTATTTTGATCATGCAGAGACTCATATGGTGTATGAGTACACATCTTGGATAGATTTGGACCTTCTGAGTCCAATGGGACAGTTTGTTTTCAGTTCCGGGCACTTACAGTGATGATTGAGCCTCAGTAGGCTGTCCCAGTGCAGTTTTGGTCTGTTGGAGGCCATGTCGGAGCAGAGATGACTTTTATCCGGTTGACCTAGGGCGCTGATGATGGAGGGGGTGGTCCAGCCACTTGTTTTTACCATATTACCCCCCTTCCGGACACATTGGTGCCCTCACCTTGACAGCGCCAGCACTCCAGGAGGCTGTTTGGGGCAGTTTCACGCTTCCCGAGGCATTTCAGGATTGGTAGAAATGGCTATTGAAGAAATCGATTTGGGCTACTGAGGAAAAGTTATGGCATGGGATGATCAGTGATGATAGATCGGGACCTTCCACACCTTCTCCAGCAGTTTCAGCTTCATCGGGGCCCGCATCCATCACTTATGGCACTTTCTGTGGATTTTTTGAGGTCTTTTGAGGACCACGACTTCACTATGGAGGCACGATTTGGTACTTTCATGATTATTTATTGGTTATTGTGCCATGGGGATTGACCAAGGAGGGATAAAATTACCCCTTGGACCCACCATGAGCCTCTTATGATATTTTGTCATCATGATTTGGTGGGATTCCCCTCTTATAGGGCGACTTTGTCCACTTATGTTTTATTTTATTAGTGATCCATGTATTTCATTGTTGAGCTCATCTCAACCATTGATTAGACATTTGTATCTTTTAATCTTAGCCACTCATTCAAAAAGTGGTTAGGGTTTTGGTGCCTCTCCTTCCTATTTAAAGGAGAGAGCCTCTCATTGTAAAGGGACTTTTGGCTCTGGATTATTGGAATAGAAAATTATTATTGCATCTATCTCCAATGTTGTGGTGAATGTTTTTGGTGTTCGTTCGTTGGTTCTTCCTTTGCACTGAGTTATTGGAGATCTTGTTTGCCATATCTATTGTACCACGATTTTGCATCTACAGGTGGAGGCCGATTTGCTTGGAGGAGGAGGTATTGGTAGGGGAAGACTCTCCCTACTTCTTCTTTGGAGCTCTTCGTTGGTAACAGGGAGTATTACTGTCCCAGGACCTTCTATTTCATGTTACTATTTGCATTTCGCTTGTATTTCTTCCATACTTGATCTTACTGATTGAATTTCATTCCTTGGTTTGACAGGTAGAGGAAGGCGCACTTGTGGACTAGGGCATCAACTTGGCAAGCAAATCAACAATCTCTCATTTGATCTCTGCGGGAATCTTCCTCAACATCAAGGCATCTCAACCACATCATTCAGGTATGATCTCAAGGTAAGTTCTATCTCCATAGTCTATCCAATTGTCAAAAACTCTTAAAACCCTAATTAATTAAAACCCCAATTTTGCATTTTCTTAGATCTACTGAGATCTAGTGGGTTGTTGGGCATGATATTGAAAACCCACCTCTATAGCATCCACGGCATCCCGGATCTATAGTTTGGTGAGGATTGGCTTCCATTTGACCCCTCTCCCAAGCCAACCTAGCTTCTCCCAAGGAAGGCGCACTTCATCATTTGAGCAGGTTGACCTAGATCTAAGCGATGGGTGTTTGAGATTCCACTTGATTTGACATCTACACATCAAATAACATACACCCAGGTTGTCCCTTTCTTGAAATTCACCTTGTGGGCCCCATTCCACATTTTAAGGGATTTAATCCCCATTTTGGACCACTTGGAACACTTAAACTCAGATCTACAAAGATCTAACCGGTGGATTGCCACGAAATTATAGATCCATACCCCTACTTGACTGATCTACCCGGATCTAAAGTTTGGATGCCATCCGACATGATTTGACCCACCTAAACCCAAATTGAAGCCTCCTTAGGGAAAGTCGCACCACCTTGGAGAAGTGAGTTCACTCACTTCGAGGAACTGGGTACTTGAGATTCTTGCGGATCCGGAATCGGAATAATTCAAAACCTAGGTCTAGACTGTCACTTTGTCAAATCTTGCCTTGGGGACTGCATTCCTTGTTTTTAGGGATTGTGGTCCACTTGGGTCAAACCTAGATCTAGACACATTTATCCATCAAGAACTGTACTGTCCACTTATCTCATGTTCTAGGAGTCCTAAACCTCAAGTCAACCTTACTTTGACTCCACTTCCCAATTCCCAAGGCACTGGCCTCTCTCCAAGTTAACTCAACTTTCCTAGAATGTTGGATTGACTTGTGGTTTGACTTTTGCATGGTAAACTATACCTTTAAGGACATCATGAACTATGGTCAATCTTGTCTCATGTACTAGTTAGCCCCAATACAACCTTTAACTATCCTGCATTGGACACGGTACCCAAGGCAGTGAATCTTTTGACATTGACCTAGTACACTAGCCCTAGATCTCACTTTAAACATTACAAGTCACTTTCACTTCAACTATGAACCAAAGCTATACCTATTGAACCCCTCACTTGGCTTGTGACTTCAACCTATAAGGTCTAGGATAAACCATACACCTAACTTCACTTAGAAATACCCTGATTTGGTGTCTTGGTTTTGATCTCTCCTGTCGGGAGTAGATCGGGTCTCCCCCTTTGTTGTCTGGGCTAGATAACATAAAGTGAAGGTTGCCTCGACTGGCGTGACAACCATATATTGGAGGTCGAGGTGATCGTGGTTGCACCTTTTGAGTTGCCCTTCCCTATTGCCATCCATGACTGGATCTATCCTTAGGGGTAACTACATCTTAGGTGATAACACTACCCCCAAGGCAGATCGTCACAAAATGATATTCTAGTCCTAGGTTTCAAGGTATGCCCGTTCCAAATCAACAAAAATCTCCACTACCCACGTCCTCAAAGTGGGCAAACTCAGTCACCCAAGGAAGTGCGACCTTGCTCAAGGAAGGCTAAAAGGTGGATAAGGTGTGTCAAATCAAGTCCAATGGCCACCAAATTGTAGATCCAAGTAGCTTAGGCAATGATCTATGTGGATCTAGAAAATCAAGTCAATCCAAGGGTTAGATCTTACTAGATATGAGTTTTGAGGTGCCAAGTAGTTAAAAGGGGGTTTTAATCCCTTAAAATGTGGAATGATGCCCACAAGGTAGAAATCACCAAAGTAAGAGTCTAGGGGTAGGTTATCGAGTGTGTAGATTGCAAATCAAGTGGGATCTCACCTACCCATGTGCTAGATCTAACCAAACAAGCCTCTCCAAGGAAGTGCGATTTGGTTCAAGAGGGCTTTATTGCCTTGAAAAGTGTGTCAATTTTAACCCAATCACCACCAAACTATAGATCCAATTAGGGGTGGATGCTATAGAGGTGGGTTTTTAATATCTCTTCAAAAGAAAGGCTAGATCTAAGTAGATCTGAGAAAAAACAAAATGAGGGTTTTGATTAATTAGGGTTTTTATGATCTAGAAATTATGGATGATTCAAAGAAGAAAAAGATCATACCTTTGGAGCATACCTGGATGAAGAGATGAATGCTAGTTGAGATGAGGATTACTTTTTCCAAAGATCAAATGGAGAATTTTTTAAGCCCTCTTGCAAAATCGATTTTTCCAAGCCACATATGTGTCCCTCTAACCTGTCAAAACCAAGGAGCAAAGCATCAATCAGTTTAACATGTTGAAGGTAGATACAAGCAAGAAAGAGATAAGCAAAGAATAGTTGGTGCAAAGACAAAACCACTCCCTATTTAACCCAAAACGTCCTCCTCCAAGCTTGAAGGGCAAGCCTCCCCACCAATTCGCACTTGTTGAATAAGTCTTCTCCACCTGTAAAAAGATATGGCAAATATGCAAGATAGCTACAATAGATCCTTCAGTGCAATGGACAAAAGCATTTACAATCAAAACAACCAACATCCACTCCAACCCAAGCATGTACTCCAAAAGATAGAAATTTTATTCCAAGAGCCAAGAGCCAAAAATCTCTAGATGATTTTACAATGAGAGGCTCTCTCCTTAAATAGGATGGAGAGAGAGCATAATCCTAACCACTTTTTACATGAGTGGCTAAGATTAAAAGATCAAAAGATCTAATCAATGGTTGAAATGAGCTCAACAATAAAATACATGGATCAACCATAAAATATAACCATAAGTGGACAAAATCGCCCTAAGAGAGGGGATCCCACCAAATCATAATGACAAAATATAACAATAAGCTTATGGTGGGTCCAAGGGGTAATTTTAACCACCCTTGGTCAATCCCCATAGCACAATAATAATAAAATAGTCATCAATATACCAAATTGTGCCTCTATGGACAAATCGTAGGCCTCAAAAGACCTCAAAAATCATCAGAAAATGCCATAAGTGATGGATGTGGGCCCCGATGAAGGTGAAACTGTTGGAGAAGGTGCGGAAGACATCCCACTCATCATCACTGATCATCCCATGCCAAAAATTTGCCTCAGTAGCCCAAATCGAATTCCTCTGTAGCCATTTCTACTAATCCAAAACTGCCTCGGGAAGCGTGTACCTGTCCCAAACTGCCTCCTAGAGTGCCTGCGCTGTCAAGGTGAGGGCACCAGTGTGTCCGGAAGGGGGGTAATATGGTAAAAACAAGTGGCTGGACCATCCCCTCCATCATCAGCGCCCTAGGTGAACCAAATAAAAATCATCTCTGCTCTGACAGGGTCTCCGAAAGACCAAAACTGCACTAGGACAGCCTACTGAGGCTAAATCATCACTGTAACTGCCCGAAACTGAAAATAGACTGTCTCATTAGACTCAGAAGGTTCAAAACTATCCAAGATGTGTACTCATACACCATATAGATCTCTACATGATCATATAATATATCCAATATACCGGAACAGGTGAAATAATAATAATCTGTAAATGATCAAATAATGCTGAAAACCATAGATCATCATCATAAACCTGTATTTGATGCATAGAACCATCATGTACATGTACATAGACCATATATCATCTACCTGTGTCATCATAAGGTCCAATAATCTCATGTCCTGTGATTGACCAGGTCAATATTGACCAAATATAACTCAGACTACCATCTGAAGCTGCTGCAAAGTGTCAAAGGTTAATGCATGCTCTACAACTCATTCAAATAGCAATTATAACACAAAGTAATCATTACTGGCGATCTAAATCCAAATATATATTGTCATTAATTATTTATATGACTCAGACTAGACTTTCGGGACCATACTCACTTCATAGTGGTGATCAATTTGCTAGTGAAGGGTGAAGGCTAAAATAAAATGGTTAGGCTAAAGGGTGACTGACTAACTTAACATTGTGACACTTTGGATATGGGAAAGGGAATACACACCATAGTATATACTAAATGAGCAACAACACAGGGAATGGCGATGTCTCACAAATGGATAAGTTGTTTAGAGAGTGCTTATTCAACTTAGGCATCATGTCTACATCAAGTTGATCCAGGTTCATTAGGATCATTCAATTTCATTTCATCGCCTTTTTGGCATACATAACCCTTCGGATCTCAGGTGTGCCGATAAGCACAACTAGTTGTAGCTTGCATCCAGGGCATGTTTTTTATACATACATAAGGTCAGCAATTGTTTAGATATAGCTTTTAAGAATCATTGCTTTTTGGACCTTTCTTTTATACTCTTCGAGGAGTATTTTTTAGCAGTTCATCGCTCTTGCCCTTTTTAGTTTCCATGGGCGAATTTATAAGTTTCCATAAGCAGTACATGAGCTTTCAGTTTTAGCCAACAACATCTCAAGTGACTAGGGGGAGTTCGAGCCAATGCCAAACATCGGGACAACCGACCAGAATGATTTAGACCTACAATCCAACTCACCAAAGGTAAGTTTTGTCACCAACTCAGAGCCGAGACACAATAAACAAGGAAGCTCATCCAATACAGAGGCTACAGTGGGGAAAAGATCCTCCATGCCACTAGTCAAGTAGTAAGTCGGGGTGATAAACTAAAAGGTAGGCAACGGATGGATGAAGACAATGAATAATGGAGCCAACACTAGTAAGCCAAGGTATGGTGGAATGATCACCTCTATTCTCCCTAGGGAGGGTAAAACCAATGAGTATGAGTAGTGAACTTCTAAGTCTGAGTAAGGACAGTAGAATATATATATATAATAAGATCAACCAAGTCCACATATCTATATGATCGCCAGATCATGACACTAAGTGCTAAGACATGCCATAAGAATGAATATAAAGGCAATATAACCATAACACCATGATATACCTGCTGAGTCATATACCTGAATGCTCATCCTCTGGACCATCATCTGTCCTCTGAAACTGCTACTGTAACTCTGGGAACTACTGACTGCTCTACATAAATGGTATAATGGCTACATCGGTCATCTCTCTAAGTGTCCTGAGACTCAGTCATGGCATGGGGAATACATAGGTTGTCCAAAATCTGATAGTGATCCATAGATAGATGCTCATCTCATCATCTCAATGTAAAGGAACTGGCTGAAGAGTGCTCTGGAATCTGAAAAATAATGTGTGGTAGCCCAACTACTATATATGTGATAATAGTTCCCAATGCAAGCTGGGAGTCACGATAACCGAGGCACTCTTCACTTTAGATCAAGACAAGTCAAGACCAAGGGGGAGACCCTAGCCAATCAAGGATGATTGACTAACCCAAAGGTTCCTAGGGAAGTGTGTCAAAAGGTGAGTTACGGAAACCAATGAGTTGATTAGGACTAGGTGGGCCCAAGAGTTAAGTGTGGTTGAGGAGGCTTAAGAAGTGACTAATGCTTCAACCAATGAATGAATAAGGCCATCTAAAGGATAGATCTAGTACCATGAAAATACACAAGTGGGGCCCACTTCCTTAAAATATGGAAATGGTCCAAATGGGACCCACAAGGTGAAGTTAGGGGTGATATGGCACTAAGGGGTGTTTGATGATGTGGATCTATGGATCCAAGATGGATTAGGCAACACCCACGTATGGGATCTAGCAAATGACACTATCCCCAAGGAGTGCGAATTGCCCAAGGGAGACTAGTGCCTTGTGATGAGGGGGCAAATGGAGTCCAAATGATGCAAAAATGTAGATCGGGGTAGTTAAGGCAATTATCAAAGTGGGTTTTAAGTGGCATGCCCCCACGTAGGCTAGATCTCCATAGATCTAAGGTTGAAAATACATCACCCGATGACCCAAGTGGGGCACAACCATCAAAATGAGGAATGGGGTCCACAAGGAAAAAATCAAAGAGGTGAAGTACTAGGGGTAGGTTATCAATTGAGACAAGTGCAAATCAAGTGGAATCTCATCTACAATTGTTAGGCAGGTATGACAGTGCAGATATGCTGATAACAAGGTGACACATACACTCCAGGTTGCGAGATGGGCCAAAGGAGAAAGTGGAATTGATTGGAGGGAAGAGGTGTGAGGGTGCAGAAATTGTTGGAGAGTAGGGGTAGGATTGATTTGAGCGAGAATCATTTAGAGGCAAGGGGTGGACTCATGGGGCTTGAAGTTTTACAACATAAGAGTTCTTGATTGAGCTCATGACAGCATCCTGGGATAGAAGTTAATGATCCCCGGATTATAACATGAAAAAGCAACAAGGCACTATACGAAAAGTAAGTTTGATGTATGCATCCTGATGACATGACAAAGTTCAAATCAGAAAATTTTAGCAATCGTGAGCAATGCAAACTCATATCATAAGGTGCTACATGGCATCTGCCTGAGCTAAGCCCTTCAGCAACTGAAGGGCATCAATGCAAGTATTATATAAAGTGAGTACAGTTTTTCAGTTTTCTGTTAAGCTGCACCATTTTAAACAAAATCCTAAAATGATGTGGTCCAGGTACCAAGTTCAGAGTTCAGCCTACAAGAATACATGCAAAAAAGGATATATTGTTCCAGTTTAGATACAATGCACATGGATAGATGAAAACTTAAAAGACTATGTACAAATATATGAAAGAAAATTGGAATCTTAGTTATAAACTAAATAAAAAGGATCACATACATTTATAATGATCAACTAGTGCAAAAAAACACTTGCAAGAATGAAAGTAAGGCCTATAACAGCAATTAAGTTATGCACATGTCACATCCATATAATGGAGAATAAAATAGATTATGAACTAGAGATTAAAACGCATTGGAAAGTATTGCATACCTGCGGGAAGTCAACAATCTCCTCAACAGAGCATTTCATTACATTAACAAGATAATTGTACTTGGGCAGCAAAGAACCTTCAATGCTCAGCCCAAACATCGGTGGAAAGAGTACAGCGATGTGTGCTACCTGTCTTTTGGAGAGTCCCACTGTATAAAAGAATTCAAATTTAGGACGTAGATTTTTTTCAATGTTAAAGCAAAGAATTTGAGCATGTCGAGACAGCACCATTTCTATATCTTTGTCTTGGTCTAGCCCAGCTGATTGAAGGAACTCTACCACAGGCTTCAGTTTTTCCTCATAGTTAAGACAAATAACCTGCTACAAAATTGAGAAAATGCACAAATAAATACTCCAGATTTTATTACATCTACTCATAAACAATATTAATGTCATGTTTTGCTATCCATGTTTTCCTAGTAAATAATTCATAGTTAATGTGGATCAGTCCACAGCATATCACATTTTTTTACTCCATCACGAGAAGAATACTCCAATAAAATTATTGTTACTAGTCTCTGAACATATTCAATCTGTGTCAACATATTCAATCAGTTTGCATTTCTTATTTTTCTGTTCTATTACAAAGGAAGTGTATGCAAGTTTAGCCAAGTTTTGAAAATGCCTACACAAAAACCACAATCCAACTAATTTATATTGGTCATATTCGATTATATTTCCCCTGGTTAAATAATGAGTTCTATTAATGTCAGGATATCCTTCCTGTTACCAACTGGGTTGCACACAGTTGGACTTCCAAAGAGCCGCCAAAGTTTGCACAAATACTTGTGCATTTCAGTGTTCAGAAGTTCAAATCAGGCCTTTTCAGGGCCCCTTTTTTTAATTTTTTATCACATGTTCATGCCCCATAGGGTTTGTAATAAAGTGTGCTAGCATGGTGGTCTTGTAAAGAACTTGGCTTCCTAAGACTTGGCAACCAATCTGGGTATTCCAAGTAGTTTTTTCCCTTGTTAATTATGCTTTGCGTATTAGCCGAGTATAATTTTCGAGTTTTTCTCCTACACCTCCAAAGCTGGATTGCTCAAGTTCGTGGTTAGGCCTGGGGGGGGTATTAAAGTTCATGTGTCAATGTATATGAACATGCTAGACACTTAAATAAAGTCATATGGACATGTGCTAGGTCCCTAGGTGTTTTTTTTATGTTTTGAAAAAATAAAATTTTCCCGTAAATTAGGCCATTTTTTAATGGTTTAATTAGGAAAATTCAAAATGTAATAATTGAGTGGTTTGTGGGAAAAATTTGACAATGGGATGTTCGTTTTCTAAGCCAGAGCACCCATTTAACCCATAAACCCACTTTTCTTAAGTTTCGAGTCAAAACGACTCGAAACCCACTTTTCCTAAGTTTCGAGTCAAGACATAAGTTTCCTAAGTATTTATCTCAAAAAATGATATTTACTCGAAAAAGCCAAAAAAGACAAAATAAATGTCAAATTAAGAGTCAAGACATAATAAAGGAAAAGAAAAATTCCTTCAAGCAAACCTTCAAGCCACTCGGTGTGTCTTGTTACCAACTGAGTTGCACTACAGTTGGACTTCAGTGAGCCGCCAATATTGCACATTTACTTGTGCCTTTTTCAGAGTTCAGAAGTTCCAAGTTTAGCCTTTTCAGGGCCCATTTGTCAGTTTTTGTAGTACATGACTGTGCCCCACGGGGTTTGTAATAAGCGTACTAGCATGGTGGTCTTTAAGTGACTCGGTTCCCTAGGACTTGACAACCAAAGAAGGTATTCCAAGGAGTTTTTTCCCTTGTCGATTATGCCTTGCCTTTAGCCGAGTATAATCGATGAGGTTTTCTCCTGCTCCTCCAAAGCTGGAATGCCCAAAGTGGGGGTTAGGCCTTAGGGGATTATTAGAGCCCATTGTGTAACATGTATGAACATGCTAGACGCTAGAATTTTATCGTTTTGTCATGTACTAGGTTCTCCTGAAGTTTCAATCGATTCCGAGAAAAAATATTTTTCGCTTTTTTTAAGCCATTTTTTAATGGTTTAATTAAAAAATTTCAAAAGGTGATAAAAGTCTTATCCGGAGTCGGAATTTGACGCAGGGATGCTCATTTTCAAGCTCAGAGCATCCTCTTTATCCCAATACCCGTTTTTCCTACATTTCGGGCGACCGAGAACCCCCGTGGAGCAGTTTTGCCTATCAGAGCTTCAGATTAGCACTTTAATGCTAAAAAATGCATCAAAATGCACTATGGTCAAAAGTCAAAGCTATTAAAAAATTGAAAAAGTCACATGCCAATTAACATGGCATGACATCACTTAAGGTGTGCGACCATATTAAAGAGGTAAAGCATATGTCAAAATCGTTTTTTTTTAAAAGGTTGAGAAATTGTATTAAACCAAAATCGTACGGCCTTCTCCTCACGTGGGCCATCTCCTTCAACATGGCAACGATTGAGTGGGCATGTGATCTCAAAGGAGAGAAATTAAATGAATGATGTCAAAGCTTATTTACCATGGTCAAAGGGTGAAATATTTAAGAGGTTGAGCATTTTATTAGTGCCAAAACCGTACGGTTCTTCACGTGGGGCCAACCTTACTCACGACATGGCCGTGAGCATACAATGGAGGATAAGTATGGAGGATAAGTATGTCATATGGTGGGCCAAATTAAAGTTTCATAGGTTTGAAGCATATGCTATAATTTATGTGAAGGAGGTAAAACGTTTTTAAGAATTGACCGAACTCCATACTATGCTCCACCTTCACGTAGGCTGGCCATACGGTTTCCATGATGGAAAGTTCAAGTGGTGGGCTCTCCTATCTTATGAGGTGGCACAAGCATGGTGCAACTGCTAATTAAGATTAACCATTCGAATGCACCAGCCAACCTAACATTCAACGATTTGTGGAAACATCCACTCGCATCATCATCCTCATGAGTGAGTGCTTTCAAAGTGGGCAGCTTGCAGCAGTTTTCGTTTTGAAGTGTTTTTGTCCATTTGAAATGATGTTTATCCATTGGGTGAGAGCTTTGCTTGCTCTACAATCTAGGAGCTTTGTCTCCTTAGGGTTTTGCGCCGTAGCTCACTTACCATTTGCTATAAATTGAGGAGCTTGGCTCCATTGTAAAGATCGGAAGGTGGAACCTCTACTCTTGTGTCTGTAGTATTTTTCTGAGTTCTTAAGTTAATAAAGAGAAGGCTTTGGAGGCTACATTGTGAGTTCATGTCATGTGTGAATGCTTGATGCTTCAAAACCCATGGAGGTAACTTGTATCTTTTGCACAAGCATTATTGTTTTATTGTTAGGATTGCACCGACCTTGGAAGGAAATCTATATTTCAGTAGGGTAACAAATGTGATCTAATTCTGTTTGTTATTTGATGATAGTGTAAAATGCTTTGAATGTTATGCATCTCTTGTTTGAATGCTTCTATTCGCAAGTCTTTTATATTGTTAATATCGGTGCCATTTGATCCTCTTGTGCAAGTGCTTGTGTGAAGTCTTTTGTTACAGGTTACCGGAGCTTAAGGAGGAGGCATGCATGTTAGCTTTGCCACTTCCCAAGCTACTTCAACGGAAGCGTAGTCTCTCTTGTTCCCACTTTTATGCAAGCTCCATTCGCTCAATTCTTTCCAGCTTACAACTCGGTTTCTCTCACCTTTAGTTCAACTTCTTTCATTCTATCTTGGTTACTAGTTCCATAACTCTCTAGATCTCAAGTGTTGAAAGTTTCTTAAGGAAGTAGATCTAGATTTATTATTTTAATGTTAGTATGCTACAAAGTTTAAATCTTATTACTTGCATTAGTAATCAAATCTCTTATTTTCTAGCATTTGAAAGGTTAAATTTTTTTAACTAGATTAGAGAAGAGAAGTGTCATTTAAAGCATTTTAAAAGATAAATCTAGCAGTTGAGTGCTTATAGTTTCGGTTTGCTATCTCTAAAGAGGGCAGCCAAAAGATCCTAGCGAGATAAGCTTTCCAGCTTGTCTTATTAGTTGAGTATTTTGCATCTTTAGCTTGTCTTTTTACTTAGAATTTTTTAAGATAATTGTAGGCTTTTCTCTCAAGGTTTTTCTAAGTGTTTCTTGGTCTTTCTTGACAAAAGGAGCTCGCTGGTTTTTTGGTTCTGCATATCAAAAAGTTGGAGCTTAAAAACTCACAAGACAAGCATTCGAAGGCTTCCTGAACCACCCAGAGAGAACCGATTTCAAGCACCATCGTTATTTCTCTCAAACATTGTAAACTGACTTGTTCCCTAATGAGAAAGGGCAAGCAGTATTTATTTTAAGTTTCCAAGTTGTAATCAAAAAAATAAAAAGAGCACAGCAGGCAATTCCAGCGCCTGAACCCAATCCCCCCAGGGGGGATTCGCACCTTTTTTTTATTTTTTTTATTTTTTTTTTTTCATTTTAGATTAGTTTTCATTCAAGCAGTAGTAATTAAATAACACACTCAAGCACACAACGTCCTCCAAGGACCCGTTTATCATTTTACATGCTTTTGTGTTTATTTCAAATTATTATTCTGTGCTTAAAATTTAATCCTAAAATTAACCCCCCTTGCTTTATGCTTGGGGTTTAGTGTAGAATAATCATCCACTCACACGTCTTAATAAAACGAACAACGCCCCAAACCCAGACTATGCTCTTGACTACTGCAGCTTAGTCGGAACAGTTGGCTCAATCAGAAACGGGTGCAAGGTAATTAGTATTAATAGGACAATCCATCAGAATCCAATCCTAAGAACTCGGGAGGTTGCATGGACTGAATCCACAGAGTCAGCAGGTTCTTAAACGGGTTCATCCTCGCCTGGTTGGACACTTGGTAAGGTTGCTAGAGCACTCAGTTCAAAGTTTAGTTTTCTTTTGGGCCAAACCAAGAATTAACCCACTCCTTAACCACTCATTTAATAATCATAAAAATTACCAACCGAGCCACTGCAATACTTTCATTGAGACTACACAAGCAACCCTACACAACAGCAATTGCAAGCATTTTTACTTTCTCGGCACTGGTCTTTAATTTTCTATGTTTAAGTTTCAATCTTGAATGTTGTGAATGCTTAACTATCTTGTGTGGTGTTAATCAATTGATTTAATTTGCAAGCAGTGGTTAGTTGTTAATTTCTCATCTCATCATCTTTTTAACTCCTAGAATAGACTTTTATCCTTTGTTGTAGATTAAAAGCCTTAGATTATTTATAGGGACCTGTTATCACCTAAACTGTAGTTACCCCTATGGATGGATCCAGTCATGGATGGCAATAGGGAAGGGCAACTTGAAAGGTGCAACCACGATCACCTCGACCTCCAATATGTATGGTTGTCACGCCAGTCGAGGCAACCTTCGCTTTATGTTATCTAGCCCAGACAACAAAGGGGAAGACCCGATCTACTCCCGACAGGAGAGATCAAAACCAAGACACCAAATCAGGGTATTTCCAAGTGAAGTTAGGTGTATGGTTTATCCTAGACCTAAAGATGAAGTCACAAGCCAAGTGGGGGTTCAATAAGTATAGCTTTGGTTCATAGTTGATGTGAGAGTGACTTATAATGTTTGAAGTGAGATCTAGGGTTAGTGTACTAGTTCAATGTTGGAAAGATCCACTGCCTTGGGAACCGTGTCCAATGCAGGGTAGTTAAGGGTTGTATTGGGGCTAACTAGTACAGATGACAAGCTTGACCATGATACATGATTGTTTCAAGGGTTTAGTTCACCATGCATAGGTCAATCCACAAGTCAATCCAACAATCTAGGAAGGTTGAACTACCTTGGAGAGAAACCAGTGCCTTGGGAATTGGGAAGTGGAGTCAAAGTAAGGTTGACTTGTGGTTTAAAATTCCTAGTACTTGGGACAAGTGGGCAATAGAGGTCTTGATGGATGAATGGGTCTAGATCTAGGTTTGACCCAAGTGGACCACAATCCCTTAAAACAAGGAATGCAATCCCCAAGGCAAGATTTGACAAAGTGATAGTCTAGACCTAGGTTTTGAATTATTCCGGTTTCAGATCTCCAAAAATCTCAAGTACCCAGTTCCTCGAAGTGAGTGAACTCACTTCTCCAAGGTGGTGCGACTTTGCCCAAGGAGGCCTAAAAGTGGGGTTAGGTAGGTCAAATCAAGTCGGATGGCATCCAAATTTTAGATCCGGATAGATCAGTCAAGTAGGGGTATGGATCTATAATTTCGTGGCAATCCACCGGTTAGATCTTAGTAGATCTGAGTTTAAGTGTTCCAAGTGGTCCAAAATGGGGATTAAATCCCTTAAAATGTGGAATAGGGCCCACAAGGTGAATTTCAGAAAGGTAACAACCTGGGTGTATGTTATTTGATGTGTAGATGACGAATCAAGTGGAATCTCAAACACCCATCGCTTAGATCTAGGTCAACCTGCTCAAACTAGGAAGTGCGCCTTGCTTGGGAGAGGCTAAGTTGGCCTGGGAAGGGGGTCAAATGGAAGCCAATCCTCACCAAACTATAGATCCGGGATGCCGTGGATGCTATAGAGGTGGGTTCTTAATATTACGCCCAACAACCCAATAGATCTAAGTAGATCTGAGAAAATGCAAAATTGGGGTTTTAATTAATTAGGGTTTTAAATGTTTTTGACAATTGGATAGATCATGGAGATAGAACTTACCTTGAGATCATACCTGAATGATGTGGATGAGATGCCTTGATGTTGAGGAAGATTCCCGCAGAGATCAAATGAGAGATTGTTGATTTGCTTGCCAATTTGATGCCCTAGTCCACAAGTGCGCCTTCCTCTACCTGTCAAACCAAGGAATGAAGATTCAATCAGTAAGAGCAAGTATGGAAGAAATACAAGAGAAATGCAAATAGTAACATGAAATAGAAGGTCCTGGGACAGTAATACTCCCTGTTACCAACGAAGAGCTCCAAAGAAGAAGTAGGGAGAGTCTTCCCCTACCAATACCTCCTCCTCCAAGCAAATCAGCCTCCACCTGTAGATGCAAAATCGTGGTACAAAAGATATGGCAAACAAGATCTCCAATAACTCAGTGCAAAGGAAGAACCAACGAACGAACACCAAAAACATTCACCACAACATTGGAGATAGATGCAATAATAATTTTCTATTCCAATAATCCAGAGCCAAAAGCCCCTTTACAATGAGAGGCTCTCTCCTTTAAATAGGAAGGAGAGGCACCAAAACCCTAACCACTTTTTGAATGAGTGGCTAAGATTAAAAGATACAAATGTCTAATCAATGGTTGAGATGAGCTCAACAATGAAATACATGGATCACTAATAAAATATAACATAAGTGGACAAAGTCGCCCTATAAGAGGGGAATCCCACCAAATCATGATGACAAAATATCATAAGAGGCTCATGGTGGGTCCAAGGGGTAATTTTATCCCTCCTTGGTCAATCCCCATAGCACAATAACCAATAAATAATCATGAATGTACCAAATCGTGCCTCCATAGTGAAGTCGTGGTCCCCAAAAGACCTCAAAAATCCACAGAAAGTGCCATAAATGATGGATGCGGGCCCCGATGAAGCTGAAACTGCTGGAGGAGGTGTGGAAGGTCCCGATCTATCATCACTGATCATCCCATGCCATAACTTTGCCTCAGTAACCCAAATCGATTTCCTCAATAGCCATTTCTACCAATCCTGAAATGCCTCGGGAAGCGTGAAACTGCCCCAAACAGCCTCCTGGAGTGCTGGCGCTGTCAAGGTGAAGGCATCAATGTGTCCGGAAGGGGGGTAATATGGTAAAAACAAGTGGCTGGACCACCCCCTCCATCATCAGCACCCTAGGTCAACCGGATAAAAGTCATCTCTGCTCCGACAGGGCCTCCAACAGACCAAAACTGCACTGGGCCAGCCTACTGAGGCTCAATCATCACTGTAAGTGCCCGGAACTGAAAACAAACTGTCCCATTGGACTCAGAAGATCCAAAACTATCCAAGATGTGTACTCATACACCATATGAGTCTCTGCATGATCAAAATAAATATCCAATATACCGGAACAGGGCCAATAATAATGTGCTGTACATATACAAATACTGCTGAAACCCCAGAATCATCATCATAACCCTGTAGCTGCTGCATAGAATCATCCTGTATGTGTACATAGACCATATATCATCTATCCATATCATCATAAGGTCTAACATCTCATGTCCCATGGTCCTCCATGGTCAAACTAGGTCCAACCAAGACCAAATATAACTCAGTCCATCATCCAAGGCTGCTGAAACCACCCCATGGGGTACTGTTATCACACCATAACAGCAGGGCTACTATTTTTGTACAGCAGATATCTGCACATTCCAGAGCTTCCATTATTCCAGAGCATGGCTATATATTTTGGATCACTCATGATCAGAGCAGTACATTATTCAGATTTGTATATGACCTTGTGTCAAGGCTGAGCCTTGAGAGTTCAGATTTGATGATTGATGTGACCACTTATCCCATTACAGTTTCAGTTCAGTGCCTAGAGATGTATTGCAGCAGTGTTTCAGATGATACTTGATGATTATTATTATGATGATGTTGTATGATCTATGGATATGTTCTCACTGACTGTGGATTATTATCTTGTTGATTTAGTCATGATCATAGCATGTGCTTGGTATATTATTCCTGATGTGGCAAACTATTTAAAATGAACTGTAAATCATAAAATGGACAATTGCTTGCACATTTAGGTCATTTAACAAAACTCACTGGTTTTTCACCTTACATAGATATGGTCTTTCCCGACACTAGTTGTCTGCTAGTGTAGGCTCCATATTCACTTGTCTCCATCCATACATGACCTTCCTGTTTGACTTTAAACCCTGACTTGTCTCATTTGGCTTTCTGATACCGAGGACTTCCCCATTTTTCTACCTCTGTGTTTGGACCGCATCCCTGTTTATTCAGTGTCTCGGCTCTGAGTTGGTGACAGAACTAGCCTTTGGTGAGTTGGATTGTAGGCCTAAATCATTCTGGTCGGTTGTCCCGATGTTTGGCATTGGCTCGAACTCCCCCTAGTCACTTGAGATGTTGTTGGCTAAAACTGAAAGCTCGTGTTCTACCTATGGAAAATTATAAACTCGCCCATGGAAACAAAAAAAGGGCAAGAGCGATGAACAGCTAAAAATACTCCTCGAAGAGTATAAGAAAGGTCCAAAAAGCAATGGCTCTTAAAAGTTATATATAAACAATTGCTGACCTTATATAAATTTGGAAAAACATGCCCTGGATGCAAGCTGCAACTAGTTGTGCTTCTCAGCACATCTGAAATCCGAAGGGTTATGTAGGCCAAAAAGGCCATGGAATAAAATTGAATGATCCTAATGAACCTGGATCAACTTGATGTAGACATGATGCCTAAGTTGAATAAGCACTCTCTAAACAACTTATCCATTTGTGAGGCACAGCCATCCCCCGTGTTCTTTTGTCCAGCACAGAGTTTGTAGCTTCCCCCTTTCTCCCAGTCCAAAGTATGTTTGAGTTAAGTTAGACAAGTCAACCCCTTGGCCCAACCTTGTTCCTAGACTTCATCCTTCACTAGCAGTTTGACCATGTCCAATGGGTGAGTTTGTCATTTGAACTATTGTGCAAGTAATTTTATATAACAACGGAATATGCTAACTTAATTAATGCCACTAAAGGGATGTTATACTTTGAACTTAGCTGTGAGAATGATTAGAGAAGCATTGTCTTAGTCTACTGATGTGATTTATCCTTGGTTGTATATTCTTGGGATCCGTGATGATGTGGACCATGTATGGATGATTATTGATGATGATTGATGGGCCCACATGTTTGATGATGATATCATATGATGGACATATGATGCAGATGATGTTTGATCCAGTTCAGCAGGTTTATTACTACTTCAGATCAGCAGATTATACATTGCCCATATATGGTGGACACTACAGCTGGCCCATTAGGGCAACCCATGGTGTATGAGTACACATTTCTAGTGGATTTGGGTCTTCTGGATCCAATGAGACACTTATCTTTCAGTTCCGGGCACTTCTGACAGTGATTGATGCAGTTTTACACTTGTTGACCAGATTTGGGGCTGATTTCCCAGCCTGAGCAGCAGGGGCCCCGAGAGGCCAGTTCACCTAGGGCGCTGATGATGGAGGGGGTGGTCCAGCCACTTGTTTTTACCATTTACCTCCCCTTCTGGAGAGCCTGGTGGGCTCAGATGGACAGCGCTAGCACCCTAGGAGGCAGTTTTGGCACTTTCACAGTTCCCGAGGCAGTTAAAAAATGGGATAAAGTGGTCACTGAGGAAATCGATTTGGGCAATTGAGGCAAGGTTTTGGCATTTGGTCTTCACAGAGGTCTTCCAGGGTGGCATCACTATCTTCCAGTCAGTTTTCACCATGTGGGTATGCCCAGATTGATCACAGGAGGACATTTACTGCTTGACTGTCATGGATTCTGAGGACAGTTTTGGTCATTTGCATTATATTGGATATATTTTATTATTTTATTGTGCCTTGGGGATGAGCTAGTAAGGATTGATGCCTCCTAGCCCCACCATGAGCTTATATTGTCATGTCCTAGTCACCATGAGGTGGATTTTGGTACTTATGTTTCTCTAGTGGATGACGTCACCCTCTTATTGTACTATTTAGTGGGGGCGCTATTGTTATATTGAGTGATCCATGTGATATATTGTTATGGGTCATCTTAGCCATTGATTGTATGATGAGATCTTTTAATCTCAACTACTCATTTGATGTAGTATTGAGGAGTGGTATAGGGTTTTGGTCTTTATTATCCTATATAAGGAGGAGACCCCCCATTGTAAAGCTCACCTTTGGAGCTCTGGAATATTGGAATAGAAGATTTCTTTGTGGAGCACATCTCTCTTGTATTGTGGATTCTCTTGCATATTGAATATACAGTATCTCTTCTATGTATCATTGTGGATTTTGGTGCTTCTACTAATCTTTTGACAGGAAAGTCGAATTGGTGGAGAGGAGGGCGACTTCATGAGGGTTATTGTTGGAGGGATCCACATATTCTCTCTTGGGTTGATCTTGTGACAGGGAGTATCATTATTGTATCTTAGTGACATAGTTGATGCTTTCTATTACATCTTTCTACCATTTTCATAATCATCTTGCTTGACTTGTTTCTTTGATCTTGTCTTGTAGGAGGAGGACGATTTGGCTATCTTGGAGAAGGACGTTTTGGTTGAAGCTCTTGGATCTCACTCTTGAATATACACATAGGAGAATGCTATCAATTTGCAAGGTGGCCACAAGCAATTGAGGTAAGATCTACAAGGTATGTGCCTCTTTCATCCATTCTATCTTCATTGGTCATAAAACCCCAATTTTGGAATTTCTTAGATCTACTTAGATCTAGCCTTGCCTTTGAGAAGATTTTGAAAACCCACCTCTATAGCATCCACCCCTAGTGGGATCTATAGTTTGGTGGTGATTGGCTTAAAATTAACCCACTTTTCAAGGCAAAAAGCCCTCTTGAACCCAAATCGCATTTCCTAGTAAGAGGCTTGTTTGGTTAGATCTAGCACATGGGTAGGTGAGATCCCACTTGATTTGCAATCCAGACACTTGATAACCTACCCCCAGATTCTTACTTTGGTGAAATCTACCTTGTGGACATCTTTCCATGTTTTAAGGGGTCAAAACCCCCTTTTGAATTTCTTGGCACCTCAAAACTCAGATCTACTAAGATCTAGCCCTTGGATTGACTTGATTTTTGGGACATGCATAGATCGGGGTACTAGCTACTTGGATCTATAGTTTGGTGACCATTGGGCTTGATTTGGTCCACCAAACCCACCTTTGAACCCTCCTTGAGCAAAGTCGCACTACCTAGGGAAGGTGAGTTTGTCCACTTTGAGGAAGTGGGTGTTTGGGATTCTTGGAGATTTGGAACGGCCATACCTTGAAACCTAGGTCTAGACTATTCTTTTGTCACGATCCGCCTTGGGGGTAGCATTCCTTGTTTCAAGAGATTGTGGTCCACTTAAGGTTATCACTTGAAAACCTAGATCTAGCAAGATCCAACCATTAGATCTCATTTAGCCCACTTGACTTGGCTTCTAGGTGTCCCGATCTACTCTTTGACACACTTTTTGACCCCATTAGCCCATCAAACAAGGCACTAGTCCTCCACTAAGCAAGTCGCACTCCTTGGGAATTGTGTCAAACCCTAGATCTAGTATGTGGGTACTCCTAGAATCAACTTAGATTCATAGATCTATTTTTTATCTAACCTATAGTACCAACTTCACACCTAGTTTCACCTTGTGGGCCTACTTAGAACCATTTCACACTTCCCAAGAAAACAAGACCCACTTGGGTAAACACATGGTACCACACCTTGACAACTTACCAAACAATGTGGCCTAAACCATACATAGGTTGAAACACCAACAATCTCTTACACCACCTTTCAACCATACATCAACTTTTAGGTCCACTTAACCTTGCATTGGTTTCCGTAACTCATCATTTACTTACCTTTAGAAACCTTTGTGTAGGTCCAATCAACTGTGATTGGGTATAGGGTCTCCCCCTTGGTCTAGTTACACCTTGACCTAAAGCGAAGAGTGCCTCGGTTGACGTGACTCCCACCTTGCATTGGGAACCGTGGCATCTCTTGGGTCACCTCTTTAGTTGCCTGTCTCCTCTACCGTCCCGGATGGGATACCTCTAGGGGCAACTATAAGTTGCGTGATAACATTTTTGGCGCCGCTGCCGGGGAGGTGGAGGCCTACCTTGGTTCAACACACCTTTGTGTCTCACTATCTCTCTGCACTTTAAACGACATACCTCTTGGTAGTAGAGCCTAAAAATCTACCTGGCGACTCCTAATCGTGACTCCGCTGAGGAGCGAGCTCATAGTCATCCATACAACACTCGAAGTAAATCAAATCCAAATCAATTGGAAGGAACCCCACTTACATATCACAAAAGAGATCCTAAAACTCAATCAACTAATTTCTTGTGGAAACTTGTTAACTCGGGTTCTCCAAACTGTGTCTTAGGATCCCCTTTGTTCAATTCGGTTCCTCCTTTATCTCCTAATCATAACTCTAGTTCAATCCCAGTCAATCCAATGGCTGGACAAGGTCAATCCAATTCCGGTAACAACAACCAAAACAACCCTCCTGTTGCCCGTGCTTTTGGTCACAAGGCTAGGGCTTCTCCCTTAGACTTCTCTCAGATCTTAGGTGCTCCCCATAGTATGCCAGACAAGTACTTTGAAAAGATCCCAAAATTCAATGGCAACTGTGCCACCTCCATTGAAGATCACATAGACAATGTTTGGGCTCATATGGAAGCTTATGGGGCTGAAGAAGAGGATGTGTTTATTAGGGGTCTCTTTGCATCCTTGGAGGGTGATGCTCGCAAATGGTTTGACCGCTTGCCTGCATCATCAATCAATGGTTATGATGTATTCACCGAGAAACTCAAGCAAGAGTGGTCAGTCAAGTTAGATGGGCGTTTCCTTTTACACCAACTTTTTGACATCAAAAAGAAGGAAAATTAGTCTGTCCATGAGTTTAACCAACGCTTTGATAAGACTGTTGCTAACATCCCAAGTAACATAAGGCCCCTTGATCAAGCCATCTTGATCCATTACCTCAATGCATATGAAGGTTACTTGGGTTACCATCTAAAAGACAAAGACCCTAGTAGTTTGAAGATAGCCCAAGACAATGCCAAGAAAGCTGAGGCAAACGCTGCCTCCATGGGAAAACAAAATTTCTTCGACCTAATCAGTGGGCCTTCTTCCTCCAGGTCTGAGCCTAAGTTTAAAAAGAGTAAGGAACCTAGCAAAGATCCCAATGAAATGATGGAGAGTATGCATGAAATGATGAAAAACTTAACTCTCCTAACTAGGGACCTAGCCAAGAACAGAGAGGGGGATAGATATAGGCAGTCGTATGGTCCTAAACCTTATTGGAATCAACAAAAGAAGCCTAGTGAAGGTGATAGAAGAAACCCTATGAACCAAGAACCTCCTATCATAAACTGGTCTGAAGAACAAAAGTTGGAAGATCCTGAATATACCAACCATGGTGATGATACTCCGGATTCTCCAAAGAACATTAATTGGGTTGATGACTTAAAATTTGACAAAGACTTCGGAAGAATTTTGATTGATCATGAAGAAGACACCATAGAAGAAACCAACCCTAGTGGTCCCATCTATGCTACTGAGCAAGTTTCCACATACCTGATGATGATATCATATGATGGACATATGATGCAGATGATGATTGATGCAGTTCAGCAAATTTATTTATTACTTCAGATCAGCAGATTATGCATTGTCCATATATGGTGGACCCTACAGCTGGCCCAATAGGGCAGCCCATGGTGTATGAGTACACATTTCTAGTGGATTTGGGTCTTCTGGATCCAATGAGACACTTATCTTTCAGTTCCGGGCACTTCTGACAGTGATTGATGCAGTTTTACACTTGTTGATCAGATTTGGGGCTGATTTTCCCGCTTGAGCAGCAGGGGCCATAGGAGGCCAGTTCACCTAGGGCGCTGTATGAGGAGGGGGTGGTCCAGCCACTTGTTTTTACCATTTACCCCCCCTTCTGGAGAGCCCGGTGGGCTCAGATGGACAGCGCAGATGCCCTAGGAGGCAGTTTTGGCACTTTCACAGTTACCGAGGCAGTAAAAAAATGGGATAAAATGGTCACTGAGGAATTCGATTTGGGCAATTGAGGAAAGGTTTTGGCATTTGGTTTTCACATAGGTCTTCCAGGGTGATCCCACTATCTTCCAGCCAGTTTTCACCATGTGGGTAGGCCCACAGCGATTACAGGAGATCTTTTACTGCTTGTCTATCACAGATTTTGAGGACAGATTTGATCATTTATATTATCTTGGACATATTTTATTATTTTATTGTGCCTTGGGGATGAGCTAGTAAGGATTGATGCCTCCTAGCCCCACCATGTGCTTATTATGTCATGTCCTAGTCATCATGAGGTGGATTTTTGGTACTTTTACCCCTTCTAGTGGATGACGTCACCCTCCATGATTACTTTATACTATGACGTCATCATTGTATTGGGTGATCCATGTGATATATTGTTATGGTTCATCTTAGCCATTGATTGTATGATGAGATCTTTTAATCTCAACCACTCATTTGATGTAGTATTGTGAAGTGGTATAGGGTTTTGGTCTTTATTATCCTATATAAGGAGGAGACCCCCTATTGTATAGCTCACCTTTGGAGCTCTGGAATATTGGAATAGAACACTTCTTTGTGGAGCATATCTCTCGTCTTGTGGATTCTCTTGCATTTTGAGTATACGGTATCTCTTCTATGTATCATTGTGGATTTTGGTGCTTCTTCTAGTCTTCTTGCAGGAAAGTCAAATTGATGGAGAGGAGGGCGATTTCTTGAGGGTTATTGTTGGAGGGATCCACATATTCTCTCTTGGGTTGATCTTGTGACAGGGAGTATCATTATTGTATCTTCGTGACATAGTTGATGCTTTCTATTACATCTTTCTATCATTTTCATAATCATCTTACTTGACTTGTTTCTTTGATCTTGTCTTGTAGGAGGAGGACGATTTGGCTATCTTGGAGGAGAACGTTTTGATTGGAGCTCTTAGATCTCACTCTTGAATATACACATAGGAGAATGCTATCAATTTGCAAGGTGGCCACAAGCAATTGAGGTAAGATCTACAAGGTATGTGCCTCTTTCATCCATTCTATCTTCATTGGTCACAAACCCTAATTAATTAAAACTCTCATTTTTTGTTTTTCTTAGATCTACTTAGATCTAGCCTTGCTTTTGAAAAGATCTTAAGAACCCACCTCTATAGCATCCACCCCTAGTTGGATTTATAGTTTGGTGGTGATTGGGTTAAAATTGACACACTTTTCAAGGCAATTTAGCCCTCTTGAACCAAATTGCACTTCCTTGGAGAGGCTTGTTGGGTTAGATCTAGCATATGGGTAGGTGAGATCCCGCTTGATTTGTAATCTACACACTTGATAACCTACCCCCAGTCTTTTACTTTGGTGATTTCTACCTTGTGGGCATCATTCCACGTTTTAAGGGATTAAAACTCCCTTTTGAATTTCTTGGCATCTTAAAACTCAGATCTAGTAAGATCTAACCCTTGGATTGACTTGATTTTCTAGCTCCACATAGATCGGTGCATAAGCTACTTGGATCTACAGTTTGGTGGCCATTGGACTTGATTTGGTCCACTTAATCCACCTTTTAGCCCTCCTTGAGCAAGGTCGCACTCCCTTGGGTGAGTGAGTTTGCCCACTTTGAGGAAGTGGGTGGTTGAAATTTTTGTGGATTTGGAACGGCCATACCTTGAAACCTAGGCCTAGAGTATCATTTTGTGACGATCTGCCTTGGGGGTAGCATTCCTTGTTTTAAGGGATTGTGGTCCACTTAGGGTCATTTCATGAAATCCTAGATCTAGCTAGATCCCACCATTCTATCTCAATTAGCCCACTTGACTTGACTTCTAGGTGTCCCGATCCACGCTTTGACATACCTTTTGACTCCATTAGCCCATCCAACAAGGCACTAGTCCTCCTCAAAGCAAGTCGCACTCCTTGGGAATTGTGTCAAACCTTAGATCCGGTACATGGGTACTCATGATTTCAACTTAGATCCATAGATCTACTCATTGCATAGCCTCTAGTGCCAATTGCATCCCTAAAATCCATCTTGTCGGTCCACCTCAAGCCATTTCACATATCCCAAGGAAATAGGACCCATTTGTGCAGTACATGGTACTATATCTTGCCATCATAACTAATCATGTGGCCTAAATCATACATTGGTTGAAACATTAATCATTTCTCAAACCACCTTCAACCATACTTTAATTTCTAGGTCCACTTTACCTTGCATTGGTTTCCGTAACTTACCATTTACTTATCCTTAGGAACCTTTGTTTGGGTCCAATCATCTGTGATTGGTTATAGGGTCTCCCCCTAGGTCTTAATTCACCTTGACCTAAAGCGAAGAGTGCCTCGGTTGACGTGACTCCCACCTTGCATTGGGAACCGTGGCATCTCTTGGGTCACCTCTTTAGTTGCCCATCTCCTCTACCGTCCCAGATGGGATACCACTAGGGGAACCTACAAGTTGTGTGATAACATTTTTGGCGCCGTTGCCGGGGAAGGTAGAGGCCTACCCTGGTTCGACATATATTTTTCAAACCTCTATTCCCGTTCTCTTTGCCAACATTAGTATTTTTGGCGCCGTTGCCGGGGAGGTAGAGGCCTACCTTGGTTCAACATACCTGTTTTGTCTCACTCTCTCCCTGCACTTTAAACGACATACTTCTTGGTAGAAGAGTTTAAAAATCTACCTGGCGACTCCAATTCGTGACTCCGCTGAGGATCGGCCCCATTCCTATCTTTCAATTTTGTAATTTGTAAATCATAAATGAATTTAGATGTTTTCTTCCAAATGACAAGGTGTATGAATGAAATATATGAGAATCTATCTCGCTACAGAGGGCAGTTGGAAGAGAGTAATGAAAGTCAGTCAACATATCAATATGGGAGTGATTATGTACATAATTCTTATGACTCTCATCATTCTTTTCATTCTTCAAGTAAAAATATTAACCCAATTAATTCAAACAAAATTCAATCTCAACCAAGGCCTTACAACCAAAGCATTCGGTCAAATGACTCTAGTATTCCAGTTAGACATCCAAAACTAATCCCTAGTAGAATGGCTAGAGTTATTAGAAATCCAGCTAAGCCATCTCCTTTTGACTTTTCTGAAATTCATGGGGCACCTCATCTTATGCCAAATAATTACTCTGCAAGGTTGCCTCGTTTCTATGGAAATTATTTTGAGTCAATTGAAAATCACTTACAAAGATTTTGGGATTATATGGAAGTTAGGGGTGCTGATGATGAAGATGTTTATATGCGGGCCCTGGGTGAGACATTAGGTGGAAATGCTGGATTATGGTTTGATAATTTAGCCCCAGGATCCATCACTGGATATGATATGTTTGCTGGATTATTAAAGAATAAATGGGGTAAATGGTAAAAACAAGTGGCTGGACTACCCCCTCCTCATACAACGCCCTAGGTGAACTGGCCTCCTATGGCCCCTGCTGCTCAGGCTGGAAAATCAGCCCGAAATCTGATCAACAAGTGTAAAACTGCATCAATCACTGTCAGAAGTGCCCGGAACTGAAAGATAAGTGTCTCATTGGATCCAGAAGACCCAAATCCACTAGAAATGTGTACTCATAAACCATGGGCTGCCCTATTGGGCCAGCTGTAGGGTCCACCATATATGGACAATGCATAATCTGCTGATCTGAAGTAATAAATAAATCTGCTGAACTGCATCAATCATCATCTGCATCATATGTCCATCATATGATATCATCATCAAGTATGTGGGACCTGTTATCACACAACTTGTAGTTGCCCCTAGTGGTATCCCATCCGGGACGGTAGAGGAGTCAGGCAACTAAAGAGGTGACCCAAGAGATGCCACGGTTCCCAATGCAGGTGGGAGTCACGTCAACCGAGGCACTCTTCGCTTTAGGTCAAGGTATAACTAGACCAAGGGGGAGACCCTATACCCCAATCACAGTTGATTGGACCCAAACAAAGGTTTCCAATGTGTAGGTAAGTAATGAGTTACGGAAACCAATGCAAGGCTAAGTGGACCTAAGGTTTAAGGTATTGTTGAGGGAAGTGTAAGAGATTATTAACGTTTCAACCTATGTATGGTCTAGGCCACATGATGGGGTATGATGAAAAAGTATAGTACCATGTGTTTACACAAGTGGGTCTAGTTTTCTTGGGAAGTGTGAAGTGATTCTAGGTAGGCCCACAAGGTGAAGTTAGATGTGAGGTAGGTACTATAGGTTATAAGTAGGCTAGATCTATGAGTTGAAGTTTATTTCAAGGATACCCATGTGATAGATCTAGGATTAGACACTAATCCCAAGGAGTGCGACTTGCTTGATGATGGACTAGTGCCTTGTTAAGTGGGCTAATGGGGTCAAAAAGTATGTCAAATTATAGATCGGGACACCTAGAAGCTAAGTCAAGTGGATTGGATGAGATCCAATGGTTGGATCTTACTAGATCTAGGTTTTTTAAATGATTACCCTAAGTGGACCACAATCCCTTGAAACAAGGAATGCAATCCCCAAGGAGGATCTTGACAAAAAGACAGTGTAGACCTAGGTTTCAAGGCATGGGTATTCCAAATCCACGAATAACTCAAACACCCACTTCCTAGAAGTGGACCAACTCAAAAATTCAAGGGGGTGCGATTTGCTCAAGGAGGGTCCAAAAATGGGTTTTGGTGGACCAAATCAAGTCCAATGGCCACCAAAATGTAGATCCGGGATGTTAGTACCCCGATCTATGTTCCTTCAAAGTTTCAAGTGAATCCAATGGCTAGATCTTAGTAGATCTAAGTTTTAAGATGCCAAGAAGGTCAAAAGGGGGTTTCGACCCCTTAAAACATGGAGAGATGTCCACAAGGTAGTTTTCACCAAAGTAAAGATATGGGTATAGGTTATCAAGTGTCTAGATTTCAAATCAAGTGGGATCTCACCTACCCATGTGCTAGATCTAACCCAACAAGCTTCTCTTAGGAAAATCGATTTAGGTTCAAGAGGGCTTTTTGCATTGAAGAGTGTGTCAATTTTTAGCCAATCACCACCAAACTATAGATCCAACTAGGGGTGGATCCTATAGAGGTGGGTTTTTAATATCTTTTCAATTGCAAGGCTAGATCTAAGTAGATCTAAGAAATACCAAAATTGGGGTTTTGATTTATTAGGGTTTTATGACCAATGAAGATAGAATGGATGAAAGAGGCACATACCTTGTAGATCTTACCTCAATTGCTTGTGGCCACCTTGCAAGTTGATAGCATTCTCCTATGTGTATATTCAAGAGTGAGATCCAAGTGCTCCAACCAAAACGTCCTTCTCCAAGATAGCCAAATCGTCCTCCTCCTACAAGACAAGATCAAAGAAACAAGTCAAGCAAGATGATTATGAAAATGGTAGAAAGATGTAATAGAAAGCATCAACTATGTCACGAAGATACAATAATGATACTCCCTGTCACAAGATCAACCCAAAAGAGAATATGTGGATCCCTCCAACAATAACCCTCATGAAGTCGCCCTCCTCTCTCCAATTCGACTTTCCTGTCAAAAGATTAGTAAAAGCACCAAAATCCACAATGATACATAGAAGAGATACTGTATATTCAATTTGCAAGAGAATCCACAATGCAAGAGAGATGTGCTCCACAAAAAATCTTCTATTCCAATATTCCAGAGCTCCAAAGGTGAGCTATACAATGGGGGGTCTCCTCCTTATATAGGATAATAAAGACCAAAACCCTATACCACTCCACAATACTACATCAAATGAGTGGTTGAGATTAAAAGATCTCATCATACAATCAATGGCTGAGATGAACCATAACAATAAATCACATGGATCACTCAATATAACAATAGCGCCCCCACTAAATGGTACAATAAGAGGGTGACGTCATCCACTAGAGAAACATAAGTACCACAATCTACCTCATGGTGACTAGGACATGACAATATAAGCTCATGGTGGGGCTAGGAGGCATCAATCCTTACTAGCTCATCCCCAAGGCACAATAAAATAATAAAATATATCCAATATAATATAAATGACCAAAACTGTCCTCAGAATCCATGACAGTCAAGCAGTAAATGTCCTCCTTTGATTAATCTGGGCATACCCACATGGTGAAAACTGACTGGAAGATAGTGATGCCACCCTGGAAGACCTCTGTGAAAACCAAATGCCAAAACCTTGCCTCAATTGCCCAAATCGATTTCCTCAGTGACCACTTTATCCCATTTTTTAACTGCCTCGGGAACTGTGAAAGTGCCAAAACTGCCTCCTAGGGTGCTAGCGCTGTCCATCTGAGCCCACCAGGCTCTCCAGAAGGGGGGGGTAAATGGTAAAAACAAGTGGCTGGACCACCCCTTCCATCATCAGCGCCCTAGGTGAACTGGCCTCTCGGGGCCCCTGCTGCTCAGGCTGGGAAATCAACCCCAAATCTGGTCAACAAGTGTAAAACTGCATCAATCACTGTCAGAAGTGCCCGGAACTGAAAGATAAGTGTCTCATTGGATCCAGAAGACCCAAATCCACTAGGAATGAGTACTCATACACCCTGGGTTGCCCTAATGGGCCTGCTGTAGGGTCCACCATATATGGACAATGTATAATCTGCTGATCTGAAGTAATAATAAACCTGCTGAACTGGATCAAACATCATCTGCATCATATGTCCATCATATGATATCATCATCAAACATGTGGGCCCATAAATCATCATCAATAATCATCCATACATGGTCCACGTCATCACGGATCCCAAGAATATAATATCAAGGATAAATCACATCAGTAGACTAAGACAATGCTTCTCTAATCATTCCCACAACTAAGCTCAAAGTATAAATTCCATTCAGTGGCATTAATCAAGTTAACATATTCCGTTGTTATATAAAATTACTTGCACAATAGTTCAAATGACAAACTCACCCATTGGACATGGCCAAACTGCTAGTGAAGGATGAAGGCTAGGAGCAAGGTTGGGCCAAGGGTTTGATTTGTCTAACTTAACTCAAAAATACTTTGGACTGGGAGAAGGGGGAAGCTACAAACTCTGTGCTGGACAAAAAGAACACGGGGGATGGCTGTGTCTCACAAATGGATAAGTTGTTTAGAGAATGCTTATTCAACTTAGGCATCATGTCTACATCAAGTTGATCCAGGTTCATTAGGATCATTCAATTTTATTCCATGGCCTTTTTGGCCTACATAACCCTTCGGATTTCAGATGTGCTGAGAAGCACAACTAGTTGCAGCTTGCATCCAGGGCATGTTTTTCACATATTCATAAGGTCAGCAATTGTTTAGATATTACTTTTAAGAACCATTGCTTTTTGGACCTTTTTTTATACTCTTCGAGGAGTATTTTTAGCTTTTCATTGCTCTTGCCCTTTTTTTGTTTCCGTGGGCGAATTTTTTAGTTTCCATAGGTAGAACATGAGCTTTCAGTTTTAGCCAACAACATCTCAAGTGACTAGGGGGAGTTTGAGCCAATGCCAAACATCGGGACAACCGACCAGAATGATTTAGGCCTACAATCCAACTCACCAAAGGTAAGTTCTGTCACCAAATCAGAGCCGAGACACTGGATAAACAGTGATGCGGTCCAAACACAGAGGTAGAAAAATGGGGAAGTCCTCGGTATCAGAAAGTCAAATGAGACAAGTCAGGGCTTAAAGTCAAATAGGAAGGTCATGTATGGATGGAGACAAGTGAATATGGAGCCTACACTAGCAGACAACTGGTGTCGGGAAAGACCATATCTATGTAAGGTGAAAAACCAGTAAGTTTGTTAAATGACCTACATGTGCAAGCAATTGTCCATTTTATGATTTACAGTTCATTTTAAATAATTTGCCACATCAGGAATAATATACCAAGCACATGCTATGATCATGACTAAATCAACAAGATAATAATCCACAGTCGGTGAGAACATATCCATAGATCATACAACATCATCATAATAATAATCATCAAGTATCATCTGAAACACTGTTGTAATACATCTCTAGGCACTGACTGAAACTGTAATGGGATAAGTGGTCACATCAGTCATCAAATCTGAACTCTCAAGGCTCAGCCTTGACACAAGGTCATACATAAATCTGAATAATGCACTGCTCTGATCATGAGTGATCCAAAATATATATAGCCATGCTCTGGAATAATGGAAGCTCTGGAATGTGCAGATATCTGCTGTACAAGAATAGTAGCCCTGCTACCATGGTGTGATAACAGGACCATCAATCATCATCAATAGGCATCTATATATGGCCCACATCATCACAAATCCCAATAATATACAACCAAGGATAAATCACATCAGTAGACTAAGACATGCTTCTCTAATCATTCTCACAGCCAAGCTCAAAGTATAACATCCATTCAGTGGCATTAATCAAGTTAGCATGTTCCTTTGTTATATAAAATTATTTGCACAATAGTTCAAATGACAAACTCACCCATTGGACATGGTCAAACTGCTAGTGAAGGATGAAGGCTAGGAACAAGGTTGGGCCAAAGGTTTGACTTGTCTAACTTAACTCAAAAATACTTTGGACTGGGAGAAAGGGGAAAGCTACAAACTCTGTGCTGGACAAAATAACACGGGGAATGGTTGTGCCTCACAAATGGATAAGTTGTTCAGAGAGTGCTTATTCAACTTAGGCATCATGTCTACATCAAGTTGATCCAGGTTCATTAGGATCATTCAGTTTTATTTCATGGCCTTTTTGGCCTACATAACCCTTTGGATCTCAAGTGCGCTGATAAGCACAACTAGTTGCAGCTTGCATCCAGGGCATGTTTTTCAAATACATATAAGGTCAGCAATTGTTTAGATATAGCTTTTAAGAACCATTGCCTTTTGGACCTTTCTTATACTCTTCGAGGAGTATTTTTAGCTGTTCATCGCTCTTGCCCTTTTTAGTTTACATGGGCGAATTTATAAGTTTCCATAGGTAGAACATGAGCTTTCAGTTTTAGCCAACAACTTCTCAAGTGACTAGGGGGAGTTCGAGCCAATGCCAAACATCGGGACAACCGACCAAAATGATTTAGGCCTACAATCCAACTCACCAAAGGCAAGTTTTGTCACCAACTTAGAGTCGAGACACTGAATATACAGGGATGCGGTCCAAACACAGAGGTAGAAAAATGGGGAAGTCCTCAGTATCATAAAGTCAAATGAGATAGGTCAAGGTATAAAGTCAAATAGGAAAGTCATGTATGGATGGAGTCAAGTGAATATGGAGCCTACACTAGCAGACAACTGGTGTCAGGAAAGACCATGTCTATGTAAGGTGGAAAACCAGTGGGTTTTGTTAAATGACCTAAATGTGCAAGCAATTGTCCATTTTATGATTTATAGTTCATTTTAAGCAGTTTGCCACATCAGGAATAATATACCAAGCAGATGCTGTGAACATGACTAAATCAACAAGATAATAATCCACAGTCAGTGATAACATATCCATAGATCATACAACATCATCATAGTAATAATCATCATGTACCATCTGAAACACTGCAACAATACATCTCTAAGCACTGAACTGAAACTGTATGGGATAAAGGGTCACATCGGTCATCAAATCTGAACTCTCCAGGCTCAGCCTTGACACAAGGTCTAACATAAGTCTGAATAATATACTGCTCTGATCATGAGTGATCACAAAATGTACAATCATCATAGCCATGCTCTAAATAATGGAAGCTCTGGAATGTGCAAATATCTGCTAAGCAAGAATAGTAGCCCTGCTACTATGGTGTGATAACAATACCATTGGTACAGAGCAGTCAGTAGTGCCCAAAGTTATAGCAGCAGTTTCAGAGAACAGATGATGGTACAGGTTGATGAGCAGTCAGGTATATGACTCAGCAGGTATATCATTGTGTTATGGTTATATTGCTTTTATATTTATTCTTATAGCATGTCTTAGCACTTCGTGTCATGATCTGGCGATCATATAGATATGTGGACCTGGTTGATCTTATTATACATATTATATTGTCCCTACTCAGACTTAGAAGTTCACTATTCATACTCATTGGTTTTACCCTTCTTAGGGAAAATAGAGGTGATCATTCCACCATACCTTGGCTTGCTAGTGTCGGCTCCATTATTCATTGTCTTCATCCATCCATTGCCTACCTTTTAGTTTATCACCCTGACTTACTACTTGACTAATGACATGGAGGATCTTTTCCCCACTGTAGCCTCTGTATTGGATGAGCTTCCCTGTTTATTGTGTCTCGGCTCTGAGTTGGTGACAAAACTTACCTATGGTGAGTTGGAGTTCCTTGTGAATTCCCCCTAGTCACTAAAGTTGTGTTGGCTAAACCTGAAACTTTTAGTGCTGCCATGAATACAAAGTCTGGAAAAATGAAATGCTATATCTTGTATGAAAAGCCCATTCATGCAATGTGTTTCTAAACACACATGAATGAAAGGCGTGCCAAATGAAAATGGCCATGAAAATAAAATGTTATATCTTTTGGAAATGTAAATACCTAGGTAAACAAGCTGTCTGTGACACACCTAGAAGTGCTCAGGTAAACAAGCGCCTTAAAAACACACCTGCAGCAGAAAGCCTAAATAAATGTAAATCTATGCAATGTGTTTATAAACACACATAGACCGAGGCTATGGAAACTTCAGGCCCGAAAAGCAATGGAACTTAAATGCTATATCAAAACAATTGCTGGCCTTGTTTGTATTATGGATTGTGCGCATCTATTAAAGGTGAATAAACCCTCTTTGAACAACTCATCCATTTGTGAGACACCGCCATTCCATGTGTTGTTGCTCATTCAGTATATACTATGGTGTGTATTCCCTTTCCCTTTGCCAAAGTGTCACAAAGTTAAGTCAGTCAAGTCATCCCTTAGCCTAGCCAGTTATTTTAGCCTTCACCCTTCACTAGCAAATTGATCACAGCTATGAAGTGAGTATGATCTTGAAAGTCTAGTCTGAGTAATAATAATAATTAATGACATTATATATTTGGATTTAGATCGCCAGTAATGATTGCTTTGTGTTATAATTGTTATTTGAATAAGTTGTAGAGCATGCATTAACCTTTGACACTTTGCAGCAACTTCCAGTGATGGTCTGAGTTATATTTGGTCATGTTGACTTGGTTAGGCCTAGTCTGACCAAGGTCAACCATAGGACATGAGATGGTTAGACCTTATGATGATATGGACAGATGATATATGGTCTATATACATGTACATGATGATTGTATGCAGCAGCTACAGGGTTATGATGATGATTCATGATTTACAGCAATATTTGATCATTTACAGATTATTATTATTTACCCTGTTCCGGTATATTGGATATATATTTTGATCATGTAGAGACTCATAGGGTGTATGAGTACACATTTTGGATGGATTTGGACCTTCTGAGTCCGATGAGACAGTTTGTTTTCAGTTTCGGGCACTTACAGTGATGATTGAGCCTCAGTAGGCTATCCCAGTGCCGTTTTGGTCTGTCGGAGACCCTGTCAGAGCAGATGTGATTTTTATCCGGTTGACCTAGGGCGCTGTGCTTGGAGGGGGTGGTCCAGCCACTTGTTTTTACCATATTACCCCCCTCCCGGACACACAAGTGCCCTCACCTTGACAGCGCAGGCACTCCAGGAGGCAGTTTGGGGCAGTTTCACGCTTCCCGAGGCATTTCAGGATTGGTAGAAATTGGTATTGAGGAAATCGATTTGGGCTACTGAGGCAATGTTATGGCATGGGATGATCAGTGATGATAGATCGGGGTCTTCCACACCTCCTCCAGCAGTTTCAGCTTCATCGGGGCCCGCATCCATCACTTATGGCACTTTCTGAGGATTTCTGAGGTCTTTTGAGGCCTATGATTTGACCATGGAGGCAAGATTTGGTACATTGATGATTACTTTATGATTATTGTGCTATGGGGATTGACCAAGGAGGGATAAAATTACCCCTTGGACCCACCATAAGCCCCCTATTGTATTTTGTCATCATGATTTGGTGGGATTCTCCTCTTCTAGGGCGATTTTGTCCACTCATATTATATTTTATTAGTGATCCATGTATTTTATTGTTGAGCTCATCTCAACCATTGATTAGACATTTGTATCTTTTAATCTTAGCCACTCATTCAAAAAGTGGTTAGGATTTTGATGCCTCTCCTTCCTATTTAAAGGAGAGAGATTCTCATTGTAAGGGGTCTTTGGCTCTTGGATTATTGGTATAGAAAAACTTTCTTGTGGAAATTCTTGTGGTCTCCTTTGCATCTAGTGTTCTTAGATGGTGATTGGAAAGTCTATTGCAACCTAGCATTTGGAATTTGTGGTAAGATCTATCTATTTTGGAAATCATTGTCTTGTCTACAGGAGGGCAACTTCAACAAGGGCGATTTTGCAAGGCTTTTCAAATCGACTTTCTTGGCATTTGCTTGCATCAGGGAGTTATCATTAGCATCATTGTGATCTATGCTATCTTTCTGTTACTTCTCTTGTGGCATTAGTCTTATCTCTTGATTACATCAAATCTGATATTGTTGACGTTTGTTGTGCAGGAGAGAGGGCGCATTGGCTTCTTGGACTAAATCGATTGCATAGAAAACTACTTCAAAGCTTCTCAAATTGATCGGGTTTGCATAGATCATCATCATCAAGGCATCTACAAGGTTACCCAGGTAAGATCCACAGGTTTGTTTCTCTTACCTTGATCCAATCCATTGACATAGCTCATAAATTGATAAAACCCTTATTTCTTCAAACCCTCATTGTTACTGTTATCACACAACTTGTAGTTGCCCCTAGTAGTATCCCATCCGGGACGGTAGAGGAGTTAGGCAACTAAAGAGGTGACCCAAGAGATGCCACGGTTCCCAATGCAGATGGGAGTCACGTCAACCGAGGCACTCTTCGCTTTAGGTCAAGGTATAACTAGACCAAGGGGGAGACCCTATACCCCAATCACAGTTGATTGGACCCAAACAAAGGTTTCTAAGTGTAGGTAAGTAATGAGTTACGGAAACCAATGCAAGGCTAAGTTGACCTAAGGTTTAAGGTATGGTTGAGGGAAGTATATGAAATTATTAACGTTTCAACCTATGTATGGTCTAGGCCACATGATGGGGTATGATGACAAAGTATAGTACCTTGTGTTTACACAAGTGGGTCTAGTTTTCTTGGGAAGTGTGAAGTGATTCTAGGTAGGCCCACAAGGTGAGGTTAGGTGTGAGGTAGGTACTATAGGTTATATGTAGACTAGATCTATGAGTTGAAGTGAATTTCAAGGATACCCATGTGCTAGATCTAGGATTTGACACTAATCCCAAGGAGTGCGACTTGCTTGGTGATGGACTAGTGCCTTGTTAAGTGGGCAAATGGGGTCAAAAAGTATGTCAAATTGTAGATCGGGACACCTAGAAGCCAAGTCAAGTGGATTGGATGAGATCCAATGGTTGGATCTTACTAGATCTAGGTTTTTAAAAGAGGACCAAAAGTGGACCACAATCCCTTAAAACAAGGAATGCAATCCCCAAGGCGGATCTTGACGAAAGGATAGTATAGACCTAGGTTCCAAGGCATGGGCATTCCAAATCCACGAAAACCTCCAACACCCACTTCCTCGAAGTGGACCAACTCAAAAAATCAAGGGGGTGCGACTTGCTCAAGGAGGGTCCAAAAATGGGTTTTGGTGGACCAAATCAAGTCCAATGGCCACCAAAATGTAGATCCGGGATGTTAGTACCCCGATCTATGTTCCTTCAAAATTTCAAGTGAATCCTGTTGTCCGCCAATATGCACACCAGCAGCGGAAATCTTTCGAAAGCTGTCTCTTCACTACAAGTGAGAGAGGTGTGGCCTTGGGGGCAAGCAATGAGCCAGGTACTGTCACCTGAATCCCAGCTCCTCCGTTTAGGCAAACTCCTAACGAAGCCAAGGGGGGTAGTCCCTAAAAGAAAAGTTGTCTAAGGCTCTTGTATTTATAGTGTTTTTAGGTGTTGTGATGCGGATGGGTGTTTTTTAGGAGTTTTTGCGAAATGAGAGACAATATAAAACTTTAATGCGACACAAGATAGCGCAATCCACGTTGCAACAGAAAATAAAGGATGCACTTGAACAAATAAATGAATCACTTTTCACACAGATTAAGCTGAATACTCCAGTATAGATATTTAAGCACACAAAGATATATGATGAAGGACCAGTGCCTTATGGAGTCAAAAATAAAAGTGAAAGTGAAAACTTGATACAAGTGCTTGAAATGGAAAGTTTGTGAGAACGTTGTGCAGCTTATCTTGGTAAATTGAAAATTTTAGTTGTCTTGATTATTAGGGCTAAGATCAAAAGGTATCAAGAGATGGTAGAACCCTACCCAAGAAAGATACTGGCAACCCTGAATGACATGTCGGAAGCACCCAGATTCGATAAGGATTGGTGTCCAATGTTTGAACCGCCCCTGAGTCTGACAGTGGGAATCCGGCGCCACCCCTCGCGGGAAGAACAGTATTTGCCTTGGTTGAGGTTGTGGGTAAAAATTTTAGTTAAATTTATCGATCGTTATTATCAAGTCTTCCACCTTTCTGAGTACTAGCCCAACCGTTTCCGGTTGGCAGAGCATACGGGTGTAGGACAAACCAAGATAAATTAATTAGGGGAGTGTGAGTGGAAAATTTTATTATTAAAAGAACCTTGTTCAACTCTCCGACAGAGAGCGCTCTTGACTCGGTCTTATGACCACAGTTCAAGAGACTTACTAGAATTAAAATGCCTAATGCAGGGATGATGCAAGACTAAAAATGCCCTCCGATAGAGGGTGCTCTTGACTTGGATTCGGCCAAGTTCAAGAGACTTTGGTTTATTTTAAGCAAACAAGAGCAGTTGTGTTGCGAAAAGCAATAAAATAACTTGAGAAAGATGAAACCACTTGATAACTTGAAAGATATAATTAATGCTTTTAACAATAACTACTTTGCCAAATAATATGAGATAAAACTAAAACTAGTGTTCTACCATACAAATTCTAATCTACTAGGTGGGATTGGTCTCCGAACAAGATCAACCACTAGAAACCACCAATCCTGGAAACCTTCCAGCTAGCTGGATGTCCACAAGAAGTTGATGGGGGAACGAGAAGCTACCACAAAACTATGTGGCCTTTGGGATACGATCCCAAAGTTAGCTATTCTCTGGTCAAGGATTGGAAGAGAAACAATATAATGATAAAATTTAAACTAAGCTACCCAAGAATCTCTTTCAGGTTCAAGACCCTACTCGGGAAAGCATGGGGGTAAGTAAAATATGAAATATAATCGAGATAACTTATTGAAGCAAACTTTAAACTAAGAGCATGAAACTGTAAATCTAAACTAAATCACGCCACAAGACCCAACACCCTTCCCCAGATGGGGAAGAAAACCAAAAAAGTGGAGGCCTCCTCCACTTGAAACTTTTATTTAGCGGTTACAAATGCCTTGGGTTTCCAACCCTTTGAAGGACTTTGAGAGATGTAACTTGCAAAAATACTTGAAACCAGCTTCTAAGAGCTATTACAAAAAGGATAAATGCTAGTCCTTTGGTTTGGATCGTCTCTTTTGTCTTCTTAATAACCTCTTGTACTAGAAGATCCTCTCTTTTACTTGCTTCAAATCTTCTCAAAGTTCTTCTTTCTCAAGGAAAGATCTATCACAAATGAGCAACTTAAATACCCATTAGATGTTAGATAACCAAAACGAAATGGAGATTTACCTTAGATTTAAAAAACTGAGGAGATACAAGCTTGTTGAATTTTTTAACAAAGATCTAGCACAAGCTACCAAATTCCAAAGTGCAAGATCCAAACTAGCAACAAAGTAAGAACAAGACTAACTATGATAATAAAGAGACTAGATCCTAAATTTGAAATGACTAAATACTTCAAAGACAATGCAAGTTTTCTTTTACCCTTTTCAATGAGATCTATAATGCAAAGGTGTCTAACTACTGATTTCTCAAAATGTGAAAAATGATTACCAACTAGTATCTAACAAATGTTCAACATAGCAATTACCAGATTGAAAGACAGTCAGAAGTGTTCATACTTAACTGGCAGCTAATGTAAATGCAATTTATGACAGTCAACAGTATTTCCCAACAATCCACCAAGGTTTTAACGTGGCAGTCAACAACCTTATGACAGTCCCTTAACAGTTTAGGATGGGCAGCTAACAGTCCTCTAACATGCTATATGGCAGCCAACATAAATTAAACAAAACAGTCCACAATGGATGTATATGGCAGCCTACAAGTCTGGGACAGTCAACAATGTTGAAGAGGCAGTCCAAAAGGGATCTTACAGTCATCCAAAGTAAAATAGCAGCCAACAAAATAACAAGCTATGTAAATCAATGGTTTATGTATGTTGACAAAAAATAGAGACTAGACGATAACTTGGGAAAATATCTATGATAAACACCTTAACAATGCAATTATCTTATCAAAATTCCAACAAAGCCTAATAACCTATCTAGTATGTGATAAAATATGAGTGTTTAAATTTTTAAAAAAAAGCAAACTAGCTAGTTTAACAAACTAACTAGATTCTAACAAAAACAAAGATACAAACTAAGATCTTCAAGTGCAAAACTAACACCTAGCTAACATATAACACCTGACTGTTTTTTGTTGCTTGTTTTGATGTGTTTTACTTTTGCAGCGAACAGGGAATGAAGAGGGCAGCAATCAGCAGGCTGAAAGGTGGCTCAAATAGTGGGTAAGGAAACCCAAACTGTGGGGTAGAAAGGGCGCCCAAAAGTGGTCAAAAAGGCAGCTGGAAAATGTCTAAGGACAGTGGGAAAAAGGTAGCCAAACAGTGGGTGAAGTGGCTGCAAAAATGAAGGGTGGACGAAAGCTAGAAGTAAGGTAAAACAAAAATGGGAAAGAAGGGAGAGCGAATGGAATGATGGCAAAGGAAACCCGGATGAGACGGATGAAGGGAGAAGATGAATGGGAGGAAAGCCAAAGGGTGAAGGATCTAAGGCCTAACTCTAGTAACCAATTTTGAAAGTGAAGATTTTTGTTGATGGATATAAGCAAGAGAACCCCTGGTTTTCCTCTTATGACAAAGACAACAAACTTTGTAGATCTAGATCCTGCAATCACAAAATGTTAAACCCAAACAAAAGTTGATTTGAAGCTTGGGATAGATGTAACCGAACTCATTCCCTTCTTCAAATTTGTGAAACCTGATCAAGCACGACAAACTCAATACCAAAGTGAGATCAAGACAACTAGTATGCTAAGAGAATCAAAGCTCTATCAATATTGGTATAACCAACTACGTCCTACTCATATCACTTTGATAATCGTTGCATAATGAATCAAATTGACAATACAAATGACAAATCTTATGTTCTAGAAATAGACCTCTAAAGCTAGCATTTGATCACCACATATAAGTATTGAAAAAGAAGTACTTAGAAAGAGATCACCTCAACCATGACGAAATCATCATAATGAACAAGAATCCATGGACCTCCAAAGTCGAAATATTTTATTCATAAGTTCAAAACAAAAGCTTGATACAATTTTCTCAGAGTAACTTTGCAAAAATTCTCCCTCCTAAGAGAGTGAAAGGCACCTCTCTTTATACAAAAATATGAGACATTAAACCTAAATTCGAAATTGGCAATGGAGAGCCAATTCCTCAATCGAATACCAATCGAAACACAAGCTTGGAGAGGACAACTCGCATTAGTTGGTTGGTATGAGTGAAGAGGTGGCAAACTCGAGTGGTAGAAGGAGCCAATTTAATGGTGATTGCATACTAACCAATAGTCAAACTCCAACTAGGATAGGCGTGAGGTTAGATGAGATTGACGTGAGCTTGGATGATGGCGAGTTCGTGTAGGTGGATATACGTGGTAGTTTGGTAGGTGTGCATGCGAACTAGTAAAGGGAGCCAAGCTAATAAGTGATTGATGAGTCATGAGGGCGCCCACCATATTTGCTAACCCGTGAGCCAATCCACGTGAAGAGGCCCCACGTGAGGAAAGCCGTACACTCATTCTAATTCAATTTTTTGATTTTGACTTTTGGCATTATGCTCATCACCTTAAAGTGGGTCGTACATCTCATAAAAATATAACCCATGCTTTTCCAAACACTAAAATAATGATTTTTTGACTTTTTTGAATTTTTGTCACTTAGTGTATTTTGTCATTTTTTAGCCAAAATGATGCATTTTTAGCCAAAACTGCTCCTGGGGTGATGTAACTGCCCGGAAACTAAAAAATGAAGGTGCCAAGGTGAAGAGGATGCTCTGAGCGTCAAAACGAGCCTCCCCACGCCCAATTCCGCCTCCAGATGAGGTCTTTATCATTTTTTTGAAATTTTTTAATTAAACCATTAAAAAATGGTCTAATTTTATGAAAAAATTATTTTTGTCGGAATGGAACGAAACTCCTAGGGTACCTAGTGCATGTTCATACGACTCAATCGATGTGGCTAACACATAAAAAATCCTAGACACAAGACTCTAATAACCACCTTAGGTTTTGACCACCATGGGAAATACTCCAGCTTTGGAGGTTTGAGTGAAAAACTCGGGGATTATACGCCACTGATGAGTAGCGCATAATTCCTAAGGAAAAAACACTCTAGAGTATCCCCCAAATGGCTAAACCTACGGATAGCCGAGTCTTTTATAAAAGGACCCCGTTTAGACCAACATTTTACAAATTCCCCATGGGGGTATGAACATGCAGTTATTACAAAAGGGGCAAAATTGCCCTGAAATTGACTTCTGAACTTCTGAATGCTGATGATGAACATGAATCATGTTCAATAAACTGGCGGCTCATCGGAAGTTCAACTATTTGTACAAATCAGTTGATAACAAATCCAATGGCTAGATCTTAGTAGATCTAAGTTTTAAGATGCCAAGAAGGTCAAAAGGGGGTTTCAACCCCTTAAAACATGGAGAGATGTCCACAAGGTAGTTTTCACCAAAGTAAAGATATGGGTATAGGTTATCAAATGTCTAGATGTCAAATCAAGTGGGATCTCACCTACCCATGTGCTAGATCTAACCCAACAAGCTTCTCTTAGGAAAATCGATTTAGGTTCAAGAAGGCTTTTTGCATTGAAAAGTGTGTCAATTTTTAGCCAATCACCACCAAACTATAGATCCAACTAGGGGTGGATCCTATAGAGGTGGGTTTTTAATATCTTTTCAATTGCAAGGCTAGATCTAAGTAGATCTAAGAAATACCAAAATTGGGGTTTTGATTTAATTAGGGTTTTATGACCAATGAAGATAGAATGGATAAAAGAGACACATACCTTGTAGATCTTACCTCAATTGCTTATGGCCACCTTGCAAGTTGATAGCATTCTCCTATGTGTATATTCAAAAGTGAAATCCAAGTGCTCCAACCAAATCGCCCTTCTCCAAGATAGCCAAATCGTCCTCCTCCTACAAGACAAGATCAAAGAAACAAGTCAAGCAAGATGATTATGAAAATGGTAGAAAGATGTAATAGAAAGCATCAACTATGTCACGAAGATACAATAATGATACTCCCTGTCACAAGATCAACCCAAGAGAGAATATGTGGATCCCTCCAACAATAACCCTCATGAAGTCCCCTCCTCTCTCCAATTCGACTTTCCTGTCAAAAGGTTAGCAAAAGCACCAAAATCCACAATGATACATAGAAGAGATACTGTATATTCAATATGCAAGAGAATCCACAATGCAAGAGAGATGTGCTCCACAAAAATCTTCTGTTCCAATATTCCAAAGCTCCAAAGGTGCCTTTACAATGAGAGGCTCTCTCCTTTAAATAGGAAGGAGAGGCACCAAAACCCTAACCACTTTTTGAATGAGTGGCTAAGATTAAAAGATACAAATGTCTAATCAATGGTTGAGATGAGCTCAACAATGAAATACATGGATCACTAATAAAATATAATATAAGTGGACAAAATCGCCCTATAAGAGGGGAATCCCACCAAGTCATGATGACAAAATATCATAAGAGGCTTATGGTGGGTCCAAGGGGTAATTTTATTCCTCCTTGGTCAATCCCCATAGCACAATAACCAATAAATAATTATGAAAGTACCAAATCGTGCCTCCATAGTGAAGTCGTGGTCCTCAAAAGACCTCAAAAATCCACAGAAAGTGCCATACGTGATGGATGCGGGCCCCGATGAAGCTGAAACTGCTGGAGAAGGTGTGGAAGGTCCCGATCTATCATCACTGATCATCCCATGCCATAACTTTGCCTCAATAGCCCAAATCGATTTCCTCAATAGCCATTTCTACCAATCCTGAAATGCCTCGGGAAGCGTGAAACTGCCCCAAACAGCCTCCTGGAGTGCTGGCGCTGTCAAGGTGAGGGCACCAATGTGTCCGGGAGGAGGGTAATATGGTAAAAACAAGTGGCTGGACCACCCCCTCCATCATCAGCGCCCTAGGTCAACGGAATAAAAATCACATCTGCTCCGACAGGGCCTCCGACAGACCAAAACTGCACTAGGACAGCCTACTGAGGCTAAATCATCACTGTAAGTGCCCGGAACTGAAAACAAACTGTCCCATTGGACTCAGAAGGTCCAAATCCATCCAAGATGTGTACTCATACACCGTATGAATCTCTGCATGATCAAAATAAATATCCAATATACCGGATCAAGGCCAATAATAATGCGCTGTACATATACAAACACTGCTGTAACCCCAGAATCATCATCATAACCCTGTAGCTGCTGCATAGAGTCATCATGTATGTATACATAGACCATATATCATCTATCCATATCATCATAAGGTCCAACATCTCATGTCTCATGGTCCTCCATGGTCAAACTAGGTCTAACCAAGACCAAATATAACTCAGATCATCATCAATAGCTGCTGCAAAGTGTCAAGGTTAATATATGCTCTACAACTTATTCAAATAACAATCATAACACAGAGTAATCATGACTGGCGATCTAAATCCAAATATATAGTGTCGTTAATTATTATTATTACTCAGACTAGACTTTCAGGATCATACTCATTTCATAGTTGTGATCAATTTGCTAGTGAAGGGTGAAGGCTTAAATTAACTGGCTAGGCTAAGGGATGACTTAACTGTCTTGACTTTGTGACACTTTGGCAAGGGAAAGGGAATACACCATAGTATATACTGAATGAGCAATAACACAGGGAATGGCGGTGTCTCACAAATGGATGAGTTGTTTAAAGAGGGTTTATTCACCTTCACAGATGCGCACAATCCATAATACAAATAAGGCCAGCAATTGTTTAGATATAACATTTAAGTTCTATTTCTTTTGGGCCTGAAGTTTCCATAGCCTTGATCTATGTGTGTTTATAAACACATTGCATAGATTTACATTTTTTCTTTAGGCTTTCTGCTGCAGGTGTGTTTTTAAGGCACTTGTTTACCTGAGCACTTCTAGGTGTGTCATGGACAGCTTGTTTACCTAGGTATTTATTTTCCAAAATATATAACATTTTATTTTCATTGCCATGTTCATTTGGCATGCCTCTCATTCATGTGTGTTTAGAAACACATTGCATGAATGGGCTTTTCATACAAGATATAGCATTTCATTTTTCCAAATTTTGTATTCATGGCAGCACTAAAAGTTTCAGGTTTAGCTAACACAACTTTAGTGACTAGGGGGAATTCTCAAGGAACTCCAACTCACCATAGGTAAGTTTTGTCACCAACTCAGAGCCGAGACACAATAAACAGGGAAGCTCATCCAATACAGAGGCTACAGTGGGGAAAAGTCCTCCATGCCACTAGTCAAGTAGTAAGTCAGGGTGATAATCTAAAAGGTAGGCCATGGATGGATGAAGACAATGAAATGATGGAGCCAACACTAGCAAGCCAAAGTATGGTGTAATGATCACCTCTATTCTCCCTAAGGAGGGTATGTACCAATTAGTATGAATAGTGAACTTCTAAGTCTGAGTAGGGACAATATAATATATATAATAGATCAACCAGGTCCATATATCTATATGATCGCCAGATCATGACACTAAGTGCTAAGACATGCTATAAGAATAAGTATAAAAGCAATCTAACCATAACACCACGATATACCTGCTGAGTCATATACCTGAAAGCTCATCAACCTGTACCATCATCTGTCCTCTGAGACTTCTGCTGTAACTCTGGGCACTACTGTCTGCTCTGTACCAATGGTATAATGGCTACATCGGTCATCTCTCTGAGTGTCCTGAAACTCAGTCATGGCATGGGGAATACAACTGCTGTCCACAATCTGATAGGGATCCAATATAGATGCTCATCTCAGCATCTCAAATGTAAAGGAATTGGCTGAATAGTGTACTGCTCTGATCATGAGTGATCCAAAATATATAGCCATGCTCTGGAATAAAGGAAGCTCTGGAATGTGCAGATATCTGTTGTACAAGAATAGCAGCCCTGCTACTATGGTGTGATAACAGTTACATTTTCTCAGATCTACTTAGATCTAGTGGGTTGTTAGGCATAATATTGAAACCCACCTCTATAGCATCCACGGCATCTCGGATCTATAGTTTGGTGAGGATTGGCTTCCATTTGACCCTCTTCCCAAGCCAAACTACCTTCCCCAAGCAAGGGCACACTTCTTGGTGAGGATGAGTTGGCCTAGATCTAGTTGATGGGTAGTTGAGATCCCGCTTGATTCATAATCTACACATCCAATTACCTACCCCCAGATTGTCACTTTTCTGATTTCTACCTTGTGGGCCCTGTTGTCCGCCAAACTGCACACCAGCAGCAGAAACCTTTTGAAAGCTGTCTCCCTCACTGGAAAGTGGGGAGAGGTGTGGCCTTGGGGGCAAGCAATGAGCCAGGTGCTGTCACCTGAATTCCAGCTCCTCCGTTTAGGCAAAACTCCTAACGAAGCCAAGGGGGGTAGTCCCTATTAAAGAGTTGTCTAAGGCTCTTTGTGTGTTTTAAATGTGTTTTTTGGTGTAGTGATGCGGATGGGTGTTATTTAGGAGTTTTTCGAATGATGATTAGAACAGATTTAAACACACAATCCACGTTGCAAAATTCACAAAATACAAATTGGAAATTAAAGTAAAGCATCCACAAGATAGATATTAAGCAAATGACAAGGACATATGGTCCAGATTTCAAAGATGTATAAATATTAAAGACCAGTGCCAAATGGAGTCAAATAAAACTTGCGATGCTAAAATAAGTCGAAAGTAACTGTTTGTGAGGACGTTTTGCAATTGTTCTTGGTAAATTTTAAATGTTTTAGATGTTCTTGATTATTAGGTTAAGACCAAAGGTATCAAAAGATGATGAAACCTTACCCAAGGAAAGTACTGACAACCCTAAGTGATCTGTCGGGAGCACCCAGATTGCAAAGAGGGCAAGTGTGCTTACGGCTTGACCGCCCTCGAGTCTGACAGTGATTTCCCGGCACCACCTCTCGTGGGGAAGAACAGTAATTTGCCTTGGTTGAGGTTTTGGGTAAAAATTTTAATTAAGTTATCGATCGTAAATTATCAAGTCTTCCACCTTTCTGAGTACTAGCCCAACCTTTTCAGGTTGGCAGAGCATACGGGTGTAGGATAGAAACCAAGATAAATTAATTAAAGGGTGTGTGAGTGAAAATTTGTATTATTAAGAAACCTTGTTCAACTCTCCGACAGAGAGTGCTCTTGACTCGGTCTTATGACCACAGTTCAAGAGACTTGCTAGATTAACAATGCCTAATGCATGGAAATGCAAGAAACTAAAATGCCCTCCGATAGAGGGTGCTCTTGACTTGGATTATGGCCAAGTTCAAGAGACTTTGGTTTATTTTAAAGAAAAAGAAATTGTAACAGCAGTATATTTAACTTGAAGCAGATTTGAACAATAATGTTGATTTACAAGATAAAAATTACTACTAACACTAATGCTTGTAAGATAAAGAAATCTAGTGTTCTACCACACAAGTTCTAAACTACTAGGTGGGATTGATCCCCGAAACAGGATCAACCACTAGAACCGCCTGCACTTGAGAACTTCCAGCTAGCTGAAAGCTCTGCCAAGGAAACCGACGGGGATGGAAGAGTAACCACAAATTTTGTGGTCCTGCCCTTGAGACGAAATCTCAAGGATACAACTTCCGGCTGAGGGCTTTGGAAGAGAAGCAAGATAAAATGCAAAAATATAAAACTAAACTACCCAAGAATCTCTTTCAGGTCGAAGACCCTACTCGGGAAAGCATGGGGGTAAGTAGGTAGGAAATATAATCAAGATGACTTACTTGAAGCAAATTTTAAACTACGAACATGAAAATGTAAATCAAAGCTAAATCCAACCACAAGACCCAACACCCTTCCCCAAATGGGGAAGAAGACCCAAAAGTGGAGGTCACCTCCACTTAAAAAAAATTATTAAACAATTACAAGTGCCTCAAGGGAAAATCCTTGAAAGGTCTTTTAATGACTACTTAGAAACAACTTATAAAAATTTAAAGGATCGAAGCCCTTAATAGCCTTTACAGAGGATAAGAAGAAATATCTTGGAATATGTCTTATGATGCTTGAGTTCTTCTTCTCTCTTCGATTTGATCTTTTGATTTAAGAGATCTTTCTCTTCCCACAATCCTACCACAAGGATAAGCCAATAACTCATGCACCCATTAGCATTAGAAATCTAATCAAACTTTGAACAATCAAGTCTAAGTTTGCAAAATAGGACTAAAACATGAAAAAGCATGAGATTTTGTCTTGAAATATTTAATATGGTAAAACGGACCAGCAAGCTAAAATGCCCCAAAATATGGTGGGAATGAGAATGCAACCATAAAATTTTACCCTACTTGATATGCCAATGTGTTTGTCTTTGAAATAAAACTAAGAACTTTTAATGAGAGATACTAGATGCAAGTTATAACACTATTTCTAAAGCATATACTAGGAGTTACTTAATCAAAATGATTGAGATCTAATCTATTTCAAACAAAGGACAAGATCTATGCTCATAAAATAAATTTAATAAACCAAAACTCTAACTTGTTTAATGTTTTGTACTTTGTTGTGTTTTTGTAGGTGGACGAGAGGGCACCTAAGGGAGGAATGAGGGAGACGAGAGGCTTGGAAAGATGGGTAGGACAAAAGGAGGAGGAGATGGAAGCTAGGAAGAGCGAATGCTAGGAGAGGGAGACCAAAAAAGAAGTGGGACGAAATCTAGGATGAAAATAATGACAAACTTGAAGTGGGGCGAAAGGGAGAAGATGGAGACAAAACCGAGGAAAAGTAGATCTAGGGCAAGGGCTTCAAGTGGAACACTTGAGATGGTAAAAACACCGCCTTGGAAATCCTCCGGTTAACCGGTGATACGCCGACAACGAGTGTTGAAGAGAGCACAAGGGAACAAATCCCAAGTTATTCCCCAAGGTTGAAGGAACTTCAACCTTATGGCAAACTAATCTATGGCTTGAAAACAAGAACAATCCTGGATCAAGGCTAGAGGGGCTAGAAATGGCTTAGCAAGTCAAAACAAAAATTCAAGGAGCAAAGTAGAAGGCTAGAAGAGATGTAAGCCTATAGTAATAAGTAACCAAAATTGTATTTTAGAAGTTTGATGGAGAAGATCTAACTCTCTTTGTTTCTCAAATCAAAAAAGTTAAAGCTCCTTTGGTCTCGTTTATGGAGTGAAGATATACCTGCAATAACCTTAAGCATGAATAATATAATTGAAACAAAACATTCAAGTGAAAAGATCTAGATACATGCTACTTGTGCTAGATTGTTAGCCATCATGAACATGTTCTACAACTTAAGAGCCTCAAATGAAATGTAAAACAATATCACCTCAATATCAAGTGAAGCAAGCACATCAATAGCCTCCACGTTTTTGACCTCCAAAGTCTCAACTTTATTCTCAATTAAAAGCGTTTACAATTTTATTAGAGCTTCGATGCACAAAAATCCATGAGATAATAACCCAACATGGGCCTCTCTTTATAGTAAAAGACTCAATCTAAACCCTAGGTCGAATTTGGCAATGGCAAGTAGTTTGAATCCAATCAACACCAAGCTTTGGGGCTAACTCGAGTTCATGGTAGGTAAAAAGGTATGAGGTGGCAAGAGCTCGACTTTGAGGTAGGTTGCGATGAGAGCAACATCCAACAAGCGAGTTACAACAAGGAAATGGCGTGAACCTTGGTAGGTATGACGTGAGTTTGAGGATGATGCGAGTTAGATGAGGGATGGCGAGTAGAGATTTGGTAGGTGCTAGCTCGAATTAGCAAAGGGAGTCAATCCAATGGTGTTTGCATGGGATTTAGCCAATAGATAAACCCCAACTAGGATCCACGTGAGCCAAAGAGGATTGACGTGAGGATTGGGAGGAAAGGCGTGAGCTTGTGGTGGGTTGCGAGCTAGTTCAATGGGTGACATGTGGTAAAGGTAGGTATGAACTCGAATTGGAGTGGCATGGGAGGTATCAATCAACTAATCAACAAGTTACAACAAAGCCAGACGTGAAGCTAATAGAGATTGACGTGAGGGTTTGGTAGGTGCGAGTTAGTTTAATGGAGACATGTGGTAATAGGTAGGTGCTAACTCGAATTAGCAAAGGGAGCCAAGCCATGAATGATTGGTGAGTCATGAGGGCGCCCTTCTCTAACATAAATGCTAACCACCAACCCATCTATCAGCTGACACTTCATCAAATCGAAAATTGCATGTGGAGGGCGAATTTACTTAAGAGGATAACACTCTAGTGACTGGATGGATGACTGGATGGGCTTGGAGTTGATTGGAATCTTCCTAAATGCTCATTGCCATGTCATTTAGCCCTTTATTTTAATCAAATTGATTAATTTTGGAGAGATTTGGATTATCTCCAAAATAATCAATTTTATTATTTTAATTAATAATTTCTCTGTAAATGACTTTTCAGAGAAAATATTAATTACGGGGCGGAATTGACATCCGAAAGTTGGGTTTAGCTGCTCCATGGGTCATGTGTGATTTTTGGCTTATGAAACGATCCATCAAACACTAAGTTTGGACCCCGGATGACTGACATATTACAAATTATTATTTCTCTATTTAAACTATAGAGAAATTTATTAAATTTAAAAAATAATTAAAACCCAAATTTCGACGGACCCGGTAAAATTTTTTCAAAATTTTTTCTGAGGGTTTTATGGACCTAGGACATGACCGACACCTATTCTAACAGTTTCTAGTAGGCTTATATACATTAGTTGGCCTCTAATAACCCCCCATGGCCAAATTTTCAAAATCGGGCATTCCAGCTTTGGAGGAGTGGGAGAAAACCTCATCGATTATACCTCGCCTTAAGCAAAGCATAATTGACAAGGGAAAAAAACTCCTTGGAATGCCTTAGTTGCTTAATCCAGTCATGAGAAACCGAGGCACTCAGATCCTACTAGCACACTTTTATTACAAACCCCCATGGGGCCATGGTCATGTCGACTCAAAAAACAAAACAAGCTAACCATAATTGGCTAGCTACAAAATGCTGGATCATCTGATACACTGGAAACAAACATTCATCATGTTTTTCAAATGGCGGCTCTCCAGAAAATCCAACTATGGTACAAAAAGTTGGTAACAAGCCCTATTCCACATTTTAAGGGATTTAATCCCCATTTTGGACCACTTGGTATCTTCAAACTCAGATCTAGTAAGATCTAGCCATCGGATTGCCTTGAAATTGTAGATCCATACTCCTACTTGACTAACCTATCCGGATCTAAAGTTTGGATGTCATCGGACTTGTCTTGACCCCACTTATCCCACTTTTAGGCCTCCTTGGGCAAAGTCGCACCACCTTGGAGAAGGGAGTTTGTCCACTTCTAGAACGTGGGTACTTGAGATTTCAGTGGATTTGGAACGAGAATATTTCAAAACCTAGGTCTAGTAGGTCACCTTGTCAAATCTTGCCTTGGGGATAGCATTTCTTATTTTAAGGGATTGTGGTCCACTTTGGTCAAACCTAGATCTAGACCTATTCATCCATCAAAACTTTAATTGCCCACTTGTCTCATGCAATAGGAGTTCCTAACCACAAGTTAACCTCACTTTGACTCCATTATCCCAATTCCCAAGGCACTGGTCTCTCTCCAAGTCAATTCGACTTTCCTAGATTGTTGGATGAACTTGTGGTTTGACCTTAGTGTGGTGAACTAACCCTTGATGCCATCATGTATCATGATCAAGCTTGTCACTTGTACTAGTTAGCCCCGATTCAACCCCTAACTACCCTGCATTGGACACGGTTCCCAAGGCAGTGGATTTTCTCACATTGACTAGTACTCTAAACCCGGACCTTGTCTTCAATTATGATAAGTCACTCTCACATCAGCAAGGAACTAAAGCTACACTCATTAAACCCCTCACTTGTCTTGTGACTTCATCCTAAGGTCTAGGATAAACCATACACCTTACTTCACTTAGAACCAACTTGATTTGGTGTCTTGGTTTTGATCTCTCCTGTCGGGAGTAGATCGGGTCTCCCGCTTTGTTGTCTGGGCTAGATAACATAAAGCGAAGGTTGCCTTGACTGGCGTGACAACCATCTATTGGAGGTCGAGGTAATCGTGGTTACACCTTTTGGGTTGCCCTGTCCTATTGCCATCCATGAGTGGATACATCCATAGGGGTAACTACAGTTTAGGTGATAACAGGTCCCAGCTAATGAAGAAGCTCATGTCAGGTTGTATAGGGAGAAGGAAAGAAAGTTTCATGTCGAAGACCCTAATGTGTTAGAAGTTTCATGTCGAAGACCCTAATGTGTTAGATAATGAATATGTCCATGAGTCAGATAGTTTTGGCAATTATGCCATTTTAGCAAACTCCCTAGCTCCCATAAAAGAAAAAATCAAAGATGATAGAATCAATGGAGTTTGGAAAATGAGCTTTGATGGTGCATATTCTAAAGCAGGCAAAGGGGCTGGAATTGTCATTACCTTTCCATCTCAACAAATCTTTAATTTTGCTTTCAGACTTGAGTTTGATGCTTCCAATAATGTTGTTGAGTATGAAGCACTCTTGCAAGGCCTAGAAATAGATAAGGATGTGGGTATAAAGATCTTAAGTATAAAAGGTGATTCAGACTTAGTTGTTTCTCAAATTAAGAACATCTTTGCATGCAAGAGTGAGCGGTTAAAAAAGGTACTGGCCCTGGATGCCTTCTGGGCAGTAGTGATGACACGGCCTTAGCTCCACTGCTAGCAACCTTCCATAGTCTCGACAGAGTTGCCACAGTAATGCTTTTTTAGAGAAAATAGGCCTTACCTCTTAATTCAAGGAGTACCTACCTTTCCAACCATTAACCAATTTCAAGGATGGGGAAACTTGTTTCAAGTCTAGGGAGCACACTTCTGATAGCTATGCCAACCTTAGCTTACACCCAATCCATAGGGGTCTACAAGCAGAAAGGGATCAACGGGGTCGAATGGTGGTAATCCTCGGTCCATAGTCCAACATCAGGGGTAACTAACCAAAAAAACATAAGACTTCAGAAAACCAATTCTCTTAGGCAATCATAGTCAATCAAGCATGTTTCTAAGAAGAAAGACATAAGGCTTCGAAGAATTTTGTCACACACATCAGAGCCGAGACACGAGGGGAGAACATGGAGGCCTTCATGGTAAAAGGGTCACATAGGAGAGAGTAAGAGCTCAAATTCATCAACCTCAGACCAAGGATGCAAACCAAATTTAATGGAGTGAAACAAATGGGTGGATGGCCAAAATATGGACCTAGAGAAGGTGGTACATGTCCTTACACGAAACCTAGAAATTATCCAGGTTCAATGGTACATAAGTAAAACAAGGATCCACTACCCTCGTCAACTTGAAAGTGTTATACTTCTAGCTATACTCATCAAATGATTAATACATCGACTAAACCATATAAATATCTAGTACATTATTGCATCATCATCACTGACTTGGCATTTACATAGTATCACATCATTGGCATATTTTGATCATCACACATCATCTGTTCCCTGAAAGAGGAGGCCATTAGAGTCATTTTGAGGTCTAAAATGGGACTCCCAAGTGTTAGCACTCAAAATGACCCTTAAGGTTGTGGGAAGGGACACTTCAAGGTAACCACAAAACCAACTTTTGGAAAGGGAGTTGGCTTCTTCCTTTCCAGAGAGGGATCTCTCACAGATTGTTTAACAAGGCCAGATATATGAAATAAAGCTAAAATCAGGTTGTTGTTTGGTTGAAACAAAGCAAGCATTCCTTGGGCAATGGAGTCAAAACAAACAATTATATCAAATTACAGTGTTGCTGCATGGAATTTCATAACAGAGGCAAGATAGCCATTCAATCACAGTCAAAATGCTTTGGTATGGTGGAGGAGAGGAAATAAAGAACAGCCCATGAACATGAGCATCTAACAAGGATGAATTCAATGTTAACTTTAGAGGAAATAATTTGTGAATATCTGAAACAATAGACAAAGCATATGAATATGAATTTTGTACTATTAAACACTCATTTCAGACATGAAAGGAAAACATTATGGAAGTAATAAACAGGGTACACATTCACATAAGAAAGGAAAAACAGACTGTAATGTAAACAACACATGAATATCTGCAAAAACCAGCTTCGGCTCTGTAATTTTATTAAGGATAGATCTCAAATACAAAACTCAAGTTCTCACAGGTTTCAACCCTTTTTCTTTCTATTACATGTGAATATATAGATATCTTCAGCCCTGAGGCTCGAATCACCCTAAGAGAAAGTTGTTACTACTGTGATGACACCTATACAGATATGTCCATCACCCTTGAGAATCAGTTATAACAAAATAACAAATGCTGACAAAATAGGCTTAACTGCCTTTTACAAGTGTCAATAGACATTTACTAGTTGGTAACAGACCCTAGTAAATAAGCAAAAACCTAAGTAACTAATTCTTTAGGCTGCAATCCCCACGATCTTCAGAATCTTTATGCATGCAGTGTTAACTTGGCTTTTCCATATTTCTCCACGAGATTCCATTGGTCGGCAGCTAGCAACTCTGAAGTGGCCACTTCCTTCAACAACACCCGCAATTTTGTATGGTCTCTGTATGAATAGCTCTGAAGGTGTGTACATGCTTCTTTGAAAATCATGACCAATTCAAATTCCTTTGTCAACTTATCCACCACTGTTTTGCCAGACAGTGCTTGGGTCATGCCAGCAAAGTCTGTATAATCTAACCTGCACCCTATCAACCTGTCTTGATACTCTTTATGTGTCAGCATGGTGCCATCTTCTTCCCAAAAGAGTGGAAGCCCTTTCTTAAACAGTGGATCAAACATATCTTTGAAGAGTTTCAATTAGTGGGCCATAATATCTATTCTGGCCTGGACTGTAGCTAACTGCTGATGTTTGTTTACCACCTTCCTGGCCCAAATGATGGTGGATAACCTGTCCTTTATGCCTGCTACTTTCACCTCATCCTCAGTCAAGCCATTCAAAAACTCCATGGCATTTTCAGCGCATTCTATAGGTTTCTTATTCAATTTTTCCTTCACTGTTGTTACACTTTGCTTGGCCAATTTAATTACATTCTCCTTGTCTAAAACAAAGTCAAGGTAGGACCTTAATTTGTCTGCCTTAGCTATAACATCATCCCAGATTACTTGCTTTGCTTCCTACAGTGAAGTCTGACCTGTAGCCTGTTTTATTAATTCATCGTATTTAACCTGCAACTCTAGGTACTTAGCTTCCCATGTCTTCCTCTCCTTCTCTTCTTCTGAAACTATGCTTTCCAAATCTATGTTCTGCTTCTGCAATTTCACCAGCTCCGAAACCTTTAGACTTACCTATGCCATAGCCTGCACAAGGGAGAAGTCACCGGATTCAATGGAGGAGGAGGTGACCATGTTCTCCAATTCTTTACCCTTCTCTTGCAATTTTCCTTCCAAATCCTCAGACTTAGCTTTCCACTTCTTTTCACTCTCCACCATAAGAGCCATATCCTTCTACCACTGTTTTTCTTTCTCTTCAAACTTTAGTAACCTGGCCTTACAGTCTGTTAGTTCCTTTTTCAGCTCTTCTCTTTTCTCCTCCAGCTCTGTCAACTCAGAGGCTTCTACCAGCTGGGTGGAAGGAATATTCAATTTCTTTTTCAATGACTGAATAGTATTGTCTTTCTCATTTAGCAGATTTTGAATACTAGCCCTTTTGTCTTCCTGGCCCTTAGTAGCCACTAATTCATTCTGCAGCTTCTTGATTTGTGCCTTGTGGGCTTTGTTCTCCACTCTTTCCTGTCTGAGCTGATTTCCAACCTTATTCTTACTGGTTTGCAGTTTGGACAGTTCTAGTACGACCTTTAACAACTTGGCATAAATTACGTCCCCAATTTCCTTGTGAAGATGGATCATGTCAAGTATGGGAATGTCTTCTAAGTTCATCTTCAATTCAGTGGCCTTACTCTTGGTAGCTAGTGTTATTTTTTCAGTGCAGCTGCGAGACCCATTCTCAGAGAGAATGGTACCCTAGTCAGTTAACTAGGGTTCCTGGTCAAGTTAACCAGGCAGAGTAATGTATAAGACCCTAGAAGGTACCCTAGGGCCCCCAGCTGTCTCCTGGGGTTCTTGGTCTAGGACCAAGCAGATTGATGCCATGGCAAAGTCCCTAGCATGTGGCTAGGGCCCCTATTTGTCTCTAGGGTATTCTGGTCTAGAACCAGACGGTTTCTTGGTCATGATGACCAAGCAGATCCTGCAGGTTGAGACAGAGACTTCCTAGGTCCTGCAGATGGTTGATCAACATTCAGCCTAGGACTGAATGCTCGGCTTGAGGCTGAGGAACATTCTCAAGGAGAATGGAGATCCTGGTCATGGACCAGATGGTTGATCAACATGTCCCAGTCTAGGACTGAGGTTCAGCCTTGAGCTGAAAGCCATTCATTAAGAATGGAAGATATTGTTGTCCCCTCTCCTAATCGGTTATTGCTAGGTTGCTTCTCAAGGGACTGGCCACCCCTTGACAATGTCTCTAGTACCTAACCCTTAGGAGCAGCGTTAAGGACAAAAAAAGATTACACCATCCGTTTGGATCTTCTCCCTTATACAGTGATGACAAAAATATATAAACTATGTATCTTAAGAGAGAGAAAAGTTTTTGGTCTTGATGGTCCTATTTGATTGCATGCCCACCTTGGTTTTGTGGTTGTTGACTCATGGTCTTTTTCTTACTTGGTCCTAGCACTCTCACTTATGTGCATTTTTGACCATGATGACTCCTACTTTATGGAGTGTATTTAAATATTAATTTATTAAAAGATTATTGGACCATGTATTGTCATGGTTACCTTATGTTTGAGATAAGACCCTTATCCCATGATTTTTGGTCCTTTTACCTTTGTGTTGGACCTTTGATTTTTCACTTTATGTTAATTTCTTTAATTAGTTATTTTAGTCATTTTATTAATAAAGACTTTTTATTTTATTAAATAAAGTTTTATTATTTTATTGGACTATTTAAATTTCATCCTATTATTACTTTGGGATTACTTTGGACCATTATCCCTTGACCTTTCTTTTATTATTATTTTATTTAATTTTATTTAATTCCTATTTTAACGTAAGGTTGTTAACCTTCACTCTATATAAACCTTACATTTCTTATGATTCTGATTTATCTTACGTGAGCTTACACTTCACTTATCGTTTTTGTTCCTCTCGTGTAATGCTTTCGGGTCTGCTCCTAATTGGTCATTACGACTGTCTCTCTCTTCGTGGTATTCATGTCACGGGTTCATTCTGATCTCTCTCTTCGCGGTTTCCTTGTCACGGATTCATCCTCATCGTGATCTCTCTCTTCGTGGTATCCCCGTCACGAGTTCATCCTGATCTGATCCCTTCACGGCTCTGCCCTCACCGGTTTCCATCTTCACGGCTCTGCCCTCACCGGTTTCCTTCACGGCTCTGCCCTCACCGGTTTCCATCTTCACGGCTCTGCCCTATCGGGTTTGCCTTCACGGCTTTATTCTAGCGGATATGCTTTCTCGAATTCAGAGGATCTGCCTTCACGATCAGACTGTCTCACGGTCTATCTCAGCATTTGTTGTTTTGATTTGTGTCACGGATTATCTCAGCATTCAGCGTTTGTTATTTTGGTTTGCCTTCACAGTTTTATCCCCACAGATCTGCCTTCACGATTTTATTCTTCACGGCATTTCTATTCCGGCTGTAGCATGTGAAGTCTGCTCCTATTTGGATTTCATAACTGTCTTCACAGCTTTTATCCTTCACGGGTTTCTCTCACGGTTTTTCTATTTTTGCTATAGCATTTGACTCCAGCTGTAGCTTGTGACTGTCTCACAGCTTCTCTATTTTTGCTGTGGCATGTGATTGTCTCTAATTTTGTTGTAGCATTTGATTGACTCACAGTTTCTCTATTCTGCCTGTAGCATTCAGCAGTCATCACTATAATTGAACTCTGAGTGAATGTTTGCTTACGTGTTTGACCTTTGTAGTCTGCAGCACCTGTGTGTCTTTCTTATTACTGTCATTTTAATTGAAGAACTTGAGGTTTGTTTTATTCTACCTGAACCTTCTCTCTCTTAAGGTACGTATATGGTTTATCTAGTTTGACTTGTCCTTTCAGTGACAAGATCAAAACTATCTGAGTATAAGCTGAATCCAAATGGTTGTTTTAATTCGTTAATGCAGTACATGTTTATTTTACTATAGTTCATTTATTTTATTTTTCTGAACTTAGTATTTGATGATTCTCAAGGACCAACATTAATGCAGTGACTAAATGGAGCATTAAGTTGAAAGAGATGAAAATTATGTTTTAAATCAGTTTGAATTTAAATTTTACAGTACAATTGTTTACATGTTCTAGCATCAAGGTTGTTATATGTGATAAAATGTACAAAACCTGAAATTTTAACAGCTAGGGCCAAATTCAAGGTGTTTTGAGCATGGCTCCTGTTATCACATATATAGTAGCCGGGCTACCATACATTATTTTTCTCATTCCAGTACACTATTCAGCCAGTTCCCTTGCATTTGAGATGCCGAGACGAGCATCTATATTGGATCACTATCAGATTGTGGACAGCAGTTATACTCCCCATGCCATGACTGAGTCTCGGGACACTCAGAGAGATGACCGATGTAGCCATTATACCATTGATACAGAGCAGACAGTAGTGCCCAGAGTTACAGCAGCAGTCTCAGAGGACAGAGGATGGTACAGGTTGATGTGCATTCAGGTATATGACTCAGCAGGTATATCATAGTGTTATGGTTAGATTGCTTTTATACTTATTCTCATAGCATGTCTTAGCACTTAGTGTCATGATCTGGCGATCATAAAGATATATGGACCTGGTTGATCTATTATATATATTATATTGTCCCTACTCAGACTTAGAAGTTCACTATTCATACTCATTGGTACATACCCTCCTTAGGGAGAATAGAGGTGATCATTACACCATACTTTGGCTTGCTAGTGTTGGCTCCATCATTTCATTGTCTTCATCCATCCATGACCTACCTTTTAGATTATCACCCTGACTTACTACTTGACTAGTGGCATGGAGGAATTTTCCCCACTGTAGCCTCTGTATTGGATGAGCTTCCCTGTTTATTGTGTCTCGGCTCTGAGTTGGTGACAAAACTTACCTATGGTGAGTTGGAGTTCCCTGTGAATTCCCCCTAGTCACTAAAGTTGTGTTGGCTAAACCTGAAACTTTTAGTGCTGCCATCAATACAAAATCTGGAAAATGAAATGCTATATCTTGTATGAAAAGCCCATTCATGCAATGTGTTTCTAAACACACATGAATGAAAGGCGTGCCAAATGAAAATGGCCAAAAAAATAAAATGTTATATCTTGTGGAAAATAAATACCTAGGTAAACAAGCTGTCCATGACACACCTAGAAGTGCTCAGGTAAACAAGTGCCTTAAAAACACACCTGCAGCAGAAAGCCTAAAAGAAAAAATGTAAATCTATGCAATGTGTTTGTAAACACACATAGATCAAGGCTATGGAAACTTCAGGCCCAAAAAGCAATGGGAACTTAAAGGCTATATCTAAACAATTGCTGGCCTTATTTGTATTATGGATTGTGCGCATCTGTGAAGGTGAATAAACCCTCTTTAAACAACTCATCCATTTGTGAGACACCGCCATTCCCTGTGTTATTGCTCATTCAGTATATACTATGGTGTATTCCCTTTCCCTTGCCAAAGTGTCACAAAGTCAAGACAGCTAAGTCATCCCTTAGCCTAGCCAGTTAATTCAGCCTTCACCCTTCACTAGCAAATTGATCACAACTATGAAGTGAGTATGGTCCTGAAAGTCTAGTCTGAGTAATAATAATAATTAACGACACTATATATTTGGATGTAGATCGCCAGTTATGATCATTATGTGTTATAATTGCTATTTGAATAAGTTGTAAAGCATGTATTAACCTTGATACTTTTCAGCAGCCTTGGATGATGGACTGAGTTATATTTGGTCTTGGTTGGACCTAGTTTGACCATGGAGGACCATGGGACATGAGATGTTAGACCTTATGATGATATGGATAGATGATATATGGTCTATGTACACATACAGGATGATTCTATGCAGCAGCTACAGGGTTATGATGATGATTCTGGGGTTACAGCAGTGCTTGTATATGTACATCGCATTATTATTGGCCTTGTTCCGATATATTGGATATTTATTTTGATCATGCAGAGACTCATATGGTGTATGAGTACACATCTTGGATAGATTTGGACCTTCTGAGTCCAATGGGACAGTTTGTTTTCAGTTCCGGGCACTTACAGTGATGATTGAGCCTCAGTAGGTTGTCCCAGTGCAGTTTTGGTCTGTTGGAGGCCCTGTCGGAGCAGAGATGACTTTTATCCGGTTGACCTAGGGCGCCGATGATGGAGGGGGTGGTCCAGCCACTTGTTTTTACCATATTACCCCCCTTCCGGACACATTGGTGCCCTCACCTTGACAGCGCCAGCACTCCAGGAGGCTGTTTGGGGCAGTTTCACGCTTCCCGAGGCATTTCAGGATTGGTAGAAATGGCTATTGAGGAAATCGATTTGGGCTACTGAGGCAAAGTTATGGCATGGGATGATCAGTGATGATAGATCGGGACCTTCCACACCTTCTCCAGCAGTTTCAGCTTCATCGGGGCCCGCATCCATCACTTATGACACTTTCTGTGGATTTTTTGAGGCCTTTTGAGGACCACGACTTCACTATGGAGGCACGATTTGGTACATTCATGATTATTTTTTGGTTATTGTGCTATGGGGATTGACCAAGGAGGGATAAAATTACCCCTTGGACCCACCATAAGCCTCTTATGATATTTTATCATCATGATTTGGTGGGATTCCCCTCTTATAGGGCGATTTTGTCCACTTACATTATATTTTATTAGTGATCCATGTATTTTATTGTTGAGCTCATCTCAACCATTGATTAGACATTTGTATCTTTTAATCTTAGCCACTCATTCAAAAAGTGGTTAGGGTTTTGGTGCCTCTCCTTCCTATTTAAAGGAGAGAGCCTCTCATTGTAAAAGGGACTTTTGGCTCTGGATTATTGGAATAGAAAATTATTATTGCATCTATCTCCAGTGTTGTGGTGAATGTTTTTGGTGTTCGTTCGTTGGTTCTTCCTTTGCACTGAGTTATTGAAGATATTGTTTGCCATATATTTTGTACCACGATTTTGCATCTACAGGTGGAGGCCGATTTGCTTGGAGGAGGAGGTATTGGTAGGGGAAGACTCTCCCTACTTCTTCTTTGGAGCTCTTCGTTGGTAACAGGGAGTATTACTGTCCCAGGACCTTCTATTTCATGTTACTATTTGCATTTCTCTTGTATTTCTTCCATACTTGATCTTACTGATTGAATTTTCATTCCTTGGTTTGACAGGTAGAGGAAGGCGCACTTGTGGGCTAGGGCATCAAATTGGCAAGCAAATCAACAATCTCTCATTTGATCTCTGCGGGAATCTTCCTCAACATCAAGGCATCTCATCCACATCACTCAGGTATGATCTCAAGGTAAGTTCTATCTCCATGATCTATCCAATTGTCTAAAACATCTTAAAACCCTAAATTAATCAAAACCCCATTTTTGCATTTTCTCAGATCTACTTAGATCTAGTGGGTTGTTGGGTATAATATTGAAAACCCACCTCTATAGCATCCACGGCATCCCGGATCTATAGTTTGGTGAGGATTGGCTTCCGTTTGACCCCTCTCCCATACCAACTTGGCTTCTCCCAAGCAAGGCGCACTTCACTGATTGAGCAAGTTGACCTAGATCTAAGTGGTGGGTGTTTGAGATTCCACTTGATTTGACATCTACACATCCAATAACATACACCCAGGTTGTCCCTTTCCTGAAATTCACCTTGTGGGCCCCATTCCACATTTTAAGGGATTTAATCCCCATTTTGGACCACTTGGAACACTTAAACTCAGATCTACTAAGATCTAACCGTTGGATTGCCACGAAATTACAGATCCATACTCCTACCTGACCGATCTACCCGGATCTAAAGTTTGGATGTCATCCGACTTGTTTTGACCCACCTAAACCTCATTTTAGGCCTCATTGGGCAAAGTCGCACCACCTTGGAGAAGTGAGTTCACTCACTTCTAGGAACTGGGTACTTGAGATTTTTGGAGATTTAGAACCGGAATAATTCAAAACCTAGGTCTAGACTATCACTTTGTCAAATCTTGCCTTGGGGATTGCATTCCTTGTTTTAAGGGATTGTGGTCCACTTGGGTCAAACCTAGATCTAGACACATTTATCCATCAAGACCTCTATTGCCTACTTGTCCCATGTACTAGGAGTTCTAAACCACAAGTCAACCCTATTTTGACTCCACTCCCCAATTCCCAAGGCACTGGTTTCTTTCCAAGTTAATTCGACTTTCATAGATTGTTGGATTGACTTGTGGATTGACCTATGCATGGTGAACTAAACCCTTGAAGCTATCATGTATCATGGTCAAGCTTGTCATCTGTACTAGTTAGCCCCAATACAACCCTTAAACTACCCTGCACTGGACACGGTTCCCAAGGCAGTGGATCTTCTGACATTGAACTAGTACACTAGCCCTAGATCTCACTTCAAACATTATAAGTCACTCTTACATCAACCATGAACTAAAGCTATACCTATTGAACCCCTCACTTGGCTTGTGACTTCAACCTATAAGGTCTAGGATAAATCATACACCTAACTTCACTTAGAAATACCCTGATTTGGTGTCTTGGTTTTGATCTCTCCTGTCGGGAGTAGATCGGGTCTCCCCCTTTGTTGTCTGGGCTAGATAACATAAAGTGAAGGTTGCCTCGACTGGCGTGACAACCATATATTGGAGGTCGAGGTGATCGTGGTTGCACCTTTTTGAGTTGCCCTTCCCTATTGCCATCCATGACTGGATACATCCATAGGGGTAACTACAGTTTAGGTGATAACAGCTCCTAACAGTAACCAAGGACACATCCTTGCTAGAGATCTGCCTGACCTCTACATATAGCTTTGATTCTTCTGAATTTTCCTCTTTGCTTTCTTTATACTCATCCAATAATTCTGCTCTACTCTTGCTTTGTGCAGCAGGTTCAGCAGTTGCCCTATCAAATACATATTCCTTGATCTCGAAGGAAGGTATTTTGGCCTTCACCTGCTTCTTTTTAGCTTGACTAGTCGACACCTGCACAATCTGTTGCCTTGGTTCTTCTACTTTCTGTCTCTTTGAAGCTCTCTCTGTGTCCTCATCTTCTACATCCATGGCATCAATGACCTCCAATTTGCTGGATCCTCTAGAGCCACTGGCAAGGGGTATAACTGTTTCAACTAGTGGGACAAAGCTAGAGGAGCCAGGAAGTGGGTATAGGGTTGTCTGCACCAGAGAGGTGGAGTCATCCTGTACATCTAAATCCATCTGCCCTTTGTTGGGATATTCCAACCAGTTGGCAATCTCTGCCATACCTGTAATCTCAAAATGCACAAAGCCCTTTCTGTTACTTTCTTTCCTTCTGTTGGAGATGATGTGGAGGGGATCATAGTTGATGGCAGCCTTTGTTCGGAATCTCATCTCTCTTAACACACATTCAATGGCTAAAATAGCAGCCTTGCTCTTGACGATGAATAGGCCTACAACCCATGGGAATGCAATATCTGAGGCTTTCTTATGGTCCAAAAAATGTTCAATTTCCACTCTTAGCTTATGCCTGATGAATTCCAGAGCAAACACTCTAGGAGTAAAGAATGTTGGCATTACATAGGGTGAATGAGCAAATCCATAAACTCTGATTGTTGTGTTGTGTTCCGAGAGAAACTAGTCACCTATCTTCTTCTCAGGAGAAGGTTGCAACATCTCCTTCATCTCTGTTAACACCCTGGGTAATCTCTTCTGAAAGAAAACATTGTAAACCTAAGACATGAGGTTGTTCATGAATTTGTTGTAGTCTGTGAGCATCATCTTAGGAAGCTGCAAGTTTTCTTCATTAAATGATAGGAACATCCTCAGCAAATAGGATTGGAACCTGAAGCTCCTAGTCTTGTGGAAGTCCACTAGCTAAGAATGGATATTCTCAGCTAGGGACTCATCAAATTTAATGCAGGCACACTGGACAGACTAGTCAGACTCCTCAGACTCTAATGGGCAAGTGCTAATGACAAATAATAGACTCATCAGGGGCTCAGTGACATACATGTCTGTGTCTAATCCTAAAAACTGGCTTAGCATGGTTATAACAAACTTGGATTCTTCAATAAAGAGATGGACTTCGACTGGGAAAGCATGGTTTTGCAATGGGACACTAGGTTTTAGGCAGGCCATGTAGAAACTTTGCTTTAACTTAACTGTGGACTGTCTAAAATACTAAATTAGGGCTTCTTCCTTGTACTCTTTGGATTTCAGGCTGAATTCGTCAGGGATTGACAGGGCTTTCCTTATAACGAGAGAATTGACATGGCATAAGATCTTCGAGCTGGATGCGTCCATAATCACCCTCTCAGTTCAACATCCATGTCTTCCAACAGTTCTTCTATCTTCTGGTGTTCAAAACCTAGGGGTTCTACTTCCCCAAGCTCAGCCATTTAAATAGTTTTGTAAGAAGACAGGAGGCCTACCTGGTTACTGACAGTTGGTCTGAGATCCTGGCTGAGTTGTCTGCGTGCAGCACGTTCATCGTCTTTCGCTTTCCAATGCAACTGGACAAACAGTATCCAGATTCCCGTGCAAAAGTATTTTTATATTATTTTCTTTTCATATCGTCCCTGCAACTGTCGCGATGAAGGGGTTGTTTAAGTCGTCCATCTGCATGATTGCTCATGCACCGTTGATTTCTTTCCTTACTTAGCCCCACAGCCTTCCGCAGTCTTCCCCCTTCAGACAGATACCTTCCTTGAACTTCATATCTGCGTAGCCGCTGTCAACCGTCGATCTAGATCATATCCGCATCCTGACCGCCCAAAGGTGGGGCCCCTACCAAGGTTCGCAAATTTGGAAAGTCTCAATAATCCGCGCATGTTCAATCTGCGAACTAAACATCCATCGTTGATGTCTTTCCCCTCCAGATCTGCACCGTCACATGATATGGAGCCTACCGCCACTTCGCAATTTTGAAAAGTTCATTTCTTCGCGCATGTCAAATCAACGAAGTACTTGTCGACCGTAGATCTATCCCCCTATCTGTTGATCTGACCTCCGACCTGCCTGCGGGCTAGTAACACTCCGCCCATACTTAAACCACCCCATCTTATTTCTGCGAAGTTGCCTTCCAGCCGTCGATCTCCATCGCTGTAGATCTGCTCCGTTCATTGGTGCCCTCATATAACTTTGAGCGGATTTTTACATTTTTCCCTCCTTTGCAAAGTCGAAACTCAAGGATTTTAATCCTTTCCATCCCAAACCAAAACTGGTGCTAACACCAAGGAAAATAATAAAATAAGAGTTATAATAATGAAATAAGAGTTATGGATTTTGGACGAAAAGAGAAAAAAAACAATTTTTTCGTATTTTCAACTTATCTCCCTGTGATTTTACTCAAATTTCAAGCGAGAGCACTGGTTGGATGCAATTCAATTCCGCATCCAACAAGTACCCACACTGCATACTTTTGGTGGATCCCACCCCACAAAAAATGAGAAATACATAAAACAACATGAATATATGAATTAAAAAAAGTAGTTTTTTTATGACAAATATGCCAAGTCAAAGATTATCATTGACTCATTTTCTTGAAATTCTATTGGTTCTTGAATTCCAACTCATCAATGGCTCTTTTTCTTATGAGGCCCATTTTAGACCCCAAATTTACTCTAATGCTAAGAGCAACAAAGATAGGCCTCAAAAAATTTTGGCTAGCATCATCCTTGAGAACAAACATTTGTCTAGAAAAAGGGGTGCCCCACAAAGTGTGGCACAATAGGACCTCTAATCAATGATCAAAGGTGGGACCACAAATATCACATCAAAATATCTTATCAAAGTCACCCCTGCTGAAAAGGGGGTAACAGGCTTAAAAGCTTATTTAATATTTTCCTCCTTCCAATGCATCCAAGAATGCAGGGTTTGGTGGATAGAAAATTTATGCATCGAGATCATCACCAAGCAATCCTAACTCATAAGAAAAACTTGCATAAGAAAGTGGAGAATGTAAGTTTTAAACCTATGAAGTGAAACAATGCATACAGATTCTTAAGCAAAATAGATATTAAACAATGCTACACACATAGTACACAGAGATTTACCCCGGAAACTCTTAACGGGAAAAACCAACAAAACTTAGAGCCGCACCTCTATCTTTCTCATTGTGTTTATTAACCATTCACAATACAATATTTAGGTATTCTGCAGCATCCAAAACCATAATCCGTTAACCCGGATTAGATTTAGATCCCAATCCCTTAAGTAGGATCATAGGTGATGCAACCCACATGCAAAGAATATAACACATACCCAACAGATCAATGTTGTAATGCCTCATATCCAGCCCCAAAGATGGGCCCGAAAGCTTATTTTCCTCCTTCAAAAGTTCAAATGCATCCAAGAATGCAGGGTTTGGTGCATAGAAAATTTTTGCATCAAGATCATCACCAAGTAGTCCCAACTCATAAGAAAAACCTGCATAAGAAAGTGGAGAAGACAGTTGGAAGTGGTCCTCCAAATGCTCCTCAAAAGGTGACCTAGAAGAGGAAGTACAAGGCTGGTCCAAATCTGCAAAAACAAGTTTCTCATGCAGCTTGAATCATCATCATAAGTGCATGGAAATGGTTAAAAATGATCATGGGGGATCTCATCAAAAATAGGCTTTCCAAGGTCTTCACAATTTACACTTCCATTATGAGATGAATTGTAGATGGGATTACCAACAAATTTCCAATAATCCTCACCCATACTACGATCAACATGATGAAAATGTCCTTACTAAAATCACATTCATGGCTACCATTAACTTCACTCGTGGCAAAGGGATCTTCATAACGATCATCTTCAAAGGATTTGTCTTCAAGAATAACAGAGGAAGGAAAGCTCAACAAACCCTCATCACCATGAGGAGAACAAGTGGGAGCATCTATGTCTTCATCAAATAGGTCTTCATCGTGGACCTCTTCAAGGGCTTGATATTCAATGGAGACATGAGGTGGCTCATGTGCTTGAGGGCTTTCTTCAACAACAAGATTCCCAAAGATTCCTGTTATCACATATATAGTAGCCGGGCTACCATACATTATTTTTATGATTCCAGTGCACTATTCAGCCAGTTCCCTTACATTGAGATGCTGAGATGAGCATCTATTTGGATCACTATCAGATTTGGACAGCATTTTTATTCCCCATTGCAATGACTGAGTCTCAGGACACCCAGAGAGATGACTGATGTAGCCATTATACCATTTGTACAGAGCAATCAGTAATGCCCAAAGTTACGGTAGCAGTTTCAGAGGACAGATGATGGTTCAGATGATGAGCATCCAGGTATATGACTCAGCAGGTATATCATAGTGGTGTGGTTATATTGCTTTGATATTTATTCTTATAGCATGTCTTAGCACTTAGTGTCATGATCTAGCGATCATATAGATATGTGGACCTGGTTGATCTTATTATATATATTCTATTGTCCCTACTCAGACTTAGAAATTCACTATTCATACTCATTGGTTTCACCCTCCTTAGGGAGAATAGAGGTGATCATTCCACCATACCTTGGCTTGCTAGTGTTGGCTCCATTATTCATTGTCTTCGTCCATCCATTACCTACCTTTTAGTTTATCACCCTGACTTACTACTTGACTAGTGGCATGGAGGATTTTTCCCCACTGTAGCCTCTGTATTGGATGAGCTTCCCTGTTTATTGGGTCTCGGCTCTGAGTTGGTGACAAAACTTACCTATGGTGAGTTGGATTTCCTTGTGAATTCCCCCTAGTCACTAAAGTTGTGTTGGCTAAACCTGAAACTTTTAGTGCTGCCATGAATACAAAGTATGGAAAATGAAATGTTATATCTTGTATGAAAAGCCCGTTCATGCAATGTGTTTTTAAACACACATGAACGAAAGGCAAGCCAAATGAAAGTGGCTATGAAATCAAATGTTATATCTTTTGTGAAATGCAAAATACCTAGGTAAACAAGCTGTCTGTGACACACCTAGAAGTGCTCAGGTAAACAAGTGCCTTAAAAACACACCTGCAGCAAAAAGCCTGAATAAATGTAAATCTATGCAATGTGTTTATAAACACACATAGATCAAAGGCTATGGAAACTTCAGGCCCAAAAAGCAATGGAACTTAAATGCTATATCAAAACAATTGCTGGCCTCATTTGTATTATGGATTGTGCGCATCTGTTAAAGGTGAATAAACCCTCTTTGGACAACTCATGCATTTGTGAGACACCGCCATCCCCTGTGTTGTTGCTCATTCAGTATATACTATGGTGTGTATTCCCTTTCCCATATCCAAAGTGTCACAATGTCAAGTCAGTCAAGTCATCCTCTAGCCTAGCCAGTTTATTTCAGCCTTCACCCTTCACTAGCAAATTGATCACAACTATGAAGTGAGTATGGTCCTGAAAGTCTAGTCTGAGTTATAATAATAATTAATGACATTATATATTTGGATTTAGATCGCCAGTAATGATTGCTTTGTGTTATAATTGTTATTTGAATAAGTTGTAGAGCATGCATTAACCTTTGACACTTTGCAGCAGCTTTCGATGACAGTCTGAGTTATATTTGGTCATGTTGACTTGGTCAAACCTAGTTTGACCAAGGTCAACCATAGGACATGAGATGGTTGGACCTTGTGATGATACAGATAGATGATATATGGTCCATATATATGTACATGATGGTTCTATGCATCAGATACAAGTTTATGATGATGATTCATGGTTTTCAGCATTATTTGATCATTTACAGATTATTATTATTTCACCTGTTCAGGTATATTGGATGTATTGTATGATCATGCAGAGATCCATATGGTGTATGAGTACACATCTTGGATAGATTTGGACCTTCTGAGTCCAATGAGACAATCTACTTTCAGTTCTGGGCAGTTACGGTGATGATTGAGTCTCAGTAGGCTATCCTAGTGTAGTTTTGGTCTATCGGAGACCCTGTCAGAGCAGAGATGGATTTTATCTGGTTGACCTAGGACGTTGTGCTTGGAGGGGGTGGTCCAGCCACTTGTTTTTACCATATTACCCCCCTCCCGGGCACACTGGTGCCCTCACCTTGACAGCGCAGGCACTCCAGGAGGCAGTTTCACGCTTCCTGAGGCAGTTTGGGATTGGTAGAAATGGCTACAGAAGAATTCGATTTGGGCTACTGAGGCAAAGTTTTGGCATGGGATGAACAGTGATGATGAGTGGGATGTCTTCCATACCTCCTGCAGTTTCAGCTTCATCGGGACCCACATCCATCACTTATGGCATTTTCTGATGATTTTTGGGGCCTCCTAAGGCCCACGATTTGGTACCTTGATGACTATTTTAGTATTATTGTGCTATGGGGATTGACCAAGGGTGTCTAAAATTACCCCTTGGACCCACCATGAGCTAGTTGTTATATTTTGTCATCATGATTTGGTGGGATCCCCTCTCCTAGGGCAATTTTGTCCACTTATGGTTATATTTTATTAGTGATCCATGTATTTTATTGTTGAGCTCATCTCAACCATTGATTAGACATTATTATCTTTTAATCTTAGCCACTCATTCAAAAAGTGGTTAGGGTTTTGGTGCCTCTCCTTCCTATTTAAAGGAGAGAGCCTCTCATTGTAAAGGGGTCTTTGGCTCTTGGATTCTTGATATAGAAAAATTCTCTTGTGGAAATTCTTGTGGTCTCCTTTGCATCTGGTGTTCTTAGATGGTGATTGGAAAGTCTATTGCATCCTAGCATTTGGGTATTTGTGGTAAGATCTATATATTTTTGGAAATCTTTGTCTTGTCTACAAGAGGGCGACTTCAACTAGGGCGATTTTGCAAGGCTTCTTCAAATCGATCTCTTTGGCATTCGCTTGTATCAGGGGGTTATCATTAGTATCATTGTGATCTATGTTATCTTTCTGTTATTTCTCTTGTGGCATTAGTCTTATCTCTTGTCTACAGTAAATCTGATATTGTTGACGTTTATTGTGCAGGAGAGAGGGCGCATTGGCTTCCTTAGGCAAATCGCACTTCACTAGATCTACTTCAAGTTGCTTCAAATTGATCGGGTTTGCATAGATCATCATCATCAAGGCATCTACAAGGTTATCCAGGTAAGATCCACAGGTTTGTTTCTCTTATCTTGATTCCAATCCATTGGCACAACACATAATTGATAAAACCCTAATTAATCAAAACCCTCATTGTTACATTTTCTCAGATCTACTAAGATCTAGTGGCTCCTTGGGTAAGATATTTAAAACCCACCTCTATGGTATCCACGGCATCCCGGATCTATAGTTTGGTGAGGATTGGCCTCCATTTGCCCCCTTCCCAAGGCAACTTAGCCTCTCCAAGTGAGGTCGCACTTCTTGGGGAAGGTGAGTTAACCTAGATCCGGTACATGGGTAGTTGAGATTCCTTTAGATCTATAATCTACATGTCCTAAAACCTACCCCTGGACTGTTACTTTGGTGATTTCTACCTTGTGGGCCCTATTCCACATTTTAAGGAATTAAAACCCCATTTTGGACCGCTTGGTATCTTAAAACTCAGATCTAGTAAGATCTAACCCTTGGATTGCCTTGATTTTCTAGATCCACATTGTCACTTGCTTAAACTACTTGGATCTAAAGTTTGGATGCCATCGGGCTTGTCTTGATCCCATTTACCCCACTTTTGACCCTCCTTGGGCTTGTCTTGATCCCATTTACCCCACTTTTGACCCTCCTTGGGCAAGGTCGCACTTCTTGAAGGGATTGAGTTTGTCCACTTGTAGGACATGGGTAGTTGAGATTTTGGTGGATTTGGAACAAGCACACCTTGAAACCTATGTCTAGTAGGTCACTTTGTAAAATATTGCCTTGGGGGTAGCATTCCTTGTTTTAAGGGATTGTGGTCCACTTAGGTCACATCATGACTTATTAGATCTAGATAGATCCATCCATAAAACCTTTAGTAACCCACTTGTCTTATGTTATAGGGGTCTTGATCTACAAGTTAACTTCACTTTGACTCCACTTGCCCCAATTCCCAAGGCACTAATCTTTCTCCAAGCTCAATTCGACTTTCATAGATTGTTGGGTTAACTTGAAGATTGATCCTTGTTTTGGTTGCTTGAATCCCTTGACATTGTCATATCTCATGATCAAGCTTATCTCTAGTACTAGTTAGCCCCAATTCAACCCTTAAACTACCCTGCTTTGGACATGGTTCCCAAGGCAGCGGATTTTCTCACAATTGACTAGTACTATAATCCTGGATCTCATTTTCAAATACTATAAGTCACTCTCACACTCACAATGAACCAAAGCTATACTCATTGAACCCCTCACTTATCTTGTGACTTCATCCTTAGGTCTAGGATATACCATACACCTTACAATACTTCAATCACACTTAACCTTGATTTGGTGTTTTGGTTTGATCTCTCCTGTCGGGAGTAGATCTGGGTCTCCCCCTTTGTTGTCTGGGCTAGATAGCATAAAGCGAAGGTTACCTCGACTGGCGTGACAACCATCTATTGGAGGTCGAGGTGATCATGGTTGCACCTTTTGGGTTGCCCTTCCCTATTGCCATCCATTAATGGATACATCCATAGGGGTAACTACAGTTTAGGTGATAACAATTCCCTTGATATGTTCAACATAGGGCATCCATTTCTCATGATCTTTAGGGCTCCATTTTCTGCAAAATGTCTCAACCAAATCTACAAAAGATGATATCCCTCATTTGACCCAACCATCCAACCAATGCATGGCATTACCATGAAGAGTAGCTACAATTTTTTTTAATCAATTCATCCCCATAATCAAGACCAAGATCGAACACTACTTTTAGGAAGGATGCAACATATTCTACAATTGAATCATTATATCCAACAAACTTCAAACCATACTCTAAATTTTTCAAAAATGATTCCATCATGCTCATGTGGATATCTAGGGATATTTAAAAAATCAAATTGAGGATAGATATATGGATCAATACCCGACATACTTTCTCAATGCAAAAGTACCTCATACCAAAATGTGTGGAGTTGCCATGGGGAATCGGAGATGCCTTTAAATATTGTTTGCAACCAATCATCAAAACCTGCAAGGAACAAGGGTTTCGTCCCTTCTTGGAGTCACCATGTGAGGAGAAAAATATGCAACAAGAACCTCTCACAAAATAATATGAAGCACAATCTTCAAATTTTTCGGGAAATGAGCTTTATCCCCACAACGACACCAAAATGTTACAACTCAAACTAGCATGTGTGATTTAAAACCCCAATGAACAAAGCTAGCCCAACTATAACCTAGAGGTGTTACCCATGGTCACCTCAGTAACTACCTCCCTACACTTTAGATTGGCTCTTCTCTAACCAAGGGGGACTTCCCTAATGATAGGATTGCTAAGGATTTCAAGAATGAAGGACAAGGTGAAGAGGTTTCCTAGCAAAACGGTTTGTTTTCTAACATAGGAAATGAAGCTCATGGGAGAATCATGAAGACCATTGTCAATCCCTCGCGCAAATGGAGTCAAAAGGAATCTAGACCAATCAAGGGGATGAGTTCTTGAAAATTTGGGGAAACTAGGGTTGCTTTCACAATCCACTAACAAACCCCAACATGCTACAAAATGATAAATAGAAATCACTAGTAGATCCCATAAAGGGGCAACTCAAAGCATTATACTTGATGTGATTTATGCAATGAAGTATTACTAAGCAAATACTATTAAAGATGACAAGATGTTATAACAATACAAATCATGCATAAATCACCAAAGGATTGGAGAAGATTTTCTCTCGCAACCGTTCCAAATGAGACATTTTTTCCTTTCTATGGCCCTAATTACAACTCTAGTTATTCTACAAATCACTTGCAACATTAAAGATGAGAACAAGGAAAATCACACTTACAATGGAAAAATAAACCTTACAATTCAATTTGCTCCCTGAAAGATATGTCTATTGGGCTCCAACAAAGAGGAAACTCTCAAAATCCAACCATGAATACAAATGAGAAAGAGGCTCTCTTATATAAGAGAGGAGCTCAAATTCCTTTACAATAAAATAATAATAGATCTACCAAAGCCCTAGATCTATCCTAGGGAGGAGCAAACAAATAAAAATACTCCTCTAAATCTAACCAACTCTAACAAACTCTCAAAAAAGAAGTACACAATACCACATGTATAGTGCTAGAGATACACAAGGCCTCATAAGGGAGGGTGCCTTCATCAAGAGAGAGAAATGTAGGGAAGGAGTCCACGTACTAGCTTCCAAAGGCTCTCCAAGAAGAAGGTGCACCAAGGAAATGGTCCACAAATGATGTGGAATAACCTCCAAAGTGGACAACCTCAATAACCAACCTCCAACAAACAAGTGCATCATGCCCCAAAAGGTGGAACGACCTCAACAAACCATGGATCCACATGTGAAGCCCTCAAAATATATGCCAACAACCTCCAAAAGGTGATTACGAATGCATGGAAAACCCAACAAGGGGATGGCCCCTCCTCAAATAGTCATCAAACCTAAGTTGCCAGGAAACATGGGTACGGGAACGGGTACGGGGATGGGTGCAGGGACGGGGACGCCATTTTTTGAAATATGGGACTTGGGTACGTCGGGTGTACTATATATATTTATAATTATAAATTATAAAACATATGAAAGTTAAATCATTTTCATTGTACATATATATTCATGTGCATCCATATGAATCCAAACCATTATACACAAATATGCAAAGTTTCTCATGTATATAGCAAGGGTGCATACAACTAAAAAAACATCAAGTGCAATCCATATCTGACTCAAAATACATAAACCAAGAGGCTAAATGGCCTATAGAATCCAAAAAACTTCATGCTACAACAAATAATTACATATCAAAATCCTTGTCTATATTGGGAACTTATTCATCAATAGCACCTTGTGCCCCCTCCTCTAGGCTCTGGCCCTTGCCTCTACCTTGAATCTCGAAGTTGGTCCTCCAAGGACATTAGTCAACACCTTACATTTTTGATAAAACTTCATAATCAAGTGTTAAAATAAGGTAGAAAAAGCTTCCCATGCATAATAAGTGATTTTGCTTGAGTGAAGGGTACATTTTTGTTAAGGTCATGACAAAGGAGTTCAACAATAAGCACCACCAACATCAAGGTACACTAAATCTGTGAGAAACATCTCGGGTACTTCGGCCAAGTTTCGGGTACATCAGGGTACGACAGGGTACGTGGGTACAGGGTATCCGGTACGTGGGTACGGGTATCCAGTATACCCCTAGGTACGGGTACCCATGCTACTTAGAGTCAAACAAATGGTTAGGCAAGGGGAATGATGATGTACCCACTCAATAACACTCCTAGAGACCACCATAATGCATAAAAATATGTAGTAGCAACTCCATAAAGGTGAATCCACAAAAGAACCTCTCAAATAAGAAGTAGATGATACCCAAGTGCTGGAAATAGCTCCAAAAATGTGAAAAAAATGGCCTGAAAGATGACCTTGCCACTCTCAAACCCATAGGAGTCTTGCGGAGTGTTCTACACTTTTGGAAAGGTCTCAAAAAGATCTTCTACCTATATATGGCACTCCCCAAACAGAGCTAGGATAAGTGAGATTGACCCTTCTGAAGACAAGGTACCAAACTACTAAAAAACAGCCCGAAAACCAGCAAAAATGACTCAGAGAGATGACTTGAGTGCTCTCAAACCCCTAGCAATCTTGTTGAGTGTTCTACACCTTAAGATATCTCTTGGAAAGAGCTTTCCATCCATATATCACACTTCTCCATCCGACCTAGGGCGCTAGAGGACCAAGGGTTTGAAGATAGGGTCATGTTTTGCCCAATTCACCCTAGAAACAGCATGAAAATCAGCTGCAAAACGTGAGCAAATTCCAATGATTCCAAGTATAACAAACCGTAGCCTCAAAGAATGGAGTAAATGGATTCCATCGAGAGGTGATTTGCGCTTGAAGTTCAAGGGACATACTTTTTATGCTTGACATACAGCATACAAAGTGCTTATGCTTGACATACAGCATACAAAGTGCAACTGCCATATAAACAAAAATATGGGACTAGAAAATGCTCAAATTTCTTAAACCAGAAAAAAAATAAAACCATCTCCCACCCATCCCCGAGTACCCTTGGAACTTTGCTATTAGACAACGATCCGAAATATTACAATTACAGAGTGAATGCATAAGACAGAAATAACTGAGAGGATTGAGTATAAGGTGGTTAACCCCAACTAGACTAAATAAATGTTCGAAACATATGGGTGTAACTTGCCTTGATTTTTAAGGTCGTCCAAGATGATCCTTTGAATGATAACATGAAGCTTATACTTTGGAGCAATCTAACCAAAAGACTACCTTGTGCAGAACATGGATTATTACATGCCTCAAAACTCATCACCGTGTTTTCAATTACTTCTCGTCATAGAAATTTCTTGATGCAGCGTGTAGTATTACCATGTCAAGCAATAATTTTGTGGATCAGCGTGCTAAGAAAATTGACTCACAAATGACCCTTTTACCATAAGAATGACACTCTAGAGTCTAAACAGTGTTGCCAAGGTCCTAAATTGAGTATCTACTCTTCAAAAAACCTCTAGCATATACTAAAATCTCTGTTCAGCGAGGTGATTAGGACATCACCTGAGGAGCCCGTGTGATCACTTTGCCAAGAGCTTCCTCTTTGACTCCTAACTCCCTTAGGTATTTGATTTTTGCTTCCAATGTTGTCACTTTGTATGCCAACAGAGTAGGCGCTCTCAGTAGGACTTTCCTCAAGTCCTCAGGCTTCACTCCAAGTCTCAAAAGATAATCAATAATTGGTTCTATGTTCCTCTTTCGATCAATAAGCAGAACTGCAGCAAACCGAGTTACTATTTTTGCAAAGTCATCTCCTGTCAAAAATTGTCCAATATACTTGTAAGAACAAGTCATGTCCTCCAAGCTGAAACCTAGCAAACTGGGCCACCGTGCAATGGCTTTTCCAAGAGCTCGTGTTTCTAGACCAATTCTAACCAAAAACTCTAACCGGATTTGAAGGTTCTTTTGTATCACAGGAGAAAATAGTTTTGGCACCTTCTTTAAAACCCTACAGAGATCTTTCTTCGGAACACCAATCTCTAGCAAGCAATTGACACTTAGTTTAACCCGGTCCTCTGGGTAGCTTAAAACCTGTGGTCTCTTGTGCAAAACATTCAAGAACTCCTCCTTTGTCAGACCAACCGATTGCAAAAATACAACCACTTTGTGGATTTGATCTGAATCGCATTCAAGTAATGCAGGATACTGGATGCAAACACTGCAGAGATGTTCCTCGCAACAACCCAGCCCTTGTAGCAAATGAAAGACCTTCATGAGTTGCCCAGGATCCCGTTTCAACAAAGATGGAAGTTTCGAAAAAACTAACCCAGTTTCATCCTTGTTCAATCCTGACCTACTAAGAATATTTATTACACTGTTTACATTTGAATCAGTTGTATACGAAGCACATTCCAAGCATTTTGCATATGCTGCGCCAGAAATGTTCATGCCTTCCACAAGCTGAACGATCTTTAGATTTTCATATTTGTCTATAAATTTGACACTGCCATTCAGTGCATAATTTATTTCTTTTTCCTGTTCTTGGGCAATCAAGGAACGTTTAGAGGCCCTCCTCTTCCTCAATGGAGTAGTATTAGAGCTCTGTTTTTCGGTGATAAGGGCATTGTTTTCAACACTTCTATTGTTGGGACCCAAACCAGTCTCAATTGATGCAGTTGAGGACTCCTTCAAAGCGGAACACTTTTTTAATACTTGGCATTGCAACTGAAATAGTGTGCTCCCAATGTGGTTAGCGTCCCATCCATACCCAACTAAAATCACATTTTTCATTGAACATAGGGGTGAAGAGAATCCTAGTTGTAAGAGATGCTCGCTGTGTAGAGACAATGACAACGAAGAATTCAATGCAGAACGAGGACTTCCAATCTTTGCAACCATTTTGGTACTCTGAAGAAAAAACCGGCTATGGTTATAGTAATGGTAATTATAATAGTCCTTATCCCCCTGGGCCCTGTGTCTGGTGTATCCCGCCAATCCCCACACATCCAGGTGCCCAAAACCCACATGCTCCGTTGCTGTTGATGACATCACAGAAGCCATACCCACCTCGACTGACTGAAACGTAGAAAAGTTACAAAATCTAAAATTCCCAATCACAACTTGGCACTGTCCACCAAATACCTGGAACCATTTGCCATGTAACACGGATACATCACAAACCAACGATTTGAATCCTTGAAGGCAGTAGAGTAGAATGGGTGTCGAGGTTTCAACTAGTAAGTTTGGATTGATGGGTATTGAACTTGTCTCTCGCCTCTCTTCTTTCTTTTATGTTGGGCAATAGCAGCAGCGCTCAGAAGACATTACCAGTTAGGCATCTTCTTTCTTTCTCCTTTCTTTGTGTAGGAAAGGGATGGATAACACATTACATTTGAAAATACAAATACAGATAAGATAGATGCAGATGATGAGATATGTGGATAGAGACGAATCCAATTATTAATCCCCCACTTGCCCATGGTTTATATTCTGCAACCATGAGGATGAGTTACATTCTCTGCACTGACTACAACACAGTCGTTCAATTTGAGCAAGATTCCAGTGCAAGTGTTGGGAATTTTGGTCATACGAGTGCTAGCGCCTTGGGATCTCTAAACACATTTACTTAAAATTGTTTTTGTTTAATCTTATGCGAGAGATTTCCCGTACCTTGGATTTGTTTGGGTGTTAGTGCATTCCAGGCCATATGGAAGTGATCGTGAATTAACGGCTGCGTTACTTATCCAGGCTGGGATATATTATTGAATGGAATATACCCCAATCTATGGTATAAAAGCATGTATTTCTCTTTTAAATGTTCAAAATTAGAAGAGTAGTATTTATATTTTTTAATTAAATCGGAAAATGTGTTTTAAGTATATTTGTCAATTTCATATATTAATTATTAATATTAAATTATTATTATTTGAAAAATATTTAGTAAATTTTCAAAGTACTATCTCAAAGTAAAGTTTGGAATGGATAAAAATAAAAATTTGTCCACAATGGAATCATATCTTATACTTGCTACAACTTTTAACTTGATATGTTGGAAGACTCTTTAGATCCATAACCATGTTTTCGAAGAATCCAATTTATGAAATCTTCATACGGCTTGTATTAAGGCTTTTACTTGTTAAACATTTCCTTTATCTTCCGCGACAATTGATTACGCAAAAGAATGTTCATTTGCTTACTAGTGTGAAGCTCTTAAGCAAACCAATAGCATGGATCAAAAAATTAAATTAATTCGACTCGTAACCATCTCAACCAACCATGATGCCAAAAAATGCAAGCAATGTCATTATTTTCTTGTCCATAAACCAAGCAACAAAAGAAAGATATGTCATTCCATCTCTCCAATATCTCCTTATAATAAAAATCTATATGAGTGAGGCACTAATGTACACTGCTTTATCATGGCCTAATGTGTTTCCATTAGGGTCACTATCTCATATTTCAGATTTCAAATATTTATACCCCCATAAAGGTCATTTTTTGGTTGTCAATAGAGTGTACCTTTGTTTCAAATGCAAGGCATAAATAACATATTCTTCACTAAAAGAGAGCTCAAAAAAGCTCTCAAAGAAGCCATGCTTATAGTTGCATGTGACACATATGCATACCAAACTGAACTTATGGAAACTTTTAAGGCATGGCAATTACTTCATCATCATTAGAGGATGATAGGTTGATGGACATAGATACTAGTTGATGTAAATGTGGTGGATAGAACCAACCACGGAGAACCAATAGAAACTAAAAGAGTATGCTCAAATCTAAATAGGCAAACCTAGATCTATACTTTGCAAGTTACTAACTTATAGTGTGTAGAATTTGCACTCTGCATCTTCTATGCATAGACCACCCTAGGATGACACAAATGAATCTTACACACTTTTACAATGAGATCACAAGTGATGAAATTTATCTTTTAAATCTCTTGCATATGGTCCAAAACAAGTATTTTGGGGTTTTTAGGCATGCCTTGATAACCAATTTGATTAATCATTGGATCCATGTGTTCGAGGGATTTTTGTCCATACTAAATATAAGTCCCTAGTGAGAGGGTTTGAGTCTCACTAACAAACAAATAATAGATATGAAACCGCTCTCCCAAGATAATGCTTTATAATTACATGAAGGAAAAGGAAGAAGAATGAGTGTATGATAGTAGTCTAATTCGTGGTTTTGATAACCGATGGATTGATCTAAACTCTAGCACAAAGCTCAATTCAATACTTGCATACCACAAATTTTAAAAATACCTTTCTGGTTCCTTTACAAGCATTTCACAGACATAATAAATCCAAAAACATTAACCTAACTAATATTGATTTTATCAAGTCTATACCAATTCCATAAATAAAATGCAAATTATACAAGGTACAAGAGGAATTTGGGGGTGGGTGGGAGAGAAGAGATATTTGTGTTAATAATATTCAAAAGTTTACAACAAGAATAATGATACCTAATCTTGTTGCAAAAATGTATTCACTTAAATCTAGGTTCCTCCAACCTTTGTCACCATTCAAACTATTGATAAGTAAGGACTATAATTCTAGAAAAGTAGGGGATCCAAGGAGTGGCTCAACAAACCCTAAGAAAAATCAATGTCAAACTTGGAAAATTTAGGGGTTTCTTTCAAGAGGAAAGGGATAGAGAGTTTCCTAGCTTAGACTAAATTCTTCCAGCATTTGGGTGTCTTTTTTTTTTCTTTCTAGCCTCCTCCAACCATGAATCCTTTATTTATATGCTTGTAACATGGTTCATGTCGTTGGGGATTGAGATTTGGGCTATAGAGGAGTATGGCCTCTGCTTCCTCTACTCAAAGCTCACACATTTTACACGTTTTACATTTTATTAGGTCATTTTAAGTGCACTCACTTGTTATTTATTGGAAACCTGCGAGTTGCTCCTGAGTTGCTTCAAGGCAAGTCTCAATCACAAGGAAGCATACTCTAGATTAAGCTTAGGAGGAATAAAAAATGTTGAATAGGATGTAATAAAGGCATATTCATTCTCATAAGGTCAAGGATGACCAAATTTATCTATAATAGAGGCCCTTGAATGTGTGAGGGTAGAAGAGTCATTGATGGTCGAAATACATTATAAACTTTGTATAAGTTTGGCAGACAAAAAAAGGAGTCCAACAAACCAAGGATCAAAAAGTTATCTACAAGCAAGAATAAAAGTATGAGACAATTCTCTCCCTTGAAGTGGGCATACCCATGCTCAGGTGAAAAAATAATCACTATTGCTAAAACAAGTACAGTATGGATCCATGAATTATAACATCCCCATAACATGGGAGCTTTAATACTCTCCATGTCCCTAAATGGTTTCCTACTATAAATGATGATGGATGCATGGAAAATACAATGGAAGAGATTTTATTTCATGAGACCCGTTGTTGATTTAAATGTTGGTTCAACTGGTGCTGATTAGGTTGCTGGTTGTTCTGCTTATATAATGCAAAATCATGGACATGAAGGAATACACATTGGATAGATGTGTTAGAGTTGAATGCTTGAAGAAACAACCATTATGGATTCATTTATGAATACCTAAAGTTGAGCAGAAGGGAATTTGCCATTAATCTCTATAATCTATGAGGTACTATAAAGGTCTCTAAACCTTGTTCCTAGAGCAAATGAATTGGAGTTGATAGGAAGAGATCCATTGGAAGAAGGGCATTGAGTCATCCTGCATCAACTAACACAAGATGAAAGTAGGAAATCGATTTGATTTGATTTCTTAGACAATAATTAATTGAAAGAAGATGCCACTCAGTACTACTTTCAAATTTACCAGATGCAAATAACACATAGGAAAGACCCTCCAATGAGCAATCAATGATGAAAATCAATGTTAGAGGTGAGGCATTAATCCATCATTAAGGGAATGGAATCTAAGGTACAAGACGAACCCCACAATGTGAATAAAGATCTTGTTATCGAATACAAGAGAAACCACTCATTCAATGACCAATGTCAAATATCATTTGTTGAGCAAAGGAAACCTATAGGTGATAAAAATAAGTTTTAGGGTGTTGTCGATCTCTAGTTCTAGCTCCCAAAGCAATTTGTTGCAATTGATAGAAGTAAACTCGACAATGAGAAATAAATTATAAATCCTTACCCATTGGCAAGAGAAACAAATATGGGATGTAAATTGAAGACAATTTGAACATGGGAATGGCTGCCATGGATGGTTACGATAGCGGAGGAATGGTTGGTCAACACAAGGTTATCAACTCAGAACTCCCCTTGAATAATAGTACAACATAACGATGACTTGGGAAACAATTGATGCTAAAAGAGACCAATGATGCAAACTACCAACGTAAGAGGCATTGAGGTATATATCCATAGCAATTGGTTGAATGTGAAATAAAGACCACGGTACAGATCCTAAGGCAATACTAAAACCCAAGTGTAGAGATAAGAGACTTATAACAAATGTTATGTTCAAGGGTGACATTGATGGATTACTACCAAACTTATATGAAAAATTATGCAGATCTCAATTCTTTCCCCTTCCTCTCTTTTCATAAATATTTGTTTTGTTTAACATTAGAAAGCCTAAAATAAGAATAAAAGAATGTTATGATACAATGGAGGACAAGTGTCATATGCCAAGCAACTATATTCCAAGCGCATGGAATAGACTATGTAGAATAAATCAAAAGGAAATGTGTAGGATGTGGACACGCATAAGTGTGTCTCCTCTAAGGGCAGAACAATTATGAAATGCAAAGGAAAGAACTACAATGGATAGTGATAGTTGACAATACAATGCAGTAAGAAAGATGAGGCAAACTACAATCGAGCATTATATAAAAGAGCATAAGTAGTGGTAAGCAATGTGAATGCAAATAAAACCCAAAAGTGTAAGAGCCCACTAAGCATATGGAAAAAAATACATCGAGAAAGAAGCATGTGGTTTCAATGTCATAATAAGACTAATGGTGCTCTTAGGCCTACTAAAAAAATTCGACATGGGTTCTAGAATGGCAAGTGGGTGCTAACTAGGATAGTCCATGTTGGGTAGGCACTACCATACAAGTGTTGCAAAGAAATATATATAGAATGTCATAATGAACATAATATACTTGTAAATATTAAATAAATAATAATAATAATAATTGAAGTAACATACCCTAATTAAAAGGCAAGACTTGATGAAGGGACATGACCTATCAACCATGGTGACCAACCAATATGTATATAAGTATATTGTCCCATGGCATCGTAATCATATCATATTCTATCATCTATTCAATCATTTATATTCTTATATATTCATTATTCAATTATATTTATTGTTGTCCTATATGGATTTATGTTCTATATCCTTCTTATGTTGGATATTTGTTAGTAAATGAACCTTGTTCATTTAATTTGGTATGAAAGCTTCACTTTTTTATTTGGCCCTTGGCCACATCTCTTATCAGTTTTTGTTTGATTCTTCTATTGGCCACCCACCCACATTTTTCTAGGGTTTCTCTAAACTCAAGGTCCTTGACCCCAAATTGGCTTTTGGCCATTTAAAATTCAAAATTTTCGTTCATTTCATTGAAGAGAAAATTATTCTGTTGCAATGAAATTTGAAGGAGCAAAACAAAAAAATCATGAAGAAAAAACTATCATGTTGCCAAAAATTATAAGCATACAAAAGAAGAAAAAACAATAACATATTCAATGATCAGAAATCAAGGAACCCATACAACCTGCATACAACAGAAAATTTAGTCTTCCATATAGCTTGCAAGTTCATAAAATAGAAGTCCTACCAATTTTGTAAGAATATGCCATATGTACCAATTAAACACAATCACATTTCCTATCATACACAATTGTCATTCCATAGTACAAGTCAGTAGTAGTCACCATACGGACAACCATCATCTTTAGCCATTTCTGTCATATAAATCTGCAACAACAATTGCCTTCTGTCATTTCTTGGTGTGGGATAATGAACCATCAAATCACCCCATTATTTCGGATAGTTTTTCCCTAAATCCGACCAAAATATGGCCTGGAAATTGCAACTTGACCATTTTTGCAATTTCAACAATCACAACTTGCGATTTTAGACTAAATGCTATGTTCTAAAACTACCCAGATGGCCAAAATCATTATTTGAGCACTTCTTCTTATACTTGATTCCGACGGAAACGGGCCAATTTGAGTGCCACGTATCACACACCTCATTTCTCCACCGTACGCCATACCAACTTCCTTTTCTGCAAATTGTCAGTGCATCCATACACTACCCTCAATCAAACTACTAAAACGAGATTTCCAATGGAATCACCGTTTGATCATTGAAAAATTAGTGTTTATAGAAATATACACATTAATTAAATGACTCAAGGTTCAAGGCCCATATGAGGTTTTACTAGTTGATAAATTAAAGAATTGTGACTTAAAAAAAGTCATGGCAATTTCATTAAAGTGATTCTTTTTTTAAATACATCATAAAGGTGCATTTTTTTAAGTTGGTACCCACAAAGTTTCGAACCGGTGACCTATCACAAGGAATGCCTTAACAGTACACCCATTCATCGTTTATTCTGCGCCTCGTGGGCATCATAAAGGTGCATTTAGGTAAAAGGGCGTTTGAAGTTAAAAAAAATAAAAGTACCAAGTTCATAAATTGAACTCTATAAAGGATTAATTAAAGAGACCCAATTAAGTTCAAAAGTAAGTGATTGTCTAAAGAAGTTAAAAGAGGCTTAAGAATGGATTTTAATAAAATGAAGGAAGGAAGGTTTATGTATAAAAGTATTCAAAATCCTGGTTTGACATCATTTAAAATCAAATGGATTATTCAAAGCAAAGTTGTTCACATTGTTATTTGTTCAAGTGTCAAGATGAATCACATTAATTTTGATGTGGCCGATCAATTATTGATTCCTAAGATGTGTATAAATGAAAAGTCAATATTCAAAAATGAAAAACATTACGAAATAAATGATCTATTATTGAGAATTAATGATTATACTTCAATATCCAAATTCAATGTTACAGCCATGTTTTATAAAAGCATTGATATAATTCTAGGTTCATCTTGGGTAGAAATACTAGGTACTTTCATTTTAAACATGGAGGAAATGTTTTTGACAGTATCCTATAAGAAGAAGAAAATAACATTGCAGGACATTACAATGAATTCATGCTTAACAATACCCTCATTAGAAGACTTGAAGGATGTATCGGAATCCATCCTTCAACATAGCTAGTGTCAATATAAACGTTGCAGGATTGACAAAAATAATTTGACAAGGTTATCACTGAAAAAGATGAAGAAATTTCTAACCTAAAAAATCATAATAAAAATATACTTGCAAAAATCATGAAGTCAAAGGATAAGAAGCAATGCATTTAGATCTTTAAACAAAAGAATCAACATCAAGAGAAGAAATTGACATTAAAAAAAAAGATAAAGAAAATTCGTGCCAAAGGATCCTTAACTAGAGGTTGCTTAAACAACTTTATAAGTTAAAAGATGAGCAATAAGAAAATCAATACCTTAAGGATAAACTCGACAAACCAGAGAACAATCAAGATCTCTCACACTTAAGGGATCACAATCAAAGCTCACTTTCCCAAAGAAAGAAATTAAAAGGTGAAAAAGCCACAATGGGAAAAGCTAGAGGAACTTACTAGCAACTAATCACCGATCAATAAGGAAACAATGGCTGACCATATTGAAATACAAAGTCATCAAATATAAAAATCCAAACCTTAGACAAAGGAAACAATATAGATCTGAGCAACATCACGCCTCAGAAAGATGCAAATACAATTGAAGTAAGGATACCCTTAGAGGCCAAAGTTCAAATGATGGAAAATCCAAGTGTCCTTACTAGTAAATTTGTGGTGATCAATAGAGCAACACAAGTTTATGAAGAAGACATAATACCAAAAGTGAAATAAGAAAGCATTAAAAATATGATAAGTAAAATATGTGTACAAGGATGCCTTATCAAAATCATAATCACAAAAGTTGACACTTTAACCAATCAATATATCAACATCATTATGAATTGACATATATTCCAAAGAATATCCATACCCATATAGTTAGGTCTCAAAGTAGAATTCATATTGGAAATTGCAATACAATAGGTGTAACAACCCATTTTTACTATGCAAATTTTAAACCTAATTGAAATGGCACATTCTTTAGAAAAACTCAAGAAAAGAACTAATCTATTAAGTGGCCATTCATCAATCAAATGCCATCAGATAACTAGCAGAAATTAAGAACAGTAATACAAAGAGAAGAACCTCTTATTACATGATTGAATACCAACTTAACCAATTTTGCATGTATATCTTGTCCTCCTTCAATCATTGGCTCCTTTATCTGCAACAATAATTGGGGGGGCAACTCTCCACCCAACCAACCCCCGATAGAAGTTAAGGCCCCCGATCCTTCAACAATTAACCCTATGTTGGACCAGGTAAGATTGTAACTCTTTTCTCTATCAACCTATGTTCCACCCTCTCCTCCTCCTTAGCCTCCCTCTTAAACTGGTGCACAAACAACAGAAACAAGCAACCAAGCAACAAACCCAAAATCAACCAATAAGACTAAATCCCCTACTTCTTGGTCTTGTCCCCTTTTTATTACTTAATTTTCATATTTTACTCAATTTCTTAATTTTTGCATGGATGACATACTTGTCACCCATGCACCTAAATAAAGTTACAATGCACATTTTCCTTTTCATTTTATATATTACTTGACCTTCTTCTACCATATGTTATTATACATATACGAATGTCTAAGGTTGGGGTGTTACTGACTCCTCCCCTTCATGAAACTCTCGGCTCAAAGTTATAACCCCATAGCAAAAAATACAAGACTCACTTAATCAATTATGTAGATCATAGGTAATATAGATAGCTAGTACTATTGTGAAGATGAGATATTTATACATTTGTCCATCGTGCATAAATTTATCACGTGCACTAATACAATTATGGTGCCCTAAGTTACAACATGCTCTTGATTAATTTCCCAGGTGTCTACTATGCACTATATCTTACAACTTATGCATCAATCTAATTACACATTCAAGCATCAATCAAGTCAAATACATGATTCAAAATAAAAGTACAACATTCCTGAAACTTCCTCCTTCCTTACTCACCCTCTCCCTGAGAATCATACCATCTGCCACCTCCATAATCCTCCTCGCCAATACTTTGGGTGGTCCCGCTCGTCATGGCATGGTCCCTCTATTGTAACCTATCTGTGAATCATACAATAGGCATCAAAATTTCCTTGGGAAATTTCTACAGCTTAGCCACCCTCCCAACTTCTAGTAAATGTGCAGCCTCATAGTAATTAACCAGAATCTGGGCCTCATCGGAAGTAACCAGTAGTAGGTTACCTATTACCATGATCCTAACATTGGGATCATTATGCCCCAAACATCTTACAAGGATGGCCTCTACTCCCTCTGTATGTACCCTTAAGGCACCAACCCCATGCATCAGAAGTCCTTCTCCAAATGCCTTCCCCATGACAAGAATACTTCAAGCCATGGACTTACAGTAGAAAAGTTAAGAACCATTGGCATAGAGTTAATTGTCGAGTTTTGTTCCCCAACCCATAATGTGTTTGTAGTATCCATTCTCATTCGAGGTTATGCCCCCTCACAAAATCCTAGAATGATTTGCCTCTTTAGGCTCTTTGAGTGGATCACTTGAAACAAACTTCCACTCACCACAAATTAACAATGATTAGTAGTTATTTCTTCAAGTTAATAAGATATTATGAAATCCACTATGAAGAATAAAACACTATAATTGGTTATCATATGTCATCATGAAGAATGCCTCGTCATATAAGCCATCATCATGGAATAATGTGCCTCATAAATTATGTTTTACTTATCATGAAATACCAACATGAATTCATTGAGCATTCTATTGTTTACCAAATCACATGAACTAACCACCACAATATCAAGCGTATTGAGAATTGATGAACACATAAAACTGCATATAATAAGCAAGCACAATAATAATCATAATCATAGCAATATGAACAAACAATTTACCTTGGAAAACCCCAAGAGGGGAAAAACTAGCATCAATGAAGATCTTCAATAACCTTGGCCAAAACCTGCCAACCTGAGCCAAGTGATCTCATTTTCTTACCTCCAAGCCACATTACAATGGAGTATGCCAAGCCCTTTTATAGGATTCATTACATGAAATACCTTGGGCCAAAACCATGGGCTACCAAATAACATGGACCCAAAAACCACCTGCTTTGACCTATATCAAGATTATCTCAATGACTCATTTACCCACTCAAGATTAACCTAACAATCCCCCCTTTAAACTTGACTTGGAGTAATCACCAACCCCCCTTAAAGTTTTAACTGAGGAATATCACATGCCCCCGATCACCTAGGTCTACATCTAGACTTTACTGGTGAGTGACCAAGGGTACCCCCTATCACCTAGGTCTACATCAGGACTTTATCGGTGAGTTACTAAGGGTATGCATACCTAACCGGGTCTTACAACCACATGCCCATTTACATGTAATAAATATTTTCAACTCCAAAGTAATAATATTTTTTTTTAAATAGTTGTTATTGCTTCTCTTTGCTTATCCTCTCTCTCACCTTGTCATTGCTCATTCTCCACCATGTGCTCAACCTGTTTCCTTTTCCCATGTCGCTCTCGACCAAATCGCATGGCTCCATCATTATAATGTTTTTCCAATTTTCGAGCATTACGTGCATGCTACCTTACTTGGAAATGTATTCTTCTAGAATGATTTTATCAATATTTAGGTAAATCGAGCTACTTCTGGCCTCTCAAATTTCCAAGCACTGCTCTCTCAACACCATGCACTAGAAACCTTGTACTGAAATGTCTTTCTTTTCGAATGCTTTGATTAGAACTAAAAGATACTTCTCGCCTTCTAATTTTCCAAGAGCTCGGTACCCATAAAATTTTGGACCCTATAGGATTTTGTTAGAATATGCCCATACTAACCAAACCTACGGCTTCTTTGATATGGCGACTACCTTTCTTACTGGCAGACAATCTACTACAACAAATACCCTCTCACCAACAGCTAAGCCTCTTCTCAACATCAACAACAACGGATTCTATTGGGAGTTTTCTTCTCAACTACGGTCTCTCCTCTACTCAGATTCATAGGCACATGACCAACTACCACTTATCCACAGTATTATGTAGTGCGACTTCACAATAATTCTTACTCACATGGTTGTCTCTCCGCTTCATGTCCAACCCTCATAGATCCAACACCACGACCTAATATTTGAGGCCATTAGTTCTTTTGTGTTCAACATATGTGGTCTCGCTAGTTACATCTCCATTCCTTTTAACATCAATTTCGCAATCTTTTTTCCCCTTATGAACTCAAATAGTTGTGTCTCATCCAACCAATCTAGCCAACAATGTAGAGAAAGCCAACACTAGGAACAATGAACCTGCCCTAGTGGGCCTAGTCACCATCCTGTAGGAGAGGGATGCAAGAGAAAAATTAAAAGAAGAACTTGAAAATGAAATTAAATAGAAATATGTGAGTTGATGCTCATAATTTTATTAAGAAGAAGAAGTTACACCCACAAGTCTGCCTTATGTAGCTCTGAAATTATCTATTTATAGCAAATTGATACTGTACCCCTGGCTACTAGACAGTGGAGTTGAGCGGATGGATGGCTAGGTTAGTTGGTTGGATGGCTGGACGGTTGGATGGTTGGGAAGTTGATGACAGGGCGATTGTTGGTCGGTTGCTACAACCGTTGGTGATCATCAAGCTTATGACTTCAACACTCCCCCTTAATCTTGACTTTTTGATGATGCCCAAACCATTTCTTAGGTGTTCAAATCTTTCCTTTGCTAATGACTTTGTGAATATATATGCTAATTGATCTTCGAACTTGCAAAATTCAAGATATATTTCACCATTGTTGATAAGTTCTCTAATGAAATGATATCTAGTATGAATGTGTTTGCTCCTTTTGTGAAAAACATGATTTTTTTGTAGTTCTATTGTTGAATTATTGTGATAGTAAATTTTTGTTGCTCCTTCTTGATCTTGCATCAAATCTGACATAATTCTTCTTATCCACACTGCTTGACATGCTGCTGATGTTGCTGCTACATATTTTGCTTATGTAGTTGAAAGAGTAACAATGGGTTGTTTTTGGGAATCCCATGAGATTGCTCCTGAACCAAGATGAAAAATATATCCATATGCATTTTTTCTATCATCAATGCTAGCTGCAAAATCACTGTCTTTGTAGCCATCTAGTATGAAATCATATGACCTTGAATATAAGATGCCATAATCTCTTGTTCCACTAACATATCTCAAAATCCTTTTCCCTGTTTTCCAATGTGACTCCTTTGGTGTCTCCATGAACCTTGAAATCAAACTGAATGCATACATAATGTCAATCCTTGTTGGTGTCAAATAAATCACATTGCCTACTAATCTTTTGAACAAACTTGGATCTACCTTTGTTCCCCTGTCTTCTTTGCTCAATTTCAATCTCGTTTCCACAAGTGTAGATGTTGGATTGCAATTCAACATTTTGAACCTTTTCAACACATCATTTGCATATTTTGTTTGACAAATGAAAATTCCATCATCTGTTTGACTTACTTCTATGCCCAGAAAATATTTCATTAAGCCCAAATCTGCCATCTCAAATTCTTTTTTCATTGTTGATTTAAACAACTCAACTGAAAATATTTCTGTAAATATCAGATCATCAACATATAGGCATACAATTAAGACCTTACCTTGATCATTTACCTTGATGTAAAGAGTTGGCTCACTGTTGCATTTTCTAAAACCATGGCTCAAGAAGTATGAACCAATGCGGCTATACCCAAGATCTGATAACCTGGTGGCTGCTGCACATACACTTCTTCCTGTAATATCCCATTCAAAAATGTTGATTTGACATCCATCTGATAAAATTTCTATTTATGATGCCCTATTATTGCTAATACTGATCTCACTATATCTAATCTAGCTATTGGAGAAAAATTCTCATCGAAATCAATCGCGGGCTGTTGTGAAAAAACCTTTGCAACTAGCCTTGCTTTATGCTTCACAACATTTCCATCAACATTAAACTTTGTCTTATAGACCCATTTCACACCTATTGCATCTTTTCCTTCTAGAAGATTCACTAATTTCCAAGTTTGATTTTTCTCTATTGCTTCAATTTATTCATCCATTTCCTTTTTCCAACTTTCATACTTAATTGCTTCTTCAAAACATATTGGATCAACAATAAAAAATGATGCAAAATCATAAATTAAATCATCATCATCATTGCCTTGAGTTACCTCATATATTTCCTTGATATTTCTTGTCTTCACTGGAGTGTTATCTGACCCTGAGCTATCACTTAAGTGATATCTAAGTGTTGACTGAGATCTTGAAGTGGACTAAGGTGTTGATGTTGTATTATGTGAACTGGGGCTATTGTTGGGAGCATGATCTTCACCAAAATATTTCATCTCAAATTGTTGATGCTGATGTAGATTTTTATTCCAAATCCATTCTTCATCTTCAAGAAACTTAACATATCTGCTGATTATAGTCCTTTTTGTGATGGGATTATACAACTTGTATGCTTTTGATTGCTCACTATAACCCACAAAAATACATCTTTCTCCTTTATTATCTAATTTCTTCCTATTTTCATCAGTAACATGTGCATATGCAATACACACAAAGACTTTCAAATGAGAAACATTATGTTTCTTATTACTCCATGCTTCTTGTGGTACTTTATCTTTCACACTCTTTGTGGGGGAACAATTCAAAATATATACTGCATAAGCTACAACTTCATCCCAATGCTCATTTGGTAGATGTTTAGATTTCATCATGCTTCTTGCAATTTCCATTATTGACCTATTTTTCTTTCTGCAACACCATTTTGTTGTGGTGTATATCTAGTTGTAAGTTTCCTTTTAATCCCATTTGCTTTGCAAAAACTCAAGAAATCATTGGACACAAATTCTCCACCTCTATCTATTCTTAGAAATTTAATGTGGTACCCACTTTGCTTCTCAACCATGACTTTAAACTATTTAAAATTTTCAAAAGCTTCTGATTTGTGCTTCAAAACGTATACCCAAGTTTTCTTGGAGTAATCATCTATGAAAGTTACGAAATACAAGTTATTTCCAATAGAAGGTGTCTGCATATACCCACACAAATTTGAATGCTCAATTTGAAGTGGAGCTCTTGCTCTCTATGACTTGCCAACATGAAATAATTCCCTATGCTACTTACCAAGAATTCAACCTTCACAAACTTTGTTTGGTTGTTCAATCAATGTCAAACCATTCACCATGTTTTTCTTATGCAACAAATTTACACCCTTTAAGCTTAAATGACTAAATAGAAATTTCCATAACCAAGACTAATTTGAGAGGACAACTTTGAAATCAATAGACAAATAATTTTGCAACCTTAAAGGGAACATCTTGTTTTGTGTCATTTGAACTTTTGTAATTTGTGTTCCACGTGTATCAAGATTCTCACATGCATTATCTTCAAAATAGACTTTATATCCCTTTTGTAGTAGTTTCCCAATGCTAATTAGATTGTGTTTAAGATTAGGGACATAATACACATTTCGAATGTGTTTCTTTTCTCCTTGCTTAGTCTTAAAGTTTATGCTACCTTTACCCATTACAACCACTTTGTTATCATCTCCCAATTTTACTTATGACTGCACGAATTCATCTATGTTTGAAAACATATCCTTGTTTCCACTCATGTGGTTACTACAACCACTATCTAAAAACCATACTTCTTTTGAGATTTCTTGTGCACTATTACAAGTAATAAACAGTGAATCACTATTTTCAGAGTGATTTTCTCTTGAAAAAATTGCATTATGCCTATTCATATCAAACTGTTTCTTTATACACTCAGGTGCATAATGTCCAAATTTTTTATAATAATGGCATTGGATATGTATTTGTCATACCTTTTTCCTTGGCTGTGAACTTCATGAGAATGAGTACCACCTATGCCTCACCTGCTTGCAAAGAAATTAGAATTTTCTCTTTCTTCATGAGAGTTTTCTAGTCTACCACCTTCATTGTGGTTGCTAGTTCTTCCTCTTCCAAATCCTCTTGCACCTATAAGTGATTCTTCCTCCTCTCGTGCCTCTGCTGCTGCTAACTTGAACTTGTGTTTTGAATGCAATTTCCATGGAGGAACCAATTGATCTATTGAGTCTTTGCTCATGGGTTTGTAAAGACCCCATAATTCCATCAATAGAAACTTGAGAAAAATATTTTGATTCTTCAATAGCTACAACAATTGGTTCAAATCTAATAGGAAGAATTCTCAAAATATTTTCTACAACTTTTTGATCATCCAAAGTATCTCCATGAGCCTTTATTTGATTTACTATACTCAGTGCACGAGTGAAAAAATAATTTATTGTCTCAGAATTTTTCATTTGCAAATTTTCAAAATCTCTTCTAAGCATTTGCAATCTTACCAACTTGACTTTGCTAGTACCTTGATATGAGTTTTGTAGAGTGTCCCATGCATGATTGGACCTTGTAGCTGCTGCAACTCCTGGGAAAATTGATCATTCCATTGCTTGTTGTATTAAAAACAATGCCTTGGAATCCTTCTTCCTATTCTCCTTGAGAAGATCCTTTTGTGCTTGTGATAAAGCATTATATGTTGCTTGATCTGTAGGATTTGTAAAACCATTCTCAACCAAGTCCCATAATTCTTGTGAACAAAATAAAGTCTTCATCTTAATGCTCTAATATTCATAATTTTTTCCATTGAATTGTGGAATTTGGGGTTGAGTGAGACTACTACTACTCACATCCGCCATACTTCAATTAATTTGAACAAAATATAGCACTTTCAAAACACTTTCTCAATACAACTTGGCACAACTAATTGAAACCGAATAGAGCATTATACCAAAAATAATTTTCTTAGTCCTAATGACCCTTAATAAAATTATGATCAAATCATAGAACAAAAGTGGACCATTGGAAACAAACTTGCACGTATACGAATTAATTCTGCAACAATTATATCACCATTTGTACAACACATATCATGCTTTTACCTCTTTCCTTCACCATCAGCATTACCAAAAACAAATTATGGTCTTCCACAATTATGATGTTCCACAACGAGAGTTTGCACTTCCACAAGAAGCCTTTGCACTTTCACAACCAGGCTCTGATACCAGTTTGTAGGAGATGGATGCAAGAGAAAAAATAAAAGAAGAACTTGAAAATGCAACTAGATAAAAATATATGAGTTGTTGCTTGGAATTTTATTAAGAAGAAGAAGTTACACCCATAAGTCTGCCTTATGCAGCTCTGAAATGATCTATTGATAGCAAATTTTCCAAGCAAATTTCTACTATACCCTTGGTTGTTGGACGGTCGAGTTGAGGGGATGGACAGTTGGGTTAGTTGGCTGGACAAATGGATGGTTGGACGACTGGGAGATTGACGACGGGATGGTTATTGATTGGTTGCTGCTTGTCAAGCTTACGGATTCAACACATCCACCATGAGATGCAACAAATCGTCGGTGATGCAGATAATCCCTTGCTTCTCGTAGTTTTTGAATCATTTCTTGGCCTTCTTGAGGACGCCTTGATGGCTAGATATTGGGTGTACAACTTCAAACTCACTATACCAACATCTTCAACTCATTGAGCAATTTATTTAAATCAAGCTATGATACCAATTATTGGGAATTAATGAGCACATAAAACTGCATATAATAAGCAATCACAACAATAATCACAATCATAACAACATGAACACACACTTTACCCTAGAAAACCCATGAGGGGAAAAACTGTTGGAAAAACAGGATCACAGAGCAATAAAAATAAACAAGATGCAAACATAAATCACATAAACACAATACAAGAAAGACACCAATATAACGTGGTTCACCCAATCCGAGCTACATCCACGGAGAAATTTCCAACCCTTTTATTATTATACCATCCAAAAAATGAAGAGATAAAACCTACAGCACATCCGTTGCAACTTCCTCTTCACTCTCTCTCAGTTTCTCTTACACAATCACATAGATGTTTTCAATGCTACAATACATTACACAACCATATTACAATGTTTTATTTTTAAATGGAATTACTATGGGAAAATACTACGGGATACTCAATACCATGGGCTCGTAAACTGTTGGCCAACAAAACAACCCATACAATTTCTTTCGGGGGATTCACCCCCATATCCCCCAGCCAGGGGGTGTGGTCCCCATCAGACTCCCGTGGGGGGGCAATGCCCCCCCACACCCCCCGCTGGGATGAGTGTGCAGTCCACCTGCATATCATATAAAACCGGGGTACAAACACGACGGAAACAACAACATCTATGAATTAAGAAGATCAGGCTCTACAACCAGCAATCTCCCACTTGACGACTAATCACAACAACTCCACCACTGCTGCACTTTCTGGACTATACTCTGAACCTTGGATTTGGAAAATTTCTCATCTTCTCCTTCATTCTAGAAGGCCAATTGAAACCGAGAAGGAACTCAGTTTCTCTCCGGTTACTACCTCTATCAACATGTCTGCAGAATTATGACTAGTGTGTATCTTTTCCAGCTTCAGCAATTCATCTTCTAGAACAGACCGTATGAAATGGTACTTCATATGTATATGTTTAGTCTTATAATGGAAGGCTGAGTTCTTTGCAATATGAATGGAACATTGGATGTCACTATACAACCTCCTATCCTCTTGCTTCTTACACAATTCCTTCATGAACCTCTACAACCAAATCATCTATTTACTAGCCTCTGTAGCAGCAACATACTCTGCTTATGTTGTTGAAAGTGAAACAACCTTTTGGAGCTTCGAAATCCAACTTATTGTTGCTCCACCTACAGTAAACACATACCTTATGGTGCTCCTCCTGCTATCTTTATCACCTGCCATATCTACATCAACATATCTCTATAGAACAGTGGTTGAACCTCCAAAACATAATGCATGAGTGGTAGTACCTCTCAAATACCCGAGAATCGATTGCACTGCCTTCCAATGTTCTTTACCTGGATTTTTCATATACCTACTCACAACTCCCACTGCATGTGCAATATCTGGTCTTGTGCACACCATGGCATACATCAAGCTGCCAACTGCTAATGAATAGGGAACCCTGGACATGTAATATATCTCTTCATTTGTCTTGGGACACATATCCTTACTTAGTTTGAAATGGATGGCCAAAGGTGTACTGACTGGTTTTTCATTCTGCATTCTAAACCTCTCCAACACCTTTTTTATGTACTCACCCTGAGACAATGTCAGTTTGCGATTTTTCATGTCTCTTGTTATTCTCATACCAAGGATTTGCTTTGCAACACTCAAATCCTTCATTGCAAATGAATTAGCTAACTTCATTTTGAACACATTTATATCCTGCATGTTATACCCTGCAACAAGCATGTCATCCACATACAATAGCAAGATAATATATCTTCCATTATCTAGCCTTTTGAAATAAACACAGTGGTCATAATGACACCTACTATAACCTTGTTCTATCATAAACCTGTCAAATTTCAAATACCACTACCTTGGAGCTTGCTTCAATCCATACAAATTCTTCTTCAACCTGCATACTAAATTCTCCTTCCCTTTGACCTCATACCCTTGTGGCTTTTGCATATAAATATCTTCCTCCAAATCCCCATGGAGAAAGACTATTTTTACATCTAACTGTTCGAGATGCAAATATTCTACCACCACTAGACTTAAAATAGTCCTAATTGAAGTCATTTTAACAACAAGAGAAAATATTTCATCAAAATATATACCTTTCTTCTGTTCAAACCCCTTTACAACAAGTCTGGCCTTGTACCGCTTATTGCCTCCATCTTCTTCCTTCAACCTGTAAATCCATTTGTTCTGCAATGCTCTTTTACCTACAGGAAATTGAACCAAATCCCAAGTCTGATTTCTTACCAATGAGTCCATCTCCTCATTCATTCCTTGCTCCCACTTCTTTCTAGTTTCCACCTGCATTGCTTCTTCATAACATTATGGTTCAGCATAATCAATCATCAATAAATAATACATTGAAGGAGAGTATCGTTCAGGAGGTCTACTTAACCTGGTAGATCTTCTAACACTTGCAGGAGTTTGAGGTACCTGCTGCTTATCACGTCCCTGATCCCCTTAGCGTCCTTTAGATTGGTGGGGAAACAACCTTGAAACAACCTACTAATTTCTTTCTTCCAAAACTTATCTGCAACTATGCACTTTTTTCATAGCCGCAATATTTTTGGTCCACAATTCCGCAATCCGCAATCCGCAGGTCGGAAGTCGAAAGGGCAGAACGCTCAAATAACAGCATCGAATAAAATACGAATCTGATTTCCGCATTTCACAATGTGGGAGTCGGAAAGTCAGAACGCCCAATATACAACTTCGAATATCTACACCTCTGACTTCCGCACTCCGCATCCACGATGCAAGAGTCAAAAAGTCGGAACACCAATTCACCATTTCGCACGCCTGCGACTTCCGCACTCTGCATTCATGATGCAGGAGTCTGAAAGTCGGAGCACCAAACACACCATTTCGACGATTTATGCCTCTGAATTTCGCACTCCACATCCACGAAGTGGGAGTCGGAAATTCAGAGCACCAACACACCATTTTGACGATTTATGCCTCCGACGTCTGCACTCCGCATCCGCGATGCGGGATTTGGAAAGTCGGATCACCCACACACCATTTCGACGATTTACGCCTTCGACTTCCGCACTCCACATCCGCGATGCAGGATTCGGAAATTCGTAGCACCAAACACACTGCATCGAGAAAATGCGCCCCTGAATTACACATTCCGTAGTACAGGATTCAAGAGGTCGGAACGCGAAAATACCCAGCGTTTGAAGAAAATGCGCCCCCGACTTCCGCATTCTGCATTGCGGGTTCGGAAAGTCGAAAGCTAGCCATACCCATGTGACCACGAACTTCTAAGGATAATAACTTCTTCATCCTAAGTCTATTTTGGAAAAACCTGGTACCATTGGAAAGCTCTCGATGAGCCCTATGCAATTACATGATCCTATGCGGCATCCGATGACTCTGATCATGTCCTTCTTCCAACCCAAAATGTGGCCCCAGCTTCATCAAGGTCTCATCACCACTCTGCAAGGACTCTTATGCTCCTCAGTCATAGTCCTTCCCTTCATCTAATCCACAAGGGAAGCATGAACACCACAAGGGGGGTGTCTATCTCCTACCCAAATCCCTAATTGAACCTTCTGCACATCTAGGGACTCAACCAAACTTATCCCTATTCATCAATGAATAGACTTACATATAAATAAAACACATGGAAGCATAAAACAACTACATTAAACCTTAGTAACACACACTCAGAATGCATTTATCAGCATTTCATCATAGGCATAATAAGAACATCAAGTACAAGTATTCAGTTCCATTATCAGCTGGATCAATCCATGCATTCTGACATAAACAAACAATCATTCATGTATGTAATATTGGCATAATCAGAGGCAACGGGAAACACTTATATTTAATGGAAACCACCAAGAAACTGGCTATGGAAAGCAACGTTCCAACCCAACCATGCCCAGCCTGTATTATTTCAACACTCAGAGACCACCCTCGAGCTGGGGCTATGTATCCACTAAGGAGGAACTACCCAAGTTTACTCACAGCCTTGGTTTCACACCAACATTCATGCTAAGCCAACACACAATTGGGTTTATCAAGCATGCCAAGAGGCAAGGGAGGAGGAATCTAAGACAGTGAGATCAACCACAGAGCTACAAACATCTCCAACTCAGTCAACGGTCTTCACCAATTTTATCAATCGGTTCCAAGCTCTGTTATTTCTTCCGCTCTAACATCCACGCTTGGATCTCCTCAAGGTTACTGTCGAAAGGATCTGTCTCGCGTCTATGATTTCGGGCTATCAGATATGGGTTTCTCGATGGGTTCCTGGGAATCCAACACTCTCTAAATTGAACCAAGGTTCAAGTCTATGAATCCCCCAATGGATTTCACCTCCCACCCATATTTCTGAGCGGTCTTGGCTCTGCAAATCGTGGCTCCTTCCCCAAATCATGATTTCTGGTTCTCTTCCCTGCTAGGGCTGCGTCTCCCTTCCCCCAACTAAATCTTGAATGATTCCCAAGGCATGGGGATGATCGAAAACGTCCTTCCATGAGGTGCAGTGACTTATGGTTCAAGCAAACCAATCCCATACCATGCCTTACGGATTTCAGGGCTTCCCATACTCCATCAACCTCATGGACAATTTTCTGCAGTCATCCTTACACACACTTAAATGATAGCTAGGACAGTCAAAGGTGGTTTCCCAAGGTGACATATGGAAGCCTATGGTTCAATCCCACAACCCCCTCACCTCTCCCTAGTGGATACATAGTTCCCCTTCATTTAGTTGCATCCATAGCCAGCCCCTTAGTATTTTTATTACATGATATTTACATCATTTTACAATTTCCATGGATTAATAGCACATGGATCACACAATGTCAAATACTTGCCTCTCAAAGCTGAGCATTCACTAGATGGGCCTTGCCCTTGAGCTCCATGCTAGGAATCATACATCACATAATCACAATACATAAAAGCCAATATATCCTAAGGGTCAAAATGGGGGTATTAGAATTCCCTCCCCCTTAGAATAACACCGTCCTCGATGTTACAATACCTAGGAATATATACACATTGTTTACACATCAAAAATTCACAAAATGTTGCAGGTTTGTCCTGCATTTCATCTTTTACTTTGAGCTTCCAGGACCAAGTCCTTGGTTTCAACAGGCTGATCCTATTGGCTTTGACCTTCTAGCTCCACAACAGTCCCTTCCTTTTCTTTTTCCTCCATCTAATCCACAAGTCTGGAAACTTTGTGGCTACAATTCTTCTTGCTTTCCTTTGTTGGGAAGTTATAGAGGCAATGATTTCCTCCACATTCCCAACATTTCAGTTGTTACTTTTTATTTACCTGTTCCATTTCCCTTGAGTCTTCCAGCCTTGAGCGCTTCTTAATGGGATGATTTGGTGACTGCCCCTTCATTGACACGCTATCTTTTCCACTGCTGATAGCTTCCAGAATGCCCTTTACCTCATTTTGCAGACAAATAGAGTCCTGCAAAACCTTGTGGTTCATCTCATTCTGTTGCTTTTGTAGCTTGAGAATTTCCCCAGGATTTTCTTGGGTCTTGGCAATTGTTTGAAGAATATTTCCATCCAAGTCCAATAGATTTTGGTCTGCTGCCAAGATCAATATGCACAGTTGTCCACACTTTGTTTACTAGCAACACTTGTCTTGTAATGGCTGCAACCAATTGATTTAATTTTCACCTGTGAAATTCATCATTGTAATTCTTGTTAGCCCAGGCATAACATAAGCATTAATATCAGTCAATTAATTTCCCAATTGACATGGAAAGTTCATGCTTTATCCATGAGACTTCCACACATTTCATGCTTGTCTAACATACAAATGAACTCATTCATGTTCATCCTTTCACAGGTAATTAACTAATTCAACATTCACAATTTATTTCAAGCAAGATAAACATAATCAACTTTCAGCCATAACATGCATTCAACAATTTTCTCTTTCTAGGATGCATCAACCAAAAGGGAAAGGGAAGAGTAATATTTCCCCCCTCTTAATCTTGTTCCAATCCGAAGTCCCACCACAATTGTGGTTTCATGATCCTTTGTCTCTTTCACTTCAAATGTGAATGATTGACTTGCCTTTTCCTAGTTTTGGTGATGACACTTGGTGTCTAAGGTCTATCTAAGGATTCTCATCCAAGGAACCCTTACCCATGGTTGCCTACATAACCTTTGGCTGCTAGGACCTACACCAATCCACTATCACCATTTCCATTGCCACTCACACTGAGCTTGCTAGGACAATCACCTATCCAAATGCATCCTTAGGATGCCTTCAAGGTTCTTGCTTCCAGCAATACCTACACTCAAACATTGAGTCCATTCACATGTCAAGTTCATTTTCATAGGATTTATCTCTAACAAGAGTTGAAAAATCATAACAAAATCATATACACGCATATATCCACATTAAATAATCAAGAAGTTGTAAGATAACCAAATACTTATATGTATTGGATGTCTTCACATTATTCCACACACTCCTTCTTTGCTTTACAACCCTTGGATCACCTATGGATATAATAACGAATGTTTGGCCAGCACACAGGCTACTCCACAACATTCAATGCCCAACCAATGCATCGACTGGATTTACCAAGCGCTTAAGAAATGTTTTTCCAGCACACAGTACGCTCCACAACATTCAATGCTCAACTAGTGCACCTATTGGATTTACCAAGCATTTATGGTGCCAAACTAGTCCCATACCTGGTTTTCCCTCTCCATTTCCAAGCCAACACTTCCATCTGGCCAATGGAAGGAAACTACACCGTAACCATTTCCAAGTCAAGGGCTCTACTACGGAGCCATAGGTATCTCCACGCGTTCGATCCAGTCTCGGCACCTACTTCACTTTGCTTATTAGTCTGCAGCACCAAATGGCATGGTATACAATTGTAACATATTTCATAAAAAAAAATTCACTCTCTAATATTGAAACACTAGCAATGTGTCCATTCCTTTAGGGTGTAATCAATGTTGACAACCATTACACAACACAACGCCCGAAAGGTGTGAACCCATTTTCGATGTGAGTCATGCAGGCCCTAATCACACTCAAGTAGTCTAAAATAAAAACATGCTTTGTATATTAATTCTAATAGTTAGGCATGCATATTCTCAGCTAGGGTTACAAAACACTTATTGGTTTGCAGATGTATTTTATCTTCCTGCAATGTGTCCTCCTGACACACTTCTCAAACAGTCCACCAATCAATGACTTTAATCATCAAACTCAAATCTGAATTTGCAACTCTGTTCACTACAGAATTTTGGTTTAATTAACCATGAGGCCATCCTCATATTGTTTGGCTCTTGTACATGGTAGATTTCAATCTTTATGATGGACTTACCCACATTGCCATACCTAAGGCATTTCTACCTGTAATTTGAAATTTCAAACATCCAAGCACTTGGTGAGCATTCATGCATATAATGGTTCCATTGAAACATTCATAACAACCACTGAGGTGATCTCATAATTAAAATCAAACCATAATTCAAACACTATCAGCTGTTAGTATCTCAAATGCAATGAAATACAATTACTTTATATGCACTTTATTCACAATTAGATTCCAAGATACAGTCACATGGTCTATGCAATTCAACAAAATTTCCAATGCTTATTATTACACAATCATATCCATTCATGCAACTCTATCCTCCCAATAGATAACTCCGGTAGGACACCATACACAACTACCTTCTTCATGCAATTCTTCCCCATAGCATCTCATGAAAGGATCTTAGAATTTTCAACAATTCTACCATTTCATCTATTATCTAATTTCGATGAAATGTACACCATAGCCATGCATCCACACAATGCATATTAACATATATGTAACCACACATATGCATGCATAATCAACAAGATTTACATAATATTTGTTAATGTACATTTACTTAGTGTACCCAATGCACTACAGCAGTGATCTAAACATTCTTGTGCCTAAACAGGTTTCTTACCATGGTAAGCTCGACATCCTAGCCAATGCTTCAACACAATACCCAGCCATCTCCCCAATCACTTTGTTAACTAATTGGGTGCCTTCTTTCTCCACTCAAACAACACATCAGGAGTCCTCTCACTCCTTGGTTGTTGGCAAAGATATTTCATCCTAATTTAACACCAATAGGGAGTTCATGGGCTACTTGTTGAGCATTGCAGGCTTCACAACCCAACATCCTCATGGTTTGACACATGGCATGTTATTATTTCTTATGGATGCATTATAAATTTTAAACAGTCACATGGTATAATGCTCATTTCCTTTACTACTACAACCCTCACCATACCCTGTGGGATGTCATTCACATAAATGAATTCACTATTGCATGCATACCATTTTATGATGATTTAAAACATTATTGAAGGGATTCTTACCCATCCTTTCTCAACATTTATGCAATTAGTATAAATAAAACCTTACCTGCGTGGATGCCATCAAAATATCTGATGTTACCTGATCAATTGGATTCTTACCAAGGGATACACAATCCTTCCACCATCCTCTTGATCATGGGTTTGTGCTCTAGCCTTTCTTCATAAGGTTGTTGGTCACATGCCATATCATCGTCAACATCTTCATCCATGCTTATATTATCTTGGTCTTTGTGCTTTGGTTTCCAACAAACTTGGATATATTATGTTGACCATGGTATCTAGGATATCATCTTGGTAAAATGAAGAACCACCAAAAACAACACTTTCGTCATTTGTCAAAGCAAAGTGTAAGCAAGGCATCTCAAAAATATTTTCTCCATGTCTTTGTGCCACATTACAAGAATCAAAAGCATGCAACACAAGCTTTTCCTGTAATCCCTTTAGTGGGTGTGCATCCTTGTTAGGTGTGCATTCAAATTGAAATGAAATGTGCTCATTAACAACTTTTATCAATATGCAATACCATATGCAAGCACACATAAGGTTACATGCAACACGCATTATCTTCTTAATATGCCTACTATGCATACACATTTTAACTACCTAATCTCTTGCATTTTTAACATTCCTATGCCATAATTTCATATATATATATATATAACTCAAAGAATATAATTATATCAACAAGAGAAGAGTTGAGGAAATCTCCCTTTCCAATCCCTCATCATAGCATGGAATTCCTATTCCACATCATCGCTGGTCCAATTCCTGGCATCTCTCTTAAGCACACAAGGGATCATTAGCTATGATTTTCCCACCAAGTAGCAATTCAAGACATATACACATGCATGACATTTACACTTTCTACTTTGCCAGCATGCAATTCTTATGCTATAAACAGAGATAGTTTAAGGTGATATATTTCCCTCTTTATCAACATTGCAATCTGTTCAATTCCAAATCCATATGGAGTCCTTCAAGGTACATTGTATGCCCTTGCACCTCATTCAGATTTTGGTTACCTGCCTATAACTCATATTTTGTCCCAAGCAGCCCCCAGTGTTGCAACCTTGGGCTCGGATACCATTATGTCACGTCCCCGATCCCCTCAGTGTCCTTTAGAGTGATGGGGGAACAACCTTGAAACAACCTACTAATTTTTTTCTTCCAAGACTTATCCGCAACTATGCACTTTTTTCACAGCCGCAATATCTTTGGTCCGCAATTCCTCAATCTGCGATCCGCAGGTCTGAATTCAGAAGGGAAGAACTCTCAAATCACAATGTCGAATAAAATACGAATCTAACTTCCGCATTCCGCAGTGCAGGAGTCGGAAAGTCGGAATGCCCAATATACAACTTCTAATATTTACACCTCTGACTTTCACACTCCGCATCCGCGATGCGGGAGTCGAAAAGTCGGAACACTAATTCACCATTTCAATGATTTACGCCTTCGACTTCCGCACTCCACATCCGCAATGCGGGAGTCGAAAATTCGGAGCACCAAACACACCATTCTGACGATTTACGCCTCTGACTTCCGCACTTCACATCCATGATGCGGGAGTCAAAAATTCGGAGCACCAACACACCATTTTGACGATGTACGCCTTCGACTTCCGCACTCCGCATCCGCGATGCGGGAGTCAGAAAGTTGGAGCACCAAAAACACTGCGTCGAGAAAATGCACCCCGACTTCTGCATTCCGCAGTGTGGGAGTCGGGAGGTCGGAATGCCAAAATAGCCAGCGTTTGAAAAAAATATGCCCCGACTTCTACATTCTGCACTGCGGGTTCGGAAAGTCGAAAGCTAGCCACACCCCTGTGACCACCAACTTCCAAGGCTGATAACTTCTTCATCCTAAGTCCATTTTGGACAAACCCGGTACCGTTGGAAAGCTCTCGGCGATCCCTATGAAACTGCATCATCCTATTTCGCATTTGATGACTCTTATATTGTCCTTCTTCCAACCCAAAATGTTTCCCTAACTTCATCAAGGCCTCATCACCACTCTACAAGGACTCTTATGCTCATCAATCATGGTCCTTCCCTTCATCTGATCCATAGGGGAAGCATGAACACCACAAGGGGGTGTCTATCTCCTCCCCAAATACCTAACTGAACCTTCTGCACATCCATGGACTCAACCAAACTTATCTCTATTCATCAATGAACATACTTACATATAAATAAAACATATGGAGGCATAACACAGTTGCATTAAACCTTAGTAACACACACTCAAAATGCATTTATAAACATTTCATCATAGGCATAATAAGAACATCGAGTACAGGTATTCAGTTCCATTATCAGTTGGATCAATACATGCATCCTGACATAAACAAACAATCATTCATGTATATAAAATTGGCATAATCAGAGGCAACATGAAACACTTATCTTTAATGGAAACCACCAAGCAATTGGCTATGGACTGCAACGTTCCAACCCAACCATAGGTCTCTGCCTAACCTGTATTATTTCAACACTCAGAGACCACCCCCGAGATGGGGCTACGTATCCACTAAGGAGGAACTACCCAGGTTTACTCACATCCTTGGTTTCACACCAACAATCATGCTAAGACAACACACAGTTGGGTTTATCAAGCATGCCAAGAGGCAATGGAGGAGGAAGCTAAGACAGTGATCTCAACCACAGAGCTACAGACATCTCCAAATCACTCAAACAGTCTTCGTCGGGTTTATCAAGCAGTTCCAACCTTTGTTCTTTCTTCTGCTCTTCCATCCACGCTTGGATTTCCTCAGGGTTACTGCCAAAAGGCTTTGTCCTACGTCTGCGATTTCGAGCTATCAGATCTAGGTTTCTCTATGGGTTCCTCGGAATCCAAAACTCTCTAAATTGCACCAAGGTTCGGGTCTATGGATCCCCCAATGAATTTCACCTCCAACCTAGATTTATGGGAGGTCTTGGCTCTGCAAATCGTGGCTCCTCCCAAATCGTGATTTTCGGTTCTCTTCCCTGCTAGGGATGTGTCTCCCTTCCCCCAACTGAAGCTTGAATGATTCAGGGATTCCCATACTCCATCAACCTTCTAATAGATCCTTCTAATAAATATATTTCTGCATTGCATCTTCCATAAATGGTAGTTTTGGCCATTAAATTTCTCGACCTTAAATTTTTCTTCTTCCTCCATTGCTCCTACTCAAACTAGGAACCCTTCTTTCCTGAGAGTTTATATGTCAAATATACCTTTAACTCTGATACCAATTGTTAGAAAAACAGGATCCCAGAGCAATACCAATAAACAATATGCAAATATAAATCACATAAACACAATACAAGAGAGACACCAATATAACGTCGCTCACCCAATTTGGGCTACGTCCACGGAGAAATTGTTAGTCCTTTTATTATTATACCATCCAAAAAATGAAGAGATACAACCTGCAACACATCTGTTGCAACTTTCTCTTCACTCTCTCTTAGTCTCTCTTACACAATCACAAATATATTTTCAATGCTACAATACATTACACAGCCATATTACAATGTTTTCCTTTTAAAGGGAATTACCATGGGAAAATATTATGGGGTACTCAATCCCATGGACCCGTAAACTGTTGGCCAACAAAAAACCCATAAAATTTCTTTTGGGGGATTTTCCCCCGAACCCCCACTGGCGGCCCGCTAGCCCCCGGATCCCCCAGCCAAGGGGGATGGTCCCCCTCAGACACCCATGGGGGGGTGTTTCCCCCCCACACCCACCCACTAGGATGAGTGTACAGTACACCTGCATATCATATAAAACTAGGGTATAAACACGGTTGAAACGATAATATCTCTGAATCAAGAAGATCAGTGTCATGTCCCAAAAATTTGCATTAGGTCACAATGGCCTAAGACCCTTAGCCATAGTCATGATAGTTTGTCAAATTGATGCTAAGGGTCAAATAATTGCCAAGCACGATGTCCAAGTTGGTAATAATGAAAAATTATATCCAAATGGGCAAGGTGGGTCACATCAAGATAAAATTCTCAAGTATTGGGTTGTAATATTTTCCATCCAAATGAACTATCATGGAGGAAAATTACTAGTTCCCTAGGTTAGGGGTGGAAGCATTAAAAATTGGAGTAAAGGAGCTACAAGACCCAAAATGACCTTAGAATTACAAATCCACATTAAATGGTTCAATTAAATAATAATACAAAGAAAATAAGGTGGCATTTGATCACGAGGGCACATAAGAGGTTGTGGGACCCACATGTTGCAAGATTCCTCACTACACTTGGCATGAATCTCTCACCAATTCGAGTTCAGAATGAAGGGTAACATACTTGGGGGAGTTTAAGAGGTATTATTCATGGAATGAGTCATGTAAGGTCAAATTCAAGTGGAAAAATAACTCCCATGGAAGAGGAAGAGGCATCTTAGACGAATTGTGACACTTGGAGGTAGATTCCCCAAATCCTATGACAACAATGATGAAGATTCTGTGACACCTATGACAAAGTTCAGACCTGATTGTTGACATATGACATATATGACATTTCAAGGCTAAAAATAGACTCCAAGAGGGTGCATAAGCGAGTTATGCAAGCCAAGAATTTTCCCCATTCGAATTGAGGAAAGATGGAGACTAGGAATTGTTGGACAAGTGGCACACATTGGAATCTCTTCCCAACTTGAGTTGGCATTAGGATTTTGGAAGGAATTCAAACCATGAAGGACTTGAGAAGTTTATAAAAGAGAAGAACAAAGAAGGAAATGAGCTTTTGACCATTTTTTATTTGCATCTTTGCAATTTGGAGAGGTTCTGGCTTGTCCATGCTAGTGGAGTGTTTACTCTACTTGTCTTAGTACCAATTTTGAGGGTTAAAGATTCCCATCCTAATTGGAAATTGGAGAGGCCATTCAGACCTTTCATTTGTAGCTACAATGGATTTATTTGTTGCAAGTTTAAGCTACAAGGAAGCTTGTGATTCTTTCTTCTTCAACGTGTTCCCATCTATATCTTACATTTCTCTGCATATTTTGGCTCTTGGAGGAAGGGCACACTTGGTGAGATGTTGATCTCTTTGTGAGAGTCCAATATACTCCATTTATTTTTAATATGATATATATACTCTTTATTTAATGCTCAGAATACTCTTAGGTCGAAATACCGAGTGAAACTATGTAAAAATACCGAACAATGCATAAATGGTGCCATTTTCCCTATATCTTGTTGTGAGAGCTTGAAATTGATTTATTTATATTTGTACCAGTTCATATATGTGATTTTTATGATGTATGGAGAGTCATTAATGTCCTGAAGAAGTTTCATATACATTACATAAGACTGTGGAACATAAATCACGAATTTCATAGCAAGTGGTGAAGTTTCCTATCATTTGCCCCTATGTGAAGACATGTCCACAAACCTCTGATTTATGGGAGTTGCACCAGCCCTTAGAAACTGATTAATGATGTATTTGGGTGCCCATTGAAGTCCTTTAACTAATCAATGTCTATGTTCTGAAATTTGGGAGATTCGTACTGCATTTGGGAAGCCATTAGCGACCTCTACCCTTGGGGGTTTGAACCTCGAATTTACTAGTAAATTTCCCTATTTTCTCCTGAAATTAAATGAATGTTGCAGAAGTATTTTGAGAGTTTCAAAGGATACATAAGCTTCATTTTTATGTCTCAATACCCTTCAAACACTCTCAGTCCCAATTCGAAATCCTTAGGAGTCTTTTGTGTTAGGATATCTCATCATTCAATTAAGTACTTTGCATGCATCCGCATACAGCCCAGTCACCAATTTGATGCCTCTAGCACCTTATCCCCAGTTTTCCAGCACCCAGGAGCTTCTTTCCATACATTTTTATCCCTCCTAGTCTGGAAGGCGCCCACTTCTCACATACCACTTGAGAAAGGCGCCCTTCGTCACCTACCACTCAGTTCACTTCAATTAGTTAGTTTTCTTTCCTTGATTTAAGGCTAGATTGAATTCTAACTGCTTATATCACTCTGTTGGACCTCCAGTGAGACTAGACTGCCTATTTTGACTCCAGTTAGCTCCTCATGCGCCCTCGACTGAGCCTCCTTCATTCAGTTAGTGCCTACATGTGCCAGTTACACCTACCACTCTCAGTTAGACTCAGTTTGACACTTGGTTGACTGTTACTTGTGCATTGATGACTTCACTGATCTGATGATGAGGACTCCTAGTTGGATCCAAGCTACACCATGCAGTGTATTCGAATGACCTCCTTGGTTAATTCGAATTGCTCGGTCATTGTTACTGTATTGTATTGTATTCTACCATTCTAATTTAAATAGAGCACTGCTGCAAGCCTTTTGCACAGTTTACACTTATTTTATGAGTTTCATCTTGTAATTAATTTACTTGTTCAATTAGATATGTTGTGATTTAATTTCACATGGTATCAAAGCCATGGCAGGGACAAGAATTCTTTTCTGCAAGTGTTCTACTTGAAGATTGAGTGAAGAGCTCACAAAAATATTTTAGCAACGGCATGCAAAATCTCATGTGCATTCGTTCATGTGCATGCAAGACTGAAATTTCTCTCCAATCCACTCCAGAAGCCGTGAGTTTTCCACAGAATTCCTAGATATAGATCATTGGATCATCAAGATTGCTTGATCTCCTATGCCAGGTGTGATGCAACTCTAAAATGGGTGGATTGTTCGACCTTATTGTTCTTGTTTTCTTGTGATTTGCAGGTTTTATAACTCCTCCATTAACATTCGCTATCATTGGAATGGATTCTTCTTATTCAAAGATTCTCACTCCCTTCAATTATTTTGAATGGAAGAATGACATGGAGATTATGTTGCACTCAAAAGGGTACTACAGAGTCACCATGGGCCTCAAAGTTGAGCCAAATACACTCATTGAAAAATCCAAGCACTTCAACAAATTGGATGAAGCAGATGGTCTTCTTTGCCTCAATATTTCCAAGGATATTCACTTTCACCTCAGTGGATTGACTACTCCAAAGGCAGTATGGGAGCAACTCGAAAATATTTTTGGAAAGCAAGATGAGATGCGATCTTTTCAATTGGAAAATGAATTGATTGCCTTGAATCCTGAAAATTTCGAGACCATCAATGATTTCTTCACCAAATTCAAACACTTGGTATTGCTATTGAAGCAAAGTGGAGTTGTAAAGGAAGATAAACAGTTGATTCTTTCTATTCTCTCAAAACTTGGTAAAGATTATTCGGTATTTGTCTCTACATTCAATTCCGGAAAGCTCACAATTATGAATTGGAAAATGCCTACCTTGAGTGCCTTCATTGAATCCGTGACGAAGGAGCATGATAAACTCATTCAAATGGGGACCATATGTTCCAAAGAACAAGCATTATTTGTTGGAGGATCCAAAGCTACGAAGGAAAAGGGAAGCAAAAGAAAGAGAAGCCAAAGTTTGATCATTCCAAGCAAAGAGAGAAGACAAGGCAAGCGGATGAGCCATCCGGTTCAAGAAACAAACAAAAAGGGAAAGAGGGCAAAGAGAAATCTAAATATTCTTATTGTAGCAAGGGCTATCATTCTGAAAGATCATGCATGAAGAGGACCATAGATCAGATGGCCCTTCTCTTGGAGAAAAACAACATAACCCTTCCCGATGGTGCAAGGAAGAAGGACAAAAATGATCATCCCGAAAGAAGTCATGCACTCATGGCAACTGTTTCGAATTCCTCCTCTCTACTCATTGATTATGGAGCTTCAAACCACATGGCTGCAAATAAATATTCTCCATCATAGTTTGATCCAAATAACACCATCTCCATCCACATGGGAGATGACTCTTAGATCTCTTCAAAGGGAAAAGGAACCATTCATTTAGAGCATGGCAGTTTTCACAATGTTCTCTATGTTCCTTCGTTAGCTTCGAATCTTCTTTTTGTTTATCAGATGACACACACTGGTTCAGCAAAGAAAGTTGTATTCTGCCCTAACAAAGTTGAAATTGCTGATATTCAAAGTGGAAGAATTATTGCGGTCGGAAAATCAAATCATGCTTCAAAAGCATATACTTTGAATCCCTCGAATTTTTTATAAATCTATTCAACCCAACATGCAGCAAATTCTCTCAGCAACAACATCAGCTTTTAGTAATTCTTTCATCCTATTTATTAGTGATAAGCTTTCCCAAAATGAGAAGTAAGGCACTGTAACATTCATTAGTAGTTCAATGTAATAATCCTTCTCAAAATGAGATGGAAGGTTTTTAATTACCCATTCATAGCACTACAAAGGTGGTCTTCTCAGACTACGAGAAACTGAAAATGATAAAAGCCAATTAGGCCTGCATGTACTTTGCCGATTTGGTTAAAAACCACGGCTCCTTTTTTTTTAATATTCAATATACATTTTTGTTATAAAAAAAATAATAATAATGACAACAAATACATTTCACCTTGATCTGCTCAAGCACCTCTTGAAACCTGATCTGGATCCTTTGCTCCTCCCTTCTACCAAAATTCCTCCAGCATGACTTTGCAAAAATGAGTGTTCCCCTCCTTTCATGGGTTTCCCTTTGTATTTATGACAAAGTTGGGAGAGTAGTTTCGAGAGAGGGTTAGTTAGGATAGGTAGGGAAGTTAGGGAACCAACTCCAACTGCTTATATTTCGAATTTCTTTTTATCTTTCGTGATTTTTTAGGAACACGTGGGTGAAGAGTGCACAACTCGCATGTTAAGTGTGAGAATACTTAAGGAAACATGCGTTTGCAACTTTTAGGAAAACACGTGAGTGGTAAAGGGACCACAAGCGGATAACTCGCAAGTTGCTTAGTCTTCAAAAGTGTGTATGTCCTAAACCCAATACACAAAAAAGATGTAAACTGGAGAAATAGGAAATGACAAGGATACAAACATCAATAGCAAATCCAGGGTCTTCCATCCATTGTGTCCTTTTGTGTGAGCGTAAATTCAGTATCGTCACAGACGGAGAAATGTCGATTTGATGGATAACAATATTACTTATTGCTTATTAGTCAAGTACTTTTATCAACAGAGATCCCATTTCTTACACAAAACATATTTCATATTTGTTATAGAATATCAAAACCTTACCTCCACATGTTGGAATTTGAGGGCCTTTCAAACAGATATTTTGCCATTAAATATGATTAAAAATTTGTCACCTCTAATTCATAAAGGATAGCTTAACTATTTAAATCTATTTTTAATAGGTATAAATACTTCAAATATTTTGTCATCATATATGATTAAAAATTTGTCACTTGTAACTCATAAAGGATAGCTTAACTATTTAAAGTTATTTTGGTTAGGCAAGAAAACTTCTAAAAATCATATATAATACATTAAAATTTGTGCTATTTTTTCATTGGAAATTTAAAAAAAATCTGTAAAATTAATGATTTTTCAATATATTGTTTAAGAAAACAAATATGATTAAAAATGTGTCACCTCTAATTCATAAAGGATAACGTAACTATTTAAATCTATTTTTGACGAGTACAAATACTTAAATATTTTGTCATTATATATGATTAAAAATTTGTCACTTGTAACTCATAAAGGCTTAACTATTTAAAGTTATTTTGGATAGGCAAGAAAACTTTTGAAAGTCTTATATAGGCTTAACTATTTAAAGTTATTTTGGATAGGCAAGAAAACTTTTGAAAGTCTTATATAATACATTATAATTTGTGCTATTTTTTCATTGAAAATTTAAAAAATCTGTAAGATTAATGATTTTTCAACGTATTGTTTAAAAAACATACAAGATTGATTAACGATTTTTAATATATTTTTTTATAGAAATCATAAAAAAACTACAGAATTGTCATTTTTCTAAGCTTGATTTTATATTCATTATAATTTTTCGCAATAAACATTTACAACTTTCAATGTCATTTTGTTAAAGATGATCGTTTGCTATTCAATAATAGCTAAAGCAATTGAACCACCTAAAGAGAGTCTAAATTTGACATACATAGTGGACTATACATGGTTGAATGTGCAAAGGAATGAGACTCTAGAACATCCATATGAAAGGATGTAAGAATTGAACATTGAATCCTTCTTTTTTCTAAAGCAACATTTAATGGATTTGTTTGGGAGTTGGAACATAATGGGTCACTGGAATTTAAATAGTTGTATGTAATAGTTTGTTAAAATACACTTTCATTTATATTTAATTTCTTTAAATTAAATTTTTTAATGATTTTTTTTTATGAATTGCATGTTATAATTTTTATGGAAAACACTTATTCCATGATTATTTTTCAAACATAGTATGACATAATATGTATGATTATCTTTTATGCATTGCATGTTATCATTTTTATGGAAAACATTCTGATTCAATGATTATTATTATTTCTCAGACATAATATAAATGTATAATTTTAGACTTCATTGTTTAAATGTATAATTTTAGACAACTTATTAAAATTGATAATATAAAAGGTATTATGATTGATAATATAAAAAATCAATGTAAAAAAAATAAAACTTTAAAAGAAAAAGAAAAAGAAAAAATTCCTAACAATGAAGCCTTGCCTCGAGTTAACACATATTAAGAAATTTAGTATTTTTGTCAAGCCGACCATATTTTTAATGGTATTGACCATGACCTCCATAGTTTATATGTTATATATAATTTTCGACCCCAATTTTCATTGTTTTTGTCAGAACAAATCATATTTATTACAAAGTGTTTTGTGACCGGTAATATAAAGGGTTTTTCTGCAAGACTAATTGTTCCAAAGTACAATTTTGTTGAAAACGTGAATACAGTAAAAGACAAATACCAACACACTAGGGGAGAGACTCCTATTGTTGTGCGGGAACCAGTAGTGACCATCGTTCCCGCCACATCAACCACTCTAATATTGAACATTTCCAGCTTAATTAAAATTCGTAAAACAACATATTTATGCATAAATAGATATTATATTAAGTCCAAAAAACATTTAATAACTAATTAGAACCCCAACCGTATATAGTCCATTTAATGCCAACATTACAAACCATCAAGTCCAATTGAGAACAAACTTTGTCTTGCCATTAATGAATAATCTAACATCAAAAAAGCCTATCATGCTTAATCTACTAAGTACACCCCGGGCATCACATCAGCCCTCATGAACCACAACTGGAGAAGCAACAATCAAACAGCAGGATTCAATGTTCCATCACCCATTACCACCTGCACACTGCAAGAGGAATTAGGGTCAGCATCTGGTCCAGAATTAATCAACAACTCACACATGCAACCTCAATAAATGACACCCACCCACTGAAAAATCAAATCATTCATTAAAATTCATGAAATCAAAAGGAACAGCAAAACTCTATGAAGGCCCAAAATCAAATCATCCATTAAACTCTTAAATCAGCAAAACAGAATTCGCTGCCCAAAATAAAATCAAGCATTAAACTCAACCAAAGCACATGGATCAACAAAAACAGGCATTAATCGAATTCCCAGCTGCCCAAAATCAAATCATCCATTACACTCACTAAGAGCACATGGATCATGCAACCAGAAATCTCCAGCCATTGGATCGGTGCCAAATCAATCCCAGCCTCCCATTCCCAAAATTAACCTTGCAATCCATGTCAATTCCCCTAAACAATCATTTTCAACATAAAAAAAACTATAAACCAACCTATTTGCACACAATTGAATCCATTTGCATTCCTTGGGTTCATCTATCATTCAAGCAGTGTGTTTATCACAAGTCATCCAGGACTAAACCATCCATCAACATCCCAACAGTGTATGCACAGTGTTTCAGGTATTCACAGTCTCCTTGCATAACAGATCAGATTTCCTTTACAATCAGATTTAAATTTTTCATGTCATTTGCACAGTATTTCAGGTATTCATTCCTTGGATTCATCTATCATTCAAGTAGTGCGTTTATCACAAGTCAGCCAGGACTCAACCATTCATAACAGCCCAAACAGTGTGTGCACAGTGTTTCAGGTATTCACAATCTCCTTACATAGCAAATCATATTTCCTTTACAATCAGATTTAAATTTTTAATGTCATTTACATAGTGTTTCAGGTATTCACAGTCTCGTAATATAATGTCATTTGTTATTGAAATTATGATAAGTTATTATTGGATTTTAGTGACCATTTATTCTAGGTTGTATTAACTATTTTCAGAGATCTAAATCCACTCTTTTAGAATCTAAAAAAACTATTCGTGAACGTGATCCATTGTCTCAAATCCACTAATGGGATGAAACATTGTGCACACACTGATCAATTGTATCAAAACACTATTCCTGATCAACCAAGACTCAAACATCCATCAGCACCCCATCAGTTTATGCGGTGTTTCAGGTATTGACAGTCCATTCCAATCACATATCCATTCTATTAACTAGTTTAGCCTATACCACTCACAGGTTGACCATTGCAGAAGGATATATAATACTCGAAGGTTAATTGAATGGATATAATACCCTATTAAATGTTACATGTGTGGATTGTGTAGATTCTCGTAGCCATGCCAAGAGTCAATATTGCACCTCGTACAAGGAAGTCAAGGAAGCGAGGTACCCGGGGTACCCAGCTACAATGCACATCATCGGATGAGGAAAGGACCGATGTTTCAAATGACAACATTGCTACAACAAATTCTAAGAATGTTCCTGTGGAAGAGGTAGATGATGTGGTTCCACCATCAACGACAATGCCATCACCACCCACAGTGCCAACATCCCCCATATTGCCACCATCTTCCTCAGTGCAAGGTGCCATTTCAACGAAGAAAATCAGTGCAATTAGAGGATGGACAAAAGAAGACATGTTGGTTGCAATTGATGATGTCGAATTCAAGGGGTTTTTAGTTAGAGCAGCGTCCAAAAAATATGGGATTGCACACACGTCAATCCATTACTGGATAAATGGCCTGACCCATACCAAGAGGAGAGATCCTCTTACAGTCATGATTGAACAAGAGGAGGATGAGGTGGTGGTGTGGTGTAAGGAAATGGCTGAATTGGGACATGGGCTAGAGTTGATACAACTAAAATCAATTGTTGCTCAAATCTGTCAGGGGAGGCCAAACCCATTCAAAGATGGGTTTCCAGGTCAGTCATGGTGGGATGATTTCAAAAAAAGGCATCCATAGCTAGTGCTACGAACTGCCGAGGGCCTGGATAGAGACATGGCATTGAATCTACGCCCCACAGTTGTGTCCAAGTTCTATGACACTCTTTCTTCTGCATATGAGAAACACTCTTACGCTCCATACCATATTTGGAACTGCGACGAGACAGGGTTACAGGAAGGAAGGAATTGTGGGATGTGGGTCATTGCAAAGAGAGGGAGCAGGAATGTGCCAAATATTCTTCCCAAGAGCAGGGAGTGGATTACCATTCTATCGTGTGTGAATGCAATTAGTATGGCAATCCCAAGGCTTTATTTGATCAAGGGCAAAACTCGGCTACAAAACTATATCCAAAACTGTGAACCTGGGGCGTGCATGGCTGCACATCCCCGTGCATGGATGACTAAAGAACTTTTCCTGAATTGGCTTTGCCACTTTGTAGCATCCGTACCAGGCGGTGTCTCACCTGAAAACATACACCTGTTGGTTTTAGATGGCCATGGCATTCACATTGTTGTGCAAACCATCGAGGAGGCAAACAAGTTGGGCATTGACCTGTTAACACTTCCTGCTCACACCACTCACAGGTTGCAGCCCCTGGATGTGAGTGTGTTTGGGCCTTTCAAAGCTTATTTCAGGTCGGAACATGTTGCATAGATGGAAAAGAACCCAGGGGTAGAGGTAAAGAGGTTTGAGTTAGCTGAGCTTGCAAGCAAATCTTTCAAAAGGGCTATCACATCCTCCAATATCAAGGTTGGCTTTAGGCGAACAGGTATCTGGCCATTGAATTATGATGCTCTTATGCATGACACCGAGTGTAGCCAAGCATTTCATGTGGATGGCCAAGAAGCTGTGGCTGGCGAAGATGGTGAGGATGTCGAAAAGAAATTGGATGGGCAGCAAGAGGCAAATGTTGTGGACAACATCATGTCCCTTTCTCAAGGAAACTGCCAAGGAGTTGGTGCTTCTGATGATGATGAACAGGTCTGCGCTACACAATTCGATAACGAAGCAGCAGAAGCTAACATGGGACTAGGTGGTCCAACCGGCACACAGGTGGATTCTATGGCACATATAAATGTGGTCGATGGTTGTCGCAGTCCAAGCAGCAACAATGACACATTGATAGTGCCAACCCAAGTATCCCAACCATCATGGATGGCAGAGGCCATGATGAACTTGAATAGACACATTGGTGGTTCCACCAACGATGAAAGCATGAACATGCCTTCGCAGCCATATGAGATTGCCCATTTTTATGTTGATGGTGGGTTGATAGAAGAACCTAACATAGACAATCAGGATGCAGCTGAAGAATATACTGCAGCAGAAGAACCTCTCATAGCAGAAGAACCATTGCCAGGGAACACACCAAGGCTTGGCCAATTCCTAAAGTTTACAATGGAGAGAGTGTCAACGCAAGGCAAGGATAGACAGACATTCTCCGATTGGACCGAAGTTCACAACTACTCACTTCAGAAGAGTACATAAGCCTCTTCGTTGAATCTGAAAAAAAAAAAGAAACATGCTTTGCAGGAATTAAAGCAAAGGAAGAAAGATCTTGCAAAGGAAAAGAAGGAAGGAAGGAAGGATGATTGCAGCCGGACATCGGGCACAGGAAAGGATTGCTAGAGAGGCTAATCGACAAGAAAAAGAACACCAGAAGTAGTTGGCAAGGCAAGCAAAGGATACAAGGAAGGTGCAACAGATGAACCAAAATTATGCAAGAGAAATGGAGGAAAGGAATGTGATGGTTGATACTACAAGAACAACCAATGAAAGGAACATGATGGAAAGATCATTAGAAGCATTTGAAAACAGTGCACGATCCTACCAAGATCTCATTAACATTCAGATACCCCGCTATAATCAGGCAGGGGTACAACCCCCATCTATTCTACTAGTGCAGAGGCCCATTCTATGTTATCTTATCCAACACCAACAATTATTCCAGGGGTCCCAAGCACAAGTCAGGCCTATGGATTTTCATTCCTCCTTGGTTGCAAGGAGTAAATTGGCCTCAATCTGTTTCCACCAACCCCACCCATCCTAATCAAACATGCTCAGTAAGGTCACCCTACTTGTCTCAAACTGGAAACCCGACAAGAAATGATGAGGGAGGTGTCGAACCTCTTGAAGAATAGGATATCCAATGTATAGGCTAACCAAATGCTATTTTGTTTTCAAGGCATTTTCTTTTTTTGCATCTTCAATCAAGCATGATGAGGGCTTGATATAACCTAAAACCTAGGTGATAGTTTTCACACAGACTGCAAATCCTAGGCATTGACATTTACTACAAATAGAGGCATTGTATTTGTATTTCAGTACTATTAATACAAAGTGCAGTTGTCTTATTATAAATGAGCAGTTTTTATTTATTTATGTTTGTTTCCATTCTATGAATGTTGACCATTCCTTCCTGCATACAAAACACAACAGCTACAAAATCACAAGAACATATTAAGGAAGCTAACAGCACAACCACCTAATAAAAGTAACCATAACACTCACTCTAAAAAAAACATAAATCGTTATGCATCGTATCTCTCTCACCTGCATTTTTAGTTTGTTTCATAGTGTCAGTTTTGATGGCTTGAGTTTACAGTTTTAAGTCACAATTTGCTTGCTACCCTCTTTTATTTTAATTCTATGGATAGCAATAGGTATCAGGTCATTTGCAACTTTGCTCTTACATGCACAAACCAATCAAACAACACTTTTAAGTACCATATCTAATTTCCACTTAAACTCAAATCCAAAAACAAATGAACATGCACAAACTAGCCAACCAACAGTCTTAAGTACCATCTGTAATTTCCACTTAAACTGAAATCAATAAACAAATTAACATGCACAAACTAGCCAAACAACAGTCTTAAGTAGCATCTCTAATTTCCACTTAAACTCAAATCCATAAACAAATGAACATGCACAAACTAGCCATAAGTACACATCTCAAATTTCCACTTAAACTCAATTCCATAATTAATATTGAGAAAAATTCACTCCATTAATTGTATCAAATGCTTATACTTCGTCAAATGCTTAAACTGTCAAAGTTTCTGCATCAGTGCACTACATAAGTACATATCCACATCATTTTCTTCTTTTCCAGCGTCACACATTAATATAAAGATGAATATCAAGTTCTAAAACCTACAGCTGCAAAATTACCAAAATCATAACCAAAATCTTATTACAATATTGCATATCCAAAATAATCTACAGTAAGCATATCTAGAATTCAACTAGCATTCAATCAACAAACATTCACACTAAATTTCATATCCACAACATTTTCACATCCACGAGGGGCCATGCCAAATTTCATATCCACGTCATTTTCTTCTTTTGCAACTTCAAACACTAATATAAAGATGAATATCAAGTTCTAAAACCTACTGCTGCAAAATTACCAAAATCTTATTACAATATTGCTCCCAATTACCCATGGTGCAATAATCTAGGCTAGGTTTACCAATATTGCTCCCAATTACCAATAATCTACAGTGAGCATATCCAGAATTCAACCAACAAACATTCACAATAAATTTCATATCCACATCATTCAGAAACCTACTGCTACAAAATGACCAAAATTACCAAAATCAGTTTCATATACACTGAAAGCAACCAGCATTCATTCTTCCACCCAATATCGGATACCATGCCAAAATCCAAAACCCCTCAACCACCACATTTACCAACTAATAACCGCACATGCCTTAAAAAAGCCAAATATAAGCTGCAGAAAAACAGAGAATCTCATACGAGACCCTCCACTGCCAACCCTAAACAAAAAATATGTTAACAAATGTATAATTACCCAAAGACAAATAGGTGGAAGCCAATTCAGGAAAAGCTTTTGATTCAGGTTTTTCGGACCTTATCCCAAGTTACAATCACGCACGCATAGCCAAAACCGTGACAATGTCAAGCATAAACACTAGCCTTAGAACCAGAGACACCCAACGAGTGTTAACAAGCTGACTGTTCAGAAGTAACTGGAACCACATTATACAATTGCTACACCACCGTAGAAAATTGTTGATGTATATGTAACTTCGGAATGTATTTCACATATATGTATATTGTATTCCTATAGAGATGTTATTATTCCTCTATACGGAAGTGTCATCATTTATATTGTAAGTGTCGTAACTTATACTTGATGAGTTATTAGACCACCTTGTTTGAGGTCGGCCCTATATAAGTCATGTGGGTCAAAGGGTTATTAGACCACCCTATTGGGGGTCGGCCATGTGGGTCAAAGGGTTATTAGACCACCCTATTGGGGGTCGGCCCAGTCAGTATTATGTTATGTGGTTAAGTTCGAGCCTACATGAGTTAGGTAAAAAGACAAGTCAAGTCAAATATAAATAGAGTGTGGGAGGCACTCTATTTACTCACTCACTTCTCACTCATGCACTCAAGGAGGAGTGGCGCACTTATGGAGGAGGAGGATCTGCTGCTAGGTTGTGTATATCTCTTATGGTTGGTTGTATCATTGCTCTATCTATCTCTAAGGAAGTTATTGGGGTTTTTCACCTTTATGGTTTTCCCCAAGTAAATCTTTGCGTCTCTTGTGTGCTTGCATTATTGTCTCCATGATTGATATGTTGTAGATATGTTGTACATGTTGTTCTCTCAGTTAAGATCCTAGATCAGATTGAAGTAAATTCTGAAAATTTAACATGGTATCAGAGCTAGCCTGAAAGAAGGCATGATATGGCATGTATGACACTTGTTACACTTACGATGCTAGGGCTTGATATAGAAAAAACCAGTCATCGTAGCACTTTCGCTATAAATCCGTTTTGGTGAAGTTTTCGGATCTGAAATTGTTACAGGACGAAGATTAAATCTCCAGGTACCTTGTGTCCAAAGGACAACCTCTAATTCGTTGTACTTTGTGATTTATGATGTGTGCAATATAGGGTTTCTGCCTCTTCCAGATCTGAGTCAAAATCAGGTGACCTTGGGAAAAAGGTCATAACTTGGGCTAGGAAGCTCCAAATGAAATTTCGTAAAAAGTGACAGGTAGTACACAGACTGTATTGTCTCAGAAAAAATTTGCAGAGGCCGAAGTTGAACCAGTGACACGTGGCACGCCGTACAAGTTTGCTCTCCTATATTATCCCATAAACAGGTCACGTTGCGACACTTGGCATAACTCTCTCTCAGAGAATCCAATTGAGGTCAAACCTGTCAGGATGGAAAGATAACAGGCCGAGCTATCTCAAGAAAAGTTTTCAGAGTCCGAAGTTGAACCAGTGACACGTGGCACACCGTACAAGTTCGCTCTCCTGTATTATCCCATAAACAGGTCACGTTGCGACACTTGGCATAACTCTCTCTCAGAGAATCCAATTGAGGTCAGACCTGTCAGGATGGAAAGATAACAGGTCGAGCTATCTCAAGAAAAGCTTTCAGAGTCCGAAGTTGAAACAGTGACACGTGGCACGCCGTACAAGTTCGCTCTCCTGTATTATCCCAAAACAGGTCATATTGCGACATTTGGCATAACTCTCTCTCAGATAATCCAATTGAGGTCAGACCTGTCAGGATGGAAAGATAACAGGTCAGGCTATCTCAGGAAACTTTTTCAGACCCTGTGGATCGAAAAGTTCAGAGTTACACTAGAAACAATCAAGTACATATTTCTGTCAAAACAGAATTATTTTTTAGTACCTTCATTCATGGCTTCCGGAATTTAGGGCTTTGGAGAAAGTTGAAATTTTTGTAATCGGAGACCACGGCTGGATGCTACTCATCAAAATAGAAATTTAGAGACCAAGATGAGAATTTTTGGTTGGAAAGAAGGTCGGGCTTGATCAAACCCTAGTTTGGGACTTTGATCAGAAAAGTGGAAAATTAGGGCTTCTGTAAAAATGGGAATTTTTGAAATCTGTGACCACGGTTGGAAGCTCCTCAGAAAAATCAGAAGCTTAGAGCTTTGGTTCAAACCTTTTGATTGGGCAGAAGTGTGGGCTTCATCAAACCCCAGTTTAGGGTCACGTCCAGTGAATCCGAAAGTTTCAAAGGCAAAATTGAGGAGTGAAACTTTGCAGTTTTCAAATTCTGAATATACCAGTTTGATCAGCTCATCAAGGCGCATATTTCTATCCTTTCGAAAGTTTGAAATTCAAAGTTTGAATTTTTGGGGTTTCTCTGACAAACCCATATCCAGCTCCAGGTCCAGTTCTTGCAAATCAAATGGATAGGGTTAATCCTAGAAGAAGATGGATTGGTCACCTGCATAAGTGAAGGAGTTCCTGTTTCAGAGGGAGATGAGGCTAAGGCTTTACATAAGGAGATTACAAGCGATCTCGACAGGTATGACTCATCGAGGTATGTTTTGAGATTTGTTCATGATTAAGTTTATGGTATGTTTGTCTTCATGTTATTACGGTTAGTACAATCTTGATTTTAGATTTGTTGTATCACCTTAACAAAATTATGAATGCATGATAGAAGATATTCATTGGTTAGGGTGTTAACACTTATGATTGTACTAATGCATTATGGTGTTGTATGACGTTTATGTTGTCTACTAACATGAAAGGTACACCAGGAAAGACAAATCATGTTCCAGTTCAAGAACATATGATCATGATGACATGAGGATAAAAACTCATCCATTGTCATGGATCTCATAGAAGATCCATTTACGAGGTATGTATAACGGTTTTATAATGGCTAACCTATGAGATATACAGGTTACTAGCACAAGTCATTGAAGAAGAACAAGAAGACATCATGTGAGTATGTTAGACATAACTAACTAGCATGCTAATCTAGGTATGTTTTTCCTATATCAAAATAGAATCCTACCTTGTGTTAGGATCTTATATTGTTGTTGATAATGATTATTCATGAAGTCATAGGTTTGAATAATCACAGGTTTTATGCATATTATATCTCTTATCTTGATTGATGATTCAACTAACCTGAAGAGTCATAGGTTTGAGTAATTACAGGTTTAGACATGTTATGTTTCTTATGATTTGACTAACCATAAGAATCCTACATAAACCTTGAATGCTAATGCTTATTATTTTCTGTTTGAAGTGATCATGACTATACATGCTTGAGATTATTGTGTTTTAATAGTATACTAATGATTTTATATGAGATCACAAGGATAACACAATCATGATACTAATAAGCATGCATAGGGACCAAGGATGAATATGAGTTCAAGAACAAGTAATCCAAGAAGCAAAGATCAAGAGGGAGCACACTCCAGTTGTTCCTGCAAGAAATCAAAGGAACACACTTCAGTAGTTTCTGCAAGGATGCAGATATTCAGAGGGAGTTGACCATCTTTCCACAACAGAAAGGTGTAGAAGAAGCTACTTCAGATTAGGACTCCAGCAGCTCCTGTAAGGAAGCAAAGACTCAGAGGGAATCCACCCAATGAACAAACAAAGATAAGTATTTTAATTTCTTGCATATTTGTCTGTTTAAATAAAATTGTTCAATGATGCGTATGCTCATGTTCCTAGACTTAGGATATGTATTGTGCATATTAGAATAGTTGCATTGATGAACAGTATACTACTAATATACATGGGTAAGTGGCCTATGGCACTGTACAACATTCCATTGCTACTTATCTTGAATGAAACCTCTTTGCTGACATGTTGGGAGTTGTGCACACTCTGAACAATGTTCTGGTAGAGATTGGAAGGCATCTAGAAAGTTACGGAATATGGATAAATGTTGTATTGAAGCACTGGCTAAGATAATTGCATGACTGTATGACATATTTATTTATGTGTAAGAATTTGTTCTGAAAACTATGAGATGTTTTCTAATCATGCAATTTAACTTGTTGTGTAGAAAAGGTCGTATGCCATCACCTACAAAAGAAGAACTACAACATTTGTTCAGCAACAAAATTATCTATTGAAGATATTGAAGTTCCCAGGATACGGGAAGAATGCCATAATCCGTCGATCATGAAGAACGATGTTTGGGATGCGGTCCCAAGAGCTGAAGGGAAGTCTGTTGTGACTTCCAAATGGAACTATCAGATCAAGCATGTTGCAGATGGCAGCATAGAGAAATATAAAAGTGATGAAATAGAAGATACACCAGATGGATTCAAGACAGCTTCCTTGAATGGTGTAGTTGAAGAATAAGTGTATGTGGAGCAGCCACTTGGTTCTGAGACACATGATAGGAAATCATATATGTGCATAACTTGGTATGGTGAAGATAGATTGATTGCCGACACGTAGCGGAAGCTTACTACCGAGTTCGAGATGAAGAACTTGGGGATGATGCACTATTTGTTTTTGGCATGGAGGTGTGGCAGAGTGCAGAAGGAATCTTCCTTGGACAAGAGAAGTATGCAGTAGAGATCCTGAAGAGGTTCGGGATGATGGATTGCAAGGCCATGGCCACACCTATGGCATCGAATCTGAAGCTTCTATGTGATGCTTCATCTGAGCTGGTTGATGTCTCTATGTATCGTCAGATGATTGGATCCTTGATGTACCTGACGAACACGAGACCAGACATTTGCTTTGTTGTGAACACATTGAGCCAGTTCCTGACGGATCCGAGGAGTGTTCACCTAGTTGTTGTAAAGCATGTTCTGAGGTACCTGAAGGGTACAGTGGATTATGGGTTCAAGCATGAGGTGAATCAAAAGTTTAACCTGCAGGGTTATGTTGATTCAGATTGGGCTGGCAGTGCTGCAGACAGGAAGAGCACATCTGGGTGTTGCTTCAGTATGGGATCTGGTGTGATCTCATGGTTTAGCAGGAAGCAATCCTACGTAGCACTGAGTACAGCTGAGGCAGAGTATGTTGCAGCCTGTTCAGCTAATTGTGAGGCAGTATGGCTACGGATGCTACTGTCTGAGTTATTTGATCTCCCGTTGGAGGCTACTAGTATTTTCTGTGATAACCAGAATTGTGTGAAGCTGTCCGAGAACCCAATGTTTCATGACAAGTCAAAACACATAGACATCAAATATCACTATATCAGGGATATGGTGCAAAGAGGAGCTGTGAAGCTCCTGTATGTTGCGACGGATGAGCAGATTGCAGATGTGTTGACGAAGCCACTAGCCAGGGTGAAGTTCGAGTACTTCAGAGAGAGGCTTGGCATGCTTCAGATCGAGGATACTTCGAGGAAGAAGTGATGGACACATTTGCTGAAGCCATTCCAAGCATGTTGGAAGGGAGATCCTTCACATGGATGTGGATGTAAGCGCTGGATGATGAGCATCAGGATGATGTTCTGGTTTCTGCTTAGATATGATCATTTGGATCATTATATGTATGTATGTATGCATCATGTTGGATGTTGGATATGATCAATTGGATCATTTATATGTATGTACGCATCATGTTGGATGTTGGATATGATCGGTTGGATCATGTGTATGTATTTTGTACGAACGCATCATGTTGGATGCTGATGGATACATTGTGTGGATCATGTATCTTTGTATGATCAGGTAGATCATGGATGCTGATGGGTACATTGTGTGGATCATGTATCCTTGTATGATCAGGTAGATCATGTATGTTGATGGGTACATTGTGTGGATCATGTATCTTTGTATGATCAGGTAGATCATGTATGATTGATGGATACATTGTGTGGATCATGTATCTATGTGTGCATCAGATGGATGCATTGTATGATCAGGATGATCGTGGATGACGAGCTTCTCCAGATGACATGCAGCAGGATGTTGCAGTGATGATGATGAGTATTAGATGATACTTTGTGGTCGTGGATCAGGTTGTGCAGGTAAGCATGTAATTCGTGCCCTAGGAGATTTGCAGATGGTCTTTCGAAGTTTTGCCTATGGCATGTAATTCGGTGCCCTGGGACATCTAGCAAATGCTCTTGCGAGGTTTTGCTTGGGAGGGCATGTAATTTGTGCCCTGGGAGATCTGCAGATAGTCTTTCGAGGTTTTGCCTATGGCATGTAATTCGGTGCCCTGGAATATCTGGCAGATGCTCTTGCGAGGTTTTGTCCTATGGCATGTAATTTGCTCCTGGGAGATCTGGACAGGATGAAAAAGGCCTCAGATGCTTCAGCCAGGTTTTGCCATGACCACATGTAATTTGCTCCTGGGAGATCTGGACAGGATGAAAAAGGCCTCAGATGCTTCAGCCAGGTTTTGTGGTGGACCACATGTAATGTGCTCCTGGGAGATCCGACAGGTAGAGTTGTGTGCTCGTAACAGGCTGGGATGCTTCAGCCAGGTTTTGTGATGAGATCACATGTAATGTGCTCCTGGGAGATCCGACAGGTAGAGCCACGTGCTCGTAACAACCTGGGATGCTTCAGCCAGGTTTTGTGATGGGTCACATGTAATGTGCTCTTGGGAGATCCTACAGGTAGAGCTGTGTGCTCGTAATAGCCTGGGATTCTGCAGCCAGGTTTTGTGACGCACGTAAGAAGTCCTGAGGATTCCACAGTATGGCCAGTGATGATGAAGACCTGCAGGTGGTGGGCCTACATCCAGTATGAAAAAGGACTGGCTCTGTAGAACTTCCTATGACGAGTAGATTCAGAGATTGATTGAGATAGCAGCAGTGACGATGATGATGACTCAATGACGATTATCCAGTGACGATGATCCAGAGAAGATGACTTGTGCTAGAAGAACTGTGCTGAGAAATACCTTTCTAGTTAAGAGGGAGTGTTGATGTATATGTAACTTCGGAATGTATTTCACATATATGTATATTGTATTCCTATAGAGATGTTATTATTCCTCTATACGGAAGTGTCATCATTTATATTGTAAGTGTCGTAACTTATACTTGATGGGTTATTAGACCACCTTGTTTGGAGTCGGCCTTGTATAAGTCATGTGGGTCAAAGGGTTATTAGACCACCCTATTGGGGGTCGGCCATGTGGGTCAAAGGGTTATTAGACCACCCTATTGGGGGTCGGCCCAGTCAGCATTATGTTATGTGGTTAAGTTCGAGCCTCATGAGTTAGGTAAAAAGGCAAGTCAAGTCAAGTATAAATAGAGTGTGGGAGGCACTCTATTTACTCACTCATGCACTCAAGGAGGAGTGGCACACTTATGGAGGAGGAGGATCTGCTGCTAGGTTGTGTCTATCTCTTATGGTTGGTTGTATCATTGCTCTATCTATCTCTGAGGAAGTTATTGGGGTTTTTCACCTTTATGGTTTTCCCCAAGTAAATCTTTGTGTCTCTTGTGTGCTTGCATTATTGTCTCCATGATTGATATGCTGTAGATATGTTGTACATGTTGTTCTCTCAGTTAAGATCCTAGATCAGATTGAAGTAAATTCTGAAAATTTAACAAAAACAAGTAACCAGACAAGGTCTGAAAAACTAATCAAAACTCACCCATAATCGCAGTTGCAAACAGCCAAACAAACACAAGCAACCACGGAGAAACCAAGACAATCCTAACCGAGCCAAAGAGTTAACGAAATCATCCATGAGGAGATGTGAAGTGTTAAAAAACACTGTGGAGATGCTGGTAGGAAACCCCACCCATTGCAGAATGCAAAGCTGAAGCCCGTCGAGGATGCAGAGCCGAGGCCCGTCGAAACCACAAATCGACCTCACCAACCTCCTCGACCTCGTAGCCGAACAGGGACAAAGCCACTAACGAATGCCAACAAGGAGAGCAATGCACAGAGCAAATACAAATACAATACAGTGAGACAAACACAAGCAACCAAAGAGAAACCGAGCAAAGGCTTAACGAAATCATCCACGAGGAATGGAGTGTTAAAAAACACTGTGCAGATGCTGGTAGGAAACCCTATCGGTTGCAAGATGTACAGCCGAGGCCACCAATGACCACCAACAGGGAGAGCAACGCACCGAACCGAGCCACCAGCAAACGTCAACAAAGAGAGCAACGCATTGAACCGAGCCACCAACAAACACCAACAGAGAGTGCAACGCACCGAAGAAATGCAGAGCCGAGCAAAGCCACCAAAAGAAAGACACATAAAGTCGAACATTCACCGAGTTGATATGCAAGTTGGTCGCGCGGAGTCAAGTTCTTTGGTGCTCCGTCGACAGGGAGAGGGCGTACCACTGTGCCCAGACACCTACGCGGGCAATGGACCATGGCGGACCACTACCGGGGTGGCGGAACAGCCACACACTGGCCCCAAACAACAATGCACGGGGAGGTAAACCAATCTTGGCAAAATGACGATTTGAACGCCCAAAACCCCAATTAAATCCTAACCATTAATGAGGCCACCTGCCGAACACACGGCACTATGCAGTGGACATTTGTCGTACAGAAAAAGCAAGCCACCTGTTGTCCTCCAAGGTGGCACAGAGGACCCCACGCCACTATTGGCGTCCCTCCCCTAGCCTCCACCTATGGAGTTTTCAGTGTTTTTTGGTCGAAGCAATTTTGTTAGTTAATTGTTTTTGTCAAGAGAGATTATATTTCTTATTTGTTTTCAGTGTTTTTGTCAAGGCAGACCATAGGTCTCCTCACTAAAGGTTATTTGTTAGATAAAATTTTCGACACGAGTTTTTGATGCTTTGTCAGAGCAAATCATATTTAGTACAAGTATTTTTTGTCAACAAACATTTCTTACCAGCATCATATTTCTTATTTGTTATATAATGTAAAGACTTTAAAGTTTGGCTCTATCTGTGTGGTTTTCACTGTTTGTGTGAAAGCAAATCGTATTTCTTAATTTTGCTGGTCTAACTGGATTTCACATATCATATTTCTCATCCATTTTCCATGTTTTTGTCCGGGCGGATTATATTTGTTATAGAGTCTCCTTCATAAAGTGTGCATGATCAGCAGCAGTTCAATCGCTATAATCTTTTCACATTGCAAATTAGGTTTTGTGCAAGTGTGGATTTATTTGTTAGCAAGTGTTTCAAAAGAGTTGTTGGATCAAGGTCCTCCAATATAAAGTTCTGGTACTTTCAGTGTGTTCCAGAACTTCAAGGTCAATTTCAAACGTACTCTCAATGGGTTGCAGAACTTTAGGGTCAATTTCAAGACACCATTCTTTCCCAACTTAAGGAACCATTAAAGCTAAATAAACTGTTTTTTAAGAATAGCAAAGCAACTTTCAATAATGAAATGAAAATTGGACAGTGAGCTTGTGAAATCAAAGATTAATTTGGAGATACCATTCTTTCCAAGGAATTCAAGGCAAACAAAATATTTTTTTATAATAAGGGAAATTTGCAAGACAAGGAATTAGGACAAGTTTAATGGCAAGGAGAAAAACGTACGGTAATTAAATAAAGACAAAACTGAAGAAATTAATTATGATAATTCAAAAGGCTGATAATGAGTAAAAGTGAGTAAAAATTTTACCGAAGAAATTAATTATTAACATTTAAAGACAAAACCAAAGAAATAAATTAGGATCATGCAAAGACAAAACCGAAGAAACTAATTATGATAGTTCAAAAGGCTGAAAATTAGTGAGTAAATATTTTAGGGTAGGAGAATGCTAAATACACAGATTCGGCAAAATTAAACAAAGACAAAACTGAAGAAATAAATTATCATTCAAAAGGTCGAAGATAGATTAGTGAGTAAATAAGATAAAACTAAATACACATTCGGCAATATTAAACAAACGAAGAAATTAATCATGATAATTGGAAAAGCTGAAGATTAGTGAGTAAATATTTTAGGGTAGGAGAATGCTAAATACACATTCGGCAATATTAAACAAAGACAAAACCGAAGAAATTAATTATGATCATTCAAAAGGCTGAAGATTAGTGAGTAAATATTTTAGGATAGGAATGCTAAATACACAGATTCGGCAAGAAAAAGGAGAGGTGGAATTAGACTTAGTAAAACAAATATTTATAAAGCAAATTTCAAAGAAGGTTTGGCAACCCCAAAATTTGTAAGGCTTGAAAAATATGGGCAGGATGTATATAACAATGGAGAATGACAGACGGCAATTTATTAGAATTGATAAACGTTAATAGTGATAGGTTATAATAAGCTGCGCATGTCAGAAGTCAAGATTTAAAAGAATTAAATAATTATAAAGACATAATCCCAAGCATTTGTTAGTATAGCTCACAGTGATAAGAATGATAAATATAAAGAATCAATACCTGACTGCTCAGCCTCTACCAGGAGGTCTGAGAGCAACAAAAATAACTTATACATAGCTCTGCTAAGTTGCATAGGATACATATATGGGAAACTTGTATACATATTTAATCTAAATAAATTTAAAAAGCAAAAACTCGCAAACAGAGAAAAACTAGATCTCCAAGTATATTTTACACTTGTCACAAACTCAGAAATGCATACCACTCACAAAAAAGCGTGTTTTAGGATACGGGTGGGGCTACATTATTTGCAGAAGCTAGAGTTTAGGGTGTCACACTTTGCCTTTTATAATTTAATTTATGTTATTTGATGGTTTTTGACGGATCTGCGTACTAAACATTTCCAGAAACACAGACATGGATCTGGTGGGGTTACATTATCTGCAGAAGCTAGGGTTTTAGGGTGCCACACTTCCCTTTTTTTATCTTTTATTTTATGTTATTTTGTATTTTTTTAATGATTTTTAATATTCTGCCGACTAACACTTCCCGAAACCCAGACATGGATTTCAGGCAGATCCTCCGACACTTTCAAACTGGAAAAGACATATCGTAACTGGCAATCGTATTGGGTCTGGATCCTCCAAAGGAAGATTTATTAACCATGCTACACTGTTAGAATTGACATTATACTTCAACTTGTCTGTAGCTCTGGTTACGTGTACAATTCAACAGTGTGCTAGATGATAATGCCACAACAAATTATGTCGCTAAACAGTCTTCTTCTATGTACTATGGACATTTTCGTAACTTTGTTCCAAGAGCTCAAACGAAGATACTAAAGAAATGGACACATCTATTGACAATAAATTAGAACCAATAAATGTTAAGAATCAATCAGCCAAAATAAAAATAAAAAGGACATTGTAATCATTATTCATAAGCTGACCACATCAACAGTACAAATTGTAATTATTAATCACAAGTTGGCAAGAACAAACAAATGATTAGGCATAGTTCTGGAGGCCTGGATATCCATAAAACCCCTAACGTAATCACAAATATTATTACCGGACTTGAGCGACTTGAGCTTTGTTGCGCAGGTTTCAGGATTGCAGATACAAGTGTCAACAACAACGAGAAATAATGCCCAAATTTGCAGGAAAATAAATATTAGAAAAATATATAATATATGAAGGGGAAAAGAGGGAAAACTACAAATTTGAAAAAGAACATTATACCCATAAAACAAGGTAATACCATTCAAGATTCAGGTAATTATAAAAAGTAGATATTACATAATCCACCAAAATGAGGAACCCACAACAGACTGAAGCACAAAAAACAGTACTTACGTATAACAACTTATGTCACCGAACAAAACATAAATAATAAAAACAGACAGCATTCAATACAATCATCCAGTGCCCAAAGGGGTTGGATCCATTGGTGAAGAGCAAGAAGTTTTATTTCAGTGGGCAAGGTTCAATTTCAATGAGGGCCGAGCCTGGAGCCATGGGGCACCTTGAGGTAGTAGTCGAACGTGTGGTTCCACCTAGAAAGATTGTATTAAATGATCTCATGACCCGTTGCCACATAAGTGGATCAAAGCCCACCCCATATCCTCCTAAAAGAAAAAGTGAATTCTAGCTAGCTCATCCGGTTAAGGTGTGGGTCTCGTCAGCAGGGCAGCCCGAATTCAATTCCCCTTGGGGATGAGCTAGTTGGGAAGAGGCACCCAAAAATCCAGCAATCATAAGGGTTGGTGTGGCCCAAAGTGGGTGCAATCCCTGGATGATTTTGATGGCTTAGATGCCCCTGGGTTGCGGTTCTTAACCAATGGTTCATTGCTACTGACCCCAAATAACAGGCAATCGAACAAACAAACAAAAAATACAATCATCCAGTGTATGTTATGGAACACAACACGCAGCCAGTTGGAAAAAGAGAAAGAAGAGACAAACGGACAAGATAGCAAACAAAATACAGAACAATGATGAATTCCACCTAACTGTAAAGAGAAGTGGCATTACAGAGAAACAACACCAACAGGCAAGAATAAAGAGGTTTGACCCTATATTGAATGGGAAAACAAAGTATGAATACAATACAAGAGACAAGCAATGCACCTTGCAATACGAAAGTGATGTTTATAATACTACTATTGAATTGAGCAAACTTCAGCAACCAGAACTGAAAATTATCACAAGTCTAAACACTAAACTGGATTGCAACGGAACCGTCATTTGTCTGATTCTCAGTCATGTCACTCTGAGCAGAAGTTCCAGCAAATTCAGAATAGAATGGATAAAGGCAATAGATATCAATGATCGAAATTTCGGAATCCACTCAAGGTAGAAAGAGTTAAATCTCCAATTTGCATTTGCATTTGGCACTCAACAGTAATATAACAGTAATATATATAATATAATAATATAACATTTTTAAGCAAAGCCAATCCAGAGACCAATTTGGTGTATGAGACTCACTTGATTGTGGGACAAAAGACCCTCTCCGCACAGCAATTTAACTTCTAAAATCTACAGAAGTATACATGCCTCTTTAGAGGAAATACATGTTCTTAACCGTTGGACCCACTCAAGCTGTCAAGCTGTACTAAACTATAAAAAAATGGATATTATCAGTTTCAGAAAGCTAGCACTAATGATGTCCAAGATGTGTAAGAGTAATCCTTTTGTCTTTGATTTCAAACTTAGAATAACAGAATAAATATTGAACGGTGAAATAGAGTAGTCTGCTATCCAAATATACTGTATTGTATTGATATTATCAGAAAACTAGCACCATACGCTTCCCATTTCAGAAACATTGTGCCACAGGTTACATTATTTATGAATCACAACCATGACATTGATTATAAATCCCTAAAATTAAACTTCAAACAGCACTGCTCAGCTGAAGCCCTCGCAATTTTGAAACTGTTCCGACCACCAAGACTCGCTACTCACAAGCTCTCCAAGCACAAAGGGAAACCCAGAAGACTAGACAGGAATTGCAAGATCTCTAGCTATCATATGTCTGATTCTCAGTCATGTCACTCTGGACAGAAGTTCCAGCAAATTCAAATAAAATGGTTTAAGGCAAAGGGAAACCCAGAAGACTAGACAGGAATTGCAAGATCTCTAGCTATCATATGTCTGATTCTCAGTCATGTCACTCTGGACAGAAGTTCCAGCAAATTCAGATAAAATGGTTAAAGGCAGTAGATACCCATGATCAAAATTTCAGAATCCACTCAAGGTAAAAAGAGTTAAGTAATCCTTGCCAGGTTTGTGTCTTTTACTTTTGTCTTTGATTAAAATCTGGATTTCAAAGAGTAACCGAATAAATATGGAACGGCGCAGTAGAGTCTGCTATCCAAATATACTGTATTGTACTGATAGTATCCATAGCTGGCAGTAGCACCATACGCTTCCCAACTAAGAAACAATGTGCCACAGCTCTATTATTTATAAATCACAACCATGACATTGATTATAAATCCCTAAAAATAAGCTAGAAACAAGCACTGCTCTCAGCTGAAGCTCTCACAATTTTGAAACTGTTCTGGCCTCCAAAGACTCCAAAGACTCGCGAGTCACAAACTCTCCAAGCACAAAGGGAAATCCAAAAATTTTGAATGCAAAATGCTGAATAACAGAGTCTTTTCTCTTTTCACGAGGCATATTGATAGGTTTAGACAAGGGCTTTTCTTATGATAAAAATGCTCTTATGGTATCAGTGCGTGTTTGTGGGCCCAAGAGCACTAACATTGGCATGAAATGAGAGCGTCTGGCAGTTTGTCTTGGGCATGTGTGGACCTAGAGGATCGCAAAACAGACCAAGAACTCCACTGGGAGCAGCTCCTGGAACCGTTCCCCAACCGCCAAGAGCAGTTCCCCTGCTACTTGGAAGAGAAAGAAAAGGAATGAAGACCTGAATTTGTAAATAAATCTATAAATAGGTCTCCAAAGGTATTATAAATCTTGACAGAGTTACCAATTATTCCATCTTATATGTGCTTGCAGTTGACAAATATGAACAATTCATCGTGTGCTGCATGATAATGCCATAACAAACTATGACCATGCATAGTGCCAATTTCTATAGACCTGTTCTAAAAGCACATTGCAAAGATGCATGCAATCGCGACTCGTGATAGTAAGTGCTAGCATACTAAAGACAAAGGGATATGTCCAGCTTTGCTTACCTTATTTATGTTTGCACATTGGCAGTAACACACAATGCCATTCGGTGCATCAATATATGTACATGGTACATAAACTTGGCACTTAGAGAAGGTAACTCATATCCAACGGGATGGAACCATAGTCAAAACTCTGTTTCCATTTTGTCTCAACTTAAATTTTAGATGACAAGAAAAATGATATGATCTACAAGTGGAAGACTATCATTACACACAGATTGAAGCATAATTTGTTGGATTGATCCTACACTTTAGAAAAAACAGAATCCTGCTGCCGTACACATATTAACAAATAAAAATTTGTGCAGCGAGCACTGCACACTGGAATCAGAGAATAGCAAATTACAAAATAGATCAAGGCAATACAATCCACCCTTACAGTTTATTCCAATTCAACCAATAGGAGAACCAGGGCGAATAGAAGTTCAGTATTCTTCTCCATCATCAGCTTCGTCAGAAGCCTCTGCCCCAACTTCTTCATAATCCTTCTCCAAAGCAGCCAGGTCTTCACGGGCTTCAGAGAATTCACCCTCTTCCATACCCTCGCCTACATACCAATGGACAAATGCACGTTTGGCATACATCAAATCAAACTTGTGGTCAATCCGAGAAAAGACTTCAGCAACAGCAGTATTGTTGCTAATCATGCACACTGCACGTTGAACCTTAGCAAGGTCTCCTCCAGGCACCACTGTGGGTGGTTGGTAATTGATACCACATTTGAATCCTGTGGGGCACCTGGTAACCACCAAATAAATATTGTAAGAAACAGAGGAATAAATTTTAGAGGTCTAGTAAGGCTTCAAAGTGAAAACAAATAGAAATTCACCTACCAGTCTACAAACTGAACAGTCCGTTTAGTCTTGATGGTTGCTACTGCTGCATTCACATCCTTTGGCACAACATCCCCCCGGTACATGAGACAGCAAGCCATGTATTTCCCATGCCTAGGGTCACACTTGGCCATCATGCTTGAGGGTTCAAACACTGCGTTGGTGATCTCAGGCACAGATAGCTGCTCATGATAGGCTTTCTCTGCAGAGATTACTGGAGCATAGGAAGAAAGCATGAAATGAATTCGAGGATATGGTACAAGATTAGTCTGAAACTCTGTCACATCCACATTAATGGCCCCATCAAACCTAAGAGACGTGGTCAGAGAGGATATGATCTGAGAGATTAACCTATTCAAGTTGGTATAAGTTGGCCTCTCAATATCCAAGGATCTTCTACAAATGTCATATATGGCTTCATTGTCTAGAAGCACTGCAACATCTGTGTGTTCCAGCAAAGAATGTGTTGAAAGGACACTATTGTATGGTTCCACAACTGCAGTAGAAACCTGAAAAAAAAGGTTCAATCCCATCAATACTTATATTTCAAAACCTAAACCTCCATGTTCATAATTTATTCAGAAATTGCAATTTACAAGGTCGTGTACAACACTTTCTCTGGCCTAAACTTAACACTGGAAACAACTCTCTCCAGCAACTACTAATGACCTGAAAACATCGGCAGCATGCATAAAGCAAGCTGAAGCTACTATTTCAAGTCCAATATGCTTTGTTCTTATAAAGGACCTTTAAAAAAAATACAAAACAAAACAAGAAACAGATTATACAATTTAAAAACGAGTAAATCACTATAAATGGCAAACATTTTGGGGCCTACAAATTTCCTCCAACTACTTGGGAATGCTTGAAAGCATTGGGTGTGCATCCAACACAAGACTGCATAATCTCATCCTATATTGATCAACAAAATTGTGCGCAACAAAAACAAAAGCAAATTCATTTAAAGAACTTGAGGATGCTAGCCCTACCATAAATCTTTAAACTATGGGGAGGCAGCACATCTAAGGAATGCTGCAGTAGACGTGAGGCACTCCAAATATGCTTGAGTATAACAAGAGAAACAAGGTGCAATCTACAACCGAGATGAGGGTACAGATCCAGTAACTCTTAGGGATCTGTAACTGTGCATTGAAACTAAAAGGTGCAGTGAATAATGACACTAGCCCAGACCCATATCGTTCTTACAAATGGTAGACTTCACAAATATCGGGACTCTCCATATGGAACATCGAACTTCCCAACATTGAGATGCAGCACAACAGACCATAGACTCATATCTCAAATCCACACAAATGACGGACCGTCAAACATTCAAAATCTAGACCTCAACCAACAGCGTAGCAACATGGAGGTGCATATCAGGCCCGTTTTAGATGGGTCTGGACTATACGGTAAACTATAGAAAAAACACTAACACTACATCCAATAACTTCAAAACCCTTTGTCCAAATCAAGACCGTATTCAGTTACTTCAAGAACCTGTGATCATGTGACATTCAGCATTGTTCCACACAAAAAGCAAAACCCTAAAATGGGTATAACTATATGCCTAAACTAACCGCTTGTCAAAGGCTAGCTTAATGTACCTGAGGCGAAGGGTAAATAGTGAATCCAAGCTTTGATTTCTTTCCATAGTCAACAGAGAGTCGTTCCAAAAGCAAAGAACCTAGACCAGATCCAGTTCCACCTCCAACAGCATTAAAAACCAAAAAACCCTGTAAACCCGTGCAGTTATCGGCCAGCTTCCTCACCCGATCTAGACAGAGGTCCACAATCTCCTTCCCCACTGCAAAACCCCAAAAATAAATTTAAAAACTCGATCAGCAAACATATCTAGCTTAAGACCATCTAACAAGTACCCATACGACCGTTAGCTCATATGGCTGCTGAATCGACGGAGTTGGGGTTATAAGCTTTACCAGTGTAATGCCCGCGAGCGAAGTTGTTGGCCGCGTCTTCTTTGCCCGAGATCAGCTGTTCAGGATGGAAGAGCTGCCGATATGTCCCGGTTCGAACCTCGTCTATGACCGTGGGTTCCAGATCTACGAACACAGCTCTCGGAACGTGTTTCCCAGCTCCTGTCTCACTGAAAAAAGTGTTGAACGCATCGTCTCCGACGCCCACCGACGTATCACTGAAGAAATAAAAAACCAAAACCAAAACCCAAACCCATTTCAGAAATCTCTAACAAAATAAAACAGAAACCCTAGAAACGATTAATACCGGATCGAATCTCACCTGGGCATCATACCATCGGGCTGGATTCCATGTTCGAGACAGTAGAGCTCCCAGCACGAATTCCCGACCTGAATCCCCGCTTGGCCGATGTGAATGCTGATAATTTCTCTCATTTCCTTCGAGTTCAAATGAAACCAATACGAGATCTCAAATTTGCGCTCAAAGTTAGAGCCAGTAAGCCGATTTGAAAAGGATTTGAAATCGTAGAAGGAAGTATCATGCAGAGATTCCAATTCCAATGTCGACCTACAGGCAGGCGGGCATATATATCATCAACTACGGTTATCTAGAAGCTGCGCTGCCTCACTTCTCCAAACTTAGATGCCTCGCTAGTTTATGAAGCATTGACAAAATTCCCTAGAAGCATTCCGCTATATTTGAGTGTTGTTTGGATTCCGTTTTGGGTGTGGACCCTTCTATCAATTATCATCCTTTTCAATTTCAATTGTTTTTGCATTTATCTAAGGGAGGCAGGGGGGCTATCAGCCTCATTGCCAGTTAGGCATGGCAGGCATAATTTGCTTTGTTTGCCTGGCAAGGTTGGTGGTAAGTTGGGAGCACTTATTTCGAAGAAATCTTGATTTGGAATTTTGTGGAACCACCTAAAATTTGAATTTTGAATTTTTAGAGTTGTAAATCAAGGTTGGTCGGTATTACTTTATGCATCAATACCACTCGCCGGACTCACCTTCTTGTGTTACTTTGTTTTATTAGCCGTTGTAAAATACCATCCCAAGAAAGATAACCGTTATGGCGAGGTGGATCGTATACAAAATCATTATGATAAGGTGGAGTCTATGTTATTTTTTTGTATTTAATATTGTTAGATTTTTTATATTGCAATTATACATATCAACCACATTGGATTGGAAAGTGTATTTTGCTCATTTCATTTCGATGGAGTGAAGAGTGTGATTTGATGTAATGATTATTAAAAATTTAAATTTTATAGAGTCTCAATCGACTATCAATGTAGATAAATATTATTTATTTTGGATTAGCACAAAAGTTACATGTGTGTTCAAGTATTAATGTTGGCATCTTAATGTTATCATGTATAAGAGAGTTACATGGTGATGGAATAATGTTGGTATGTGATACAAAGTGGTTGTACATGTATATAAGTATTATTGTTCTCATAAAATAAGGTTGTATATTATGTATATGAGTATTATTGTTCTGTAAAATAAGGTCGTATATTATGTATATGAGTATTATTGTTCTCATAAAATAAGGTCGTATATTATGTATATGAGTACATGAGGTGTAGATTACTTGGTTTGTATAGGGTTTAGTTTTCATCAAGTCATAGGTTCAAACTTTATGGGGAGGGGTTGAGGATGGGAGCTATCACTATTTTGCCAGGTGTTCTATCCAACATTTAGGTTGGTCTTAGTCTAGGTGAATTCTCAATTGGGGGAATTTATTGGACAAGAAAAAAAAAAGTCATTTTGCATATTACTTTATTAGTTGAGAATTTTTTGTTGCCATTTACTCATTTTGTTGGTTTGGAATTCTACATTATAACTATGGTTAGATTTGCATTCTTGTGACTATTATGGTGAAAAATGATATACAACTAATTTGCTTAAATATTTGAGGTGAAATCTTTCTAAGATGAGTGTTAAAGGCAACATCTTCTAGCCCGGTGGGTTAGCTCAAGTGGTTGAGTGTTGTAATCGAAAGCAAAAGGTCTCAGGGTCAAATCCTTGGGTGGCTATGTAGGGCCTCACTTGATGTCCCCATCGGGTTAGACCCTGTAATCAGGGTCGCTGGTTTACCTTGGGTACCATCCTCGAAATGAGGGGAAGTACCTGAGGGTTTCCCATGATGTGTTCCATTGAAAAAAAAGGCAACATCTTCTAAGTCAAACCCTCCTTCCCAACTAGATATGAGATAAAATAAAGTTGATGGTATCTCAAATTAAGTAGGACCTTGTTCAACCCACTAAAGCTCATATGTAAGTAGATGAAATTTCGACAACAAGAAGCAAAGAGAAAGATTTTGAAACTTCATTGTGGGATGATGGGCCAAGCACCCTTACAGAGCAATAAAAGTCATGTCCAAAGAAGTGACAACCTAACCAATAATGGACCCACATCTTCCTAATCTTCTTTCTCGTGATTAGTTTCATGGTAGTTTTTGTTTGTAGATTTTGTATGTTACGATTCAAGTATCTGTAATATTAGTAGTGTATGTAGTCATAGCAAAATGAACAATCAATTGAACCATATACCCATGGTATGTTGCCGACAGGGAGGCCATAAGCCACGAGTTCAAATCTAGTTGAGTCCCTTGGGATTACTAGCCCCTATTGTAGTTAGTGGTTGGAGCGTCCTCCATTTAGATATTCCAAGGAAGAGAAGGTATTTTGTAAGATTTTCTTTTAAAAAAAGTACATTAATAACAAAATGTAGAATTAGTGTTTTAGTTTGTAATTTTAGTTGTATGAATTTGAGGATGATGACGATATCAACCAACTTTATACAAAGAAACAAACTAAATATTATTTATAATGTCATTTCTATATTTTAGCATGGTGTAAAAGAAAGTATAGAGATCATTATGGATTTCGTAAACCATAAGGATATGAAGAGTAATTAAGTAATTGCTTTATGCATCAATACCACTCGCCGGGCTCACCTTCTTGTGTTACTTTGTTTATTAGCCGTTGTAAAATAACATCCCAAGAAAGATAACCGTTATGGCGAGATGGATCGTATACAAAATCATTATGATAAGATGGAGTCTATGTTATTTGTTGTATTTAATATTGTTAAATTTTTAATGTTACAATTATACATCTCAACCACATTGGATTGGAAAGTGTATTTTGCTCGTTTCGATGGAGTGAAGAGTGTGATGTGATGTAATGATTATTAAAAATTTAAATTTGATAGAGTCTCAATTGATTATGTAGATAAATATTATTTATTTTGGGTTAGGATAAAAGTTACATGTGTGTTGAAGGATTAATGTTGGCATCTTAATGTTATCATGTATACGAGAGTCACATGGTAATGGAATAATGTTGGTATGGTTACACAAAGTGGTTCTACATAGTTGTGTTTTTGTATATAAGTTTGTATTTTTGTATATAAGTATATGAGGTGTAGATCATTTGGTTTGTAAGGGGTTTAGTTTTTATCAAGTCATAGGTTCAAACTTTATGGGGAGGGGTTGAGGATGGGAGTTATCACTATTTTGCGAGGTGTTTCATCCAACATTTAGGTTGGTCTTAGCCTGGGTGAATTTTCAATTGAGGAAATTTCTTGGACAAGAAAAAAAAAGGTCATTTTGCATATTACTTTATTAGTTTATAATATTTTTTTTGCCATTTACTCCTTTTGTTGGCTTGGAATTCTACGTTATAACTATGGTTAGATTTGCATTGTTGTGACTACTATGGTGGAAAATGATATACAACTAATTTGCTTAAATATTCGATGTAAAATCTTTCTAAGATGGGTGTAAAAGGCAACATCTTCTAAGCCAAACCCTCCTTCCCAACTAGATATGAGATAAAATAAAGTCGATGATATCTCAAATTAAGTAAGACTTTGTTCAACCCACTAAAACTCATATGTAAGTAGATGAAATTTTAACAACAAGAAGCAAAGAGAAAGATTTTGAAACTTCATTGTGGGATGATGGGCCGAGCACCCTTGCGGAGGAATAAAATTCAAGTCCAAAGAAGTGACAACCTAACCAATAATGGACTCATCACATTCATAATCTTTTTTCTCATGATTAGTTTGATGGTAGTTTTTATCTGTAGCTTTTTGAATGTTACGATTCTAGTATATGTAATATCAGTTGTGTATGTAGGCATAGCAAAATGTACAATCAATTGAACCATATACCCATGGCATGTTGTCGATAGGGAGGCCATAAGCCACGAGTTCAAATCTAGTTGAGTCCCTTGGGATTACTAGCCGCTATTGTAGTTAGTGGTTGGATCGTCCTCCATTTAGATATTCCAAGGCAGAGAAGGTATTTTGTAAGGTTTTCTTAAGAAGAAAAAAAGTGCAGTAATGGCAAAATGTAGAATTAGTGTTTTGGTTTGTAATTTTAATTGTATGAATTTGACGATGATGACAATGTTCATCATCCCTCAATATCAACAAAGTTTATAAAATAAAACAAAGTAAATATTATTTATGATGCCATTTTTATATTTGAGCATGGTGTTAAAAAAAGTATAAGATCATTATGGATTTCATAAACCATAAGGATATGAAGAGTATTTAAGTTATAAAACAAAGTACAATTATGTTTTATATTTTTGACAATATAACATGTTAAAAGGAAAGAGCAAAATTGATCCAAGGATATTATTCATAGAGATACTAGGCTTACTACTTACATATTTATGTTATTATTATATAATTAGTTATTTGTTGTTGTATATTTTTAATTAGTTGCAAGGGGTTTTAGTAATAAAACTATTTTTCACTTAAAAAATTAAAAATATGTAAATATAATTAATATGAATTGGTGTAATTTTTAAATTTTATTAATATTTTTTTTAAGATATGCAAATAAAATTAAGATGATCTAGTAGAACTTATTATTTTTTTTGGAGTTGGTTAAACATTTTACATTTTGAATTTTTTGTGCATTTGTAATATGGTGGTAAATTTTTTGGTGAAATTGTGATTTTTCATTGTTCAAATTGTATTTTTTTTTAAAGATTAATTTAACGCCCTTTAATACCTCTAAACACAAAAATCACAAAAAAATTGGTCCAAACCATAAAACTCTTAACGTACGCTAATTATATTGATTTTATATATGATTAAGAATTTCAACTAAATTTTAATTAAAAAATATTAAAAAAAAGTCCAAACCATAAAGCTTTCAATCTACTCTAATTCTATTAATTTTATATATATGATTAAGTTGAACGAGTACAACTCCTAATATATGAAAAATATGTTCAAGTCATAAATTCGAGAAAACGATCATTTAAATTTTATATAAAATTTATCGTTTTATAAGAAAATCAAATTCATTAACCAAATTCCTTTTAGGGGTGACATTATGCAACTTAATGTAGGCAAGGTCCACATGTTGGTAGGTACGTCGTTAAATATGATTCGTATGTCATGAGTAAAGGGGATTGTGAAATGTTTAAGAAATTAATTAAGTTTTGTCATTTTGTGTTTGTTGCTTTCTATGGATTCCAACCGCTCAATTATACAAATTTGAGTATGGGATAAAACTATAGATTATAGACTAAGGAACACAAGCCAAATCAATAAGATATAGATTGGCCAGGGTGTTGGCATTAATTTTTATGTGTGGGGTGGGCTTGTTGGTGGCATGTCAGTGTGAACAAATTGTTATAATTAACTAAGAATGGAGTCACATGTTTCAATCTCAACAATAGTGTTTATGCTTGTACTATGTGCCTTCCAACTTTATTTTTTGGGTTCTAATTCAATAGATTAATGGGGATATACACAATGAGAATGTAAGGTTTTTAATATGGGTTTTGAAAAAAAATGGGTATTGGCTTTGGTTTGAAGTGATAGAATTATGTTTAATTAAATTTGTAATTACAAGTAGCATTATTATTTTATGTTGAGGTTTGTTTTTAAATATTAGGATTTAAGATAGGAAAAAATGGGTATTCACTTTTGTTTGAAATGATAGAATTATATTTAATTAAATTGGTAATTACAAGTAGCACTATTAATTTATGTTGAGGTTGTATTAATTATTAGGATTTAAGATAGGATTGGAATTTTGGCATGAAAGATTGAAGTCTTCTTTAATATTTAATATTAGTGAATTAAAATATAGGATTTGGGTTTTATAGAGTTATAATGATTTTTTTCTTTGGAAAAAAATCGCAATTTATTGTTTATAAATGAATTACTTTGTTCATGTGTTTTGAAGGCCTTTACAAAAAAGTATTAACACAGATTGTGGAAATATTATGGTTGTTTAAAGCTATATCTCGAAAGATCAATTTAATAATAAATTGTGTGTTCCATAATGACATACAAAATGCAAAAATATAAGACAAGATCAAAGCCTGTGTGTTGAAAATGCCTGATATCTGAAGCAGATATGAAAAAAACCAAGATTGAAACATAACTATAGATGGAGACTTTTGATATCCAGTGCTAATCCTTTGAAAACGTTCTTCAGTAGCTCATTGGACTTCAACTTGGATGTAGTCTAGGCTCATGCTCGATAAGGGTGTCACTATTCATTTCCTATAGATGCCAAATGCCATCACCCACCTGTAGGCCTTGATTTGAGAAGAGATTTGTTGTGTTGTTCCTTTCTCTAAAAATGTGTTGGAAAGAGATGCCTTGGAAAAGACATGCAATTCTTGCCAATTCATCATATAGAGGCCTCAAAAAAATGTTTTTTAGAGGTCTTTTCAGATTCATCCAATTAGTATCAAGCATAGAGTCCCAAAAAATCGACATCCTCTGCACTCCTCTAGAGAGGTCCAGGAGCATGACGAGTTTTAATGCCATCATCTCAGCATAATTATTTTTGCTCCTCCCAAGGCCAGCAGAGAACTTGATTCGGGTATATTTAGAAAGATGGATGATACCCCCAACAGCCCCCATTCCAGGATCTCCTTGAGAAGCTCTATCGAAATAAGCCCAACAACCAAATATGTCAATAAACTCTTTGACAACAATTATTTCTCACCTTTTTCTGACCAACATCTTGTGTAAACTTATCTAGGATAGCCAAGCTTTTCGCGGCATAAATATTTGGGGCAATGAAGATATATTTGAAGATGGCCTTGTTCTTGGCTAGCCAATCCCACAAAATCATAAGGAGCGGAAGAGCCTTGTAATCTGAGAAGGCCTCGTTATTCAACCAGGCTTGAAGTGCTTCTTGTAAGCCCAACCCATTCCAAATGAAATGAATGACATTAAATAGTGATGCAAAGGCCCACATAGTAGACATATATGGGAAGAAAATAAACAAATGGTAAATATTCTCAGTGTTATCCTTGCAGAGTGAACATCTATTAGGTCTAGAGCCATATTTCCTTAACATAATGTCCCACATAGGAACTCTATTAGAGAGATCCAACCACAAAAACAACTTGTTCTTAAAAGGGCATTTTAATTTCCAAATGATTGAGGACCACCAAGGAGACTCAAGCATATCATCCTCTTCTCAGATGATTTTGTAACCCAAGTATGGAGTATAAAATCCATCACGCGGATTCCTTATCCACAAAAGTTCATCTTCTCTATCAACCAAGCGGATGTGGCAGTCTTATAAAGCCTTAATGAATCTTTCCCATGTAACTTTGTCTGAATCCTTGAAACTCAGAGCTTCTACATTTAGCCATGCCTATCTAAAGGTAGTAGTATTTAGAGGATCACCAGTTTGTTGTGAGTTTGTCCCAAATAGAGATATCCTTGGTCCATCAAAGAGACAATCATGTCCTCAAGTAACCCGTGGAGATCAACATTTCCTACCCATGGATCATGACCCAACCTAACCCCTATTACATTGCCTACACTAATAAATGATGGAAATTAAGCATAGAGTCTCAACATATGATTAATGGACACCCTCTTGTATTCCTTGAATAAATGACTAAAATGGTTAACCCCAGACCTAGCAAGATTCATGGATCTTTCCACTAAGCTCCCATCCTCCTCTTGAATATTCCAAACTGAATTGATATGCTTTATGTGCTTGACATAATTATCAAAAAAATATATATGGTCATCCCCTTTCTACAACCAGATGGCCCTGCTTTTAAGTCTCCAGTGGCCTCTTCTCATAAGAGAATCTTCCTTCTCGTAACTTTCAAATCCACAATGATCCTTTTTTATCCGCGGAAGAAAAACTCTTGGGGTTGTTTGCATGGAAAGAGGCTATAAGGGATTATATCCTTCCCAACTCAATACAATGAATCCTCCGCCTCCTAGCTTCCCAAGAGACTGAACAAGATTTTATCTTCTTTAAATTATTCAAAAAATTGAATCCTAGTAGAAAGAGGATTGTGGGATTCAAAGGGTGTCCACTCTCGATTGACCATTTGGATATAATCCTCATCCTCCAGCCAAATAGAATTAAATTTGAAAGGGTTGGGGGGCATTTTCATAGTCACTTTCAACTCCAAAAAAATGGCGAAATGGTCAGACTCCCTGCCTTCACCCACTCATTGCTTAATACATGCAGCTGATAGTAAAGAACCTTCATTAATGATGAATCACCTGCAAAAAAAGTATTTCCACATTCAGAAGACCTGATCTGAAAAATATTTTCCCAATACTCCACCCTGTGTAGATAAGGACCATAGATGTTTAAGGACATGTAAGCCTATTCAAATTCACGGGAGAAGATAACAGTGTCCATACCTATCAGGATAGCCCATGAATTAGTTCATAAAAACGATCTAGTATGCTAGCCCGTGATAATTGTTAAATATACAACACCAGGAGACACTCTCCAAACCAATCTTGTGTAGCCAAGAATGATCCTCTCATATAGAGGTGAGCACTTTCATTGCCTTCCGTGTAAATGTTATTCCTCTCTTATAGAGGTAATTGACCAAAGTAATGATGTTGTAAAGTCTTGTTGGACAAGGCTCCAAACTTGTGTGTCAAGTCATGATTCTCATGTGAACCTTCAGTATAAAGGTGTCCATGAGATGGACCTCTCGTATAGAGGTGAAGCTTCCGTATAAAGGTATCCATGAGATGGACCTCCCGTATAAAGGTGGACCTTCCGTATAAAGATCATGCTTTACTTGTTAAAAGCACTTAATGTTGTGTGATGTATTATTAACCATGATCACCAGTTGCTATTAAGTATCCTTTAGAGATTGATCACCTTTAAAGTGAATTACTTTAGCATATGATCATTTGGTCCGGAATAATATAATATGATCACAACATCCGATCATTCTTCTTAGTATAATGTAATGTGATGGATAATTAAAGTTAGCACATATTGACCATGTAGTAAGAGATAAAGAGATAAAAGATAAAGCATAAAGATCAAGAGAATTTGAAATTGCCCATGTTGACACTTCAACTAATTAAAGAGAACTTGAATCGTTAAAGCTCCAATTATAAAGCTTCAGTTAAGTATCAATGTATGTCTCAATCAATGCTTCAGTTAAAGCATTAGTTAAAGATATGTCTCAGATAACTAAAGAAATCATAGTGGTCACTTCAAGTAAATCAATCAACATGATTTCAGTTAACTAAGTGTTAAATAAGAAGGACTAGTTAACTAAAGTGTTTTCACTTTAGTTAAACTAAAAGACGACACTTCAATAAATCAAGGAGAATCAGTTAAAGAGAGTTAAGTAAGTGACAACAAAGATCTAGTTATCTAAGTGACGAAACTTAAGTTAGCCACCTAACTAAGTGGGCAAGCTTTTAGTTTAGAGGCGAGTTCACCCTAAGTGACATGTAATGTCCCCATTCAAATAATTGCATAGTAAGACAAGCCCATCATTCCTACTAGTTTCCTAGGTTGGATGGGCACATGTGGAATTCTAATAAGGAAGCTAATAAATGATGTTTAGACATTAGAAGGGTCAATTATTTAATAAATAGGTTGAATAAATAAATTCAAGAGAAATTCTAGGTGGCAAGTGGTTTTGAAGACATATGGAGGATGTGGGACCCACACTAGCTTGATTTCTCAAGGACACATGGCATCTCTCTCTTGCCAATTCGAATTTATGAGAAGGTGAACACTCTTGGGTGAGTTGGTAAGTCATAACACATGGCATTGAGCATCTTAGGTCGAATTGGGAAGGAATGGTAACCTCCGTGGAAGATAAAGAATCACATTGGAAGTTTGTGGACACTTGGGCTAGATTCCCTAGGCCCTATGACACCAATGATGGAGCATCTATGACAACTATGACAAATTGCAGACCTGACCTCTGACATCTGACCATTATGACATGTCGGCCCCAAAAATAGGCTCAAGGAAGGCACTCATGGGAGTTGGAGAAGCCAAAGAGACTCAAACTCGAATTTGGGAGAAGATGGAAGGTTGGAATTAGGAGACAAGTGGCAAATGGGGAATATTTCCTAAGTGGAAATCTCTTGAAGCTATGGAGAGTATTTTGACCCTTAGAAGGCTACTGTTGGTTATAAAATGAAGAAATCAATTACGAGAATGGATTTTGATGATTTGAGAAAAATTGCATTTGTGAAGAGAGAGCTAGTGGATGACTAGTTTCTTGCCTTAGCCAATTTCGAGGGAGAAAGATTCCCGTCCAAGTTGGTGTTTGGAGAGGCCACTCAGGTCTTTCATGGAGTTTTATTTGCAGGTATCAACTATAGGGCAATTCGTGGATTTGTTTAGTGCAGCACCATCTCTCAACCATTTCTAGTTTTGAAGGCATATTCATGCTCCTTGAGGGAGGGCGTTTTTGGTGAGCTCTTGTCCTTCTTGGGAGAGCTTCTCATTATGTATTCCTTATTGTAATAGCTTCATATCCTCTGTTCTTGATATTCAGAAAGTCTCAGATCGAAATACCCACTAGTTGTATGCAAAAATGTTGATTAATGAGCAAACAATGTCCATTTCCCCACTACATTGATGTAGATCATTATAATGCTCATGATTTCGAATGAATGGATGATTCTATGATACATTTGTGATTAATATACTGCCATGGATGTATTTTACAAGTTTGATGTACTGTACTTGAGCATTTAAAGTATTTTTATTCAGTTTAATTGCATTGGGAGAAGAAATAGTGCCATTTCCCCAAGGGTCGAATTGGGGACTTTTGTAGCTGAATGGGAGAGGGTTGGAACATAAATAAAAATCAATTAATGGCACATTGGGAGGCCATTTTCATTGTTTAACCAGGGGGGATTTGATGCATAAATTGCTAGTTAAAATACCATACATTGACCAAAATACAAATCAAATTTGCAGAAGTCTTTTGAGGGTTATAAATCATCCATGAACTTAATATTCAAGTCTAAATATCATTCATACACCCTTACAGAAGATTTGGGAGCATTTGGGTTAATTTGGAGGCCAAAATAGTAAAACTAGTCAAAAGTCGAAATTGGGGAAAAATTGAAAAATTGGGCATTTTCATAAAATTTTGAAAAAGGGAAATTACATGACAGTTCAGTGAGATAAAGCACTGCATGAGAAGTGGGGCGCACCTCTACATGCAAGATTAATACATCCAATTTGAGGGTGGGTTCATCCTCAAGTTAGAAGATAAAAATAGAAGAGAAGAATATATAAATATGTTATACGGGAATGATGAATCCAATGTGAAGCGAATTCTCTTCTCCTTTGAAGGCAAGGCACTTCTCTTTGTGTGCAAGATATTATTATTGAAGGCAAGGTGTTTCTCCGATTGATTTCTCTTCTCTATTGCTTTTGTATCTTCACCAAGAGTGTTTTGGTGATCTCTCATCTTTCGAAAGCAATTTGCTATGTTGTAAAATAAAGCATTCTCTGCTATCCATTATATTATACCGAGAAGAATTGTTGGGGTTTTTGTTCTCATAGTTTTGAGGATTTTCCCTAGGGTATATCTTATGTTATGGATGTATGAATTTCATGTGATTGAATTGTCTCATTGTTTCAAGTTTCGACATCTAAAATAATTAAAGCTCAACCAAATATTAACAATAATACCCCTTAATCTACCAAAAGCATCAAGACCAATAAAATCCCATCCTGACAGTAAACTCCTTTAATTAGCCAAAATAATATCACCACTTTGCCAGAGTTTCCTGTAAAAAAATCACAAAAGGATTTTGTGATGGCACAAGTCTCTTCAAGGCCAATTTTTTAGAGGGTAGCCTTTGTCCTTTACAATTGAGAGACATCACCAACATTAAGAAACCTTAATATAGGGGGAGATTTATCTAAGAGTCCCTTTCAGAGATTTTTTTCGACTTGCCCTAACATCAAGGGCAGCTTGATCCCGAGCGGAGGCCATAATCAACTTCCTTCCCTTAAGCCTAGAGGAAATAATTGGAGAGTCCATAAAAATACCCCCTCCTGGGCCTGAATCCAATAAGGCCTTCAAAATGCTTATAGGATGAGATGATAACGGGGGAAACCAAGTCCCAAAAGAGAACAATGATTCCTGGACGATGATCCCTCAACTGGTTGTGCTCTCAAGGTAACACATGAGGAGTCCATATCATAAACTGCATCTTCAGATGAAACCAACAAAACTCCAATCCCGGGGGATGAGCAAGCAACAGAAACTGTGGGATCCGACAAGGAGATCGTAACATCACCATCATCCTGCAAACTAGAGCAATTAAAATTCGACAAAAGTGGAAGAGAAGAGGATGACCCATCATGTATAACTGCCAATAACCCTCCACTCAATGAAATAGGATTGAAACGTTGATCATGGATATAGTCAATAGGAGAGAAACCCTTAGATGTGTCATAAACAACCTCGAGGGTGGGTAAATCCTCATACAACTCAACTAGAGGATGAAACTTCCCGAGATCAGTAGGGTTATGGGCCAATATCCCCCCTCTTAGGTGTGGATACAAGGAAGAAACTAAAACTATAACCCTATAAGGAGACATAAGACTATAAAGCTTGAATGGAGAAGGATGGAGAAAAGAAGACCAAGAAGGATTTGATAGAGTCGATGTAGCCCTGGCCTACTAGAGGTAATTGAGGAGGAGGGCTCCATAGCTTCCAATCGAGGAAATGACCAACATGGGGCAATTGTAAAGGAAGATCCGTAGAGGGGATAGGAGAGCCAGAAAGATAACCGCCTAAAGTAAAGGATAGACATTAATACCATAAGGCAAAAGCATACACAAGTAATGGATCCCCTCTCAAGACACCGGAATGGTCCTCCATATCAGAACTAAAGTCCTTCCCAGAAGCCCTAGAAATAACCTTTCCCTTTGAGTGCATAAGACCCAAAAAATCAATTCCATCCAAATCGACCCCTAAACTACAGTCCAAATAAGCCAGCATAGACCCATTCACAAGAGAATCAACAGAATGTGTCAAAGCCAATGCTACAGAAGGTGGATAGAAAATCTTACTGGAGAGAAAATCTTACTGGAGAGAAAATCCAAGTCAGTCCCTTCTTTCGAAAAAAAACTATTTGTGAGATCGACTGCCAGGATAGCATGCGACGCTTCCATAGCAGGGATTGACCCTCAAACTATGACGAGATGGATGATGTTGCTGAGAGATCAGTTCCAGTACCACTATCCAGCTCTGATATTCCCCTCCTCTCATCACCCAAGACCACCATAACGGAAACATAAGACTAGGCTTCCTGCTTCGAAACCATGGCTATACCATTGTTGTTTTCTACCCCCATCTTTTTTCTACCCATTGACCTGATAAAAGGTCTCGAACAGTCTTTGACAAGGTGGCCATAACAGTGACACATATTGCATAAAAAAGGGATACCTATATATTACAAAACTTGGACATGTGAGCGATTGTCCATGGATATATTCGTCTCAGAAGGTAATCCTTCCCTCAAATTGATGTCAACAAGAATTTTAGCCACGATCATGATGTTGGATGCTTGGTAGCTAAGATTTGTAAAGATAAAAAATGCTCAAAACCGAGCCAATCTTCCTGAAGATCTCAATGGACCATAGTTCCAACAACAACCATAGGAGGTTGACCCAAATGGAGTGAATATATTGCTTCTCTCTTTAAGTGTCGAAAAACAATGTCCACCTCTTCAACTTGATAGCGATATTATCCCACATCCAAACCCCCTTCAGTATCCATGGGGCATCATCATGAGACTCGAGGATAATCCCAACCAACCCTTCGCCATAGAAAAGCATCTAGGAGAGTATCCCAGAGACTCAGTCCAAGTTTCAACAACCCAATCTTTGAAAGTAGCCAAACTCATATGCTACCCCCCAAATCTTCCCATCGCAACAGTCTCCGAGAGGGAAGCAACCTTGTGCATCTATACATCTACACCCAATGCCAAACAAATATAGTATGCCTTTCTTTTGACACACTTTCTTCCCTTTGGAGATCTTAGAGACTGATTAATATGGGCGCCCTCCTCCAGAATACTCTTAACTCCCTTACCGAGAGAGGGAGAACCCACTGGCGATGAGACCTTTTTGTACAGCCACTCCAACACCAAACACCTATAAAAGGTGGAAAAACCAACAAGAAGAGGGTCCTCAGAGTCAAGAAGCCCTTTATAATGTTGTAAAAGGGCCCTAATAAAAAATATTTCCCTATCAGGGCCCATTGGTTGTAAAGCCTCTGAAAGAGGTAGGACCAGAACATAATGAAGCTTAGAAGACTGAGAAACCGTTAGATTAAGCGGGAGCGCAACAGAAGAAACCGAGAGACGAGCACATACTGCAGAGATAGACTTGTCTCTATGGTTAGAGGAAACCACTTACAAACCCCAAGGCGATGAAACCAGGGAAGCACCATGATTAGACCCCATAGGAAGGACTGCCAAAGGTCAAGTGGCCCCAGCCTAATCAAATCCCATACATCACATAATAAATGAGATTTAAGCACACATTAACCACATGCATAATAGAGGTAGAAAAGACAAAACATGGCTGACAAATACAACTTCCAGAGAAAATTCCGAAGAGCAATGAAAAACAAAAAGCCAAAGGGAAAGCAAGCTCTAAACAAGTGGCTATATGGGGAGCTCCGTCAACTTAGAGCAACATAATAGAGTCAAGGACCATCAGGGGGAGAGCCGAGAATTGTAGGGTTTCGCCATCGCCTACATGGAGTTATAATGATGATAGTGAAGGGTTACGAGTTGAGAAATCAAGATCGCAAATTCTAAATAATATTATATTATATGTAAGTTTGCTTAGTTTAGTGGGTTAGCTCAAATAATTGAGTGTTGTGAATGCAAGTAGGAGGTCATGGGGTCAGGTCCTCGGGTTGGTTTCCTTTGTGAATATTGTTAGCCTCACTCAATGTCCATGCCAGATTAGGTTGTCAAAACTACAACCAAATGGCTTCCCCGAAGTGCCATCCTTGAAATGAGGGGAAGTGCCTAGATGATTTACCATGATGTGCATTTTGTTAGAGAAAAAAAGAAGGAAAAATTTAATTCACTTGTTGTTGGAGCAAATTACAAATAGATAATTGAATCTCTTTTGAAATTTTGATCTAGTTGTTTGGATGTTAACTGAAAATATCAACAACCGCTGGTTAACTTTCTTTAAGTCTTTATTTTCCGATAAAATGACTAGATTTGTTTCATTTAAAAAAAAATCATTGATCTTCTAATCACAATTACAATTCTTATTTGATGAAAAAACTTGTTATCATGAGAATCAAATATTTGTTTTCCTTGTCATACATTGTAATTTTATGTACACTTTGTTTATTGTTAAATTTCACACTAATTCCTTATGTACTTCATTATGAGTATCCTTTTATCATACATTGTAATTTCATGTACACTTTGTTTATTGTTAAATTTCACACGGATTCCTTGTGTACTTCATTATGAGTATCCTTTGACTTACTAAAGTGTTTTAACTATTATATTGAAGACAATGTACTTTTTATTTTGCTTAGGTTTTTGTATGATTTTATTCGCTGGAAAAAAAGGGTTTTTGTATGATTTGTTTTTATTGCTTATGCAAATGCTCTATAAATATGGAAGATTGAGATAAAAAACCATTTTATAAAATCCTATAACTTATTACTACTTAATTTATATGAAGTCGTTTATCTTTCCTTTTTATAGGCCTTTTGATATAGATTAAATACACTACAAACAACATGCTAGCAACAATTTCAATTTATAAAGTTTTGACAATTTTAAACTCTTACTTATATCCATATATATATATATATATATATAGAAAGCTAGTATCAACATGATTTGAACTTGTGACTTTTCATTTGTAACTTCTCATCTCAATTACTCATTATCAATTACTCTATCCCCGTGAACTACTATTACTATTACTTATTTAATATTCATTAATATATTTATATTCATTACATAATCTATTGTACTAATTATAGATGCATGAGAGTTTAAACCATCTTCTAAAACATGGTGGACATAAATTTTTAAGAAAATATTTTTACAAATTATATTGCAACAAAAAATATCTTTAAATCAAATAATAAAAAAATGAAGAAATCAACTTACATCTTGGAATCCAAAATCCATAACTTATATAAATACCATTTCCTCATCAATCCACCTAAGTTGTAGTTTAAGAGAAATTGAGTAAAATCAAGGATGCATAGAGTGTTAGAATGAAAAAATTCCAGATGATTATTAGCTTTAATCATCTTCTCCCTCAAATATCTGGTCACTTCATATATAAAACTAGGATCACCACAATAAATGAAAGAATGATCACCTCTTCTTGCAACGGATACATTTTGATTTTGATCAATTTTAAAAATATATTTGAATATCATGTTCTATATGCTTTGGGGGTAAAACCAAGATTATCTTGGAGGCACTATGTGCGCTGTAATAATCATAGTTATATGCAGTCATGAAATGTTGAATATCAAGATAACACTTAGTGATCGCTCGGATTTTATGTCTAGGTAGAGGCTTTAAACTTTGTTTGAAATAGTTATCACATCTTTGTTGTTTAATAATTTTTATATAACATTTAAAATACATATCATATCTTCATTATTTAATATAATAAAAATATTATCTTATTGACATTAAAAGATGCCTTTTGCAGTATGTCCCATGATGTACATTCCGTCGGAGGGGAAAAAAGGAGAAAGTAGATTCATTTGTTATTGGAGCAAATTGTAAATAAATAATGGGATTTTTTGAAATTTTGATCAAGTTATTGGGATATTGATTAAAAATATTAATAGTTATTGATTGATTTTTCTTTATAATATAGATATAAATAAGTACTTTCTTTTCTAATAAAATAAATAAACTTTTTTCATTTAACTAAATTCACTTGTTTTCTAGTTCATAATTACAAATCTACTTAATAAACTTTTTCCATTTAACTAAATTCACTTGTTTTCTAGTTCATAATCACAAATCTACTTATTTGATGGAAAAACTCTTTTATAATGAGAATCAAAAGTATGTTTTCCTTTTCATACATTGCAATTTCATGTCCACTTTGTTTATTGGTAATTTTCATACCAATTCCTTGTATACTTTATTAGGAGTATCCTTGACTTACTAAATTATTTTAACACTAAACAACTTTTTATTTTACTCCGTTTTTTTTTCTAGTTAGGTTTTAGTTAGGTTTGTTTTTATTGTTTCTTTATGCAATTTGAATGCTGAATAAATATGAAAGATGAAGATAAAAGTCATTTTATAAAATCATAGCACTCACTATTATTGAATCTTACCATGACAATTTTACATGAAGTAGTTTTATCTCCTTTTTATATGCATTTTTGATATAGATTAAATGCGTTATCAACATCATGCAATCAACGATTCCAATTTATAAAGTTTTCACAATTTTGAATCTTTATACACATCCATAACATAATAGTCTTTTTTTTTCCCTGGGAAAAAAAATCATAACTTTATTGAGAAAAAGTTACATTCTTCAAGTTCACTTATCGCTCAACGGAGATTGAGTTTATCGATAAAAATCCGTATACATTTACATTCACTATTGCATAGCATTAAATGCTTTGTCAAACTGAAAAATTCAATCATATAAAAAACAAGTGCATATAAGAAAACTACAACATTTTGTATTCTTCCAAATATCTTCTACAAGTCATTTAAACTTCCATTCAGTCTTTGCACAATATCATATATTAAAAAAAAATTTCATGTCTCATATGAACTTTTACCCACTGGAATGAAATCCATCAATGTGGATCCCATAGAAAAGATAGGTGATTTTCCAAAATATTGCCTTCTAGTTCCTTTTGAACATGCAACTCCCCGCTTTTGAGATCCAAGCCTGCTTTTGATTGAGTAAATACATGAGAATTTATTTCCCTGTATATATGTTGGAAGGAGCAATCATCCATTTATGCCTTTAAGCTTCTTATCTCTTCTAGGATCAATTGTAATGCTAGATTGTGACACTGTTTTTTTATCTTTTAACCATTCTATTACCAGTTGAGCATCTCCAAAAACCTGTAGTGCTTTTAATCCTTCCTTTAAAGCCAATTTGAGAAGAAGATTTAATGCATAGAGTTCTGCATAATTATTGGTTCCAGCTCCTAAGCTTGCTTGGAATCTTAGAATAGTCTTCTTGTCGATGTAGATCAATCCTCCAGCACCTGCTCTGCTTGGATTAAGTTGAGCTACCCCATCAAAATAGGACCAAGGCGTGTCCTCTCTTATTTTTTCTACCACCACCATTTTGAATTTTAAAACCTTTTCTACCCGTGAATAGCTATTTAAGGTAGCTGTTGCAATTCTTGCATAATGAATTGGTCATGCTGGAATATATTGTTGGAGCCAAGGCCGCAGCTATGGTAAAAGCTGCGAATTTTGAGGAAAAAGCACAAGTATGAAAGAGTGCTAAGTTTTGAATAAGCGCCAATTTTGGGACAGAAGAAGACGGTGCGCAGTATGGTGCCAGATGGATAATCTCAGCGTAGATTACGGACCGGAAATCGTGGAGCTCGCGCGCACGTCAGAAGAGAATGAAGGTAGCCGAGTGGAAAGCCCAGCTACCACAATCAATGAAGCAATGGAGTAGAGGGCTCAGCTACCCTCATTTAAGGCCAAGTACAGAAGTTATGGTTGCTCGGATCAAGGAAGAGCAACGGACCAAAGCATTGAAGGCGAAGGATGAGGCACCCATACCCGTAAGCTGCGCCGGAATTCATGGAGCCTGCAGGAAGCGGCGACATGATTGCAAGCGGCGCCTACAGTACACCTAGCCATGTGCGTGGTTAGGGTTTTTGGGGATTACTGCTGGGAAAGGCCCACAGTTTTGTAAAGGTGCGACCGCCATGGCCACTTATATATATGTATAATTGTGAAGGGTAGATGTTAGTTGGTTAGCCAGTAGTCAGCTAGATAGTGAGCTAGCTAAGATAGTAGATACTGGATGTAAGAAGGATTGATCGAGTTGATCATCCTCTGTTACGATCTTGTTGATTGTTTTCTACCGTGTTGCTAGAAAACAGGAGTTAGAGCTGGTTAGCAGTGAAGCTAATCCTTGAGTTGCAGACAGTCAGAGTCGACGTCTGAACTATTGTAACCTCTGGAGAGGAAGAGGATAGATCGAGAGAAGGGCTCCCATCTGTGTGCGTGGAGTTTCCTGGGAAGATCTAAGGCTGCAGCTGTGTGCGCAGCATATTGTATAAGTCTATCATTTTCTGGTTAATATAAGATACTCCCGTGGACGTGGTTTTCCCTGTGGAGGTGGACTTCATATTTCTCGTTGTTGCGATGTTGTGATTGAAGTGATTGCCTGTTTTAATTTTACTAACAAGCAAATACATGAATATTGCATTACCTTTATGAATGTGTTGAGTAAATCAGTGAAGCTTCCTTGGGAACTATAATCGTTAAGGGTCGAAGGAATCGGTAAGACACGTCGCCGCAACGATAGGAGATCGAGTTGCTACGACGAGCACGCAAGTGAAATTATGCATAGAATATCCGCGCAGAGGATAATTGGTCCTAGCGCAGGAGTGGAAGTACCGCGCAGTTCGGCTGCCGAGCAGGAGCTTGAGAGCTGTTGCGCTCATAAGTCTGAAGAGGGTTCAGACATTCGCCTTAGAGGAATCGTCCAAGAAGAGAGAACAGTCTCCGCGTCGCCTAGGTTAAGGAAACCTGATTCCTTAGCCTCCCCATAGCCACTTCGGGTGAGACCTCGAGCTGCCGCGCAGCTCGTTGCCGAGAGGGCCAGTGCGCCAAGGGGTTTTGTTGCTGCGCTTCATTAAAACCCGGGTCTGTCCAAAAAGCAGCCAACATATATTCAAATAATAAAAGGTTCCTTGTTGTCCATACCTGCCAGAAGATGATTAGCGGAAGACTTATGTAATTATTGTTATCAAGATTAAGTAACCAAGTTTTCAAACATCCATGTGTTGTGATTCCCGCCCAGCTGAATCTTTGTTTCAAAAAGACCTCAAGTTCTTTCCATATTTGTAATAGGAATTTGCATGAGATGGTAAGATGATGGTTTGTTTCTTCTGAATTGTTGCATAGTACGCACCTACTAGGGCCCTCCCATCCTCTTCTCTGTAATTGATCCCATGTTAGTGCTTTATCACAAAGAAGAAACCATGTAATCAATTTTGATTTCAAAGGACAATTTAACTTCCAAAGTGGATGCCACCACCAGATAGGGATTGTTTTGACTACTTCTTGTATACTTTCATAACCTTTTTTAGGGGAGTATTTACCATGAGGGTCATGGGACCAAATCAATTGATCTGCAATTGGAGAAAGATGTATATGATTTATTTTTAAATGTTTGACTTAACCCTTCCAAACTATTGCCTCGTCTCTTATGAATCCCAAAATGTCTGCAATTTTCCACTTTTGTTCGAATGGAGAAGAAAGCCTGTTATCTGCTACCTAATTAAGCATAAAAATACTCTTGAATTTTAACTATAAGATCATTTGTAATGGCAATAAGAAACGATCTCCACTTGCCACCCAAGAGTCTTCTCCAATTCTTACACTTTCCCTGATTCTAATTTTCCATTATAGATAGTCCCCGAGTACATTAAAGGATAGTACCGTTGCTTTCCAAGTATTCGATACATTCTGACTTGATTTTTGTTTACTCTTGATCCACTCCATTAGACTTAACAGTTTGATGTATTTTTGAGTTACTATCTCACGCCAAAGGCCCGTGCCTGTGATTAACCTCCAGATATTTTTCACAACTAATGCTTTAGAAAACACCAGAGGGACTTTCAGACCCCACCCACCTTGCTTTTTTGGAATGGCAAGTTCCTGCCATTTAATCCATACCATCTTTCTATGTTCTGTGGATCCAAACCAAAAAAAATTAAAGAGAATCTTCCTAATTGTGATTAGAACGCCCCTGGGAATCCAAGAGATGGAGCTGCAATAGACTGGGGTTGCTTGGAGCACTGACTTAGCTAAAATAAGCCTTCCAGCTTTTGATAACCATTTGTAGCTCCAATTACTTATTCTTTTTTCACATTTAAATAGCAACTGGTTCCAATCACTTTTTATGGAAGCAACATGTTTAAGGTAGAATCCTAAATACTTCATTCCATTTTCTAAATTTTGTTCTCTAAAAGGAAAAATTCTTTTCAGATAAGCATTTCATCTTCCTTTATACCTTCACCCATGAGAGATGATTTAAGGAGGTTTATTTGCATACCTGTTGCTGCGTAAAAGAGATCTAGAGCACTTGACAGATATTCCCAGTCTTTCACCGATCCTTCCGAGAAAATAAGGATGTCATCCACGAAAAGAATGTGTGATAATCTGCATGAGCCACCAATAAGAATTCATTTGAACTGTCCCTATGATTTTGCATATGATAAAGCTCTGCTAAGGCCGTCTGCTATGAGGAGAAAAAGTAGAGGAGCTAAAGGACAATCTTGTCCCATGCCTGTGCTTGGCTTGAAAAAGGATGAAGCTGCACCATAACACAATAGTCTAGTAAGATGTAAATTTTTGTATTTCAACAATTTTCCATTGGTAACTTGAGTGATGACACTTCTCCATAAGTCGAGGTTGAAATGAACAAAAAATTATTTACTAAATATCCAACATAAAAAGGATAATAAATTAAAATCCACATAAAACAATTAGTATGTATTTAATAACGAATAAAATAGACGATAGATTGTGTTAAATAATGTCATGTGACGCTCATATATCACAGTTAAATCTATCCTTTAATTAGTATGTGACACTTGATTTATTATTATTACTATTATTATTTATTTGATGTTTATTAATATATTTAAGTTCACTACATAATATATTGTGTTAATTATATATGCATACATATTAAATTCATATTGGAGAAATTATACCATTTTTAGACATAGATATATATTTTTAAGAAACTATTTATATACATTATAATGCTACAAAAATGGTCTTTGGTTAAGCTAAAGAGATTAACCTACATCTTGAAATCCAAAATCCAAGACTTATATCAAATGCTATTTCCTCATCAATCCATCCAAGTTGTAGTTTAAGAAAAACTTAGCAAGGTCAAAGAAGCACAGAGTGCTAAAATGCCGAGGAGAATTACCATTCACAATAATGTCCATATAATAATTAACTTTATTTATCTTCTATCTCAAATATCTGGTCACTTCATCTATAAAACTAAAATCACCGCAACAAATAAAAAAAAATCACTTTTTATAATTAATTTTAAAATAATTATAATATCATATTCTATATATGTTTTTTTTTTAAACCAAGATTATCATGGAGGCACTATGCACACTCTAATAATCATAGCTATACGTAGACACGCTAATAATCATAGTTATATGTAGGCATGGACTTTTGAATATCACTTGGTGATTGTTGGGGTTTTATGTGTAGTTAGAATTTCAAACTTTTATAAAAAAATAAACATTGTATCCTTGTTATTTAACCATTTCCCCACAAAATTTAAAAATATACATCATATCTTCATCATTTAATATAATAATAATAAATATATACATCCCACCGACACTAAAATATACCTTCCAACATCGAGTTGGCCTAATGTAAGTGGTTTAGTAGTATAAACATGGGTGATCTCACCAAGATATCGATTTTCATCTTAAAATATCCAAGAGATCGATGTCTTACCACTTTCATGAAAGTCACCATACCTAATGATTTGTACTTGCTTTATTATCGAGGAACAAGACTAAAGTGTTTTAGTCATGGGGTCCTTGGCCTGGTAAGTGTTTTAGTCATGGGTCATGGAACTAAAGATAATGTTAAACCTTTAATTAATCCCAAATTAATTTCCTTAATATCTTTTTGTTACCTTGATGTTCAAGGCTTAATACCCTCTTAATATTTAGAATTCCTTAATTCCTAGAGTTTACCACATCATCTTTGCTCCAAATTTGTGTCGATACAACACCTTTGTCCTTGCCTTATCCCTTACATCACCTTTTTCCTAAAATGAAGTTGTTGGTGAAGAAATATTCTCCTTCCCATGTGCTAATTCATCTTTTCGCCTTTTGACTTCAATTTTATTTTATTTGGTATTGGCCTATGACCACCTTTCTCAATTCGTGCATCTTTCAAGTCATATCTACAACACTCGTGGACTAGATTTGCTCATCTCATTGGTAGTGACATTGAATGGAGACATTCTATATATATATGAGATTGAGGTTATAAAGTTATAAGGTCATAATTCAAATGGTAATGGGTTTGGTTCACACTAAATCAAATCTTGCAAATGGCATGTTGGTTAATAATAGTAATGTTGATCCAAAGTGGTTTAAAAAACAAAGTAGGATTCCCTCTCTTGAGACATCTTCACTCTAGGTTAAGTCATGAGATTTTGATATATGTTTTTTTATTGGGACATTTTTGCTTTAGGCCAAAGCCTCAAGGGTTAGCTCAAGTTATCTTGATCTTGAGCTAGACATGAGATCTCTCCCCCCCACAGTAGGGGATGTCATATGATTGACTCTCTTGATCCTCTCGAGGTTAGGATCCATAACTAGGATTATTGGTTTGCCCCATATACCATCCATGAGCCATGAGAAAGTACTTAGAGGGTTTGCCACGATTTATTCCTTCAGAAAATATTTTGCTCTAGGTTGAATCACGAGATTCCAATACATGTGACATGCAAGTTGTTGCATATATCGTAGGGGATAAAGTGGCAACCAATTTGTTTGATCTCAGTCCTAGCCTATATCACTTTGTCTAGTCACCGATGCCCTTAGTCTTAAAATAAATAAATCAAAGGCCATAAATTGAATAAAGTCATTTTCTATGCAATAGCTTATGATGTTTTTTTGAATAAAAGGAAAAACATTGTAAGATGTTGCATACAAAATGTCTTTATCTTACGAGCTTATACGATTATTTTCTTTAATATTAATGGTCATAAACTTAATATCTATGCAATATTTACACCAATAGGTGTTTATATCTTAGAGTTTGTGGTGGACTAGTGCCTATGTTTTTCCTAGATTACATGAGGATGAGACAAGTGTACTATCCATATTGATTTTATGACAGTCGTTCAAAATTCACAATACATAATTATAAAAAAAATATAAAAAATAACTAGTAGTTGATGCATGAATAACTGGTAGTTGATGCATGGATAACGGGAAGTTCGTGGCAGACAATGGGTGATTACAACTACACATGGAGAAAAAGTAACAAATAACTTGTTCGTGACACTTAAGTTGTTAGTGGCACTTAACTTGTGGCCTATTGGTGTTCACCAGCCACAAGTTAAGTGGCCATGCTAAGTTACATCCAAATTTACATTTTGTCAATAATAACATCGTTTCCCATCCACCTAATTCTTACGATGCTTGTTGTTGCTTTCCCATCCATATATCCTCTTATGATGCTTGTTGTTGCTTCATTAACATTCAATTATTACTTTGCATATCATTAAGTTTTCTCCATGTTTTGGGCATTACCACTTTACCACTTACGATGACCACTTTGCAAGAGCATGTTAGCCATTTTTCTAAGGAATCAAAACTCTAGTGAGGTTATATCAATGCCCCTTTTTTGTTGACCCAATTGATCTCTCATGGTCTACTTGCCATCAGTAATCACCAAATATCATTTTGTATTTGCTAAATCCACGACAAGCTTTACCTAGAGCTCTATTTAACACATTATTCTTATCTATCTTCTTGATCTTCTCATCACAGGCATCTTCCAACTTCTATGTGAACTTTTACCATCACAACCACCTATTCCTTTACTAAAGGTCCCTTTATTGTTGGTGTGTGCTACCTTCTCTTCTACCTTTAGCACCAATTGATACACTCTCCTCATATCCCTCAAAACTAGTTAATCATTGTTTTCTTCATGACATGCATGTTGAACATTGATATTGTATATAACTACTTAATGCACCCTTATATAATTTATTCATAAATATTGCAATTGCTTAAATAAAGTATCTTTATAATCAACATGGAATAATTTTTGTAGAACTATGTGATCATCTTGTTTTAATTAATATTTTTCTTACCTTTTCAAATCCAATCACACAATAAAAAATCCTCCCAATTTTCTTCTTTGACAAGTTTATTCAATCACATAACAAAAAATCCTACCAATTTTCTTCTTTGATAAATTTATTCATTAGAAAGCATATTAACATTAAAGAAAATTGAACGTTGTCATTGTTGTCCCTAAGGTTTGCACTCGATTGCTACAGGGAAAAGCTAGGGCATTTATGTACAAATTTGGAATGAATAATGAGTTTTAGGTTTAAATGGTTGAATGTTCAATCAACCTTTTAAAGCTTGGGTGAAAATAATTTAAAAATAAATAGTAACATATTATAAAGTTAAAGGCTTTGCAATCACGAATTACAAGGACTCAAGATTCGATACTCTGCCATAATATAAATATATGAAAGGTAAGCTACACATTCATAAATCCACACATATGCTCCATATTATAACATCGTTATAATTTGAAGAAAATAATTGAAAACATAAGAGATTCACATGCAATGAACAATTAAAACTTAAATGTCATTAGTACTAGAAAAGGATGATTATGTAGTGCATAAAACACTTTTGATTTCAAATAGATAATTAGCAGCAAAGATAAATAAGAGGTACATTGTATTCATAATGCAAAATATCTTCAAACATTCATATATATTATTGCATCGAAACTTACAAGTTTTTCCTAACTTCTTCTCAAGCTATTCCAAAACTCGAACCCTATCTTTTTCTTAAGTTTTTCTATATATAGCCTCTATCTTGATCCTTTCCTAGGGTTTTGAGACTCCATCTCATAATTAATAATATCTTTAAAATTAGAAATTGATGATTTCAAAACTAAATTGGTTTTAGATCAGATCTTTTAGGAATATGTTAATTGCTTAGATAACATCGCTAAACTAAGTTTCGATCACAAACTATATGTCTTTATTTACAAACATATGAAATAAACATAAGTATGATACTTTACAAAATTTGGAGAATGATAAAAGATAATTTTATAGCATCCCTGTAGGTGAAGAAACTTGATTTGATCAATTGGAAGTTTCACTTTCGACATTGCTTGCATCAAGTATATATTCATCTGGCTTCAGTTCCTTGGTTCTAGAGAGTATCAACTCCTCGATTATGGAGTGTGTCCTGTAAGACATGAGTACCTAGTTCATTCAAGATGCCCAACTTATCATTATATGCATGGTGCTTCTTTTTGTCTTGAAGACATTCCTACCTTCAATATTTCCTTTGCTAGAGTAGTTTTCCATTGTTTTTCTTTAATCCCTGGGAAAATTTACACAATTTATTGTATTTGATGAGCAATTTGTTCCACTCTTTGTTGGTTTTATTTAACCTGCCCTGTACCTGTTTGTTTTCTGATTGTAACTCCTTAACCAAGCATTTAAAATTCTTCAATTTCTTCTTAAGCTTTTGATTGACTTGATGTTCTTTACTTCCACGTCAGAGCAAGTTATCACTTTCTGGTGCTTTTACTTGAGCAGTTGAACCCCTATCTCTAGTTTGACAACATCGTTAAATTCCTTATGCTACATTCATTACTCTTCTTCAAAAGCCATAGGGATGAGACTTAGGTGAGCAGGGAACCCCATTAATAATATTTTCTAAATTAGTCAATAATTCAACTACCTTCTTTTCAACTTCCATGGATGAATCTGACTCTTCATTGAAAATTTCTTGGCCCACTTTAAGTTTCTGGAACTGTATGCCTGTTTTTTATTTTTCAAGTTCAGGTTCCTTCATAGGTTCCACTACTCCCTTTCTCTTATTAACGTTGATACTGCTCCTAGTTTGTATAGGTATTGAAACTGAGGCTTTAACCCTTTCTCTTTTCAACTTTACTGGCTTGTCCTCTGGCAAATTTTCAAGATCAATGACCTTGTTTTCTTTCAAAGAAGGATAAAAAAATGTCCCTCGAATTAAGTCTAAACTTATTTGTGGATATGGTGTGTTTGAGGATTATTCTACCAATGCGGACAAAGGTGGAATTCCCTAGTCCAAATTGTTTGGGTCTAGAACAAAAATACATAGAACACACAACTTCCCCTAAGTTCTTTATAATGAAGGATGCAAGTAAGAGAAATATGACATGTATGATTCGAAGATTGGGCTTTGTCATTCTGCGCAAGAGCCATGTAGGATGCCTGCAAAATAATTGACAAGAAGAGAGGAAAATATAATTGCAACCTACAAGAACTTATGTTAACAACCAAGGAGGAAAACAACAATATTAATGACTAATAATTGCAGGAAAGAAAATTTATTGTTGTATTATTGAATAAAAGAGAGAGAAGTTACAACTAAACACCTCAATGTTGCAAGCTTCCATTTGATGATCCTTTGGCTTGATTCTGTCACCTTGCTCCAAGAGGGTGATCACTAAAGATTAGACTAGATCCAACACAATTACTCCAGCATCTAGCTATAATAGACTCCTCTCCTTCACCCATAGGCCTAAGCTTATTTTTATAGGGAAAAAGGGATAAGGGGAAGATGAAAGATAAGAGGAGAAGAAAAGGGAGAGATCCCAACAGGTTAGGAGTCGATTGAGATACACCCTACTAGGAGAGGATATCCATCCACGAGGGCTTCCATCTAGAATATCCTTGAAGCTTATCTTTTTCCATTCTAATGAACAATGTTGCACCCTACATAATAGCAACCCGCGACACATTGAGGTGTCACAGTCTGCATAATAGGAGACCTGTGAAACTGTCTCATGTTGTAGGACAACAACTTGCGACAAGGGAAAGTGTTGCAAGTTGTCCTTCAAAAATCTGTGACACAGTTGCCAAAAAGGTCATTTGGAATGAAAAATCAATGGTTCTCATCTCTCTGATGAGTTTAATCACAATCTTTAGGGATTATGGCAAGGTACAGGGTTCATGATGAAAATTTTGTGTGACAGATTGCCCCCCAAAGTATGAAGCTAGAGTGAAAGGATAGCATAAATACTTTGTTAGATGAAGGTCAAGGCAAAGAATCATTGACCGAAGACCTGTGAACAAACATCAAGGACTATACAACACAATAATTTTCATCTCTGAAACATACATGACTCATAACATGGTTGCCGACCAATACATTGTAGAACCATGATAACACTGACTCAAGGCACAACCACTGACATACATCGTGGATCCGTACCTAACAATGACTGAGAATAGATAATGGCTACTAGAATACAAGCGTAGATCCATGATATAATAATAATGACATAGCCACGACCAATACAAGAGTGGATCTGTGTGACAGTACATTAGTGAGGTCACGAACATGATGTCCATGTAGGAACCTACTAAAAAATATCCATTGCAACCAGGGTTAAGTACATAATAATAGTCCCCAGGGTCTTCAACCCGAACCCAAAATGATACGATTCTAACCATGTGAATAAAGGAGTTGGTGTCGAACATGGAAGAAGCCACTTGATTACCGGTCAATGATGTAAACCGTTAACAAGTGTGAGGGAAATCACCAAAGATGATAATGAATCCCAAGGTATCACAATACATTCCACTGAATGTGAATAGAGGAGTTGAAGTCGAACACCCATGGAATCATCCGATCAGAGGTCAATGATGTAAACATACTGTCAGAAACGAGGAAACCTACCATTGAGGCATGCAGGTCCTAAGGTATTGAACAATGGTTTTTAAGTCTAATTCCTAGATGATGCACTTATGTCGACAGGAACACACTCGTCGAAGGAGGTCCATGATGTCTCCCAGATCATCGACATGAAATTGATTCAGGAAAGTGATGTAGATTGATAACTCCAATGAGTATGAACTGACATAAAGGGTATAAGATCGATAATACTACAGAGGTTGTTTCAAGGATGTCCACAATGAAGGTGTTAATGATTGCAAAAAGGTTGAACCTCGGCAAGACTTCCCTTGAACATTTAATAGAACAAAAAATGACTTGGAAGCATTGACTCAACGAGGCAGAGACAAGGACGTAATGCAATATATGACTACGACATTTTTCGGATGACCCAAAGGAGTGAAATGACTCATGGACTTGTCATGAGTCCCAGAGAAATTTTTAGGGGCGAAATTTCGTCAATTAGCTATTTTTTGGGCTTTTTAAAAAAAAATCCGCTATTTGGTCATTTTTAGTCTCTAATATCGCCTATATTTACATAAAATATGTTTTTTTATCATAATATTCGCCAAAATTTACAATTTTCAGTAGTAAATTGTATGTTTCATATTTAATAATCGCCTACCGATCTATATATATGTTTTTTTCAATCCAAAATAATTGCTTAGAATACTACACTTAAGTATACTATTAGAATCCTTAAAAAATACCCTCATGACTTGAAAGTAAGTTGATTATCCGACTGTTTAAATGAGATTGAAACAGGTGCCTTGTTAAAGGATGACAACAAGCTGCCATGAATACAGACTTAATACATTCCCTTCCCCTTATTTTCCCCATCATGATTGATGAGTACCTCTTTGCTTTTTAACGAGCTGGAAGAGGGTAACAAACGCTCGATATAGCTCATTAAAAACAAGTCCAACCTCACATGTTTTACGAACTTGAGGAAGGCGGGCTTTGGTTCCCAAGAAGGGTCATTCAATGTGTAGTTTTACGAGTCCATAGAAAGAAAAATCGGTGGCTTTTCATATTTCGAGAGTCTAAAAATCACTTAAAGAAGTCTCCAAGATGATTTTTTTCGTAAATGTTAGTCCCTAGGTCCGAAAAAGTATAAAATAATACCTAGAAGAATTCTCTCAGTCAATAGTTTACCAATGTATTCTTTTTTTGTAAATAATACTACTTAGTCTGAAAAAGGGGTAAACTAAAATTGAATAGATGATCTTTCAAAAACTTTTACAAGCGTGAAAGAATCAAGATCGCTTGGCAATCTTTTCCTATTTTGGGAGTCTGAAAAGAGCTTAAAGGAAACTCCAAGGGGTTCCTTTTTTGTAAACAACTTTTACGAGCCCGAAAAAGCGATAAAAGTGTACTCAGTGACTTATTCTCATGTATTTACGAGCACAAGAAAGAACAAAGAGTAAGCTCGGTCATAGCCAATATGGTTCATTTTGACCTCCAATCTCCACAATCGATGTTAAAAACATGTACAACTCAAAATATTAATGGTATTATGACCAAAAATAACAAAAACGATAAAATAATGAAATAAAATAATAAAATATTTCATTCCAAGTTTATAAAAGGGGTAAACGGAACTCTATTTTTACCATTGTGTTTTTTACCATTTGCAAGGAGAGAAAACCCCTCTTTTGGTTGGATATTTGTGGTGGAGATTTTGGGCGATCCAAGCAACCATTTCCAGCACTGTCAGTTCCAGGTAACTGTTCTTCCTTTCCTCTTCATTTCTATGGTCAATTTTTCTGCTTTGAAGTTAGTTTTAGGTAATTTTTAATTGATTTTTGGGGTTAAATTCGTGTCCGTAGTGTAGCAATTCATCCTTTTGGGAACTACGACATTTGGCGGTGTTGTATCTCCCGATAGGGCAAAGTGCGAAATTTTTGCATTGTAAGTAAAAGCGGGTTGCGACACCCGCGGGTCGAAACCCAAAGAATAAATGCAAGCCATTTGATTTGAAATTTTTTGGATGAATGTGCCTTAACCTTCCTCTTTTTGATTTTCATGTAGGATTTAACAATCAAGATGATTGAATGGAGAGAAATAGAGCATGAAGAGGATGATAACCAAGTGGCCAATGATCCCAATACTATGCTTGCCCTTCGGGAATGTGGGCTAGCCAAGTTCTTCCTCATCCCGGGTATGAGGTCCTAGGTTTCGTTATTGGAACATATAGTGAGAATGTGGGATGCAGATGAGCAACATTTCCAAGTTGGAGTTCACACCCTCACATTGGAAATAGAGGATATCTATTTCCTCACTGGGTTATCAAGGCGGGGAAGACATATTTCCCTCTCCGGAACTAGGGGAGGGGAAGAGGACACAGATACATTGATCCAGCAATATTGTTCCAATTGGACCTGAAAGGTAAGCGGGAAAATCCCGATAAAACATGTGACCGATATTACACTCAAGACCATCCTATTCGCGATTACATGGGTTGCAGGGAGAAAGGTCGTGCATCATGCAACCGAGGCTTAGATGTTATATCCATTGGAATGCCTAGATCCCACACTCTTCAACTGGTGTGACGGTCTTTTAGCAAACCTAAAAGACCAATTAACCAAATTTAGAACAGGACGACTCAAACAATTCCTCTGTGGGTCTATTTTGGTTTCCTTTTTCCTAGAGAGAGTCCCTCTCTTCCGTCCGCAGATCATTGAGATCGGGAGTCCAGATGAGCGAGAGTCGCATATGAGGCGATGGGTAGAGCTGATGTTCTGCCATGGTGGTGGTCCTATTATATCCTATGGACCAGCCTTTTTCAAGTGGTTGCATGGGCAGATGCTCATGATAGAGGATTATGCCTATGCAGGTACACACTTCTGAGGGGACTCGCACTTAGTGCTTCCATAGGGGGCACACTGGGGCAACATAGGTAAAAGGATTTTTTTTTTCATTTTCAGTTTTTATTTATTTTTTGAGTATTTCATTTTTTGGGGTACTGACTTTACATTTCACTTATGCAGATGTTGGAGCTACAAGGCCACCAGGGTCCTCTCCCATTCAGAGGTGGGGAGAGAAGAGAGCTATGATGGCTCAAGATCGTGAGGCAACTAAGGAGCATGAGGGGGTTGAGCAGAACTTGGAGAGGTTGACTGATGACATCCCAGACATCTCCATAGATGAGCTGCCACGACATTACTAGTGCCACATAGTAGTGGCTTCTGGATGTATCGGTCGTCTGCTACGACAAGTGGCTCGGGCCATAGTATGCTATCACGAGCACCGTGGTTAGCTTTTTGTCATCTACATATAATGATATCTAAAATCCATGAGCTTCAATTTTTTGTCCCAGGACCTTTTGTAAAACCATTTTTGTCACACTTAATATAAAAGCGGCTTATATCAGCCTTACTACATGATGTGTCTATGGTGGATGTATGCACATGGATCTCTTGGACCACTTGTTTATGTATGGATTTTTTACATGATGTGCTTGTTGTTTATAAAAGTTTTAACAAATATGTCTAAGAATGTGCAATATACCAATTTAAAAAAAAATTGGCTAATGAGTCAACAATTGTATTTATGCCTCTTGGGATATGTTCGTACTGGATCAAATCAAATGACCTTTCAAGAAGATGTACCCTCCGAAACAAACGAAGTAGTACATGATCACAAATGGTATAAATGCGGTTTAACTGAGAAACCACAATATGATAATCCGGATAGACAGTAATATGGCTTATGCCGTTTGAGGAAGCGTCGGTCAATAATCCAATCACCGCATGGTATTCGACGATATTGTTGGTTGCGGGACCTAGGCAAACTCCACCTATGCTCACTAATTTGTTGGCAGGGGAATAGAGTACCCATGCCGTTGGAGCGAGATTTCGGGTATGTCGACTAGAACCATCTGCAAATTTGGAATACATTTCCATCTGCACATTCAAGCACAATCATGGTATAAGTAGTCATAACTGACAAAAAATCCCAACACACAAAAACAAAAATTCACACCACACTATAATACACTCTGTGTGCAAAAAATGTACAAAGTACACATGCGGGATATACCTAGGCATAGTACTTCTTAAGATAGATCCCATTTAAGAGCTCTCCTAAAGGTATCCCATCATCATGTCCACTAGCTCATAGGCCCCTTTCTCTAGGACATGTTTGATGATATAGGGACCATGCCACATGGATTCAAACTTTCCTAACCCCAACTTATCATGATTCTGATCATAGGTAAGGACCAAATCACCTTCATTAAAGGTACGAGGCTGAATGGATTTGTCATACTAAGCTTTGACTCGCTTTTGGTAAGTCTCATTGGCAAGAGCGACATCCCGGTGAGTTTCATCTAGTTTGGTAAGATAGAGGAACCGTTCTTCCTCGGCAGTCATGTTGGGTATAAGTTCGATGACTAGTTTATGAGGTGGAATCTCACATTCAATAGGTAAAACTGCTTCTATTTCGTACACCAATTGAAAAGGTGTGAAACCAGTGGTAGTTTTTACTGAAGTCCTATTGGCCCAAAGAACTGAAAAATAACTTCAGGTGCCAACTGGATTTGTGCGTTCCAACCATCCGTTGGATCATTTTTTTCAAGACCTTGTTAATGGCCTCTACTTGTCCATTTTCCCTAGGATAGTATGGAGACGAGTTTTCATGATGAAAATCGACTTTGGCACTGAGTTCAGCCATCATACGGTTCCTAAAGTGGGAACCTTGATCGGTAACTATGGTATGGGGTTCTCCAAACCTAGAGATAATGTGGTTAAAGATAAAAATTGCAGTCGTCTTGCCATCTTCAGCATATGTAGGAATAGCCTCAACCCATTTTGTGAAATAGTTAACGACAACGATGACATATCCATGCCCCCTAGATGAGGTAGGCTTACAATGCATAAAATCTATGCCCCATTTTGCAAAGGGACCGATGACAATGACTGGATGGACTGGAGCTGGATGAGAGCACTTTTTTGGATAAAACGATTGACAAGGAGGACACTTTTTGACTACTTCCATGCAATCCTTGAAGATGGAAGGCCAAAAACATCTGGCGCTTAAAATCTTCTGGGTTGTAGCCATATTAGAGAGATGACCGCCACATGCCTCGTGGTGATAGTCATTCAGGATGTGTTTAGCTTCCTCATGGGTTAGATACCTCTATAAGATGGAATCAATACCGTGGCGATACAAAGTGTCACTAATGATAAAATAGTATTTCGCATGATGGTGAATATGATGACAATCATCATGAGATAGTTCAGGCTGAAAACGTTGGGCTTAGAGATACCAAAATGATGTCTCCATACCATGGATCAAACGTACTGATGAGAAACAATGACTCATCTGGAAGAGAGTCACTGGGATCAGGTACGGGGAAGGTCACACATCAGCTTAGCAAAGATTAAGGATTTCTTCGATTTAGACTTTGTGAACTCCAAATCAAACTCTTGAAGGACCATGATCCATCGAGAGTGCTTGCCCCCCTAGTACTTGACAAGCCAAAATATGATACATGGGGTTGGAGTTCGCAATGATCATTATTTTCCGGAAGAGAATATAGTGACAGAACCTTTAGACAACAATAACGACTGCAAAATCCAACTTCTCAACATGTGAGTATCAGGTTTCAGAGTCAACAAGACTCTTGCTTAGGTAATAGATCACATGTTCCTGGTCGTTGTTATCTTCTTGCACTAACACCATTCCAATGGTGGAAGTGGATGCGGCGAGATACAAGATATAGTCCCCTGTGTAATCAGGGGGTTGTAACACAAGTGTGTTTGTCAAGGCTTTCTTGAGGTTATCAATGGACCATTGAGCTTGATCATCCTAGATGTAAGGGATGTTCTTCTTCAATAATCTCATATAGCCCTTTGTAATCTCCATGAAATTGAAAAAAAAATGGTGCAAAATGTTTTCCTTCCCTTGAAAACTTTGAAGTTTGGGAATGTTTGAGGGTGGTGGTAAGGATAAAATGGCCTCCACCTTTAATTGATCAATCCCAGGAGTATGTCAGCTTCAACGCAAAAGACAAATTTGTGCGAATTCAAGCAAATATTGTAATGATGACATTGAAGGAAAACAACTCTAAGGTGCTCGGGATGATCTTCCCGTCGAGTAGAATGAGCAAGTAGATCATCGAGATAGGGGTCCATGATATGCTTTATATCATGAAAGGCGTATGACATGGCCCGTTGGAAATTAGCCCTTGCATTCTTTAATCCAAAAGGTAACTTGCGATACACAAAGGTGCCCCATGTACAAATGAAAGTTGTCTTGTGTTGATCGGATGGGAGGATCTCGATCTGATTATAGCCGAAAAATCCATCCATGAATGAGAAGACGACGCTTCCAACACAGTTATCAATGATCGGGTCAATAAAAGGGGTAGGGTAATTGTCCTTTGGACAGGCCTTATTCAAGTCCCTATAATCGACACATATTCTAATAGTGCCCCGTTTTTTCAGTACTGGGACAATATTAGAGACCCATTCGATTAACGACATAAGATAAATGAATCCCGCCTTCAATAATTTTTGAATTTTGCTTTGATAGCAGTAGTCTTGCGGGGGTGTATCGGGCGGAGCTTTTGCCTGATAGGTTTTTCTCTTGGGTAGGTCTTGATCTCATGAACAACAATGGATGGATCAATCCCAGGCATCTCTTCATAGCTCCATGCAAATACATCACGAAATTCCTGAAACTGGGCCTTGTAGATTTTAACCTCTTCCGAGGAACAAGCTTGGTCGAGCTGGATATTTTCACTAACAATGGGTTTCACCGATATATTGATTGACATCGTGGGTGTAATGTTTCCCAAATTTCCTTCAGATACTACGCCTTGAGTTAAAATGGGGGATTGCGGATTATGGATTACATCGGGTGGAACCACAGATTTAATGTTGTTTTCTACCTTATCCTGGTCGGGGAGGAAAGATGATCGATGGTGATTATCTTCCCATAGAAATTTATCTAGGTTCATAATTTCCATGATGGATTCATCTGATGGAAAATTATTCAAAAGATAATCCATGGAGGGAGTGGACAAGTCCATCCAGGAGGGTAGAGTATATCGGTTCGAAGCCACTATATGTTGATTGTCAGGAAGTGAGTCATCGGACGTGGATTGAATAACGTCATATGCCGCCTCGGTGAAAATGAGCGACATCGAATCACTAATGGAATCATATTGAGATGGAATGGGCACTACCCATGGGTCGTTTGACTCCTGGGATTGTTGTACGACATACGTAATCATGTTGATCGTGGAAACTCATGTTGGAGGATCGGGTGGGGGTAAAGGGAAAACTGCCATGAGTGAGGAGTCCTTCAGAAGTCTGATTCCGACATCCTCGTATTAGGGTTTTGCATGACCTAACAAAGGAACATTGTGCAAAGAGTTGTTGTGGATGTTGGGTGTACAAAAATCGAGTTGGCCAATGGTGACAATCCTCCCTTGATGGGGAAATTGCACCAGGAGAAAGACTAAGGATGCAACGAAAATCATCACATAAAACTAGTTACGACCTAGTAACAAGTTGTAATCCAGGGGCATGTCTACTACTTCAACATGAATGGAAACAAACTTACCCCCCAGTTGCACTGCTAACGATGGTAACAATACATATGGTTGAAAACCGCGATCATCAAAGGATTTAAGTGAGGTTGGGGATTGATTAACCTCAGGAGAACCGATGGCTCTCCAACATGATAAACACATAATCGATGTAGAGGCTCCTTCATCAAGAACAGTACGATGGATGTTTTTCCTAGAAACCATGGTATTAATTTGGAATGCAAGTTGGTGGGAGAGCCTTGGTTTAAAGTATTCCAAATGAAACATGATGGAGCTATATGTTTCAGGGTCCACAACTCCTAAAGCTGACAAGAGGGTTTTGCATTGACTGGCACAGTTCTACAAAACCTCGAGAGTCAACATAACACAAGGTGCTTGGGACAAATCTTCAACAATGTTATAATTCTGAGCGGCCCGAGCATTTGGGTTAAACATCACCTTTTGAATGGTGGCCTTGGGTGGGCGCAATATCAAGTCAATCATAGGATTCTCAATATGAAGAGGACTTGTATAGGGGGGGGGTAGTGGATGTGGAGGTTGAAGTTTTAATGGAAGTATCTCCACTAGGCGTCTTATGTGGAATGTGATCATATGCCTATGATCGGGTAGTCAAACTAATTGTTTCGCCACACATCATGAATATATATGCGGTCGGGGAAGCATCCCCCTGATGGGGATGATTGGTGTTATCATAACGTTGTGTAGTATCGTGAGCGACCATCTTCTTTTGTTGGGGTGGGAAAGGATCAGTCAATGCCGTGGTATGGGGTGGAACTTTTAAAAATTTATTAATATCCTCACATTGAGGACATTCTTTAGTAAAGTGGCCACCTTCACATATTAGGCAAGGGAACTTATCCTTTCTCTTAGGTTTAGCATCAACATTGGTCTCTTGGGATTTCTAGTTCTCCTGCTGGTTGGAAGACTTTTTGGATTTTCCTTTGTTTTTCTTCTTTCCTTGAGATGAGGAGGATTGTACCGCATTCACCTCAGAGGTTTGAGTAGGAGAAGAGGTGGTATTGGTGTTATTTGCATTCTGATTATGAGATGGAGTTGAGGTCGATTGACCTTGTTGTCCAGCTGTTTTGGAGGCAGGATGGGCCTTTACAGAACCAACTATACCATCGACAGGGGGTTCAGTAGTGGGCCTAGAAGGATAGTTTGTGGGATAAGGAGCATTGGGAATAAAATCATACAAAGTTCTGGACTGGGAATAAACCAAGTCAAGGTATTGAGCACGACGGATCACTTGCTCCTCCGTAACAATGCCTCCCATAACAACGTCCCTAGCAATGGGTAGAAGAAGTGATTTTGTGAACGAATATGCTAATAATTGATCTGAAATAGGAGCCTTGATCAACCTACATTGCCTCCTCCACTCATGTATATGATCTGAAATATGAGTGGAGGTGGATTGTCGAAGCGAGGTCAATAAGTCTGTACCAGTCTCGTATCTAATTAATAATTGAAAATGTGTGAGGAATTTCATTGCAAGGGAATTAAAATCCCTAAAGGAGTGTTGTGGCATCTCGATATACCATTTTTTTGCCGTTCCTATAAGCGTTCATTGGAAAAGCCTCAAATGGATAGAGACATCCATCAATGAGTTGGAAGAACACCAGAGATGGAAAGTCATGACATGGTTCTTTGGGTCTTCTCTAAGTTTACTGTCGAATTTGGGAATATCAAACGGTATTTTGGTTGGTATGGGGGGCCAACAAGGCTCATGTAATATGGGATCATTAATGAGTTTTGACAAGTCATGCAAATCCAATGTGGTCAGAAAAGGAAGTTTCTTATTAGGTTGTGGGTATGAACAATATTGATAAGGCATAGGAACACCCATAGGTCCAAAAACCAGTTGTGGTTGCATGTTAGGACCATATGGGCCACCCGTAGGGTACTGTTGGAAAACTTGGGGATTTAGAATCGTAGGGTTGAAAGGTTGTGGATTTTCTGAATAGCGGGGTTGAAAGGTTGAGAGTTCTTAATGATGGGATTGAAAGGTTGAGAGTTCTGAACCATAGGAACAACTCCTTGAGTGGGGGGAGGAATTACGGGGGGTTAAGTCTATTGATTGTTCATAATGTCTGGGTAAGGTAAACTAAAGTATAAATTCAGGTTTGGGGGGTAAGGGGGAGGTAATTGGTTAATTTCTCCCCCAGTGGGATACTAGTTTCCTACCACGGATGGTCCCCAAGCAGGTGGTTGTTGTTGTTGTCCCCATGAGACAAATTGTCCTGTAGCTGGAGGCTGGCTACTAGCCATGCTTGGCCTTGTAGTCAAAGACTATCCTCCATATATAGTATAGATTGCATCCAAAGATTGTCCTCCGACTACATTTGGCATTCCAACATAAGGTATATGTGAACTTCCTACTAGAGTATTGAAAAAAAATGTTTGTATAGTCTAAATAATTGCTGCAATGTTACTGACTTGAGGGATGGCATGTGTACCTATCCTAGTATTCGTAGGGGATGGAGTGACATTAGGGTTAACCACTTGACAAGGAACAATACCTATAGAGCGACCGAGGATCTGACTCGGTAAAAAAACTGGGATAGTTCTAGAGGGAGAACTCTGAGATGGAGTTGACTCCATGGATGATGGGAAGGGACTACTTATATTGTGAAATTGAGAAATAACTTCACCTACCAAAGTATCCCATAACGAGGAAGACGGATAAAAAATAGATGTCATCGAGTGGAGGCTGGGTGAATATCCAATCCGTAGGTGTAGAACGACCTACAAACGACAGATTAAAGGATGTATCACTGGAAGAAGGCCTAGATATTCTCATACCAGAAGGATCTACCACTTCAGAAGTGGAAGGCAAGGATATTTCTGGATTCAGGGAACCGTACCTTGGTCTTGTGTAACATGGGATGTCCAGAAGTTCCTTACTGTCGCTATAAGGTCTTCATCCACACGGGGTCCAGAAGCGATAGTTTCTTGTAGGGATTCCATGAATTCTTTGTCCGTATGGGGTCCGGGGGTTTCCATACCTAAATTTATTCTATGAGAAGATTTAGGTTGAGAGGAGGGGGTAGTGGGTACAAAGGTTGTAACTACTACCTGAACAAATGGTTGATTAAATCCTCTTACTAATTGAATATTTGTAGATGGAAGGGCCTCAGACTGTTCAATAAATTTGATGGATCCCTTGGGTGGGTCATTCTACGGTGCTACACTAGGATTTCCCAAGACAACCTCCCCATCCAGATGTCCTTGGCTAGAAGGGGCTTGGGTACGTCAAGGTGGTGGTCGATTGGGTCCAGGTCTAGATTGCTCTGGCTCCATCCCTGACTGTCTATGCGATTTCCTCAGGGGATTACGGTCCGATAAGGTGTAAGGATAGGTGGTACAAGCTAAATCTCTCTCTAAGGTCTTATAAACAAAACACACAAAAACAAATGCTACTCATTCTAATGGAAACAAGCGAATGTGTGAATAGGTGGGATTAAAAGTCGGATCCTAACATGTTTGTCAAGTGTCACAACTCACGATATAATGGAGGGTCCAACAGTAATACTTGACCCAATATTTTAGAGCACTAACCAAGGAGGATTAGGACTGTACCCTTGACCGTATTACCTAACTACATGACAGTACGTCCATAGTAATCTTCCCTGGTGTTGTTCTCAGTGTATTGCTACAACAGGACGACCAAAAGGTTAACTCGATTGGTTTTAGGATGCTATGAGGGTCTCCCAATATACTCAAGGTACGTGGGAGCTAAAATCCATAGTAGTGTTGTCTAATGTGCAACCCTTCGAAAGGATCCTTCCTATATACTCTTTGTATGTGGAAGAACCGCACAGTCCTCAAATTATAGCGTTGACAGAGTACCGACATCTCCTACGTTTAATGACGCTGAAACACGTCTCTAGTCTAATACACAGAGTTGCTAAATATTTTAATTTATACTGCATTTTATTTTATCTTGAATAATTAAGTGGACAATGTGGAGTTTCGACTAACTCAAAAACAATGCAAAGAAATGAAAATGCAATCTTTCACTTCGATGAATGCTATACTATGAGAGGGAAGAAAGCCTTTTTCTTTCAAAATGTCCTACTTGAGAGAGAGAGAGAGAGAGAGAGAGAGAGAGAGAGAGAGAGAGAGAGAGAGAGAGAGATTCCCAAGTGCAAAAACCCCAATGCACATGCACTTTTCAATTTCAATTTTTGATGACATGCAGCAAGCCAAACTAATGTGTAACCCAAATTCAAAAGAACAAACAAAACATTCAAATTCACACCAAAATGAAAAAAAAATCTTAATTGTTTCCTATTCTTTTTCAAATCTAATGAAAAGTAGGTCTCTAAGCTCACTAAGAAGAAGATTGCACTAATGTTTCCAACTAGAGTGGCAAAAGCAAAGAAAAGACACTCACAAATTCTTTTAAAACTATGAAACTTGAAGAAATATATATATATATATATATATATATATATATATATATATAAGGTTTTCTTTTGTTTCTTAAGTAAATTGGATACTTGAAATTATATATATATATATAATTTCAAGTATCCAATTTACTTAAGAAACAAAAGAAAACCTTTCTTTGAATTGCAAATGGAAACAAGAATACCAATGAGCTTTTTTCAAAATGAATGGCTAAGAGATCTAAGGAAACAAGAAATCAAACCCAAGATGAGAATGCTCACTATGCACATCAAATTTCAGAAAAATTCCTATGCACACCAAATCAATTCAATCCCAAAATGATGATAAAAAAGGAGTCAAATGCAGATTCTGTAGGAGATGAGACTGTGGCAAACAATGAACAACTTATGAAAACAACCCAGACCAAGATCTAATGAGGAGACCCAAGCATAATTCAAAAATTTCATAGGATGTCGCAGTTTACAGAGACACACCAGTGCGACGATTTGAGGTGTCACAGTTCGTGTGACTCCCAAGTGCGAAACTGTTGCACTGTATCTGAAGGCAAAGTGCGACAAGAGAAATATGGAATTGAAAAAAAAACAAAGTTCTAAAAAATTCTCAAGGATGTTGCTATATCAAGGGTTTGAGAGTCATACTGGATTTCCTAGCGACTCAGAGGATCAAACTCAAGCAAAAAAGGAAGCAAGAGTGACAAGATCAAAGAGGGTGGATTTTCAAAACCACAGAAACCCTAAGCTAAGGCAAGGAAACTCTAGAGAACAATTCATTCCCTAGTGGAGTCGCCAATTTTGTTTGAGAATTATTCTACCAATGCGGACAAAGGAGGAATTCCCTAGTCCAGATGGTTTGGATCTAGAACAAAAACACACAGAACACACAACTTCCCCTAAGTTCTTTATAACGAAGGATGCAAGTACGAGAAATATGACCTGTATGATTCAAATATTTGACTTGCTTTGATTCTTAGGTCCATCATTCTGCGCAAGAGCCACGTAGGACGCTTGCAAAAGAATTGACAAGAAGAGAGGAAATATAATTGCAACATATGAGAATTTATGTTAATAGCCAAGGAGTAAAACAACAATATTAATGACTAATAATTGTGGGAAAGAAAATGTATAATTGTTGTATTATTGAACAAAAGAGAGAAACATTAAAACCAAACGCCTTGGCATTGCAAGTTTCCACTCGATGATCCTTTGCCTTGATTTTGTCACCTTGCTCCAAGAGGTTGATCACTAAAGACTAGACTCTCTAGCACAATTACTCCAACATCTAGTTATAGTAGACTCCTCTCCTTCACCCATAGGCCTAACCTTGTTTTATAGGGAAAAAGGGATAAGGGGAAGATGACAGATAAGAGGAGAAGAATAGGGAGAGATCCCAATAGGTTAGGAGTCAGGTGAGATCCACCCTACTAGGAGGGGATATCCATCCACGAGGGATTCCATCTAGAAGCTCCTTGAAGCTTCTCCTTTTCCATTGTAACGAACAGTGTTGCACCCTGCATAATAGCAACCTGCAACACATTGAGGTGTCACAATCTGCATAACAGGAGACCTGCGAAATTGTCTCATGTTGCTGGACAACAACTTGAGACAAGGGAAAGTGTCTCAAGTTGTCCTTCAACAAACTGCAACACAGTTTCCCAAAAGGTCATTTGGAAGGAAAAATCAATGGTTCTCATGTCTCTGATAAGTTTAATCACAAGTTATTTAGGGATTATGGCAAGGTGCAAGGTTCATGACGAAAATTCCGTGTAACATGGTGTGAGGTACTCTAAGGGGGAAAGATTTCGAAGCATCCAGTTTCCTCTTTCGATTCTTAACTCTTCCTTATCATTTGAGGAACCACTGAATTGCTCTGTTTTTTTGTAACTTAGCATCTTTAAGATTTGGTGGCGGTTTCGCGACCCCTCTCATCCTCTGTTTCAATCCCTTATCCTCTTTCTTTACACTCTATTCTACAAATGAATCATCCATTTCAACATCTTTGCAAGTCTCAGAAGCCCCCAAATTGGTAGAAATATTACTAACACCCTTCTGTGAAGATTTATTTTCTAGGGTTTCAAATTCAGAGTATAATATGAAATGATCCCAGTTCTTATTGAATTTATTTAGCTCTTGAATTATGAACAATTTAATCAGGGTTTGATAAAAAATACTATGTCGACTCTTTGGAGAGTTTCTAACCCTAGCCGCCATTTTTGTGAGACTTTTCACAAAATAGAAGGGTAAATTCATTTTTGACATGCCATCTAGATGTAAGAGGAAACACATATGATATAAGTGAACTGTGGCATACCTTCCTTCTCTTGTAATGTACCTTTGAACCATTTTCAAGAGGTCGTTGTATTCCTGTTTTAACTAGGCCCGTGGAATACCCTTGCGCTAGTTCGGATTTTGGTGTTTTGTAATGTTCCCATCCAAATACATCACATGAAGGGAAAATTCCATCAATCTACTAGTTCCCTAGGTTGGGGTGGAAACATTTAGACTTGGAATAAGGGAGCTATAAGACCCCAAATGGACATTAGATTGAAAAATATATATTAAATGGGCTAAATAAATTAATAATAAGAAAATAAGGTGGCACTTGGTCATGAGGGCGCATAGGTGGTGTGGGACCCACACAAGGCAAGATTCTCCATGCCACATGGCATCCTATTCTCACCCATTTGAATCCAAGGTGGAGTATAAAGTTCTTGGAGGAGTTGGAGAGGCATTATACATGGCATTACTCAATGAGGGTTGAATTAGAGTGGAAGATTAACTCCCATGGAAGAGGAAGAGGCATCTTAGAAGTATTGTGACACTTGGAGCTAGATTCCCTAGATTCTATGACACTCATGACAAGGATCAGACCTGATTGCTAACATCTAACCTATATGACATGCCAGGGATAAAAATAGCCTCCAAGAGGGTGCACAAGGGAGTTATGGCAGCCAAGATTCCCCCCATTCGAATTGATGTTAGAGGAAGGCTAGGAAATGTTGGACAAGTGGCACTCTTGGGAATATCTCCCTAATTCGAGTTGGGATGAAGTTCTTGGAGGGACTTCAAGACATGGATTCCTTGGGAGGTTAATAAAAGACAATAATAAATAAGGATACCATCTTTTCATCATTTTCTCATTTGGAAAAATTTGGAGAGCTTAGCTTGTCCTTGCAGGGTGGATGTTCATCCTCCCTGCCTTATAACCAATTTAGAGGGGGCAAGATTCCCATCCAAGTTGGTTGATGGAGAGGCCATACAGACCTCTCAACATAGCTTCATGGATATGTTTTTATTCAGGTTCAAAACCCAACTGAGTTTGATCTCATCTTCTCTCATTCTTCTCTATGCCTATTCTACTATCTTTCTCTCAATGTCATGTAAATGTGCAAGGGTGCACTTGTTGTTGCATATAGTTAGTGGAGGATTATTATTTAGACTTGGAAATTTTATCTGCTACACACACACACACACACACACATATATATATAATAATCATATCATGAGATCCATAGCTCAAAACACTATGTATTTCAAGTGAAATTTACAATCAAGAAGGAGCTTCAAGTCATTTTCCCCATAGCATTTGCATAGTGATTTTGGAATGATGTTGTACTTAATTTATATCAGAGTTTGCTGAGATATTTATCATGTTATGAGATGAATATGAATTTACTTTGATGTCCCAAATGATTTTTTCAGAATTCTGAAGTGTTACTATGGTTTATGATTAAATTCAAGACTCCTTGCCCACCAATTTCACCCTAAATACTAGACTCTAGAAGTTGTTGTTCATTAGGATACCTATTCGACCCTAAAACCAAATATAATGATGCACATATATCGTTCCTAATGTACTATAACAAATCCAATTCTCATACCAAGAATTAGTGAAGGCCGTAGAGTGTTTGGAAGAGCATCTAATGGAAGACCTAGGGGGGATTTCCACTTCCCAAATTAACTAGTCTTGTCTCGAAACTTCTTCCCTTGAAATTTACAGACCATGGATGGGTATATAAGTTGTTTGGATGTATGATAGGTGTGTTAATGTTTCCTATTCCCCATCCAGACTTTCCTCCCCAAATTCGAAAGCATTTGGAGGTGTTTGGAACCAGTTGTAAACTAAACCCCTAGAGTCAAAACAAGGAATCCAAGGACTTTCCTTTGAAGGGATATTAAAGTGGTATCAGAGCATGGTCCTTACACCTAATTTGGGTGACCATTTATGAGGTCAAGAAGTCATCACCCACCCTTATAAACCGAAACTGAAAGTACCTTTGGTGGAGAGGAAGAAGCAGGAGAAGAGGTGCACTCTGTTGAAACTATGACTAAGGATGAGAAAGGAACCTCAGATATGGAGGAGAAAGAGGAGTTTAGGAAATTCATGAAACAATTTTTTGAGGACATGACAAGGCAGATAATTCAAGGTTTCAAATTGATGGCTAGTCATATTGGAAACAAATTGGGATTAGGAGGCAGCAATAGTTCTCATTTTGAGGAAAAGAAGGCATTTGGTGAAAACATTTTCTCAAAGACAGGGCCTCACAACCGACCCAATGAATTACAAATCTCAACAAGATGTACCACACCCAATTTTCTTGAGCCCAAAGAGGATCCTAACATCCAATATGGAATGCATGAAGTTATAGCATAATGGGAGCAGTTAAGTGAATCTTGTAGGAAGACCTTACCATTTGATCAATTCTTTACTGTCTCAAACAAGCTCAAAATGAGAGGAGGTAACAGAACTCCTTTTCAAAATAAAGAATTGAATTATTCCATAGGTAAAATTCCCCTTCCCACCTTTGATGGCTCATCCCAAAGTTCTGCAACTACTTGGGTACACAAGTTAGATGTTTATTTTCAACTGAATCCAATGGTTGAAGAGGATGCTCTAAAAATGGCTATTCTGCATCTTGAGGGAGAATCAAATGATTGGTGGTTCCATGGACTTAAAACATCGGGCCATGATCAAGTCACATCATATGAAGAGTTTGTTAACAATTTATTGGAAATATTTGAGCAAAAAGACCCCCAAATGCCTTTCAAAGAACTAGCACAGTTGAAGCAAACTGGAACCCCTGAGGAGTACGTGTTGGAATTCCAAAAACTATCAATTATGGTGGCTGATGTATCTATGGTTTGATTGGTATTGCTCTTTACTGAAGGATTGGATGAACCTTTGAAAGGTTTAGTTAAAGCTCACAAACATACTTCATTAAAAGATGCCATGAACTTGGCAAGAAATCTGCAAAATGTGCTACCCAAGACAAAGTATCCTCCCAAGCCCAATTTTCCTTCCAAGTCCAGATTTGACAAGAGACCATGGAAAAAATATTCATTTGGTAAGGACAAGAAAGAGGGACCAAGCAGGGAAGAACTCAGAAGAAATAAACTATGTTACACATGATTTCAACCATGGGTACCAGGGCATAAATGTGCTAAGGGGAAAGCACAATTCATTGAAGTATTTTCTGATGATGAAGGGGACATGGAGGAAGAAGAACAACTTTCATCCCAAGAAGAGGGATATGACACAGCAGAAGAAAATCATCCATCACCCGAAAAAGGGAGAATGGGAGTGCTTTCAAGAGTGCCTCATTTTCACACCATTCGATGTAAGGGAGTGGTACAAGGGAAGAGAGTTTCAGTATTGGTAGATGGAGGAGAAACTCATAACTTCATTGAGTGGAGAGGTGAAAGCTACCTGTTGAATCATTCGAAGGGTTCACAATCATCATTCCAGGTAACAATTCTATGGAATGCAACATATGGATTCCAAAGCTACAACTTACCGTAGGAAATTACACATTTTCTGATAGCTTCTATGTGGTAGATGTTGTTGATACAAATGCGGTTTTGGGAGTACAATGGTTGTACTCTATAGGAGAACATACAGTGAACTACAAAATACCTGAAATGAAGTTCAAATATTGAGAAGGAAATCTAAGGGTAGTGAGGGGAATGCACACCTATCCTAACCAAGTGGTGTCTTCCCACAATATGAGGCCCATATTGAGACATGTGGACATTGAATAGGATGTAGAATGTTTAATCACTTCCCCCAAGCCAAACATAAGAATTTCAGAACATCCAAGGGAGATAAGGAAACTACTACACAAGTATGAAAAGGTTTTTGGAGACCTTCCCCTTGGAAGGCCACTTGACAGAGGTGTTGATCATATCATTGTTTTGGAGGTAGGTACTTAACCTATCCAAATACCCCCATATAGACACCCAAAAAGGTTCAGAGATGAGATTGAGAAGGCTATTCAAGATCTCTTGGAATTGGGGCTCATTAGACCAAGCTCAAGTCCCTATGCTTCTTTAGTTGTCTTGGTGAAGAAAAAGGATGGAACCTTAAGGACGTGCATTGATTTTAGAGCTTTAAACAAGAAGACAATAAAGAATAAATATCCCATCCCTCAGATAGATGAACTCATGGATGAGATATTTGGAGCAAAGGTCTTTTCCAAAATTGAGCTTATATCTGGTTACCATCAGATTCGAATGAAGGAGGAGGATGTGTAGAAAATTGCTTTCAGATTTCACTATGGTCATTTCAAATTTCTTGTCATGCCTTTTGGTTTGACCAATGCTCCAAAAACCTTCCAATCATGCATGGACAAAATATTTGCAAGCAGCTCCGTAAGTTTGTTTTGGTTTTCTTTGATGATATTTTAATTTATAGTAAGACATGGGAGGAACATTTGCATCATTTAGAAGTTGTATTGAAAATCTTGCATGAACAATCTTTGGTTGCTAAGTTGTCCAAGTGTGAGTTTGGGTTGACAGAAATTTTGTATATTGGGCACATCATTGGGAAAGATGGGGTAAAGCTGTACTTGGAGAAAATAAAGGCTATTCTTGAATGGCCACCACCCAAGAACATCACTTAATTGAGAGGCTTTATTGGGATATGCACTTACTATAGAAAGTTTGTGAAGGGGTTTTCCAAACCAACTGCTCCTCTTACTAATTTGACCAAGAAGGATGATTTCAAATGGGATGAAGAGGTTGAAAAGGCTTTCTAAAGAATGAAATAGGTAATGAGTAGTTGTCCATTACTTGCATTACCAGATTTTTCTAAACCATTTGTTGTGGAATGTGATGCATCAAGGAAAGGCATAGGGGCGGTCCTAAAGCAAAATCAACACCCCATAGCTTTTGAGAGTAGAAAATTGCAGCCACATGAGATTCTCTACTCCATATATGACAAAGAAATGTTAGCCATCAAGCAAGCCTTGGCCAAGTTTAGACAATATCTGGTGGGGAACAAGTTTGTGGTCAAAACTGATCATAACAGTTTAAAGCATTTCCTTACACAAAAATATCTCAATGAAAGGCAACAAAAATGGGTAAGTAAGGTTCAAGATTTTCATTTTGACATTGAATATGTAAAAGGGAAGAATAATATTGTAGCAGATGCATGGTCTAGGAGACCTTCATTTTCCCTCATGGACATTTCGAACGATTGTAAAGAGGTGCTAATAGGAGAGTATACAAAAGATAGATTTGCTTGTGATTTGTTAGATGGGGTCAAGGGAGATGATAGGTATAATTGAATGGCCTAATCTACTATAAATACCGAATATACTTAGTTCATGGTTCGAACTTAAAGCACACGATCTTGAAGGAAGCTCATGAGTCTCCTTTAGCAGATCATCCTGGTTTATTTAAAACATATAGGAAGTTAATACAAAGGTTCTCTTGGAAAGGGTTGAAGGAATATGTTTAAAAGTATGTGAATGAATCCAAGATATGTCAGAAAAACAAAGTTGAACACACCCATCATGCCGGTCTCTTACAACCATTGCCTATTCCAGAACAAAAGTGGGAAATCATCTCTATGGATTTCATCACAGTTTTTCCCAAGGCTTTTGGTAAGGATTGTATTTATGTTGTGGTGGATAGACTCAACAAATTTGCTCATTTCTTTGATATTACATCATATTTTACCGCTGCACAAGTAGCTGAGCTATTCTTTAGATATATTTTCAGATTGCATGGAATTCCCAAAAAAATTGTGTGTGTGACAGGGATAGCAAATTTATGAGTGTCTTTTGGCAATAAATATTCAAATTGGTGGGAACTCAATTGAATCCTAGCACAAGCTATCATCCTCAAACTGATGGCCAAACAGAAAGGGTGAACCAATGGTTGGAGGGGTACTTGAGAAACTATGTTGGTGAGTAGCAAAAAGCATGGGTTAAATGGCTACATTTGGGTGAGTTTTGCTACAATACTACTTTCCATATGTCCATTGGCATGTATCCTTTCAAAGAAATTTATGGTTATGAAGCACTCACCTTTGTTGATCACATTTTTGGTGATAGTAGAGCTCCAAAAGCTAAATATTGGGTTGAGGAAAGTCAAGAGATTTTGAAGCTTTTAAAAGACAATTTGCAGGTTGCCCAAAATCAACAAAAACTGTATGTGGATCAACATAGGAAGGAATGAACTTTTTAAGTGAATGATTTGGTTTATTTGAGGCTGCAGCCGATAAGCAAACCACCTTAAAAGTGAAAGGATCAGAAAATCTTAAACCAAGGTTTTATAGTCCATACAAGATAATTTGAAAGGTTGGGGAGGTAGCTTATGAGATAGAACTTTCGAAAGGTAGCAAAATCCACAATGTATTTCATGCTTCATGCCTTAAGAAGGATATTGGTCAGCAAATTTATATTTCAGAAACACTCCCTCCATTAGATGATGAAGGACAACTCATACTCATTCCAGAAAAAAAATTGAAAACAAGAGAAAGAAAATTGAGGAGCAAAACCATAAAAGAATATTTGGTACAATGGAATGATTTTCCAAGTGAGGATGCCACATGGGAAGATGAACAAATTTTGCAGCATCCCAATTTGGAATTTCTTGAGGGAAAGAAACCTTGGGCGGGGAGGACTGTAATGTCCCCATCCAAATAAATCACATGAAGGGCAAATTCCACCAATCTACTAGTTCCCTAAGTTGGGGTGGAAACATTTAGACTTGGAATAAGGGAGCTATAAGACCTCAAATGGACATTAGATTGAAAAATATATATTAAAGGGGCTAAATAAATATTAATAATAAGAAAATAAGGTGGCACTTGGTAATGAGGGCACATAGGTGGTGTGGGACCCACACAAGGCAAGATTCTCCATGCCACATGGCATCCTATTCTCACCCATTCAAATCCAAGGTGGATTCTAACGTTCTTGGGGGAGTTGGAGAGGAATTATACATGGCATGAATTAATGAGGGTCGAATTAGAGTGGAAGAGTAACTCCCATGGAAGAGGAAGAGGCATCTTAGAAGTATTGTGACACTTAGAACTAGATTCCCTAGCTTCTATGACAACAATGATGAAGATTCTATGACACTTATGACAAGGATCATACCTGATTACTGACATCTGACCTATATGACATGCCAGGGATAAAAATAACCTCCAAGAGGGCACACAAGGGAGTTATGGCAGCCAAGGTTCCCCCCATTCGAATTGATGGAAGAGGAAGGCTAGGAAATGTTGGACAAGTGGCACTCATGGGAATATCTCCCTAATTCGAGTTGGGATGAAGCTATTGGAGGGAATTAGAGCCATGGAGGCCTTGGGAGGTTAATAAAATACAAGAATAAAGAAGGAGACCAACTTTTGATCATTTTCTCATTTGGAAAAATTTGGAGAGCTTAGCTTGTCCTTGCACGGTGGATGTTCCTCCTCCCTGCCTTAGAACCAATTTCGAGGGTGCAATATTCCCATCCAATTTGGTTGATGGAGAGTCCATTAAAACCTCTCAATAGAGCTTCATGGACATGTTTTGATTCAGGTTCAAACCCCAACTGAGTTCAAGCTCATCTTCTCTCATTCTTCTCTATGCCTATTCTACTATCTTTCTCTCAATGTCATGTAAATGTGCAAGGGCACACTTGTTGTTGCATATAGTTAGTGGAGGATTGTTATTTAGAATTCATGGACATGTTAGTTGCTACATATCTTTGTAATAATCATATCATGAGAGCCATATCTCTAAACACTATGTATTTCAAGTGATATTTACAATCAATAAGGAGATTCGAGCCATTTTCCCCATAGCATTTGCATAGCGATTTTGGAATGATGTTATACTTGTTTTATATCAGAGTTTGCTGAGATATTTATCATGTTATAATATGCATATGAAGTTAATTTGATTTCCCAAATGATGTTTTCATACCTCTGAAGTGTTACTATGGTTTATGATTAAATTCAAGACTCCTTGCCCACCAATTTCACCCCAAATACTAGGCTCTAGAAGCTGTTGTTCATTAGGATACCTATTCGACCCTAAAACCAAATCTAATTCTGCACATATATTGTTCCTAATGTCCTCTAACATCTCCAAGTATCAGACCAAGAATTAGCGAAGGCCGTAGAGTGTTTGGAAGAGCATCCAATGGAAGACCTAGGGGGGATTTCCACTTCCCAAATTAACTAGCCTTATCCCGAAACTTCTTCCCTTAAAATTTGCAGACCATGGATGGGTATATCATTTGTTTGGATATGTGATAGGCGTGTCAATGTTTCATATTCCCCATCCATACTTTCCTCCCCAAATTTGAAGGAATTTGGAACCAGATGTAAACTAAACCCCTAGAGTCAAAACAAGGAATCCAAGGACTTTCCTTTGAAGGGATATTACATGTTTGTTCTAAATAAATCGATCACATTATGGAATATTAACATTATTAAGTTTAAACCATTTTTATCCCTCCCGTGGGAGCTCAGTTGCTATGGCTATGGAGTTTTCCGTTACTGGAAATGTTAAATATCCTACTGAAACATTAGTTCCATTGAAACCCTCCACAAATTCTTTGGAATCTCTAGAGTGGTGTCCCTGTAACTTCTCACAGTAATGAAACCAGCCAGAATTTTTGAACTTTACACCAAAATTTGGATAGTCTTCGAGAATTTTGGCCCCCACTGGCTTATATCTCACTACATGCCCACTTCTGTGTGAAGGCATAGTTGTTTTGTTCGGCTACTATAAAGAAACAAGGTTAAGCCTCTGTATATGATATTTCACTCCCACAAAACCAACCAACAATGTATTGAAGGATATTATAACTAATAGTTTTCATTCTCCCTATTACACTGATAATTATGAAAGGTTATCTAAAGGGTCATCATATCGATTCTCAGGAACTCGATAGCATTACAGTCACTTGAATCCATAATTTACCGCTTTTGTTTCACTTTTCATGGTCATAGGCCTTCATAAGGTTGACATGACTAGAGGCTGCAATAATTACTCTGTCAATTCTTTCCAGTTCTGTAGCGTGAGTGGAAAGTTTGGTAGCACTTAGGCTTCCACAGTTTGGTAGCACCGCTTCCTTTACAATTTTGTAGCGCAACCTTTCATTCTATAGTGCATCACTTTGAAAAGAGCCTTCTCTCATGGTCAGGTCTAACTTCCTCAAAGAATAAGATTACTTGTCTAGCAAACCATGCCTACAAGAACTAACAACACAACAAAAACCATATGAATTGTGCCTTCTTATCACTTTACTAGCTAATAATCAAAATTCGAAATTAAAGCGTAGGAGCAAACATAACATCATAGGATAAAGTACCGATGGAAAAAGGTTTATCTTGGGTAAACCAAATCTTGAGATGATCACATAAAGGTTTGAATTTCAAGGTTTCATGGTCAAAATGTAGACAACCCTAGGTGCAGACCTATGTACTAACACCGGCTCTTACTGGGGATAGCATTTCCCTGTGAGGTGATTAGAACTTGTAGATCATTGTCTTTTTTTGTTCTGGTAACTTATACTCTTGTAGTCCTTAATGCTTTTGAAAATCAATCATTGTTGGAAATAAAACTTACAAACTATGTACCAATGCCTCCATTGGATGTTTGAGTCTTATTGAGTGATTAAGTAACTATTGATATTTACAATGGTTTTAGGCTATTAACAACCTCAACAAATGAAAAAGTGTTTAAGAAAGTGGCCATTGACTAGGCCTCCAACAACGGTATCACCATCAAGATTATCCAAAATGAATGTTGTTATTCAATACCTCAGAAATCCTAAATGGTCCACCATAAATTATCAAACTTACCATGCTTAGACCTTTCCTCTCTTCGAGCATCCCATTGTAAAATTAAGTCACCTAGGGAGAAAGTATATTCTTCTTCTTTTTTCTCTAATAAAAAACTGCTTTGTTTTTATCACAATGTTTCTGAGTCTTTTCCAACAATGTTTCTCTAACCTGTTGAGCTTCAATCATCTGAAATATTCTTCATTGGACTGCATTTGGTTTCTCATTTTCATGCCGTAGAAATTTTAAAACCGGCAAGCCTAGCTGAATAGGAAAAATTGCTTTAGTCCAATCCACAAGTTGAAAATGAGACATACCAATATATTTATTAGTACTAATACTATCTACCCATAGTGCATACTTAAGCCTCATTTCCCATGTTCTTTTATTCTCTGACAACAACTTTTTAATACTACTAATGAGATTTTTGTTGGTATATTTGGAAAGGCCATTACCATGTGGATAGTAGAGTGTGGACCGCTTAAGGGTAACATTATAATTTTTACAAAAATAGATCATGTTAGCAGAATTAAAAGCAGGATCGTTGTCAGTTAGAAATTTGTGTGGACATTCAAATCATGCAAAAATGTGTTCTTCCAAAAAATTGATGATTACCTTTGTTATCACTTGGTAATTTTCTTGGTTGTGACGAAAAATTCCAAGGTAACCTCGAACCTTCTTTAGGAATGGAAACTGGCCTTTCTAATCCAGAGGGGGATCCCTCTATGAGTCTGCTATCCAAAGGTCACTGCAACAACAACTCATGTATTTAAAACAATGGCCAGATCTTTTAGAATTAGATCTTTTCAATTTTTTTGGCAAGGCAAAGAGAAAAACACCAAAATCAAAGAACTTAGCGATTGGTTTGTAAAGAGATCAGGGTTCAAAGGCAAGATGATTACAATTCATAAATATAATTAAAGTTCAATCAGCTGAAAGATGAATTAAGAATACAATCTACCAAAATAGGGAATCTATCATGGATGAATCCTAAATTGATTTTAGAAGAAAAAATGGAATATCTGAATGCTTATATGAAACTAGAGCATCTAATAGAAGATGAATTTTGTAACACTTACTCCATTCAAATATTAGAAGAACAACATAAAATTGAAAACATGAAAGGGAACATAGTTACAAAGAAACAAACTGAGAAATTGCAACCCATGAATCTTTGATACGAAAACTTCAAGTACTTATGCACTGAGAGTCTTTATTAATCTCAAAATTTACATAACATAGTACTCTTCTCTCTTGAAAAAAAGTTGAACCCCCATTACAATGCATAATTTAAAATATATACAAATTCTTCCCGAGCAGATCTTTAACTAACCATTACAAAAATATAATATATGAGATTTCTATGCCTAAGGATCTGGAACCGTGCCCATTCTTCACTGCTAGCTATCCTTGTCATGCTTCGATTTACCATAAAGATCGATCCAACCCGACTTCTTTGTGAGCTATTACATGTTGATCAGATGAGTCATCATGATAATAATGATTGCCAAAAACTGCCACCATTAATGCAGTCTATATTTCATTTTACAAATTTCTCGACTTCTTGCCATTGTTTTTGGGAAGGAATCTCATAATCAAACATTTCTTTAATTAGGACTTCCAATTCTACACATAATGCATATGATATAGGAGGCAAATTCGACTGAACCGTTTTGAAATGATTTAGAATATATGAACAATTTCAAGAGATAAGTCTAATATCTAAAATGCTTCAAAGTGTGGAAATTCACTAGTTGAGCACGGATGATCTCAACTAGGAATTCATCAAATTTAATGCAAACATCTTGACCTGAATCTGACAGATTGACCTTGATAAGAAACCCTAACATTACTTCAACAACAAACTTATCATTATCCAGACCTAAAATCCGACTCAACGGGGATAAAACCAGCTGTACATCTTCTTTGAAAATAGTTACATTGTATGGCAAAGCAACACATTTAATAGATTGACCAGGTTTTAGGATTTTAGAAAGGAATTCACTTTTTACTTATGAACTGTATTCTCTATAAACCCTAACCAATTCTTCTTCATTGAATGGGACCTTTTTTTGAGGAAAAGGTTCCCTAAACCCTAATGACTCTCTAATGACCTGGGATTTGATTTTGCATAGGATTTTTGACCCATTAGAGGAAACAATTATGCTTTTTTTCTATGAATAATTTGCGTTACACCAATTTACAAACTCAGGGAAATGGAAACTCTGCACTTAATTGAAACACAATATATGACCTAGAAATATTTAGAACATCTGTACCCTTTGTTTTCAACAGATTTCACTTCTCTTTGGACCTAGAGACACTATTGACAAACAAAATAGGGTAAAAAATGTCCCCTTATTTATCAACAATGAATTCCTCTTTCTCATCCAAATTCTCGCAGAGAAATACAGATTCCATGGTGATAAGATTTCAAAGTAAAGGTCACTGGGTTACAGAGTTACCCATTGGCGCGAGAATGCTGTAGAAGGTTACCTGTTAGAGTAGCCGAACGCTTTTGTTGCAAAGTCAGTGAGCCACATTTTGAAAATAACAAAGGAAAATATTTATTTATTTCAAATATGATTCCGGAGTGTGGAAATAGCGGTTTCAATCCTTACCGTTCTCGACACTGGAACCAAACATTTGTGGACACGTGACAAGGCGGTTTCAATTCCGGACCTGCTTGAGGAAATTAAACATCGGGCAAGTAGAACCTACGGAAAGCATAAGAACCGTTGATTAGATCACGATCAGATATGCCATATTTAAATATTTGCCACCTTTTTAACCACTGAACCAGATTTAGTAATGACTATTTCATTTCTGCACCTTCCAATTGGTAATACTTCAACTCTTTAGCTCTCAGTCACAACCACCAGTCACTTCATGAACTTTGGCTCCTAACTCTTATTCTCTTATTCGAAAATCGCATCTAATGAACATTTCATAGCAGCAAAACGCTGACATCACAAGTGCTAACACTGGTTCCAATGGGGATGATATCCTCCCTGTGAGGTAGCAAAGAACACGTAGACCAAGTGCCTGATCCATTTTCTATTTTATTTGAAGCAGAGAACTAATATGAAACTTCGAAAAATGAAAAAACCTTCAAATTGATTTATGTACAAGATGAGCGGAAAACCTTTCTAAAATAAAAATGACAATGATGAACACTCATTCAAATCTTAGGGCCTTCTCTTCGGGCTTCAAATTTTTCGAAGTGTCATCCACACCTGCAAAACTTTAATAATAGCTAAATGAATATATACAATTTTTTATTATGAAATCACTCCTTTAAGAAAGATAGTGTTTGAGAAATATTCCATTTACAGGACATCCATTTATAAGTTCTCTGTTTATATCTTGTAAAATGAAAGCATTATTCCCACGACATGCAACAATTTCATAAGGTCCTTTCCAAAGATGATCAAACTTTTTTGCTTTATCTTCATTCCTAGCATCCCACTTTAATACCAAATCATGAATCTGAAAATCATCAGCTTTGGTTCTTTTATCAAATTTATTCTTCATTTTTTCTTGGAAAAGCTGAGATTTATCATATACCCTTTCTCTCATCTCTTGGACTTCAATCAATTGGTTAATTCTCCTTTGAATATGATTGAGTTCTTCTTCATGTTCCTGCAGAAATTTCATTACTGGTAACCGTAGAGAAACATGGAAAATTACCTCTGTTCCATAAACCAACTGAAAAGGTGAAGTAACAATTGATATTTTAGTTCTAATCCTGTCTACCCATAGTGCAAATTTTAGCTTTGTATGCCAAGCCTTTTTGTTATCCCGCAACAATTTTTTGATGATCCTAACCAAACTTTTATTTGATGATTCTGCAATTCCATTTCCCAGAGGATAATAGGTTGCAAAATGACCAAGATTTATATGGTAATCATTACAAAAGCTGATCAATTTATTAGATTTGAATGCTTGTGCATTATCAATTATGATTCTTCTTGGACAACCAAAACTTGAAAGGACATTTTCTTCTAGGAACTTAATGATAACAATATCTGTAGCTTGTCTGGTTGGTACAACTTCAATCCACTTTGTGAAATAATCTGTTAGAGTCACTATCCACTTATGTTGTCCTAGAGATGTAGGATGAATCTCCCCAATAAAATCTAGACCCCACTATTGGCAAGATGCTTCTACCGAAATGGGTTTTAATGGAAATGACAATAATTTTCTTTTTCCATTGAAAATTTGACATTGATGACAAGCTGTCACTTCTTTATACACATCAGAAAAAATTGTTGGCCAATAAAAACTTGCTATAAGAAGTTTATTCACAGTTGCTTTCCAGTAATGATGACCCCCACAAACACCTTGATGAAATTCTTTCATAGTTTTTTTGGCTTCATCTCCAAGCAAACAATTCAATAGAATACCTTCTGGGTCTTTCCAATATAACTAACCATCTAAAATACAAAATTTTGCTGCTTTCAGCTTCAAAGATCTAGCCTTGGTTTTACTCAATTCTGGTGGAGCCTGTAAATTCTATAAAACATAGATGATATCATTGTACCATGGAGATGATGAGAATTCTTCGCCTGCAATTCTAGCCTGTCAATTGTATCATCTGATATGACTGAAATAAAATTAATTCCCAGTATATCACAATTTGATTCAACCATCAACTTTGTCAATCCCTGTCCTTGACCAATTTTGTTGGTTTTATCTCTAAATCATATTCCAATAGCACTGCAATCCACTTTCCCCTTTGACCTTCAGGATCTGGTTGTGTCAAAATTTCTTTCACCACATTGTTAGGAACATAAGTAATCACATGAGAATGTAATATGTAAACTCTGAAATCTTTCAATGTTTTAGCTAGAGCATAAGCTTGCTTTTCCATGATATTATATTTAAGCTCAAAATCCCTCAATGCTCTGCTGAAAAAGGGTATAGGATGTTCCAAATTCTCTTGATTTTTTTGCAAAAGGACTCCTGCAATAGTATGCTCTGAAGCAAAAGAAAATATCAAAAAATCCTTTGAAAAATCAAGACTAGCTAACACTAGTGCCTCAGTTATTGTCTTTTTAATATCATCAAATGACTTCTTAGCTTCATATGTCCACTTAATTTTATTTTCCTTTCTCAACTGGTGATAGGTTTCATAATCTTTGCAAAGTTCAGAATAAATCTTCTCAAAAAATTAACTCTCCCATGGAATGACTGAATCTCTTTTTTACTTCTAGGAATATCAATTTTCTGAATTGCTGCTACTCTATTTGGATCTATTTTAATCACATGCTTAGATATCACGTGCCCCAACAATTTTCCTTCTTGCATTGCAAAATTTGTTTTTTTTGGATTCAAGGAAATGCCAAATTTTCTACATTTCAAGAAAACTTGTTTCAAATGCTTCAGATGTTCATTATTAGATTTAGAATAAACTGTAATATAATCCAAATATATAACAATGAACTTATCGTTTTCCTCTGCAAAGGCTATATCCATAGCTCGCTGGAAATTAGCTCCTGCATTCATTAACCCAAATGGCATGTTTGTATACACGAAAGTTTCCCATGGTGTAGTGAAAGTTGTTTTCTCTTGATCATCTGTATGCACCATAATCTGATTTTATCCTAAAAAACCATCTAGCAATGACATTCTTTCTACTCCAACAACCTTCTATACAATATGATCCATTTTAGGAAGGGGATAGTTCTCTTTCAGAGACAATTTATTCAAATTCCTAAAGTCCACACACAATCTGATTTCCCCATTCTTTTTTCTGGCTGGGACTAAATTTGCCACCCATTTAGAAAATCTCAATGAAACTATAATTTTAGCAACAAACAACTTTTTCACCTCTTTTTCAATGAGAGGTAAAAGTAGTGGATTTATCCTTCTAAGTTTTTCTCTGAATGGCTTCGCATCCTGTTTGATTGGAATAGTATTTTGAATGATATTTGTGTCATACACTTTTAGATCTTCATAACTCCATGCAAAAATGTTTGAAAATGTCTTCATCAAATCAATATACTTATCTATGTTTTCAGGAGTTAAAGATTTGGACAACTTTATCATCTTTGGTTCTTGCACAGTTCCAATATTATAGTCTTCTACCGCATTGCCAGTAGGAGCAATTTTAGGATTTTTTGCTACATTATTATTATCAAACAAATTTTCCAAGGGAACCAAACCTCTAGGAATGCAATTATTTTTCAGTTGAATTATCTAATCCCTCCTATGGCATTCAAATAATCCTATGAATCTAAGTCCAAATCTGACTTCATTTTAGCAGTTTCATCTTTTTCATCTCCTTTTCCATTCTGATTCTCCTCATTAGTATATGTATTGGCAAACTCATCAGTCATTTCAAGAAACCTTTTAATTTGTTGATCATCTTCAAAGACTTGCCAATGTTTGACATTGTCTGGAATTGATGGTGTATGTTTAACCTCAATCTCATATTTCATGTTTGGGTAAATAGGAATTCTAAAAATGATAGCTAAGGTAGCCAAAGTATCAGCTAATGTGTTTTGTTCTCTTGGAATCACTGAAATACTATGCTTTGTGAAAAAATTATCAAACATATCCCACACCGTGTTTCTGTATGCCCTCATCCAAGGATATTTAGTTTGATAAAATCTATTGACTAGCTTAGAATCACCATGCACAACTATTCTTTTAGCCTTCAAATATTTAAGAATATGTAACCCCAAAATTAAGGCTTCATATTCAACAACATTATTTGTACAATCAAAGGCTAGTTTAAAAGAACATAGCTTAAAATCATTCTTTGGGGAAACAATCCAAATACTTGCCCCAACTCCCACCTTGCCGACAGCTCCATCAAAATCCATATTCCACAAAACTTCAACATCATCTCCTTGATCTAAAATGTGTTTTGTTTCCAATTTCTTACTGTTTTTTTCAAGAAGTTTATTCAAAACTTTGGTCTACTTTGTCAGGCAAAATATATCACTATTGATATTTGACATAAAATTTCAACCCAGAAAGGTAAACTTAGAGGTACCAACACTATCTGTGCAGGATTAGATAGAAAACTGAACTCACTCTATCAAACTGGTTAAGAGATCTTCACTACTTCATAAATTGACTCAATTCTAACTGAAAATAAAGTAGTCTCTGCTAATTCAAAAGGCAATTAGTTCAAGTACCAAACTTATTGCAACTTATCCTCTTCCATACAGTGGCAATGGAAACGAGCATACTTATTTCAAAACTTATTCAAACTTCTAATTTTCAATGATAAACACCAATGCTCTGAAGATACATTCAACCATTCAATTCAAAGTTCAGTCTACTCAAATATTATAATTCTCTGTTTCCCTTGCAGCTGAAACTTGTATTGACAATGTCACTTTAATCAGCGCAAACTGTTAGAAAATAAGATCTCTTCCCTTATTAAACAAATATAACCATTTTAAGATTGTTTGAGAGTTGGTACTAACTGGTATTGATTTAAATCCATAAAATTCTTCCAAACCAATAACATCTCCAAACCGAATGAAAACTGAGAGCTCATCTAATGATGTTGCAGCTTCTACTAAGAATGCAAATCTGCTTGTCCAAAAAATTTCCTTCTTTCAAAGCAAAACATAAACACTGGAAATAAATCCAAACCAACTCTAAAATTTATTCCTCCATCTATCTTCAGTCAACAACTAAAATTTGAATGCTAAGATGCCAAATTGAGAAATCTTCAAAGTAAAACTGAATCAATGAAAATTTAATCTCTGTAACTTCAACCATTTTAATTCTGAAAGCAAAATGAATTTAAAATGCTCGTAGTGCAGAGAAAAAAAAGTACCGACTTGAGATGGCGGGCCCTTCCAACCTTAAATGGGCATAATGTAAAAAAAATAGATGAGAAATATGGAACCGTAATCAATATTTTTTTAATAACAGTCTCTTACAAGTTCCATAAACTCATATGTATGCATTTCAACAGTTTCCACACAAGAAACTACTCTAACTTACTCCTACTTCCCCCACTCTACTTTACTAATTGATAATTCATAGCTCTGATTGATTGCCTGTGCTAGGTGCAGGATTACATTTATAATATGGTCATGATGACAACAAACTCAACTTGTTAGCCGATCTCACGATCTGGAGCAGAATCGAAGGCTTTGATTTTGTGGAGTATATTCTCAAAGAAAGTTCTAGATAGAAATATTGAAGGAATGGGTCCCCCAACCTCGTGGCTTCTTCTGAGTTGACTTGGACGTTTTGAAAATTGGTTGCAGCAATATTCTGAAGACATCTGCTCTGATAAGGCAAGTATTTCTCCTAAACCGTTGAGAAATTCTAAAACCCGTCCTCCATCAAGGTAAATGAGGCCATTTCAGAAGTGGGTTTTTAACGATTTCGCGAGATTCCTCTTGGTTTGTTCAGGAGTGAAGCCCGCATTTGACTGTCTGTTAAAGTGATGAAAATATTAACAGAACCTTTGAATTGCGATATGCTTTCCACATGTGCAACCTGGGCACGAGCCATGAACAAAAAACCATATTGATACTCCAACTTGGAAAATCCATGCCACCAAATCGGATGAAGAGACCTGGAAGTATGATAATCAATGATATTCATTCGTGGCAGTACCAGAACGAGTGCCGGATCAAGGGCTGGGCATTTATCACTTCTTGTTGAAGGAACCCAACTTTGTTTTTCATAAATATGTTAGTCAAAATCTAAATTCAACTCTCAAACGAAAATAATGACTATTGTATCATTGATTACCTACTATTGCTTGAAGGTAAGTTATGGAGTAAAAATGCAGGGAAGAAGGCTTCATGATGGCTTTACTACCATAGGCAAAGATAGGCAAGAATTTAGCAAAAATTGGGGCCTGACATTCTTCTTCAAAACAAAGATCATTATAAAAAATAGATGAACCAAGATTTGTATCAACAACATATATAGGATGATCATGAGGCTTGTCTTGGTTACTAAGTGTATATGCCAATTGTTTTTCTCTATATAAACTTCTTTGTCCACTAGGAACTGGGATCGTTGCATAAGACATATCCATTTGTAAAGTACCCTTCAATTTTGATGCCCAAGATCTTGAAAGCAACATCCCAATTTTTGGTGGAATATCAACAACCGCTACATCCATAACAACACTTCTTGCAGGGATTTGTGTTAATGTCACAACAAGATCTTTAATTAAACCCAAACATTTTACTTTTCTTGAATCAAAGGAAAACAAATCCTTGTATGGTCTTGTTACAACTAACCCAAGACTATCCACAATCACCTTTGGCATTAGATTATGTGATGCCCCTGAATCCAACATTGTATTGTGTAAAACCGTGTCATGAATATTCAGGTTGATGTAAAAAGGAGGTACTTCTTCATCCTCAACATTTTCAACATAAGGGACAAACATGATAGTAGGAGTGTCATCTTGAAGACTCAAAGTATCAGGCTGTTGTTCTTCTTATGTTTTCACCATTTTAAGAATCTGATCTTTGTATTGATTGTTTTTTAAAAGCTCATTGAAAGGAATATAAATCTTAATGTTAGAAATTTAATTCTCAAGAGTAAAAGGAGATGGGGCCTTTTCTATTTCTCGTGGGTTTGCATCCTTTTTTCCTTCTTGAAATTTCTTTGAAACATTTTTCTTTGGATCATCCTTCTTTGAAATTTATTTCCTTTGCTGGCTTACAGAGGGTTGATCAACTGAAGATTTATCTGGATTGACAACAAAAATTTTGTTTCTGAGATTATACTGCTTTTGGAATTCCATAAATGCATTTTGCTACCCCTTCTGATATTGTTTTGATTCCATGACTAGAAAATTAGTATTTTGTTCCCGAGAACATTTGTCATGCTCTTCTTTTGTTAAATAAATATCAAACTCATAATAATCAAAATGATGGATTTGATCTTGGGGATGCTCAACAGCTTCTTCAGTGATCGCATTTTCTTGAAAATGGGGGTCTAACCTGTAGATCACCTTGATTTCTTTGTTATCTTTGTCTTATTTGTGGAACTAGGGGTCTTCAAAAATTTGGATTTTTGACTTGAGGTTCTGGTTGATCTCTAACATCAGGTCTATTTTCCAAAGACAATCTATCTACAAGTATTTCCATGGTTTTCAACATCGGATCAAATTTTGTATTTGATGCTTGATAAGTAGAAGGTTTCCCCTCCTCCCGTAATCTTTTTCTTTTCTCCTTCAGTTTTATGTTTTATTTTTCCAGATGCCATTAGATTTACTTCCACTTCTATAGCATCACTCATCATATCAGCCAAAGTTGCAGACCTTCTTTCTCTTAACAACAATGCAAAATAACTATCAAAAGCATCAACATAATGGAGTTTGGCAGCTCTAATGGGAGGTTTGACTTGAAATGAAAATGAATTATACACCTTCATAAATCTAGTATAAAGTTCATGTACTGATTCGGTACCACCTCTTTTCAAGTTATTGTACTGGGTCAAAATTTGTAAAGGGTTTTTCTTGTCTTCCCATCTTCTAAGGAAAGCCTCTTCAAATTCATCAAAGGTATTAATACTTATAGCTAGAAGAGCTTTAGACCATTTATTAACTTCACCAAAAAAAAACTTTGTGCAAATAATCTTAACTTTACATCATCATCATCAACTTCCTCCAAATCTATAAAATCATTAAAAGTATCAAGATGTTGTTGTGCTGTAACATCCCCCTCGCCATCATATGTCACAATATGTTGAGAATAATTTTGAGGTAGGTCATGTAGTTGGTTAGGGAGAGCAAGAGGAGCAAATATAGCAGCCATAACTCTTGGAGGTGGATTACTTGAGGTTGAAAATTTTGGAGAACTATAAACAAAAGTGGCAGGAATATGTGATACTGGAATGTACTAACTTTGGAGAATATGACCTTGTGTAGCAACTAAAGAAACTGAGATTTGTTTACTTTGGAAAAACTTTTCGGGTTTTATTTCCTTAAGAAAAGCTAAATGATCTGTATCTTTCAAACTTTCTATATACTATAGTTTTTCTCCAAATTTTGCATATAAAGAATTCCAAATTTTTTCTTCTTCCTCTTTTAAAAACTGTGATTATTTTAAAGAAGAACCCTCAACAAAATATTGAAACCTTGCATCATCAAAGACTATTTGACCCAAGTCTGATTCGGATTTAGTTCTGAATAATGATTGCTCAAATTGTATATCAAAGTAATGTCTTTAATACTTTTAACTCCTTCTTTAGGTAGAGAAAAGGAATTTTCTAATTGAAAAGTACTCGATTCAGATTTTTCCTTTCCTTTCCAAAGGATCCTTTCTGGACTTGAAACAAATTCAGAAGGCTTAGGATCTGGATTCTGCTTGGTATGTATTCTTCTAGAGCCATAATTTCTCCCGTGGAATCACCTTTATTTATTGAATATTGTGCAGTAGAATCACTAGAGCAAAACAAACAACCAATCTTGTGCCTAAATTTATGTTTTCTGTCAGAAATTAGGTCTCATTAGTTTCAAATATCTTCGGGGTAAAAATAAACTCTCGTTCCCTGGCAATGGCACCAAGATGTTATCACTTGGTAATTTTCTTGGATGTGAGGGAAAATTCCAAGGCAACCTCCAACCAATCTTTAGGACTGGAAACTGGCCTTTCCAATCTAGAGGGGGTTCCCTCTATGAGTCTGCTATCTAAAGTTCATTGCAACAACAACTCATGTATTTAAAACAATGGCCAAATTTGTTGTTATTAATTATTTTCAGTTTTTTTGGTAGGGCAGAGAGAAAAACACCATTGGGCATGGAGTCAAAATCAAAGAAATCGGCGACTGGTTTGTGAAGAGATCAAGGTTCAAAGGCAAGATGATTACAATTCACACAGATAATTAAAGTTTAATAAGCTGAAAGATGAATCAAGAATACAGTCTACCAAAATAGGGCATCTATCATGGATGAATCCTAAATTGATTTTAGAAGAAAAAATGGAATATTTGAATGCTTATATGAAACTAGAGAATCTGCCAGAAGATGAATTTTGTAACACTTACTCCATTCAAATATTAGAAGAACAACATAAAATGGAAAACATGAAAGGGAACATAATCACAAAGATATAAGCTGAGAAATTGCAACCCATGAATCTTTGATACAAAAAATTCAAGTACTTATGCACCGAGAGTCTTTATTAATCTCCAAATTTACATAACAAAATACTCTTCTCTCTTGAAAATAACCCGAATCCCCATTACATTGCATAATTTAAAATATGTACAAATGATTCCTGAGCAGATCTTTTAACTAACCATTACAAACATAGAATATATGAGATTTCTATGCCTAAGGATCTCGAACCGTTTCCATTCTTTGCTTCTAGCCGTCCTTGCCATGCTTTGATTTACCATAAAGATCGACCCAACCCGACTTCTTTGTAAGCTGTTACATGTTGATTGGATGAATCATCAAGACAATAATGATTGCCAAAAACCGCCACCATTAATGTAGCATATATTTCATTTTACCAAATTTCTTGACTTCTTGCCATTGTTTCTGGGAAGGAATCTCATAACCAACCATTTCTTTAATTAGGACCACCAATTCTACACGTGATGCATATGACATAGGAGGCAAATCTAAATGAACCATTATGAATTGATTTAGAATATATGAACATTTTCAAGAGATAAGTTTGATATATGAAATGCTTCAAAGTGTGGAAATTCACTAGTTGAGCATGGATTATCTCAGCTAGGAATTCATCAAATTTAATGCAAACATCTTGACCTAACTCTAACAGACCAACCTTGATAAGAAACCCTAACATTACTTCAACAACAAACTTATCGTTATCTAGACCTAAAATCTGACTCAACAGGGATAAAACTAGTTGTACATCTTCTTTGAAAATAGTTACATTATATGGCAAAGCAAGACCTTTGACATATTGACCAGGTTTTAGGATTTTAGAAAGGAATTCACTTTTTACTTATGAACTGTATTCTCTATAAATTCTAACCAATTCTTCTTCATCAAATGGGAATGTGTTTTGAGGAAAAGGTTCCCTAAACCCTAATGACTCTCTAACGACTTGGAAATTTATTCTACACAGGATTTTTGACCCATTGGAGGACAATTACCCTTTCTGGATGTGAATAATTTGCGGCACACCAATTTACAAACTTAGGGAAATGGAAACTTTGCTCTTCACTGAAACAAACAAGATATGACCTAGAAATATTCAAAACATCGATACCCTGTGTTTTCAACAGATTTAACTTCTCTTTGGACCTAGAGACACTATTCACAAATAAAATATGGTCAAAATCATCCCCTTCTTTATCAACAATGAATTCCTCTTTCTCATCCAAATTATTCTAGAGCAATACAAATTCCATGGTGATAAGATTTCAAAGCAAAGGTCACTAGGTTACAGAGTTACCCGTTGGTGCGAGAATGCTATAGAAGGTGACCTGTTGGAGTAGCATAATGCTTTTGTTGCAAATTCAACAAGCCGACATTTTGAAAATAACAAAGGAAAAGCTTTATTTATTTCAAATATGATTCCAGAGCATGGAAATAGTGGTTTCAATCCCTACCTCTCTTGGGGCCGGAACCAAACATTTGTGGACACATGATAAGGCGATTTCAATTCCGTACCTACTTGAGGAAATTAAACATCGGGAAAGTAGAACCTTCGGAAAGCATAGGAACCATTGATTATATCACGATCGGATTCACCATATTTAAATATTTGCCAACTTTTTTAACCACTCAACCAAATTTAGTAATGACTATTTCGTTTCTGCGCCCGCCAATTGGTAATAATTCAATTGCTTATCTCCCAGTCACAACCCCTGGTCACTTCATGAACTTTAGATCCTAAATCTTATTCTCTTGTTCGAAAATCCCATCTAATGAACATTTCATAGAAACAAAAAGTTGATATCACAAGTGCTAACAACCTTATCAGTTGCTTTCCTTGTTGGAATAACTTCTACCCAATTAGTGAAGAAATTTGTTGTTGTCAAGATCCATCTATGATGCCCACTGGATGGACGATGAATTTTTCCAATAAAATCTAATCCCTGTTGCTGAAAAGGGGCATCAACAACAATAGGCATTAATGGAAATGACAATAGCTTCTGTCTCCCAACAAATTTTTGGCATTCTGCGTAGGCTCTGACTTTAACAAACACATCAGAAAATAAGGATGGCCAATAATATCTCACCCTCAGGATTTTCAATGCTATTGTTTTCCAATATCGATGTCCTCCACAAAATCCACTATGAAAATATGTTATGATCATATTAACCTTATCTTGATCTATGCATCTTAATAATATACCTCCTGGATCTTTCAAGAACAAGGTTCTATCTACAATACAATAGTTATGAGCTCTCAACTTCAAAGATCTAAATTTTTTCCTATCAAGATCAAGTGGACACTAAAAATTTAAGAGGAAAAACACAATATCCTTATACCATATTGATGCATACTACTTATCCATAATCTGTGAGCTTTCATCATTCTGTTGTGCCTCATCAATATCAGACTGATTTAGAACTAAATTTAACCCCAGTGCCTTGCAATTTTAATCAACAAGCAATTTAGCTAAACCTTGGCCTTTTATTATTTTGGTTGGTTTGATTTCAACATAATATTCAAGCAATTTAGCTATCCATTTACCCCTTTTACCCTCACTGTCAGGCTGGATCAATATGTATTTCACAGCGCTGCTTGGGACATAGACAACTATCTTTCATTGAAGAATGTACAGTCTGAAATATTTCAAGGATTTTATTAGATCGTAGGCCTGTTACTCTAAAATATTATACTTCAATTATGCATCTCTCAGAACTTTGCTAAAAAAGGAAACATGATGTTCATATCCATCTTTATTTTTTTGTGATAATACTGCAGCAATAGTATCTTCTGAAGCAAAAGAAAATGTCTGAAATTCCTTTGAATAATCTGGACTAACAAGCACTGGAGCTTCAGTTAAAGACTGATTAATCTTCTCAAAAGAATCCCTAGCTTCTTTAGTCCATTTAAATTCAACATCTTTCTTTAACATGACTGTAATATGCTTAATAATTTCAGTGAAATTGGATACAAACCTTGTAAGGAAATTAATCTTACCAAGAAAAGACTAGATTCCCTTTTTATTCCTAGGAAGATCAATTTTCAAAATTGTTGCTACCTCGTCTGGACCAATTTTGATTCCTTGTTGAGAAACAATATGTCCAAGAAGTCTGCCCTCCATCATTGAAAATTTTGACCTTTTGGGGTTAAGAGAGAGAACATATTTTCTACACTTCAAGAAGGTTTGCTTGATATACTTGAGTTGCTCTTCATCTGATTTGGAAAACATTGTGATGTCATCCAAGTAGATAACAATGAATTTATCCTTCTCTCCTACGAAATCTATATCCATAGATCTCTAAAACGTTTCCCCTGCATTCATCAGATCAAATGGCATTATATCATACATGAATGTTCCCCAGGGAGTTACAAAGGCAATTTTCTCCTTATCTTCTTCATGAGCAACAATCTGATTATAACATTAGAACCCATCTATCATAGAAATTCATTGCGCTCCAACCACTCTTTGTAAAATTTGATCCATCTTCAGTAAAAGATAATTATCTTTTAAGGAACTTTTGTTCAAATTCCAAAAATCAACACATAGTCTTATTTCACCATTTTCCTTCCTCACAAGCACTAGGTTATCAGCCCAAGTAGAAAATCTCAATGGAACAATAATTTTTTCGTCAAGCAACTTTTTCAGTTCTTTTTCAATAACAAGTAACAACATTGGGTTAACTTGTCTTAATTTATGCTTGAATAGTTTTGTAGCAGGTTTTAGAGGTATTTTATGCTGGACAATACTTGTCTCAAAAGTCTTCAAATCCTCATAGGACCTTGCAAATAGATCCACAAACTCCTTCATTAAATCTACATACCTCCCCCGCTGTTCATCTGACAAAGCTTTTGATAATTTAACCATTTTAGGATTGGATTCTGTACCAATATTGCAATCTCTAGTGCTATCTTCTACAGGTTGAGCCAAAGGATTGTGAAGTGTATCATGATTATCAAATAACTTGTTGAGTGGGACCAAATATTTAGGTATGAAATTACCTTTGAGTTGAATAACATCACAACCAACAACTTTCTTAGATAAAACTGAATTCTGTAATTCTTCAATTTTCTTCTCTTGATCAATCAAACATCCCGAAAACTCACCAATTGACTGTAAAAATCTATTAATTTCATAATCATATTCAAATACCTTCCAATTATTAACGTTATATGGGAATAAAGGCCTATGCTTGACTTCCACAACATATTTAAGATGAGGCTCGGTTGGCACCCGGAAATAGCTAGTAGCCAACGCTAAGGAGTTTGCAGTTTTATTACAATTTCCGGGAATAGGAGAAATATTAAAATCTAAGAAATAATTCTCAATCAAATCCCACACTTCATTCTGATAAACCTTAATATTTTTTGTTTAACTTGAACAATTTTTCTGACCTGCTGAACTATTCATTCTGAATCTCCATCTATTGCCAACTCTTGTATATTCATGTATTTGACCGCTCTTAAACCCAAAACTAACGCTTCATATTCAGCTATATTATTGGTAGCTTCAAAATTGAGTTTGTACATTAAAGTAATTATTTCATCAACACGAGAAATCAGAACAATACATGCTCTAGAACCTTCTCTAGAAGATGCACCGTTAAAATACATTCTCGAAAGCTTATTTTCAATTTCTATTGACTACTTTTTTGGGACTTCTTTCTCAACCTGAATTGAAGCTGAAATATGATCATCAAACTGTAAAACACATGAATCTATACCTTCCTGAACTTCATATACAAGATCATTGGATGGGTTCCAATGATCACTAACAATATATGCCAATTGAACCTCTCTACAAAGCTGTCTAGTTTAACCTCCATACACATTAATTGTAGCATAAGAGTAATCCATCTGTAATGTTCCTGTCATTTTCATGGTACAAGATCTAGACAACAACATTCCATATTTTGGGGGAATATCAACTACTACCACATCTAACAAAATGCTTTTCATGGGGAGTTGGGATAAACTGAGTACCAGATCTTTAATTACTCCTAAACATTTAACAACTCTAAATTCAAAAGCATATAGGTCATGGAAAGGTTTAGTGATGTTTAAATCAAGTGTCTCCATTACTGCTTTTGTCATTAAATTATAGGATGCACTAGAGTCTAGAAGGCAATTATGTAACATCTTATGATGAATGAGCATTGTGACATAAAAAGGAGTAGGTAGACATGTTTTTTCATCCAATTGAGGGCCAAAAACAATGGTTGGATTTTCATCTTGGAGGTTTACTACATCAGAGGAAGGAAGATCTATAGGAGGCTGTAAATTTTTTAAAATGGAATCTTTGAAAGGCTGATTTTTTACTAGCTCAGTCAAGGGAATATGAATCTTTATTTTTCTAATATCTTGCTCAAAATTAAAGAACCCAACATCTTATCATTATCCTTTATTTCTAGGTTCTTACCTTTGCTACCTAACTGATCATGTTTCTTTCCCACTTCCTTAACTGATGACTGTTTTTCCAAAGTTGTAGGCTTCTTCTAAGGTGTTTGAAAACTTGGCTTCTTCCCTGATCTAAGATCATATTTCCTTTGTTGTTTTAATTGAGCCGTGTTTTCAAAATCTTCCTGAATTTGATTTGTCATAAAAAAATGTTCATATTCTTCCTATGCGAGGAAATTTACCAATTGATCTTCATCAAGAAGTTGAGCCTTTGGACTTGGTTCTTCACCCTCTACACCATCAAATTCATCAATTTCATCATCTACAACGTTTTGCAACGGAGGTTGAATCTTTTGGTCTTCATCTTCTCTTCTATCTCTCTGAATGAACTGTGGATTAAAAGGTCGATGAAACTGATTATGGTTTTTGTTAGCCAATCCTTGTACAAGTCTATTTTGAGCTCTGCTATCAATCTCTAATTTAAGTAACTTTGAATTTAAGTCCTTAATCGTTTTGCTCATTTCATCAATCTTGTGATCTGAGACTTTGAGCCTGAAGTTGAAGGTTTAACTCCTTTTCTTGTTTTCTTTTATCATTTTCCCAATATTGTGGCTTGGCTCTAAGTATATCAGCTACTAAGTGGTTAGAGTCTACTTCCAGAGCATCCTCTTTCATATTTGCAAGAGTTACAACCCTTCTTTCTCTCAGCAATAGAGAAATGTATGCATCAAATGTATTGACAAAAGTGAGCTTAGCTGAGGTCTCAATGGGTTTAATTTCAGCAGGAATTTTACCATACATCTTATTGAACCTTTTATTAAAGTCTGCCACAGACTCATCAAGATTTTGTTGATGTATATGTAACTTCGGAATGTATTTCATCTGTATATTATATATATATTTATTGTACCCTTATAAGAGATGTGTTATTCCTCTATAAGGAAGTGTCGTCATGTGGATTGACAAGTGTCGCAAGTGTGTGTACTTGCCGATGGGTTATTAGACCACCTTATGGGGTCGGACCTGATTAATATATAATATAATGTGGGTGTATCAAAGTAGACAAGTCGGCCCCAGTAGGTCACTGGGCAAAAAGGTGAGTATAAATAGAGATAGGAGATCTCTATTTTACTCACTCGGAAAAGTAACTATCTCTCTCTCTGAAAAGTGGCGCACTAGTGAGGAGGAGGAGGATCATCTGCTAGGAGACTATCTCAGTGTTATTTGGTTGTATTTTGGTTGAGCCATTGCTCTCTCTATCTCTGAGGAAGTTGTGGGGTTTTTCACCTTAGGGTTTTCCCCACGGAAACTCTGTGTCTCTTGTCTATATGCTTTTGATTCTTGTGATGCTTGTGATGCTTGTCATATTATGATTGTCATGCATTGATATACTGTAGATGTTATTCTCTCAGCAAAGATCCTATAGTATTGTGATTTAATACTAAAAATTTAACATATTTCTTTTAGTGCTCCAAATTCTATGATATAATAGGGATAATCCTTTTTATCTCCCCATTGTCTCATAAAGGTTCCTTCTAATGCATCAATTCCATTAATGGAATTAGCAGGCATATCCTTGAACCATTTTCTAGCTTCACCATCCAAACTTTGGACAAAAAGTCTCATCCAAACATCTTCGTTCTCAATATTATAATTATCAACATAACTATAGAAAGCATTCATATGTTCTTCAATAGTAATTTCTCCTTTCCCACTGAATCTAGGGAGATACTTTAGGTAATCACCACTAGGTAAAGCATTTATTGGTTGAGGTAGGACTAAAGGAGCATATCTGGTTGCGATAATGGCGTCCATTCTATTGGGCTATTGCTGAGCCATTGGAGGAGGTAAAGGATGAACTTTGGACCGACCAGTAAGGAATTGAATCGTATGAGGTGTATATGGTGTTAAAGCAGGTATCAAAGTTTTAAGAAAATCAAGTTGTTCAAATTTCAATTCCTCTTTTACTTCTTTTGATGATATGGGTTTAGAAAAGACTTTAAAATCAACAGTTTCAAACTCGTGTTCAAACACTTGAATTTTAGGAATGGAGATTGAAGAAAATAGCTTTTTATCTTCTTCTACTGGAAAATAAAAAATGGTTTCTTGAGTTAAACTATCTTTCACTGAGGAAGCTGAAATATTTTCAGATGTACCTGAAGATGGAGATTCACATCTTTGTCGTGCTCTGGCCTCTCTCAGAATGTCTTTAGGGTCAAACCGAGCTGCAAAAAGAGGAGAAGATGGATTTTCTCGAGTTTTAGTCTTTCTGGAATCCATAATTATCCAATGGAACCGCCAGGTGAAAAAGAAGTCTCTAACATTGTCCGATTTTGTTCACCTCAAAATCAGATCTAATCATTAAAATTTACCCCAGGGAAGATAAGTTCGCTACTTCGTTCCCCGGCAACGACGCCATAAAATGTTGTACCTAAGGTTTGCACTTGACTGCTATAGGGCAGAGCTAGGGAATTTATGTACAAATTTGGAATGAATAATGAGTTTTAGGTTTAAATGGTTGAATGTTTAGTCAACCATTTTAAAGCTTTGGTGAAAATAATTTAAAAAGAAACAATAACATATTATAAATTTAAAGGCTTTGCAATCACAAATTACAGGGACTCAAGATTCGATACTCTACCAGAATATAAATATATGAAAGGTAAGCTACACATTCATAAATCCACACATATGCTCCATATTATAACAACGTTATAATTTGAAGAAAATAATTGAAAACATAATAGATTCACAGGAAATGAACAATTAAAACTTAAATTCCATTAGTACTGGAAAAAGATGATTATGCATCGCATAAAACACTTCTGCTTTCAAATAGATAATTAGCAACAAAGATAAATAAGAGGCACACTGTATTCATAATGCAAAAGATCTTCAAACACTCATATATATTATTGTATCGAAACTTATAAGTTTTTCCCAACTTCTTCTCAGGCTATTCCAAAACTCAAACCCTTTCTTTTTCTTAGGGTTTTCTATATATAGCCTCTATCTTGATCCTTTCCTAGGGTTCGAGACTCCATATCATAATTAATAATATCTTTAAAATCAGAAATTGATGATTTCAAAACTGAATCAGTTTTAGATCCGATCTTTTAGGAATATGTTAACAGCTTAGATAACATCGCTAAGCTAAGTTTTGATCACATACTATATGTCTTTCTTTACAAACATATGAAATAAACATAAGTTTGAGACTTTACAAAATTTGGAGAATGACAAAAGATAATTTTATAGCGTCCTTGTAGGTGAAGAAACTTGATTTGATCAATTTCATGTTGCACTTTCGACATTGCTTGCATCGAGTATATATTCATCTGGCTTCAATTCTTTGATTCTAGAGAGTATCAGCTCCTCGATTCTGGAGTGTGTCTTGTAAGACATGAGTACCTATTTTTGTCAAGATGCCCAACTTGTCATTATTTTCCTGGTGGTTCTTTCTCTCTTGCAGACATTCCTTCCTCCAATATTTCCTTTAATTGAGTAGTTTTCCATTGCTTTTCTTTAATCCACAGGAAAATTTACACAATTTATTGTATTTGATGAGCAATTTGTTCCACTCTTTGTTGGTTTTATTTAACCTTCCCTGTACCTGTTTGTTTTCCAACTATAACTCCTTAGCCAAGCGTTTAAAATTCTTCAATTTATTCTTAAGATTTTGATTGAATTGATGTTCTTTACTTTCAGGTCAGAGCAAGTTATCAATTTTTGGTGCTTTTACTTGAGTAGTTGAACCCTTTATCTATGGTTTGACAACATCGTTAAATTCCTTACGTTGCATTTCTTACTCTTCTTCAGAAGCCATAGGGACGTAGGGATGAGCCTTAGGTGAGTAGGGAACCACATTAATGGTCTTTTCTAAATTAGTCAATAATTCAACCACAGACGAATCTGACTCTTCATCAACAATTTCTTGGCCCTCTTTAAGTTTCTGGAACTGTTTGCCTGTTTTTTAATTTTCAAGTTCAGGTTCCTTCATAGGTTCCAATAATCCCTTTCCCTTATTAACTCTGAGACTGCTCTTAGTCTATATAGGTATTGAAACTAAGGCTTTAACCCTTTGTCTTTTCGACTTTACTGGCTTTTCCTTTGGAAAATTTTCAAGGTTAATGACCTTGTTTTCTTTCAAAGCAGGATAAAAAATGGCCCTAGAATTAAGTATAAAATTATTCATGGCTCTGGTGTGAGGTACTCTGAGGGGATAATATTTAGAAGCATCCAGTTTCCTCTTTTGATTCTTAACTATTCCTTCATCATTTGAGGAATCACTGAATTGCTCTGTTTTCTATAACCTAGAATCTTTAGGATTTGGAGGTGGTTTCATGGCCCCTCTCATCCTCTGTTTCATTCCTTTATCCTATTTCTTTACACTTTGTTTTGCAGATGAATCATCCATTTCAACATCCTTGCAAGTCTCATAAGTCCCCAAACTGGTAGAAAGATTACTAACACCCTTCTGTGAAGATTTATTTTCTCGGGTTTCGAATTCAAATTATAATATGAAATGATCCCAGTTCTTATTGAATTTATTTAGCTCTTGAATTATCAATAGTTTAATTAGGGCATGATAAAAAATATCATCTTGATTCTTTGGAAACTTTCTAACCCTAGCCACCATTTTTCTGAGACTTTTTAGAAAAATAGAAGGGTAAGTTCATTTTTGAGATGCCATATAGATGTAAGAGGAAACACATATGATGTAAGTGAACCTTGGCACACCTTCATTCTCCTGTAATGTACCTTTTGTTAGATTTTCTACTTTTAATCAATATTATCTAGGATGTTATCTGAAAGAATGACAAGCACATCATAACACAATAGACACAAAGATTTTCTTCGGGGAAACCATAAAGAAGAAAACCCCCCAACTTCCTCAGAGATAGAATTGTCACCAATACAATATCACAAAATGTAAAACCCCAAAACAAGATGGTCTTTTGCAGCTCTCTCTCTTTCCTCCTATGCGAACTTGTCTTCTCTCTCTCTCTAATGCAAACATGAGTGATTGAGTGTGCGTCCAAATGAGAGAGCCTTTCTCTCTATTTATACTTTAATTTGGGGGTGACCTTTAAACTGACTAGGTCAGCCTCAATAAAACTAACTGGGCCGACTTCTCTAGGAGACTTAGTAATACATTACATTTGACACTTTTGGGGGACTATTGCCCCGACTTACAATGGAGGATTTTACCTCAATGACCTATTATGACTAAGCATCATAATGACATTCCTGAGTGGAGGAAAAACATCTCCGTTAGAGGTACAAATAAAATACAATAATAATAACAATATAAAATACAAGGAAATATCTTCTGAAGTTACGATTAGAACAACACTCCCTCTTAACTAGGAAGGTATTCTCTTGCCATAGTCATCAACCCCATTGGACACAATCTGGATAACATCATCATCACTGGATCATCATCAATACTGGAACACACTGGATCATCATCGTCACTGCTGCTGCAATCCTCATCATGTCGATCATCGATTGGTGACATCTCTTGAATCTACTTGTCATAGGAAGTTCTACAGAGCCAACCCTTTTTCATGTTGGATGTAGGCATAGCCCTCATGTAGTTCTTCATCATCTCTGCGATCAAGCCATCAAGCAGGTACAACCCAGGACTAGTCATTACATTGCCACAGCAATCACCTACGTCTCCTACTATCACCTCATCATATCCAGATCATCTCATCATCACATGAAGCATAACCCAAATGCACATCACATGTCCCACAACGGTCAACTTGCGTCTACCAGCATGGGAGGAAAAACCTGCCACCATGCGAGATCCTTCCTAGGTGCACACACAATGTCTTATGACCGGTGGACATCATAATGTCTCCAATATGGGAGGAAAAACCTACCAACATACGATACCTCATCTACCAGCATGCGAGACCTGCGTCTACCAGCATGCAAGACTCACGTCTACTAGCATGAGAGTACAAACCTACCATCATGCGAGACCCAACCCTTACATCTACCAACATAGGAGGACTTTCCTACCACCATGCAAGAATGGATCAACCCTTACATATAACAACATGGGAGGACTTTCCTAACACCATGCGAAAATGGCTCATGTGCATCTGCGTCTTCTGGACTCATCACTCTCTCTTAGGAGGAACCTCGATCTAGATAACACCAAGCTTCTCTCTTAAGTACTCAAACTTCACTTTGGCTAACGGCTTGGTCAAGACGTCGGCTATCTACTTGTCCGTCGCAACATACTGGAGCTTCACTGCTTCTCTCTGCACCATATCCCTGATATAGTGGTACTTGATCTCAATGTGCTTCGACTTGTCATGGAGCATCGGGTTCTTGGACAACTTCACACAACTCTGGTTGTCACAAAAGATACAAGTCACCTCTAACTGGAGATCAAACAAATAAGATAGCAGCTTCCTAAGCCATACTTCCTCACAACTAGCCGAACAAGCTACAACATACTTTGCTTCGGATATACTCAGTGCCACGCACGACTGCTTCCTGCTAAACCAGGAGATCATATTGGATCCCATACTGAAGCAACATCCTGAAGTGCTCTTCCTATCTGCGACACTTCCTACCCAATCTGAATCAACATAACCCTGCAGGTTAATCTTCTAATTCACGTCATACTTGAGACCATAGTCAACTGTACCCTTCAGGTACCTCAATATATGCTTTACATCTATGAGGTGAACATGTCTCAGATCTGTCAAGAACTTGCTTAATGTGTTCACAGCAAAGCATATGTCTAGTCTTGTGTTCATTAGGTACATCAATGACCCAATCATCTGACGATACATCATGGAATCAAATGACTCCGATGAAGCATCACAAAGTAGCTTCAAGTTCGATGCCATAGGTGTGGCCATAGCCTTGCATTCCATCATTCTGAACCTCTTCAAAATATCTACTGCATACTTCCTTTGTCCAAGGAATATTCCATCCTTACTCTGCCACACCTCCATGCCTAAGAAATAATGCATCGTACCCAAGTCCTTCATCTCGAACTCTGCGGCAAGCTTCCTCTTCGTATCTACAATGAGCCCATCCTCTCCTCTTACAAACATGTCATCTACATAGAGTATAGGTATCAATGGATTTCCACTTCAACCTTGTAGTAAAGGTTGGAATCTACTTTACTCTTGGTAAAGCCTAAGCTCATCAAGAAACTATCCATCCTGTCGTACCATGTCCTGGGTGCCTGTTTCAATCTGTACAAGGCCTTCTTCAACTTGCACACATGAGTCTTCCTGTCATGTGTCTCAAATCCAAGTGGTTGCTCCACATACACTTCCTCTTCTACTAGACCATTCAAGAATGTTGTCTTGATGTCCATCTGGTGTACCTTCCATTTCATCACTGCATCTAGTGCTAGTATTGATATGATGGAAGTGTATCTCGCAACAGGCGCGAATGTCTCCTCATAGTCGATGTCTTCCTTATGGGAGAAGCCACGTGCTACAAACCTTGCCTTGTGTTTCTCAATGCTACCATCTGCAACATGCTTGATCTTGTAGATCCACTTCGAAGTCACAACAGACTTCCCTTCTAGTCTCGAAACTACCTCCCAGGCATCATTCTTCATAATCGATTGGTACTCCTCGATCATGGCATCCTTCCATTCTTTCTTCTCTGCTACTTCCTCATAGTTGGAAGGTTCTTTTTCAATGATGTCGCACAACAAGGCTACATAGCTGGATTATGTCCTAGGTCTCTTGCTTTCTCTGTGCATCCCCTCTGGAGCGCCATACTTATCCGCATCTTGTATTGCTTCTCGTACCCATGTTGGTTTTCTCTTGTGGGATTTCTTCTCACGAGGTGGATCTATATGTTCTTGTGGTTCTTCCATATCACGATCTTCATGATATTATGGATTCTCTTCCTCCATAGTTGTATCTCTAATCCTGGGAACTTTGGGTTCTTCAGCCTCTTTAATAGGTAGTGTTCTTGATTTGTTGTATGTTGAGTCTTCGTCGAATGTCACGTCTCTACCGATGTCGATATTCTTGAATCCTGGGAAGTATATTCAATACGCCTTCGAAGTTTCACTGTATCCTACAAATATTCCCTTCTTTCCTGAAGGATATAGCTCCGTACTCTTCTCCTTCGGAATGTGTATGTACACTGGGCAGCCAAATATCCTGAAATGGCTAACTTCTGGATTCTCACCAGAGAACACTTCTTCTGGAGTCTTGTTGTCTAGTACTCGATGAGGAGTACAGTTTTGTACATACACCGTTTTCCTTGCAGTTTCTGCCCATAAGTGCATCGGAAGATCCTGGTCATGAATCATCGCTTTCATTGCTTCCATTATCGTTCTATTCTTTCTTTCCGCAACACCATTCCGTTGTGGATTGTAGGGAGTGCTCAAATCCCTCTTAATCCCAGATTCTCTGCATAGGTTCTTGAAATATTCCGAAGTGAATTCTCCTGCATTATCTGATCGGAGGGTCTTGATCTTTCTCTCGGTGTGATTCTCAATCAAGGCTTTGAATTCCTTGAACTTCCTGAATACTTCATCTTTGCTTTTCAAGAAGTATATCCAAGTCTTACGGGAAAATTCATCAATGAATGAAACATAATATACATACCCACTTAATGAACTAGATGACATGGGCCGCATACATAAGAGTGGATGATCTCTAATATCCCTTTCGCTTTGCTTTCACTGCTTGGAAATGCCTTCTTCAACTTCTTTCCTTTTGCACATCCTTTGCAAACGCCTTCATGTTTTGTCTGGATTTCTGGAAGTCCTGCAATTGCTTTGATTGCAATGGGTAGTGATCTATAGTGCACACGTGCAAGCCTTCTATGCCATAGTTCACTTAGCTCCATGGAATCATGAACCAATGCTTTTTCAGGTTGGCCCTTCAATTTGTATAAACCTCCCTCTTCCTCTCCAATCATAGTTGCATCATCTATTGTCTTTCCCTTTGGACACATTAGGACTTGGACATCAACAAATGCAACCATCATACCTTTAGCATCTAGTGATGATATGGAGAGAAGGTTCTTCTTTAGTCCTGGAACATATAGGACATCTTTCATCTTCATAGATTTACCGGAGTCTAGCTTGTAGGAAGATTCTCCACTTCTTTTTATGGGGTATTGGTAATCATCCCCAAGTTTCACCTTATGAGGTGAATCATGCTCGAATAGATTTGTGAAAGATTCTTTGTCCCGTCATATGCTTGGAAGCTCCACTATATACAAGCCAATCATTAATCCCATGTGTGACAGTGCCCGTGAGTGCTGAGACCAGGACATACTCTTCATCACTTTCTTCTCTGGTTCTCTTTCTTGCAGGTTCATCATCTTCCACGGTGTGAGCATGGTGTCTTTTCTTGTTGTTATTCTTCTTGTTGGAGACACTTTTATTTCTGGGACAATCTTTAGAGTAGTGTCCCTTCTCATCACATGCATAGAATCTAATGTTGGATAGATCTCTTCTAGGTATTCTAAAGTTATCCCTCTGATTTTGATGGTGGTTCTCCCTCTTACTGTGATGATGGTGCTCCCTCTTCTTATGATTTCTTATGGCGTGTGCTGTGAGAGCTTGATCATCATTTTCTCCCATATTCTCTTTTTGTGCCACAAGTCGAGCTTCTTATTGTGTACATTCTTCCCATAGTCTACTGAATGTAACCAACTTCTTTCTGGCACAAATCCCTTGAATGAATGAGTCCCGTGATATTGGGAGACCATTCAAGGTGGTCATCACGATCTCTCCTTCTTCTTCCTTTTCTTCAACTGCTTCAATATTCTCCTTGATCTGAGAGACCCTTGTGAAATAATACTGCATGGTCTCTGCATTTTGGATCTTCACATTCTTAAGTTGGTTCCTCAAGGTCATCTTCTGATTTATGTTCTTCCCTTCAAATAGCTTGTCAAAGCATCAAACATCTCCTTGGGTGTTTTCAAAGATGACAAATGTGGGATGAGATGATCCTTAATAGAATCTGCAATGATTCTCTTGGCCCTAACCAAGTTCTTCTAGTGGATGAATTTAGCTTCATCATCCTCTGGTGCTGGAACCTCGTCATTAACATACTTGTCCAAATCATTTTCTTCAAGAACAAGTGCAATCCTATACTTCCATTCTCGGAAGTTATCATCTCCCTCAAGATTGGTGTGGTGATACATATTGAATGAGTATTTCAAATGGAAATAGCAAAGCTTTTAGGTCTTACCACTTTTGAGATGCCCAAACTGGTTCTTGAGTTGGCTGGCGTAGGGTTTGTTAGAGAAACCCTAATTTTATAAACTTGGAATTTGGAACTTCTGATTGGACAAGTAGATGTGCCTCCTCAAGGTGAGTTGTCCAATGCACTCACTCTTCCAAATCTGTGAACATAATCCAAAAATAGCTGATGCCCTAATTTTCCTCCGGCAGTAGTGACGGGACAAAAAATGAAAATTCTTAGAATTAGATTCTGCTTCGACAGAAAGATGCACCCTCCTAGGGTGAGTTATCCTAGCCTCCTTTTTCAGATGATATGTGGAGAGAAGACCTCAAACTTAGAATCCCTAGCTTTTCGAAGCTGCACAATGTCTTCTTTTCAGTTTAGCTCTTATGCCATGTTAGATTTTCTACTTTTAATCAATATTATCTAGGATCTTATCTGAAAGAATGACAAGCACAACATAACACAATGGACATGAAGATTTTCCTCAGGGAAACCATAAAGGAGAAAACCCCGCAACTTCCTCAGAGATAAAATCGTCACCAATACAATATCACAAAATGTAAAACCCCAAAACAAGATGGTCTTCTGCAGCTCTCTCTCTTTCCTCCTAGGCGAACTTGTCTTCTCTCTCTCCCACTAATGCGAACTTGAGTGAATGAGTGTGTGTCCAAATGAGAGATCCTTGCTCTCTATTTATGTTGAAATATTGGACAATACTGAGAGGGGCGGGTGAATCGATATTGCTAACTTTTAACAATTAAAACCACTTTTAACTTATTCTTAACATACAGGATCAACAATATACAAGGAACACAAATTTTATCGTGGAAACCCAATTGGGAAAACCACAAACACTTTCTATAACTGCAAAATTATATTTATAATTGTTTTTACAAGCTACAACTTGCTGGAGACTTCAATCCCCAATTTTCTCAGCTACAACTGAAGGATAGTTCAACACCTTGGTTTCTGCCTGTTACAACAGACATGGATGCCACAACAGACATGGATGCCACAACAGACATGGATTCCACAACACCCCTATTTCCTAGCTAAAACTGGAAGGAGGCTACAACCTCCTTGCCAGGCTTCAACCTTCCCCTAGCACCACCCTGCCTCCCTGATATTTATAACTTCACAATCCCTTTTTTGATTCAACAATTTTGCTTCTGAAAATTATTCATGCTTCTTGGTCTCTTCTTTTCTTACTACTGCTTCAATCTGCACTATTGAGACATCTTTCCTCTAAATCGAAACTCCATTTAAATACCTCATTCACTCATAGGAGCGTGTCTCTTCAATTTGTGTCTTTCCAATTCATGTCTTTCAAGCTCTCTTTTTATTAAGTTCTATTTTATATCTCTATTTATTACAAATTTTTAATTAATTAATTAATTAAACCTTTTGATCATCTCGTAGAGCCTACGTGCCATCAATGCCAATATTCAACATTCTCCCCCGTTTGGCATTGATGGAAACTCCAACATTTCTCCCCCCTTAACAACAATGACAAAGGCCTCCTTTTGACAACTCCCCATGTCAACATGTCTCTCCCTGACAAAGTGTTTTCTTCTTTTTATCTACTGTAGGGAGATTACTCCCAACGTTTGTCTAAGATACTCAAAGGCTTCTTTGGGTAGTGGCTTAGTGAAGATTTAAGCTATTTGTTCCTTCTATACTTCACTTGTGACATGGATGGTTTTGAGGTAAGTACTCTTATGACTCTTCAATCTGTCACTCTATTTCTTTGAAGAAAATAGCTTTTTAGGTTTTTCAATGTCTTTTGTTCTTACCAAATGATATTAATTAATTTCACATACCAATTGCATTTTTCTGATATTAACTCCCCCCGAGTATATGATCCTTTCTAATGCTAATTTCATGGTTCTCTTCTAGGTCACGAGAGATTAAAACAACACTTTTTCAGTTCTACCATCATCACTATAGTTTTCTTCATCATTTTTATCTTCATCGGTGTATTCTTTTACATCTTCATTTTTATTTCCATCATAATGGATGTCATTCTTATCTATAGCACTATTATGTCAACATCATCTTTTGTAACTTTATTGATGCTTGGAAGTTGTGCTTCTTCTGAATCTTTGTAGTCTTCCTTTCTTATCCATATCTTTCCATGGGATACCCTGCTTACCAGTCTTCTTGCTTTGATTCTACAATTAGCATCCTTGTGACCAAACTTGTGACAACAATGACAATATCCATAGAAATTTCCTTTATATTTGATAAATCTTTGATATTTCTACTTCACAACTTCCATCTTCTTCCATCCCTTCCTTTGTTTCTGAACTTTTACTGAAGCATTTTTTCTCAGTTTGCATTCTCTAGTCATATGTCCAAAATTATTACAACAGTAGCAATGACCGAAAAAGATCTATTGGTACCTATTTTTCATTGGTCTTTTAGGTATCATATCAGTTCTATCTTTATTATGAGAGGAGGGAGAAGATTTCTGACTATCCTTCTTAATCGAGCTTTTGAGTGCAGCAGCATAGCTTCTTTTATTTCTATCTTGGAATGTAAAAGAAAAACAATCTGGCTTCTTTTCTTTTTCATAACCTAATCCATTTCTATCACTTGATGGTCTTTGGTTACTTAGTATGTCATCTAGAATCTTCGAGCTATTCTCAAACTTTGTTTTAATATATTTTTCATCAAGTCTCTCTTTGAGCTGAACAAGTTTTGCTTCAAGTCTTTCAGAGTCTTGCATTCTTTCTTTGAGTTGCAATTCTAGGTCCTCTTCAATCTTCTTAGCCTCTTGAAGATGGATCTTCAGATCAACAATGATTTGGTTTAACTCTTTATCTCTTGTCTTTTGTCCTTCTTCATAATCAGCTATTGTGTTCTTAAATGTTTATTCTTCCTTCTACTTTTTCTCAATTCTTCAAGAGCTCTTATAAGTTCGGCCTTCAGGTCCACTTCTCCTTCCATATCTGACTCATCATCGGGATCTTGAGTTTCTATTCCCATGAATAGAATTCTGGCTTCCTCATCTTCACTTGTTTCTTCATCTTCATTATCTTCCATGGTGTAAAAGATATTTTGCTTCCTATTAAACTTCTTCTTGTTTGTTGTTTTGTTCTTCTTGAATTTCTTAGAGGTTTCTCTATCATCACTATCATCTTGTTTAGGATAGAAACATTTTGAGGCAAAATGCCCAATTCTTACATAGTTGAAGCACTTTAGAGGGTGGAAGGGTGGTGCTAGGGCAAGCAGAAATCCTGCAGGGGGTCGTAGCCTCCTTCCAGTAGAAGCTGGAAAACAAGGTGTCATTGCGTCCTTGTCAGTAGCAGCAGGCAGAAGATCTGGGGTGTTGTAGCTGTTGGGTTCAGGAAATGCCCCTTTTTGGCCATCTTTATTACATCATTTTGCCCTGATTACATCCTATTTTCATAAGCTATACCTATGCCTTTTCTCCAGATCGACCAATGATATTGATAGGTATAATTCGTTATTGCTTTATTTATTTTATGCCTAAGATTGTCAAGATTTTGGATCTTAGTCTTTGATTGATGCTAATCTGTGTGACTTCATTTAGTCAAGATCTAAAGCGCAAGTGTATCAGCCAAGTGGCGCCAGCTGCTACTCATCAAAGACCGATTCCTCATAACTCCAAGGGACAGCGCATTCATCCACGAGAATCTGTAACAGGCCTCCACTGAAACAGAACCCAGCTGCAACAGACAGATCGCATTCTAGCTTGCCAAATCCGTTGATCCATTGATTACTGGAGTAACAACTCCTTCATGAGTAACAACCTTGTTTAATACGGCTGTAACAGTTAGTTGTAACTCCGCAGCATGAAGATCATAGATCTTCATTGCTGCACGAGTTTAGTGGATCGTGATCTATACTTTCAATGTATAAATATGTGAAGGCTCTCGTAGCCTGGGGTTGGACAATTACCATTTTGTATAAGCTGTAACAGAGCACTGAGACTGTCAAATTCCATCATTAATATGAGAGCAAAGTTCTTCATTTTTGTGTCTTAATTTGTTGTGATTCTCGTCGTTTCTATTAGAAGGCCAGGGCCCGCCTTCTCACAGAGATAGCCGGTTTAAGTAGGTAGGTTAATTTAGCTTTCTTTCTATGTGTGGTGTGGAATTATTGTAGATGTTACTGTTAGCTGCAACAGAGGTTAGCTTTCCTTCTGGGAGTATGATTGCATCTTGAATAGCTGTAACAGAGTGGTGTGACAATCGACTGTGTAGGTTAATTTAGTTTAATGCATGTGTGTTCGAATCAGCTGTAACAGTCAAGCTCAATTCCAATATCTTCTAGTTGTTTATGCTTTCTAGGATTTCCAATAATTATCAGTTAGGATTCAAGATTATGTTTAGATTCTGGTTGCTGTTGTATCTCCAATTGGTTTATTAGAATAGGCAGATTGTGATTGAGTAACAGTAGCTACTAGATGGATCATTTTGGTAAAGATTGAGTATTGTATTGATAATTATAGGATTTAACTTCTTGCAAAAGTAATCTAGTTTATTTTTATTCTTAAATTCATAAATGCTAGGTTGATCTCTGTAGGAAGATAGCTGCAATTGAATTCCTAGGTGTGTGAATTAGATTAGTTCTTTTATGGGATGAGTTTGGCTGGATAGACTGGTAGGATTGTTATCTTCATTAGTTAATCAACTGCTCGACATGTTTATGCACAGACTATGCTTATTGCCATTGAAATAAAAGACCTCCCTGGGTTTGACAATTTATATTGACCATCTTGTGTGTTAGATTCAATTAACTGACATATAGGGTGACCAACATTTGTATGATTGCATCTTGAATAGCTGTAACAAAGTGGTGTGACAGTCGACTGTGTAGGTTAATTTAGTTTAATGCATGTGTGTTTGAATCAGCTGTAACAACCAAGCTCAATTCCAATATCTTCCAGTTGTTTATGCTTTCTAGGATTTCCAGTAATTATCAGTTACGATTCAAGCTTATGTTTAGATTCTGGTTGCTGTTGTATCTCCAATTGGTTTATTAGAATAGGCAGATTGTGATTGAGTAACATTAGCTACTAGATGGATCATTTTGGTAAAGATTGAGTATTGTAGTTTGATAATTATAGGATTTAACTTCTTGCAAAAGTAATCTAATTTATTTCTATTCTGAAATTCATAAATGCTAGGTTGTTCTCTGTAAGAAGATAGTTGCAATTGAATTCCTAGGTGTGTGAATTAGATTATTTCTTTTATGGGATGAGTTTGGCTGGATAGACTGGTAGGATTGTTATCTTCATTAGTTAATCAACTGCTTGACATGTTTATGCACAGACTATGCTTATTGCCATTGAAATAAAAGACCTCCCTGGGTTTGACAATTTATATTGACCATCTTGTGTGTTAGCTTCAATTAACTGACATATAGGGTGACCAACATTTTGGTGCCATTGCCGGGGATGGTAATAGATAGACAGAGTTAGTAGTTGGTTTTATTTGATTTCATTTTAGTTTAATTATTTACAGCATGCATGAATACAAGAAAAACAAATCGGGAACCCCCTTTGAATACTAACATTGCAGGTGGAAGAGGTAGAGGTTGTAATGTAGGTCAGGGAAGACATACATACATTGATGAGATAATTGCTAGAGTTGATTCTTCAACTAGACAACCGCGGACATCTATAGGTAGGGGAAATTATGTTCCTCCCAATCTTGAGCACTCAGCATCGACAGTGGAGAATACAACGGGACCTTCAACTCTTGTTGCAAAAAATAAACCTCTTGAAGATAAGGGAAGTGTTGTAGGTGCACTAGATAGAGAAGAGTTCTATCATATCAACAGAACCAGAGTTACTAAAGAAGTGTGGTTGGAGACTCGCCGAGTAGTAGAGGAAGAGAGAAGGTGAGAAGAAGAGAGGAGAAGAGAAAAAGAATCCAAAGCAAAGGAAGAACACATAAAGGAAGCTGTTGAATTTTGGACTAGAACCATGGATGGTAGAGAACAGGAATGCGAGAATGAACATGGGGAGAACCAGGAGGAAGAAGGAGAAAATAATCAGCCTGGTAATACTGTGGCTACATTGGAATTCCCTATCCTCCAGACACCTAGGGCAGCTCTTATGAAAAATATCTCAACATCAGTTCTCCCGAATTTTCATGGTAAGTCCTCTGAGGATCCTGATGAGTTTCTTTTTGAGTTTGATATCCTTTGTCGTAGCTATGATTACACCTCTAGTGCTCAGAAGCTGAAGTTATTCCTAGCCACCTTAAAGGGAAATGCTCTGTGCTAGTTCATGAGTCTGGGTTGGGAGACCATTACTACTTGGGACCAAATAAAAAACACCTTCCTTTCTAAGTAACAAGAATATTGCAGAACTACGGATAGGAAAGAGGAGTTGTTTAAAATGGTCCAGAAGGATGAAGAATGTTTGGAAGACTTTGTGGAAAGGTTGCTATACAATTTACAAAGATCTGGTCACGCTGAGATTGGCAAGGATGTGCTCAAGATCATCTTACTAAGAGGAATTAGAGAATACTGCCTTGTTATGTTGAATCCGCTAGGAAAAGGGGACATCTCGAAGGAACCTTTCGAAAAGATTGTTGAATTATGTCGAAGGTACTCCATGGGATCCTCTAGAACCAATAAACAAGACAAAGATCGAGAGCAGGATGTCTTCACTAGGACTCAAAAGTCAGCTAGTGGAGGGGTCACTCGAGCAGAGATAGGCAACTTATTGGAGAATTTTAAAACATACATGATGAGCTCCATTTCCTTAGAGTTAGATGTCATGAGAGCAAAGTAGAAGCAAGTAGTCGAAGATCTTACACTTGGTGTATTCTGTCCTAAATGTAGGAAAAAGCACCCACTGAAGGAATGCCCATTGGACAAAGCAGAGGTATGTAGGATATGTGAACTGGAGCATGATACCAAGTAATGTCCTTCATTACCTAAGCTCAAAGAACTCCTGCAGGCATCCATTCCAGATGTGGAGCCAGCCTACTTCATGGCACAGAAGAAACCATGGCAGCCTCGAAATCAAGGTATGAATCCAGACCCATCATTTTTTTTGAATAATATGAATGGAATGAACAATATGCATAATATGAATACACAATTCCCTTGACATTATTCTAACAATCAGTGGCATCCATCTCAGAAACCAATGCAGAATCTTAACTCATGGACACCATGGTCACAACAGTCAAACAATCAAGCTCCTTGGAATTCCAACTGGAGAAATTCTTACCAAGGAAATAACTTCCCCCATCACCAGACTTAGTATCAATAGTACCCTCCTCAACAGTATCAACACCAACACTATCAGCAACCGCAACTCCCATTCCAAAACAATGCCGCACCTATGAATGCACCACTTCGACCACAGCTACCTGCACAACCTAACCTGAACCCAAACAATAAAGCAATCCATATATTTGAGACTGCCAACATGCCTGCGTATTTCATCACCCAGATTCCCTACAATGATGTACAATTATGATCGATAAGGGTGGTGGAACCTATTATCATTGAAGATGTTTCATCCCCAGTGATTGAAACTGGAGTGAATCAACACTATGAGAATATGGTTAATTCAGCAAGCCCCATCGTTGAGGATGCTAATAATCCTACCGAGACAGTAGCTGAGACTCAGAGAGTAACACACGAAGTATCACAGCCTACATAATTGATGAGAGAACCGCCATACCCTGAACGATTGGCCCTGCAGAAAACAATGGAACAACCCCGATTCGATCTCGTGGGAGAACTGAAAAAATTGTATGTTAAAATTCTACTGTTACAGGCCCTCCATGATGTGCCCATTTATGCTAAGACTGTCAGAGATTTGTGTGTCAAGAAACCAGGAAGAAGGCCCAGGGACCCCCCCACTGTCCACGTATTGGGAAAACTTTCAGAATTAATAATGGGGAAAACTTTCAAAATACGATGACCCTGGGAACCCGACTGTTACAGTTCACATAGGAAACACACAAATTCCCAATGTCTTGGTAGATTTAGGCACATCTATTAATTTTATGACCATTGAGACTATGAAGAAATTGGGACTCACTAACCTTCGGCTAATCCCTACTGTTTTGGAACTTGCTGACAGATCAACGATCAAGCCTGAGGGCATCCTAGATGACCTTGTGATCTCAATTGACTTGTGGGAATACCCTGTGGATTTCGTGGTGTTACAGCCGAAATCCCAGTTGGGGGGACACCCACTGATCCTGGGAAGACCGTGGTTGGCCACAACAGATGCCTGTATCAGCTGTCGGTCAAGATCTATGACCATTTCCGATAGAACTGAGATCAAGAGCCTAACCCTATACCCTCCAGCTCGACCAAGCATAGAAGCTGAAACTCCATTGTGGGCAGATTTGGAGGAGGAAGAAGGTGTGCAACTGTTATTAACAATAGGGAGAGCCATAATGTTTAAATATCAAACAGAGGATGATGCCATTAATAGTTTCATCAGTGATCCCACGTCAGTCAATAAAAATGTCTATCAGATCTTGGACAGTACTCTAGCTGCAACAGAACAAGAAAATCTTACAGAAGAAACTCTAATCGGCGATGCCAGTATAATTCCAGTACTTAAGAATTTGAAGAGTGTTCCAATAGAAATTAGGCCAGGGAAAACATTGAATATCAATCCCAATCTGGCACCTAGCGAGCTGGAACAACTAGTCACTTTGTTGAAACAACGTAGGGGAGCTTTCGGTTGGGAGTACACAGACATGAAGGGGATTCCTTCTAATCTATGCACCCATCACATTTATATTAAGAGCGACTCCAGGCCTGTGTGTCAACCACAACGAAGGATGAATCCGAACCTAAGAGACATAGTGAAAGAGGAGATCCAAAAACTTTTGGAAGCAGGATTCATATACCCGATTTCAGACAGTGAGTGGGTTTCTCCACTTATGATTGTGCCAAAGAAGAATGGGAAATGGAGGGTCTGTGTGGATTACAGAGAATTGAACAAAGTAGCGCAAAAGGACTATTTCCCCTTACCTTTCATCAATAAGGTCCTTGATACCTTGTCTGGGAAAAAGTATTTCTCCTTTCTGGATGGCTTTAGTGGCTACAACCAGATCCAGATTGCTCTAGAAGACCAGGACAAAACCACTTTCACCTGCCCCTGGGGAACTTTTTCATATTGAGTACTTCCTTTTGGGTTGTGCAACGCACTAGCTACATTTCAGAGAGCAGTGATTGGAATCTTTTCGGAAATGGTGAATGATTGCATGGAAATTTTTATGGATGACTTTACTCCATATGGTGATAGTTATGAAGAAGCACTGAAAAACTTAGAAAAGGTCTTGAAATGCTGTGAACAAAGCCATCTCTCTTTAAGCACTGAAAGGTGCCACATGATGATGAGTGAGGGCATAGTGCTGGGGCACTTCATCTCTTCTGATGGTATCCAGGTAGATCCATCCAAAATCAAGGTAATTGAAAACATACCAACTCCTGGAACATAGAAGGATGTACGTAGCTTCTTGGGGCATGCTGGCTATTACAGAAGGTTCATAGAAATTTTTTCCAAACTAGCTTCTCCTTTTTTCACTTTGTTGATGAAGTATGCACAGTTTGTCTGGAATAATGCATGCCAAACATCGTTTACTGAGCTAAAGAAAAGGCTATTTATAGCACCCATCTTACGAGGGCCCAACTGGGCTCTTCCTTTTCACATTTCTTCAGATGCTTCAGACACTGCCATTGGAGCAGTTTTGGGACAGCAGGAAGGTAATGCTCCTTATGCAATTTATTACATTAGCAAGAACTTATCTCTTGCTGAACTGAACTATACTGTCACAGAAAAGGAATTCCTTGCCATTTTTTATGCCATCAACAAATTTAGACATTATATTACTGGATATTCTACTTTTGTGCACATTGATCATTATGCTATCAAGTATTTAATGAATAAACCAATCACGAATGCTAGAGTTACTAGATGGCTACTACTATTACAAGAATTTGATGTCACAATCATTGATAAACCAGGGAAGGAAAATGTTGTTGCAGATTTTTTATCTCGACTTACCAACAGTGATGACAATTTACCAGTCGAAGATTCCTTCCCTGATGAACATTTGTTTGCAGTATCAGCTCATTCTCCATGGTATGCAGATATTGCTAACTTTTTGGCTGCAGGTAATCTCCCAGCACATCTATCGAAGAGAGAAAGAAAGAAGATCATACAATAGAGTGCTAAGTATTCCTGGATTGATGGTCATCTTTTCTACACAAGGCTCGATTTAGAGATCAGGAGATGTGTTAGAGAAGATGAAATCTTTAGCATTCTTAAAGCTTGCCATGATGATCCCTGTGGGGGGCATTTTGTTGATAAAATGATAGGTCATAAAATTTTGAGAATGGGCTATTTCTGGCCTACATTCTTTAGGGATGCAAAGAAGTATGTTCAGGCATGTGATAGCTGCCAAAGGATGGGCCAACCCAACAGATTAGATGAAATGCCTTTGCAGCCACAGCTTGTCGTTGAACCATTTGACAGGTGGGCTCTAGATTTTGTAGGGCCTATCAACCCTCCCTAAAAACAGAAAGTTCACATCTTGGTTTGCACAAACTACATGACCAAATGGGTAGAAGCAGTAGCCTTTGTTAAGGCCAATGATCAAGCTGTGATTGATTTCCTGTATGAAGAAATTTTTACTTGGTTTGGAGTACCTAAGGAAATCATTACAGACGGTGGACCACAGTTTGTGTCTCACAAGCTGGAAGCACTATTACAGATATTCCGTATTTAGCATAGAATAACCTCGCCATATCATCCATGGGCCAATGGCCAAGTGGAGAGTACAAACAAGGTTATCGAGGCTATTCTGACAAAAACAGTGAAGAGCCATCGTAAAGATTGGGCTAAAAGACTTCCAGAGGCACTATGGGCCTATCATACTACATGGCGTAACACCACTGGTTTCTCCCCATATGAGTTAGTGTATGGTAAAAATGTTGTTTTTCCAATCGAATTTGAAATCAGGACTTTGAAAACAACTGTGGAAGCAAACCTTGATTTATTAGAGGCACAGAAGGACCGACTGAATCAACTCAATGAGTTGGATGAGAAGCGCACAGCTGCAGTACATCATACAACTCTAATCCAACAACAATGTTCTAAGTGGCATGATCAATTTATAAAGAAGAAAGTCTTCCAAGAAGGAGACTGGGATCTATTATATGATTCACGGTTTAAGAGGGACTTTAAAGGCAAATTGCGTACCCGTTGGTTGGTCCCTTATCAGATAGACCGGGTATTTGATAATGGAATAGTTTGGTTGATCACCATTGATGAAAACAAAATGCCATTATTCACAAATGGTCATCGGCTGCGATTGTATCACAAGACGATATCAAGGGAAGCTTTCATTTCGCATGTTGCAGGTGATCCATATTATCAGCTAACGCCGGGACAGGGATTTTTCTCAACCCCTGTCAATTTTTAAAACAATTGCAATATCCACATGATTTGTACATAAATAATTCATTTTCTTTTTCATTCTGTATTTTATCTATTTTTCATTTTGCATTTGATCGGGCTTATTTGAAGAATTCTGTGCAAGAATTAATTGGAGGAACAACGGTCGTGACTGGGCTAGACGAATGCAGGCACCTTGCATTGTTCCTGATCTAATAAAGCTCTTTTTAAGAAGATGGATGATTTGTTACCTTTCAGCAGTCAGCTGAAAATTTTCCTGTTACTTCACTATTGCGTAGCTGTGACTCCTTACCTTGCTCATTCTTACTATTTCAGTAGCTGCGACTCCTTACCTTGCTCATTCTTACTATTTCAGCCACTGCGGCTCCGCTATTCCTGACCAATCCTCCAAATGCAACAGCTGTGAATCCGCTAGTTTCACTCCATTTTCTCTCTTTGCCAGCAGCTCCGACTTCGCTATTTTTGACCATTCCGCTAAATCCAGCAGCCGTGAATCCACTAGTTTCACTCCATTTTCGCTCTTTGCTAGTAGCCGCGACTCCACTATTCTCAACCATTTCACTAAATCCAGCAGCTGCGACTCCACTATTCTTGACTATTTCACTAAATCCAGCAGCTGCGACTCCGCTAGTTTCACTCCATTTTTCGCTCTTTTCTAGCAGCCGCAACTCCCCTATTCTCGACCATTCTGCTAAATCCAGCATCTGCGACTTTGTTATTCTTGATCATTCTACTAAATCCAACAGCTGCGACTCCGCTATTTCCACTTCATTTTCGCTCTTTCCGTACAGCTGCAACTCCGCCATTCTTGCTTATTTTGCTAAATCTAGCAGTTGTGACTCCGGCAGTCTGCCTGCTCTTCGAATGATGATGCCAATAATGATTCAATTAGGCGTCAGTTTTGTTGCTTGCTCCACAAGATCCAATCATGGTTTGCCCCGAAAGAAAATTTTGGGTGTCTTGAGTAGTTGTCAGCTCAGGTGGCGGTGGCCACATCACTTCAGCACATGTGCATTCATACTTGTGAGGACAAAGGCCGGTTGTAATGATTGATTCACGGCTGAACTCATAAATGCAAAGGTATGGATCGCATCTTTTACATGATTTGGCAGAAAATTAAATACGGTAATAATGATTATGTACTGTCATAGCCCTCAATTAGCAAACCCATACTAACTAACCTCCAGGGAATATGTCAGGATCATGGTTGTATTTATTTCTCGTCACCTTACCCGATTTGCACCCGATACCCCAATTCTGCCAACTTTCTCGTTCCAACGGAATGTTCATACTTGCGCTGACTTGCCTAAAAACCTGATTTTGAACCCCAACGATCCCTTGCATGTTCGTAAAACTTCAACTTCCACGTCTAGACTGGTAAATTGCAGTATTCATTTTGAATTGTGAGGAAAGGTCGATATGGGAAACCCAGTTCGGCATGAACTAGTAAATACAGAAGCTGTACGTGCCAATGCAGAAGTTCTTAACATTTTCACAGCAGCAGGTTGGATGGAATACTTTGAACGGTTGAACGGTTTCCACACAGAAACCGCATTGCAATTTGCCCTCAACCTGGCTGAGACTCACTCTGAGGTCAGGGGACTGCGTGTGGATGTTACAGAAGAAATCATAGAAGAGGTTACTAGCTTATCCCAGGTCGGGAAGAAGTTATTTAGACGGAAGGCACTTAATGCAAATGTTGTGAGAGAATTTTTGGCAGTTGGAGAGTAGGTTAGTCCAAAGCGCCATGGGTTGGAATTGGCATCTTTACCACCACCCTGGAATCAAGTGGCAATGTTCATGAAAAGATACATCTCTTGTGAAGGTAGGTACCAAATCGTTTCCTTCTCTGAACTTCCCTTATTGTCTCATTTACACCATGGCAATTTGGTAAATATACCATTTTGTCTGCTTAAAGCCCTACAAACCATGGCTGGATATGCAAAAACTTCCCAACACCCAGTTTCCCCCCTTACTAATCATGACCTAATCAAACTACTAGTCTTGAGAGCCATTGCAAACCGTAATTTAACCCGGGAACAATTTCTGGCTGGAGATGGGCCAATTATAGAACCTGTATTAGAAATGGAGGGTGTTGGTGAAGATAATGAGGACCGACATTCCTCAAATCCAGTTGGGGGGAAGGCTAGAGCATTAGGAAACCAGACTAATGACGGTGAGGTGGTAAATATGGGAAAAGCAACATCAGTAAAAAACCCCGTTGCTGAGGAAATTATGATGGAAGCCATGGTACAGGAGGCAGTGATATCAGAAGCTATAACTGTAGAAGCAGATACTCAGGTGGATGAATCTAAAACTGGAGCAGCTGTTGAAGTTGCGACAGTAGAAGCTACAACTGCAGAAGCAGGAATTTGGGAGTGTTAGGATATTCCTATACTCCATCCTAGTCCCACCAGTATTTTGATCATTTACATTTTCAGTCATGCATGCACCTTTTAGGGTTTGCATGCATTCTAGGGTTTGCATGCATTTTGCATGCATCCCAGTCATCAATCCAACACCTAGCCCTCAGTTAGCCAGCCCCCAGGAGCTTCTCACTATTCAGTTTTAGCCCTCCAGTTGCTTAGTGCGCCCTTCTTCCTTGATTTTAGGGAGCAAATCGCCCTTCTTCACCTACCAGTTCAGTTACAGTCAGTTACAGTCAGTTACACTCAGTTACATTGAGTTACACTCAGTTACACTCAGTTACATTCAGTTACAGTCAGTTACATTCAGTTACAGTCAGTTACACTCAGTTACATTGAGTTACTCTTAGTTACATTGAGTTACACCTACCAGAGTTAGTTTGACTGATGGTTGACAGTTACTTGAGCATTGATGACTCCACTGATGATGATGAAGACTTCCAGTTGCGCTCCGATGATCATGAGGACACCTAGTTGTGCTCCGATGACACTCCAGTGATCCTTTGATCACTCCATGAAGGCTAATTCGAATTGCCACCTTAGGCATTCGAATTCCTCATGCATTGTATTATTTATATGTCCATTTGTGATTAATAATCTAGTATGACCGAAGTATTATTGCTTCTATCTGAGTTCTACTGTACCATATTATTCTGTTGCTCATTATACTGCATGTATCACTCTTCTTCTATTTTCTTGCTTAATCATAATTATTCTCTTGTGAGATACATCATCTCTTAGATCTGCTGTGAGGATTTTCACAGGGAGGAAGGATATCAGATAGGAAAAGCAGGAGAAGGGACTGTGGAAATTTTGGAGGTTGTGTCCTCCCCTGAGATAAGGGGGACCATTATTGAAGAAGATAAGACCAAGGAAAAGACCCCTGTGTCAAAGAAACGGAGAGGAAGCTCAGGAAACAAGGGTCAAACATCCACTACATCAAAGAAAAGAAGAACCAGAGCTGTCACAGCACCAGTAGTAGTAAGCAGTGAAGAAAACCTAGTGGGAATGGTGAGGAAAAGAAGGAATCTATCGAATGTAACAACAACAACATCACAAGCAGTGGGGACAACAGAAGAAACAATGATAGTGGATGCAATTGGGGCTAATAATGAAGCACTGTCAGCAGAGACAGCAGGAGCAGTCAGAGAAAATAGTGAGTCACCTATGGTAGAGAAAGAACCTGTAACAGGGGTAGATATAGAAATTCCCATTTTGAACCCCAAGTCATCTAATGCTATGCAGGAACCTTCCATAGGAGAACCTCAAATCGAAAATCTCCTACATGAAAATGAATTATTAAAGGAGGATGTCCAGACATTGCGAAATGAGCTGGAAAGATGGAAGGGAGTAGTTGGAAAACAAGCATAGAAGAATTTGAACACATTAGTAACTGCTGCAAACTTATTAGAAAATTCATCTTTTGCATTTGAAAATGAGGAGCAAGGAGAGACTGTTTGTCCAGAGTGTGGAGATATATTTTTTGCAGCAGGACACAGAGTTGTGGTGTTGGGAGTTGGATCACAAAGGCATGCACAGATAGAGGAGGTGGAAGAAAGAATGCCAGAAATAGAATTGATGGGGGAAAATGAGCCAAGAATTGAAGAGATTCTTGATTCGAACTTAGGAGATGAAACAATGGAGTCCTAGCCATCAGGGGATACTGAACTTCTTCAGTCCCATCCATCAGGGGATACTGAACTTCTTCAGGACCAGTCTCATCAGTCAAAGGGATTTGATATAACCCAGAAACAATCTCAGCAGTTCAAAGAAATTAAAGAACAGGGGATTGTTACACAAGAACTAGTACCCTTGAAAACATATAGTGAGGTTGCAACCCAGACATCAACATTTGATATCAAGGAACATGAAGAGAACACTGTTACACAAGAACCAATGTTTTCAAAATCATTTGCTGAAGTTGCAAGATAAACAGAGATGGCTGAGGTTGAAATGGAAAGGAAGGATGCTATCACACAAGAACCAGCAGTCCTAAGAATATTTGCTGAGACTGTAACACAGACTGAAGGGGCTGAAGTTGATATGGAAATAAAGGATGCTGTTACACAAGAACCAGCATCCCCAAAATCCATGGCTGAGACTGCATTACAAGCATAGACCACTGCAACTCCAATGGAGGATGAAATTGTTATAGTGCCAAAGCAAAACGAGGAAGTCATTTATCTGGACTCTGATGATGAGAAGGAGGTGGAGAACAGAAGATTTCAATGGTTAGAGAAGAAGATTCTCTAGCTAAATCTCAAGTTGGATAAATGGCACAAATGGATTGATCAGTTCAGGACAGGTATGATCTCTCTCCAAGAACATAGAAATGTCATTAAGTGGTTGAGAGAAATTGGGCTGAGGAGTTATTCTTCCAGAAACTCCGGTGGGAGAAACTTCAAGAAAAATTGGAAGGATTGAAGAAACTTAAGTCCCTGCAACAAGAAAAGGACAAAATGTATACTCTTTCCCTAGAACTATTGAGTTGAAGGGCTCCATCCCCCTCCTACCCTGTCTTTCTCCATGAGTAGACAACTTTATTTCAATTAAGGGCTATGAAAGAAGGGAGATCATTTGATTTGGAAACAGCTACTCAATTTTTGGAAACTTTTCTTAAAAGTGATTTTGAGGATCAACATTTGTTATGTGAATTGTATCTACATGACAGGGCTTGTTTTATTAACTCTCCATCCAATCCATTGCCTTGTCTAGGGGATGTTCAGTTGAGGGCATTTGCCTCTTTTGTCATTAACCATATAAGATGGCGAGATGCTTTCCAAACAATCCTCAGGAATGAGGAGAATTCTACTCTCTGGATTAGGGGTGAACCTCAGGATCCAAAAGCACTCATAGAAAATCATGCTGGATCTCTCAGGGTTCCTTCAATTGCCCAATACTTTGAAATTCTGCAAGATAAAATCCTCACCACATGTGTCCCGATGATTCTTAATATACAACAGAGTGCTCTGGAAGGTAGTGAATACATATGGCTGTATTCTTCTTCATCTCTAAATGAAATGGACCCATACTATTTTGAGAATTTCAAGCAAGCTTTGACAAGGGTTCCTAGATATGTGCAGTGCATGGAAAAATGTGGGTCTTGGTGGATTGGATTAAGGTACAGATTCCCTCTCATTTGGCTTCCTGTGAATCTTTACAGAAATAGCTATGCTTTGACTGAAGAAGAAGAAAAGTCGTGTTGGGAGAAATGGACAGCCTTCTATGGGTTTGTGCCTCGAGGGGAAACACCAGAACTTGCCTACAATCTTACAAATATTCACAGATTCAACTCAGACTCAGATTCGGACTAGGGGAGGTAGTTGCATGAGGACATGCAATCGGATAGTTGGGGGGAGATGTTGGGTTCAGGAAATGCCCCTTTTTGGCCATCTTTATTACATCATTTTGCCCTGATTACATCCTATTTTCATAAGCTATACCTATGCCTTTTCTCCAGATCAACCAATGATATTGACAGGTATAATTCGTTATTGCTTTATTTATTTTATGTCTAAGATTTTCAAGATTCTGGATCCTAGTCTTTGATTGATGCTAATCTGTGTGACTTCATTTAGTCAAGATCTAAAGCACAGGTGTATCATCCAAGTGGCGCCAGCTGCTAATCATCAAAGACCGATTCCTCATAACTCCAAGGGACACCGCATTCATCCACGAGAATCTGTAACAGGCCTCCACTGAATTAGAACCCAGCTGCAACAGACAGATCGCATTCAAGCTTTCCAAATCCATTGATCAATTGATTGCTGGAGTAACAGATCCTTCATGAGTAACAACCTTGTTTAATACAGCTGTAATAGTTAACTGTAACTCCGTAGCATGAAGATCATAGATCTTCATTGCTGCACAAGTTTAGTGGATCGTGATCTGTACTTTCAATGTATAAATATGCGAAGGATCTCGTAGCCTGGGGTTGGACAATTACCATTTTGTATAAGTTGTAACAGAGCACTGCGACTGTGGAATTCCATCATTAATATGAGAGTAGAGTTCTTCATTTCTGTGTCTTAATTTGTTGTGATTCTCGGCGTCTCTGTTAGAAGGCCAGGGCCCGCCTTCTCACAGAGATAGTCGGTTTAAGTAGGTAGGTTAATTTAGCTTTCTTTCTGTGTGTGGTGTGGAATTATTGTAGATGTTACTGTTAGCTGCAACAGAGGTTAGCTTTCCTTCTGGTAGTATGATTGCATCTTGAATAGCTGTAACAGAGTGGAGTGACAGTCGACTGTGTAGGTTAATTTAGTTTAATGCATGTGTGTTTGAATCAGCTGTAACAGCCAAGCTCAATTCCAATATCTTCCAGTTGTTTATGCTTTCTAGGATTTCCAGTAATTATCAGTTAGGATTCAAGCTTATGTTTAGATTCTGGTTGTTGTTGTATCTCCAATTGGTTTATTAGAATAGGCAGATTGTGATTGAGTAACAGTAGCTACTAGATGGATCATTTTGGTAAAGATTGAGTATTGTAGTTTGATAATTATAGGATTTAACTTCTTGCAAAAGTAATCTTGTTTATTTCTATTCTTAAATTCATAAATGCTAGGTTGATCTCTGTAGGAAGATAGCTGCAATTGAATTCCTAGGTTTGTGAATTAGATTAGTTCTTTTATGGGATGAGTTTAGCTAGATAGACTGGTAGGATTATTATCTTCATTAGTTAATCAACTGCTTGACATGTTTATGCACAGACTATGCTTATTGCCATTGAAATAAAAGACCTCCTTGGGTTTGACAATTTATATTGACCATCTTGTGTGTTAGCTTCAATTAACTAACATATAGGGTGACCAACAGTAGCATCCTTGTTTGTATCAACAGGAGAAACTAAGGTGTTGTTGCATCCCTTCTGTAGTAGGAGATAAACAATTTTGTAAAAATTCATCTTATTAATGAGTTTGAGTTTGTGGTTTTCTCTTTGAGGTTTGCACGATAAAATCCTGTGTTCTAACTTGTTTGACTTATTGTGAGTCTTGTACTAATTGTTCTAATAAAAGAAAAAGAAGGAAATACTGATTCACTCCCCCCTCTCAGTATTGATCGATAATCCAACAATTAGAACTAAAGGCCTTCCCATAAGCCCTAGAAATAACCTTTCCCTTCGAGTGCATAAGACCCAAAAAATCAATGCCATCCAAATCCACCCTTAAACTACAGCCCAAAGAAGCCAACAAAGACCCATTCACAAGAGAATCAACAGAACGTGTCAAAGACAATGCTCTAGAAGGTGGAGAGAAAATATTACTAGAGACAAAATCCAAGTTAGTCCCTTCTTTGAAAAAAAAACTATCTGTGAGCTCGACTGCCAAGATAGCATGCGACGCTTCCATAGCGGAGATCGAAAGTTTATTTGAGGTTGACTGACCCTAAAACTATGATGATATGGAGGATGTTGCTGAGAGGTCAGTTCCGGTACCACTATCTAGCTCTAATATTCCCGTCCTCTCATCACCCAAGACCACCGTAACAGAAACATAAGACTGGGCTTCCTGCTTCAAAACCAAGGCTATACCACTGTTGTTTTATACCCCCATCTTTCTTCTCCCCATTGACCTGATAAAAGGTCTCGAATAGTCTTTGACAAGGTGTCCATAACAGTGACACATATTGCATCGAAAAGGGATACCTATATAGTACAAAACTTGGACATGTGAGCGATCACCCATGGATATATTCGTCTCAGAAGGTAATCCTTCCCTCAAATTGATGTCAACAAGAATTTTAGCCATGATCATGATGTTGGATGCTTGCTAGCTAAGATCTGCAAAGATGAAAAATGCCCAAAATTGATCCAATCTTCCTGAAGATCTCAATGGACCATAGTTCCAACAACATCCATAGGAGTTTGACCCAAATGGAGTGAATATATTGCTTCTCTCTTTAAGTGTCGAAAAACAATGTCCAACTCTTCAACTTGATAGCGATATTATCCCACATCCAAACCCCCTTTAGTAGCCATGGGGCATCGTCATGAGACTCGAAGATAACCCCAACCAACCCTTCTCCATAGAAAATCATCTAGGAGAGTATCCCAAAGACTCAGTCCAAGTTTCAACAACCCAATCTTTGAAAGTATCCAAACTCATACTCTACCCCCCAAATATTCACATCATAGCAGTCTCCGATAGGGAAGCAACCTCGTGCATATGTACATCTACACCCAGTTCCAAACAAATATAGTCTGCCTTTCTTTTGACACACTTTCTTCCCTTTGGAGGTCTTAGAGACTAATTAAAAGGGGCGCCCTCCTCCAGAATACTCTTAACTCCCTTACCGAGAGAGGGAGAATCCACTGGCGATGAGACCTTTCTGTACAACCACTCAAACACAAAACACCTATGAAAGGCGTAAAAGCCAGCAAGAAGAGGGTCCTCTTAGTCAAGAAGCCCTTTATAACGCTGTAAAAGGGCCCTAATAAAAAATCTTTCCCTATCAGGGCCCATTGGTTGTAAATCCTTCGAAAGAGGTAGTACCAGAACATTACGAAGCTCAGAAGACTGAGAAACCGTCAGATTAGACGGGAGCGGAATAGAAGAAACAGAGAGACAAGCACACAACAAAGAGATAGACTTGTCTCTATGGTTGGAGGAAACCACTTACAAACCCCAAGGCAATGAAACCAGGAAAGCACCATGATTAGACCCCATAGGAAGTACTGCCAAAGGTCAAGTGGCCCCAGCATAATCAAATCCCAAACATCACATAAGAAATGATATTTAAACAGACATTAACCACATGCATAATAGAGGCAGAAAAGACAAAACATGGCTGACAAATACAACTTCCAGAGAAAATTCTGAAGAGCAATGAAAAACAAAATTCCAAAGGGAAATCAATCTCTAAACAAGTGGCGATATGGGAAGCTCCATTAGCTTAGAGCAGCATAATAGAGTCAAGGACCATCAGGGGGAGAGCCAAGAACTGTAGGGTTTCGCCATCGCCTACATGGAGTTATAATGATGATAGTGAAGGGTTGCGAGATGAAAAATCAAGATTGCAAATTGTAAATACTATTATATTATATGTAAGTTTGCTTAGTTTAGTGGGTTAGCTCATATATTTGAGTGTTGTGAATGCAAGTAGGAGGTCATGGGGTCAGGTCCTTGGTGTTGGAATATTCTCACCATCATTTTTTATATTTGCATGACTGCATGCATCCAGTCATCATGCATGCAATTGGATGCATCCAATCATCAGTATGGTAGTCTACCAGCACCTAGTCCTTATTTTTCTGCCCCCAGGAGCTTGTTTTTGCTCAGTTTTATCCCTATTAGCCACTAATGCGCCCTTTTTTTCATCACTAGAGTACAAGTTCGCCCTCTTCCACCTATTTAGGATATTCTTCAGTTAGTTCCATGATTAGTGGATCTGTTCCTTGATCCGAGGACTGCTGACTAGTTTAACTGACTGAAGCACTTAGATAGAACTCCAGAGAGAATAAATCAACTATACTGACTAGTGACAACTCCTCATGCACCCTCATTGGAGTCTCCTTCCCTATATTAGTGCTCATTGACTCAGTTAGACTCAATTAGATTCATTTGACTGAATATTTGACTATTGTGACTACTACCACTGATTTGGGTGATGTATCCAATGCTATCCAAGCCACACATTGAGGAGAATTCGAATTACCTTAGTGGCATTCAAATCCATTTGATTGTATTCAGTTATTATTCACTATTCAGAGTGCTAGCTGACAGCTGATGTATGATACAACGGTTTTTCTCCATTTCTGTGTTAATGAGTGATTGTTGATTCAGTATTCTTCTTCTCTTCTCTTCTATTCTTGAGTGAGTTTTAGTGAGGTTTGCTCCATCTATGTGATCTCTCCTGTAAAATATCACATGGTATCAGAGCTGGAGTCAACTATTCGAATTGTAGCGGCAACATTTGCAACAATTCTTTGAGCAGTTGTCTTTCATTGAGCACCAGAAGCCTCTAGGTTTCCACAACAAATCTTGGTGCTATTGCCTTGAATTCATTGGAGCAATCCAATGATCTCTATCTAGGTGTGAAGTACCCAGTCATATGTGCTCATTGTCCTAAGGCAGTGTTCAATTCGAATTGCAGCAGATCTCCATTTCATAATTCTCATTTTTTTTGTAGGACTATCCCCTCTTCAACTTCTAATTATTCAGTATCATGGATCTCAAGTTGAATTCATTCAACTACTTCGAATGGAAGGAAAATATGGACAACTTCTTGAAGTCTAAGAGCCTTTCTAGAGTGGTGAATGGCTCTGCAGTTGAGCCCACTGGTGCAGTAGAGAAATCCAAGTACTTAGACAATCTTGATGAAGCAGTAGGACTGCTGCTACTTAGCATTTCTGAAGTCCTACGCTTTCATGTTATTGATTTGAAGACTCCAAATGAGGTTTGGGAAAAGCTCAAATCTCTTCTTGGTCAGAAGGATGACTTGAAGGGTCATAAGTTAGAAAATGAGCTCATTTCCTTGAGCCCAAGCAGTTTCGAAACTATCACTGAGTTTCTTAATAAGTTCAAGAACTTGATTTCAAAGTTGAAAAGATATGGGATTGAGAAGGAAGAAAAAAAACTCATCCTTGCCATACTGTCGAAGCTAGACCCTGATTATTCAGTGTTTGTTTCGACCTTCCAATCAACAAAGTTGTCCATTCCAAGATGGAAGTTCCCTTCGCTCTTCCCATCCAATCCCTCCAATCCATCACATGGGAGTGATAAAAACTAAATTGGATTAAGCTCTTGCAGCCACTGAGATGAGAAGAGCGAATCGTAAAGGGAAACAAAAAGTTTCTGAAAGGAAGTCGAATGACCAAAAGTAGAAGGAGGATCCAAACTCATCAGAAGGAGGATCGAATCCAAAGAAAGACAATCAACCTCAAAAGTGCACATCCAAATGCACATACTGCAATAGAGGATATCAACCTGAGAGTTCATGTTTGAAGAAGACCATAGATCTCATGGCTTCACTTCTTGAAAAGAATAATCTTCCAGTACCTGCATGTGCTAGAAAGAAAGAAGGTGAACCATCAAGATAAGAGGACAAAGAGAGATGCCATGCCCTCATATCAATTGCATCAACACAATCCTCCTTCATCATAGATTCAGGAGTATCAAGACACATGTCTTCCTCCAAAGATCTCTTTATTGGTTTCGAATCCACTATTGGACCATCCATCATGTTGGGGAATGATTCCGAGGTAATGATTCTGAGGTATCCTCTGAGGGGATTGGAAGAATCAAACTTGATCATGGGCACTTCTCAGATGTGCTCTATGTACCTACATTGACTGCAAATATTCTTTCAGTATATCATATGACTCATACTAGAGATCCCAAGTGGGTGATAGTCTCTCCAAATGAGGTTGAAATCCAAGACATGGTATCAAGATATACCTTTGCAAAAGGTGTGGTCAACCACAAGTCGAAACTCTATGAGTTCTCCCATTTTCTACCTCTCTCTAAACAGTCTGCTCTTCACACTCATGCAAATGAAGAGAGTAGGCTATGGCATGAAAGATTTGGGCATCTCAACTATCAATACTTGCAAGATATGCATACTCAAGAGATGGTCGAAGGGCTTCCCAAGATCAAGTTTGCTAAGGGAAACTGTCATGGTTGTTTGATGGGAAAGCATCCAGAAAAGAAGTTTGAGAAGGGGAAGGCAAGGAGAGCCTTTCAACCTCTAGATCTTATTCATATTGATGTTGCAGGGCCATTTCCAGATCTATCATTAAACAAGGCAAGGTATATTCTTACTTTTATTGATGATTATTCAAGATTTACATGGGTGTACTTCCTCAGATTAAAGTCATAAGTATTTGGATTCTTTAAGTTTTTCAAGTCTTCTGCAGAAAATTTTTCAGATAGAAAGATCAAGGCCATTCACACTAATAATGGAGGTGAGTACATCAAGGGTGACTTTAAAACCTTTTGTGCTGAAGAAGGCATTGAGATGCAACATACTATTCCCTACACACCACAATAGAATGGTGTTGCTGAGAGGAAGAACATAACATTGAAAGTGCTAAAGTCGAAAGGGTTGCACCCTAGTCTTTGGGAAGAAGCCATCAACTGTGCCACCTATCTCCAGAATATATTTCCTCAGAAAGGACTCAAATATATGACTCCATTCGAAGCATGGATGGGATACAAACCTGATGTGTCTCATCTGAGAGTGTTTGGATCCAGAGCATGGGCAAGGATTCCAACAGAGAAAAGGAGATCCCTAGATCCACAAAGCAAAGAGTGTATTATGGTGGGTTATGCATTGAATGAAAAGGCCTACAAGCTTCTTGATCCTTATATTATGACAAAATTCATTGATAGGAGTGTACAGTTTGAGGAATGGCCTCTACATGATGCTCATCCTGTTGAGTAAGAGAGCCTGCCTACCACACCTCCACTGCTTGATGAGATCCAAGAGAGAGAACCTTCATCACATGACAGTTCAGATTCAGAGTATGAGAGTGAAGATGATGAAGAGCGAATGCTAGATCCAGATCCACAAGAACCTGAAGATCTAGCACCTATTAGTGAAGATGAGTGAATGGAAGACCAAGATCCAGATCTACAGCTTGCGGATCCTCCTCTTCTTAGATGGGAAACCAATACTCTTAGATCTGCCGGAGATCATGTGGGAGATCCACTTGGTCAAAGGAGGACCATATATGATTATCATAATGGAAGGTTTCATCCTTCTCACATTACTGATCCATTTCCTACCGACGTATCCTTCTTCAGTGGAGAAGTTCACTTACCATTTGGGGTGAGTGAAGATGCATGACTGATTATCCTACCACAGTCTATTTTTTTGGGAGGGGATTTATTCCCACTGGGTTTTCCCTCTTTACTCATTTTATTTATTTAGATTGTTGTACGGGGTGACCTTTTGTCTCAGTCACCAGGGCCCTACCATTAGTTCTTTCAGTTATTCCTCATAGTATAGATTCTGGGGGGGTGTTGGAATATTCTCACCATCATTTTTTATATTTGCATGCCTGCATGCATCCAGTCATCATGCATGCAATTGCATGCATCCAGTCATCATGCATGCAATTGCATGCATCCACTCATCAATATGGTAGTATCCTAGCACCTAGTCCTTATTTTGCAGCCCCCAGGAGCCTGTTTCTGCTCAGTTTTATCCCTCCTAGCCACTGATGCGCCCTTGTTTTCATCACTAGAGTACAAGTGCGCCCTCTTCCACCTATTTAGGATATTCTCCAGTTAGTTCCATGATTAGTGGATCTGTTCCTTGATCTGAGGATTGATTACTAGTTTAACTGACTGAACCACTTAGATAGACCTCTAGAGAGACTAGATCAACTATATTGACTACTGAAAGCTCCTCATGCGCTCTCATTGGAGTCTCCTTCCCTAGATTAGTGCTCATGCACTCAGTTAGGCTCAGATAGACTCATTTGACTGACTATTGTGACTACTACCATTGATTTGGGTGATGTCTCCAATGCTATCCAAGCCACACTTTGAGGAGAATTCAAATTACCTTAGTGGAATTCGAATCCATTTGATTGTATTCAGTTATTATTCACTATTCAGAGTGCCAGCTTATAGTTGATGTATGGTACAATAGTTTTTCTCCATTTCTGTGTTAATTAGTGATTATTGATTCAATATTCTTCTTCTCTTCTCTGCTATTCTTGAGTGAGTTTTAGTGAGGTTTGATCCAGCTGTGTGATCTCTCCTGTAAAATATCGCATTTACCTCAATGACCTAGTATGACTAAGCATCATAATGACATCCCCAAGCGGAGGAAAAACATCTCCGTTAGAGGTACAAATAAAATACAATAATAATAACAATATAAAATACAAGGGAATATCTTCCGAAGTTACAATTAAAACAACACATTTGAACCATTTTCAAGAGGTCGTTGTATTCCTGTTTTAACCAGGCCTATGGAATACTCCTGCGTTAGTCCGTATTTTGTTGTTTGTTCTAGAGAAATCGATTGCATTCTGGAATATTAACACTGTTAACACCCAAAAAGTGCTCACTAGCTCATTTCCTTATTCACATGACCCATTTTTCTGCTTTTTCACCATTTGAGCCTCTAAAGCCATCAAAAGGTCACCAAAAGACCTTAATACACCCCTTTTTTTCCACTCAAAATGAATATTTTTCCTCAAAAAGCATAAAAAACCCTAAAAAATGGTCCAGAATTCCCAAAAATATTAAAAAGGGAATAAAAATATTAAAAATATTCAAAAAAGAAAAAAGGAGAGAAAAGGTACCTAAACCATGTTGGTCAATACCATTGGTTTCCTCAAAACCATAATGGTATTCCCCACCACCAAAAACTATAAAAAGGTGGTAGGGGCTCCTCACGTTCCATCCATCCATCATCCTATCCTCATGCTGTCAAAATCTCTCATGAGCTTTTGACCATTGTAGCTATCTTGGAGAAGAGACCTTTGGAGCTTGGAGCTACTCACCTTGGAAGTTGCTCAACACAAATCCTCACCATTTGAGGTATCTTAATACAATATTCATTCTTTTTATTTCTTATTCTTGAATCGTTTTCAGAAAATTGTATTTGCTATATGCACATGCTAGTTTAGTTTAGATTCAGATTTATAATAATTGTTTTTGCTTTCAATCTTTGAAACTGCTATCACTTGTTGATAGGTGCCCATTGCAATAAGCTTGGTTGCAAAACCAAGCCAACAGTTTTTGGCGACTCCGCTGGCTTCGAATTCTTAGATCTCAGTTTTTTCCTTTAGATCTTAGTTTTTGTTAGTTTTAATCAGTTTAATTCATAGATCTACCATCCTAGACAACAGATCCATTGCTGTTCTAGATCTTGGCCCCTTCTATTGCCATTAACAGCCTGAAATTTCCATTTTCGGGTTCGTTTTTCGGTGTCCATTTTTGGCTTTCGCCTCGCGGGTTTTTGCCTGACAGTCGCGCGGCTCGTCGCGACCTCGCGGCTTTTTTCCGCGCAGCTCACCGCGGCTTCGTGGCCGATTTACGCGCTGCACATCGTGGCTTCGCGGCCATTTGCCGCACTGCACATTGCGACTGTGTGACGAAAACCCGCGCTGCACATCGCGGATGAAACCCACGCTGCCCATCGCGACTGTGTGACAGGAATCCGCGCTGCACATCGCGGCTTTGCGGTCGAAATCCACGCGGCCCATCACGACTGTTTTCCCGAAACCCGCGATGCAAGTTTTTTCAATTCGGCCATTTCTTTGAAGATTATTTTTTGTTGTATTTTCTGCCCATTTAGCATATTTTACAGTATTAAAATTCCTGCATTTTTACAGCCATATAAATATTTTACTATTTAGAATGCTTTTAAAAAAAGTCTTTTTACAAAATTTTCAGAAATTGAAGGAGAGATTTTTCTGCATTCTATCTAGATCAAGGTTTTACTGTTTATTTGCTCGATACTTTGCCAAAGCAATTTTTAAGAGATCCATTTATTTCTTGAAGTATTCATGTTATTTGCTTTCCTTCGAATTATTTCAAAGATCCATTATTTTTGAATAGTTTTTTCAAGCATTTACATTTCAAAAACACCTTTATTTTTTGCAAAACTGGAAGTGTCTTTTCTTTCATTTGTAAAATCGCCCAAACGAGGCAAATTAATTTCAGTTTAAATAGCACACTTGCACCCACTCTGCCACATAATTTAAACTGAGCCTTAAAATTTACCTTAAACTCAACCAACTTTTAACCCCACTTGGGGAGCACTTAAAAGAATTTTGTAGTTAGGTAGAATTGAGGGGATAGGTGTTCCAATAACACCCCTCAGTTATTACATTTGAGACATAGTGGTTGTCCTCTATGGTACCAAAATCCCTTATAATTTTGACATGGTTATCAACCAATTTATCGGGAAGGCCTCTCCTTTAGGAGGGTTGAAGTAGCCAGACTGGTTCCGGAAGTCTGAGTGGAATACCGCAATCCCTTCAGTAACCGAAGGATACCTTTCGAAGTTCTCGGTGTACACCCCCCTGGTGTACATCGGCGATAGAACCAAACTGCAGATTCACCCAACCGAACGTGTCATGAACGAGGTATCCTAGTTGCCACTCTTTAGGATTGTCTACCCGGTGTCCCTCCCGGTAGGGGGATATCTAGCCGTTGATTCAACACTCTATATTGTCTGACTTGGATTTCATCACCTTGTAGAGGATATCATTTGTTGACTCACAATACTTCTAGTTAGGTGTTTGCATGATACATTACCCACCTTTGGTCTAGTAGCACCTCTTTTTTCTAGAAACTGTTTGACTTTTGGTATTCTGACCAATTTTGTTGCATCCCTCCACTTATTATAGCACAGCTGCTATAATAAGTGTTTTTTGAGGTTGATTTTTGGCCTGAGAGCCTTTATTTTCACTCCCCTTTTTGCACTCATTGTTGCATTAGGGTTTCAAGTTTTTTATATCACCACCTTACACTAAATATTTTTAAAAAACATATTTCTCACCATTGAGAATTTAAGATGATCTCGTCATCTTCAGGGTGAACCCCCTCAGTTCATTCTACTTGGCTCTCCACGTCACCGACGTAGAGCCTTATCCCTTGACTCGACACGTCATCGGCCAAACATACAGTCATCCAATTTTGACACGCCTCACTTCACATCTGATTCTGAGGCTAAATCCGAAAACCCTACTGAATTATCACCAACCAACCTCATGGTTGGAACACAATATGACCCACTTTTTACCAGTACCATTGGAGATACATCCACAAACCCTTCCACTACTGTGCCATCCATGGTAACAACAACCCCTCTAGGCATGCCTAATATGGGGGACACTCCACCTTTAGGCATACCCAACACCGGACTACTTCCTATTATGGGTATGCCAAACATAGGAATCACACCACCTATCATTACCACAACCCAGATCCCAGGAATTCCTGGCGCTATTCCTAACCCCAATGTAACCCATGTTTTACTTGGAAACGCTGGCCCATACCAAACCACAGCATTTGGAGGACACATACCTTCAATACCTAGCATACCCTTAGGGGATACTAGACCACTACATAATGCCACCATGAATAGTTATGTCCCAGTCACTACGCCACACCCATCTGCTAGTTTACCTTAGATGGCTAGTCTGAACTTACCAGACTTACCCAGGCTAACCAACGATCCTATCAGGCACAACCCTACATGGCCACCCATGCCTACAAAGCTCCCCTCGGACATACCCAAGTTTGAAGGAAAACCTGGGGAGGACCCCCAAAACCACATAATGTCTTTTCACCTATGGTGTTCATCTAACTCCATAGTGGATGACTCCATTCGTCTAAGACTGTTGCAACGAACGTTCACTAGCTCTGCAGCCAAGTGGTACATCGAACAACCACATGGCACCCACCATACTTTTACGTCTCTCGCCTCCACTTTCCTTCAATTTTTTCAGCTACCTGTACATTACGATGCAGGAGTTGAAATATTGTTGTCTTGCAGACAAAACACAGCTACCCACATCACGGACCACATCCATGAGTGGCGCAAGCGTCATAGCCTCTGTAAGATTAAACTGGATGATCGTATATTTTTGGACTGGTTCCTTAAATCACTCCTACCCCTCATAGCAAAAGACGTCGCTTCCGAACGACCCCAGTCAGAGGAAGAAGCTATCCTAAAAGCTCAGCAATTCGACCTAATCTATGCCCAATCAAGCTATCTCTACCCCATCATACCAGACGCTCCACGAGGCGATTCTTCACGCGGTGACGCGCCGGGGGCATCACATGCCGCTGACGGTATTATTGGCCAGGTCACATCGCAAATTAAACCTTTTAGCATGGTGAGCACCATAAATGCCCCATACCTCTCTAGGGATACATCTAATTCTGGAGCGACAACTTCGTACACTCCAATGAATCAGACTCATCACACTCATGGACCCTCTTGTCCACAACATTGCTATGGGAAAACGCCATCGACATATGTACCACCCACATACTATAACCAACCAGCCACCCAGAACCCAATTTAGTTCCCGCCACAACCAATGTATTACCCACAGCAAGCTACAACAGCTAACCCAATACCTCCAATAGCTCAGGGTTACCAACAACCCCAGCAGGTAATTGGACCACCTCCAGCCCCACCAGATTATTATCCACCGCAACCTGCTCCCGCACCTGCGACAAACCAAAATCCTCCCGCTGCTCAAGGGCAAGTGTACACACAACACAATCAGCCCCAACATCAAAACAACCAACGCAACCAGGGTGGACAACAAAACCGTGGAAGAGGACGTAACCGCGGTAACAACCAACAACATAATCAAGGTCCACCACCTCCCAATCCTCCAAATAATAACAATGTTGCTCCTCCCAACCAGAATCCGGATCATCATCCCAAGCAAACCAAAAACAATAACCTGAGAACAAACCACCCATGTTCTATATGCAGGGTCTATGGCCACTACACACATGCTTGCCCACATTTGGAGCAAGCTCGACAACTCTGGACTGATGATGCCCATCGCCAAGGGCACACGTCTCCTCAGGCGCCACCCAACCCCCCACCCCTTCGACAGCAACCTATGGTATTACAAAACCCCTTACCAACCCAAGGCGTAGTGAACACTCAGTCGTTGGCTCCTCCTCAAGGAAACGTGCCCCCACAACAACATATCACTTATGCTGCTCCTGATCAACCCATGTTCGAATCAGGTACCCACCACTTGTTAATGATGTCATCCACTGATGTCAACCTCCAAACCCGTCGGAACCAATATGGCTCCACCCCTGAAGCCCCCCCCGTCGACAAAAACACTAACGCTCATCCCACTGATCAGACGTTACGTATACCTCCGGTTCCACTCGATGGTGCCTCTAAAGCACCTCGCTTCCCACTTCGTCGCATCGACAATAACCCCAATGCTTGCACTGCGTCGAATTACAGCATTGTAGATGACTTAGCCCAGTCTCTCGCAGCCATGTCTATTTTAGAAGTCTTAAAAAACTATCCTTCACAGTGCAAGACTTTGCTCTCTGCCATTGGTGCCATTGACCCCAATGATTCACAACTGATGGCATTCGATTCGGACCAGTCCGAACCACGCCTTCCCTCCACTTTAGCATTCCAAGTTTCTGTTTCCATTCGGAATCTTGTCATCCATCGGTGCATTATCGATGAAGGCTCCTCTACATGCGTTATGTTCACCTTCGTTTGGCAGAAGTTGGGATCCCCTACTCTCCAGCAGTCCACCACTGCGTTGCGAGCCTACGACGGCCGTTCGGCTCAACCCCAAGGTCTCTTAACTAATGTCCCTATCCAGCTGGCTGGTAAAACTGTGCTCATTGACATAGAGGTCATCAATGCCCAACTTGATTATAACCTCTTACTTGGCCGCAGCTATATGTATGCCCAACTTGAACAACCTGTTTGTGGTGCAACTACCTCATTTGTTTCCTCCGTGGGACCCGGACTTTACTTCGACACGCCGATGACTTCTACATTCCAATCCATTTCACCCCGTCACCCGCGACCCATGTCTCTGACCTCTGTACTCTTTCCCACAATACACAAACACCCAACAATCAACCGCCCTTGTTACCCAAACCACCATTGGTACCTAGTCACATTGGTGTTACACCCACCCACACAATCCCCTTCCTATTCCCTCCCTCAGGAGTAGTAAACGCCCCAGTTATGGCTACCCTCAGCCTCCCCGGGTTAACCTTAGGCTTACCCATGTGGTATATTTCACCTCCCATTCCCCTGCCAACACCAAATGTTGTCCTACAACCGGTGCAACCCATTGTCACTACTAGTCAACCACCTCCCGGTGTCACTACCCCTTCGTCATCTACGAATCCCCCTCCTCTTATCAAGCCCACTCAAGGTAGAGGCCCACAACCATACACTGTTGTACCCCCTCCCAAGACATTTAAACCCCCCCCGTGTTTCGTGCTCCCCCCAAATGCTCGTTGTGTGATGAGTTAGGCCATCCGACTCATCAATGTCCACAATTACCTACATTACAGGAACACATGCAAATGCTTGACGACAACCCCAACATCCCGGTTGTCGAACTAGATCCAACCCCTAAGCCTCGTGATAAATCACTGCGTACCAACCACCCTTGTGCAATATGCGGTATTTACGGCCATTACTCACATCACTGTCCTGATCTACCAGACTACAGAGCAGCTCTCTACGAGATGAATAATTTTGACCTTATGACGACACCCACCACAATGGAGGAGATCTACCCTCCCGTATCACCCCCATCCAGAGAGATTAACACCATTTATATGATCTCTTCGACTACCACTCCCTCGTCAAACGATTTGACCACTCAAAGTTTCCACAATGATGAGGAGATTTTAGAGGCTCTTACTGCCCCTGATTACCCCTGGGAAGACATGCACCATCGTTCCTACTTCCTCCCAGAACAGTCTTCCTCCACCATAGCCACCCAATTTGCGGTCGAGTCCAAAGATTTCCTCCCCACCAAAGTCGACTGGTTTAAGGATCCTATTCCTGCTCCTGATGCCTTTGAGGAAGGGAACATGTCAAACATTTCCCCTATTATCCAAATCGACATTTCCACCACACCTGGAAAACCTGAGCTCATCTCGCTAGGTGAATCATGCACTCAAGCGGAAACTCAAGCATATAAGAAACTCTTCCAAGAGTTTCGTGATGTCTTCACCTTGTTTTACACAGAGATGCCTGGCCTCGATCCCAAAATTGTGGAACATCACATCGACACTTGGCCCAATGTGCCTCCTGTCCGACAAAAACAACGACCCATTCACCCGTCCAAGCTCCCAGCTGTTAAAGCTGAGATTGAAAAACTCCAAAAAGCAGGATTCATATATCTTATTGCCTACACCACCTAGGTTTCAAACCCAGTACCAGTAAACAAAAAAGTGGGCACCATACGCATTTGTACTGATTTTCGAGACCTTAACCTCGCGTGCCCCAAAGACAACTTCCCCACACCTTTCATTGACCAACTAATCGATGAATGTGCGGGACATGAGGTCCTTTCTTTTATGGATGGTTTCTCCGGATACAACCAAATAAAAATCCGTAAAGAAGATCAATATAAGACAGCTTTCACCACCCCATGGGGCACCTTTGCCTATCGCGTCATGCCTTTTGGCCTCAAGAATGCTGGAGCCACCTTCCAACGCGCCATGACTTATTTCTTCCATGATCTCCACAAGATCATAAAATTTTATCTGGACGACCTCACAGCTCGATCCAAAAAGCGATCTGACCATTTAGACGACCTTCGACAAGTTTTCATGCGTTGTCGGAAATACAACATCCGCTTGAACCCCCTCAAGTGTGTCTTTTGCGTTACATCAGGTCCCCTACTGGGGTTTGTTATCTCAGAAAAGGCATCACTGTAGACCCCTTAAAAGTCCAAGCCATTCTAGAGTTACTGTCACCCCGCACATTAAGACAACTACAAAGCCTACAAGGGAGGTCCAACTTCCTCCGTCTCTTTGTCCCTGACTATGCCACAACAGTCCACAGTTTCCTACGACTACTACGTTTGCATACCCGTTTCATATGGGACCAACAAGCAGAGACAACTTTCACCGATTTAAAGAAAGCACTCACAAACACCCCGTTGATTTCTCCTCTAGATTTCACAAAAGATTTCACCCTCTATGTTTCAGCATCCGAACATGCTGTATATGGAGTCCTTGTACAAGAAGATACTACTCGCCAAGAGCATGTCATCTACTATGTGAGCCAGACCTTGTCCGGTCCACCCCTCCGATACCCACATGAAGAAAAGATGGCCCTCGCCGTCGTTTTTTCAGTACAAAAGCTGCGACATTATACTCTCTTAAGCCACACCATAGTCGTAGCTAATTCCAATCCTATGGTTTACCTCTTGAAGCGTCGCCTTCTTCAAGGCCGCGTAGCTAAATGGGTGATTATCCTGCAAGAGTACGACCTTACTTTCAAGACCCCAAAGAGCACCAAGGCCCTAGCACTAGCTCAACTCATCACAGATCTCCCATCTTCTTCATCATCACCCGCTATCCAAACGGATCTCAATGACGACCACATTTTCATCATTTCGTCTGACAACCCATGGTATGGAGACATCTTAATCTACCTCCGCACACAAAAATTTTGACCCCACATCGATCGTGACGGACGTCGTCGTATACGACACCACGCTCCCCGATACCTCTTGTTAGGTGATGTACTTTATCGACGCTACGTCGATACCATCTTACGACGCTGCCTATATCATAACAAGGCAGAACAAGTCCTTAATGATTGCCATAGCGGTGCCTGCGGAGACCACTTCTCCGGCATGGCCACCACCCAAAAGATCACCCGTGCAGGTTACTTTTGGCCTTCATTATTTACTGATTGCATCACCGCAGTCAAACATTGTCAAAACTGCCAACCTTTTGCCCCAAAAGCAAGAACCCCACCCGCCCCCCTTCATCCAGTCATCACTGCCGGACCATTCTGCAAATGGGCCATCGACTTCCTCGATTGTAATCCCACATCAGCCGGCGGTCACAAACACATTATTGTGGCCGTAGATTATTTCACCAAGTGGGCGGAGGCCATGCCAACTTACAATTGCAAGGCCGATACCGCAGCACGGTTTTTTCTCAACCATGTTATCGCTCGTTTTGGAGTGCCAAAGCAACTTGTCTCAGACCACGGCTCTCACTTTGAAGACGCCGTCTGGAGAGAACTATCAACCTTACTGAAATTCGAACACCATTTCTCCTCTGCTTACTACCCCCAAGGAAACGCCCAAGTCGAAGCGATCAACAAAATTTTGAAAACCATCCTCCAGCGCACTGTAGACAAACACAAGTCAAATTGGCACCACATGCTCTTCCCGGCACTATGGTCATACCGCACATCAACCAAAACTGCCACCGGTTTTACCCCTTTCCACTTAGTTCATGGTGTCGAATCCGTCCTCCCCATTGAGTGCCAGATTCCAACCCTACATATGGCCGTTGAACTCCTACCGGACACTTCCCCAATCGAGCAACGCTTACTACTCCTTGAGCAGGCCGATGAAGATCGACGCACAGCCCTTCAAACCATGGAAGCAGCCAAGAACCGATCCAAACTGAGTTATGATAAACATGTACACCCAAGAAATTTTATTGAAGGGGACCTTGTCCTCGCCTACGATCAGGCTCATGACAAAACTGGGAAAGGAAAGTTTGTGTCCATGTGGCAAGGCCCATATATTATACACACTTGCCTCGGACAGGGGGCATACTGACCAATTAAGAAGGAAACCCCCTACGCAACCCACGCAACGGGTTGTACCTCAAGCGATTTTACCCATAGTAAATCTGATGGACACCACCGTTCATTATTGTACAGTATTATTTTCTTTTTCACAAAAAAAAAAAAAAAACCGAAATATTTGTTTTCTCTGCATGACCATAGATGGATCCTATTCCACTCTGCTACGTCGGTTTCGCTGATGGTGCAAGCCGTTGGTCCCCCAATCTGGCCTCAGCAGCTTGGGTAATATACTCCCCTTCACATTAGTTGATCCACATCGACGGAGTGTGTTTAGGTGCTGCCACCAACAACCAAGCTGAATACGATGCCGTGACCGGTCTCCTAGCCGCAGCTCTCCAAATGAGCATACGCCACCTTAACGTTTTCTTGGACTCACAACTCCTTGTTTCCCAGCTCAACAATGATTACCAGGTACGTGATCCCTGTCTTTTCAGAAAATTCTTGCGCACTAAACAAATGGTTCGACAGTTTGAATCCATTTCATTTACACATGCCCCAAGAAACCTCAATAGTGTAGCAGACCATATGGCCAACAACATTCTTGACTGGCACACCAATCAAATCATATCATAAACAAAAATGCATCCACATGCATAACATGTGCCTCCACGGGCATACAGAAAATCAAACATGCTTCCACGGGCGAACAAAACGACAATGAACGCATCCATGTGCATATACGACTATATACCAAAATCATATATATATACATCATCATAATATAGTCAAAACATGTCATAGGTGCCCTCAGCACCCAATATACAAAATACATCAGCCGTACAAAAAAGTGCTTCCCCATATGCTCATCAGCATTTGGGGGCAGATATAATATCATCTAATCATCATGGTCCCTAGGCTCCTCTGGCGCCTCCTCCGCTGGCCCCGCTGGATCATGCCGAGCCCGAACTCTCCTCTCCGCCAGCCCCGCTAGAGCATCTCGTAAACGAATCCTCCCCTCCACCAGCCCTTCTTGATCCTGCCGAGCCCCATCCCTCCACTCAGCCGCCAACAACGCTGCTCTTAGCAGGATCGAGCGCCACTCACGAGGCGCATCGAAACATTGGTCGACGATGTCCCGATCTAAATCCCTCCACCCATCCTCTGGGAATCCTACTAGAATCACCTCTAGTGTCTCTCGGACACCCTCCACAGAATCATCTCAAGGTCCAGCTCCTCGACCGCGAGCCCCAAATCCTCGACCATGCGGAGGCAGTACCGCTATAGGAGGTGGAGCAACCACCATCGCCCGTCCCCTATGAGCCACATAGTCGGCTGGTGGTACAGGACCAACATCTGCACAATCACGCAAGTAACCATCATATAAATATCTAAGTATAGTCATAAAAAACACATCTAAAAAATGATATAGTAGAGAACAAAACACAAAACATACCATCTAAACCCCAAGCCTGTCCCTGGGCTCGAGGCATCTCCGGATCTCCTCGATAATCCATACTAGCATATGGATAGTCCTCAATCAGCAGGGGGATCTGCTCCCACTGCTGATACATCTCCTGTGAAAAGAACCCGCGGATACCAACACCACCACGGGTCATCATCTTCCCCCACCGCACCATGCGCGGCTCACTCACCAGACCGTCTCAAACCGGTACCTGTGGCCGCAAAGTCGGTACTCGCTCAAAGAAAAAACAACACAAAAAGGAGGCATAGCAGAACTCTCCCCCCTCCCGACTGACCTTGTCCAGATCTCTCCAGACACCAGCCAAAAACATCTGACCCCATGCATAGTAGGTCCCCCTCAGCACAGAATCCACCATCATCGTTTGTCCCCCTGACAAACGATGTGGCACCGCGGCACCGAACACCCGCAGAACACAAGCCCCGACAACCCGCATGTCCCACTCCCGCAATGATCTCAAACTCAGAGCGCTGTTCTGCACAATCGCCCCAGGAACATAGAAGGTCTCCAGGAGATCCTCCATGTACACACCTGCCGGAATCCTCGGCAGAAGATCCCCCACCTCCCCTAAGCGAGTTAACCCGGTAAGAAAATATACATCAGTAAGGGTGATCTCCAACCTCTCACCCCCAACAATAAAGGCACCCTCTGCAGGAACCCACCAACTCACCAATTTGTTCAGTAGCGGTCCTACTGAATGCATCTGTGGAATCTGAGCGAAATTCAAGAGTCCACTCACCGCCAGAGCCTGTCGGACTCCCTGATCAGTCCGAACCCGAACCATCAAATCCTCCTCCATCTCTCACTCTCACCATGACACCAATGGTTTCCTCAACATCATGCCAAAAAACAAAGAAACTTTTAGCACCAGAGAAATTTTTTGAAAAAATACCATCGCGGCTTTTCCACCAAAAGCCGCGATGATCATCGCGGCTTCCATACAAAAACCCGCGATGAACATCGCGGGAATTGGCCAGACAGTTGCGATGAACATCGCGACTATCTCCCCCAAACTCGCGATGAACATCGCGACTTTCAGCCTGACAGTCGCGATGAACATCGCGACTTTCAGCCTGACAGTCGCGATGAACATCGCGACTTTCAGCCTGACAGTCGCGATGAACATCACGACTGTCAGCCTCAAACCCGCGATGTCCATCGCGGCAAAAGACACAAAACCCATGATCTTCCACGTTGGAAGGCCAACATGGAATTTCGCGGCTTTCGGGGGCCCGTCGCTAACCAAAAAAGACATAATTGAAAAGGCTAAAGTGAATAGGGTTACCTGAAACTCGCGGAATCGAAAACCAACGGTCAAATCTCTCGGAAATCAAGAAAGAGCTCTGATTGCTCTGCCAAACTCACACGTAACAATGACACGTCATATGGGCCCCACACCCTATTTATAGAAGTTCCACCATTTTTCGAAGAACCATTCCGGTGTCATACGACGTCCGTTCCTCAAACCGTTGGTATCGTTGGAATCGGCACAACGAGAACTTCATGATAGTTCTTTCCTTTTCCTGTTTTCACCAGGTCCATTTTTTGACCATTTTTTCATGCCCTCGTCGCCTCGATTTACGTGCCACATCGACCGTTCTCCATTTTTTACGAGTCTTATATCGCCGGATTCAGTTTTCCACGCTCATGATGACGCTTGAGATCATTTCTCGCTCTCACGCCCAGATTTTTTGGGCATATTTTCCTATGCTCCCTCGTCGCCTTGGTTTACATGCCACATTGACCGTTATCCATTTTTTACCCGTCTTATATCGCCGGATTCAGTTTTCTGCACTCGTGATGACGCTTGAGATCATTTCTCGCTCTCACGCCCAGATTTTTTGGGCATTTTTCCCATGCCCCCTCGTCACCTCGGTTTGCGTGCCACATCTGTCGTCGTCCATTTTTTACGAGTCTTATATCGCCGGATTCAGTTTTCTGCGCTCGTGATGATGCTTGAGATCATTACTCGCTCTCACGCCCAGATTTTTTGGGCATTTTTTACCATGTCCCCTTGTCGCCTCGATTTGCGTGCCACATCGGTCGTCGTCAGTTTTTGACGAGTGTTATATCGCCGGATTCAGTTTTCCACGCTCATGATGATGCGTGAAATCCTTTCTCACTCTCACCCCCTCATTTTTTGGGCATTTTTACCATGCCCACCCATCACCTCGGTTTACGTGCCACATTGGTCGTTGCCCCTTTTTGACAATCTTTATGTCACCGGATCCAGTATTTCGCACTCATGATGGTGCTTGAGACCTTTTCTCGCTCTCATGAATCCCTTTTTGTTCGATATAATTTTACCTCTTTTTCGGGTCCAGCAATCCCTTTTACAAAAAAGGCACTTAGGGAGTGTTTGTTAAGCTCTTTTCTGACTCCTAAAACAATGAAAAGATCGCCAAGCAACCTTGCTTCCTTTCATGCTCGCTAAACGTATCTGAAAGGGCGTCTACCTGGTATAAGTTTACCCCTTTTCCGGACCTTGTAGACTAATTACTAAAAAGGAATACTCTAGTAACATTGACTAGAAGAGTTCTCCATTTGCATCATTTTATGCTTTTCCGGGCCTTGGAGACTAACTTATGAAAAAGAACACCAATGGAGTCCACTTACCGTTTTCAGACTCTCTAAACATGAAAGCAACCATGAGCAATCACCATCCTGGGCTCGTAAAAACCAACAGGACGGTACTCACAAGCACTGCAGAGTCTTCTTATCATTTTTAGACTCCTTAAAAATGAAAGCACCCATGAGCACGAACAGTCCTGGGCTCACAAAATCCAGAAGACGGTACCATTTCAGAGCACACTTTTATCCCTTCTTGGAGCTCATTAAAACTACGAAGAAGGACCCAATGACGCTTCTCGGCGCTAGAACAGATCACGTATACTCATATAGCAACTTCCCCATTTCGATCGCCTTTGTTCAGAGTATTTTGCAGTATGTCACCCTGAGAATCCCCCGACAGCACCCATCAGCTCGTCCCCTCAGTTAAAACATACCCTTCAGTCCTTAAAAGCTATGATCCCCGCACCTACAAGTCAGTTCCCTACGCTGCCAGGTCAACCATGTCATCATGCTCTGAATAAAGGAAGTTTGAGTCTACCCACTATATGACCCCAATTACTTCCCATCCCCACAAGTATGACAGTCCTACCATCAGTACTACCACACTTCAGTTCTACACCTCGTGGTCCTATCAAGGAAACATCATTTCCTTGTTAGTTCCTGGTCTCCCTCTGTCGACGACAACCAAATTTATTCCAGAGGATAAGACCTAGAGGTCCCTGTGTCTTGGACTCATCACCATTTATGATGAGTGCCTACGAACCATTTCGAGAAGAGTCCTCAGTGCCTCTCCAAATGGTTGTTTCTCACATGCTCAACTTCAACACCTTGATCGCATCGTTGAGACTCACACAGGGTATTGGTCCGTTCAATTATTTGTTCAAGACCCCGGATACCACCTGACTCGTCCACATTTGAGAGTCTACTTATGGAAACAACCAGTTACATTTTTTCTCTAGATATCTGGGTTGCGCATGGTGATAGTATTCAGATGTACCCCAGTTTTATACTCCCTCGAGTATACAGTTACAGGTACTTCCCAATGATGACTCAGAGTCATTGAGTCCCTACAGATGTTGGACACCTTCCGTTTCAGCAGTTCATCAACCCTTCTGAGATCTTATTCAGAACGGTTGTTGCTCTATTCCAGTGTATCAGCTATTGAGATCAATCATGTTATGATCATGAGTACATCCCAGAATAATGTCCCCTCTAGACCATTATGATGTACCAGCAGATTTTTTATGTATTTTTCAGGTCCCCCTTCTTGGGACTAATTGTTATGTATATGTCTTGATACAAGCATGGGTATGCCCGCCTCGTCCATTATCAGAGCTTATCCCTCATTCATATTGAGGCCATGTAATATTGTTTATTTTGCAGCTTCCAAGGGCCGTGGATCCAGTCTCCAATCGGTCTCTTCTCTTCCCCAGACCCCAGAAAAAAGACAAAAGAACTATGATGTCTATCGGCCATACGATGAGCTCCTGCCCTCACACATCAGGGGGCAATATGTTAACACCCAAAAAGTGCTCACTAGCTCATTCCCTTATTCACATGACCCATTTTCCACTTTTTCACCATTTGAGCCTCTAAAGCCATCAAAAGGTCACCAAAAGACCTTAATACACCCCTTTTTTCCACTCAAAATGAATATTTTTCCTCAAAAAGCATTAAAAACCCTCAAAAAGGGTCCAGAATTCTCAAAAATATTAAAAAGGGAATAAAAATATTCAAAATATTCAAAAAGGAAAAAGGAGGGAAAAGGTACCTAAACCATGTTGGTCAATACCATTGGTTTCCTCAAAACCATAATGGTATTCCCCACCACCAAAAACTATAAAAAGGTGGTAGGGGCTCCTCACGTTCCATCCATCCATCATCCTATCCTCATGCTGTCAAAATCTCTCATGAGCTTTTGACCATTGTAGCTATCTTGGAGAAGAGACCTTTGGAGCTTGGAGCTACTCACCTTGGAAGTTGCTCAACACAAATCCTCACCATTTGAGGTATCTTGATACAATATTCATTCTTTTTATTTATTATTCTTGAATCGTTTTCAGAAAATTGTATTTTTTAAATGCACATGCTAGTTTAGTTTAGATTCAGATTTACAATAATTGTTTTTGCTTTCAATCTTTGAAACTACTATCACTTGTTGATAGGTGCCCATTGCACTAAGCTTGGTTGCAAAACCAAGCCAACAAACACTATGAAGTTTAAACCATTGTTCTCCCTCCTGTGGGAGCTTAGTTGCTATGGCTATGGAGTTTTACATGACTGGAAATGTTAAATATCCCACTGAAACATTAATTCCATCGAAACCCTTTGCAAATGGTTTGGAAACTCTAGAGTGGTGTCCCTGTAACTTCTCACAGTAACGAAATCAACCATCATTTTTTAAATTTGCACCAAACTCTAGATAGGCTTTAAGAATTTCGACCCCTATTGACTCATATCTCACTGCATTCCTGCTTCTGTGTGAAGGCATAGCTATTTTGTTTGGCTTTTTTAAAGAAACAAGGTTAAGCCTTTATATATGATCTTTCACTCCCACAAAACCAACCGGCAATGTCTCAAAGGATATTATAACTAATAGTTTTTATTCTCCTTATTGCACTGATCATTATGAAAGGTTAGGGAAAGGCTCATCATATTGATTCACAAGAACTCGAGATCATTACAGTCACTTGAATCCATAATTTACCACTTTTGTTTCACTTTTCATGATCGCAGGCCTGTTGGTCGGATTTTCTGTCCTGAGGCCAACGAGGAGAGATAGTCCACACAAAGCGCTTAAAACAGCCCTCGGTGTGTTTGAGATGACTAAATCTGGTGGGAACAAAGGCCCCGCTGCCTTTGTGGATTTTCTCTCAACAAGAGAGTCTCACAATAAGATTTTAATAATTAGTTGTGTTGTTAGTTCCTATCTATTCAAACTAAATAAAAAATGAAGTATACTATATTGTTAACAAATATATATTCTAATCTAATCATAACACATAAATCTAATAGCTTGTTAAACTACAACAGTATTAACAACTGTTAATTTTCTGTGGGTTTCATAACTAAATAAAATTATAATTATAATTAAAAAAACTTAAATTAGTTCTACCTAATCTATCCTGCAAGTGCAAGTTTAAAGCTAATCATAAACTTAGTTTGCATTTAAAAGTTAAGCATGTAATGAATGAAACTGAAGACAAATCTTACGATCAAATTATCACATATTAAATAACTTAATTTTTTTTGAAAATTAGCAGAATTAAATCATGAGAAATTGTAAGAAGCCTTTAGGTATGCAAATCAAAATCTACTTTATGCCAATAGATCAAATGATAAAGTAATCATAGTTTCCAGAAAAAACTTCAAGAGATTATAATCTTAAGAAAAGTAAGCGTACCAAAGAACTAAGTTCCGACAATTTACTTAATTTCATTGAGAAATAATGATAACCAATATAAATAGTCAATTTCCATTACTCTGTAAAAGAAAACTTGTACAAAGCTTACAAAACAGTTCTGAAAATACATCTGGAGCATCATTTCTTCATAAACATGTTGATCTACCAACTGCTGGCTAAGAGTGCTTCCATGTTGACTTCTTTGAAAGAAATTTTACAAAAGAAAATGCAGAGAAGATAAAATTCATCCTCTCATCTTTGGAGACCCTCCCCCTCTCTTAGACTTCTGAGGTCGAATTTATATAAGTGAAGAGCAGTGGGAAGGACAACATCAAATCCCCAGATGTCTGGTTCGTTCAACTGGATGCTAAACCGACCGCAACGAATTTCTGGAAAATTCACCTCTTTTCGGGCATGATTTTCACCCAAACTATTGAGAGATTTCCAAAACTTCTAGCAATTAGGGGTAAAGGAGCCCATTTGGGAAATGGGTTTTCAACTGTTTGAGCTAATTCCTCACGGTTTGCTCACAATCCTCCACGCAAAAACATCTCTCTGACTAGTGTGCGATCCTTTTTTTAACTTCATCCTTCACGTGACAACAACAACATATTAGGGTTTCCGTGCAACTATTATGCATTAAAATTGTAAATAGTGCCTTGTGTTTATTATACCCAAGCCAATTAAATAAATAAATCATTAATATTGTCTTTGAATAGACAATAATAATAATTAACAAATATTGAATTTCCAAAAGATATTGCATGAACACTATATTACTTTTAGATCAGAATTAGATGTCTGGAATAAATTAAATACTTCTATATATATAGACATTAATAAGCCATCTAAATAAAAATTAGTTTATCAGCAAGGAGAGTTAATTATTTTTTGTGAAAAATAATACTTCACTTCATAAATGGGAATCATTGACTCCTTCCATAGTTTCCAAACATGTTCTCTAGGATATAATAGAATTATAAAATAAGCTTTAAGTAAATTATTTAAACTTTGTCCTAAAATTATAACATCTCACAAAAGGACAATTTTTCATCAAAAATTTAAGGCTAGTAACATTCAATAACCCTTTCAAAATTGAAACCAAGGTTAAAGTTCTATTTCTTTAAAATGCAAATTTGTAAGACGAGGATTGGAAGTATAAAATTGAGTACTTAATTGAATTATTAAAATCCATCAAAGTATACAATTATTCGTTGATACATTTAAGAATCGAAAAGTTTCGCAAGACTATAGAAGGATTAAGGTAATTCAACCAAGACAAAATGAAATAAGTACCATGAATAACCTCAAATAAGGACATGGAAGCATCATTAAGTCATCATGAGGCCAAAAGACCAATGCAGTAAAGATAAAACAAATCGTCAAATCTCAATTTCATGAAAGGTAAGAATTTTAATCAAATGTTAAAGGCTTGCAAAAGTCAATCGATCATTCAAATTCATAAGTAAGAGCATGGTCCCGTTATTTGATATAAAATCTTTCAAGACGTTAATCAGAATTATTACAATTGAGATTTTAGTTAATTAATTATGATTTATCAAAATGGTCTTTAATTCGCAAACACACCGACAAACCAAAATTTGTTACAATTGGCGAATCATCATATAAAACCAACCAGGCCAAACCGAAGGATATGATTAGCTCAAATAAGCTCAAGTAAGACTAAATAGGTGTTGTTCATCAAATAAAGGGCCAAAAGACGTCAACGACAAAGATATCTACATCACCAAATCTTTATTCAATGAAAACCAAGCTAAAGAACAAGCACCGCAGAAAGCAAAGGATCGAAGAAAGAAATCCAAGCAACCACCTACCAAAGCGAGGAAGCTAAGATGAAATAAAACGAAAAGAAAATACTTACAAAATTCTAATGGAGGGGTCCCTTTATTTTGCACAAATAAAGGGGAGTTGTTGGGGTGCCAACAAGGCCTTCAGAAGGTTGACATGACTAGAGGTTGCAATAATTACGCTTACAATTCTTGTCAGTTTCGTAGCGTGAGTGGACAGTTTGGTAGCGCAGCTTCCTTTACAATTTTGTAGCACATCGAGCCTTTCATTCTACAGTGCATCACTTTGAAAAGAGCCTTGTCTCATGGTCAGGTCTAACTTCCTTAAATAATGAGATTACTTGACCAACAAACCATGCCTGCGGGAACTAACAACATAACAAAAACCATACGAATCGTGCCTTCTTATTACTTTACTAGCTAATAATAAAAATTCAAAATTGAAGCATAGAAGCAAACATACAATGATAGGATAAAGTACCAATGGAAAATGTTTATCTTGGGTAAATCAAATCTTGAGATGATCATAGAAAGTTTTGAATTTCAAGGTTTCAAGGTAAAAATGTAGACAACCTTAGGTGCAGACCTAAGTACTAACAGTCACCATTTAAAATACATTAAAAAAAACTCACTTAAAAATTAAACTAAAACACTTGTTTATCAAAATCTCATCCTTTTTCTCGTTATTTACATAAAATTTATTGAAAATAAAACTAAAACATTTTTTTATTATCAAAATCTCATCCTTTTCATTATTTACATAAAATTTACTAAATCTTGAAAAAACCACTCTCTATACAATAAAATTTTTGTCTCTTTTCCATCCTATTGTTTCAAAGTTTTCATACTTTGACTTCACTCCTCATTAAATTGAGACATTTTCTATCAAAATCTCAATCAATTTCAACAATTACAATGTAATCACCAATATAGATCCATCTTAACCATGGCTCTATCAAGTACCGAGAGGGATCAAATCCCTTGTGCTTAAATCTTTAATAGTTCATAACTACCCTAAGTGTAAGCAATGCATATATCTTTCCTTTAGAGCAATCTATTTATTCTACGTTTTGGATTTTCTAATGGGTTTTGGTCAGAATCTGGTAATTTGTTTTTTGATTAAATCCAAATTTGGAAGTGTTCAAATTGTGTTATTGAATCCATAAATAGATTCAACACCCTCAGATATCCCTATGGCACCTAGATTATCAATTTCCATAGCTAATATAAGACAAAACAAGACATCCGGATTCCAAATAAAACAAGATGGAAAATATACTTGAAAAAAGTTGCAAACATAGAATATTTAGACTACACCCTTTCCTTTACCTAATTGTACCCAATTATATATTAATATGCATTTATTAAAAATCTAATATCTAACTCATTGTTTTATTATTAACTTAAGAACACATAATCTAATATATTTTTGGTTATAATCATCCACGCACCAACTTTTCCAATCAGGATATCTTACAAATAGGCTAGAGTTGCATTAACTAATTAATTATGAAGTAAAAATTTAGTTATTTATCCATTATTTACCCAAACTAATATTTAATTCATTGTTCTATTATAAACTTAAAAGTACATAATCCATTTAATTGTCCATGCACCAACTATTCCAATTTGGAGTCATATTGTAAATGCTAACACATAAATCCTACAAAAATGCATTAATTAATTAATTAGAAGTAAAACAATTATTTACCCAAATTAATAGTGGAAGTGCCAACTATTTCATGTTGTAAAGTATCACATAAATCCTAAGAATAGGCAAAAGTTGCATTAATTAATTAATTATGAAGTAAAATACTTCCAATTCACCCAATTATTATTGATTTGTAATTATCACAAAAATTGCATTAATTCATTGATTATGAACTAAAATAGTTATTATTAATTTGTATTGTGTGATTTTGTTGTGAATATATGTCTCTCTTGTAGATCAAATTCAAGGCAAGTCTAACTAATACACATTTTTTTTGCCTTGTAACTATATGAAAAGATTTATTTAAAATCCGAGGATGGGTGGATGCAAATTGAAATTGAAATTCAATGAAAAGATTTATTTAGAATGTGAGGATAGTGAATGGAAATTGAAATTGAAATTCGATGTATATTTATATAAATGTATTTTACAATCTAGCAATTTAAATTTGGAGTCGACATGTGCTTGGTTTTATAATTTTTTATATATAAAGTTTTTGGAGCTGACCAATGTGACAGACGTGACACATCTCATCCACTTTGGGCGACCAGTCCCTTCCACGAATTGGAGACCCAATTTGGAGAGTTGGTCGGCTCAATCATTCCGCTCTCTTAAATATGTTGAAAGGAAACATCTTCAAGATGATGCACCACCCTGCAAATATCCTCATATAGAAGCCCGAGGAAAATATTCTTAGGAGATATTTTATTTTGGAACTAGTCAATAACAATACGAGAATATCCAAAAATCTGCATCTTTTTTATTGCTCCAGAAACCTCCAATTTCAATACCATCCATATCGCCATCAGCTCTGCTCTATCATTTGTGGCTGGTCCAATACCTATAGAGAATTTGAACCAATGCCTATATGATATATGCAAAGTGCCACCCACTCCTCCAAAACTCAGACGACCTTGGTTTGCACCATCAAAATAACACCACAACCTGGATTTATTAATATGTTCATTCACTATACTTTTGATAGGTGCATTATCCTTGATTTGTGGAAAGTATGCCAATATACCAAGGCCCTTGGCAATGTATATTATAGGGGAAATATGTAGATCCCGGAAGATAATATTATTGCGAGTGATCCATGTAGCCCAAACCACTAGTGCAGGTAGAGATCTATAGGCCTGGTGAGTAAGCTGCTCAAGCCATTTCCAGAGAGCCTCATGAATATCTACCCCTTCCCAATGAAAACTGATACCAGTGACCTGTGCTCAATATCTCCACATATATGTCATGTATGGGAAGCTAAGAAAAAGGTGATTGATGGATTCACTTGCAGATTTGCATAGTGAGCATCTGTTGGGCCCAACACCAAAAATCCTCTAAAGATTATCCCCAACTAGGACTTTACTAGCCAATGTAAGCCACGAAATCAACTTTTATATGAGAGGACAACTTAGATTCCATATTTCTTTGTACCACCACTTTGTAGGAGGTAGATCTTCATCTTCGCGTAGAACTTGGTATCCAATTTTTGGTAAATAAGATCCCCCTTCTGTATTTTTAATCCATAGTAAGGAGTCCTCCTTTTCGTCCAAACATACATGACTATCTTTTAATGCTTTAATGTAAGACTTTGAAAGAGTCTTAGTGTCATAAACAAAACCCAAAACATTTGCAAAGAGCCATTCTTGCTATTGTGGAGAAGAAGAATCAAATCATGAATCTGATTTAAGAATATGAATCCATTATCCACAAGAGTTGAGATCATTTTTTTAGAGAGGAGGTGCTTACCATTACTTCCAATCCATGGGACAAGGCAAAGATGGATATGTATTCCATTTCCAACATATTAGGTGATCCAGCCACCTATAAGATCAAATGCAGAGAAGAGATCTTTCCACATTATAGATACATTCCTCGACAATTCGACAATGCTACGATTCCATTCCAGAATGGTCATTGGGAACATATATTTCTGGTTCACAATTTTGACCCACACGTTTTCACATTTTAGGATTCGACAACCACCTTTTGCAGCTAATGCTTTTGAAAATATCAATTGGTGTTTTAGTCCCCACCGCCAACAGGATTTCGGTAAGGTAAGTATGTTCCATGACAACCCGTGAAAGGGTTTTTCATTCACATGTCTTCTGCATAGAAATTGAAACAAAGTTTCCTAATGGAGTCACGTGTATCAGTTTCAAATATGATCTAAGGTAACCCAATAAATAGATAAGCCTTCCATAACAAATTTGAGGAGAACCAGTCTACCAGGATTTGATAGCCATTTATTACACCATAACTGTAATTTATTCTAAACTTTCCTAATGAGCCAAACCTCGTCCTTAATATTATAGTGATTTTGTTTCAATGTAAATCCCAGATATTTTACGCCTTGATTAACATCAATGGGCTCAAAGTCAAATTGAGGGTAAACCCAAGCACCAACCTCTTGATCCAAATTCAACATGGATATAGTGAACTTATTGGGATTACAGATCAGACCATGTTGAAATTTGGTTGAGCTTTGATCTTTAATTATTTTAGATGCAGAGACTTGAAGCAATGAGACAATTCAATCCAAGAAATTGATACAACCATAACACAGTATATACCCTGGGGAAAGTCCTCAAAATTATGAGAAAAAAAAGCCCAGCAATTCTTCTCGGTATAATATAATGGATAGTAGACAATGCTTTCTTGTACAACATAGCAGATTGCTTTCGGAAGATAAGAGATCACCAAACTTCTTGGTGAAGATACAAAAGCAATAGAGAAGAGAGATCAATCGGATGTGTGCCCAACACAACAATAAAAAGCATGAATAATACCTTGCACAAAGAGAATCACCTTGCCTTCAATGGAGAAGAGAATTCACTTCACACTGGATTCAAAAATCATATATAGCATATTTATAAATTCTTCTCTTCTATTTTTAACTTATAACTTCAGGATAAACTCGCCCTCAAACTGGATGCATTGATCTTGCATGGAGTGGTGCACCCTACTTCTCATGGAGTGCTTCATCTCACTGAGCTCTCACTTAGGATGAACTCGCCTCTTAACTGAAAGCTTTCCCACTTAGTTAGGTGGCTAACTTAAGTGTCGACATGCAAGTGTCACAACTCACGTGTCATATTTTAGTTTAACATAAGTGTCGTTATGCAATAACACTTAGTTAACTAGATCTTCTCTTTAACTGAAGTGTCGTCTTTTATATTGACTAAAGTGTAAATACTTTAGTTAACAAGTCCCTTTTATTTAACACTTAGTTAACTGAAATCATGCTAATTGATTTACTTGAAGTGACCACTGTGAGTTCTTTAGTTAACTGAGACATATCTTTAACTGATGCTTTAACTAAAGCATTGATACTTAACTGAAGCTTTAATAATTCAAGTTCTCTTTAATTAGCTGAAGTGTCTGCATGGGAAATTTCAAATTCTCTCGATCTCTATGCTTTATCTTTTATTTCTTTATCTCTTACTGCATGGTCAATATGTGCTAACTTTAATCATCCATCACATTATATTGTACTAAGAAGAATTATCAGATGTTGTGATCATATTATATTATTTCGGACCAAATGATCATATGCTAAAGTAATTCACTTTGGAGGTGATAAATCTCTAAAGGAGACTTAATAACAATATGGTGATCATGGTTAATAATATATCACACAACATTAAATGCTTTTAACAAGTAAAGCATGACCTTTATACGGAAGATCCACCTCTATACGGGAGTTCCATCTCATGGATACCCTTATACAGAAGGTCCACATGATAATCATGACTTGATACACACAAGTTCGGAGCCTTTTCCAACAAGACTTTACAACATCATTACTTTGATCAATTACCTCTATACGGGAGGAATAATCTTTACACATAAGGCAATCAAAGTGCTCACCTCTATACAAGAGGATCAATCTTGACTACACAAGATTGGTTTGGAGAATGTCTCCCGATGCTGTATATTTAACATACTAGTGGTCTCCGAAAAAAGTAATAACAAAGATTTGAATTTTGGAATATCCCTTCTGGTTCCATCTAAAAAGAGAAGGATGTCATCTATGAACATCAGATGTGTAATATAAACCATATCACCAAATGAAATCTTTAAGATTTCCATTATCTCAAGTTGTCATGATGATTATGCTAAGGCCCTCCATGACCAAAATAAATAAGAGAGGGGCTAATGGACATCCTTATCTTACTCCTCTACTCGGACAAAAAAAAAGATGAAGCCGAGCCATTAAGAAGCACAGAAAAGCTAACAAACTGCACATAAGAAAGGATCTAGTTAACCAAATCAAGACAAAAACCACCTTGTAACAACACAAACCTGAGAAAAGTCTAATCCACTCTGTCATAAGCTTTGGAAATATCATCCTTAATGATCACAACCAAAATGTGTTTGATCTTTATGGAATGTAAAACTTCCTGAGCGATGCTTATAGCATCATGAATCTCCCTTCCCTCAATAAATGTAAATTGCTCTAGGGAGATAGCTTTGGATAAGATACCTCTGATTCTATTTGCAATGACATTTGTGATCATCTTATAGACACAATTGCATAAATAAATAGGCCTAACATCATCCATCCTCTTCACTATGTCAGTCTTAGGGATCAAAGTTAAAAAGTGGTATTGAAGGTTGCTAAAACACGACCTTTGAGTATGGATTCTTCAATAACCGAGAGTAAATATTCACCAATGATCTCAAACATTCCATATTAAAATTCGATTGGCCAACAATCAGGCCTCAGGCTCTTATCACGATGCATAGAGTTTATAGCCACCTTAAGTTCTTCTTTTGAGATAGGCTCATTAAGTGAAGTATTCTTCTCCTTTGTAACATATCTCGGAAAGTGTGCTATAGTCTCCAGTTAAGCAACTACATTTACCCTTTGTTCAACCTTGTTTAAATAATAAAAAAAATGCTTCACTCCTACCTTGCTTATGTCATGAAACCCTGTAACCATGCTTTTGTTCATGTCTTCTATCTCCCATATAGAGTTGACATTAATCCTGTGTTTAATATAATTATGGAAGTACTTTGAGTTGCAGTCACCTTTCTATATCCAGATAGCACGACGCTTGAGCCTAAGAGTAGCCTCCTCACCCAATAAAAGCTTCCTACATGAAGATTCAAGCTCCTTAGCAAATTTTTTTTTATCAATGGAGGTAAAGCCATCAGAAAAAAGACGAGAGAAAAGTGTCCAATTGTTCCTCAATCTTAAGAAGATCCATCACCATTTTGGATTTTGTCCTTTCTATCTAGGGAATAGTAAGAGGCTTTAATCATTTGAGATTGTTCAAGAAATGGATAGCCGCAGAGCAATGGTGATCCAGATGATATGGAATCCAACTAGAGTTCACCATATTTTGAAAATATGAATTTTGCATCCATGTAGCATTAAACTTGAATAGGGCAGCGACTTTCGAATATCTCCTTTAACTTCAAGAAAAATAGGATGATGATCAGATTCACCACCAGTACCTATCCATTGCTTAATGCAAGAAGCATAATGGATCATTCCTCCATTTAAAAAGAAGCGGTCCAATATTTTAGCTATGGCCTGACCACCCAAGCGCATATTCCGCCAAGTAGGATTAAGATCGACCAGAGGTAGAAAAAAAAAGCAAGGCCTCTTCCAGCTTACTAACAAAAAATTCCAATAAAGGGTATTTGTTTTCCTTGGCACCCCAAATTTCAACTTCCCCTAATGAAAATTTAAGATCCCCCGCAAGGATGAATGCTCCACATCATGAAAACCAACAGCAAAGAGGTTCGTCCGGTATGCCAATGTGTTGGAGTGAGGATGATATAAGTTTAGAATAGTAAATGTAAATCCCAAATCTATGACAAAAAGCTCAGCACCCAAGCTAGAAGAAATCCCCCGGCATGAAGAACATGAGATGGCCCTAGACTTCCATCTGGTCACCAACCCACTAGATTGGCCACGAGTGTCAAGACTGATAAAATCCAAACCAAGCAAAATACTCTTCAGAATAGAAATAATAGATTCACCAACCACCATAGTCTCCTATAGAAGTAGGACCTCATGGTTATGAATGGAGACCCATCTCTTTAGGGATAATCTTTTATGAGGATGCCTGAAACCTCTAATGTTTAGGGAGATATATAAAATTAGGTAACCCTGTTAATGGGTGTGCATGTTACAGAGAAAAAATTCCTATGGCTTGGGGTAGACCACAACAGACAGATGACTTCCAGAGATCAACTCATTTCCCAATGTATGCTATATAATTGTAAATGCTAAGAAGTGGAATAAAAGACCTACCTTCAACCGGACGTCTGATGAAGATCCCCGTTGAGATTTCGAATCATCACACTTGTACTAGTAGCTTAGTCTCAATAATAAACGCAAACAAGTGCATATGATATATAAAAGATGTTAGCATACACAATAGCATAATCCATTATATATATAAGCAAATGTACCCAATGATAATAAACAATCATTTACAATATCAAGTGGATGAGAAAATGAGTATTTCTATTAATATGAACAAGAAGTACACGATACAACCTCATGTAGGCAACTCATCTTAACCAAGAACTAAGTCCCTCCATTTGTGCCTCCACCACTTCAATCCCCCAGGCAATGGCAAACTCACGAGCAAAAGAATGAATCCTTGACAAGATATGAAAGAGTTTGGGATGTGAACATAAAAGGTTCACAACAACTAGGATCAATGGATGTAGACTCAAGCTATGGAAAAATTCCAATAGAGTTTCGATGCTCTTCTCTTCTCCTCCTCCTTCCATGCATAATGGCTCACTATATAACCCTCCAAAGGCAAGTGAAAGGTCGGATCGAGTTGTTTTGAGATACATGGAGGGCCAAAGGTCACAATGGTCGCTTTTTGGAGTGAAAAAATGAGTTTTTACTCTCATTTACCAATTAACTCGATGTACGCGGGCTATAATGGTGCAACCTGCATATGCACGAGTTGCATTGAAGCAGCTCGCGTATAGGAGTAAAACTAGGGAGCAAGGGTTTCAAGAGGACAAAAAATGTGGTTTTGAGTCTATAAATGGATAATGGAGGCCAATGAGTGCTAATGCTCACAAGGTGGTATAATATGGTGTAACAAATGCCCCCTAATGTGTGAGGTCAGAGAAGGTACCACGATGGACGAAATACATTATAAATCTCAGAAGTGGAGTGACGGAGACACAAATGGCAGGAGTAGCCCACTCGTCCCAATACAATGATGTCTCTATGTACATATCGGTACAATACATAGCAATCTGATATAATGGCCATGAATGGGCAGTACATAATGAATACATGAATGGCCATAGCCATGACCCATATACAGTAAGATATGGTCTCCTACTGAAGAGGAAACAATTGATGCAAACTGATGGTGCAAACTGCTGATGTATGAGAATAGTCTCCCATAGGTACAATCACGATCACAAGTAGCATACTGAATGCCACTGAAGTCTGGGGTCTTCTACACAAACCATCTACGGTGCATGTCCCATCAAGTGAATAAGGGTACTGATGTTGAACCTGATCTAACATCGTCTGATTACAGGCCATTGATGTATACCGTTAACATATGTGAGATAACCCACCAATAATGAAAATGGGCATCAAGACACTGAGTACATTCATCAAAGTGTGAATAGAGGTGTTGAGGTCGAACACTCTGAGGAATCCATCGATCAGGGGACATTAATGAATTCGCAACTGTCGATGGTGGGAGGACCTACCACAAATGACTACAGTATCAAGGTACTCAATAGGACTCTAAATCTTGATTTTGGAATAAATGAGTTGGATTCGATGGAATGAGATTCGCTCAAAGGAGGGAATTAATGGATCCCCCATCAACGAGCACGAGGTAGCAGTTAGGCTGAAATATTTGGAAGAACTTGGGCGAACAGGCTGAACACCATATTCGATCGAGCTAGACTCATAAGGGATGGACGACATGCAATAGTCAAGAGATCTGAGGGGTGGCTGACTCTGGTTTCAGGACTTCCTTTGAACAAGAGCATGAGTAGATGAATAGACTCAGGCAACATAGACTCAAGCACTAGATACTAATGATACTTTGTGACGCATGAGGCATCGGCAAAGGCTCCATAATGTCTGGAAGCTTAACCAACCGGTAGAGCAAGATCTGAGAAACGAGTACAGCTTCCTAAGGTCATACTAATGTCCCGACTCATGATACATGGAGTGGATATGGATGCTCTATTCAAAGGTGACACGACAACTGCCAATAAAAGGTAGTAAAAAATTTCCTGTCCGCCTTTTTAATTTATATGATTTTTTTGTCTTTTTCATATTATAAAGCTTGAAAAAGAATAAAATTGCTTATAGTACAATGGTGAGGGAAAGAGTGTCATAAGCAAGCAAACTAGTCCCAGGAAATGGAACATACCTATGCTCGATGCAAGGAAGCATGTGTAGGATGTGGACACTCGGGGGGGTGTTCCCTCTAGGTAAGGGTCATCAAGCTGCGAAGGATAAATTATAGCTCTGCTTGGCTCAAAAGGCAAATTGCTCAGGCACATGGATAACAACTGAGAAAGAGGGAGCCAGCACAAGGCTCAAAGGAAAGCAAGATAATGCAATGCATTCACAACTCGACATAAATGGGGAGTCCTTATGGGAGATGGCCAAAATAAAGATAAAGTAGAGTATGATTCTTCATCGCAATGTCATGGTGGAACTACAAACGGGGAGTCCTTATGGGATATGGCCAAAAAAAAGATAAAGTAGAGTATGATTCTTCATCGCAATGTCATGGCGGAACTACAAAGGGCTCCCAATACTATGGAGGAACAACTGCATGGGCGTCGTAAGATATAAAAGGATCTAACTAGGGCACCCATGGTTGGATAGGCCCTACGCCAAATAATGACACTTCTAAAGCAGCATGGAGGTTTTGTGTCAGTTAAAAAGTGGGGTCGCACCTAAGGTTTATGAATGTGGTCATAAGGTCAATGCAAAAATGTAGGCGAAATGGCATCCTAACCTATATGCCAGTTGAAGAAAATACATGTCGAAGGCACGAAAAGGTTCAAAATCCACTCTCATCGCAAAATACTGCTCAAAAAGGCACTTCATGATGACATATTAGTCCAAAAAACTCAAAAATGGCAAAAACTATATAAAAGTGGGTTTGAAAAATTGATAAATAGTAAAAATAATTGTTTTTACCACATCATTTTCACTTTTCACTCCACTTAGTGCATTTGGGTTGTCTTTACCTATGATCTTCAATCGACGATTCCGGGAGCTAGGAGCGACAGAATCATGAGCCGTTTGGACCAAGTAAGAGCTCTCAACTTCCTCTTCAATTCTATAGCTTTTAATTTGTTTTTTAATGGTGAAATTTTAATTTTTTTTATTAATATACACCCACGGTTCGTTGTACGCGACCTATAGATCATCGGGTCGCGTGGAGGGATGGATGTGCGCGAGCAAACTAACAGTAGCTTGAGTATACCCGCGACTGTCCTTAACTTAGGTCGCATACAACATCGATTGTGGTGTTTTTTATGCACATGGGCACTAAAAGACTCCTTTTTTTTCTTCCGGGATGGTTCTGGAATGGAGAGAAAGGGAGCATGACATCATTGATCAACAAGTTCATGGAGATTTGGCCGCCAATAAGCATTGCAAGCTTGTGGTTTATACAAATATTGGAGCATCAGGGGTTTGAGGGCCCAAAACCGATTGCTCACTATGTTGGTCAACTACTGGGACGCAGAAGCAAAACACTTTGAATTGGATGGGAAACCACTTCATTTGGAAGTGGAAGACATATATTTCATCACTGGTTTGTCTTGTCGAGGGGAGGTAGCAAGCCTCCGATCTTGCACCGTGGGGGGTGGAGCCACTATTAGTGATTATATCAACATGTACTGCATTTCTGGCACCCAGAAAGTGGGTATCCAAATCCCCACTGAGGCTATTACGAGTTTGAGCATGAAAATTATCATCCCCACGCTCGGGAGAATAACAGGGTCAGCTTCGCTTCATCAGGCCTCAAGGCCAGTGATATTCTATGCGGTCGAGTGCCTAAGACCGACTGTGTATGACTGGTGCACAACACTATTGAGTACCATAAAGACCCAACTGACGGAGTACAAACTAGGGAGGACCAAAAACTTTGATTTTGGTAGCATATTGTGCAGCTTCTTCTTTGAGAGGGTTTCGGGCTTGAGTCCGAGGGTAGAAGTCCCTCCACATAGTCTCCGAGATCCTGCCAAGACCCGGTGGGCGGAGATATTGACATGGCAGGGGGGTGGCTGACAGGCTTCCCCATATACTGATGAGTTTTTCCACTGGTGGCGGAAACAGGTGATCGCCATCAACGACTATCCCTATGAAGGGATTGACTACCGAGGGGACCGAGACATGTCGCTTCTACCAGGCGCTGCATTTGGAGACATTGGTAAGATACTCTTTTTAAGTTTTGAATATTTAATTTTTTTGTATTTTTGTTTTTAAGTGAAAGAAAAAATATTTTTGGTGTCAAATCATGTATTGATGTTTGATTGTTTGCTTGCAGACTTGGGTCCATGGAGACCACAAGTATTCCCATGGCATTGGTGTAGGGGCAGGGGTGGAGAGGTAGCGGGCACAGCAGCAGAGCGCACAATGGAAACCATACAGGTCAACTTGACTCGTATGACTACCAAGGTACCGGTGATCGAGGTAGAGCATCTCCCAGAGGCGATGCAGAGACACGTAGTAGGGGTACCTATCACATGGGTACGATTACTCCGGCGCACAACCAACGCTGTGCATTATTATATACAAACACATCAGCCGAGGCAGCGAGGCCTCCCCATAGATCTTAGATGCCATGGGATCTCATCATTTTATATCGGATTGTATATTTGAGAGCTACGAGCTCCAATTTTTTACTATGACACCACATTTTGGACATATTATTTTGATAATGAGAACTATGACCTATTTCCAATTTTGCTATATTATGTGTGTACAAATGTATGTTTGTTATTTGTGTGCTTCTTTTATTGATGTGACAAATTCCAATCTAGGACATAATTAACGTATGCATCAGTTACATGATTAAAACGTCTTGGAACATGAATATATGTAATAAAAATGAATTCACGCTCCAAGAGTCTTACCCTTAAGAATCTCCTTAGTAATGTAGGATCCCTCACACGGAACTGGTCGTTCAATTGAGACACAACCAGTTGTGAATCCAAGCGGACGTCTAAAGACTGGATACTATGCGAAATGGCATTGCGAAGTAACTCCATAACAACATTGTACTCAGCCACATTGTTCGATGTAGGACCAAGACAGACACCTACTGAAGACATAATCTTATGCTCAGGCGAGTAAATAACCCACGCAACAGAAGTTAGTCGCTGCATATGATGGCTGGCCCCATCTGCAAATCCTAAGAACATTGGAGATTATGCTGACATCTGCCAACCAAACGGAAGCAAATCAACAGACTCAAAAAATCAAAGGAAAGCTAAACTATGTACAGAAACTATACACTAGTATACAAAAGTATCAACTCAAGCTAGAAGCTCAAGCATAATACCACTTAAGGTAGAGCCCATTTCTAGGCTCCTTCTGGGCGTTCCCCTCATAATCCTCTAACTCATAGGGTCCTTTCTCTAGGACACACCTCACAACATGTGCATAACATAAGGACCATGCCACATGGGATTAAACTTGCCTACCCCCATGGGTTCTTTAGCTTGTTCATAAAGAAGAACCAAGTCACCTTCAGCATATTGCCGAGGACGGACAAACCTATCATACTAAGCCTTGACACGATGTTTGTTGGCATCTATTGTTGATGTATATGTAACTTCGGAATGTATTTCACATATATGTATATTTTATTCCTATAGAGATGTTATTATTCCTCTATACGGAAGTGGTTGTATTCCTATAGAGATGTTATTATTCCTCTCTACGGAAGTGTCGTCATTTATATTGTAAGTGTCGTAACTTATACTTGATGGGTTATTAGACCACCTTGTTGGGGTCGGCCCTGTATAAGTCATGTGGGTCAAAGGGTTATTAGACCACCCTATTGGGGGTCGGCCATGTGGGTCAAAGGGTTATTAGACCACCCTAGTGGGGGTCGGCCCAGTCATCATTATGTTAAGTGGTTAAGTTGAGGCCGACCTAGTTGAGTAAAGGTCAAGTCAAGTTAGTGTATAAATAGAGAGTGTGTCTCTCTTATTTTACACATTCTATTCTCTCACTCACACTTTGGAGAGTGGCGCACTTGTGGAGTAGGAGGCTCTGCTTCTAGGAGAAGACTATCTCTTGTATTCTGGTTGTATCATTGCTCTATCTATCTCTGAGGAAGTTATTGGGGTTTTTCACCTTTATGGTTTTCCCCAAGTAAACTCTGTGTCTCTTGTGTGCTTGCATTATGGTGTCCATGATTGATATGTTGTATATTTGCTGTACATGTTGTTCTCTCAGTTAAGATCCTAGATCAGATTGAAGTAAATTCTGAAAATTTAACATGGTATCAGAGCTAGCCTGAAAGAAGGCATGATATGGCATGTATGACACTTGTTGCACTTACGATGCTACAGCTTGATATAGCAAAAACCAGTCATCGTATCACTTTCGCTATAAATCCATTTTGGTGAATTTTTCGGGTCTTAAACTTTTACAGGTCGAATATCAAATCCCCATGTACCTTGTGTCCAAAGGACAACCTCTAATTCGTTGTACTTTGTGATTTATGATCTGTACAATATAGGGTTTCTGCCTCTTCCAGATCTAATTCAAAAACAAGTGACCTTGGAAAAAAAGTCATAACTTGGGCTAGGAAGCTCCAAATGAAATTTCGTAAAAAGTGACATGTAGTACACAGAATTTACTATCTCAGGAATATTTTTCAGAGACCGAAGTTGAACCAGTGAGACGTGGAATGCCGTACAAGTTTGATCTCCTGTTTTATCCCATAAACAGGTCACGTTACAAAACTTGGCATAACTCTCTCTCAGAGAATCCAATTGAGGTCAGACCTATCGGTATGGAAAGATGATAGGTCAGGCTATCTCAAGAAAATGTTTCAGACCCTATGGACCAAAAAGTTCAGAGTTACACCAGAAACAATCAGGTACATATTTTTGTCAAAATAGAATTATTTTTTAGCACCTTCATTCATGGCTTCCGGAATTTAGGGTTTCGGATAAAGTTGGAATTTTTGTAATCGGAGACCACGACTGAATGCTACTCATCAAAATCGAAATTTAGAGACCAAGATCATAAATTTTTGGTTGGGCAGAAGGCCGGGCTTGATCAGACCCTAGTTCGGGACTTTGATAAGAAAAGTGGAAAATTAGGGCTTCTGCAAAAATGAGAATTTTTGAAATCTGTGACCACGGCTGGAAGCTCCTCATAAAAATAGAAGCTTAGAGCTTTGGATCAAACCTTTTGATTGGGCAGAAGAGTGGGCTTCATCAAACCCCAGTTCGGGGTCACATCCAGTGAATCCGAAAGTTTCAAAGGCAAAATTGAGGAGTGAAACTTTGCAGTTTTCAAATTCTGAATATACCAGCTTGATTAGCTCATCAAGGCGTATATTTCTATCCTTTCGGAAGTTTGAATTTTTGGGGTTTCTCTGACAAACCCTATTACAGCTCCAGATCCAGTTCCTACAAATCAAGTGGATTGGATTAATCCTAGAAGAGGATGGATTGGTCACCTGCATAAGTGAAGAAGTTCCTGTTTCAGAGGGAGATGAGGCTAAGTCCTTCCATAAGAAGATTACAAGCAATCTTGACAGGTATGGCTTACAGGTATGTTTCAAATTCTGTTTATAGTTAATTTTATAACATGTTTGTCTTCATATTATTACAGTACAATCTTGATTAATTACTAGACTTGTCATATTACCTTAATAGAAGATATTCATTGATTAAGGTTTTGACACTTATGATTGTACTAATGCATTGTGATGTTGTATGAGGTTTATGTTGTTCGCTAACATGAAAGGTACACCAAGAAAGACAAATCATGTTCTAGTTCAAGAACATATGATCATGATGACATGAAGACAAAGATTCATCCATTTTCATGGATCACTTATAAAATCTACTTACAAGGTATGTATAACTTGGTTCTACAATGGATAACTTATGAGACATGCAGGTTACTAGCACAAGTCATTGAAGAGAACCAGAAGACAGTATGCGGGTATGTTAGACATAACTAGATAGCATGCTAATCCAGGTATGTTTTTCCTATATCAAGCTAGAATCCTACCTTGTGTTAGGATCTTATACTATTGTGTTGTTGATAATGATTATTCATGAAGTCATAGGTTTGAATAGTCATGGTTGTATGCATATTATGTTTCTTACCATAATTGATGATATGACTAACCAGAAGAATCATGAAGGTATAGGTTTGAGTAATCACAGGTTTTATGCATATTATATCTCTTATCTTGATTAATGATTTAACTAACCAGAAGAGTCCTATGATCAAATAAGAATATGCATGAGTAAAAGAAGACTTCCCTGTAACCTTGAATACTAATGTTTATTATCTGTGTTTGAAATGATCCTGACTATACATGCTTTAGATTATTGTGTTTTGATAATATTAAGATTATACTAATGAATTTGTTATTATGTATGAGACCTAGAGGATAACACAATGATGATACTAACAAGCATTCATAGGGATCGAGAATGATATAAGTTCAAGGACAGGTAATATAGGAAGCAAAGATCAAGAGGGAGCACACTCCAGTAGTTTCTGCAAGGATGCAGATATTCAGAGGGAGTTGACCACTTCTCACAATCCACATCAGAATGGAGTTGCAGAAAAGAAGCAAAGACTGAGAGGGAGTCAACCCAACAATCAAACAAAGATAAGTATTTGAATTGTCATTTCTTACATAGTTGTTTGTTTAAATAATGTTATTCAATGATGTATATGCTTATGTTCCTAGAATTAGGTTGTGTATTATGCATATTAGAATAGTTGCATTGATGAACAGTATACTACTAATATACATGGGTAAGTGGCCTGTGGCACTGTACAACATTCCATTGCTACTTCTCTAGAATGATACCTCTTTGTTGACATGTTAGGAGTTGTGCACACTCTTAACAATGTTCTGGTAGAGATTGGAAGGCATCTAGAAAGTTACGGAATATGGATAAATGTTGTATTGAAGCATTGGCTAAGATAATTGCATGACTGTATGACATATTTCTTTATGTGTAAGAATTTGTTCTGAAAACTATGAGATGTTTTCTAATCATGCAATTTAACTTGTTTTGTAGGAAAGATCGTATACCATCACCTACAAAAAGAAGGACTACAACATTTTTTCAGCAACAAAGTTATCTATTCAAAATATTGAAGTTCCCAGGATCTGGTAAGAATGCCATGATCGAGGAGTACCAGTCGATCATGAAGATGTTTGGGATGCAGTCCCAAAGGGTAGTCTGTAGTGACTTCCAAGAGGATCTACAAGATCAAGCATGTTGCAGTTGGTAGCATAGAGACTTTTGCTCCTGTAGCCAGATACACTTCCATTAGATCCGTACTTGCTCTGGCTGCAGTGATGAAGTGGAAGATACACCAGATGGATTTCAAGACAGCCTTCTTGAATGGTGTAGTTGAAGAAGAAGTATATGTGGAGAAGCCACTTGGTTCTGAGACACATGACAGGGAGTCATATATGTGCAGAACTTGGTATGGTAGGATAGACAACTTTCTATCCAGTTTGGGCTTTACCAAGAATAAAGCGGATTCCAACCTTTACTACAAGGTTGAGGAAAACAATTCAGTGATACTACTATGTGGATGACCTGTTTGTAACAGGTGAGGATAGATTGATTTCCGACATGCAGCAGAAGCTTGTTGTCGAGTTCGAGTTGAAGAACTTGGGGATGATGCACTATTTGTTTTTGGCATGGAGGTGTGGCAGAGTGCATATGGAATCTTCCTTGGACAAGGGAAGTATGCAATAGAGATCCTGAAGAGGTTCGGGATGATGGACTGCAAGGCTATGGCCACACCTATGGCATCGAACCTGAAGCTTCTGTGTGATGCTTCATCTGAGCCGGTTGATATCACTATGTATCGTCAGATGATTGGGTCCTTGATGTACCTGACGAACACGAGACCAGATATTTTCTTTGCAGTGAACACATTGAGCCAGTTCCTGACGGATCCGAGGAGTGTTCACCTGGTTGTTGTAAAGCATATTCTGAGGGGTACAGTTGATAATGGGCTCAAGTATGATGCGAATCAAAAGTTTAACCTGCAGGGTTATGTTGATTCAAATTGGGCAGGCAGTGCTGCAGATAGGGATCATGTGTGATCTCTTGGTTTAGCAGGAAGTAGTCCTGCGTAACACTGAGTACAGCCGAATTAGAGTATGTTGCGATAGATGAGCAGGTTGCAGATGTATTGACCAAGCCATTGGCCAGAGTGTAGTTTGAGTACTTCAGAGAGAGGCTTAGTGCACTTCAGATCGAGGTTCCTTCCAAAGGGAAGTGATGAGTCCGGAAGATGCAGATGCACATGAGCTTTTCTGACATGGTTGATGTGGTCTCCCTTGGTCATGATGTAATTGCTAAGCCATTTTTCACATGGTGGTAGATGTGTTCTCCCATGGTGAAAAAGTAAGGGCTGGAGCCTTCCCCGAATGGTGGTAGATGTGTTCTCCCATGTCGGTGGTGTAAGTGATGGATGATGTGCATCTGGGCTGTGCTTCGTGGACGATGAGATGATATGAAGAGGATGATTCTATGATGATCAGGAGGATCATGGATGATGAGCATCAGGACGATGCTCCAGTTACTACTCTGTATATGTATATGCATCATGTTGGATGCTTGTTATGATCAGTTGGATCATTTATGTATGTATGCATCATGTTGGATGCTGGATATGATCAATTGGATCATTTGTATGTATTTTGTATATGCATCATGTTGGATGCTTGGACCATTTATATGTATATGCATCAGGTGGATACTGAGATCATGTATGTTGATATGTATCGGGTGGATACATTGTGTGGATCATGTATCTGTGTATGTATCAGGTGGATACATTGTATGATCCGGTAGATCATGTATGATGATATGTATAAGTAGATACTTGGTATGCATCAGGTGGATGCAGTGTATGATCAGGATGATCATAGATGATGAGCTTCAGGATGTTTCTCCAGATGACATGCAGCAGGATGTTGCAGTGATGATGATCAGGATGATCATGTGTACATCAGGATGATGTATGATGAGTATCAGGATGATACTTTGTGGTCGTGGATCAGGTTGTGCAGATGAGCATGTCTGGGAGATCCTATATGTCGGAGTTGTGTACCCGTAACAGCCTGGGATGCTCTTTCGAGACATTGCTTTGGGAGGACATGTAATTTGTGCCCTGGGAGATTTCAGGTCCGAGTTGTGTACTCGTAACATCCTGAGATGCTCTTGCGAGGTTTTGTCCTATGGCATGTAATTTGCTCCTGGGAGATCTGGACATGATGAAAAAGGCCTCAGATGCTTCAGCCAGGTTTTGCCATGACCACATGTAATTTGCTCCTAAGAGATCTGGACAGGATAAAAAAGGCCTCAGATGCTTCAGCCAGGTTTTGTGGTGGACCACATGTAATGTGCTCCTGGGAGATCCGACAGGTAAAGCTGTGTGCTCGTAATAGCCTGGGATGCTTCAGCCAGGTTTTGTGGTGAGATCACATGTAATGTGCTCCTGGGAAATCTGACAGGTAGAGCTGTGTGCTCGTAACATCCTGGGTTGCTTCAGCCAGGTTTTGTGATGGGTCACATGTAATGTGCTCTTGGGAGATCATGTATGTTGATATGTATCGGGTGGATACATTGTGTGGATCATGTATCTATGTATGTATCAGGTGGATACATTGTATGATCAGGTAGATCATGTATGATGATATGTATAAGGTAGATACTTGGTATGCATCAGGTGGATGCAGTGTATGATCAGGATGATCATAGATGACGAGCTTCAGGATGTTTCTCCAGATGACATGCAGCAGGATGTTGCAGTGATGATGATCAGGATGATCATGTGTACATCAGGATGATGTATGATGAGTATCAGGATGATACTTTGTGGTCGTGGATCAGGTTGTGCAGATGAGTATGTCTGGGAGATCCTATATGTCGGAGTTGTGTACCCGTAACAGCCTGGGATGCTCTTTCGAGACATTGCTCTAGGAGGACATGTAATTTGTGCCCTGGGAGATTTCAGGTCGGAGTTGTGTACTCGTAACATCCTGAGATGCTCTTGCGAGGTTTTGTCCTATGGCATGTAATTTGCTCCTGGGAGATCTGGACATGATGAAAAAGGCCTCAGATGCTTCAGCCAGGTTTTGCCATGACCACATGTAATTTGCTCCTAAGAGATCTGGACAGGATGAAAAAGGCCTCAGATGCTTCAGCCAGGTTTTGTGGTGGACCACATGTAATGTGCTCCTGGGAGATCCAACAGGTAAAGCTGTGTGCTCATAATAGCCTGGGATGCTTCAGCCAGGTTTTGTGGTGAGATCACATGTAATGTGCTCCTGGGAAATCCGACAGGTAGAGCTGTGTGCTCGTAACAGCCTGGGTTGCTTCAGCTAGGTTTTGTGATGGGTCACATGTAATGTGCTCTTGGGAGATCCGACAGGTAGAGTTGTGTGCTCGTAATAGCTTGGGATGCTGCAACCAGGTTTTGTGACGCACGTAATAAGTCCTGAGGATTCCACAGTATGGCCAGTGATGATGAAGACCTGTAGGTGGTGGGCTTACATCCAGTATGAAAAAGGACTGGCTCTGTAGAACTTCCTATGACGAGTAGATTAAGAGATTGATTGAGTTAGCAACAACAGTGATGATGATGATGACTCGATGACGATTATCCAGTGATGATGATCCAGAGAAGATGACTTGTGCTAGAAGACCTGTGTCAAGAAATACCTTCCTAGTTAAGAGGGAGTATTGATGTATATGTAACTTCAGAATGTATTTCACATATATGTATATTGTATTCCTATAGAGATGTTATTATTCCTCTATACGGAAGTGTCGTCATTTATATTGTAAGTGTCGTAACTTATACTTGATGGGTTATTAGACCACCTTGTTGGGGTCGGCCTTGTATAAGTCATGTGGGTCAAAGGGTTATTAGACCACCCTATTGGGGGTCGGCCATGTGGGTCAAAGGGTTATTAGACCACCCTAGTGGGGTTGACCCAGTCAGCATTATGTTAAGTGGTTAAGTTGAGGCCGACCCAGTTGAGTAAAGGTCAAGTCAAGTTAGTGTATAAATAGAGAGTGTGTCTCTCTCATTTTACACATTCTATTCTCTCACTCACACTTTGGAGAGTGGCGCACTTGTGGAGGAGGAGGCTCTGCTGCTATGAGAAGACTATCTTTTGTATTCTGGTTGTATCATTGCTCTATCTATCTCTGAGGAAGTTATTGGGGTTTTTCACCTTTATGGTTTTCCCCAACTAAAATATGTGTCTCTTGTGTGCTTGCATTATGGTGTCCATGATTGATATGCTGTAGATTTGTTGTACATGTTGTTCTCTCAGTTAAGATCCTAAATCAGATTGAAGTAAATTCTAAAAATTTAACATTTATTGCCACGGCAGCATCTCGACGTTGCTCGTCAAGTTGCTCAAGGTGGACTAAACGCTGCTCTACTTCTGAAGTATCAGGCAAGATTTCTACGGCTAGCTTCAAAGAAGGGATTTCGCATTCAATCAGTAAGATGGACTCCACACCATGAACTAACTGAAAAGGTGAGAAACAGGTGGAAGTCTTTACTGCGGTTCGATAAGCCCACAAAGCAGGATACAACATGATATGCCAATTACTTTTGCTTTGTTGGATGGTCCTTTGGAGAATGGACTTAAGGTATTTATTAACTGCCTCGACCTAGCCATTCGCTTGGGGATAATATGAAGATGAGTGATCTTGTCTGAACCCAAGCTGAAGCGATAATTCCGCCATCATCCTGTTTTGAAAGTGACTGCCATGGTCAGTGACAATCTCTTTCGGGATACCAAATCGAGCTATAATTTGATTGAATACGAAGTGGGCTACTGTTGCACCATCGACTTTAACGGTCGGCATGGCCTCAACCCATTTGGTAAAGTAATCAACAACCACTATGATATGACGATGCCCCCCAGTCGAAGCTGGGTTGCAATCCATGAAATCAACCCCCCATTTGGTGAAGGGATCGACGGTGACGACCGGATGGAGAGGAGTAGGATGCAAGCGCATATTCCAAGAAAACACTTGACAAGGGTGACATCTCTTCACAACGTTAACACAATCTTTAAAGATCGTAAGCCAAAAATAGCCCGCTCGCAAGATACGTTGGGCTGTTGCAAGTACGAATAAGTGACCACCACATGCTCCACTATGGCAGCCATTAAGCATTAGCTCCGCTTCCTCATGAGTTAAACAACGACGTAAGAGAGAGTCTTTTCCTCGGCAATACAAAGTCTCACCGACGATGACATAATATTTGGCATGGTGTCTCACACGCCATCGCTCATCTCATGAATAATGCTAAGGAAACTTCAGAGTCTGGAGATATATAATGATGTCTCCATACCAAGGATCTGTCGATGAGATAAGGAATAAATTCTCATCAACAAATGAGTCTTCATGGACCACTTCCTCATCAAGTCTCGAAAAATCTGACATTAGCTCCACGAAAACCAAGGACTTCACCGACTTCGCCGAAGCAAAATCAAGATCAAATTCCTGGAGGATGACAATCCATTTATTATATTCCCCCCCAATTAGACGTCATGAGAGCACGAACTAAAATGGATTGACATGTGCTATAACTGTGGTTTTCCTAAGAAGAATATACTGTCATAATATTTGGACTACATGAACAGTCGCAAGGGCCATTTTATCAACATGAGAATACCTTAGTTCAACTTCTACTAAGTTTCGACTAAGATAATAGACAACATGCTCTTGAAGCACATCGTCCACCTAAACCAATACCATACCAACCGTCTCTTGAGACGCGACCACATATAGCAAAAAATCTCTTGCATAGTCAGGTGGACTAAGAAGAGGGGCCGATACCAAGGCTTTCTTGAGAGCATCGAAAGACTTCTAGGCTCGCTCATCCTAGATAAAAGGTGTGTCTTTCTTCAATAATCGCACGAAACCCTTAGTAATATTTCCATAGTTTACACTAAAATGACATAAGAAAGTAGCCCTCCTTTGGAAGCTCTGAAGTTGAACCAAATTGCGCAGGGGAGGAAACCGAAGTATTGCCTCAACCTTTAATGGATTGACTCTAATACCTTCCTTCGAGACTATGAACCCTAGAAGGCGACCAATTTTCATGCAAAAGATGCACTTGTTTGGATTCAAACGAATATTATAATGACGACATCTCTCGAAAAAAAGACAGAGGTGACTTGGGTGATCCATTCTACTACGAGAGTGAGTAGTAAGATCATCCAAGAAAACTTCCATTATATTCTTAATATCGGGAAATGCATATGTCATGGTCTGCTGAAATGTAGCTCCAGCATTTTTAAGGCCGAAGGGAATTTTTTGGTATTCGAAGGTTCCCCAAGGACATATAAATGTGGTTTTATGTTGATCCTCGGGTTTAATTTGGATCTGATTATAGCATGAAAAACCATCCATAAACAGAAAAACTTCACTTCCCGGACACTCATCCAAGATTTGGTCTATGAATGGGTTGGGGAAGTTATCTTTAGGACATGCTCTATTCAGGTCACGAAAATCAGTGCACACACGGATGGTCCCCTCCTTCTTATCCCCAGGAACGGGGTTGGATACCCATTTGGTAAGAGGAACCAGATAGATGAAACCAACCTTGAGCAGTTTCTCTACCTCTGCCTTAATGGGGGTTGCCTTCCTAGGATTAACAACACAAAGGCGTTGTCGAACAGGATTAGCATTGGAGTAAGTCTTAATTTTGTGTTTGACAATACTAGGGTCAATACTTGGCATCTTCTCATATGACCAAGCAAACACATCCTCAAACTCTTTAAATAGATTGATGTAAATACAGATTTCCTCCGGGGAGCAATCTGTATCGATATATACATTTTTTTATTTTTCGGGAGTGCGAAAAATGTTGATCGCGATGGTAGGATAAATATTAGCCATGTTCCCCTCCGCATAAATGTCGTGCGACTCCAAAGGAGCCACAGGGTGACCAACCTTCTCGGCTAGAGTCGATCGGAACTCATCTTGATCAATAAGATCAAGGGTTGGAAGGAAATAAGATCTATGATGTAGGTCCTCCCAATGCTTTTCATTGCCATTCATGGCCTCGATAATGGCTTCATCTGATGGTAAAATATCATCAAGGCAATCATGTGAACAAGACGAGTCGAGTACCCCCGCGAGCAGTGTAACGGGATCTTCTTCCTCTGTCCTTGAAGAAGAGAGATCAAGATCTGCAGTGACTTGTTGAATCTCACGATAAGCAAGTTCAGATGCAGACAAGGGCATAGCCATTCTGATGTGCGAAGTATCTCTTGATGTGGGACTCGTGGAAGGTAAGGTCCATGAATCACCAAAAAATGATGTCCGAAATGGTACAGGAGTTAACAACGAAGGGTTATCATCGGAGATGGATCCTATAAAGGCAATTCGTGCGGAAAAATCGAAATATCCCATCAAGGAAGAATATAAGCCTACACCAATATTCCCAGTTGCTGGTTGAGAATTTTTAATTTGAGGGACCACCGATCCCCTGGATGCTATGAAATTAAATGATAGTTGATCGATCGTCAAAATATTTCCTTCATGGGGAAATCAAATAACTCTAAAAACAGAGGATACGATCGGTTTCATAGCGTAAATCCAATTTTGACCCAGTAAAAGGTTGTAATTGAAAGGCACATCAACCACCTCAACTTCTATAGGCACGGATTTACCACCCAAATGGACTTCAAGGGAGGGGAGAATACCATGCGGCTGGAAAGACCTACCATCAAATGATGTAAGCAAGGTTGTAGACTTCGACAACAAGGGTGAGCCAAGAGCCTTCCAACAAGATAGAGACATTAATGAAGTAGACGCACCTTCGTCAACGACGGTATGCTTAACAATCATCTCTAGGCAGCTAACATGAACTTGGAAAGCTACATGATAGGGTAATCGAGGCTGAACATCAGTAGTGTCAAACTTGATGACATTCGGGCTATCAGAATCGAGTGCTCCTAAAGCAGATAAAAGAGCGTTCCTTTGAGAAGGACAAGCCTGAAGTACTTCGAGTGCCGACATAACACATGGGGTTTGGCCCAAATCTTCCCCAGTGGAGTCGTTGTTATGGAGAAAAACTTCCTATGGCTTGGAGTAGACCACAACAGACATATGACTTCCAGAAATCAACTCATTTCCCAATGTATGCTATATAAATGTAAATGCTAAGAAGTGGAATAAAAGACCTACCTTCAACCGGACGTTTGATGAAGATCCTTGTTGAGCTTCAATCATCACACTTGTACCTGCAACTTAGTCTCAACAATAAACGCAAAAAAGTGCATATGATATATAAAAGATGTTAGCATATACAATAGCATAATCCATGATATATATAAGCAAATGTACCCAATGATAATAAACAATCATTCACAATATCAAGTGGACGAGAAAATGAGTTTTTGTATTAATATTAACAAGAAGTACACGATACAATCTCATGTAGGCAACTCATCTGAACCAAGAACTAGGTCCCTCCACCACTTCAATCCCCCATGCAATGGAAAACTCACGAGCAAAACAATGAATCCTTCACAAGATATGAAAGAATTTGGGAGGTGAACATAAAAGGTTCACAGCAACTAGGATCAATGGATGTAGACTCAAGCTATGGAAAAATTCCAATAGAGTTTTGATGCTCTTCTCTTTCTCCTCCTCCTTCCATTCATAATGGCTCAATATATAACCCTCCAAAGACAAGTGAAAGGTCAGATCGAGTCGTTTCGAGATACATGGAGGGCCAAAGGTCACAATGGCCGCTTTTTGGAGTGAAAAAAGGAGTTGTTACTCTCATTTACCAATTAACTCGATGTACGCAGGCTATAATGGTGCAGCCTGCGTATGCGCGAGTTGCATTGAAGCAGCTCGCGTATAGGAGTAAAACTAGGGACAAGGGTTACAGGAGGAGAAAAAATGTGGTTTTGAGTCTATAAATGGATAATGGAGGCCAATGACTGTTCATGCTCACAAGGTGGAAAAATATGGTGTAACAGTGCATGCTCTTAAGGCCCCCTTGATAGCCCTTTGTCTTCCATGTAATACCCCAATGTTTTGTACCCTCTAACATATGTAATTATTATTTTGTTTCGTTATTGTGGCACAAGGTGCCGTGACAATGGTTTGAGACATTATTATTAATAATAAATTAACTGGCTCAACATGGATAACAAACAAGAATGGGGGGACATGGTTTCCACATGTGAGGGAGAATGGGGACTATGAGTTGTTGGTCCCCCACACTTTGTACTCTGGATCCTATTCTTGAATTATTTTGGAGCTTGGGGTTATTATTGCACCTTATTCATGGTTAGATGGGACCCACTCGAGAAATGTGCCTCTCTTGGAGATTTGGTGGTCCCTCTTGGTGAATGTACCCTCCTTGATTGAAAGATTCCTTTTTGTAGGCCCCACTTGCACTAGAGCACCCTCTTCCTACTTTCTAGGAGTTGTAAGCTAGTTTTTAGCTTCCATCTCCTTGATGATTGCCTCCACCTCCTTGATTCTTGACTCCACCTCCACAAGTGAACCCCACTCCTCTATTCATCCCTATTTATGTGCTTCCGAGATATTTATGACCTTTTTGGATCCACTCTTTCACCTCATGCGCCCTACTTGTGCTATTTTTACTCCACTCCTTGTTTTTTGGTAACTCCTCCTCATGGTGATAATTAGGGAAAGGGAATATCCTAAACTAAGCCGCCACTACACCAACTCAAATTAAGTCTCCATGATGAAGCCTAACCACACCTAAAACTAATTCAGGTTGGTCTCCTTGGGTTTGAATTTCCCTCCTTTAGCTTTATATACATGTGTTATCTCCTTGTTGTGCTAGTTAGTTAGCTAGTTGGTTGGGTGGAGTTTGTTGTGACTTTTGTGTTATGTGTTGGAGAGTGATGTTACAAGGGAGTTTTTGGTTGTTTACCTTTGTTTCCTTGTGGACCATTACTTGTCCCTAGTCTAGCACATAAATCCATTGGGTGAGGGTGGCGATATCTGAAAGATCGTGATGAGCATGGGTAGTCACAACTCACTGGATAGTGAATACATAAGGAAAGTAGATGGTGAGGGAATGAGTGTGGCTACTCTAGTTGAGAGTACCTCTACTTGTGGAACCATGTCCTCGGCTCGGGGGTGATTTTCATGCTAAGAGATGGATGAGCAAGGAATGTCTATGGCTAGGAGGAACATGGTCCTATTGAAGCCAGTTGCACATCTTGAGATAAGTATTTGGTTATATGGTTATTCATTGTATTTTATTATGCATATGTGTCGTGGAGGCTAACTTGATTTATGCTTATGTTTATGAATGTTATGTTAGCAGTTGAATGCAGGATGGACAATCCTCATGCTTATCTATGTTATATGGATGATTATGTTAATAGTTGAATGCAGGATGGGTGGCCTTTGTGCGTTGTGAACCTTCTCTATCTTCTCTATCTTCTCTAACTTCTCTATTCTCTCATGGATAGATGGTTGTAGATGGAAACCACCATTTCTGATTTCTCTCATGGTTAGATGGATGTAGAGGGCAACCATTATTTTTTATTTGTAATGTGTTTAGAAGGTTGTAAATGGCAGCCATCATTTCTTATTTGTAATGTGTTTAGATGGTTGTAAATGGAGGCCATAAGATCTAATTTGTAATGTGTTTAGATGGCAGTGAGTGATGGTTGTAGGGGACACCGGAAAACCATGGGATCTGATTTAACACCAGTAGAAAAAGTGAGATAAGTGACTAAAAAAACTACTAAAAATCACATATAAATGACTAAATTTAGTCACGCAACTAATAGTTATTTATTGCCAGTCACTTATAACGCGACTAAATATGTGACTAAATTTTTTTAGACATTTATTTGTTGTTTTGATTGATCAATTTGGTCATTTTTGTAGTCATTGATTTTCGTTTTTTGGTCATTTATTTAGTCATTGATGGTTGTTATTTAGTCATTGATTGTTGTTAATTGGTCATATATTTAGTCATGATAGTCATTTATTGCCAGGGATAATTTTAAGGACCCATACTTATTTAAAAGTGTGTAAACCTTGGCGAATCTTACCAATTCTTAAAATGTCAACTATAAAATATTTGGCAATATTTTTCTAAAATTATTTCAATTTCTAAGGATTTTATATAGTTTATATAATAATTTGGCGATTTTTAGAGTGAAAAAAGTTTACCCCATCAAAATTGGGCGAAACGTGGCTTCAAAAAATGTAAATTGGCTAGTATGTTTTTGGAATTAAACATGAAAAAATAGCCCATGGGCTAAATTTCACCCCTAAAATTATCCTTGTTTATTGCCATGAACAAGTAGTTTTTTTAGTCATTTTGATCTTGAATTTATGTCAACTGGTCATATATTTAGTCATTGATTACTGTTAATTGGTCATTTAGTTAGTCATTGATTGTTGTTAATCGGTCATTTAGTTAGTCATTGATTGATGTTAATTAGTCATATATATGGTCATAATAGTCATTAATTGTTGTTAATTGGTCATTTATTTAGTCATGACGGTCAATGATTGTTGTTAGTTGGTCATTTATTTAGTCATCATAGTCGTTTATTGCCATCAATGATCATATATTTAGTCATTTGTTTAATCATTGATTGTTTTATTTGGTCATTTATTTAACCATAATAGTCATTTATTGGCATCAATTGGTCATATATTTAGTCATTTGTATTATCATTTGCCATCAATTAGTCATATATTTAGTCATTTTTGTTCAGTGATTTCCGTCAATTGATGGTTTATTGATATATTGTTTATTGCAATCATTATATTCATTACTATAATTTCATTAGTAAATGTTCATTTATATGATATGAATAATAAAATTGTGTAATGCATAAATAAACATGATATTAAACTTGAATGAAAACATTCAATTAAATAAAAGCATCACATATAGGAACAAGCTACAACATAAGGTAAAAAAGTCATTCAACATCATGATACTACTTCAAAAAATCAAACGAAACCATATAACACAATTTCGATAAAGTATTGCAAGATGATCACATATATTTACATAATAAAAAATGTCAAAGTAGTACAACACTGTTACTGAGAGTTTCCAACTGTCGTGCAAATAGTACACCATAATAAGAGATCCATGAACATACATTTAAATTAACTAGTGCATAAAGCAAACATGAGTGAACTAGTGGGCCAAGCTGTCTAATAGCTATGCCATCTTCTGCAAATATTTTAGTGGCTACCGTATGAAACTTCCTTCCTTCTCTTTCAGAAGGACACATCCATCTATTTTATCTTCATAAGGAAGGGGTACATTACTTTTGACCTTTAAAATATTCACATTTTCATCTCCTGATCCACTCAAATTGACTCCATGTATAATAGATAGTGAATGAATCCGTCCAATTCCCACATCAACACTGTCATATGGATCCAAAACTTTTACTTTATCGCCTTCTTGGAGTTTATGATCATTTGAATTTATTCAAAAAAACAAAAAAATACACACACACACACAAAAACAACTCTAATATTTATCATAAAATAATTATATTGAGATATGAAAAATGGTACAACAACAATTATAATTTAATATTTAACATATTATTGCACTCACCTCAAGTACTTTGACAGCACTACGAATGTCCATGTCCTCATGCACATCCTCATCATCATCGTCATTATCAAAATGGTCGTTTCCTTTTTCGTGTTCCTTTCTGTGGTTTCATCATAAAAAAATTATACAACATTAATTAAAAGTATGGTAAATGCTATATTAAACATTCAATAGTCAAGTAAAGAATGCAAGCAATAAATTTGTATCCAAAAAAACAACAATTATATTATGATATTTAACATTCACCATTTTAATATTTGGAATATCATGACATATATCCAAGATTGTTTGTGAAACATCAAGGGATGGTGCCACTACATATTCCATAGCAGTGATTCAATGATCACTACTACTCTCACCGTCATCCAATGTACCTTCTTGGGAAGCATCATTAATTTTGATATTTGTGGAACGTTTAAGTGGTAACAATTTTCTTTTTTTATGCATCTTGTTTCATCATGCAAAAAAAAATTAATACCAATATTGTTGAACAACCTTTAAAAGCACAACAATTAACAAAATAAATGTATTAAGAGAATATAAAAAGATGCAAAAACAAGCATTAAGAGCTCCGTTCACGAGGCCTTTTGCTTCTTCCGCTACTCTAATATAGTTTCTCTGCATGTGATTTAATCATCATGCAAAAACAATATCCATATTCGATTCAGAGTCCAAGAACAATTGAATAAATCAATTCAAATTTTGTTATAAATACAATTTTTGCAACAAGTACAAAAGTAACACCCATTAATTCCAATCCCATTCATTGACTCATCCTAATTACTGTTCACTACACTGTCATCCAAATGTATTAAGAGCATATAGAAAGATGCAAAAACAACTTACTGAAGCATTATGATCTTTGTTCATGAGGCCTTCTCCTTTTTTTGCTGCTCTAATATAGTTACTCTGCATGTGATTTAGTCATTATGCAAAAAAAATATTCATCTTTGTTCAAAGTCCATAAACAATGGAATAAATCAATTCAAATTTTGTTATATATATGATACTATTGCAAGTACAAATGTAACGACCATTAATTCCAATCCTTTTCATTGACATGGCCTAATTATTGTTCACTGCATGGTCATCCATTGATGTCAAGGTGAAAAAATCATTGCCTTATATCCTCAAAAAAATTACTGGACAAAAGTGGAGACCTGGTGGCAAATAAAGATGGTGGGTAGGTCATGCAGCTAGATAAAAATCCAACCAACATGGAGGAATATCCAAGTGCAAACTACCTTACTCTTCTCCCCATATTCATTCCAAGTCCCCTAAAATAGAGTAAACATCCCAGAAGAAATTGAGATATTTCATGAATCAGAATCCAAAAGAACATTTTTGGTATTTATCGTGGAACTCCGTGACTCAATTAAAGACCACAAGCTCTAGGATCAATGCATTGAATCTCCAGATGTGAAAATCATTGTGGGGGTTTTAGAAACAATGAATGGATGGGTATATGAGATTTCCCCATGTGACAACAGCCTGTAAGATATGGAAACCCATCTTTCAGACAGTGGTAGGATAGGATCCAAGAGGGTCAAGAATTGATGCATAGAATATTGCCCCAAGAGCTCTATGGTGCTATTATTGATATTTTCCCCAACTTTGTTGATAGCTTTGGCAGTGCTATGAGAATTGATTATGGAATGGGACATGACACCAATTTTGCAACATGGTTATTTTTCCTGACCAGACTAGGCCTAATTAGGAAGGATGATTACCAGGCAATGGTATCGAGGGTGTTTGTCATGTACTTGGATTTGATGAGAAGGTTGCAAACTATATATTGGCTTGAGCCTGCAGGGTCACATGGAGTATGGGGTCTGGATGATTACCACTTTTTTCCCTTTATATTTGGGTCTGCTAAGCTTGTTTATCATAGATACATGAAACCCAAGTCAATACACAATGAGGATATACTCAATAATTTTTCACTTGAATATTGTTGTAGTCGAGGGGGTCGCATGGTTACCAGTGATACATAATATAATATAAGCAAGCACAATGATACAAGTACAATAAAAAAGTGATGGAATATGAAGCAACAAGCCTTTCTATTACTCAACAAGATATGCATAAATATTACATATATATATACAGACTGACTTCTCCGTGAGTCAGATCACCAACCTATTTATATGATTGACAAAGAGTTACATAACTACCTGTCGGTTCAACTAACCGACCCGACATGTATTGGTCGACTCAATCCGTTGACATATATTACAAGTAGTCAAGTGGAGGGCCTAGTCGGAAGGTCGAATTAGGCTCCTCCAACATATCCCCCACCACAAAATATTTCTTTGTTCCGAAGAAATGAGGAGATGAGTTTTTAACTATAAGTAAGAAACTTGCTGCTACTACTGTGGGAGAATGGAACTAGAAGATGCTTGTTGTTGGACACATAATTCGACAATGGATTCTGTAGATACTAATAATTAGTGTTGAAAGTCCTCCTTGGTGTGTAAGGAATTCTAGATTTCGATAGTGAGAGTGGTGAGGCTCGACAGGCTCTCCATCTTGTCTTGCGTAGGTTTGTCTTGAATATGTTCGGATATCCACATCATCTTTTTCAGGATCTTGCATGCAATTAGGGTTTGCATGCACTTTGTATGCATCCCAGTCACCAGGTTGATGCCTCTAGCACCCGGGAGCTTCTTACATCAGTTCATTAGCCCTCCTAGTCAGGAAGGCACCCACTTCTCACCTACTTCCAGAGAAGGGTGCACTTCTTCACCAGCCACTACAGTTCCACTTCAGTTACACTCAGTTAGCTTCGATTCTCCCTGATTTGAGGCTAGTTTCACTCCCGACTGACTGTTTCACTTCGTTGGACCTCCAGATTTACTAGATGACTTGTTCTGACTTCAGTTAGCCTCCCATGCGCCCTCCACTGAGCCCACTTCCCTATATCAGTGCTACACACTTTAGTTACACATGTTACACTCAATTAGACTCAGATTGACACCTGGATGACTGGTTCTTGTGCATTGATGACCATCACTGATTGATGATGAGGACTCCTAGTTGGAGTCAAGCTACTCCATTCAGTGATTCGAATGACCTCCTTAGTCAAGTCGAATTGCTCAGTTATAGTTACTGTATTGTATTGTAATTATTCACCCTCATTGGGATATTGAGCACGGATGCATGCTTTGCACAGTTTTACACCATTTTTCTGAGTTTCATCTATTGTGATTGATTTACTTATTCATTAGATCTGCTGTGACTAATTTTACATGGTATCAGAGCCATTGCAGGGACGAGATCTCTTTTCTACAGGTGTTTCTACAAGAAGATTTGAGTGAATTTACTCAAAGATTACAAAAAAATTTGGCATGAAAGATCTCAAGGGCATTCGCTCATGTGCATGCAAAGCTTGAAAATACTTCCAATACCACTCCAGAAGCTTGAGTTTCCACATAAATCCTGGAACTGATACATTGGACCCATTCAACATTGCTTGATCTCCAATCCCAGGTGTGATGCAACTCTAAAACGGTGGATTGTTTGACCTCATTGTTCTTGGTTTTATTGTGATTTGCAGGTTATTGTCTCCATCAATTGCATTCGCTACCTTGCCCTTGCAAGCTTTTCTACATCAGTGTGCACTCGCTCCTAGCAATGGAATACTCTTCTTCAAATCCTATCCTCACCCCATTCAATTATTTTGATTGGAAAGACGATATGGAGATCATATTACATTCAAAAGGTTACTACCAAGTCACTCTTGGTCTTGAATTGGAGCCAAACACCTTGTCAGATAGAACCAAACACTACAACAAGCTTGATGAAGCTTATGGTCTTCTTTGTCTCTCCATCTCCAAATATATTCACTTCCATCTCAGCAGATTGAAGACTCCAAAATCTATATGGGAGCAACTTGAAACACTATTTGGCAAGATGGACGAGCTTAGGGATTTTCAATTAGAGAATGAATTGATTGCCCTTAGGCCTGAGAATTTCGAGACCATTAATGAATTCTTCACAAAATTCAAGAACTTGAACATGCAGTTGAAGAACAGTGGAGTTATCAAAGAGGATAAGCAATTGATCCTCTCCATTCTCAGCAAGCTTGGTAAAGATTATTTGGTATTTGTCTCTACTTTCAATTCCAATTGGCTAACTACCCCGAATTGGAAGATGCCTACCTTGAATGCCTTCATTGAGTCTGTCACCAAAGAGCATGATAAGTTGATTCAAATGGGGTCCATAAGCTCCAAAGATTCAGCCCTATATGTTCAAGGACTCAAGATCTCGAATGGTAAATGAAAGCAAAAGAAGGAGAAGCCCAAATTCGAACCACACAAGCAAAGAGAGAAAGGCAAACAGACGGATGCACCATCCAGTTCAAAGTTCAAGCAAAAGGGAAAAGAAGGTAACCAAAAATCTAAATGTACTTATTGAAACCGTGGCTTTCATCCCGAAAGTTCATGTATGAAGAAGACTATAGATCAAATGGCCCTCCTTTTGGAAAAGAACAACATAACTCTTCCTGACGGTGCAAGGAAGAAGGATAGGAATGATGATCGTGAAAGAGGACAAGCACTCATGGCAACTGTTTCGAAGCCCACTACTCTATTGATAGATTCGGGTGCATCGAATCATATGGCTACAAATATTGATTATTTTTCTTCATTCGATCCAAACATCTCCATCCCCATCCATTTGGGAGATGACTCAAAAATTTCTTCAAAGGGCAAAGGTACGATTCATGTAGATCATGGAAGCTTTCAGAATGTTCTCTATGTGCCTTCCCTGGCTTCAAATATTCTTTTTGTGTATCAAATGACACACACTGGTGAACCGAAGCAAGTTACATTCAGCCCTAATATAGTTGAAATTTTTGATATCAAAAGTGGAAGACTTCTTGCAGTCGGAAAGGCGAACCACACTGCAAAATGCTATGAGTTTTCACACCTTATTCCGCTTGCAAAGCCCACTGCTCTTCACACACATGGTAATGAGGTTAGTAGGATTCGGCATGAAATATTTGGACATCTTAATTATAAGTATTTGCTGCTGTTATCAAACAATTCCATGGTAGATTCTCTTCCACAACTCCGTTCCTCGAAGGGAATATGCACTGGTTGCATTATTGGGAAGCACCCCGAGCACAGATTCGACCGCGGCAAAGCTAGCAGAGCTTCTACAGTTTTGGGGATGATACATTCTGATATCAGTGGTCTGCTACCCCATACGTCATTAAATGGTCCAAGGTATGTTTTGACATTTATTGATGATTTTTCCCGCTTTACATGGGTATTTTTTTCTCAAAAAAATGTTAGAAGTGCTTGGAAAATTCAAGGATTTTAAGGCTCCTGTTGAGACCTCCACTGAGAGCAAGATCAAAGATCTTAAATATGATAATGGTGGAGAATATATCAAGGCCGAGTTGCTGCAACTTTGTGCCCAAAGCGGAATTCAGATCCAACATACAGTTCCCTACACACCCCAGCAGAACGGTGTAGCGGAAAGGAAAAATCGGTCACTAAAAGAGATGGCTACATGCATGATTGAATCAAAAGGTTTGGCTGCAAATATTTGGGCTGAAGAAATCAATGTTGATGCATACATACAGAACCATGTTCCACATTCATCCGTGAAAGGTATGACTCCTTTCGAAGGATTCTTTGGTCACAAACCGGATGTGTCAAATTTGAGAGTTTTTGGCTCTACTGCATGGGCTAGAATTCCTTCCAAGAAGAGACGAGCTTTGGATCCACAAAGTATTGAGTGCATACTGATAGGATATGGGGAAGAATCAAAAGCATATAAACTCATGGATATCAGATCTAAAAAGATATTCATAGAGCGCAGTGTGCAATTTGAAGAACCACTTCAAGAATTGCAACTAGTCGAGGAAGAAATTGCCGTTTCACTGCCTTCACCAGAAGAAGATCCGTGCAGCGATAATGAAGGTATGAGTTATAATATTTCTGATATTTTAGCAGCACATGATGATCATGAAATATCAGGTTCGGAATCCGACCATTATGATCCTCCTTAGTTACCAAAGTGGGCCGAAAACACTCTTCAATCTGCTGGTTTGAACCTCGGAAATCCCGTTGATCCGAGACGAACAAGAGCAAACTTTCAAAGAGTAGGTATGGCTCTTTCTATTTCTGATCCATTAATTCCTGAGATTTGTTATTTGATGACTGGTTTAGATCCCACATCATACTATTATGCCCACCAAGATCCAAGATGGCAAAGTGCCATGGATGAAGAGTACAGTTCTCTTCAAAAGAACAATACATGGGAGCTAGTTTCTCTTCCACCTAGAAGAAAATTAGTGAAGTGTAAATGGGTCTATTGCACGAAAGTTGCTGCTGATGGCTCTATCATCAAATACAAAGCAAGGTTGGTGGAAAAAGGTTTCTCCCAAGTCCAAGGAGTGGACTACACTGAGACCTTTGCATCGGTTGCAAAGATGGATTCCATCCGCCTTGTTTTGGCTATTTCCACATCCAAGCACTGGGAAGTGCACCACATGGATGTGAAGAGTGCATTTCTACATGGAGACCTTGCTGAAGAGGTATATATGCAGCATCCAGAGGGCTACACATCAGATCCATCATTAGTTTGCAGATTGAAGAAATCTTTGTATGGGTTAAAACAGTCCCCAAGAACTTGGTACGCAAAGATGGACTCCTGCCTTCTTTCTCAGAATTTCCAAAGATGCAAATCTGATCCAAATGTGTATCTTTAGCGAGTTAAAGGTAATTTATTGGTTATTGTAATTTATGTTGATGATCTTCTCATTACTGGTAGCACTCTTACTTCAATAACAAGCTAAAAACTGCCTTAAATCTAGCTTTTGATATGAGCGATTTGGGCTTGCTGAGTCGCTTTTTGGGCTTGGAGATAGCTCAAAATTTTGATGGGATCACTATATCTCAGCAAAAATATGCTTCCGACCTGTTATTGAAGTTTAATATGGCTGAATGTAAGGCAGCCCCATTCCCATTCCTCTCAGGAATCAGTCTTGAGGAGGGAGATTCTACACCGCTTGCATATTGCAGTATGTATCGACAGTTGATTGGTTCACTACTTTATTTGACACACTCAAGGCCTGATATTTCATATGCCGTGAGTGTCGTGTCAAGGTATATGAATCAGCCACATGAGCTTCATTGGCAAGCAGCCAAGCAGATCTTGCAGTATGTGCAAGGTTCAAAACATTTTGGCATACATTATGCCGCAGATTCTGATCTTGATTTCATTGGTTTTACTGATTCAGATTGGGAAGGTGTTAGCATTGATCGGAATTCCACTTCCGGCTATGTTTTCATGATTGGTCATGGTGTTATTTGCTGGTCCAGCAAAAAGCAGGCAACCATTGCAATTTCTTCAGCAGAGGCAGAGTATCGAGGGGCAGTTAATGCCTGCATTCAGGCAGTTTGGTTGCAGTGTATTCTTTCCGAGTTTGGTTTTGGTGGCACTACTTCGACTGTCCTATTTTGTGACAATCAAAGTGCTATCAAGATCTCCACAGATCCAGTTCAGCGATAGAGGACCAAACACATTGAGATTCATATGCATTACATTCGACAGTTGGTGCATGATCGCACCATCATTCTGCAATATTGCCCTACTGATGAGAAAATTGCAGACATCTTCACCAAGAGCTTCACTGAGAAGAAGTTCTCTTACCTCCGTTCACTGTTGGGGGTGAGTTCCATCATGGTGGAGACAGATTGATCCATTATTATGCTTTAGCTTGAGGGGGGGCTTTCTTCCCACTGGGTTTTCCCTCTTTCCTCACTTAGTTTCTTTTCAGCATTTTTTGGAATATTGTATTGGGGTGACCTTTGGTCTTAGTTACCAGGTCCCCACATTATTTTTTGCACATCATAGTCTAGCTTGAGGGGGGGTGTTCGGATATCCACATCATCTTTTTCAGGATCTTGCATGCAATTAGGGTTTGCATGCAAATTCTAGGATTTGCATGCATCCCAGTCACCAGGTTGATGCCTCCAGCACCTTAGCCACCTTATTCTAGCACCCGAGAGCTTCTTACATCAGTTCATTAGCCCTCCTAGTCAGGAAAGCGCCCACTTCTCACCTACTGCCAGAGACAGGCGCACTTCTTCACCTACCACTGCAGTTCCACTTCAGTTACACTTAGTTAGCTCCAATTCTCCCTGATTTGAGGCTAGTTTCACTCCCGACTGACTGTTTCACTTCGTTGGACCTCCAGATTTACTAGATGACTTGTTCTGACTTCAATTAGCCTCCCATGCGCCCTCCACTGAGACCACTTCCCTATATGAGTGCTACACACTTCAGTTACACATGTTACACTCAGTTAGACTCAGATTGACACCTGGATGATTGGTTCTTGTGCATTGATGACCACCACTGATTGATGATGAGGACTCCTAGTTGGAGTCAAGCTACTCCATTCAGTGATTCGAATGACCTCCTTAGTCAATTCGAATTTCTTAGTTATAGTTACTGTATTGTATTGTAACTATTCACCCTCATTGGGATATTGAGCACTAATGCATGCTTTGCACAGTTTTACACCATTTTTCTGAGTTTCATCTATTATGATTGATTTACTTGTTCGTTAGATCTGCTGTGACTAATTTTACAGAATATTGATCATGTCGTGTCCAAAAAGTTTCATTTTGTCGTCGGCAGTGGAAAGAAGTCATTGGAGATATGGATGGATCTTCTCGACTTTGGATAGGCTAGCTCGAGCTTGGATGATCCACTGCTCCTCTTATTTCTCCAGCTTTGCTAGCTTTTTTCTCTCCATGAAAAGTTGCTCATCGATGGTTTCAGTGAGTGCTTCGTCGGCAGTTTTTCTTTGTTCTTGAAGTGTGTCGGTCAGCTCTCATGCCTTTTGCATTTATTTGAACACATTGCCGTAATATGTATACCAATTGCGCAAGACTTATGTTACTGTAGTGTATTCTCTGGTATACTGTGCAAGCATGCTGTGGGCTTCTGTGAAGGCTGTGTAATGATTTTTCATTAGAATGGATGTCTTTGTGGCTTGATCTCATCGTTTCTTAGCCAATTGATCTCTCAAGGTCAACATGACACTTTACAGTATTATGTATGCTTTTTTGAGAGGATTTGTTGTGTCGGGACTCAACGGTATTGGTATGATTTGTTGGGATAAGTCCTGACACTTAGTAAAAAATGTTACTTGCTCTGCCTGCAGTCTTCGTAGGTGCTCTCGAGCTTCATTTCTTCTGTGTCTGTGCTCTCTGTTGATCGCATTTGCAAGGAGATCAATTTCTTCTTCCTTTTCTTCTTGAGGGTCATATTTAGCAATAGGTCCAAACTGATCTAAGTGTACAGAGAGTCGAGTTTGTTGTTGCATGTGCTGCTACTGCTTCTGCTTTTCTTTCTCTTGTCTTTTCTTTTCTTTCATTTTCTTTCTCTTTCTTTTCTCTTTTTCCTTGGTTGCGGCCTCCTTTTGTTTTTCTGCTCCCTTCTGCTTGTCGGTGGCTTCTTTTGCTTCTCTTTCCTTGTTTGCTTCTTCTTGCGCTATCCTTTCCATGTTGACATCTTCTTGTGTTGTTGATCTCTCTTCTGTTTGTGGTGCTGCTGGGGTTGTGTTGGTGCTGTCGGTAGGGGTAGGAGATGGTAAAATGGTAGTAACTGGGGCCAATGGTGAAATGGTCGACGATGAGGAGGGAACTCATTCTGTCAGAGGTGGCAGAGGTGGGTCAGGACTACCTGACAGAACTGGAATTCCTTGGGACAAAGGGACTTCATGGGCAATCGTTTCAACTGTTTCATCGATCGGGTCGGGGTTTTCAGGTAGGATTTCTAGAGGGTTGATAGTGGGTAGATCTTAAGTTGGGTTTTCCACAGTTGGTCAATTGACAGGGGTGTAAAGGATGAGGTTTGATGTGCAAAAATGTTACTTGTTGGATCAGTCTCTTTTTTTAGTCTAGTTTGGGTGTATCCAACAACTTAAGCTTCTGAGGTGGTCAACGGAGATGGATGGTCGGTTATGGGGGCGTCAAGAAGAACTGAGTTAGTCGGGAGGACTGGCTCGGTTACGAATGGTTTCTTTGTGATTAGTGTTCTCCAGTTGGGAAAAAGTGAGGTAAGTCGACTGATAAACTCATTTAAGTCATTGGAAGATTGAATCTTGGCTCTTAGGGGGTGAGGAATTCATTGTACTAAGCCTAGGATAGTGGTTGAAGGCTGGGGTGAAGATGTGATGGCGGATGGAGGGGTCGGAAAATTCTTCTTCCATAAAATTGGTCAGTGATAGCGGTGGTGGAATTTGGGTGAGGTCGACATGAGGTTCGACCACATTCTTGAATTTCTTTCATGAGGGTGTCGATGCTTGAAGCTTTTCTTCTTCCATGATATTCTTGAATTGTTCCTCTACAGGGACCTTGTTTTTGGTGGCATCTACTAAGATTTGTGTGGCCCTGTCGAGTAGGTCCGCATTATCTTCTTTTGTTGGCTCTTGTAGGATAAGCTTACACTTCCCTTTTCCTTGTACTTTGGATTTCATGTTCTATAGAGCTTGGGATATTTCATCGGCCATTCGAAAAATATTCTCTTTTGTGAGTGCATACTCTAGAAGTGGAGTATCCAAATGTGTTCATTCATCTAACTGTACTGTTGTCTCTGGCTGTTCTTCGTTCCTGTTCTTGGTGCATTGTCATTGCAATCCCTAAAGGATTGATGTCTCCAATCTGATTAGACTAAAGGGTGAATGTATTTAAATGAAGTCGTACTTCATAGTCTTCTTCTTTTTCCGCATCAGTCAAGGGTTCAATTATTGTCTGGTCTACTCTTTGTGCATGTGGTGTTATTTGGATATTTGTGTTCGACTGTTTGCTGAGTTCTCCAAATACTTGCTCGACTGAAGGGTAAAAGTCGAATTCTTTTGCTACTCCTGCTGCTCCTTCTATGTACCAAACCGACGTGTGATCTAGGGATGACTGGATGTGTGCGGTCGGTGGTAAGCTGCATCGGATGTTTTGCGGCACTCTCTATCTGGCTGTTTGAACTTTTAGATTTTGGAACCAGTTATCCAACCAAATATTGGCTATTGTTTCTCCAAGTTGACATCCTCCATGGGCAAAGGAATGAAAATTTTCCATCAATGGTCCTTTCAGTGTTGTGAAGTCTTTGTCTCCCGTCGGTCGCAGATGTGCCATGGCGATCCAGATTATGAATTAAGGGTACCAAATTTGTGACCCATCTTCTTGGCACTTGTAGCATATATTTCTTACAATTCCTATCAAGTGGTCGGCCCACTTGTATATTTTTCCGGGCAATGCAACGTTTTGGACAACCTCAAGCATATCCAGTTTTAGGTCGGACCCTCGATGAGAGCTTATTAATGCGGTCGACACAATGTGTGATGTTATTATGTGGGTACCATATATTATTTGATTGACTACCAATCCTCTGGAATTCTTGCCCGCAGGAGTACTAGTGAGTTCCTTGACCAAGGCAGGGTTTGGTCGCATTGGAACTATGTCACCTTTGTTTGATAGGCTAGTGATCCGACTGATTTGTTCACTGTTTATTTCGACAGGTGTGTCGAAGTAGAACTTTCTGTTACGGTACTAGCTCATAATGAATTGAGCGATGATGTCTTTTAGTCCGACGAAGTTGTCTACCAGTGGTGCATTCATATAGTTGAAAATTGTGTTGGATCTTAGTTTATGAGCTTCGTCTCTCCATCTATCGTTTGATTCTTTACCCCATTCGAGTATTTCATTCCAAATCCTTCACCATTGTTGTTCAACCACCTTGGCGTTTCAGATGAGTTGCAATCTGGTCTCCAATGGTGTGTTTTATTTTCGTAACTGTCTTACTTTAGTGGCTGCGGATCTGGTCATTGTTAGAGATTTCTTGGGTGCCATCTCTGTTGTAGGGTTCTCAGGTTCAAAAGTTTGCTCTAATGTTTCAGATTGCTCTGTGCTCTGAATTTCAAGCTCTTGGCAGAATAACAGCAAAGAGTCCTCGAGTCCGATATTTATAGCAGGGTTGGTCTGCACAGGAGAGCACATAGTAGGTGGCTTCATTGATTGCAGGTTTGGTGAAGAAGTTAATTTTGAGTGACAACTTAATGGTCCTTTTGCTGGTGCATTTCGACTTCTCTGCTCTACATTTCGGGCTTCATGGAAACTTATGTATAGCTTTTCTTCGTTGGCGGGATGTCGATATTCTTCTTTCGATGTGTTGTTTTGGTCGGGTATAGGTCGTCGAAGTCGGGAGCCTCTTTCGACATTTGTTCGTTGACTTGTTCCTTCTTGTCTATGTCTCTCATATCATCGGTCATGCTTCGGACTTTGTTGTTTGCAGCTTCTTGCATTTCCTTTGTCAGCGTTGTCTCTCCAATCTCTCGTCATAATGTTGTTTTTATAAAACTTGCTTTGGATGATTGCTTATATTGCTTCTTCCACAAGGTAGTTATAACTGTTTTTTTTTCATATTTTTATGCTTTATACCGCTTTAGTCGAGCGTCGTTGACAAGATTCCTGAATACGCTTCCTTGTAATGTCTTTAGTCGAACTGAACCATTAGCAATTATTTCTTCGACAACATACGGACCCATCCATTCCGTGTGCAACTTTTTAGGTTTTCCTTTTATGCGACTATTGTATGGTAATGCCAAATCACCAACTGATAGATTCTTGCATTTTATATTTCTATCATGCCAAGATTTTTGCTGCTGCTTTTAAATTTCCTGGTGGTGTATTTTTATCTGTCAGATTTCTTTGAATTTCGACAATTGGGTTAGTCGGTCTTTTCTGGAAAGTTCGACATCGATGTGTAGTACTTCAGCAATTATAGGTGCTTGTTGTCGAAAGTGCAAAGGGACGACTGCTTCTTTGTCGTATACGAGCTTGAATGGGGTCTGGCTTGTCGCTCTTTTGTACGCTGTTATGTAAGCCCATAGTACTACAGGTATCTTGTCGTCCCAGTCATCCTTGTCAACATTGCACATGTTTTTTAGACCTTTAGTGAGTGTTTTGTTAAAAGCTTCTATTGCGCCATTGGATTGCGGATGATATGATGTGCTTATCCGGTGCTCAATTAGAAATTCTTTCGTGAGGATGGAAATTTTTTTACTGACAAAGTGTGATCCCTGGTCACTGATCAAAGTAAGCGTACAACTGAACCACATGACAATATTCTCATATATAAACTAAGCAAGTACCTCACTCGAACAAGTCTCAACAGGTTCTACTTCTACCCATTTGGTAACATATTCGACTGAGGCGATAATGTATCTTGCTCTTGTTCATCTTCCAAGTATTAGGAATGGTCCAATGAAGTATATTGCCCATATTTTGAATGTTAATCTTGGGTTGACTGGTACGAGGCGAATTTCCGTACTTGGCAGAGGTCAGCCCAGTCACTGACATCTGTCACATTTGCTTACAAATTCTCAACAATCTTTATGCATTATCGGCCACCATAATCCGGATTGCATAATTTTCCTTGTTGTTATATTGGCCTGAAAATGTCCTCCCACTGGTCCATAATGTGCCTCATTGAGTATGCTTTGTCTTTCATGGTCAATAGCACAGCGTTGTAATACATCGTTAGGTCCAAGTTTGTAGAGGAATCCATTAATTATAGTATACGGTGAAGCCTTCATTTCTAAGATCTTCTTTTCTTCTCTTGCATTCCTTCCGATGCTTGTCCGTCTTCTAAGAATTGTGCGATCTCTTCTAGCTCCGATGGGACAGCTTCAATTCTAAATAAATGAGCGTCGGGTAATTCATCCTCAATTCTTTTCGGTTCTTCTCTTGTGTCTATTCTCGACAGATGGTCGAGCCCAACATTTCCTTTTCCTGGTCGAACTATAACTTCGAACTCGAACTCGTGAAATAACAACAACTAACGACGGAGTCTTCCATGGTGTAACGGTCTATTGACCAAGTATGTAAGTGCTTGGTGATCTGTATAAAACACAAAGGGGTTAGCCAATAGATAGTGTCGGTACTTCTGCAGTGCAAATACCCTACCAGACGCTTCCCTTTCTGTCGTTGAATAGTTCCTTTATGCTTTATTCAATTTTATGCTGCTGAATGCGTTGGGGTAGCCATTCCATCATCTCCTGGTTGTGTTAGAATTGCACTGATTGCTATTCCTGAAGCGTCTATATGCACATCGAATTTAATCGACCAATTCGAGAATCTTAATATAGGTGCTTCAACTAGTTTTCTCTTTAAAATGTTGAATGATGGGTTGCACTCGTCGTTCCACTGGTATACTTGATTTTCCTTCAGCAGTTCTTCCAAAGGTACGTCATGTCGATGTAGTGTCGAATAAAATTTCTATAGTATCCCATATGGCCGAACAATATTCTCACATGTTTGGAGTTAACTGGCAGTTTTAAGTTGAGAATTATCTTTATTTTTGCATAGTCGACTTTTATGCCTTCTTTACATACGACGTGTCCCAACAGTATTCCGATTGGAGTTGCAAATATGCATTTTTTATATTCAAAGATATTTGTATCTATCGACATCTTTCCAACATCAGTATGAGCCATTTATAGTGATCCTTCAACATGGAATACATTGTCCAATCATCAAATTATACAATGATGGTTTTATATATGTACTCTTGGAATGCTTTGACAACAATTCTGGAAAATACGACCGATGCATTCTTTAGTCCAAATGGCATAACTTTGTATGTGAATGATATGAATTCACAGATGAGCGTAGTCTTCTTCTAATCTTCTTCGACGATGGGTACTTGGTTGTATCCGGAGAATCTGTCCATGACTGAGTAACATTCATGACCTGCAACTTCATTAATAATTTCATCAGCAAAAGGAGTGGGAAAAGGGTCAGTAAGTATTACTTTATTGAGCTCTCTGAAGTCAACACATATTCGAAGTCGAGTTTGGGTGGACGACCATCGGACTTGCCCATTCTGATTGATCGATAGGGTAGATGATTCCAGCGGAAAGCATGCTTTCGATCTCTTTCTTAACAATTTCCTTGTATTTGTGTGCTAGCTTGTACGGCCTTTTCTTCACTGGCTTTGCATCTGGTTTAATGTCAATTTTCATCTCTCCCATTTCCTATACTAGTCCTTTCAGATCTTTGTAGTCCCATGCAAATACATCTTGAAATTCCTTGAGGAGACTTGTGATTTCTGCCGTCTGTTCTTCGTTCCAGTAGTCACCGAATTTTTCCATTTTTGGTCTATTGCCATTTGATATGTTGATTTATTTTGTCTTAATTTTTCCATCCATCCATTCTGGTGCTCTACTTTCATTGATCGGTCATTCTCCTTCTTTGAGTTGCGTGAATGTCGGTGGAAAGTATTTTTCGGTTAGTCTATCACGATCTTCTTTTTCTGTTGCTTCGACTTTGAAGGTTGTTCTGACCAGCTTGGATGTGCCTGGATGATCTTGTTTCCATTTGAAGATTTTTCCGTCTGTTTCTCCGTTTCCAATTGTAATCTTGTCGAATGCTGGATTCTTGTCGACTTGATGTTATTGAGATATCGGTTTGTCGAGCAAGTTGTTGATTATCTGTTGATATTTTATTGTTCGTCGGTTGTAGAAACTTTTTTACTTTGTTGCTTGCTTCGATTAATTGCTCCTTCTTTGGAGAAAATTTGACATCTTTGATAAAGTTTTATTTTAGCTCTTTCCAAATGAATGTGTCTCCTCTTGCCTCTTCCATTTTGTACCATTTGTTCGTCAAGTCATCGAGTGTGTTTGGGAAAAGATGTGGCATTTTATTTCATCTTTGTACCCTAATATTCTCCATTCCCTTTCACAGTTATTGATGTGTGCTTCGGGGTCTTGTCCTTGTGTGAATAGTGGAATTATTGCTTGAGCTGTTAGTTTCTTTCCTACAAATATTCCAACAAAATATGTCGATGCTGTGGTCCAAGTTTGGAGTCTCGACTGGTGAGTATCCCACCATCTTGCTGTGTGACCTGTGAATGTCTTGACCAAGATCTGCAGTCATCCTTGTTCTTCGACATTCTTTTATACTTCTTCAACGTGTAAAGATAGAGATTCACGTTCTTTATATCTCAGTGGAGGGGTGTATGTTGAGTCATTCTTTGCCGGTGCCAGTGTTGGATATTCTTGGATATTTCTTTCGAATATATTTGGTATTGTAGACATGGAGAAGCATTGCTTTGTTTTCTTTTTGGGAATAGCTTCGATTTTCCAACATTATCTTGCTTGCAGTTCATAGTTCTCTATCTTCCAGTCATATAGTTCGGCATCAGATTTGTATCCGAAAGATGCAGGATTTCCGAGATGGAGCTCTCCTTGTGAATTAGGTTCAGTATAATATTCATTATTATTTATCTGGTAAAACTGTCAGATGTCTTTATCATCATCAATTGGTTCTGTCCAAGGCTCTCCTTGCAACGGGTGAATTGGTACTATGACTTTCTGACCATTGCCTTTGAGTTTGATTCGTTCTTTGTCGAGCGATATTGATGCCTTCATTTTTATTCCCCAAGGTAGACCAACTAGTGCCGGGAATGAACTGGATCTGTCTTTGGGGTTTATGATTTCAAATTCAACTTTGGTCATTATACCCTTGATGGATGTTTCGACATCTCTCCATACTCCGATTGGTTCGATCAGACCTTGGTCGGCAAGTTTCAAGTAGATGCCCCACTCTTATAGTTGAGGTCGACCCAGGTGCTCCCAAGTATTACAATTCATGATATTTACTTGAGATCCAAAGTCAAGGACTACCTGTCAAATACAATATCCTTTTATTTCTAGGTCGACCAGAGGATCTGCGTCATTCTTGTATTTTTTATTTAATCGACATATGCTTTTGGTTTTCTTTGCTTCGACATATTTTCTTTTAATATTGTATAATAATTATATTAACTTCGAGACAACTTCCTCTTTAGTTATTAATTTGAGCAATTCATTAGTAGCTTCTTGTTGATCTTCATCATTATCTTCTTGAGATGCCATTTCATGAAATATTTCAGATGCATTATTAAACAGATGTTTTTGCTTATTGGGGTTCATATAATCCTCTTTATTCTTTAATTTACTAATTTGTGGATTATCATGACCAATTCTAGTTCCTTGCCTCGTTACAATTTGAAGGTTCTTAGTTCTAATTACATCATATTTAGGAATGCAGGATAATATATTAACATTATTTTTATTATTGATATTTTCAAGCATGGTAGGACAATCCTCCAAATAGTGATCCCCTACTCCACACTTTGTACAAAATTTCAGATCTGTTCAATCTTTGTAAGGACATTTTGCATGACGATGTCCTTCATTAAGACATGTGAAACATTGCATGGGTCGATGAGGTCGGAAATATCGACTTCCATTATTGCGACCTCGACCTGGGAATCCTCCTCGTCGATTGAAATTATCATTATGCCGATCATAAATTCTGTCGTCATTCCTTTGATATCTGTCATTTCTGTCGCTTCGGTCATTTCTATCATTCCTTTCATTTCTTTGATGTACACTGTGCAGGCTAAACAGAAAGGCAACCAACAACCTCCCATGAAGAAGAAAAACAATAATAAGAATAATAATAAAAAGGGAGAGAATAATAATGACCAATCTAAACAGAATAATAATGCTAGTGGGAAAAAGAAAGAATGAAGGAAGGTCAAGTTCCCTTGCAAAATTTGCAACAGAGACTACCTTACTCATCAATGCCCTTTGATAGAATATGCTAGAAGTTGTTGAGTCATAAATAGAAACAACATGTTGTTCTAACCAATTCATTTCCACAAGATCAACATTTAGCTTCAGGCTCTTCCAATACTACTGGTAATGCACAAAGGGGCACTCATAATGCCCCCCACCCCTGCTGATTAATCGTATATTAATATGGTTGGATATAATGTCTTGTAACAAACTAGAGCCAAGAACTACACCAACCCTTAATAATCGTCAAATAATAAGGATAATATTGTTCCACATAACCCTCTTTAGATAGAGAAACCTACACCTGAGCCAATGCCTCGTGTCCCAAATGCATTTATAAGAGAGCATCGCGCAACCCAAATATGAGAGTTTCTCCCAATTATTCAATTGTGGAAGATTTATCTCAGACTCCTTGTGCAATGTCAACTCTTGAGGTCCTCCAAAGTTGCCCATCGCAATGGAGTGCATTATTGTTTGCTTTAGGAAATCCAAACTCTTCAAATGGTCAATTGGATAAGTTCGATGTTTCAAATGTTAAATCCTGTCTCCCATATTACATTGCCTTTTAGATCAATGTGGTTCATTCCACAAAGACTATTGGCAGGACTGTGGTAGACAAAGGTGCCTCGACATGTGTTATGGCTATGTCTTGTTGGTAAGATTTAGGATCTTTCGAGCTCACTCGATATCCCCATCCTTCCTGGTAGAACTAGGGGGAAAAACTGTTTGTGTGGAGGTCGAAGTAGTTGATGCCCCCATCAATTACAGTTTGATGCTAGGTTGCAGCTGGACTTATGCTATGACTGTCGTTGTCTCTTCAGTATTTGAAGTGATGTGTTTTCCTCACGAAGGAAAGATTGTTACTATCGATCAACTATCCTTCAGTCGAACAAGTCCAAATTCACCTTCGAGATCTAATATCCCTTCGATTGACAAGTCGCAACCAGTTACCGAGAATTTGGGAGTTGGACTATAACATTCTTTGATGAGTACTTTTAATATTCCATCTCCCACCTGTTAGGATATTTCAATACTCCATCCTTGTCCTACCTAGCATTATTTATTTTTCCTAGTTGTTGATGATGTCATTTTCCCCCTAGTAGTGTGCATATGTCATCTAGGATCCATCTACCACCTTCTGAGCCTTGCATGCATCATTTTAGGACCACTTCAGTCGGTTCCCTATTTTATAGGAACCTACTGAATGTTCTAGTGTAGTCCACCTGAGTTAGATGACTCTTGTAGGGGGTTAGAGCTCCGAATGCCACTGATTGTGGCCTCATGCGCCCTTTGTTGACTGACATGCATGACAAAATAACTATTTCGCCCTCCTTAGTCATTTAACTGATTATGTCCTCAATTAGCTTAGTTTAGGTTCAGTTCAGTTGAGTTTGAGTCTTCCGGAGCACTCCAGTGGTGATAATCCCTATGCTAGACCAACTAAGGTTCGAATTTTCCTGTATGATTCAAATTCTCTCCATTGTAACATCATTTTTTATTATACTGATTATTGGATCATGTGACATTATTCTGCTCCTATCTGAGTTCTGCTGCATAATTATTCTTATGCTTCTTTTTACAACAATTTTCACTCTTATTCAACTTTTCTGCTCATTCTTTCTTTGTGAGGTATCCTCAGCTCTTAGATCTGTTGTGACATAGAATTTCACATGGTATCAGATCCATTGAGTGAATAGGTTGAGCATCTACTTTTGGTAGTGCATAAGAAGCCTCTGGATTTCCACAAAAAATCTTGGTGCCATTGCATTGAATTCATTGGAGAAATCCAACGAGGTATAGCTAGGTGTGAAGGATCTAGATAAAAGTTCATACCGTACTAAAGCAGTGCCCCATAGTAGTCTACCTCCAATATTGAGAGTTTTTTGTAGGTTATTCAAAGTTTTTTAGTGTTGCAGAAGCAACAATTTTCACCTTGTATTCGCTCCAACAGTTGTAATGGACAATTCGAACTCTCCTCTCTCTCCTAGGATCCTAACACCATTCAATTACCTTTATTGGAGGGTTGATATGTAGATGGTATTGCACAATAAATCACTGTACATGGTGACAATGGGGAAGGATCCCGAACCAACATCAGCTGTGGAGAAAACCAAGTATCTGAATAAATGGATGAAGCATTTGGTTTCATGTGTATTCATATTTCTAGAGATCTACTCTTCCAAATCGAAGGATTGAAGAATCCAAGAGAGTTATGGTTGAATTTAGAGACCATCTTCAGAAAACAAGATGAGCTAAGAGGCCATATTCTGGAAAATGAGTTGATTGCTCTACAACCGAGCAGATTTGAGACCATTCAACAGTTCTTTTCAAAATTCAAATCTTTGGTTATGCAATGCAAGCAGTGTGGCATTAAGAAGAAGGATGAGTCGCTGGTGCTATCCATTCTAAGTAAGCTAGGTCATGAGTTCTCCATCTTTGTCTCTACCTTCCATTCTGGGCGAATGTCAATCTCTGGTTGGAAGATTCCCTCCTTAGATGTTTTCACTGAATCTCTCATCCAAGAACAAGATAAGTTGATCCAGATGGGCGCCTTGAAGGCCTCTAAATACCAATCTCTTATGGATGGAGAAGCAAAAAGTGCGAATGGGAATGGGAAGCATAAGGGAAAAGATAAGAGGCCATCTAGACCCAAGTTGAATTCCAAGTCAAGTCCATCATAAGGAGCCTTCGGCTCTAAGAAGTACAAACATAAGGGATTTGAGAAATTCAAGTGTTCCTATTGCAAGAAAGGAAACCACCCAGAGAGACATTGCATGTAGAAGAAGATTGATAAGATGACCAAGCTTCTTGAGCAACACAACATTGCCCTCCCAGAAGGTGCAAGAGAGACTGATTCTAGAAGTGATTTTGATGGTCATGATAGATGCCATGCACTGAAGGCTGGATTTTCAAAATCACAAGCCCTCCTCATAGATTCAAGAGCCTCCAACCACATGGTTTCCTCCAGAGAATCATTTTCTTCTTTAGATATCAAAGATGTTCTGATTATTCACGTGGGAGACAACTCTCAAATCTCTATTGAAGGGAAGGGCACAATACATATGGAGCATGGGAAGTTCAAAATTATTCTATTTGTGCCTTCTTTGTTAGTAAATTTGTTGTCTGTGTATCATATGACTCACACAGGCTCACCGAAGAAAGTGGTCTTTGGTCTTGACACAATTGAGATTGCAGAGATCTCTACTGGGAAGATTATAGTGAAGGGGTTTGCAAACCATGCCTCCAAGGCATATGAATTCTCCCATTTTTTTCCATACTCTCTACATACCCCATTGGAATCCGATGAAGATCAGAGTGATATCTCTTCTAATGAAGATGAGGATCAAGATCTTGATGTTGAGAATAAAGTTCAAGGAGATTCAGATTTAGATCCATATCCCACACATGTTCCCAATCCATGGCCAAGGAAAATATGGGATCACAAAGTCCTTGTATCTGCTAGGAACACAGTGCAGGATCCATCTGACCATAGAACCACTAGATCTTAGTATCATGCAAAACTTGCACTATGTCATGCAGATCCACTTCTCTCAGAGAGGTGCTACATGATGGTGGGGTTTGATCCACAATCTCTTGGAGAGACTTTCCATGGGAGATCTACAACCAAGCAACAATCTCGGTTGTCTGAAAAAAGGTACTCAAAGGTTCATGATTTGGACCACAATGAGCCATTCACTCTAGTAGAAATAAGGGTTCCTGAAAGACTTGTTTTGGAAAATAGAACTTCTACACAGTGGGAGGTACATCAAAGATCCAAATCTAGATCTAGATCTAGCACATGCATTGCTATCCTACAGAGGAGCAGCTTGCCAGTATTTTTGCAAAGGTTTTCACTAAGAATTTTCTTTCCTTCTCTTCTTAGTATGAAGGTTCTTTGAGTTCCCTACTGTTGTTCTTTTTTAGGGGGGTATTTTTCCCATGAGGTTTTTCCCCATTTCCTTGGTTCATGGACAGTTCTTTTATCATTTAATTGATTGTATGGGTGACCTTTTTTCTTAGTAACCAGGGCCCAGGATGCAAAAGTGTGAATTACAAGGGGGTGTTAGGATATTTCAATACTCCATGCTTGTCCTACCTAGCATTATTTATTTTTCCTAGTTGTTGATGATGTCATTTTCCCCCTAGTGGTGTGCAGATGTCATCCAAGATCCATCTACCACCTTCTAAGCCATGCATGCATCATTTTAGGACCACTTCAATCACTTCCCTATTTTATAGGAACCTACTGAGTGTTCCAGTACAGTCCACCTGAGTGGGGGGTTAGAGCTCCGGATGTCATTGATTGTGGCCTCATGCACCCTTTTCTGACTGGAATGCATGACAAAATCACTATTGCGCCCTCCTTAGTTAGTTAACTGATTATGTCTTCAGTTATCCGAGTTTAGGTTCAGTTCAGTTGAGTTTGAGTCTTTCGGAGCACTCCAGTGGTGATAATCCCTATGCTAGACCAACCAAGGTTCGAATTCTCTTGTATGATTCGGCGTCTCTCCATTGTAAAATCATTGTTTATTATACCGATTATTGGATCATGTGACATTATTCTACTCCTATCTGAGTTCTGCTGCATAATTATTCTTCTACTCCGTTTTACTACAGTTTTCACTCTTATTCAACTTTTCTGCTCATTCTTTCTTTGTGAGGTATCCTCAGCTCTTAGATCTGTTGTGACATAGAATTTCACACCACCTTCTTTATCGGTTCTACTCTAGTTTTGGCTGAAGAAGAAGTTCTCATGTCACGAGTAGAATCTTTTAGAACATCCGATATCGGTGATCCTTGGACACTCCCTTCCTCGTCTGATTCGATGGACGAATCTCAACATTCTGGAGTAAGCTCTACCTTGTCTATAGCAGAAATCGCTTATCAAGCTCTTCAGCAAGAAATTGTAGACACTAATCCTCCACCCGCGAAAGAGGTGTATCATATTTATAATCATGTTGGGCTATATATTCCTCTACATATTAAGATTGTCTAGATACGGTTATGCCTTCTAATGAGGCTATACTAGAAGCTTTAATGGGGCCTAAAACACCCTAGGAAGATATGCACCATCGACCTTATTTTCTTCCAGCTTTAGATAAAATTGAGAGTGGAGATTTCCGCGTTGATTTACCTTTAAATGTTGATCAGCCATTAAACCCTTTAACACAACAGGGAATTTATGTCGAAGGAAACATGGCCAATATATCAAAAACGATCCCGATTAACATCTCTAGGAATCCTGATGTCATGGAAAATGTGTACATCGATGCAAATTGTTCACTTGAGGAGATTCGTATTTACATAGATCTCTTCAAGGAATTCTGCGACATATTTTCCTGGTCATATGAGGATATTCCAGGTATTGATCCCAATATTGTAGAGCACAAAATTAAAAATTATATGAACGTGAAACCTATCCGACAAAAGCTCCATCCAGTTAATCCTAGGAAAGCAACTACCATCAAAGTAGAAGTTAAAAACTTCTCAAGGAAAGCTTTATCTACCATGTTTCTTTAACAGAATGGGTATCCAATCCCGTTCCTATTGATAAGAAGTAAGGCAATCTTCAGGTATGCATGGATTTTAGGGATCTAAACAAGGTTTGTCCAAAGATAAATTTACCACACCTTTCCTTGATCATACCATTGATGAGTGTGCTGGAAGTGAGGTATTTTCCTTTATGGATGGATTCTCGGGGTACAACCAAATTCAGATTCATCCTAAGGACCAACAAAAAATTTCATTTATTTGTCCTTGGGGTACTTTTGTGTACAAAAAGATGTCGTTTGGCCTAAAAAATGTTGGAGTTACCTTTCAATGGGACATGTATTTTGCTTTCCATGATATTAAGCACATCATAGAGGCATATTTAGATGACTTAGCTGCTCGTTCTCGCAAGAGACAAGACCATCCAGACCATCTTCACCTTGTTTATGAAAAATGTAGGCACTATAAGATTCGGTTAAATCCTCACAAGTGAATCTTTTGCGTTTAGTTCAGACGATTCTTAGGTTTCATAGTTTCGAATAAAGGGATCATGGTAGACCCGTTAAAGGTGGAATTCATTTTGAATTTACTTCCTCCCACAAATGTACGCTAGCTTCAGAGCCTCCAAGGAAAATCCAACTTTCTTAGGCGTTTTATCATGAACTATGCCAAGATCACAAAAGGTTTTATACAATTACTGAAGGGAGGGGTCCCATTTATATGGGATGAAACTTCCCAAGCTTCTTTTGATGCTCTTAAGAAAGATATTATGACAACCCCTTTACTTAGCATGCCATACTACACAAGAGATTTTGTGTTATATCTGGTCGCTTCTGATTCCACTATTGGCATAGTTTTGGTTTAGGAAGATGAAATTTCCTAGGAACGTGTCATCTATTATCTCAGTCATGCTTTGGCTGGACCTGAACTGAAGTATTCCCACATTGAGAAGTTAGCTGCCACTACTGTTTTTGCAGTTCAACGACTCTGACATTATATTTTGTTGCGTAAGACTATTGTAGTTGCATATCTCAATCCATCTCAGGATGTTTTGACATGATGAATAATTGGGGGAAAATTCAATAAATGGATTATGATTTTGCAAGAATTTGACTTGGAGTTCCAATCCGCTAAGTTGAAAAATCTTTGGTCTTTAGCGAGCTTATTCCAGAGTTCCCTAGCGAAGAGTGTGATAACATTGAGTATACCCATTCTCTAATGAGCATATATTTCTCATCTCCTCGTCTGTTTCTTGGTATGGAGACATTTTTATATATCTCCAAACTTTAAAGTGTCCTCAGTATTTTTCACGAGAAGAGTGAAGATGCCTCCAACATAATGAAAAAAATTATCTCATTATAGTTGATACTTTGTACCGTCATGGAGTTGATTCAATTTTATGACATTGCTTAAATCACGAAGAAGCTGAATCCATGATGAATGACTCTCACAGTGGAGCCCGTGGAGGTCATTTTTCTGGTCTAGCAACTATCCAAAAAATCCTGCATGTTGGATATTTCTCGCTGACAATCTTTAAGGATTGCATCGAAGCGGTTAAAAAGTGTCATTCTTGTCAATTTTTACTAAGAAAATGTGTGCGCAACCTACTCCATTATTTCCCATCATTACGATAGGCCCCTTCACCAAGTGGGGGGTTGATTTTATGATATGTAACCCAAATTCGGCTAGGGGGAACTGATATATTATCGTAGTCGTTGACTATTTTACGAAATGGGAGGAGGCTATGCATACATTTCATAGTGATGGGGAGCCTACTGCTTCTTTTGTGTTCAATCAAATTATCACGTGATTCAATATCCCATGGGAACTTGTCATTGATCATGGTCAACACATTCAAAATCATATGATGACCGAGTTGACCACTATGTTGGGGTTCAAGCAAGAACATTCTTCAACTTTTTACCCCCAAGATAATGGTCAAGGCCATCAATAAAACTTTAAATACCATGCTTCAAATGACAATGAATGTAAGTAGGAAAAATTGGCATATTATGTTATATCCTAGCTTATGGGCTTACCGAACAACAGTTAAGACTGCCACAGGGTTTTCCCCATTGCAACTCGTTCACGGAGTTGAGGCAATCCTCCCAATTGAGTGAGAGATCCCTTCATTGAAGTTAGTTGTTTAATTATTGCTTGATACCTCAACTTTAGAAGAACACTTAGTTCACTTAGAACATCTTGTTGAAAAATGTTGAGATGCCACTACAACGAATGAAGCACATAAGAAAAGGGTAAAGAGTCCATATGATAAGTCTGTTCGTCCGAGAGTTTTCTCAGAGGAAAATCGAAAACATCAGCGAGCATTTACTAACATGGGATTAATAAAAATCCATAGGATAATAGTATAGAGTCTTCTTTAAGTTTTTTCAAACTCTATAAAATTGAAATACTGACGAGCATTAACCAACCCAGGCTCAACAAAAATTATGAGATGTCCCAAATTTTGCATTGGGTCACAATGGCCTAAGCCCCTTGGCCATATTCATGATAGTTTGTCAAATTGATGCTAAGGGTAAAATAATTGCCAAGGATGATGTCCTAGTTAGTAATAATGTAAAATTAGATCCAAATGGACAAGGTGGTTCACATTAAGAGAAAACTCCCAATTCAAAGTTGTAATATTCCCATCCAAATGAATTATCATGGAGGAAAATTACTAGTTCCCTAGGTTGGGGGTGGAAGCATTAAAAGTTGGAGTGAAGGAGATGCAAGACCCAAAATTACCTTAGGCTTACAAATTCACATTAAATGGGTCAAATAAATAATAATAAAAAGAAAATAAGGTGGCATTGGATCATGAAGGCACATAAGAGGTTGTGGGACCCACTTGTGGCAAGATTCCCCACTACACTTGGCATTATACTCTCACCAATTCGATTTCAAGAGGAAGGGTAACATACTTGGGGGATTTGAATAGGTATTATTGATGGCATGAATCATGTAAGGTCGAATTGGAGTGGAAGAGAAACTCCCATGGAAGAGGAAGATGCATCTTAGAAGAATTGTGACACTTGGAGCTAGATTCCCCAACTCCTATGACAACAATGATGAAGATTCTATGACACCTATGACAAAGTTTAGACCTGATTGCTGACATATGTCATATATGACATGTCAGGGCTAAAAATATCCTCCAAGAGGGTACACAAGGGAGTTAGGGTAGCAAAAGAGTCACCCATTCGAATTGAGTGAAGGAGGAGACTAGGAATGGAGGGACAAGTGGCATACATTGGAATCTCTTCCTAATTTGAGTTTCCATGAATCTCATGGATGGAATTCAAGATAAGGAGGTATTTGGAAGTTTATAAAAGTCAAGAACAGAGAAGGAGAGTGGATTTTTATCATTTGATATTTTGCATTTGGAGAGGAGAGCTAGTAGAGTGCTATTCTACTTGCCTTAGCACCAATTTCAAGGGTGAAAGATTCCCATCCTAATAGGAAATTGGAGAGGCCATTCAGAACTTTCATTTGGAGCTACAATGGAGTATTTGTTATAGTTTGAATCTATAGGGAATCTCGTGGTCACATTTCTTTCAGTTTGCTTCTACAACCATTCTTCCATTTCTTGGCATATTCTTGCTCCTTGAGGAGAGGCGCACTTGTTGAGGTGATGAATTCTTTGGGATAGCTCTTGAGGACCCATATATTTTCAATCTGATATATATGCTCTATTTTTACTTCTAAGAATACTTTCAGGTCGAAACTCCAAGAGATTTGATGTAAAAATGCTAAACTATGAATAAATGGTGTCGTTTCCCCAATACCTTGTTATTTTCACTTGAAGTGGTATCAAATTCGAATGGTTCAGTCAAGATCTGATATATTAATATTGTATGGAGTGCCACTAATAGGCTGAAGATGTTTCATATTCATTAGATAAGCATTTGGAGTAATATCCTCAAGTTTCATAACCATTTGTGAAGATTTACTATCATTTCCCCCGATGTTGAAGCTAGTATACAAACATCTAATTTATGGAAGTTGCAGAAGCCTTTTGGGAACTGATTAATGCTGCATTTGGGTGCCCATTGAAGTCATATATCTGATCAATGTATCTGTTCTTAAAATTGGGAGGCTCGTACTGCATTTGGGAAGCCATTAGTGTCCTCTACCCTGGGGGGGTTTAAACCTCAAAATTACTAGTAAATTCCTCAATTTATCCTAGACACCTATTCGACCTTAAAACCAAATATAATTATGCAAAAATACTCTCCTTAATGTCCTTTAACAGAGCCAAGTCTCATACCAAGAATTTTTGAAGGTCGTACAGTGTTTGGAAGAGCTTTTGTTACAAGAACTAAGGGGAATTTCCACTTCCCAAATTGACTAGTCTTGTCCTAAAACTTCTTCCCTTGCAAATTTCAGATCATGGATGGGTATATCAGTTTCTTATATGTTTGATATATGTGTTCGTGTGTCCTATAACCCATCATGACCTTCCTCAACAAATTCCAAAGTAATTGGAGGTGTTTGGAATCAGTTGTAAACCATATACCTAGAGTTGAAATTTGGTGAATTTGAGTAGTTTGAGAAATTTCATTAGAAGGGACATTACAGTGGTATCAGAGCATGGTACTTGCACATGTGAATTAATATCATACATTGAAGAATAATTTGCAGCCATGTCTTACTATTATGATGAATCCTATGAGTACAATGCTTATGAGCAGTATGCATATGATTGTGAGCAATATGAAATAGAATGTGAAGGGTATGAGGAAGAGGTGCCACCATGAAACACTTCTTACAATTTCATGAGGAATAAAGATTATTATGATGACCCTATGTATGATAAATATGAGTGTGTCACACTACCAAAGGATAATTCTATGAATGAGTTACAAAGATGGAGAGCAACATATAAAACCTTGCCCCAACAATATCAGGCATATCTTGAATTGTATAAGGGAAATACAAAAAAGGCCGCTCCTTTCGAAGACTTTGCTGATTGGGTGTTTTCAAATAGGCCCAAAAATGAAGATGTGGAGTTAGTGAAGAAAGGTTTATGTCATTCTTGTAAAAGACCTCGGAGAGAAAATCATACGTGTGTGAGTGAAAAGAGCAATGAAATATCTAAAGCTTCAAGGAATGCATGTTTTTCCTACTTGAATAGAGTTTTTGGGTTTTCCTTAAAAAGAGATTCCAAATATGAAGAGACATCACATGAACATGAATAAGACTCTATTGAAAATATTGAAGATCATTTAGAGACACATTCTACCTTGGACATGACTCAAAGAGCATCTACTAATGGATGCTTGAACTATGAAGGAGTACCTACCGATGGGTGCTCACACCTCTATGTTGGTGACATAGAGATCACTTTTGAAATTGTTGCTGCAAGACAAACTTCCATTAAGCATGAAAATGAAGACCTTGTAGCATTTGAAGAAGAAACAAGATCAACTTCCCCATCACCACTTGAGCTTCATGAAGTTGGTCCAAGTAAGAAGGAAGAAGATGAGGAGGTTCACTTGCAAGAGCCTCTTTTGATTGAAGTGTCATTAAAGATGAATGAAAAGAAGATCCAAGAGACCCTTAGCATGCTCCATGACACTCAAACATTAGTGTCAAATTCTTGTTGGAAGGTTTCTTCATTGAAGGATCCATCCTTCCTTGAAGATATGGAGAAGATTCAAAGAGCAATGTGCAACATCAAAGGTAATTTCATGTCTTTGCTTTTTGATAAAAACAATTTGGTTGAGTTTAATGAATTGTTACATGATGCATACTTGAAGAATGATGAGGATATTCATAAACTCAAAATTCAAAATGAGCAACTTCTTGAAAGGTTGCAATATACTTGTTCTTCCTCCTATGTTTCAAATTTTTAGATGGTAGATTGCATGGAGGATTCTCATGACATGGTAGATAATGAGAAACATGGAAATTTGCAGGGGCTTGATGTGTTTGAATATGATCTTGATGATATCCAGGCACTTGATGTGGTGGAAGAGGAACTTGAGTTTCCTCTTGGAAATGGTTACACATTTTTTGAAGAAGTTGATTCCACTACCTTGGAACCTACCTATGAGGAAAGTTTTGCACTTTTGAGGGAGGTGCATGATCCTAACCTTATGAAGAATTCACATGAGGACACTTCAACACTTTCTGATCATTTCGGTGAGTTGGTTTAGTCTCCTACATCCTACACTTCCATATTTTGTAGCATTCATCCTAATGAAGTATGGGTGAAAGGTTTATTTGTGATGGTGCCATGTGAGGAGTATGAAACTCCTATCTCTCCTTTATATGATGACATTATTAGAGCCATTTATTATTTACATTTGCAGCAACATCCCTTGTTAACTTATGATGAAACACATCTACATGGATGCACTTATGATGTTCACTTGAGTCACTTGAAAACTTATGATTTTCCTTGCTCCGTGCTTAGTTCAATTGATATTGGAGGAACTTCATCCACTACTTGGGTGAAGAGATATATGATTGGAGCAAATTCTTATTGGCAGCAACATCCTTTGTTATTTCTCGATGATACACATGTTCATGGATGCACAAATGGTACTTATGTGAGCCCCTTGAAGGCTCATTGTTTTCTTTGTTCCCTACTTGGTTTAGATTGTAGTGGAGGTTCTTCATTCACTTATTGGATGAAAGAACACATGGCTGATTATTTTGATGCATCTTACATCCTTTTGGAGCAGCATTATAGGACATGGGATCCTCACCTATGTAATTGAAGCAGATTTGATTGGTGACTTGAATCTTGTATGCACTTGGCAAATGGTGGTCTACTTACTTGGAGGTATAAGTACTTTCATGATTCTTTGATGAGGCACCTCCTTGATGTACATTTTTATTATGTTGTTATGTACTTTGATGATATATATTTTGTACTCATGATGTTTGGAAGAATGCATACAAGAAAATGGGATCTAGGAATTCTCTTTCCTAATGGTATGGGTTGGAGAGCACTCCTAATTATTGGAGTGCAATACAAGCAATGGGACCCTGGGATAATTTTTAGTCTCATTGGATTCAATTTTTTGGGGAAACAAGTAGTATGGGAGATGGATTCCCCACTTAATAAAGTGATTTTAATCAGAGTAGTGCAGCGGCAAGCATGGTGGTTCCTCTCTAAAATCTCCATGGAATGTCAAAGACTCAAAGTTGGGCAACTCGGTGGCAACTTCAAAGAATTATGCAGTGGTATCAGAAAGGGTTTCCAAAATATGAAAGAGGTAAAGATTAATTGTGCAAACTTGGTTTTGATGGATTTAATTAGCATTTTGGTGTTTAGTGATGATGTTACAGGGGATATCAAAATGAAAAAGAAAACCCAAATCTCCTTGCTTTTGGAAACACAAAATTGTAGTGCATGAGTCCCACTACTCAGAGTTTTAGAAGCAAAGTTTTGGAAAGAAAGTAGGTTCTTCAACACCCATGTTTGAAATTGCTTGAGGACAAGCAATATTGGGAAGGGAGGATTTGTCATGTCCCAAATTTTGCATTGGGTCACAATGTCCTAAGCCCCTTGGCCATATTCATGATAGTTTGTCAAATTGATGCTAAGGGTAAAATAATTGCCAAGGATGATGCCCAAGTTATTAATAATGTAAAATTAGATCCAAATGGATAAGGTGGTTCACATTAAGAGAAAAATCCCAATTCAAAGTTGTAATATTCCCATCCAAATGAATTATCATGGAGGAAAATTACTAGTTCCCTAGGTTGGGGGTGGAAGCATTAAAAGTTGGAGTGAAGGAGCTACAAGAACCAAAGTGACCTTAGGCTTACAAATGCACATTAAATGGGTCAAATAAATAATAATAAAAAAGAAAATAAGGTGGCATTGGATAATGAGGGCACATAAGAGGTTGCGGGACCCACTTGTGGCAAGATTCCCCACTACACTTGGCATTATTCTCTCACCAATTCGATTTCAAGAGGAAGGGTAACATACTTGGGGGATTTGAATAGGTATTATTGATGGCATGAATCATGTAAGGTCGAATTGGAGTGGAAGAGAAACTCCCATGGAAGAAGAAGAGGCATCTTAGAAGAATTGTGACACTTGGAGCTAGATTCCCCAACTCCTATGACAACAATGATGAAGATTCTATGACACCTATGACAAAGTTCAAACCTGATTGATGACATATGTCATATATGAAATCTCAGGGCTAAAAATAGCCTCCAAGAGGGTGCACAAGGGAGTTAGGGCAGCTAAAGAGACACCCATTCGAATTGAGTGAAGGAGGAGGCTAGGAATGGGGGGACAAGTGGCATACATTGGAATCTCTTCCTAATTTGAGTTGCCATGAATCTCATGGATGGAATTCAAGCTAAGGAGGTTTTGGAAGTTTATAAAATTCAAGAAAAAATAAGGAGAGTGGATTTTTATCATTTGATATTTTGCATTTGGAGAGGAGAGCTAGTATAGTGCTATTTTACTTGCCTTAACACCAATTTCGAGGGTGAAAGATTCCCATCCTAATTGGCAATTGGAGAGGCCATTCAGACCTTTCATTTGGATCTACAATGGAGTATTTTGTTATAGGTTGAATCTACAGGGCATCTCGTGGTCACATTTCTTTCAGCTTGCTTCTACAACCATTCTTCCATTTCTTGGCATATTCTTGCTCCTTGAGGAGAGGCGCACTTGTTGAGGTGATGAACTCTCTGGGATAGCTCGTGAGGCCCCATATATTTGTAATATGATATATATACTCTATATTTACTGCTCATAAGACTTTCAGGTCAAAACGCCAAGATATTTGACGTAAAAATGCTAAACTATGAATAAATGGTGTCATTTCCCCAATACCTTGTTATTTGCACTTGAAGTGGTATCAAATTCGAATGGTTCAGTCAATATATGATATATTAATGTTGTATGGAGTGCCATTAATATGCTGAAGAAGTTTCATATTCATTAGACAAGCATTTGGAGCAATATTCTCAAGTTTCATAACCATTTGTGAAGATTTACTATCATTTCCCCCTATGTTGAAGCTAGTATACAAACATCTGATTTATGGAAGATGAAGAATCCTTTAGGAACTGATTAATGTTGAATTTGGGTGCCCATTGAAGTCATATATCGGATCCATGTCTCTGTTCTGAAAGTTGGGAGGCTCGTACTGCATTTGGGAAGCCATTAGTGTCCTCTACCCTAGGGGGGTTTAAACCTCAAAATTACTAGTAAATTCCTCAATTTATCCTAGATACCTATTCGACCTTAAAACCACATATAATTATGCACAAATACTCTCCTTAATGTCCTTTAACAGAGCCAAGTCTCAGAACAAGAATTTGTGAAGGTCGTACAGTGTTTGGAAGAGCTTTTGTTATAAGACCTATGGGGAATTTCCACTTCCCAAATTGACTAGTCTTGTCCCGAAACTTCTTCCCTTGCAAATTTCAGATCATGGATGGGTATATCAGTTGATTATATGTTTGATAGATGTGTTCATGTGTCCTATAAGCCCTCATGACCTTCCTAAGCAAATTCCAAAGCAATTGGAGGTGTTTGGAATCAGTTGTAAACCATATACCTAGAGTTGAAATTTGGTGAATTTGAGCAGTTTAGGAAATTTCATTAGAAGGGACATTACAAATTCATGGGACAGTATTTATGGAGTCTCCTTTAAAAAAATTCAAACTCCTTACAAAATAAAAATTGAGGGTTGAAATTTTACGAGTATCATTATCTTGTTCATGATTCATACCTTTTGGAGCTAGTTGGCCTGTCTCGTTACTCGTTTCATCCCATGTATTATAGCATTCTTTTATTATGTTTCAAGCTTTTATAATGATAAAACGACAAAAAAATCAAATATTTAAAAAGACGGATGGGAAAGAGTTATGTTCTTACCTTTTTATGGCAGCAAGTTACATCACCTTTGAACGCAACACATTGTTTAGAGTTTTGTCTCTAGAGTTGGGTTATAGTTTGACTTAGAAAAGTTGTAGTTGTTCATGCTTTTATTCCTTGATGACTTGTTAATATTCCAACCATTATGGAGCTGTCTTTGGTGTATCATACATCACTGACTTATGTCATGTCCCTCTTTGAGTATATGTTGTCTTAGCCACATCTTGTGTCATGTTGTTGTTCAAAGGAAGTTTTCGCCTGAATCGGCCAGCCCCTAGAGCTTTCCTATCTTTTCCATGTTGGCATTCCTGTGTCAAGTATGTATCAATATCATCAGTTGTTCCAACAAATCTTTGGCCTTCTGCTACTAACTCCCTCGAATGGTTCACATCTTGTCAACTCCAAAAAAATTATTATGGGATCGTGATCTAGAGTCCTTTTAGTATCTTGGAGCTTGTAGTTGTCAATGGCAAGTTTCCTTGCTAAAAATTGTGGGAATTCATCAATGTTCCCTGATTGTTAGAGTTTACAAGTGTTCGAAGTCAAGACCTTTATTCACACTTGTTAGATTGTACTAGGTACCTTGCCTCTCATTTTCATTATCAATGAGTTGGCTCGCATGTGTTAATGGTATATATCAATGATAGGTAATCACACAGTGTCTTACTATGCTCGAATTTAGGACATCTATTCACAATCTAGACTCGTACCAGTGTTAGTTGGTTTGAAGACCTCGATTCCATTATATAGTATCATATCATTTTGATATGCCTTGGGTTGCTTGGATTTCCATTCACTCTTTTGGAAATGATTTCAATGGAGATTGATCTGTTCAGCTTCATATCCAAATATATTCATTCGATTTTGAGACATAGATCCAGTTTGTATTTTCATGGCCATGATCTATACACGACATGGATCCACTTTGTATCCACGTGGCCATGATCACTATTTCTATATATTTGATGGATTCACTTTGTACTTAACTTGCGGCCATACTTCTAAAGCATGGGTATGCCCACCTTAGGAAGAGTAGTTCTGACTTGGTTCATTGTAGGTGATACCTATGGCTGGTTTTCAAGGAAATTCCATTTGAGTCACTTTTCCACTCACCTTTAAAAGAATTATAATGTATTTCGACCATCGTCTACCCCTCTGACCTCACACATTAGGGGGCATCTATTATAGCATATTTTGCCACATTGTTCCCATAGACGTTATGATGATCGATCTCACCCCTGTTCCTATTTTGTAGGCTCCCCTAATCCTTAATCATCTGTAAACAACATCTATCATTGGAAACACCTCTCAAAAAACTAGGTTTTCGAAGAGGTACGGGACCAAGGTATGACTAGTCCACATCCATGCTACCTACTAGTGTCTAGCCCGCATACCTATCTATATGAGGGTAAAAAATAAAAAAAGTAATGTTATTTTACGGGAAAATGATGATTCTTTCCATTCCCCAACTTCCCATTCTTGTAAATAACCATCTCTTAACCTCCCTGATTGCCTCCCCATCAACATAAAAGAGGAATATGAGAGGAACAATCATACACTCAATCTAAGAGAGAGCACCCTCATGTTGTTGGAATTCAACTAGATTTGAAACCCTTGTTTCCCTAGTCTGCAAAAACCCTATTCCCTTATATGACAATTGATTTTCAGTCACCATTAGAAGACTTTATTATACCAAAGAACTACAATGATTCTTTTGGGTATATCTTTCAGAGTGAACAAGGAATGAGTGTGTGAAAGACTTGGGCTGGAGGATCCCGGATTTCTAGTTTCAGAACGATGGCGGCAATAGAGATCAGGTGAAAGCATTTCAGTTGTAACTTGTTGTTCATTAATATAAAGTAAATCTCTTTCTTGTCTAATTCAAGACCTTATTTTTAATCTTTAAGTTCTTGCAATTTGGATATTTAAATAAGCAATTGGTTATAAATGATCTTTTGCAACAATGACTATTTGTTTCAGACTGAATTTTGAAGAGTTGCATAAAAGATTAAAGTAGTACTAGTGTGGAAAATCTACATCAGACGTTGGACTCCAGGTAGGCCATGCTTTAAACCTTATTTCTTTGTTAGAAAAGAAGTCTGCTTCCAAATTGTTGTAAAATCAATTTCTGCTTGATTGATGAGGGTTTCCTTTTAGGGCGTCCGCTCTGTGGTGGTTACACAAAAGCCACTAGGGATTAATTTCCCGAAACAATGTGTGTGTGTGTGTATTTTCGTTGACTCCGCCTTGATACTGATAGATATGAATATATTTTGGTATTGGATTGGGGGAAATAATTTTTCAACTTTTGTAAAAAGAAAGTGGCTTTATAATAAAAAAAAAGTTATTAAAAAATGATGGTCTTTTAAATAATTATCTTAGTGATTATGTGTTTATTACTATACTAACATGCCTTGAGTAGATGGTTCAACCTCCACCCTCAATATAAAAGTGAGCTAAAAAATTTGACATATTCAATCTCCTACGTGAATCTATCTTTTTAATAAAATTGTACAATGTTAAACATATACACTTTTATTTTTTTTTCCAAATTTCAACAAAAACTCAAATTTCCTAACAATTAAAAAAAACCTACTCATAATATATTTAAATTATAGCAATCTATATATATATTCACCATGAAATTTATTACAATGACAACTTCAATTAAAATTTACAACTTCAATTAAAAGTGGTAATAATAATTATTTATATTACTTTTCAAATAATTGATTTTGATGATGCATTTATACCATATTTTAAGTTTTAAGTAATATACATTTAACTTTCTCAAATTTAAAAGATGTAATAAGCGTTGCAAAAATAATCTACTTTCTTGATATCAATTGAGTGAAATCATTTACATGATTAAATAATAAATAATAATAATAAATATTCCAATTAAAAATATATACAAAATAGCATTTACCATTAGGTATTATCAATGTACATTTGCACCACGTGGGGATTGCTAGTTCCAGCGCCCTCCTGCCGACAGTTCAACTCGCGAAAATGCTATGCAATTGCTAATTCAAACCACTTGTCTCTTTGTGGATATTTCCTTTACAAAGGAGGTGGCCCGTTAAAACTGTTCTTAATTCGACCATATGGCTATGAATGCCCAAACAAATCCACTGTGACATACGTATCTCGCCTCATATGGGGCAAAACAGCTTCAGGGTAAATGTTTTTGAACTCATGAGTCATGACCAAGACCCAAAACTTGCATTGGAATCTTGCTGAAGTGGGACAGCGACTGTGCAGTACCAGTACAGAAATTCCAAATCATCCTCGTCCTCGTGGTCGGAGAATACAAACCATAGGCAAGGATGTGTTAATATTTGCTATCCACGTATCTCATGACCTCCATCTATCTTATCTAGAATTGTATATTCAAATGTAATGTATCGTGGGTGTTCCACCACCATCCTTCTCCCGCACACAGTCAGGAAGAAGAAAGCAGATGCCCAACTCCACTGTCTCCAGAGCGCTGCTGCTACTGCCTAGCATAAAAGAAAAGAAAAGTGCCTAGAGATAGGCTCAAACCCATCAATCCAAACTTACAAGTTGAAACCTCAACACACATTCTACTCTACTGCCTTGATAAATTCAGGTCGCTGGTGTGTCATGTATCCGTGTTATATGGCAGAAGGTCGTATGCATTTAGTGGATTGTGCCAATTTGTGACTGAGAATATTGGGTATATTATTTTTTCAACGTTTCAGTCAGTTGAGGTGGGCATGGCTTCTGTGATGACATCGACAGCAAGGGAGTATGTGGGTTTTGGTCATCTAGATGTGTGGGGATTGGGGGGATACAACAGACATAGAGAGCAAGCGGATAAGGAGTACTATAATTTCCCTTACTATAACCACGGCCTGTTTTTTCTTCAGAGTACCAAAATGGTTGCAAAGGCTGGAAGTCCCCGTTCTTCATTGTCATTGCCTCTACACGGCGAGCATCTTCTACAGTTAGGATTCTCTTCACCCCTATGTTCAGTCAAAAATGAGATTTTAATTGGGCGTGCATTGGATGCTAACCACATTGGGAGCAAGCTCTTTCAGTTGCAATGCCAAGTATTACAAAAGTGTTCTGCCATGAAGGAGTCCTCAACTTCACTAGTTGAGACTGGTCTAGGTCCCAACAATAGAAGTGTTGAAAACAGTGACCTCAACATCGAAAAACAGACCCCTAATGCTACTCCATTGAGGAAGAGGGTGGGGAAGAAGAGGGTCCCTGAAAGTCCCTTGATTGTCCCAAAACAGCAAAATGAAAGAGATTATGCATTGAATGGCAGTGTCCAATTTATAGACAAATATGAACATCTAAAGGTCGTTCGGCTTGTGGAAGGTATGAACATTTCTGGTGCAGCATATGCAAAATGCTTGGAACGTGCGTCACATACAACTGACGCAAAAGTAAACAGTGTGATAACTATTCTTAGCAGGGTAGGATTGAACAAGGATGAAATTGGTTTGCTATTTTCAAAACGTCCATCTCTGTTGAAACGCGACGCTGTGCAGCTCATGAAGGTATTTCATTTGCTACTAGGACTGGGTTGTCGCGAGGAACAACTCTGCGGTCTTTGCATCCAGTATCCTGCATTACTCGAATGCGATTCAGGCCAAATCCGCAAAGTGGTTGTGTTTTTGCAGTCGGTTGGTCTGACAAAGACGGAGGTCTTGAGTGTTTTGCACAAGAGACCACGGATTTTAAGCTACTCAGAGGACCGGGTTAAACTAAGTGTCAATTGCTTGCTAAAGATGGGTGTTCCGAAGGAAGATCTCTGTAGGATTTTAAATAAGTCGCCTGCACTCTTTTTTCCTATGATACAAAAGAACCTTCAAATCCATTTAGAGTTTTTGGTTAGAATTGGTCTAGAACCAAGAGCTCTTGGAAAAACCATTGCACGGAGGCCCAGTGTGCTGGGTTTCGATTTGGAGGGCATGGCTCTTTCTTACGAGTATCTTCTAAGACTTGGAGTGAAGCCTGACGACTTGGGGAAAGTCCTATTGTGGAGACCTCAGCTATTGGGATACCGAATTACAACACTGGAAGCGAAAATCAAATACCTGAGGGAGTTAGGAGTCAAAGATGAAGCTCTTGGCAAAGTGATCACACGGGCTCCTCAGGTGATGTCCTACTCCTTGTTGAACAAAGATTTTAGTATATGCTAGAGGCCTTTTGAGAAGCAGATATTAAATTTAGGACCCCTTGGGGACACTGTTTAGAGTGTCATTCTTATGGTAAAAGGAGCATTTCGTATGGAAATTTTGAAAATCTATACTTTAAAACGCTTAAGAAATTTCACTTCATTTATTTCAGATTCCTTGGATTTATTTCATAGAACTTTCAGTGTTATGGCTGAATCTAAACTATAAATTACAGCAAAAATATACTTCACTTCTGTCCAACCAAATCGCTAGGAAAGCTCAAGAAAGTAGAGATGGGAAAATATGTAAGGAAATAATATTCACAGCGCTTAGGGCACAATCTCATCCAACTCACAAATCTGAAAATTACTTTTATAACAGCAGATTTGTAAGAACACTAAATCTGTTTTCTAGTTCCATCTAAGCATGCTAAAACAGAAAACGTTTCAGCTTGACTATCTCAACAAATCAGCTTATTATAATAGCCATGAAACTACTCATAACAGTGAAAAATCAAAGTCTGATTCTCAGATATGCAACAAATAAATTTAGGACAACAATAGAACACTTCATATACTACACAACTGAAGATAAAGTACAATACCTCAGTTCAGTGCAAGCTGGTACAACAAGTCCCTTTAGCTCATCCCAAGCAAGGACTCTCCCATTGCTTCCCAAACCCTAGCTAGGGCATCCACCATCACCAACAAACCTTAACCAGCAATACCATGCCCTAGCAATGCATCCCACCAAGCTATCTAGCCACACCAATGGCTCCACAACCAGCTAGCATCAACACAAACAATTTTATGCCCTTCTCTCTTGAAGGCTCCAGCTTTGTCCTCTTCTCCATAGTCACATGGATGTAAACTGGACAACCAAAGATCCTGAGATGCTCGATCTCTAGTTTCACTCCTGTGAATGCCTCTTCAAGAGTCTTTTCCTCCAATATCCCATGAGGACTCCTGTTCTGCAAATACATTGTTGTCTAAGGCACCTGACACGAGGACACGGGACACGAAAATATGATTGTCCGACACGGACACGGTGACCACTGGAATCAGGACATGAAGGACACGTTTTATATACATATATATATTTTTTAAAAATATAGACGTATAGATCCAAATTTTTTTAGAAACTAGAACATTTACAAATATTCAATAGAAATTAGAATCAAAACACATTAATGATTACACATTTGTCATTCACAAATCACAATGAGACACATAGATGCAGAGCTGCTGGGAATTGACCCCCCCCCCAATCGATCCCGAATCGCGCTCCGGAAGGAATCGGTGAGGAATCGATTCCGGAATCGCGATTCCTCATCGATTCCTCCCGGAATCAATTTCGTAATTCGCGCTTCCTTGGAGAAAAAAACGCTCCTTGGAATTTTAGGAATCGATTCGGAATCACTTTGGAATCTACACTTCCGGATCGATTCCTCATCGATTCCTGAGCGATCCCGGGTGTTGTCTGCCAGATTGCACACCAGCGGCGGAAATCTTTCGAAAGCTGTCTCTTCACTACAAGTGAGAGAGGTGTGGCCTTGGGGGCAAGCAATGAGCGAGGTACTGTCACCTGAATCCCAGCTCCTCCGTTTAGGCAAACTCCTAACGAAGCCAAGGGGGGTAGTCCCTACAAAAGAGTTGTCTAAGGCTCTTGTGTGTTTAAAATGTTTTCGGTGTTGTGATGCGGATGGGTGTTGTTTAGGAGTTTTTTGAAAGTGAGAGACACAATAATACTTTAATGAAAAAACAAGATAACGCAATCCACGTTGCAAAATAGAAGATGAGAGATACACTGAATCAGAAATAAATCACCTTTACGAAAATTAACACAAATGCTCCAATATTGATAAATAAGCAAATAAAATATTGTGATTAAGGACCAGTGCCTTATGGAGTCAAAATGTAAAAGTGATTGTAAAATGCTTGATACAAGTGTTTGAGATAAAAGTTTTTGAGATCGTTTTGCAGCTTATCTTGGTAAATTAAAGATTTTAGTGGTCTTGATTATTATGGCTAAGAATAAGGATATTCAAAAAAGGTGGAACCTTAACCAAAAAGGACCACTGGCAACCTTTTAGATGATAGGTCGGGAGCACCCATATTGCAAAGAGGGCAAGTGTGCTTACGGCTTGACCGCCCTCGAGTCTGACAGTGGATTCCTGGCACCACCTGTTAGAGGAAGTACGCAGTGATTTTGTCTTGGTTGGGGTTTTGGGTAAAATTTTAATTAATGTTTTCACTTGTGAACTTAACAAGTCTTACACCTTTCTGAGTACTAGCCCAACCGTTTCCGGTTGGCAGAGCATACGGGTGTAGGACAGAGACCAAGATAAATTAATTAAAAGGGAAATATGGGTGGAAATTTTTTGTTATTAGAGCACTTTGTTCAACTCTCCGACAGAGAGCGCTCTTGACTTGATCTTATGACCACAGTTCAAGAGACTCGCTAATTAACAAATGCCTAATGCAGGGAAAATGCAAAACTAATAATGCTCTCCGACAAAGAGTGCTCTTGACTTGGATTTGGCCAAGTTCAAGAGACTTTGGTTCGTTTTAAGAAGCAAAAAGTAGTTGTAGTAGCAAGATAATTCAACTTTTAAAATGATTAAACAATGTGATAGATTTGAAAGATATGAAATACTGCCAATAATACTACTTTGCCAAATAAAAAAACTGGAAAATCTAATGTTCTACCAAGCAAATTCTAATCTAACAGGTGGGATCAACCTCCGAACAAGATCAACCACTAGAAGCCACCAGTCTTGGAAACCTTCCAGCTAGCTGGATGTCCACAAGAAGCTAATGGGGGAACGAGTAGCTACCACAAAGTTATGTGGCCTTTGGGATACGATCCCAAAGTTAGCTCTACTCTGGTCAAGGTTTGGAAGAGAAATGACAAGATAAAAATGAAATACTAGACAGAAAATAAAGTTTAATCTACCCAAGAATCTCTTTCAGGTCAAAGACCGTACTCGGGAGAGCATGGGGGTAAGTGAATCGGAAATGATAACAAAAATAACTTATTGGAATGGAAACTAATCTAAGAGCATATTAAAAGATCTAAACGAGAAACCCAAACCAATCAAAGAAGACTACAAGGCTTCCCCAAATGGGGAAGTGAATGTGGGGGCTTAAAAACCCCACTTGCAACTTTATTATGAGAGTAGAAATGCTCTTGGGAATGAAACCCTTGTAGGGACTTTGAAAGAAATAACTTGGAAAGTATTTAAAACAAACTTCTAAGAGCTATTACAAAGGATAAATACTAGTCTTTTGGTTTGGATCGCCCTTTTGTTCTCTTGATAACTTCTTGTATTTGAAGCTTCTTCTTGTTTATCAAAGCTCTTCTTTCTCAAGGGAAGATCTATCACAAATGAGCAACTCAAATACCCATTAGATGTTAGATAACCAAAACCTTGAAACTAGTAAATCTAAAGATTAAATGATCTCTAAAACCTAAAGCAAACCATAAATGATTAAAGAAGCTTTTAACATGGAAAATGACTAAATGCTTTGAAAGACAAATGCAAAATATATATATATATTCTTTATGAGATCTAACTATGCCTAACTACTAACTCCTCAAAGCATAAGATCTAACACTAAGTACTACTAACACTTTTGTTTGTTTGCTTGTGTTTTAGGGCCAAAGAGGGGGATGGACGAGAGGGAAGAAGGCACAAACCTAAGGGCAAACGAAGAGGTGAAGGAGCAAATGAATGGAGGTGGACGAATGCAAGGAGGAGGTAGCAAAAGATGGGGCGAGTGGAGAAAGAAGAGAAGGCTAGAATGGGACGAGAGGAAGGGTATGAAGGCTTTCCTAGGGTAGACGAGAGCTAGAAGGAGGTAGGTAAAGAGGTGGGACGAAAGGAAGGAGAGGGTAGGGCTAAAGAGAAGAGGAAGGAGGCACTAAATGGCTAAGATGAGAGGAAGAAGGTAGCTTTTATAGGGCAAAGGAAGAAAGAGCTTAGCAAGTCAATACAAGGGATTCAAGGAGAAAAAGAAGGCTTGAAGAAAGGAGAGCCTAAAGTAACCAAGGTGAAAATAGAGTGTTTTGATTGATGAGAAACTTGAGAAGAGCTCTTCCTAGCTTTCTTAGAATGAAAGATATTGGAATTATTGTAGATCCTGCAACCACAAAGTGTTAGGCCAAAACTTGAAGATGAAGCACAGGTTTGATGCAACCGAGCTCTTACCCCTCTTCACTTTAAGCAACACCTACTCACAAGCCAAACCACTCAACCAACAAGTGAGATCAACAATGCTAGTATGCTAGAAATATCAAGATTAGATCAACATTTTGTATAACCAACTACTCATGTCCATTTAGATCTTGATAAACTATGCATAAATAACCAACTTAAATTATAAATGGTTACTCTATTGTACTAAAGATAGTCCTCACAAGCTAGCAATTGATCAAACACTATGCATTATCAAGAGAAGGGTTTAGAGAAGATATCACCTCAACAAGAGATGAATTCACACCAAAGATTGAAAACTCATGGACCTCCAAAGTCGAAATTTTTATTGAAAATATTAAGCCAAAGCTATTACAAAATTGTGCAGAGTAATCTTGCATCAAAGTCTCCACATGATAATGGCCAAAATGCCATCTCTTATATAACAAATTACAAGCCTAAAACCCTAGGTCGAATTTGGCAATAGTGAGAGCCAATAAACAATAGACATGAAGTTAGAATCCAATCAATACCAAGCTTGGAGAGCTAAACAATGGACAACTCGACTTTGGAGATAGCATAGGAAGTATCACCAACCAATAAGCAAATTACAACAAGGATCCACGTGAAGGTAAATGAGGAATGACGTGAGCTTTGAGAGGAGGGCGAATTGGTTGGTGGGTGACAAGTGGATAGGTGGTAGGTACTAATTCGAAATTGTAAAGGAGCCAAGCTAATGGTGATTGGATGAGTCATGAGGGCGCCTACCATAAACTTAAATGCATATCAACCAACCCATTTACCACTTGACAACTCACTAAATCGACTTTTGCATGAAGAAGGGCGAATTAGCTTGAGTGGATAATCTCCTGGTGACTGGATAATTGACTGGAGTCACTTGGAGTTGATTGGAATCTTCATAAATGTCCATTGCCATGTCATTTAGCCTTTTATTTTATTCAAATTGATTAATTTTGGAGAGATTTGGATTATCTCCAAAATATTCAATTTTATTATTTTAATTAATAATTTCTCTGTAAATGACTTTTTAGAGAAAATATTAATTATGAGGCTGAATTGACATCCGAAAGTTGGGTTTAGCTGGTCCATGGGTCATGTGTGATTTTTGGCTTATGAAACGAGCCATCAATCACTAAATTCGGACCCCGGATGACTGACATATTACAGACTTAAATTTCTCTATTTAAACTATAGAGAAATTTAATTAAAATTTAAAAATAATTAAAAAATTAAAAACCCCAAATCCGACGCGTCCGGTAAAATTTTTTCGAAATTTTTTCGGGGGGTCCTAGAGACTTAGGACATGACCAAAACCTATTCTAATAGTGTCTAGTAGGTATATATATATTAGTTGGACTCTAATAACCCCCCATGGCAAAAATTTCCAAAATCGGGCATTCTAGCTTTGGAGGAAGCGGGAGAAAAACCAAGAGATTATATCTCGCTTGAAGCAAAGTATAATCTGACGGTGAAAAAACTCCCTGGAATACCTTAGTTGTTTAATCCAGTCATGGGGAACCGAGCCACTCAGACCCTACTAGCACACTTTGTTACAAACCCCCATGGGGCCATGGTCATGTCGACTCAAAAACAAAACTGGCTAGCCAAAACTGGCTAGACCCAAATATCTGAAACCCAGATACTCTGGAAGTGAACACTGATGTGTTCCAACATTGGCGGCTCAATGAGGTTTCAACTATTGTACAAAATAGGTGATAACACCGGGCAAAAAAATCGCTCCCGAAAATGCTTCCTGAGCGATTCCTTATTTTTTTGTTTTGGTCGGATTGGCTAGGGTTAATTTGGGCAAATAAAGTCTTTTGGACTCCATTTGGACTCATTCTATGCCCTCAGTGGTAAGCCTCTTTCCATTTTTAAGACTCTGATTTTCTTGTATTTAAGCTGAAAATCCCTGCTTGTGCATGTAGACTTTATGTTTCACCTTCCAGAGAAACTTCCTTCAGAAGATATTTTCATATTTTGGAACCAAATGATATGGAAAAGTCATCATCTATATTTCCCTGGGAATGAAAGTTTGCAGAATCTCAGTGAAGTATCAGGACATGAAAAGCCACAGCTTGGGAATGTATGGATGGAAAGGAAGAAAAATAATCAGTGTCCATTGATATTCAAGAGTGGCAGATGTATGAAATACATGAATACAGTGACGATACATCTATATAAAATTCTTCCCATGGACGGAGACATAGAATATAAATCAATAGGTTTGGTGGTTGGCGGTGTTGCTTGGAAGCTCAGGTGACACATTAGGAGTCCTATAGTGAATCATAAAGCTCAAATCATGTACGTTATTCATCATCTATATACATAAAGCTCCCAAGTGTTTGTTACATAATATCTTTTGCTCTAAACAAATGAATAGTTGGATGACAGTATTCTTCTGATATCTATTGAAGTGCTGGTGTTTCAAAATTTACAGTAGAAAGAGTTGTAGTTCTTTGAGTAACTGTAATACTTCTCAAGGATTACCTAACATTTGTTGTTGCTGCATGTATTTTTGCTTCCTTCTCTTTTTTGCTTCCTTTCCCAACACCATTGACATCATTATTTTCAGAATATCTCTTAAGCTCTTACTCATCACCTAGTTTCTTCCTATGAAAGAAGCCCTGGTTGCTTGTCTTCTATGTGAAAGCTTTGTCTATTATTCAACAAGCATTGAAATTTTTCACCATTTTTCATTTAATTTGAGCACTATAATGGTTTCCCCAAACATTGGTACCCAAAAAAAAGTTCATTTGATGCACTGCCTAATTCATAAAATAATCCTTGGTATGAAGTGAGATTAACTTCCAATGACAATTTTGGTGGAGCCTAATGAAATGAATCTTTGATCTTACTCGCAAGATACATACATGAGCTATACAAAGGTATATGACATCAACCATGCAGCTAAATCATTTATTCTTTTCACTACAACCAAATGTTCCAAAATTAAAAATAGCTCTACTTTTATACTGGGCCCTTACATTCTTCAGTTTATCATGTAAGATGTTGCAATTGCCATGCTACTTTGGAATCTACAATTATTGATGGTGTGAATGGTACAGTGCATTTCACCTTATTCACCAGTGACCTCTTTCACTGATGTGGGCATACACAATCGAATGTAGTGATCCAAAGAAAGGCACATAGAAAACATGTGAGCATACAAATGGCATACAATGAGGCAAAGAAAGAGACACACAAACAAAAAAGAGAGACAACCAAGACGAGAATAGAGAATTGTCGATACTCTACATTGCTATACACTCTTCCATTAGAAGTTAATAGAGTATGACAATGTCAAAAAAAGAGTAGGCATCGAGGATTTTGCAGGACAGTTACAAGGAGAATATTGCAGGTTAGTTACAACTTACAAGTAATACTGTCGATCACTTACATGGAACTTTTAGACTGTCAAGAATATTCAGACAGCTGGTCTCAAAAATAGTTACAATCATAGTTAGCATATATGAACTCGGATTTGGATTCAGATTCCATGCAATTCTGAAAAAGCCTTGTTGGAAGAATCCATATCCAAAAGAAAATTGGAAGTATGGATGTCATTAATATGAAGAAACATACTAATGATATTTGATAAAATAGAAAATAGTCTGCATGTTAATTTTAATCAAATTCTAATTAATACAGTTTGGTTATATGAGAAAAATGGTATTGACATATGAGGGTCAAATACATGCAGCATTGTCTTAAAGTTGATGCCATCAGCTACACATTTGTACTTCCCTTACAAAAATTCAACTTCTGTTACAAAAATTCAATCATAGAGTTTGTTTTATAAAGTAAATCTTAACAATAACTTAATATCTTTGCAAGTTTGATATTGGATTTAAAGACATCACTTGCAAATGGTCATTGCCATAGCTATGTCATTCCAGAAAATCTTCTGAGATGTCCTAGATGATTGATGTTATATCAATGTGTACTAAATGGTTATATGAATATCTATGTTTTGATGTTTTCTATAGCTAATTTGGCATAATACATGTTTTTTTTAATTTATATGCATCAAAATATATATTATATAAAAAACGCTCCCGAAACGGAAGCTTTTGAAAATTTCGCTTTTCGCTCCCGCTCCCGCTCCCCACTCCCCGCTTCGCTCCCGCTCCCAACAACGTAGGGACAAACCACACCCAAATCCACTTCCTGAGTCACCCATGAGACCAATCCCTAGATTTGGGGGTGTCTTTCTTGGTTTGAGGGCGCATTCCTTGATTTGGGGGAGTTTTTACATGATTTAAGAAAGAACATGAGTTAGAGCTAAATCTGCTCCATTGATTTAGCCTAAACGTAAATCTAACTGGCCCTTAACACTCATTAGCGCCCCAGTTAAGTCAATAGCGCCTTCTTGAGAGATTTTAGAGACATGCATGTTGTCATTCAATTAACTGAGTGATCAATGAGTCCTTTTATCTGTTAACTCAATTTCGGAGTGCATGCACGACTAATTACAGTTATTTGCTCTCAGTTAAGCCTGACTAGCCCTCTTTGCATAGCATGAACCCTCTATACATAGCATGGACAATTCGAATTGATCCTTAACCTAATTTGAATTGGTCTCCCATATATTGTAACCTCTTTTCATTAATTCATCACTCTGATAATAAAATCATTGTCTTTCTTCTTTTCAAGGTTAATGTGTAATGATTCCTATATATTATTGCACAACTGTTCATGCTTGATTCAATCATCATATCTTGCTAGATTTTGCACCTAGATCTATGGATGCTCAAATCCTATATGCCCAAACCCTCAGCAGTAAAGACAAACCCCAGCTTAAGTGAATCTTTCACTCCCAAGCCAACACAAGAGATATGAGTCACTCTTGTCCAATACAAGAGATATGACTTACTCTTGACCACCACAAGAGATATGACTCACTCTTGCAATTGGTAGCTATAAAACTCTCCATAGACTATTTTATAATATTCACTTTACGTCAATACCATGGGACACCCAGTACCACGGGATACATAATACCATGGACCTTCCAATACCATTGATCATAAAGTATTACAAAAGACACTTTTACAAGGTTGCCTAGAGAGTCTATCTCGGCCCCTTCTACGTTGCTAGACACCTCCAATGTAGAAGTACCGGCCGAGCTACCTGTTGCCGTTGAGATGCACACCTGGAGGGGGTAGCGCAGCAAAAATCTTTCGAAGCTGCTCGGTGTGGCCTTGGGGGAAAGCAAAGAGTCAGGTGCTGTCACTTGATCTCGACTCCTCCGTTTAGGCAAACTCCTAACAAAGCCAAGGGGGGTAGACTCTAAAAAAGAGTTTTCTAAGGCTCTTTAAAGTTTGTGTTTAAGTGATTGGAAAGAGTGTTGTCTTAGGAGTTTTTAAATTGTAACAAAATTGAACCAAGCTTACTCACAAATTTAATTAATGGCACATCCATAGCATGATATAATAACAACAATTCATAAGATACACAGCACAAATGTTCGTAAGATATAAAGCAAAGATTTGTAAAATATTGTTGTTTCAAAGACCAGTGCTAATGGAGTCACTGTCCGTAAAATGTTGCCGAGGGGTTGTTGTGCGAATGCCTCTTGGTTTATTTTATTCTAAATTTTAAAAGATGAGGTGATTTATAGTGGGATGAGGGGATTTTCGATATACCTTGCGGTACAAGAATTGTGTCCAGAATGTGATCTAGGTGGCTCCGTACAAGGACATGTGGGCTGGGACGGAGTCTCGAGAGCGGTGTTCAACACTACACTAACAAGGATGTAGTCTAATGTGCTCTGAGGTCACCTCCCAGTGGTTCTCGCTTCCTTAGTCAGAATTTCCCCACTTTCGATCACCACGAGGAAACTCCAGATTTTTGCTGGTTAAGGGGACTTGATTTTATTAAAATTTAAGTTTTTAGCTTAATGTGAGAAAATCAATGGATGCGACACTTCTGCTTTTGATATCCCAAAGCTCAGACTAGCCTGCGATGGGTAGAGCATACACAGAGTGGGCGAAATGTTTGTTCCAATTGACTCTCCGACAGAGAGCACTCTTGATCCGATTTAGAACGAGATTCAAGAGATTTTTTAAGTTAAAGATAGACTCTCCGATAGAGAGCACTCTTGATCCGATTTAGAACGAGATTCAAGAGATTTTAGTGAGCTTTTTAAGACTCACGGAAATTGTAGAAAATGTAAAATGAAAACTTGAAATAATCTAAAAAAATACACAAAGTAAACTCTCCAACAGAGAGCACTCTTGATCCGCTTATGCAGCGTGATTCAAGAGATATTTTATGATTTTAATAACTTAATGAAAAACAAGAATTTGAAAGAAAAACTTGAAACTAGTTACACTTGCAAAAATGAAACTTTCTAACAATTTTAAATCTTTTGAAATTTAAGCAGAAATGAAACTATCCTAGCATGCTACTTTATCTAACTTGTTGCAGGTAAAAAGCAAAGTAAACGGAAACAAGATACAGGCTTCCCCTAAATTGGGGAAGAGGGTTGTGGGAGCCGTAATCCCACTTGCTTTTTATTAATGATTATTTACAAATTTATTAACTCTCCGATAGAGAGTGCTCTTGATCCGCAAACAATGTGATTCAAGAGACTTTTAGGGCTAAGAAGGCAAAGGGATAGCAGGGGGACAAAAGAGGAGGGATTTTTTGTGTGTTTATGCTAAAAGTTTTCACTTTCTTTCTTCGCTTTTCTGTAAAACAACACAAAAATCAACAAACAGAAAATCAATAAATCATTAAAGTGTGAGTATTTGTTAGTCTAATCACAAAATTTATACAATCAAATACTTGGAAAATATTTCAGTAAGATTACTACTCAATTATTTATGATAAATGGATCTAGATCTATGATAATCTTTTGAAAATTTCTAGATCTATAAGCAAAGCAAATAAACTTTTAAAAATTAACTTTCCAGCTCAGATCTATTTACTTTTCTTTGAAAAAAGGAAAGAGATTTGATTTAAGATTTTTGAAAAAGGCGAGAAGGAAAAAACCAAGCCACAGCTGAAAAGAATGAGGTTTTTTGATGCCTGCAAAACAAGATTATTAGTCATGAATTGGTGAAACCAAGTGTTGAAATATGAAGGAGATCCAACTGAGGTCCACTTCCTTATTTAAGCCTTTACCCTGCACAATCTCAATACACACTTACACAAGCAAATGGATCAAATCTGGTAAATATGTTAAAAAAAAGACTCAAATAGCATTAGTAAATATGAATACTCCTGCTACTTCTCAACTTTAACTAACATACTACAAATAAACAAATCAAAGACTATGAATGTTTATTCCTATGGGCTTGTTATCACATATATAGTAGCCGGGCTACCATACATTATTTTTCAGATTCCAGAGCACATTTCAGCCAGTTCCTTCACTTTGAGATGATGAGATGAGCAGCTATCTTTGGATCACTATCAGATTGTGGATAGCAGTTGTATTCCCCATGCCATGACTGAGTCTCAGGACACTCAGAGAGATGACCGATGTAACCATTATACCATTGGAACAGAGCAGTCAGTAGTGCCCAAAATTACAGCAGCAGTTTCGGAGGACAGATGATGGTACAGGTTGATGAGCATTCAGGTATATGACTCAGCAGGTATATCATGGTGTTATGGTTAGATTGCTTTTATACTTATTCTTATAGCATGTTTTAGCACTCAGTGTCATGATCTGGCGATCATATAGATATTTGGACCTGGTTGATCTATTATATATATTATATTGTCCCTACTCAGACTTAGAAGTTCACTATTCATACTCATTGGTATGTACCCTCCTTAGGGAGAATAGAGGTGATCATTCCACCATACTTTGGCTTGCTAGTGTTGGCTCCATTATTCATTGTCTTCATCCATCCATGGCCTACCTTCTAGTTTATCACCCTGACTTACTGCTTGACTAGTGACATAGAGGATCTTTTCCCCACTGTAGCCTCTGTATTGGATGAGCTTCCCTGTTTATTGTGTCTCGGCTCTGAGTTGGTGACAAAACTTGCCTATGGCGAGTTGGAGTTCCTTGTGAATTCCCCCTAGTCACTAAAGTTGTGTTGGCTAAACCTGAAACTTTTAGTGCTGCCATGAATACAAAATCTGGAAAAATGAAATGCTATATCTTGTATGAAAAGCCCATTCATGCAATGTGTTTCTAAACACACATGAATGAAAGGCATGCCAAATGAAAATGGCTATGAAAATAAAATGTTATATCTTGTGGAAAATAAATACCTAGGTAAACAAGCTGTCCATGACACACCTAGAAGTGCTCAGGTAAACAAGTGCCTTAAAAACACACCTGCAGCAGAAAGCCTAAAATAAATGTAAATCTATGCAATGTGTTTATAAACACACATAGATCAAGGCTATGGAAACTTCAGGCCCAAAAAGCAATGGAACTTAAAAGCTACATCTAAACAATTGCTGGCCTTATTTGTATTATGGATTGTGCGCATCTGTGAAGGAGAATAAACCCTCTTTAAACAACTCATCCATTTGTGAGACACCGCCATTCCCTGTGTTATTGCTCATTCAGTATATACTATGGTGTATTCCCTTTCCCTTGCCAAAGTGTCACAAAGTCAAGACAGTTAAGTCATCCCTTAGCCTAGCCAGTTAATTTAAGCCTTCACCCTTCACTAGCAAATTGATCACAACTATGAAGTGAGTATGATCCTGAAAGTCTAGTCTGAGTAATAATAATAATTAACGACACTATATATTTGGATTTAGATCGCCAGTCATGATTACTCTGTGTTATAATTGTTATTTGAATAAGTTGTAGAGCATATATTAACCTTGACACTTTGCAGCAGCTATTGATGATGATCTGAGTTATATTTGGTCTTGGTTAGACCTAGTTTGACCATGGAGGACCATGGGACATGAGATGTTGGACCTTATGATGATATGGATAGATGATATATGGTCTATGTATACATACATAATGACTCTATGCAGCAGATACAGGGTTATGATGATGATTCTGGGGTTACAGCAGTGTTTGTATATGTACAGTGCATTATTATTGGCCTTGATCCGGTATATTGGATATTTATTTTGATCATGCAGAGATTCATATGGTGTATGAGTACACATCTTGGATAGATTTGGACCTTCTAAGTCCAATGGGACAGTTTGTTTTCAGTTCCGGGCACTTACAGTGATGATTGAGCCTCAGTAGGCTGTCCTAGTGCAGTTTTGGCTTGTCGGAGGCCCTGTCAGAGCAGATGTGATTTTTATCCGGTTGACATAGGGCGCTGATGATGGAGGGGGTGGTCCAGCCACTTGTTTTTACCATATTACCCCCCTCCCGGACACACTGGTGCCCTCACCTTGACAGCGCAGGCACTCCAGGAGGCAGTTTGGGGCAGTTTCACGCTTCCCGAGGCATTTCAGGATTGGTAGAAATGGCTATTGAGGAAATCGATTTGGGCTACTGAGGAAAAGTTATGGCATGGGATGATCAGTGATGATAGATCGGGACCTTCCACACCTTCTCCAGCAGTTTCAGCTTCATCGGGGCCCGCATCCATCACTTATGGCACTTTCTGTGGATTTTTGAGGTCTTTTGAGGACCACGACTTCACTATGGAGGCACGATTTGGTACATTCATGATTATTTTTTTTGGTTATTGTGCTATGGGGATTGACCAAGGAGGGATAAAATTACCCCTTGGACCCACCATAAGCCTCTTATGATATTTTGTCATCATGATTTGGTGGGATTCCCCTCTTATAGGGCGATTTTGTCCACTTACATTATATTTTATTAGTGATCCATGTATTTTATTGTTGAGCTCATCTCAACCATTGATTAGATCATGAGATCTTTTAATCTTAGCCACTCATGTAAAAAGTGGTTATGATTGTACTCTCTCCCCATCCTATTTAAGGAGGGAGCCTCTCATTGTAAAATTCATCTAGAGATTTTTGGCTCTTGGCTCTTGGAATAAAATTTCTATCTTTTGGAGTACATGCTTGGATTGGAGTGATTGTTGGTTGTTTCGATTGTAAATGCTATTGTCCATTGCACTGGAGGATCTATTGTAGCTATCTTGCATATTTGCCATACTTTATTTGCAGGTTGAGAGGGCGACTTTGACAAGTGCGAATTGGTGGGGAGGCTTGCCTTTCAAGCTTGGAAGAAGTCGTTTTGGGTTTGACAGGGAGTAGTTTTGCCTTTGTGTCAACTATTCTATGTTTTTCTCTCTCTTGCTTGTATCTACCTTCAATTTGTTAAACTGATTGATGCTTTGCTCCTTGGCTTGACAGGTTAGAAGGAATCACATGTGGCTTGGAAAAATCGATTTGGCAAGAGGGCTTCAACAATTCTCCATTTGATCTTTGGCAAAGTAATCCTCGTCTCAACTAGCATTCATCTCTTCATCCAGGTATGTTCCAAGAGGTATGATCTTCTCTTCCTTGAATCTTCCATAATTTCTAGATCACAAAAACCCTAATCAAATTAAAACCCTTGTTTTTGGTATTTTTCAGATCTACTTAGATCTAGCATTGTTCTTGAAGAGATATTGAAAACCCACCTCTATAGCATCCACCCCTAGTTGGATCTATAGTTTGGTGGTGATTGGTTAAGAATTGACCCACTTTTCAAGGCAAAAAGCCCTCCTTGACCCAAATCGCACTTCCTAGAGAGAGGCTTGTTGGGCTAGATCTAGCTCATGGGTAGGTGAGATCTCACTTGATTTGCATTCTAGACACTTGATAACCTAAACCCATATCCTTACTTTGGTGAAAACTACCTTGTGGACATCTCTCCATGTTTTAAGGGGTTGAAACCCCCTTTTGATCTTCTCGGTACCTTAAAACTTAGATCTACTAAGATCTAGCCATTGGATTCACTTGAATTTTTGAAGATACATAGATCGGGGTACTAGCCACTTGGATCTACAGTTTGGTGGCCATTGGACTTGATTTGGTCCACCAAACCTATCTTTTGCCCTTCCTTGAGCAAGTCGCACCCCCTTGAAGATTTGAGTTGGTCCACTTCTAGGAGGTGGGTGTTTGAGATTTTTGTGGATTTGGAATCCCCATGCCTTGAAACCTAGGTCTATACTGTCTTTTTGTCACGATCCGCCTTAGGGATTGCATTCCTTGTTTTAAGGGATTGTGGTCCACTTAGGGTAATCACTTAAAAACCTAGATCTAGTAAGATCCAACCATTAGATCTCATTCAACCCACTTGCCTTGGCTTCTAGGTGTCCCGATCTACACTTTGACATACTTTTTGACCCCATTAGCCCATCCAACAAGGCACTAGTCCTTCTCCAAGCAAGGCGCACTCCTTGGGATCAGTGTCAAACCCTAGATCTAGTACATGGGTAATCCTAGAACCAACTCCAACTTATAGATCTAGCCTAGATCTAACCTATAGTACCTTCCTCACACCTAACTTCACCTTGTGGGTCCACCTAGAACCATTTCACACTTCCCAAGACAACAAGACCCACTTGTGTAAACACATGGTACTACACCTAGTAATCATACCCCATCATGTGGCCTAAACCATACATAGGTTGAAACACTTATTATCCATTACACCACCTCCAACCATTCCTTAACCCTTAGGTCCACTTAGCCTTGCATTGGTTTCCGTAACTCATCATTTATATACCCTTAGAAACCTTTGTTTGGATCCAATCAATTGTGATTGGGGTATAGGGTCTCCCCCTTGGTCTAGTTATACCCTGACCTAAAGCGAAGAGTGCCTCGGTTGACGTGACTCCCACATTGCATTGGGAACCGTGGCATCTCTTGGGTCACCTCTTTAGTTGTCTGTCTCCTCTACCGTCCCGGATGGGATACCTCTAGGGGCAACTACAAGTTGTGTGATAACAGGGCTCAAAGGCCTTCTAAGCAAGATTGATCCACAAGAAAGACTTATGTAAAAGCAAAGAGACTATGTAAGATTATACCTGTTATCACACAACTTGTAGTTGCCCCTAGAGGTATCCCATCCGGGACGGTAGAGGAGTTAGGCAACTAAAGAGGTGACCTAAGAGATGCCACGGTTCCCAATGCAATGTGGGAGTCACGTCAACCGAGGCACTCTTCACTTTAGGTCAAGGTGTAACTAGACCAAGGGGGAGACCCTATACCCCAATCACAGTCGATTGGACCCAAACAAAGGTTTCTAAGGGTAGGTAAATAATGAGTTACGGAAACCAATGCAAGGTTAAGTGGACCTAAGAGTTAAGGAATGGTTGAAGGTGGTGTAATGGATAGTTAGTGTTTCAACCTATGTATGGTTTAGGCCACATGATGGGGTATGATTTCTAGGTATAGTACCATGTGTTTGCACAAGTGGGTCTTGTTTTCTTGGGAAGTGTGAAATGGTTCTAGGTGGACCCACAAGGTGAAGTTAAATGTGAGGTTGGTACTATAGGTTAGATCTAGGCTAAATCTATAAGTTTGAGTTGGTTATAGGATTACCCATGTATTGGATCTAGGGTTTGACACTAATCCCAAGGAGTGCGCCTTGCTTGGAGAAGGACTAGTGCCTTGTTGGATGGGCTAATGGGGTCAAAAAGTATGTCAAAGTGTAGATCGGGACACCTAGAAGCCAAGTCAAGTGGGTTGAATGAGATCCAATGGTTGGATCTTACTAGATCTAGGTTTTTAGGTGAAGACCAAAAGTGGACCACAATCCCTTAAAACAAGGAATGCAATCCCCAAGGCGGATCTTGACAAACAGACAGTATAGACCTAGGTTTCAAGGCATGGGCATTCCAAATCCACGAAAATCTTCAACACCCACTTCCTAGAAGTGGACCAACTCAAAACTTCAAGGGGGTGCGACTTGCTCAAGGAAGGGCAAAAGATGAGTTTGGTGGACCAAATCAAGTCCAATGGCCACCAAATTGTAGATCCGGGATGCTAGTGTCCCGATCTATGTATGTTCAAAATTTCAAGTGAACCCAATGGCTAGATCTTAGTAGATCTAAGTTTTAAGATACCAAGAAGATCAAAAGGGGTTTTCAACCCCTTAAAACATGGAGAGATGTCCACAAGGTAGTTTTCACCAAAGTAAGGATATGGGTATAGGTTATCAAGTGTCTAGATTTCAAATCAAGTGGGATCTCACCTACCCATGTGCTAGATCTAACCCAACAAGCTTCTCTTAGGAAAATCGATTTAGGTTCAAGAAGGCTTTTTGCATTGAAAAGTGTGTCAATTTTTAGCCAATCACCACCAAACTATAGATCCAAATAGGGGTGGATCCTATAGAGGTGGGTTTTTAATATCTTTTCAATTGCAAGGCTAGATCTAAGTAGATCTAAAAAAGTACCAAAAACAAGGGTTTTAATTTGATTAGGGTTTTTGTGATCTAGAAATTATGGACGATTCAAGGAATAGAAGATCATACCTCTTGGAACATACCTGGATGAAGAGATGAATGCTAGTTGAGACGAGGATTACTTTGCCAAAGATCAAATGGAGAATTGTTGAAGCCCTCTTGCCAAATCGATTTTTTCAAGCCACATGTGATTCCTTCTAACCTGTCAAGCCAAGGAGCAAAGCATCAATTAGTTTAACAAATTGAAGGTAGATGCAAGCAAGAGAGAGAAAAACATAGAATAGTTGACACAAAGGCAAAACTACTCCCTGTCAAACCCAAAACGACTTCTTCCAAGCTTGAAGGGCAAGCCTCCCCACCAATTCGCACTTGTCAAAATCGCCCTCTTAACCTGCAAATAAAGTATGGCAAATATGCAAGATAGCTACAATAGATCCTCCAGTGCAATGGACAATAGCATTTACAATCGAAACAACCAACATCCACTCCAATCCAAGCATGTACTCCAAAAGATAGAAATTTTATTCCAAGAGCCAAGAGCCAAAAATCTCTAGATGAATTTTACAATGAGAGGCTCCCTCCTTAAATAGGATGGGGAGAGAGTACAATCCTAACCACTTTTTACATGAGTGGCTAAGATTAAAAGATCTCAAGATCTAATCAATGGCTAACAATAAATCATAACAACCTATCACATGGATCACCCACATAATGATAGCGCCCCCACTAAAAAGTACAATAAGGGGGTGACGTCATCCACAAGAGAAAATATAAGCATCAAAATCCACCTCATGGTGACTAGGACATGACAATATAAGCTCATGGTGGGGCTAGGAGGTTTTAATCCTTACTAGCTCATCCCCAAGGCACAATAAAAATAATAAAATATGTCCAATATAATATAAATGATCAAAACTGTCCTCAGAATCCATGACAGTCAAGCAGTAAATGTCCTCCTGTGATCAATCTGGGCATACCCACATGGTGAAAACTGACTGGAAGGTAGTGATGCCGCCCTGGAAGACCTCTGTGAAAACCAAATGCCAAAACCTTACCTCAATTGCTCAAATCGATTTCCTCAGTGACCACTTTATCCCATTTTTTAACTGCCTCGGGAGCTGTGAAAGTGCCAAAACTGCCCCCTAGGGTGCTAGCGCTGTCCATCTGAGCCCACCAGGCTCTCCGGGAGGGTGGATAAATGGTAATAACAAGTGGCTGGACCACCCCCTCCATCATCAGCGCCCTAGGTGAACTGGCCTCTCGGGGCCCCTGCTGCTCAGGCTGGGAAATCAGCCCCAAATCTGGTCAACAAGTGTAAAACTGCATCAATCACTGTCAGAAGTGCCCGGAACTGAAAGATAAGTGTCTCAATGGATCCAGAAGACCCAAATCCACTAGGAATGAGTACTCATACATCATGGGTTGCCCTAATGGGCCAGCTGTAGGGTCCACCATATATGGACAATGTATAATCTGCTGATCTGAAATAATAATAAACCTGCTGAACTGGATCAAACATCATCTGCATCATATGTCCATCATATGATATCATCATCAAACATGTGGGACCATAAATCATCATCAATAATCATCCATACATGGCCCACATCATCACGGATCCCAAGAATATATAATCAAGGATAAATCACATCAGTAGACTAAGACAATGTTTCTCTAATCATTCCCACAACTAAGCTCAAAGTATAAATTCCATTCAGTGGCATTAATCAAGTTAACATATTCCGTTGTTATATAAAATTACTTGCACAATAGTTCAAATGACAAACTCACCCATTGGACATGGTCAAACTGCTAGTGAAGGATGAAGGCTAGGAGCAAGGTTGGGCCAAGGGTTTGATTTGTCTAACTTAACTCAAAAATACTTTGGACTGGGAGAAAGGGGGAAGCTACAAACTCTGTGCTTGGACAAAAAGAACACGGGGGATGGCTGTGTCTCACAAATGGATAAGTTGTTTAGAGAGTGCTTATTCAACTTAGGCATCATGTCTACATCAAGTTGATCCAGGTTCATTAGGATCATTCAATTTTATTTCCATGGCCTTTTTGGCCTACATAACCCTTCGGATTTCAGATGTGCTGAGAAGCACAACTAGTTGCAGCTTGCATCCAGGGCATGTTTTTCACATATTTATAAGGTCAGCAATTGTTTAGATATAACTTTTAAGAACCATTGCTTTTTGGACCTTTCTTATACTCTTCGAGGAGTATTTTTAGCTTTTCATTGCTCTTGCCCTTTTTTTTTGTTTCCATGGGCGAATTTAGTTTCCATAGGTAGAACATGAGCTTTCAGTTTTAGCCAACAACATCTCAAGTGACTAGGGGGAGTTCGAGCCAATGCCAAACATCGGGACAACCGACCAGAATGATTTAGGCCTACAATCCAACTCACCAAAGGTAAGTTCTGTCACCAACTCAGAGCCGAGACACTTGGATAAACAGGGATGCGGTCCAAACACAGAGGTAGAAAAATGGGGAAGTCCTCAGTATCAGAAAGTCAAATGAGACAAGTCAGGGTTTAAAGTCAAACAGGAAGGTCATGTATGGATGGAGACAAGTGAATATGGAGCCTACACTAGCAGACAACTGGTGTCGGGGAAAGACCATGTCTATGTAAGGTGAAATACCAGTAAGTTTTGTTAAATGATCTAAATGTGCAAGCAATTGTCCATTTTATGATTTGCAGTTCATTTTAAATAATTTGCCACATCAGGAATAATATACCAAGCACATGCCATGATCATGACTAAATCAACAAGATAATAATCCTCAGTCAGTGAGAACAATATCCATAGATCATACAATATCATCACAATAATAATCATCAAGTATCATCTGAAACACTGCTGTAGTACATCTCTAGGCACTGAACTGAAACTGTAATGGGATAAGTGGTCACATCAGTCATCAAATCTGAACTCTCAAGGCTCAGCCTTGACACAAGGTCATAAAATCTGAATAATGTACTGCTCTGATCATGAGTGATCCAAAATATATAGCCATGCTCTGGTATAAAGGAAGCTCTGGAATGTGCAGATATTTGCTGTACAAGAATAGTAGCCCTGCTACTATGGTGTGATAACAATACCTCAATACAACAATGCATGCATAACAACGATGGATCTTGCAAGCTCATAAACCTCCAAAGTCTCAACAAATTCTATTAATAAAAAATGATACAATTACAGAGGTAGAGGTTCGATGCTTAATCCACCCTGAAGAATGGAGCACAACCTTGCTTTTATAGAGCTAGAGGAAGAGAGGGCGCATATCTAGAAGGTTCCAGGGCTTGGATGGTGTAGCTCCCAATCACGTGAGAGATTTGAGGGTGAAGTGAGAGCTTAACTAGCTCTTGGTTGGCGCTGATGGAGTGAGGTGGCTGCCACCTCAAGGAAGGCGTCCCTCCTCACCTTGGAAATAACTCCCACGCTTTACGAACTTCATGCATGAAAGCCGCCTACGTGATGATGAAAGGCACATGAGTTAATTCGCTATCCTAACCTTGGAATATGACATGTGATTTATTCCACTAACATGGTCGTACATCACTTAATAAACTATTAAGCCAGCCTTTCCACATATTTTTAAAATAATTTTTGGACTTTTTTTTTTATTTTTGTCATTTGTGCATTTTGTAGAACACTTAGCATTTAAGTGCCGCTTTGTACCATCTTTAAGAAAAATTGCCACAAATGACAATTTAGATGCTCAAAACCCAGGAAAAGTGGGTTCTAGGTTAAAGAGGACGCCCTGAGCGTGAAAATGAGCATCCCCACACCAAATTCCGCCTCCAGACCAAGCCTTTATTACACTTTGAATTTTTCCAATTAAACCATTAAAAAATGGTCTAATTTTACACAGAAAATTATTTTTATCGGAATGAAACCAAACTCCTAGGGGACCTAGTGCATGTCCATACGACTCAATTTAGATGGCTAGCATGTAAAAAATACATAGACACGTAGATTTTAATATCCTCCCTAGGTTCGACCACCATGGTAAATACTCCAGCTTTGGAGGTATGAGTGAAAAACTTAGGAATTATAAGTTACTGATGTGCAACACATAATTCCTAAGGAAAAAACACTCTAGAATATCCACCTGATAGCCAAACCTAAGGTAGGCCAAGTCTTTTACAAAATAATCATGCTTAGACCAACTTATTACAATTCCCCCATGGGGTTTGGACATGCAATTATTATAAAGGGGCCAAAGTTGGCCCTGAAAAAGTCTTCTGAACTTCTGAACACTGATGATGAACACTTGATATGTTCATGAAACTGATGGCTCACAAGAAGTCCAATTATGGTACAAAATAGTTGGTAACACTACCAAAACTAACAGTTCAAAGAAGTAAAACTCATAAAAAAAAGATTGGTGTCTCCTTCAGGTTGGTGCCTGCAAATCAAAACACGGGATTGGTGTCTCTTGTAGGTTGGTGCCTTCAAATCAAAACAAGGGATTGGTGTCTCCTGTAGGTTGGTGCCTACAAATCAATTTCAGAGATAGGTGTCTCCTACAAGTTGAAGCTTGCAAATTCCTATAATATTTATATTGATGATTAATATAAGACAAATATTTTATTACTTTTTACATTGGTGTTGATTGTATAATTTGATAAAGAAGAAAAGTGAAAAAGCTGTATGATATTGGTGTCTCCTGCAGGTTGGTGCCTGCAAATCAATTTCAGAGATAGGTGTCTCCTGCAAGTTGAAGCTTGCAAAGTCCTGTAATATTTATACTGATGATTAATATAAGACAAATATTTTATTACTTTTTACGTTGGTGTTGATTGTATAATTTGATAAAGAAGAAAAGTGAAAAAAAGCTGTATGATATTGATTCACACCTCCCTCTTAGTATCACTGTGTGTTCCAACAGTCCTTTACACTTATTTGACTCTTTCCCATTGCTACTTTCATTTAAGCTATCTGTTGATGTTAGGTTGGAGATCCCTAAGACGCTCTTTCTTCCTAGTTTCATAGCCTTCGTATAGGTAGGGCATGCCCTCTTTTCAGGGGATGTAAAGTTGAGTTGGTGGGATTTTAGTGCCATTTGTCAGTTGCTTCTTCCTACTGTTACATCCACATAAGCACTGACGTCAATTTGGGTGTTTGGAGGCAAGTTTTGAAGAATTCTATGTTATGAGGACAGACAAGTTTTGCATATGGGATCATTTCAGCTGATGTGCACTTTCAATGCCATGCTACAGTGTGAACATCTAATAAATATGGAGCTATGCTTGAGCTCTCACTATTGCATTATTAAAATTCAAACCACTGACCATTTTTGGTTACTCTTGGATATTGATATAATTTTTTCTCTCTTTTTTTCTCTATTTTAGGTTCACAAAACTGAATTTTTTGTGCTATCAAATTTCAAAATAGGTTTGGACCTTGGTTTGTTCAGTTTCAGATGTTTGTTAAATTAGTGCCATCAGAAGGATAACCTTGCAATAATAGAACCTCATTATTATATAGGAACAATATAATGGAATAGGACGAATATAGACTGTTTGGATCATGGGTTTTTGTGTAGGCATTTTCAGAACATGGGTAAAGTTTCATGCACTTCCTTTATATTAAAACAGAAAAATAAGAAATGCAAACTGATTGAATATATTGACAGAGATTAATTATGTTCACAGAGACTAGGAATGATAATTTCATTGGATTATTATACCTGTGGAGTGGTAAAAGTTTAAAGAATGCACTGTGATGTCGGTTGATCCGAGTGAAATGAGAGGCATTTAGGAAGAAACGTGGAAAGAAAAACATGAGATTAAGACTGTTTATGAGTAGATGTAGTCAAATCTGTAGTATTTATAAGTGCATTGTCTCAATCTTGTAGCAGGTTATTTGTCTTAACTACGAGGAAAAGCTGAAGCCTGTGGTAGAGTTTCTCCAATCAGTTGGACTAGATCAAGACAAAGATATAGAAATGGTGCTGTCTCGAAATGGGCAAATTCTTTGCTGTAACATTGAAAAAAATCTACGTCCTAAATTTGAATTCTTTTATACAGTGGGACTCTCAAAAAGACAGGTAGCACGCATTGCTGTACTCTTTCCCCCTATGTTTGGGCTGAGCATTGAAGGTTCCTTGAAGCCCAAGTATAATTATCTTGTTGATGTAATGAAACACTCTGTTCAGGAGATTGTTGACTTCCCGCAGGTATGTAATACTTTGCTCTGTTTTAATCTCTAGTTCATAATCTATTCTCTGATGCGATGTGTGCATTCCTTGATTGCTGTTATAAGCTTTACTTTCATTCTCACAATTGTTTGTCTGCAGTTGTTGATGATTTGGCATGTATGTAATCAATATTTGGTTGCTGCTAGAAATAACGATGTTGTTCAATTGGAATCCTTCTTATTTGTTTTATAACTGTTTCCAATCTGCTTGCATGCATTATTTGAACATACACCGTCTTTTTCATCTGTCCTTGTGCATTTTACATAAACTGGTGGGAATGATATATCCTGTTTGCATGTATTCTTGAAGGCTGAAGTCTGAACTTGGTAGCTGGACCGCATCATAATAGGATTTCATTTAAAATGGTGTGGCTTAGCTTAAGCACTGTTCTCTCTTTGTATAGTACTTGCATTCATGCCCTTCAGTTGTGCTGAAAGGCTTATCTCAAGCAGATGCCATATAACACCTTATGATATGAGTTTGCATTGCTCATTGCTATGATTTTCCGATTTTTAATTTGTCATGTCATTGGGATGCATATGTGGAAATTTATTTTTGTATGGTGCCTTGTTCTTTTTCATGTTATAATCTGTGGATCATTACATTCTATCCCAGTATGCTGTTGTGACCTCGATCAATAACTCTTATGTAGTAAATATTCAATTCCCACAAGTCCACCCTTTGCACCTGAATCAATCCTACCCCTAGCCTCCAAACATTTCTACGCCCTCACACCTCTTCCCTTGAATAAACTCCGCTCACTCCTATGACCCATCTTTCATCCTAGATTGTATGTTTCACCTTTAGCTTGTCGTGATTTTTTTTGCAATGGTTTTGAATGTGTGTACCCACACTCACACTAGTACAAACCTATAACAAATAATTGTCATGAGATGGTTCTATTATTGTATACTAAGATTGAACTAACATATTTGCCTTGTAGGGTTTTGTTGACCGCCAAACTGCACACCAGCAGCAGAAATCTTTCGAAAGCTATCTCCCTCACTGGAAAGTGGGGAGAGGTGTGGCCTTGGGGGCAAGCAATGAGCCAGGTACTGTCACCTGAATCCCAGCTCCTCCGTTTAGGCAAAACTCGTAACGAAGCCAAGGGGGGTAGCCCCTAAAAGAGAGTTTCACTAAGGCTCTAGTATTTATAGTGTTTTTAGGTGTAGTGATGCGGATGGGTGTTGTTTAGGAGTTTTTTAGAATGAGACCAATTTAAAAAACGTGAAATAAACACAAGATAATAATGCAATCCACGTTGCGAAATAAGATAACAAGATGGCAATATGATTCAAGACTCGATTAATTACTAGAGCATTCACAATATGAAATAAACACAAGGACAAATGGTCCTGATCAATATATACTTTTAAACAACCAGTGCCTTATGGAGTCAAAGAAAATTAAAGATTGTGACGCTGAAAGTGTGGGTCTTGAAGAAATGCCATTTGTGAGATTGTTGTGAAGATTATCTTTGTAAATTGAAGATTTTAATGGTTTTGATTATTAGACTAAAACCAAGGATATTCAAGAGAAAGTCCGGAAAAGACAATATCAAGTGCCTCCGTTCAAGGACATGTCGGGCCACCCAGTGCTCTAGCCAGGTCGCGCAATGCTAACCAGCAAACTAGAGGCTGAACATGGAATCCCGGCGCCCCCACTAAGAGATTACCCACTGAAATTATCTTATCGATCAACTCCGGATTGGTTGGTTATGGGGATGAAAGTTTTATTAGTTATCACTTATGAATTTAACAAGTCTTCCACCTTTCTGAGTACTAGCCCAACCGTTTCCAGTTGGCAGAACATACGGGTGTTGGACGATTAACCAAAAGTAAATTTATTAAAGGGGAAGTGTGGATTGAAAATTTTATTATTAGAGCACTTTGTTCAACTCTCCGACAGAGAGCGCTCTTGACTTGATCTTATGACCACAGTTCAAGACACTTGCTACTTTAACAAATGCCTAATGCAGGGATAATGAAAAACTAAAATGCCCTCCGATAGAGGGTGCTCTTGACTTGGATTTGGCCAAGTTCAAGAGACTTTGGTTTATTTTAAAGAGGCAGATAGTAGTTGTGTTGTAAAAGCAATAAATCAACTTTAAATGATTAAAACCACGTGATATGCTTGAAAGATACGGAATAATGCTTAACAATACTATTCTGCCAAAAAATGAAACTAAACTCAAACTAGTGTTCTACCACACAAGATTTAATCTAATAGGTGGGATTGATCTCCGAACAAGATCAACCACTAGAACCGCCTGCACTTGAGAACCTCCAGCTAGCTGAAAGCTTTGCCAAGGAAACCGACGGGGAAGGAAGAGTAACCACAAATTATGTGGTCCTGCCCTTGAGATGAAATCTCAAGGATACAACTTCCGGTCACAGGTTTTGGAAGAGAAAAATGAGATAAAATTAAATGACAGTAAATCTAAACTACCCAAGAGTCTCTTTCAGGTCAAAGACCCTACTCGGGAGAGAATGGGGGTAAGTAAATATGGAAGATAACTTATAGAAATAAAACTAATCTTAGAGCATGAAATCACAGATCTAAGCTAACCAAGTACGACACTCTTCCCCAAATGGGGAAGAAGACCAAAAAGTGGAGGCCTCCTCCACTTGAAACTTTTATTAAATGATTACAAATGCCTTGGGTTTAAAACCTTGCAAGGTCTTTCAAAGCAAATAAACAAAATATGGAAATAAGACTTATAGCCCTTAAATGGCTTTTACAAAGGAGATTATAGCTGTTTCTTTGATCTTGATTTACGTCTTCTCTTTGAGTGAAACTTTGAGCCTCTTTAGATCTTGTTTTCACAATTGTTTTCCTCCTTGAAAAACCTACTCAAGCTTAGCAAATGATCAACAATGCACCCATTAACATTAGAAAAAATAAAACCAAATTTGAGACTAGTTAAGTCTAGATTCAAAAAGTTGACTCTAAAATGAGAAATGTATGAGATTTTAACATGAAATCTTAACTATGACGAAACGGACCAGCGAACAACAAACTCTTGAAATGTGCTAGAAATGAGATCTAAATCATAAAAATTTTCAAAATATTTTATGTGAAAAATTCTATCTTTTAAAATGAAACAATGATCCACTAAGTATGAGCTATGCTAAAGACAAACAATGAGATCTAGCTAAGAGAAGAAAGACTAACTACTAACTCTCCAAAGTATGAAATATAATCACTAACCAATATCTAACAAGTTTTTGTTTTTTGTGTCTTCTTGTAGGTGGACGAAAGGAGAAATGGATGAGAGGAGATCTAAGGGAAACAAGGAGGGAGATGAGAGGCTAGAGGGGAGAAATAGGACGAGAGCAAAGAGAGGAAGGTAAGGAGAGAGACGAGAAGAGGAAGGTAAGGAGAGGAAAACAAAAACTTGAAGTGGGACGAATGGAGCAAAAGAAGGCAAAAACGAAAGGGGAGGATGGTAGGATGAAGACAAAACCAAGGAGAAGTAGATCTAGGGCAAGGGCTTCAAGTGGAACACTTGAGATGGTAAAAACACCGCCTTGGAAATCCTCCGGTTAACCGGTGATACGCCGACAACGAGTGTTGAAGAGAGCACAAGGGAGCAAATCCCAAGTTATTCCCCAAGGTTGAAGGAACTTCGACCTTATGTCAAACTAATCTATGGCTTGAGGACAAGAACAATCTCGGATCAAGGCTAGAAGGGCTAGAAAGGGCTTAGCAAGTCAAGGCAAAAACTCAAGGAGCAACCAAGAAGGCTTGAAGAAATAGAAGCCCAAAGTAACAAGTAGCCAATATTGTGTTTTGAATGTTTGATGGAGAAGATCCAAACTCCTTTTGTTTCTCAAATTCAAAAGCCAAAACTCCTTTGATCTTATTATGAAGTGAAGATATACCTGCAAGAACCTTGAGCATGGATAATATATTTGAAACAAAATATTTAAGTGAAAAGAACTAGATACATGCTACTTGTGCTAGATTGTTAGCCATCTTGAACATGATCTACAACTTAAGAGCCTCAAATAGAATGTAAAACAATATCACCTCAAATATGAAGTGAAGCAATGCACATCAAGAGCCTCCACGTTTTTGACCTCCAAAGTCTCAACTTTATTCTCAATAAAAAGCGCTTACAATTTCATCAGAGTTTGGATGCATAAGAAATCCATGAGATAATAACCCCTAAGGGCCTCTCTTTATAGTAAAAGACACTCAAATCCAAAGCCTAAACCCTAGGTCGAATTGGCAAATGGATAGGTAAGTCGAATTCCAATCAATCACAAGGCTTGGCATGCTAAACTCGAGTTTATGGTAGGTGAAATGGCATGAGGTGGCAAGACTCGACTTGGAGGTAGGTATGAGTGCTATCACCATCCAATAGAGACGTTACAACAAGGAAAACGCGAGCTTGAGAGGGGATTAACGTGAGGATTTGTAGGGATGGCGTGAGCAATGTGGAGTGCGAGTTAGCATGGTGGAGAGACAAGTGGCAAGGTAGGTGCTAACTCGAGTGGTAGAAGGAGCCAAGCATGGTGGGCCATGAAGGAATCAACCAATAGGTAAGCTCCAACAAGACCAAACGTGAAGTCAATGGAGGATTGGCGTGAGGACATGGAGATGGCGAGTTGGCATGTTGGAGACATGTGGTAGTTTGGGTAGGTGTGAATTCGAACTAGTAGAGGGAGCCGAGCTTGTGGATAGGGTGAGTCATGAGGGTGCCCATCCCTAGGCTTTAATGCAAACCACCAACCCAACTACAAATTGACAACACCTCAAACTCGACTTTGCATGAAGAAGGGCGAATTAGCTTGAATGGATAACACTCTAGTGACTGGATAGTTGACTGGGGTGATTTGGAGTTGATTGGAATCCTCATAAATGCCCATTGCCATGTCATTTAGCCTTTTATTTTAATCAAATTGATTAATTTTGGAGAGATTTGGATTATCTCCAAAATATTCAATTTTATTATTTTAATTAATAATTTCTTTGTAAATGACTTTTCAGAGAAAATATTAATTACGGGGCTGAATCGACATCCGAAAGTTGGGTTTAGCTGCTCCATGGGTCATGTGTGATTTTTGGCTTATGAAACGAGCCATCAATCACTGAATTCGGACCCCGAATGACTGACATATTACAAATTATTATTTCTCTATTTAAACTATAGAGAAATTTATTAAATTTAAAAAATAAATAAAACCCAAATTTCGACGGACCCGGTAAAATTTTTTCGAAATTTTTTCTGAGGGTTTTATGGACCTAGGACATGACCGACACCTATTCTAACAGTGTCTAGTAAGCTTATATGCATTAGTTGGCCTCTAATAATCCCCCATGGCCAAATTTTCAAAATCGGGCATTCCAGCTTTGGAGGAGCGGGAGAAAACCTCATCGATTATACATCGCCTTAAGCAAAGTATAATTGACAAGGGAAAAAACTCCTTGGAATACCTTAGTTGCTTAATCCAGTCATGAGGAACCGAGGCACTCAGATCCTACTAGCTCACTTTATTACAAACCCCCATGGGGGCCATGGTCATGTCGACTCAAAAAACAAAACAAGCTAACCACAACTGGCTAGCCACAATATGTTGGATCATCTGATACACTGGAATCAAACATTTATCATGTTTGTCAAATGGTGGCTCTCCAGAAAATCCAACTATGGTACAAAAAAGTTGGTAACAGGTTTAAAGCAACACGGTCAATATATTCTCTCATTGATTTTAGTTAAATGAAAATTTATGATCACAAGAAAGTTGTGGGGTTGGAAGGACCCGTACCCTCCCTTGCTAGACAGCAGGAAAGCTGTGGTGTTGATCAATGCTGCAACCCTAAGCTTATGTTGCAAAAGAAACACAAAGCATAATGTTGAGAAGATGTGCAAGCTTGCAACCAAAAGTTGTGACTCATGTTACCGCACAAACTAGCAGTCTAGCACCCCTAAAGTGCAAGGTCTTCACAAGGGCATAAGATGAGATAAGATAATTTTATTAATGTCCAACAAATGACCACAAAAGTAAGTCAATGGGACTGTGAGGTACCAAGATGTCAATACAAAGTGGGAGCATTAAGGAGGCTCCTATAAAAAGCAAGAGATAAGTCTCTATCCTAAAAACCAAAAACCAAGAAGAGCTAACTCCAAAGATGAAGAGCTGATCCAGAAGAGAGATGTACAGAAAGATCCGATACAAAAGAAAAATGTACAAGGGGAGTGGATCTGGAATCTTTGTTACAAAAACAATCTAGAGTCTAGAGTTAATCAACATGAAAGACTAAATAACTCAGAACTAGACTTACAAATCAGCTTCTCATTCAAATTCTCATTCCAATGCTTAGCTTGCTATATGGAAGATGGGGTCTGTTTATATAGCTCGGAAGCTGGAACAACTAATCGGAGTCTATAGGATAGATACCCATCACATTTACAAAACATATCTCATGAAATAAAAGACATATAATAGTTTGATGAAATGGCAGAACAATGGGCTAAATCAACCGGAGGAATCAATCTTCTAGATAGACAGAAGTACATACGATCAATCCAGCTGGTTTATGGACCTTCATCTCTATGACACGAAGTGCATAGAGATGAAGTCTGCATTTAAATTGTTCAACAACAAGCTTGCTATATACCCATGCTGGTGTGTGATAAACAGGAAAACGTGTGGGCAATGTGTGAGCTGGGTCGATTCTCTTGAACACAACAGCATCTGGAGGGTGCCACAAACACAATCCAAGTGATAGATTCCTTCCTGAGTGCCTGGAATCAATGGAAACATTGACATGAGTGGTCGAAACTGAAAGGGGCCGCTGAAACACATGCATGCCACTGAAACCAGAACACGTCACCAAAATCACGATCTGATACCGAACTATGGCTACGTTGCGTAATCCACCATCATTAGTATGCCAATTCTAATAAATTTAATCACATCTAAGTCACTAAATCAAAGGAATTTAATGAATTTAATCAACAATTATAGCTTGTCAAACTTGCTTCACGATTTAGTGAATAGATGCGGATATAGATGGATACATAAGGCGAAACGATAAAACAGAGAGGCCAAAACGGGTAAAAAGATAGTGCAGGGAATGTCAATTTGGTGAACCATCATCTCCCCCACACTTGTCTTATTACATGTCCAGATGCAAAATGTCTGGCAGAGACTCTAGTGCTGGCCTCAAAAATTCAAAATTGAACAACAACACTGTCAACATAACTGGGCTGCGTTAACCAGGATATTCCAATTCCCATTTGCATGGTCTCTTCTTTCTTTGAGTTTCTTCAATATTCTGATATGTGCAAGGTGTTTTGAAGCCTCTGTGTCCCATTTTCGTACCAATCTATGAAGCCTTTTGTTCTGGGTGATTGCCTGCTTACGCTTGGCAATCAACTTCTCATTTTTCTCAAGAAGCCGAAGACCACGTTTTCTCAAATGCTCAGTGTCTTCTTTATATTCTCTGATTGTTTCCTTCAATTGTTCGTTTTGTTCTTTGATATGGTAATCAAGGACACTGTATTCTTTAAGTGTTGTCTTAAGCTTCTTGATATTTCTAGTCTTCTTCTGAAGTTGGGCAATGACAGAGGGCACAACTGAATTAGAAGAAACCATAGGTGGATTGGAAACGGCTGGAGGAACATGTTCATCATGGATTTCAACATCAAGATCATCATCTTTAGGAGGGCCATAGTCAGATTGTTGAAGATCAAATAATTTAGGGTCATATTCAACATGACCACGTTTTGGAGACTGAGGATTCTTTTGACCATTGAGATCTATATGCTCAGGGTAGATATCCGGAAGAACACATTCAGATTGTTGAGCAGATTCGAAGTTGAGTTTCTTAGGAGATAATGGAGGGGATGAACCAGGAGTAATCTTCTTCTTCTTGGCAGACTTCAACTTCTTAGCAGGTGAAGGTGTATCTTCCAGGTCTATTAAAGTAGGCTGAGGTGTATGTTGTGCTGTTTCAGTAGGCTTAACAGGTTGGCAAGCCATGCTTCTTGTGGTTCTGCGCTGAGGTAAGGGTTCTACAACTAGAGGACTCTTATCTCGTGGCTTTTGTTTATGAGTTTTTCATGGCATAGCAGAAAGGACATCAACTAATGGAGGGATTGGTTCTTGCAACTTTTGAGGCACATAAGTAGGAGTATTGACTAACGGAGGGTTTGATTTTTGAACAGGGGCAGACTCGACCTTCCATAATGTCAATTTCAGGGAGATGAACAGATTGTTCATTATGGGCGTCCTCATGTTCTGGATTAGGAGCAAGTAGAGTTGCAGGGTTATCCTGATCCTGTGGAGCAACGGCCTCAATAGGAGAAGGACCTCTGTTCCTATTTAGAAAATTGCCCCAATGGTCATTGCGAAGACGCAACTCATCTTCAAATAAGGATCTTAATCAAATCTTGGTGACAGAGGCTATTATGAGGGTTATTAGGGTGCATTTGGACTTGTCTCGACATCTTGCCTAGACTCTTGCAAAGAAAATATGGGAAATTCAACTCCAACCCAGCTTCAAAATGTAATAGCAGACGAACATGATAACTAGAAGTGGTGGCATACCTTCCCTCACAGGTCAAGTACTTCTGCAGCATGAACAATACATTGCACCACTCGTCCTTCATCCATGCACGGGGAAAGCCTTCGTCCAATTTGCGTTTTGGTGCTCTTCCTTAAGGAAACGGGCGCATACTGAACACACAATATGTTGATTTTTGAACTATCTTTCACCCTTGATAGGTAACTCGGTAATTCTCAGACACAACCATAATCAAATTACCAATTTGGGCAACTTTGCCATCGAACCTTTGTGCAAATTGAAGTGCTACTTTGTCATCATACCCCCAAAATGTAATGTCCCCAATTTGAAATTTTTCCCAATTTAGTCAATTTTCGAAACTTGGACCAGAGCTGCTGGGAATCGACCCCCCCCCCCCCCCCCCCCCCCACGAATCGTTCCCGAATCGCGCTCCGGAAGGAATCGGTGAGGAATCGATTCCGGAATCGCGATTCCTCATCGATTCCTCCCGGAATCGATTTCGTAATTCGCGCTTCCTTGGAGAAAAAAACGCTCCCTGGAATTTTAGGAATCGATCCGGAATCTACGCTTCCGGATCGATTCCTGAGCGATCCCGGGCTAAAAAATCGCTCCCGAAAACGCTTCTTGAGCGATTCCTTTTTTTTTTTTTTTTTGTCGGATTGGCTAGGGTTAATTTGGGCAAATAAAGTTTATTGGACTCCATTTGGACTCATTCTATGCCCTCAGTGGTAAGCCTCTTTCCATTTTTAAGACTCTGATTTTCTTGTATTTAAGCTGAAAATCCCTGCTTGTGCATGTAGACTTTATGTTTCACCTTCCAGAGAAACTTCCTTCAGAAGATATTTTCATATTTTGGAACCAAATGATATGGAAAAGTCATCATCTATATTTCCCTGGGAATGAAAGTTTGCAGAATCTCAGTGAAGTATCAGGACATGAAAAGCCACAGCTTGGGAATGTATGGATGGAAAGGAAGAAAAATAATCAGTGTCCATTGATATCCAAGAGTGGCAGATGTATGAAATACATGAATACAGTGACGATACATCTATATAAAATTCTTCCCATGGACTGAGACATAGAATATAAATCAATAGGTTTGGTGGTTGGCGGTGTTGCTTGGAAGCTCAGGTGACACATTAGGAGTCCTATAGTGAAGCATAAAGCTCAAATCATGTACGTTATTCATCATCTATATACATAAAGCTCCCAAGTGTTTGTTACATAATATCTTTTGCTCTAAACAAATGAATAGTTGGATGACAGTATTCTTCTGATATCTACTGAAGTGCTGGTGTTTCAAAATTTACAGTAGAAAGAGTTGTAGTTCTTTGAGTAACTGTAATACTTCTCAAGGATTACCTAACATTTGTTGTTGCTGCATGTATTTTTGCTTCCTTTCCCAACACCATTGACATCATTATTTTCAGAATATCTTTTAAGCTCTTACTCATCACCTAGTTTCTTCCTATGAAAGAAGCCCTGGTTGCTTGTCTTCTATGTGAAAGCTTTGTCTATTATTCAACAAGCATTGAAATTGTTCACCATTTTTCATTTAATTTGAGCATTATAATGGTTTCCCCAAACATTGGTACCAAAAAAAAAGTTCATTTGATGCACTGCCTAATTCATAAAATAATCCTTGGTATGAAGTGAGATTAATTTCCAATGACAATTTTGGCGGAGCCTAATGAAATGAATCCTTGATCTTACTCGCAAGATACATACATGAGCTATACAAAGGTATATGACATCAACCATGCAGCCAAATCATTTATTCTTTTCACTACAACCAAATGTTCCAAAATTAAAAATAGCTCTACTTTTATACTGGGCCCTTACATTCTTCAGTTTATCATGTAAGATGTTGCAATTGCCATGCTACTTTGGAATCTACAATTATTGATGGTGTGAATGGTACAGTGCATTTCACCTTATTCACCAGTGACCTCTTTCACTGATGTGGCCATACACAATCGAATGTAGTGATCCAAAGAAAGGCACATACAAAACATGTGAACATACAAATGGCATACAATGAGGCAAAGAAAGAGACACACAAACAAAAAAGAGAGACAGCCAAGACGAGAATAGAGAATTGTTGATACTCTACATTGCTATACACTCTTCCATTAGAAGTTAATAGAGTATGACAATGCCAAAAAAAGAGTAGGCATCGAGGATTTTGCAGGACAGTTACAAGGAGAATATTGCAGGTTAGTTACAACTTACAAGTAATACTGTCGATCACTTATATGGAACTTTTAGACTGTCAAGAATATTCAGACAGCTGGTCTCAAAAACAGTTACAATCATAGTTAGCATATATGAACTCGGATTTGGATTCAGATTCCATGCAATTCTGAAAAAGCCTTGTTGGAAGAATCCATATCCAAAAAAAAATTGGAAGTATGGATGTCATTAATATGAAGAAACATACTAATGATATTTGATAAAATAGAAAACAATCTGCATGTTAATTTTAATCAAATTCTAATTAATACAGTTTGGTTATATGAGAAAAATGGTATTGACATATGAGGGTCAAATACATGCAGCATTGTCTTAAAGTCGATGCCATCAACTACACATTTGTACTTCCGTTACAAAAATTCAACTTCTGTTACATAAATTCAATCATAGAGTTTGTTTTATAAAGTAAATCTTAACAATAACTTAATATCTTTGCAAGTTTGATATTGGATTTAAAGACATCACTTGCAAATGGTCATTGCCATAGCTATGTCATTCCAGAAAATCTTCTGAGATGTCCTAGATGATTGATGTTATATCAATGTGTACTAAATGGTTATATGAATATCTATGTTTTGATGTTTTCTATAGCTAATTTGGCATAATACATGTTTTTTTTAATTTATATGCATCAAAATATATTAAAATATATATTATATAAAAAACGCTCCCAAAACGGAAGCTTTTGAAAATTTCACTTTTCGCTCCCACTCCCGCTCCCCGCTCCCCTCCCGCTCCCAACAGCGTAGACTTGGACTAGTGAAGCCCCAAGCTGTCCCAAATGATCCCAAATATTTTCGAATGATGTATGGAGTGGATTGAGGTGTATTTGGACACACTAAGGCAACTATTATATGCTTGGACACTTTCTAAATACTTCAACAACTTGCATCTACAATTAGAGAATGAAATGCAGGATTACTAGGAAAATCGATGTTGAAACCCCCAAGGGTAGATGGCTCCAAAAGACTCCTAAGGATTTCGAATTGGGACTGAGAGTGTTTGAAAGGTATTGAGACATAAAAATGAAGCTGATGGATGCTTGGACACTCTCAAAAGACTTCTGCAACATTCATTTAAGTCCAGGAGAAAATAGAGAAATTTACTAGTAATTTCGAGGTTCAAACCCCCAAGGGTAGATGATATAAATGTCTTCCCAAATGCAGTACGACCCTCCCAACTTTCAGAATAGAGACATGGAATAGTTAGAGGACTTCAATGGGCACCAAAATGCATCATTAATCAGTTCCTAAAGACTGCTGCAACTCCCATAAATCAGAGGTTTGTAGACATGCTTTCACATAGGGGGAAATGTTAGAAAAACTCCACAACTTGCTAGGAATTTTGGGATAATTGTTCCAATGACTTGTATAATGTTTATGAAACTTCTTCAGTACATTAATGGCTCTCCATACAACAATAAAATCACAGAGATTGGCTGATACAAATCGAAACCAAACAACTTCAAGCTCTCTCAACAAGATATATGGAAAAATGGCTCGAATCTCTTCCTTAAATGTAAATATCACTTGAAATACATAATGTTTCGAGCTGTGGATCTCATTATATGATTATTACAGAGATATATAGCATCCAACATGTCCATGAAGTTGAAATAGCAGTCCTTCACTAACTATGTGCAACAACAAGTGCGCTATGCAAAAGCTATGGGGGAAAATGGCACCATTCATACATATTTTGGCATTTTTACATGGTTTTACTTGGATATTCGACCTGAGGTTCATATGAGCATCAAATACAGAGTTTAGACATCATATTACAAATAAATGGGGCCCCAAGAGCTCCCCCAAAGAGATCATCATCTCACCAAGTGTGCCCTTCCTCCAAGAGCCAACATATGAAGAGAAATGTGAGAGAGATGTGGGAGCAAGTTGAATAAGAGAAGATCACGAGCAGCCCTGTAGCTTAAACCTGCAACAAATGACTCCATTGTAGCTCCAAATGAAAGGTCTGAATGGCTTCTCCAATTTCCAATTAGGATGAGAATCTTTCACCCTCGAAATTGGTACTAAGGAAAGTAGAGTAAACACTCCACTAGCATGGACAAGCTATGCTCTCCAATTTGCAAAATGAGAAATGATCAAAAGCTGCTTTCCTTCTTTGTTCTTGTCTTTTATAAACTTCTCAAGTCCTCCATGGTTCGAATTCCTTCCAAAAGCCTCATGCCAACTCAAGTTGGGAAGAGATTCCAATGTGTGCCACTTGTCCAACAATTCCTAGTCTCCGTCTTCCCTCAATTCGAATGGGGAAGCTTCTTGGCTGCCATAACTCCCTTGTGCGCCCTCTTGGAGGTTATTTTTAGCCCCGACATGTCATATATGTCATACGTCAGCAATCGGGTCTGAAATTTGTCATAAGTGTCATAGAATCTTCATCATTGTTGTCATAGGAGTTAGGGAATCTAGCTCCAAGTGTCACCATTCTTCTAAGATTCCTCTTCCTCTTCCATGGGAGTTTCTCTTCCACTCCAATTCAACCTTACATGATTCATGCCATAAATAATACCTCTTCAACTCCCCCAATTATGTTACCCTTCATCTTGAACTCAAATTGGTGAGAGAATACTGCCAAGTGTAGTGGGGAATCTTGCCACATGTGGGTCCCACAACCTCTTATGTGCCCTCATGATCCAATGCCACCTTAGTTTCTTTTTATTATTATTTGTTTGACCCATTTAATGTGAATAAGTCTAAGGTCATTTTGGGTTTTGTAGCTCCCTTATTTCAGCTTTTAATGATTCCACCCCCAACCTAGGGAACTAGTAATTTTCCTCCATGATAGTTCATTTGGATGGGTATATTACAAACTTTGAATTGAAAATTTCTCTTAATGTGACCCACCTTGTCTATTTGGATCTAATTTTTGTAAATATTTTGATTCAGAGATCACTACTCCCTCTGAATCGCTCTAAGATCTCAAGCAGTATGAGCCTTGATATCAATATATACTCATACAAATATGGACTTAAACAACTAGATTTGCATTTACCAACCGAAATACAAATGCAATCACACACATAAACAACAGATATACCCTGGAACCTTTTCGGGAAAAACCAACTAACTGTGGGGCTATCTTCTCTCTCGAGCCCAGAGCATATATATAAGAATGACAATACAATACAAGATTACCTCAGCAGGTAACTCAATCCCTTTGAAACAGGTTAGACTCTAGATCTACATGCATCCAGTTGATGCATGCATTGAAAGAGTAAGCCCTAACTTCCAAACTAGATTTGGGTGCTCTGAAGGTGCCTCTGATTGATTTGCCCTCTTTGTATCTCACTGCTCTGATTTGCTCGCTCTGAAGATTGCCCTCTGATGAATTCGGCCTCCTCTACATGCACAAGTGTGCCCTCTCCTCTGGATGTCAAATGCTCGTACTGGTCCGGATCTCAGTAGATATGAGCTATGATCATCCCTAACCTTCCTCCAATGCTGAGGCAAGGCTCTCCTGAAAGTCTCAGACTCCGAATCAGTTAATCCAACTCAGAACGAGCTTCTCCCTCCTTGGGAAATGTGCCCTCCTCCAAGAGAACTCGACTTCCTTCAAGCTGATCAGAAATCACACTGATGAGCTATCTCAGCTCACAGTAATGGGTGTCTAGCAACTCTGGAATTGAAGGTCACTGATCTAGCTCAGATCTGACCTTCCTAGCTCTTGCAGCAGCTCCTCTCTCTCTCTCAGAAAGTCGCCCTGCATGTGCAGCTACGCCCTCCTCATTCTAGCAGTATCTCTCTCTGACAATGCAGCTGAGTAACCTCATCTGGGGACCCCCTGCCTCTATAAATAATCTCACCGATGAATTAGGGTTTCCAAAACCCTAAATCTCGGTGCATGCAAAAAGTCACTTTCACATGCAATCACTGATCGTTGTCAGGTCATGCAAAACTCATGCATGCAAAGGTCAATCTCCCTGGAAGTTCCGCATGCAACCCCCACTGGACTCATGCCATTGAGTAGAGTGCATCTCACCCTCTACTCCATCCTGATGCCTATGCAACTAGTGTACCTCCATGTAAGGCATTTGAACCATGGAGGACAACCTGAAGTTACCACAATCTAACACTCCCTCTTAACGAGGGAAGTCCTGACACTGATGCCTGGATCCATCAAGTCCACTACTGCTGACATTGATCTAACTGATCTGCCTGTCATTGCTCTCTGACCTGAAGAACTCTGATCAATCTCCATAAGGGTGGCTTCAGAAGAATCCCTCCTATCAACCACTGCTGACTCTGCCACTGCACTCTGACTCAGACTCCCTCTGAGTCTCTGCTGGTGTAACCAGTCGTGAAGACCTCTGTCAAGTGGATCTACTGCTTTGTAGATCATCTGCCTATGACCCTGAGTTGACTCAACTCTGTAAGTCAATTCCCTCTGTCTCTGAACTGACTTAGCTCTCTTCTGAGCCAAGTCCATCTCAGCCATGTCATACCAGCTCACTCTCTGACTCGTGCTTGCATGAGCAGCATGCTCATTCATCTGATATGAGCCCAAGGGCTCAATCTCCTGAGACTCATCACTGTCAAGAGCGTCTCGCTCATCCATTGGAACTCCAGAATCACTGCCCTGATCCTCATCATGGTGAGCCTCTCGCCCACCCATCTGCTGAACATGGCCACTCCTCCTGGCCTCATCTCTGCTATGAGCATCCCTCGCATCATCCTCCTCTGTATCTGAAGAGGATGCACTCAGCCATCCAGATGTGCTCGAAGTAGGCTGTCCATGAACTAAATAATCACCATCGATCTTGTGACCCAATAAGACTGGGTCTACTCCTCTAGGATAGGTAAATAACCGATCCTTGTGAAACACTACAGGGTAGCCTGCTACTGCCAAGGCTGCCACTAAGAGGACACTCCCTCTCAGTCGTGGAACAAATAGCACTCCTGAAACCTCCAGGAGCTCCCCGCGGTCAAGTAGAAATCTCACTCTGCCCACTCCAATAATCAAATGGTCAACCCCCAGCACATCCCGAGTCAACTGCAAGGGTGTGTGCTCTAAAATAAGGAATGCATCCCGCACTCCTGTCATGTGACTGCTGAGCATGCAGTCCACCCTCCAACTCTGATCAACTGGGGCCTCTGGTAGGCTACTATCATGTCCTGACTGAACTGAGGCTAATGAGAACTCCTTCTCAAACTGAGAAGTAAACTCATCAACCTCCTTTGCTGCCAGCTGCTCATCCTGAATCAACCATCTCTCAGTCTTCATGCGCATGCATATCTCATGCACATGCATCATGCAAGACCTCATGCACATCTCTGTACTGACACTCCTTCTTAGCGAGGAAGGTAATGCTGGAGAAGCATCCACCAAGATCAAACACATCATATGCTGTTGCAGCTACTCCCTTTGAACTGGAAGACTTTCTGGCTGCATCTGCTGCACTCTGATAAGCAGATATGCACTCCTCCTCTATCAATGTCATCTTGAGAGAAGCATCATGCTCTCCCTTTGTCACTAATACTGAAATTGTATCCAAGGTCTCCCTGGACCCACATACAGGCTTTCCCATCAACCTGTACTCTACTCTCAAGCTAGTGGCCATAACTCTGCAAAACTGAAATACTGAACCCACAGTGAACAAGAATCTCTCCTGATCACAGATCTGGTAGATCTATCACATATCTAACCATTGAACTCATAGATCTGATAGATCTGGTATCTATCCTAACAGATCTGATGTCTGCACTCACAAATCTGAACTTTGCTCTTCAGATCTGGACTCTGCTCTCACAGATCTAAACACTATGCTTCAGATCTGATATATCTGCCACAGATCTGAAAGATCTATCTCAGATCTCACATCCAAACTCACAGATCTGATAGATCTGACCTCTACAACCTCAGATCTGAGCTGTGCTCTTCAGATCTGGTAGATCTGGTCTCTATCTTCACTGATCTACTAGATCTATCTCAGATCTAGTCTCCAATACCACAGATCTGATAGATCTGACCTCTACAACCTCAGATCTGAGCACTTCTCCTCAGATCTGGTAGATCTGGTCTCTATCGTCACTGATCTCTGTGTGACTGCCCTCTCTAACCCTCAATAGGGATCTGATACCATGTAAATATTTTGATTCAGAGATCACTACTCCCTCTGAATCGCCCTGAGATCTCAAGCGGTATGAGCCTCGATATCAAAATATGGACTCAAACAACTAGATCTGCATTTACGAACTGAAATACAAATGCAATCACACACATAAACAATAGATATACCTTGGAACCCTTTCGGGAAAAACCTGCTAACTGTGGGGCTATCTTCTCTCTCGAGCCTAGAGCATATATATAAGAATGACAATACAATACAGGATTACCTCAGCAGGTAACTCAATCCCTCTGAAACAGGACAAACTCTAGATCTGCATGCATCCAGCTGATGCATGCACTGAAAGAGTAAGTCGTAACTGCCAAACTGGATATGAGTGCTCTGAAGGTGCCTCTGACTGATCTACCCTCTCTATATCTCACTGCTCTGATCTGCTTACTCTGAAGACTGCCCTCTAATGAATTTGGCCTCCTTTGCATGCACAAGTGCGCCCTCTCCTCTGGATGTCAAATACTCGTACTGGTCTGGATCTCAGCAGATATGAGCTCTGATCGTCCCTAACCTTCCTCCAATGCTAAGGCAAGTCTATCTTGGAAGTCTCAGCCTCCGAATCAGTCAATCCAGCTCACAACGAGCTTCTCCCTCCTTGGGAAATGCGCCCTCCTCCAAGAGAACTCGGCCTCCTCCAAACTAATCAGAAATCACACTGATGAGCTATCTCAGCTCACAGTAATATGGGTGTCTAGCAACTTTGGAACTGAAGGTCACTGATCTAGCTTAGATTTGACCTTCCTAGGTCCTGCAACAGCTCCTCTCTCTCTCAGAAAGTCGCCCTGCATGTACAACTATGCCCTCCTCACTCTAGTAGTATCTCTCTCTGACAACGCAACTGAGTAACCTCATCTGGGTACCCCCTGCCTCTATAAATAATCTCACCGATGAATTAGGTTTGCCAAAACCCTAATTCTCGGTGCATGCAAAAGGTCACTTCCACATGCAATCATTGATCGCTGACAGGTCATGCAAAACTCATGCATGCAAAGGTCAATCTCCCCGGAAGTTCCGCATGCATCCCCCACTGGACTCATGCCACTGAGTAGAGTGCATCTCACCCTCTACTCCATCCTGATGCCTATGCAGCTAGTGTACCTCCATGTAAGGCATCTGAACCATGGAGGACATCCCGAAGTTACCACAATCTAACAATTTTACATTATTACTAACTTGTACATCATTCTTGGCAATTATTTGACCCTTAGCATCAATTTGACAAACTATCATGAGTATGGCCAAGGGGCTTAAGCCATTGTGACCCAATGAAAAATTTAGGGACATGACACGAAACTTCTTAAGAATTCACCACTTTGTGCCCACCAACTTTGATCTGCATGCATTGAACTCAGGGAGGCTTCTAAAATAGAAATAGAAGTTGGTTCATGGCGTTTGGCTCCTTTCCTCCCCATATTTGTTGGTGAAAAGACAGGGACAGAGATCACTAGCTTGACACTGTGCACTAATTGGTAATCGGGATATGGTAAAGGGTAAAGCGAAAAACAAGTGAAGTGCACAAAAAATATCAGGATGGCGATTATTGAGATGATTAAACTCGTTCGAATCCTTCCAGTGATTCGAACGAGTTTAATAAAGACATGCATGAATCGTACTAAGCATAATTCATATACATGGGAAATAATGAATCTGCAGGGGTGTTAAAAACCAATGAGTAAAGAGAGGCATGCATAAATTGTACTAAGCATAATTCATATGCATGGGAAATAATGATTCTGCAGGTAAGGTTAATATAGTGTAATGATGATACGACATTGGTAATTAACATGGGTCAAATCGATAAGATCGATGAGAGTGAGTTATAAAGGAAAAAGATAAGTTAATGTATATAGAGTATGGATAGGATATAAATAAAGGCAAAGAACATAGGATTAGCAAGCGTCGAAGGCATAACTTGTTATAACAATAAAGTTTCCTTTGAGTTTAATGAATCAGACTGATTAAAAGAAATCATTACCGCAAGTTGGATTACTCCATAGAGTCATTATTTACCAAAGTAGATATGGTTAACCGCTATTTTGTAGAGAACTAGAGCTGAACAGTCTATGGATACTTGAGCTGCCTTCAAACGAGCTAAAAAGATCTGTACTGAAAGATGAATATGAGAAGTTCTGAACTGCGCAAGTGTCATTCTAATGGAGTTTCTGTAACAGGATGGAGTTTTTGCGACATATTGGCATTTCTGCTACATAATGGAATTTCTGTGACAGAATGGGATTTTTGTGATAGAATGGGGTTTTCTGCAATAGAAAACACAGAAAGGCTCTGGTGCTGCAAAACTAAGGATAGTAGTGCTACTACAGGTTTTCTTGTAACATTTCCGGTACTAGTTATGGTTCTGCAATAGTCTTTAAAAACACACTTGCACGATCTTTCTAAAACACTTCCGGAGACCTTCCTTTGCCCCAAAAAACGTATCCTGCAAAAATGCCCTCAAGATCAATTTAAACTTTCTTGTACTGTTGGTACAGGAACCTACAGGTTTATGTGCCAACAGTATTGGAACACAAAAATTAAAAGAACTGAACCAACATTATTATTTTAGGAAAGGTTAGAACTGATAAAATGAGTAATTGATGCAATGTTATGAAAGTAACCAAAATTTTCCTTTTGTTTATGCCTATGAATTTTAAAAATTATGAAGAATACTGGAAAATCTAATTTTGTAAGGTCTAAAATTTATTTCTTGAGTAGATTATCCAATATTGTTTAAGATGATACAAAACTAATTTCAAGCATGGAGAAAAATCACTTATTGCATATAGTTTCGTCAATTATTGATAGTTCTATGATGGGGGGTTTTTCCTCTTTATCCTTAAACATGAAAATATGAGGAGATAAATGGTCTTCAACAAGTGAGAAACCTATAGAAAACCAGTCATCCTTGTTTGATTTCTCAAAGGCTTACTGTTATTCAAGTAATATTGATAAATTTCGCAATTGAGCTTATTAAATTTCTATGATCATGGATCCCACTTCTAAGATGGTGACCTTAGGGTATGAATTCAATGCTAGGGTCTTAAGGACACTGTTATCACTGATCTTGTAGTTGCCCCTATAGGTGGATCCGTAAGGATGGTAGAGGGGATAGGCAACCACAATGGTGAACCAAGAGAGCCCTTGTTCCCAAATGGATGGTTGTCACGCCAACCAAGGCACTCTTCGCTTTTGTTACCAAAGCCAAGATAACAAGGGGGAGACCCTGATCTGTTCCCGACAGGAGAGATCTAACCCAATCACTAGATTAAGCTATTCAGGATAGGGTACGTAAGGTGACAGCTATGGAACCCTAGATTTAAGGAAAATGAAACAATGTGGAGGCTTGGTGATGATATGTCTTGATGAATAGATCTTAAGCACAGTGATTCGAATATTAGGTATGATTCCAAGATTCAATGCTAGTGTAAAATGGTTAGATTTAGCTGCCTTGGGAAACGTGACCCTTAAAACAGGCAAAGTGTTCCAAGGAGTAGATCTGACAGTTATGGCTTTCTAGCACGGCTTGACAGACAGATGGGGCCGTGTTTATGCAGACAAGCACTCAAAAGAAGATCAAACAACAGGTAAAACTAGCAAGCCAGGAAAGTCGTGAGGGTTAGGGAGAGACTAGTGCCTCAGGAAATAGGCCAATGGAGTCCCCAAGGGTGACGCCCTTGAGAACCCACCTTGGGATTTACACTAAGCCAATAACCCATAAATGTTTTGCCAGTTGATCAAGCGGTTTGATCAAGAGAATTTTCCGAATAAAAATATTGAGGGTTTTAAATGTAAATGACAGATGGGTAGTTTGAGGAAATACAAATCTTACCTTGAGAGCGTACCTGATTGATGGAAACGTTTTCTATGTTGCCGAAGACTATCCCCACAAAGATCAAATGAGAATTTTTGATGGAAGCTAGTGCCAAACGTGATGTCCCTGTCCCACACGTGCGCCCTTCTCTCTCCTGCAAAACCAAGGATGAAAATCAATTAGCAATACAGAAGCAAAGGTAAATGCAAATGATGAAAAGATCTAGAAAGGAAGAGGTCATAGACAGTAATACTCCCTGAACCAAACCTATTTGATGAAAGAGAGAGCAAGGAGAGTCTTCCCCAACCAGTGCGCCTTCCTTGAGCAATTCGGCCTCCTCACCTGCAGATGAATTTTGTGTGGAAAAATAATAACAATAGCAATCACCAATAATCTCAGTGCAATGGAAAGATAGTTTCAGTCGAGATCAATAGCATTCACCACCACAACACAAGTATCTCCAAGAAAATATTTTATTCCAGAAATCCAAAGCCAAAAGTCTCTTTACAATGAGAAGCTCTCTCCTTTAAATCGGATGGAGAGATACCAAAACCCTAACCACCTTTTGAATGGATGGCTAAGATTAAAAGATCAAAATGTTCTAATCTACGGTTGAGATGAGCTCAACAATAAAGTACATGGATCAACTAAAAAATATAACATACATGGACAAAATCACCCTAGGAGAGAGGGGGTCCCACTCAATGTGATAAAATAAACATGAATAAAAGCACATGGTGGGTCTAGGGGGTAATATCTAACACCCCTAGTGTGTCTCCATGGCACAATAATGTCAAATGACCAACCCAATATCAAATCGTGCTCTCTCTGGGAAAGTCATGAGCCTCCAAAGGCTCCAAAAAATCATAAAATCTGCCGAAGAAATGTGTGAGGGCCCCACCAACTGATGTAACTGCTTTGGAGGGTGTGGGAGACTTCCAACACATCATCAAAACAATTCCTAAGCCATTTCCTTGCCTCAGTAGCCCAAATTGATTTCTTTAGTAGCCATTTTAACCATTTTTTATCCTCTATAAATCTTCTGGAAAGAATCAAAATGCCTGTAATTCTCTGCCTGGTCACCTGGGGCCAAATCTGATTGTACCAATGTGTCCAAGAACAAAACAATAAAGTAAAAACAAGTGGCTATACTGCATGTCCCCTCTGTATTGCCATAGGAAAACCAATCATACCATCACTCTACTCTGACATGCCATTTAACATGGCAAATATGCACCAGAATGATAAACTGAGGAAAATACTCACTGTAAATGCCCGGAGCTGAGAACCAATTGTCTCATTGGAATCAGAGAGCCCAAATCTACTAAGGGTGTGTACTCATACACCATATGGATCTCTGCATGATCAAATAATATCTCACATATACCCGGACAGATAAAAATAATAATAATCTGTAAATGATCAAATATGCTGAAATGCCAGATCATCATCATAAACCTGTAACCAGTGCATGGAACCCACTGGTGACCTGTAATAGACCATATATCATCTATCTGCATCATCCAAGGTCTATCCACCTCATGTCCTGTAGTTGACTTTGGTCAAACTAGGTTTGACCAAGTCAACATGACCCAAAAAAATGACCCAGGCTAAAATCAAACTGCTGCAAGTGTTAGAGGTTAAGACATGCTCTACAAATCATTAGCAATTATAACATATAGTAATCAATTCTTTGGCGATCTAAAACCAAATATAAAGTGTTTTCAATATTTATTATGACTCCGACTAGACTTTCAAGACCATACCCACTTCATAGTTGTGATCAATTTGCTAGTGATGGGTGAAGGCTACAATTTATAAGGCTAGGCTAAAGGATGACCACTGACTTGACACTGTGACACTTTGGAAATGGAAAGGGGATACACACTCTAGCATATGCTGGACAAGCAGTAACACAAGGGATGGCAGAGTCTCACAAATGGGTAAGTTGTTTCAGAAGTGCTTATTCAACCTTGACAGATGCCTACAACTCACATCCAAGCTGATACAACTCCGTGAGGATCTTTTCTAGAGCCGCCATGACTAGGTGCCCGACAAACCGTAACTTGAGACTCTAGGGGACATAGTGCGAGCTGCCCCTTACTCCATCTCACATGATAACTCGCAAGTTAGTGAGGGATAAATCAATACAAGTGAGGCCAACAATCATTTAGATATAACAGTTATTGAACCATTGCTGTTTGGACCTTTCAATTTCCATAGCCTTGATCCGTGTGTGTTAAGAAACACATTCTTGGATTTACATTTATTAGGCTTTATGATCCATGTGTGTTCAGAAACACGATTCCATGGATTTACATTTCACATTTAACTTTCTAAGCCAATTTCATTAGGCTTGCCTTTCATTCATGTGTGTTCAGAAACACGATTCCATGAATGGGCTTTCACATAAGATATACATTTCATTTCCATATACACTGTACTGATGGTAGCACTATTTGTTTCAGGTTTAGCCAACACAACTTAGGCAACTCAGAGCCGAGACAAAATAAAACAAAGGAAGCTCATCCAACAAAGAGGCTAAAGCGGGGGAAGGTCCTCCATGCCACTAGTCAAGTAGTAAGTTAGGGTAATAACAACAATTGGAAGGTAATGGATGGGTGGAAAAAGTGAATAATGAGACCAACACTAGCAAGCCAAAGGATGGTGGGAATGATCACCTCTATTCTCCCTAAGGAGGGTAAAACCAATGAGTATAGGTCAAGAACTTCTAAGTTTGAGTGATGACATATATATATATATATAAATGATACAACCAGGTCCAAATATCTATATGATCGCTAGATCATGATACTAAGTGCTAAGACATACCACAAGAATGAGTATAAAAGCAATAATAACCATAACACAAGATAATACCTACTGGGTCATATACCTGTGCATAACAATTTGAACCATCATCTGTCCACTGAAAACCTGCTGCTGCAACTCTGGGCAATACATACTGCTCTGTAAATGGCTAAATGGCTACATCAGTCATCAAATCTGAGTTTCCTGAGACTCGGTCATGGCATAGGAATATACTGCTGTCCATAATCAAATAGTGATCCAATGTACATGCTCATCTCGACATCTCAATGTAAGGGAACTGGCTGAAAAATGTACTGGAATCTGGAATAAAACATATGGTAACCCAGCTACTATATATGTGATAATATCTGGCTCCAGCTGGGACAAGTGCTTTGCTGAAAAGAGCACTTGAGAACCTCAGAATCTCTAGTCCTCATCACTCTGCTACTCGTATCCTCGATCCAACAATCTAGCTCTGCAACAACTACCAAAATGACACCTGCTATCTGCAAAATGTCCAGAGCTATACCAAACTCACAGACCGGTCGTCAGAACAATGCATGTATATACATAAATTTCAAAACTAAAACAGTACTGAAATTAAAAATACAGAAAATAAACATTAATCTACTAACATAACTTGAAAAGTTTTATTATTATTGTGCAGGAAAAGAAAATGGCAAGTACTGAGAACTACACTATGAGCTTGGAAAAAGACAAAAGGTGCCAGACTCAATCGCTGAAAAACTAGCTACTGCCCAAGCAGGCTTATTCAGTCTACCTATTCTAACTTACCAGGCAAGTCATTCAAGATTAATAGGAGGGAAATAATGCTTCAACATCTTCATATTCACAGGTAATTCCACTTCATCACCATCCAGTGTTTCGAGGAAAAATGACCCTTTTCCAGCTTGTTACCAACTATTTTGTACAATAGCTGAATTTCTTGTGAGCCGCCAGTTTATTGAACATGATTCATGTTCATCATCAGTGTTCAAAAGTTCAGAAGTCATTTTCAGGGCAATTTTGCCCCATTTGTAATAACTGCATGTTCATGCCCCTATGGGGAATTTGTAAAAAGTTGGTCTAAACGGGGTCCTTTTATAAAAGACTCGGCTATCCTTAGGTTTAGCCATTTGGGGGATACTCTAGAGTGTTTTTTCTTTAGGAATTATGCGCTACTCATCAGTGGTGTATAATCCCTGAGTTTTTTACTCATACCTCCAAAGCTGGAGCATTTACCATGGTGGTCAAAACCTAAGGTGGTTATTAGAGTCTTGTGTCTAGGATTTTTTACGTGTTATCCATCTCGATTGAGTCACATGAACATGCACTAGGTCCCCTAGGAGTTTCGTTTGATTCCGAGAAAGATAATTTTTTTTTTTTTTTCTGTAATTTAGACCATTTTTAATGGTTTAAATGAAAATTTTCAAGTTGTGATAAAAACCTCATTTGGAGGCGGAATTGGGCGTGGGGAGGCTCATTTTGACGCTCAGAGCGTCCTCTTTACTCTAGCGCCCTCATTCTTCAGTTTCTGGGCGATTATGTCACCTCTGGGGGAGTTTTGGCTAAAAATGCATCATTTTGGTGTTTAATTGCCAGAAAAACACAAAATGCACTAAGTCCAAAATATTGAAAAAGGACAAAAATGATTAAAATAATCATTGAAAGGTTGGCATATGATTTAATTGAAGTGTATGACTACATTAAGGTAATAAGCACATGTTAATTTTGTACTTTGGATATCGATTGCATTAAAAAAATGAATCTGTGGGCTCCCTTTCACGTGGGCTTTCCATGCACATGAGCACTCACGAGTTTGATGAAGTGGCAAACGTTGAATGGATTGTTGAGTTTGCATTTAATGGTATGGTAGGCGCCTCCTCCAAATTGAGGCCACATCACAAGCTTGGCTCCCTTTCAAACTCAGGTTAACACATGTATCGAGCTCCAAGCTTCCTCCTTGATGGCTTACGCACTCCCTTGCATGCACACGTCAACATGAAGTGGAGGTTCACGAATGGCTTGGTGATAGTTCGAAGAGAGGAGTGGGGGGTGCCTTGCCAAGGTGGAGGCCACCTCCCCACTCACAATTACTCAAAATCGAGTTGATTGATCAATCTTCACTCCAAGCCTTGCCTTTGATTGGGATTCGACTTTCTTGTGATTGGTATTGGCTCTCTTCCATGCCAAGGTCGAATTAGGGATTTGATGTCTAGTTTTTGTATAAAGAGAGGCCTCTTTGGCTCTCTTAGGATGGAATTTTGATGTAAGATTACTCTAAAGAATTTTGTACTTGCTATTTGCTTTACTAATTGGAATAAGATTCAACTTTGGAGGTCCATGCGATTTGTGCTACATTGGTGAATGCATCTCTTGTGAGGTGTTTTCTTTCCATGCTTTCAGTTTAATGCTTATGTGAATGATCAAATAACTAGCTTTAGAAGTCTATTTTATAGAACATAAGATCTACCATTTGCTGTTGTCAATTTGGTTTATTATGCAAAAGTTTATTAGAGATTATATGAACAAGAAGTATTCAGCTGTACCTGTTGTCTGCCGAGATGCACACCAGCAGCAAAAATCTTTCAAAAACTGTTCCCTCATGACAAGTGGGGAAGGTGTGGCCTTGGGGGCAAGCAATGAGCCAGGTACTGTCACCTGAATCCTAGCTCCTCCGTTTAGGCTAACTCCTAACGAAGCCAAGGGGGGTTGTCCCTAACAAAGAGTTTCTATGGCTTAGTGTTTTTTAATGTTTTTGTATGTGGTGATGCGGATGAGTGTTGTTTAGGAGTTTTTTATGAGATCACAAATTATAAGATGAAATAAACACAAGATAAGAGTAATCCACGTTGCAGACACAAGATTTGCAAATAAACAATATAATGAAGACTAATAAAATGGCATCCACATATAATAACTTAGACTGATTTCCAATGGACAAATGGCCCAGATTAAAATATGAAAGTGTAAAATGACCAGTGCCAAATGGAGTAAAAAAATGTGAAGTGCTTGGGGATGCTGAAGATACAAGTCTTAGAATATTGTTTGTAAGAATGTTGTGCAAATGTTCTTGGTTCTATTTTAGAAAGTTTTAATGATCTTGATTATTAGGGATGAAAAAGCAAGGTATGCGTCCAACCGGAAAAGTATACCTTCAGTGGCTTCCCCTAGGTGACATGACGGACCGTCCAGTATTCTTCGGCTAGGTGTCCTGAGGATTTAACCAGCACTAGAACTCTATGACAACGGTATTCTTTCTCCGGCGTCACACAGTTAGGAACTTTGCCCACTACCTGAGTATTTCTCGAAATAACAATGCCGGTTCGTTGGTTATGGGGTAAAGGTTTTATTATGGTTTTCACTTGCAAGATTAACAATTCCAATCACCGTTCTGAGTACGAGTCCAACTTTTTAGGGTCGGCAGAGCATACTAAGTGATGGAAAGCAATGAAGTAAATTTTAGAAGGGAATGTGAGTTTGAAAGTTTTAAGCTTAGAGCACACAGTTAAACTCTCCAACAGAGAGTGCTCTTGACTTCGTCTTATGACGGAAGTTCAAGAGACTTTAACTAATCTATATGCTTGTATGCAAGGAAAATGCAGTGGGAATTCTTTTCGACAGAGAGTGCTCTTGACTTGGGTTATGGCAAGTTCAAGAGTCTTTGGTTCTTTTTAGAAGGCAAGCAACTTGTAAACAAAAACCAAAAGATAGCTCAATAAAAGAAAACAAAGATATAACAATTAATACACTACTCACAAAATGAAATAATCAAGCAACTAGTGTTCTACAACAGAAAGAAACTAATCTAGCAAAAAGGAGTCAAAAATGACTTCTACACACTGTTCATGAAATTTCCAGCTAGCTGAGCATACGCAGTACACAGTGGGGAAAGAGAAGTAGCACACAAGGTCAATGCGGCACTTGGGATCAAATCCCAAGACACTTCTCAAGTCAAAACTAAAATTTAAAAATTAAAACTCTAAGTACAAATGAAATTATTCTAGAAACTCAAAGCAAATCTAAACTAAGAATACACAAGACACTCCTCCCCAAATGGGGAAGAAGAAACCAACTATGGGAGGCCTTATCCCACTTAGCCTTATTTTATTAAGAGAGTACAAATGCCTTTGGGAATGAAACCCTTGAAAGGACTTTGAGAGAAATAAACTTGGAAAACTTGAAACAAGCTCTTAAGAGCTATTACAAAGGATAATGGTAAATGATTTCTTGGTTTGGATCATCCTTATGGTTTCTTGATGTTTTGCTTGGTTTGAACCTTTTTCTCTTCTTCTTGCTTCAAGACTTTTCGAGTTTCTCTTCCTCAAACACCTATCACAATGATGAGCTCAATAACCCATTAGCATTAGTCAAATAAAATATGAGATCTAAACTAAGTTCAAACTAGGAAACTGAAAGAAGCAATGCAAGTTTAAACTACAAGTGAGATCTAAGATGCAAGTGCAACTAACAAATAACTAGATGCAAGTATAGACTAAGATCTAACTAATGCAAATGCAAAATTAAATGACAAAAGAAACTAGATCCTAACTATGCAAATGCAAAGTATGATGTAAAGAATGCCTAACTACTAACTTTTCAAAGAATGAAACAAGCTAACTACTACTAACTCTTAACAAGTTTTATTTGTTTTTTGTATGATGTTTTTAGGTGATCAAGGAGGGACGAAAGGAGGGTTTTGAAGGGAGTCAAAAGAGAAACGAAAAGGGGAAAAGGGCTTGAAGGAGGGACCTTTTGAAATGGGACAAGAGCTAGGGGGAGGCTTTTGAAGGGAGGAGAAAGGCTAGCAAGCCAAGTAAAAAGGGATTCAAAGAGAAAACGAGAGAGCTAGAAGAGAGAAGCTCATAGATCCAAGTAACCAATGTTTGAATGAAAGTTTTTGTGTTGTTGGAAAGAAGCAAACTTCTAGCTTCGAATGCAACTTTGAATGTTGTCCTTTGGAGGTTTCCTGAAAACACACAATGTTAGAGCAAAATGTTGATGGAGAGGAGGGAGAGACAACCGAGTTCACCTCCACTCTAACTTTTAAATACCTGCACACATGCACCACTTATACAAACAAACTAGATCATGCTTAGAGTGTTAGACAAAATTGAAATAAAAGACAAACAAGTATATCTGACTATAGTTTGTGCTCTTAAAACAAATCAAGCCTAATACAAACAAATAACTTGGACCATCAAATATTTGTTCTATGCTCTTAAAAAAGAGATCTAAGCTAAACAAGATCAAGCATTAAATGATATAAATGAAACAAAGGTACAATATCACCTCAAAAGATGAGAAGCTTTCCTCATAAACATGTAGTGCACATCATAGACCTCCAAAGTCGATCTTTATTTCCAAAAGTAGCAATAGCTACAAGCTCTTACAAATTTAGCAGAGTAAGTTTACATCAAAAGTCCATGAGAAATGAGGAGACAATGCCCTCCTTATATACAAAAACCAAGAGCTCCAATACCCTAACTCGAATTGGCATCATAAGGGAGCCAATGGCACTAGACATCAATTCGAACTCCATCAAATCCCCAATCAAAATCCAATCAAGAGCAAACTTGGAGTGTTGAACCTCCACATAACTCGAGCTGCATTGAAATGGGATGGGGAGGTGACCTCCACCTAGGCAAGGCGCCCCCCACTCAAACTTTGGAAGTATCACCACTCAAGTAAATGGTTGACAAGTGTAATACATGAGCTAGAAGGAGGATATTCGTGAGGGTTAAAGAGATACACGTGATTGAATCAAGGAGTGGGGTGAGTGATTGTAGGAGATAGGATGAGTTAAGTGGGAGTCAAGCCCATGAGGTGGCCCTAACTTTAAGGGAGGCGCCAACCATGGCATTAACTCTCACTCACCCATCCTCAAAACGAATGCCATGTGTGAAACTCGTGATACAAGGGAGATATGTGAGCCTCAAGGGTTTAATGCATGAGAGACTTGTGGGATATGAGGAGTTTAAGAGGAGATATCTCAAGTGATGTGGCCCTATCCTTTAGGGAGGCGCCTACCTTAGGCATTAATGCAAACCAATCATCCACTTAACCACTAACACATCATCAATTCGTGTTTTGCATGCAGGAGGGCGAAATTGCTTGAAGGAGATCTCACTTGCTGATTGGATAATTGACTGAATGATGACTGAGATGATTGGAATCTTTATTAATGCCTTGTGCCATGTCATTTAGCCACTGAAATAATCCAATTTGGATTATTTTGGAGAGAATTGGATTATCTCCAATTATTAATTTTTTGAATTTAATTAATTAATAATCCTCTTTATTGATTTTTTGAGGAATTATTAATTAAGTGGGAAAATAACGATCCGAAACTTAGGATAAAGGTGTCCGGGGTCTAAGTATGATTTTTGGCTTAGGAATTAAGCCTCCAATCACTGAAAAACACCCCCGGACGACTGACATATTACAATTTGAATTTTTCCATTTAAACTATGGAAAAATTAATTATTAAAAAATAAAATAATTAACTGTCCAACGCGTCCGGTAATTTTTTTTCGGACAACGTTTAAAAACCACTACAGACCTAGGAAATGACCACTGACTCGACTCAAAGTGTAGTAGGTTCATATTCATCAGTTGGACCCTAATAACCCCCCATGGCCAGAATTTCAAAATTGAGCATTCCAGCTTTGGAGGTAGCGGGAGAAAACCTTGTCAATTATATCTCGGCTGAAGGCAATGTATAATTGGTCAGGGTAAAAAACTCCCTGGAATACCTTAGTTGATAAACCAGTCATGGGTGACCGAGTCACTCAAACCCTACTAGCACACTTTTATTACAAAAACCCCATGGGGCATGGTCATTTCAAGACAAACAACAAACTGGCTAGCCAAAATTGGCTAGGCACAAAGGATGGATCATCTGATACACTGGAACACAAGCACTTATCATGTTTGTCAAATGGCGGCTCTTCAGATAATCCAACTATGGTACAAATAAGTTGGTAACAGTACCAATGTTGATAAAATCTTTATGTTCTTAGCATACTAGTCATATGTTTAATCTCACTGGGTTTTAAGTTGTTTGTTTTGGATAGGTATTGCCATTTGGAGAAGGGTGTGAGCTCAGCTGCATCTAGCTCATCTTCATCATCACAAGTGGTTTGCTTTAACATTGTTGTCTTTTCAGGATCTACAAGCGTTGGGGTTGTTCCATCTACAAGCGTTGGGGTTGTTCCAAGAGAAAGAAGCACAAAGATTTTTTTGATCCAAGTTCCATCCTTAAAACAAAATCACTTCAAAACTTGGTTACTAGTTACTATAAGAAGCCCTAAACTCCATTTTTCGACCTCTTTGGCTTCTTCTCCTTGGCCTTGTTTGGCCTTCGATTTCTTCCCTTCTCGTTTTATCTTTCAACTCTTCCTCCTTCCTTTGCCCATCATTCTGCCATTTACCTTTTTGCTCATTTGATTTCTTGTTCCATTGGTTCATTTCTCCTCCCCTCTTGCCTTTTTTTTGGCTTCTCTAAGTGTGCCCTAGTGGGGCCACTTCTCCCAAAGTGTTGGCCCTTTTTTGAGCCTTTGTCTTACCCACTGTTGGGCATTTTTTGCTCACTGTTTTGGGTTTTCTTACCCCACTGTTTGGGCACCTAGCAGCCCACTGTTTGGGCCTTTTTCTTACCCCACTGCTGGGCATTATTCCCTCACTGTTTTGAGCTTTTGTTACCCCACTGATTGGTGATTTCTCCTCTACTCACTGCCCACTGTTTTCCTTGCTTCCCATCCGCTGCTGTCCCTTCATTTTCTGATTTACAGTCTGCTGCTTGTTCTTTTGCTGTGGCAGCCCCTTCTTCTCGTTTGCCTTTCTCGCCCTCCTTCTATCCTCACTCCTTCTCTTTTTTTTAATTTGCTTTCCTTTGCTTTCTTTGTTAGTTCAAGGTTTCATTTTAAAAGCTTAAAATCATTTAAGGACTAGTTCATTGTTAGTTTGTTTTAGTTGCATTAGATCTCCTTTTTAGTTAAGTCATTTTAAAAGTTTTAGATCTTGGTTTAGTTCTTTTAAAAGTTTGCATTTCATTTTAAAGCTTAAATTAGTTGCACTTTTACATTAGATCTCATTTTCAAAATTTGCAAGCTTAGATCTAGGATTAGTTTCAAGTTTTGATTTTTCAACTAATGATTAATGGGTGCTTGAGTTGATTGGTTTTTGTAGTTACTACAAGAAGGAAACAAATCAAGAGAGAAGATTAAATTTGAAGAGAATGAACCAGCAAGAACAAACCAAGAAACGAAGAAGAACAAACCCAAGAGGAAGATCTTAAACCAAACAAGACATAACCATTCTCCTTTTGTAGAAGCTCTTAAGAGATTCATAGCATTCTTCTATTTTATTTTCTTCAAGTTCTTTTCAAAGGGTTGAATTCCCAAGGCATTGTAATCATTTAATAAAAAGCTAGTGGGATTTAAGGCTCCTGTTATCACCTAAACTGTAGTTACCCCTGTGGATGTATCCATTAATGGATGGCAATAGGGAAGGGCAACTCAAAAGGTGCAACCACGATCACCTCGACCTCCAATAGATGGTTGTCACGCCAGACGAGGCAACCTTCGCTTTATGTTATCTAGCCCAGACAACAAAGGGGGAGACCCGATCTACTCCCGACAGGAGAGATCAAAACCAAGACACCAAATCAAGTTAATACTAAGTAAAGTAAGGTGTATGGTTTATCCTAGACCTAAGGATGAAGTCACAATATAAGTAAGGGGTTCAATGAGTATAGCTTTGGTTCATTATTGATGTGAGAGTGACTTATAGTATTTGAAATGAGATCCAGGATTGAAGTACTAGTTCAATGTGAGAAAATCCACTGCCTTGGGAACCGTGTCCAATGCAGGGTAGTTTAGGGGTTGAATTGGGGCTAACTAGTACAAGTGACAAGCTTGATCATGATATATGATGACATCAAAGGGTTTAGTCCACCAAACAAGGATCAAACCACAAGTTAATCCAACAATCTAGGAAAGTCGAATTGACTTGAAGAGAGATCAGTGCCTTGGGAATTGGGATAATGGAGTCTGTTGCCCGCCAAACTGCACACCAGCAGCAGAAACCTTTCGAAAGCTGTCTCCCTCACTGGAAAGTGGGGAGAGGTGTGGCCTTGGGGGCAAGCAATGAGCAAGGTACTGTCACCTGAATCCCAGCTCCTCCGTTTAGGCAAAACTCCTAACGAAGCCAAGGGGGGTAGTCCCTATTAAAGAGTTGTCTAAGGCTCTTTGTGTGTTTAAATGTTTTTTGTGTTGTGATGCGGATGGGTGTTGTTTAGGAGTTTTTGAATGATGACTAGAACAAAATTAAACACGCAATCCACGTTGCAAAATTCACAAGATACAGATTCAGAAGATAACAGTATACTTTGACTTATAATTTAAATTAAGGCATCCACAAGATTGTAATTAAACAAGTGACAAGGACGTATGGTCCAGAGAAAGATATATAAATATTAAAGACCAATGCCAAATGGAGTCAAATAAAACTTGTGATGCTGAAAGAACAAGTCGAAAGTAGCTGTTTGTGAGGACGTTTTGCAATTGTTCTTGGTAAATTTTAAGTGTTTTAGATGTTCTTGATTATTAGGGCTAAAACCAAGGATGTTCAAAGAAAGTCCGGAAAAGACAATATCAAGTGCCTCCGTTCAAGGACATGTCGGGCCACCCAGTGCTCTAGCCAGGCCGCGCAATGCAAGCCAGCAAACTAGAGGTTGAACATGGAATCCCGGCGCCCTCACTAAGAGATTACCCACTGAAATTATCTTATCGATCAACTCCGGATTGGTTGGTTATGGGGTGAAAGTTTTAATTAGATTTTCACTTGTAAATTATCAAGTCTTCCACCTTTCTGAGTACTAGCCCAACCGTTTCTGGTTGGCAGAGCATACGGGTGTAGGACAGAAACCAAGGTAAATTAATTGAAGGGGTGTATGAGTGGAAATTCTTATTTATTAGAAAACCCTGTTCAACTCTCCGACAGAGAGCGCTCTTGACTTGGTCTTATGACCACAGTTCAAGAGACTTGCTACTTTAACAATGCCTAATGCAGGGAAATGCAAAACTAAAATGCCCTCCGATAGAGGGTGCTCTTGACTTAGATTTGGCTAAGTTCAAGAGACTTTGGTTTATTTTAAGAAGCAGAAAAAAAAGTAGTAGTAGTATATCTTAAATTGAAAAGATTTAAATAATGTGATTGATCAGCAAGATATGAACACTACTAACAATATTATTTGTAAGATAAAAAGAGATTGAGTAAATCTAGTGTTCTACCACACAACTACTAATCTAAAAGGTGGGATTTATCTCCGAACAAGATCAACCACTAGAATCGCCTGCACTTGAGAACCTCCAGCTAGCTGAAAGCTCTACCAAGGAAACCGACGGGGAAGGAAGAGTAACCACAAAATTATGTGGTCCTGCCCTTGAGATGAAATCCCAAGGATACAACTTCCGGTCAAAGGCTTTGGAAGAGAAACAATATAATGATAAACGAAAGCAAATCTAAACCACCCAAGAGTCTCTTTCAGGTCAAAGACCCTACTCGGGAGAGCATGGGGGTAAGTGAATATGGAAGACAAGCAGAATGACTTATTGAAATAAAAACAAACTAAACTAAGAGCATATGAAAAGATCTAACTAAGCCAAACCACAAGACCCAACACCCTTCCCGAAATGGGGAAGAAGACCAAAAATGGAGGACCTCTCCACTATAAGTTTTATTAATCCTTTACAAGTGCCTCAAGGGAAAATCCTTGAAAGGTCTTTAATGGCTACCTAGAAACAACTTATAAAAATTGAAAAAATTGAAGCCCTTAATGGCTTTTACAAAGGATAAGAAGGTGTATCTTGAAGTATGTCTTATGATGCTTGATTTCTCCTTCTCTCTTTGATTTGATCTTTTGATTCAAGAGATTTTTCTCTTCCCAAAATCCTACCACAAGGATAAGCCAATAACTCATGCACCCATTAGCGTTAGAAATCTAATCAAACTTTGAACAATCAAGTCTAAGTTTGCAAGATGAGACTAAAACATGAAAAAGCATGAGATTTTGTCTTGAAATAATTAATATGGTAAAACGGACCAGCAAGCTAAAATGCCCCAAAATATGGTGGGAATGAGGATGCAACCACAAAATTTTACACAATCCTATATGCCAACTCTCCTACTTTGAAATGGAAGTACAAAACTTAAAGGAAAAAGACTAAATGCAAGCCCTAAATGGCCCTTTGATATGCCTAACTTAAACTTTCAATGCATAAATTTTGATTTTATAAAAGAAATCTAACCATAAACCCTCCAAAGAAAAACTACTAGCTAACAATTTGAGATCTTAAACAAATAACTAACAACTAACTAAGCGTGAAAACTACACTAACTACTTACTAACTTGTTGTTTTTTGTTGTTTGTTTTGTTTATGTTTAAGGGACAAAACGAAAGGTAAGGAAAGGTGAGAAACAAGGATGGACGAGAGGGGATTTAGGGATTGAATGGGTGCTAAAGGAGGTAAGACGAGAGCACAAGAGGAGAAGGGCGAATGGAGAAGGAGAGGTGGGACGAATGCAAGGAGAGGAAGCTAATACTTGAAGTGGGACGAATCTAGGAGAAGATGAAGACAAGAATGAAGTGGGACGAATCTAGGAGAAGACAAAACCAAGGAGAAGTGGATCTAGGGCAAGGGCTTCAAGTGGAACACTTGAGATGGTAAAAACACCGCCTTGGAAATCCTCCGGTTAACCGGTGATACGCCGACAACGAGTGTTGAAGAGAGCACAAGGGAACAAATCCCAAGTTATTCCCCAAGGTTGAAGGAACTTCAACCTTATGGCAAACTAATCTATGGCTTGAAAACAAGAACAATCTCGGATCAAGGCTAGAGGGGCTAGAAATGGCTTAGCAAGTCAAATCAAAAACTCAAGGAGCAAACTAGAAGGCTAGAAGAGATGGAAGCCTATAGTAACAAGTAACCAAAAATGTGTTTTGAATGTTTGATGGAGAAGGTCTAACTCCCTTTGTTTCTCAAATTCAAAAGCCAAAACTCCTTTGATCTTATTATGAAGCGAAGATGTATCTGCAAGAACCTTGAGCATGGACAATATATTTGAAACAAACTATTTAAGTGAAAAGAACTAGATACATGCTACTTGTGCTAGATTGTTAGCCATCTTGAACATGATCTACAACTTAAGAGCCTCAAATAGAATATAAAAAACAATATCACCTCAAATATCAAGTGAAGCAATGCACATCAAGAGCCTCCACGTTTTGACCTCCAAAGTCTCAACTTTATTCTCAATTAAAAGCGTTTACAATTTCATCAGAGTTTCGATGCACAAAAATCCATGAGATAATAACCCAGATGGGCCTCTCTTTATAGTAAAAGACTCAAGCTAGTCCTAGGTCGAATTGGCAATGGGTAGATAGGTCGAATTCCAATCAAATAAGGGCTTGGAGAGATAGACAAGGCCAAAGTCGAGTTCTTGGTTGGTGAGATTTGCATGAGGTGGCAAGACTCGACTTGGAGGAAGGTGTGAGTGGTACCTGTTATCACACCATAGTAGCAAGGCTACTATTCTTGTATAGCAGATATCTGCACATTCCAGAGCTTACATTATTCCAGAGCATGGCTATATATTTTGGATCACTCATGATCAGAGCAGTGCATTATTCAGATTTATGTATGACCTTGTGTCAAGGCTGAGCCTTGATAGTTCAGATTTGATGACTGATGTGACCACTTATCCCATATAGTTTCAGTTCAGTGCCTAGAGATGTATTTCAGCAGTGTTTCAGATGATGCACGATGATTATTATTATGATGATATTGTATGATCTATGGATATGTTATCACTGACTGTGGATTATTATCTTGTTGATTTAGTCATGATCGCAACATGTGCTTGGTATATTATTCCTGATGTGGCAAACTATTTAAAATGAACTGCAAATCATAAAATGGACAATTGCTTGCACATTTAGGTCATTTAACAAAACTCACTGGTCTTTCACCTTACATAGATATGGTCTTTCCCGACACCAATTGTCTGCTAGTGTAGGCTCCATATTCACTTATCTCCATCCATACATGACCTTCCTGTTTGACTTTAAACCCTGACTTGTCTCATTTGACTTTCTGATATCGAGGACTTCCCCATTTTTCTACCTCTGTGTTTGGATCGTATCCCTGTTTATTCAGTGTCTCGGCTCTGAGTTGGTGACAAAACTTGCCTTTGGTGAGTTGGATTGTAGGCCTAAATCATTCTGGTCGGTTGTCCCGATGTTTGGCATTGGCTCGAACTCCCCCTAGTCACTTGAGATGTTGTTGGCTAAAACTGAAAGCTCATGTTCTACCTATGGAAAATTATAAATTCGCCCATGGAAACAAAAAAAAGGGGCAAGAGCGATGAACAGCTAAAAAAATACTCCTCGAAGAGTATAAGAAAGGTCCAAAAAGCAATGGTTCTTAAAAGTTATATCTAAACAATTGCTGACCTTATAAATATTTGAAAAAACATGCCCTGGATGCAAGCTGCAACTAGTTGTGCTTCTCAGCACATCTGAAATCCGAAGGGTTATGTAGGCCAAAAAGGCCATGGAATAAATTGAATGATCCTAATGAACCTGGATCAACTTGATGTAGACATGATGCCTAAGTTGAATAAGCACTCTCTAAACAACTTATCCATTTGTGAGGCACAACCATTCCCCGTGTTCTTTTGTCCAGCACAGAGTTTGTAGCTTCCCCCCTTTCTCCCAGTCCAAAGTATTTTTGAGTTAAGTTAGACAAGTCAACCCCTTGGCCCAACCTTGCTCCTAGCCTTCATCCTTCACTAGCAGTTTGACCATGTCCATTGGGTGAGTTTGTCATTTGAACTATTGTGCAAGTAATTTTATATAACAACGGAATATGCTAACTTAATTAATGCCACTGAAGGGATGTTATACTTTGAGCTTAGCTGTGAGAATGATTAGAGAAGCATTGTCTTAGTCTACTGATGTGATTTATCCTTGGTTGTATATTCTTGGGATCCATGATGATGTGGACCATGTATGGATGATTATTGATGATGATTGATGGGCCCACATGTTTGATGATGATATCATATGATGGACATATGATGCAGATGATGTTTGATCCAGTTCAGCAGGTTTATTACTACTTCAGATCAGCAGATTATACATTGTCCATATATGGTGGACCCTACAGCTGGCCCATTAGGGCAACCCATGGTGTATGAGTACACATTTCTGGTGGATTTGGGTCTTCTGGATCCAATGAGACACTTATCTTTCAGTTCCGGGCACTTCTGACAGTGATTGATGCAGTTTTACACTTGTTGACCAGATTTGGGGCTGATTTCCCAGCCTGAGCAGCAGGGGCCCCGAGAGGCCAGTTCACCTAGGGCGCTGATGATGGAGGGGGTGGTCCAGCCACTTGTTTTTACCATTTACCCCCGCTTCTGGAGAGCCTGGTGGGCTCAGATGGACATCGCTAGCACCCTAAGAGGCAATTTTGACACTTTCACAGTTCCCGAGGCAGTTAAAAAATGGGATAAAGTGGTCACTGAGGAAATCGATTTGGGCAATTGAGGCAAGTTTTTGGCATTTGGTTTTCACAGAGGTCTTCCAGGGTGGCATCACTATCTTCCAGTCAGTTTTCACCATGTGGGTATGCCCAGATTGATCACAGGAGGACATTTACTGCTTGACTGTCATGGATTCTGAGGACAGTTTTGGTCATTTACATTATATTGGATATATTTTATTATTTTATTGTGCCTTGGGGATAAGCTAGTAAGGATTGATGCCTCCTAGCCCCACCATGAGCTTATATTGTCATGTCCTAGTCACCATGAGGTGGATTTTGGTACTTATGTTTCTCTAGTGGATGACGTCACCCTCTCATTGTACCATTTAGTGGGGGCGCTATTGTTATATTGAGTGATCCATGTGATATATTGTTATGGTTCATCTTAGCCATTGATTGTATGATGAGATCTTTTAATCTCAACCATTCATTTGATGTAGTATTGTAGAGTGGTATAGGGTTTTGGTCTTTATTATCCTATATAAGGAGGAGACCCCCCATTTTAAAGCTCACCTTTGGAGCTCTGGAATATTGGAATAGAAGATTTCTTGTGGAGCACATCTCTCTTGTATTGTGGATTCTCTTGCATATTGAATATACAGTATCTCTTCTATGTATCATTGTGGATTTTGGTGCTTCTTCTAATCTTTTGACAGGAAAGTCGAATTGGTGGAGAGGAGGGCGACTTCATGAGGGTTATTGTTGGAGGGATCCACATATTCTCTCTTGGGTTGATCTTGTGACAGGGAGTATCATTATTGTATCTTCGTGACATAGTTGATGCTTTCTATTACATCTTTCTACCATTTTCATAATCATCTTGCTTGACTTGTTTCTTTGATCTTGTCTTGTAGGAGGAGGACGATTTGGCTATCTTGGAGAAGGACGTTTTGGTTGGAGCTCTTGGATCTCACTCTTGAATATACACATAGGAGAATGCTATCAATTTGCAAGGTGGCCATAAGCAATTGAGGTAAGATCTACAAGGTATGTGCCTCTTTCATCCATTCTATCTTCATTGGTCATAAAACCCTAATTCATTAAAACCCCAATTTTGGTATTTCTTAGATCTACTTAGATCTAGCCTTACTCTTGAGAAGATTTTGAAAACCCACCTCTATAGTATCCACCCCTAGTTGGATCTATAGTTTGGTGGTGATTGGCTTAAAATTAACCCACTTTTCAAGGCAAAAAGTCCTCTTTGACCCAAATCGCACTTCCTAGTGAGAGGCTTGTTTGGTTAGATCTAGCACATGGGTAGGTGAGATCCCACTTGATTGGCAATCTAGACACTTGATAACCTACCCCCAGATTCTTACTTTGGTGAAATCTACCTTGTGGACATCTCTCCATGTTTTAAGGGGTTAAAACCCCCTTTTGAATTTATTGGCACCTCAAAACTCAGATCTACTAAGATCTAGCCCTTGGATTAACTTGATTTTTTGGACATGCATAGATCGGGGTACTAGCTACTTGGATCTACAATTTGGTGGCCATTGGACTTGATTTGGTCCACTTAACCCTTGTTTTAGCCCTCTTTGAGCAAGTCGCACTCCCTTGGGGAAGGTGAGTCTGCCCACTTTGAGGAGGTGGGTGTTTGAGATTTTCATGGATTTGGAATGCCCATACCTTGAAACCTAGGTCTAGACTGTCTTTTTGTCACGATCCGCCTTGGGGGTAGCATTCCTTGTTTCAAGGGATTGTGGTCCACTTAGGGTTATTACTTGAAAAACCTAGATCTAGCAAAATCCAACCATTGGATCTCATTTAGCCCACTTGATTTGGCTTCTAGGTGTCCCGATCTACACTTTGACATACTTTTTGACCCCATTAGCCCATCCAACAAGGCACTAGTCCTTCTCTAAGCAAGTCGCACTCCTTGGGAATTGTGTCAAACCCTAGATCTAGTATGTGGGTACTCCTAGAATCAACTTAGATTCATAGATCTAGTCTCTATCCAACCTATAGTACCAACTTCACACCTAGCTTCACCTTGTGGGCCTACCTAGAACCATTTCACACTTCCCAAGAAAACAAGACCCACTTGTGTAAACACATGGTACCTTACCTTGACATCATACCAAACAATGTGGCCTAAACCATACATAGGTTGAAACACTAACAATCCATTACACCACCTTCAACCATACCTCAACTCTTAGGCCCATTTAGCCTTGCATTGGTTTCCGCAACTCCTCATTTACTTACCCTTAGAAACCTTTGTTTGGGTCCAATCAACTGTGATTGGTTATAGGGTCTCCCCCTTGGTCTAGTTACACCTTGACCTAAAGCGAAGAGTGCCTCGGTTGACGTGACTCCCATCTTGCATTGGGAACCGTGGCATCTCTTGGGTCACCTCTTTAGTTGCCTGACCCCTCTACCGTCCCGGATGGGATACCTCTAGGGGCAACTACAAGTTGTGTGATAACAGTACCATCACCCAATAAACACGCTCCAACTAGGAAATGCGAGCTAGTAAGAGGATTGACGTGAGCTAGGGCATGAAGGGCGTGAGCTTGTGGTAGGTTGCGAGCTAGTTCATTGGATGACATGTGGTAAAGGTAGGCACTAACTCCACTCTAATCAAAAGCCAAGCTAATCAACGATTTCACTAACCAATAAACGAGTTCCACAAGGCTTAGACGTGAAGCTAATGGAGGTTGACGTGAGGGTTTGGTAGATGGCGAGTTTAGTTTAGTGGAGACACATGTAAATGGTAGGTACTAACTCGAATTAGCATGGGAGCCAAGCTTGGTAGGTGTGGTGAGTCATGAGGGCGCCCACCTCTAACATAAATGCTAACCACCAACCCAATCATTACATGCCAACACACTAAATCGAATTATGCATGAAGGAGGGCGAATTGGCTCAAGAAGATCTTTAGCTGGTGACTGGATGGTTGACTGGGAAGACTTGGAGTTGATTGGAATCTTCCTAAATGCTCATTGCCATGTCATTTAGCCTTTTATTTTAATCAAATTGATTAATTTTGGAGAGATTTGGATTATCTCCAAAATAATCAATTTTATTATTTTAATTAATAATTTCTCTGTAAATGACTTTTCAGAGAAAATATTAATTACGGGGCTGAACTGACATCCGAAAGTTGGGTTTAGCTGCTCCATAGGTCATGTGTGATTTTTGGCTTATGAAACGAGCCATCAATCACTGAATTCGGACCCTGGATGACTGACATATTACAAATAAATATTTCTCTAATTAAACTATAGAGAAATTTATTAAATTTAAAAAATAATTAAAACCCAAATTTCGACGGACTCGGTAAAATTTTTTCGAAATTTTTTCTGAGGGTTTTATGGACCTAGGACATGACCGACACCTATTCTAACAGTGTCTAGTAGGCTTATATACATTAGTTGGCCTCTAATAACCCCCCATGGCCAAATTTTCAAAATCGGGCATTCCAACTTTGGAGGAGCGGGAGAAAACCTCATCGATTATACCTCGCCTTAAGCAAAGTATAATTGACAAGGGAAAAAACTCCTTGGAATACCTTAGTTGTTTAATCCAGTCATGAGGAACCGAGGCACTCAGATCCGACTAGCACACTTTATTACAAACCCCCATGGGGCCATGGTCATGTCAACTCAAAAACAAAACAAGCTAACCACAACTGGCTAGCCACAATATGTTGGATCATCTGATACACTGGAATCAAACATTTATCATGTTTGTCAAATGGCGGCTCTCCAGAAAATCCAACTATGGTACAAAAAGTTGGTAACAGGCGTTTTTGTAGGGCTTCCTCAACTCGCTTGGATTGGCATTCATTTGTAACAGGGGGTTATCATTAGTATCATTGTGATCTATGCTATCTTTCTGTTATTTCTCTTGTAGCATCTGTCTTTATCTCTTGATGCAATAAATCTGATATTGTTGACGTTTATTGTGCAGGAGGAAGGGCGCATTGGTCTCCTTGGGCAAATCGCACTTCATAGAGGTCTTCTCCAAATTGCTTCAAATTAATCGGGTTTGCATAGATCATCATCATCAAGGCATCTACAAGGTTATCCAGGTAAGATCCACAGGTGAGTTCTTCTCTTCTTGATTCCAATCCATTGGCACAACACATAATTGAAAATCTAATTAATTCAAACCCTCATTGTTACATTTTCTCAGATCTACTAAGATCTAGTGGGTTGTTGGGTGTAATATTTAAAACCCATCTCTATAGTATCCACGGCATCCCGGATCTATAGTTTGGTGAGGATTGACCTCCATTTGACCCTCTTCCCAAGCCAACTTAGCTTCTCCAAGCAAGGGCGCACTTCTTGATGAGGGTGAGTTGACCTAGATCTAGTTGATGGGTAGTTGATATTTCAATTGATTCATGATCTACATGCTCTAAAACCTACCCCTAGATTCTTACTTTGGCAATTTCTACCTTGTGGGCCCTCTTCCACATTTCAAGGGATTTAATCCCCATTTTGGACCACTTGGTATCTTCAAACCCAGATCTAGCAAGATCTAGCCATTGGATTGCCTTGAAATTGTAGATCCACACTCTCACTTGATCAACTTACTTGGATCTAAAGTTTGGATGCCGTTGGACTTGTCTTGATTCATTTATCCCACATTTTACCCTCCTTGGGCAAAGTCGCACTTCCTTGGGAGAGTGAGTTGGTCCACTTCTAGGACATGGGTATATGAGATTTTGGTGGATTTCGAACGAGCATAATTCAAAACTAGGTCTAGTATGTCACTTTGTCAAATCTTGCCTTGGGGATAACATTCCTTGTTTTAAGGGATTGTGGTCCACTTAGGTCAAACTTTGAGTCTTTAGATCTAGACATACTCATCCATCAAACCTTTAATTTCCCACTTGTCTCATGCAATAGGAGTCATCAACCACAAGTTAACTTCACTTTGATTCCATTATCCCAATTCCCAAGGCACTGATCTCTCTCCAAGTCAATTCGACTTTCCTAGATTGTTGGATTAACTTGTGGTTTGATCCTTGTTTGGTGGACTAAACCCTTTGATGTCATCATATATCATGATCAAGCTTGTCACTTGTACTAGTTAGCCCCAATTCAACCCCTTACTTATATTGTGACTTCATCCTTAGGTCTAGGATAAACCATCCACCTTACTTCACTTAGTATTAACTTGATTTGGTGTCTTGGTTTTGATCTTGTTATCAACTGATTTGTACAATAGTTGAAACCTTATTGAGCCGCTAGTGTTGGAACACATCAGTGTTCACTTTCAGAGTATCTGGGTTTCATATATTTGGGTCTAGCCAGTTTTGTTTTTGAGTCGACATGACCATGGCCCCATGGGGGGTTATTAGGGTCCAACTATAATGTATAAACCTACTAGACACTATTAGAATAGGTTTTGGTCATGTCCTAAGTCTCTAGGACCCCCAGAAAAAATTTTGAAAATTTTTTACCGGACCCTTTGGAATTGGGGTTTTTATTTTTTTAATTATTTAAATTTTAATTAAATTTCTCTATAGTTTAAATAGAGAAATTTGAGTCTGTAATATGTTAGTCATCCGAGGTCCGATTTTAGTGTTTGATGGCTCATTTCATAAGCCAAAAATCACACATGACCCATGGAGCAGTTAAACCCAACTTTCGGATGTCAATTCAACCTCATAATTAATATTTTCTCTGAAAAGTCATTTACAGAGAAATTATTAATTAAAATAATAAAATTGAATATTTTGGAGATAATCCAAATCTCTCCAAAATTAATCAATTTGATTAAAATAAAAGGCCAAATGACATGGCAATGGACATTTATGAGGATTCCAATCAACTATCCAGTCACTAGAAGGTTATCCACTTGAACAAATTCGCCCTCCTCATGCAAAATTCGATTTGGCTTGTTGTCAGTTGATGATTGGGTTGGTGGTTTGCATTAAAAGCCTAAGGTAGGCGCCCTCATGACTCATCAATCACCAATTAGCTTGGCTCTCCTTGGATTCAAGTTAGTACCTACCCATTCCACTTGTCTCCTCATCAACTAAATCGCACCCTACCTCAAGCTCACGTCAATTTGCCCTAGGTTCACGTCTAGCTTAGTTGGAGCTTGTTTATTGGTTGATTGATACATCCCATGCCACTCCAAGTCGAGTTAGTACCTACTACACTACACATGTCTCTCCACCATGCTAACTCTCACCTACCAAAGCTCACGCCTTTCCTACCATAGCTCACGTCAATCCTCATGCAAGCTCGCATTTCCTTGTTGTAGCTCGTTTGTTGGTTGTTGATACTACCTATGCTTCCATTGGAGTCGAGACTTTGACCATTGTTTGGCATGCCAAGCCCTCCCTTGATTGGAATTCGACTTACCTATCTATTGCCAATTCGACCTAGGGTTTAGCTTATGTTTTTAGTATAAAGAGAGGCCCTTTGGGGTTATTATCTCATGGAGACTTTGATGCAAGATTACTCTGCAAAAATTTGTAACATGCTTTGGCTTAATATTTTCAATAAAGATTTCGACTTTGGAGGTCCATGAGCTTTCAATCTTTGGTGTGAATTCATCTCTTGTTGAGGTGATATCTTCTTTAAACCCATCTCTTGATTATGCATAGTATTTGATCAATGGCTAGCTTGTGAGGACTATTTTTAGTACAATAGAGTAACCATTTATAATTTAAGTTGGTTATTTATGCATAGTTTATCAAGATCTAAATGGACATGAGTAGTTGGTTATACAAATTGTTGATCTAATCTTGATATTTCTAGCATACTAGCATTGTTGATCTCACTTGTTGGTTGAGTGGTTTGGGTTGTGATTAGGTGTTGCTTAAAGTGAAGAGGGGTAAGAGCTCGGTTGCATCAAACCCTTGTTCATCTTCAAGTTTTGGCCTAACACTTTGTGGTTGCAGGATCTACAATAATCTCAAGATCTTTTCATCTTAAGAAGGCTAGGAAGAGCTCTTCTCAGGTTTCTCATCAACCAAAAACTCTACTTTTAAAACCTTGTTACTTTAGGCTTCCATTTCTTCAAGCCTTCTTGTTTGCTCTTTGAACTTTTGTACTTGCTTGCTAAGCCCTTTCTAGCCCTTCTAGTCTTGATCCAAGTCAATTACTTGTCTTTTCAAGCCATAGATTAGTTAGCCATAAGGTTGAAGCTCCTTCAACCTTGGGGAATAACTTGGGATTTGTTTCCTTGTGCTCTCTTCAACACTTGTTGTCGGCGTATTGCCGGTTAACTGGAGGATTTCCAAGACAGTGTTTTTTTCCCTCTCAAGTGTTCCACTTGAAACTCCTTGCCCTAGTTTTTCTCTTCCTCTTCCCACTCGTTTTTTGACCCTATCCCTAGCTTTCATCCACCTTAGAAAGGTCACCTTCTTCCACTCGTTTTTGTCCTCTTTACCTTCACCTTGCTCTCGTCATACCTTATTTCTCCTCTCCTCTCCATTCGTCCCATCTTCTTTAGGGTCTCTACCCTTCCCATTTGCCCTATCTTTCTTCTCTCGTCCCATCCCACACTAGCCCTAAAACACACAAAACAATAACAAAAACAATAAAGTGTTAAGTGTTAGTTAGGAGTTAGTGTTAAGGTTTCATACTTAGTTAGTAAGTAGTTAGTGTTAGGATCTAGTAATTGGTAGTTAGTTTTGTTTAATTTTTGATAGTTAGTTTGCATTTGTTTTAAAGTTTCTAGTGTAGATCTTTCTCCTAGTTGTGATCTAGTTTTATTTTTGTCAACATACTAATCCATTGTTTCATTTTGGATATTTGTTGGTTGCCATCCAAACACATTTGTTGGCTGCCACTTAAACTTTGAGTTGACTGTCCCGAGACAGTGTGTTGACTGTCCTAAGGTCATAAACATTTGTTGACTGCCATCCAAACAGTGTTGGCTTTGATTGATATAAAGTGAACATGTGTTGGCTGCCATCTAATCATTAAGTGACTGTCCTAAACTTAAGGTTTCATTGGCTGCCATCTACACTTCGAATTGACTGTTAAAACATTCATTGGCTGCCATTTACATTGAGTTGACTGTCATGAAATAACATTCATTGGCTTCCACTTCATCTCTTCCATTTAACTTTGCAAGTAGTTTTAAAATTTCAAATTTGTTTTGATTATCTAACGTCTAACGGGTATTGGAGTTATGTGTTGGTGATAGAGCTTTCCAAAGTAGAAGTCAAGAATCTTCCAATCAAGAAGCCACCAAGTATACAAGAGGACGAAACAAAACAAAGATTAGTATTATCCTTTTTTGTAATAGATCTTAGGAGTTTATTTCAAGTTTTTATAAGTTATTTACTTCAAAGTCCCTACAAGGGTTTCATTCCCAAGGGCAATTGTATCTCCATAATAAAAGTTGCAAGTGGAGTTTTTAAGCCCCCACATTCACTTCCCCATTTGGGGAAGCCTTGTGGTCTCATTGAGAGGTTTGACTTTTTTGCTTTAGATCCATTATATACTAGTTTTATTTCAATAAGTCATCTTGCTCTATTTCTCCATATTTACTTATCCCCATGCTCTCCCGAGTAGGGTCTTTGACCTGAAAGAGACTCTTGGGTAGTTTAGATTTATTTTCGTTTAATATTATCTTATATTTCTCTTCCAAAGCCTTTGACCGGAAGTTGTATCCTTGGGATTTCATTTCAAGGGCAGGACCACATAATTTTGTGGTTACTCTTCCTTCCCCGTCGGTTTCCTTGGTAGAGCTTTCAGCTAGCTGGAGGTTCTCAAGTGCAGGCGCTTCTAGTGATTGATCTTGTTCGGAGATCGATCCCACCTATTAGATTAGAAATTGTGTGGTAGAACACTAGATTGTTTCAAGTTTCATTTTATCTTGCGAGTAGTGTTGTTAAGTGATATTCCATATCTTGCTTATCTTGTCATATTGTTTAATCAAACTTTAAGTTGGAATCTATTGCTATTACAATCTACTTTTTGCTTGTTTAAAACGAACCAAAGTCTCTTGAACTTGGCCAAATCCAAGTCAAGAGCACCCTCTATCGAAGGGCATTTTAGTTTTGCATTATCCCTGCATTAGGCATTTGTTAAAGTAGCAAGTCTCTTGAACTGTGATCATAAAATCAAGTCAAGCTGTCGGAGAGTTGAACTAAAGTGCTCTTTAATTAAAACTTTTCAACCCACACACCCCTTTAATTAATTTACCTTGGTTTTTGTCCTACACCCGTATGCTCTGCCAACCGGAAACGGTTGGGCTAGTACTCAGAAAGGTGGAAGACTTGCTAATTCACAAGTGAAAATCTAATTAAAACTTTACCCCAAAAACCTCAAACAAGACAAATTACTGTTCTTCCCATAAGAGGTGGTGCCGGGAATCCACTGTCAGACTCGAGGGCGGTCAAGCCGCAAGCACACTTGCCCTCTTCGCAATCTGGGTGCTTCCGACCTATCACCTAGGGTTGCCAGTAGTTTTCTTGGATAAGGTTTCACTACTTTTTGATACCTTGTTCTTAGCCATAATAATCAAGACAATTAAAATCTTAAATTTACCAAGATAAGCTGCATAACGTTCTCACAAACTTCTATTTTCAAGCACTTGTATCAACCTTTTTTACAATCACTTTTTTATATATTTGACTCCATAAGGCACTGGTCTTTCATCACACATCTTGTTTGCTTTAAAATATCAATATTGGAGTATTTGCGTCTATTTACGTGAAAAGTGATTTATTTCTTGTTCAAGTGTATCTCTCATTTTATATTTTGCATCGTGGATTGCGCTATCTTGTTTTACATTTAATTATTATATTGTCTCTCATTCAAAAACTCCTAAACAACACCCATCCGCATCACAACACCAAAAAAAACACTATAAATACTAGAGCCTTAGTGAAACTCTTTTATAGGGACTACCCCCCTTGGCTTCGTTAGGAGTTTGCCTAAACGGAGGAGCTGGGATTCAGGTGACAGTACCTGGCTCATTGCTTGCCCCCAAGGCCACACCTCTCTCACTTTTAGTGAAGAGACAGCTTTCGAAAGATTTCCGCTGCTGGTGTGCATATTGGCGAACAACAGATCTTTCCTGTCGGGAGTAGATCGGGTCTCCCCCTTTGTTGTTTGGGCTAGATAACAGAAAGCGAAGGTTGCCTCGAATGGCGTGACAACCATCTATTGGAGGTCAAGGTGATCGTGGTTGCACCTTTTGAGTTGCCCTTCCCTATTGCCATCCATTAATGGATACATCCACAGGGGTAACTACAGTTTAGGTGATAACAGTACCGGTGGAGTGGAGGGGGAGGAGTAGCAGGTGCAGGCGTGAAGGAGACGGGGGAGTTTAAGTACGTGGGAGTGGTGGAGTGGGGGTGTAGAGCTGGGAGTGCGTGGAAGGTGAGGGAATTGGACGCAGCGAGGGTGTGGGGAAGTGAAGGGAGTTGGATGCAGTGAGGGTTTGGGATGATGAAGGGTGTGGAGATGGAAGTGAATTGGAGGGAGAGAGATGAGTGGAGTGGAGGACGCTGGACAGATTCTTGCACGAAAACTTCACGCAGTGAATACTGGAGCGAAGACTTGCCGAGAGATGAACGGGCTTTGATACCAAATGCAACAGAAAACCTAGGACACGAGATCCATAATTCAATAACAGATATATTATTGAATAGATAAGATGATTAATGTATTACAAGAGCTCGCCTTTTATAAAGTTTGAGCGGGCTTAAGGAAGGGTTACGTCCCTTCAAATAACTAATTAATAATTTACTACTTAATTTAATACATCATTTTAATATTCATAGCAAGCACCTCCTGACAACTGCGCCAAAAATGTCGGTAAAATTATATGTTAATAATTTGACATTAAATTATCAACCGGGGTAATTGTAAGCTTAGAGGTGCAAACACAAGAAATGCGGGATTAGAATCTAACCTAGCCTATCTAACAACTAATGCCGGCAAGCACACTTCGGAATGTAACAAATGAAAGTAACAAGCTCAAATTAAATGGCATCAAATGACAAATTAAACTATCACAACAAGATGTAACTTTGACATTGGACCATGTTACCACCTAAGTTTTACTTAGTTGGATTTCCCATGAGCCTCCGAAGTATTGAGCAAGTCCCTTGTCATTAGAGAGATTTTGAGGTCAAAAAATGGCCTCCTAAGAGATGTACTACAAAAATATGAGATATATTAAAATATTATGAATTGGGGGTTTTATGGGGTAGGTATATATGACAAGTCACCTCCCACACTATTTTCTATGCACAATATAAATAACCATGGTTGAGTTACTTTTCAAAATTTACTAGAAATAAAATTAATAAAATAAGTCTACATTGATGTGACTAAGATTCATTGTAAATTCCCAAAAATTTATTGTCCTTTAGCATTTATTTGTCTTGAACTTGCAAATGAAATTAAATAATAAAAAACATTTTTAAGAGCTATTTTTTTATTTTTTTGTTGACTTTTTATAGTTAATACTTTTCTCATGAATTTAATATAATGTAATTTAATTGAGAATTTATTTACATGTAAAATGTTAATAATATTATTATAATCCACATTGCATTATTATTGTTATTATTATTTATTAAATCTATTATTATTCTTTATTAGTTTGACATTATGTTATTAAATAGAATGGAGTGAATATATAATTTAAAATTAAAAACATAAAAATGATAATATATTATTTTATAAAAAATTTGAAAAGACTTTCTTTATGAATTAAGAGTACTGTTATCACACAACTTGTAGTTGCCCCTAGAGGTATCCCATCCGGGACGGTAGAGGAGTTAGGCAACTAAAGAGGTGACCTAAGAGATGCCACGGTTCCCAATGCAGTTGGGAGTCACGTCAACCGAGGCACTCTTCGCTTTAGGTCAAGGTGTAACTAGACCAAGGGGGAGACCCTATACCCCAATCACAGTTGATTGGACCCAAACAGAGGTTTCTAAGGATAGATAAGTAATGGGTTACGGAAACCAATGCAAGGCTAAGTAGACCTAAAGTTTAAGGTATGGTTGAAGGTGATATCATGGATAGCTAGTGTTTCAACCTATGTATGATTTAGGCCACTTGATGGGGTATGATTATTAAGTATAGTACCATGTGTTTATACAAGTGGGTCTTGTTGCCTTGGAAAGTGTGAAATGGTTCTAGGTAGGCCCACAAGGTGAAGTTAAGTGTGAAGATGGTATTATAGGCTAGATCTAGGTTAGATCTACAAGTTAGAGTTGGTTCTAGGATTACCCATGTTCTAGATCTAGGGTTGGACACAAATCCCAAGAAGTGCGCCTTGCTTGGAGAGGGACTAGTGCCTTGTTTAGTGGGCTAATGGAGTCAAGTAAGATGTCAAAGTGTAGATCGGGACACCTAGAAGCCAAGTCAAGTGAAATGGATGTGATCCAATGGTTAGGTTTTACTAGATCTAGGTTTTTGAGTGATGACCAAAAGTGGACCACAATTCCTTAAAACAAGGAATGCAATCCCCAAGGTAGATCGGGGCAAAAGGATAGTCTAGACCTAGGTTTCAAGGCATGGGCATTCCAAATCCACAAAAATCTCAAACACCCACTTCCTAGAAGTGGTCCAACTCAAAACTCCCAAGGGGTGCGACTTTCTCAAGGAGAGGCAAAAAGTGGGTTTGGTGGACCAAACCAAGTCCAATGGCCACCAAAATGTAGATCCGGGGTGTTAGTACCCCGATCTATGTTCCTTCTAAGTTTCAAATGAATCCAATGGGTAGATCTTAGTAGATCTAAGTTTTAAGGTGCCAAGAAGGTCAAAAGGGGGTTTCAACCCCTCAAAACATGGAGAGATGTCCACAAGGTAGTTTTCACCAAAGTAAGGATATGGGTATGTGTTATCAAGTGTCTAGTTGTCAAATCAAGCGGGATCTCACATACCCATATGCTAGATCTAGCCCAACAAGCCTCTCTCAAGGAAGTGCGCTTTAGGTCAAGGAGAGCTTTTTGTCTTAGAAATAGGGTCAATTCTTAGCCAATCACCACCAAACTATAGATCCAACTAGGGGTGGATGCTATAGAGGTGGGTTTTCAATATCTTTTCAAAAGGAGGGCTAGATCTAAGTAGATCTAAGAAATACCAAAAACAAGGGTTTTACTTTGATTAGGGTTTTTGTGATCTAGAAATTATGGAAGATTCAAGGAAGAGAAGATCATACCTCTTGGGACATACCTGGATGAAGAGATGAATGCTAGTTGAGACGAGGATTACTTTGCCAAAGATCAAATGGAGAATTTTTGAAGCCCTCTTGCCAAATCGATTTTTCCAAGCCACATGTGATTCCTTCTAACCTGTCAAGCCAAGGAGCAAAGCATCAATTAGTTTAACAAATCGAAGGTAGATGCAAGCAAGAGAGAGAGAGAAACATAGAATAGTTGACACAAAGGCAAAACTACTCCCTGTCAAACCAAAACGACTTCTTCCAAGATTGAAGGGCAAGCCTCCCCACCAATTCGCCCTTGTCCAAAATCGCCCTCTTCACCTGCAAATAAAGTATGGCAAAATATGCAAGATAGCTACAATAGATCCTCCAGTGCAATGGACAATAGCATTTACAATCGAAACAACCAACATCCACTCCAATCCAAGCATGTACTCCAAAAGATAGAAATTTTATTCCAAGAGCCAAGAGCCAAAAATCTCTAGATGAATTTTACAATGAGAGGCTCCCTCCTTAAATAGGATGGGGAGAGAGTACAATCATAACCACTTTTTACATGAGTGGCTAAGATTAAAAGATCTCAAGATCTAATCAATGGCTAACAATAAATCATAACCATATATCACATGGATCACCCATATAATGATAGCGCCCCCACTAAAAAGGTACAATAAGGGGTGACGTCATCCACAAGAGAAAATATAAGCATCAAAATCCACCTCATGGTGACTAGGACATAACAATATAAGCTCATGGTGGGGCTAGGAGGTTTTAATCCTTACTAGCTCATCCCCAAGGCACAATAAAAATAATAAAATATGTCCAATATAATAAAAATGACCAAAACTGTCCTCAGAATCCATGACAGTCAAGCAGTAAATGTCCTCCTGTGATCAATCTGGGCATACCCACATGGTGAAAACTGGCTGGAAGGTAGTGATGCCACCCTGGAAGACCTCTGTGAAAACCAAATGCCAAAACCTTGCCTCAATTGCCCAAATCGATTTCCTCAGTGACCACTTTATCCCATTTTTTAACTGCCTCGGGCACTGTGAAAGTGCCAAAACTGCCTCCTAGGGTGCTAGCGCTGTCCATCTGAGCCCACCAGGCTCTCCGGGAGGGGGGATAAATGGTAATAACAAGTGGCTGGACCACCCCCTCCATCATCAGCGCCCTAGGTGAACTGGCCTCTCGGGGCCCCTGCTGCTCAGGCTGGGAAATCAGCCCCAAATCTGGTCAACAAGTGTAAAACTGCATCAATCACTGTCAGAAGTGCCCGGAACTGAAAGATAAGTGTCTCAATGGATCCAGAAGACCCAAATCCACTAGGAATGAGTACTCATACACCCTGGGTTGCCCTAATGGGCCAGCTGTAGGGTCCACCATATATGGACAATGTATAATCTGCTGATCTGAAATAATAATAAACCTGCTGAACTGGATCAAACATCATCTGCATCATATGTCCATCATATGATATCATCATCAAACATGTGGGACCATAAATCATCATCAATAATCATCCATACATGGCCCACATCATCACGGATCCCAAGAATATATAATCAAGGATAAATCACATCAGTAGACTAAGACAATGTTTCTCTAATCATTCCCACAGCTAAGCTCAAAGTATAAATTCCATTCAGTGGCATTAATCAAGTTAACATATTCCGTGGTTATATAAAATTACTTGCACAATAGTTCAAATGACAAACTCACCCATTGGACATGGTCAAACTGCTAGTGAAGGATGAAGGCTAGGAGCAAGGTTGGGCCAAGGGTTTGACTTGTCTAACTTAACTCAAAAATACTTTGGACTGGGAGAAGGGGGAAGCTACAAACTCTGTGCTGGACAAAAGAACACGGGGGATGGCTGTGCCTCACAAATGGATAAGTTGTTTATAGAGTGTTTATTCAACTTAGGCATCATGTCTACATCAAGTTGATCCAGGTTCATTAGGATCATTCAATTTTATTTCCATGGCCCTTTTGGCCTACATAACCCTTCGGATTTCAGATGTGCTGAGAAGCACAACTAGTTGCAGCTTGCATCCAGGGCATGTTTTTCATATATTCACTAGGTCAGCAATTGTTTAGATATAGCTTTTAAGAACTATTGCTTTTTGGACCTTTCTTATACTCTTCGAGGAGTATTTTTAGCTTTTCATTGCTCTTGCCCTTTTTTTGTTTCCATGGGCGAATTTATTAAGTTTCCATAGGTAGAACATGAGCTTTCAGTTTTAGCCAACAACATCTCAAGTGACTAGGGGGAGTTCGAGCCAATGCCAAACATCGGGACAACCGACCAGAATGATTTAGGCCTACAATCCAACTCACCAAAGGCAAGTTCTGTCACCAACTCAGAGCCGAGACACTGAATAAACAGGGATGCGGTCCAAACACAGAGGTAAAAAAATGGGGAAGTCCTCAGTATCAGAAAGTCAAATGAGACATGTCAGGGTTTAAAGTCAAACAGGAAGGTCATGTATGGATGGAGACAAGTGAATATGGAGCCTACACTAGCAGACAACTGGTGTCGGGGAAAGACCATGTCTATGTAAGGTGAAATACCAGTAAGTTTTGTTAAATGACCTAAAAGTGCAAGCAATTGTCCATTTTAATGATTTACAGTTCATTTTAAATAGTTTGCCACATCAGGAATAATATACCAAGCACATGCCATGATCATGACTAAATCAACAAGATAATAATCCACAGTCAGTGAGAACATATCCATAGATCATACAACATCATCATAATAATCATCGTCATGCATCATCTGAAACACTGCTGAAATACATTTCTAGGCACTGAACTGAAACTGTAATGGGATAAGTGGTCACATCAGTCATCAAATCTGAACTCTCAAGGCTCAGCCTTGACACAAGGTCATAAAATATCTGAATAATGTACTGCTCTGATCATGAGTGATCCAATATATATAGCCATGCTCTGGAATAAATGAAGCTCTGGAATGTGCAGATATCTGCTGTACAAGAATAGTAGCCCTGCTACTATGGTGTGATAACATCTGGCTCCAGCTGGGACAAGTGCTCTAAGGGAGAGAGCGCTTGAGAACCTCAGAATCTCTGGTCTCGAACTGCTCTACATCAATCTTCAATCCAGCACTGCACCATCCTTGCTTTCAGCTTTTATCTTGCACCTGTTCCTGCTCTCACAAACACTAGAATACCATCATGGAGCATGTATGGGACAAATATAAAAATAAAACTGAAAACTAATCTAAAGCATAAACTGAAAATGCGTCAAAATATAAATATAAACTAACATGGCATTTATTATTATCATTTATCATTTTTATTTACTGTGCAGGAGGACAAGAGTACTTCTTTAATCAGACAATCTCAACTTGCACAGGCAGCCAACAATATAAATGCTAACTATAATTTTTTAAATGTATGCAGGAGAAGAGACAAGCTTAGGAAGGAGCAAGACTCAACTCAGGCAGAAACAAGAAAAATGGACAATACTCGGCACACAGAAAAAAAAATCACACAAATCCTACTGTTCAAGTGAGCTTATTCAATACCTACCTACCCTACTCTAACCAGTGAGCACAAATGTTAGGTAAAATCATAAATCCAGTGCAACCATTCATCAAATAAATTAATGATTCTTCTTTGATTTTTGTTGATGAAACAAGTCAAGATTGGATTAAAAATTATTGAAATTGAGAGCACAATCTTCTTGACTTGTTCAGAAATTGAAGAAGGATTTGAGTGGTGCAACATGAAATAATGCCAAGGAGCAGACTGTCTGATACAAACATCCTCCATCAAAGAACTAATAGGATCATAAAATTTATGCAAGTTAAACTCAGGGATGGATGGAGGGAAGACATCAGACATGTGATTCGATTCATTTTTACGCAAATTAACTTCTTCCTTTACTTCTCTCACATATTCAATTTGATTCTCCTTGGGACTGATGATCAAATAGAAACCAAGTGGAGACAAATCAAAGCTTAGAAGACGAAAAATCAAAGTTAGACCCTCTTGATGCTCAAAAATGGAGAAAAGATGGAATTGATCTTTAAACACCTTTTCTAGCCACCTAGAATGATTGATAAATTGACAACAAGCATTATGGTTCCAACGTGACTGAAAAGGGAAATGAAGTGCATTTTCTCCAAACACGTAATCATGCTTATACTTCTTATTGAAAATTTTAAAAGCAAAAGACTGACTAGACCACCAACCCAAAGATGATTGAAAAAGTTGGGAAGGGAGGGTGGATTGCAAATATGAACAGTCTCCTAGATGGATAGAAAGATTTGGCCTTGAAATTTGACAAAATGAAAGACCTTTCATAATAGCACTAGGAATGACTTCAAACTTTTGATTAAATCTGATTTGAGGACAAGATTCTAACTCTAAGAAAAAGCTATCTTGACTAAGGATAGAAAAATTTAAAGACTCATTATAAGAAGTGGAACAAAGATTAGAGCATCTAGTGTGATCTACTGGCTCATCCTCTCCTTCTATTGATTCATCATTAAAATCACAAGAGAATACTTGATCATTTTCATCAAATTGATCAGGGATAAAATTAAGAAATTTATTTAGAACATCCTGATTATTTGCACAATGATCATGTGAAAGCACTACTAAAGGGTCTTGGTCAATGTTTCCACTTTCTTCTTCTTCAAAAAGATGAGGAGAAATTAAAGGATTGTTAATGATAGAATGATTAAGGAGTTCTCTTTCTGAAGGATCCACAGAATCAGAAATTTCTTCAAGGTCAAAAGGGGGGCTACTCAAGGACTGACTTGAAATGTCATTATTATTATCATGGTCCTTGTCAAGCTGATCCTCAACAACACAGTTATTGCTTGATGTCTTTGTTAAGGATTCTTCAATATTACTACCCCATTTATTCTTTAATAACCCAACAAACATATCATATCCAGTGATGGATCCTGGGGCTAAATTATCAAACCATAATCCGGCATTTCCACCTAATGTCTCACCCAGGGCCCGCATATAAACATCTTCATCATCAGCACCCCTAACTTCCATATAATCCCAAAATCTTTGTAAATGATTTTCAATTGACTCAAAATAATTTCCATAGAAACGAGGCAACCATTCAGAATAATTATTTGGCATAAGATGAGGTGCCCCATGAATTTCAGAAAAGTCAAAAGGAGATGGCTTAGGTGGATTTTTAATAACTTTGGCCATTCTACTAGGGATTAGTTTTGGATGTCTAACTGGAATGCTAGAGTCATTTGACCGAATGCTTTGGTTGCAAGGCCTTGGTTGAACTTGAATTTTGTTTGAATTAATTGGGTTAATATTTTTACTTGAAGAATGAAAAGAATGATGAGAGTTATAAGAATTATGTACATAATCACCCCCATATTGATATGTTGACTGACCTTCATTACTTTCTTCCAACTGCCCTCTATAGCGAGATAGATTCTCATATATTTCATTCATACACCTTGTCATTTGGAAGAAAATGTCTGAATTCATTTATGATTTACAAATTACAAAATTGAAAGATGGGAATGGGGCCGATCCTCAGCGGAGTCACGAATTGGAGTCGCCAGGTAGATTTTTAAACTCTTCTACCAAGATGTATGTCGTTTAAAGTGCAGGGAGAGAGTGAGACAAAACAGGTATGTTGAACCAAGGTAGGCCTCTACCTCCCCGGCAGCGGCGCCAAAAATGTTATCACACAACTTGTAGTTGCCCCTAGAGGTATCCCATCTGGGACGGTAGAGGAGTTAGGCAACTAAAGAGGTGACCTAAGAGATGCCACGGTTCCCAATGCAGTTGGGAGTCACGTCAACCGAGGCACTCTTCGCTTTAGGTCAAGGTGTAACTAGACCAAGGGGGAGACCCTATACCCCAATCACAGTTGATTGGACCCAAACAGAGGTTTCTAAGGATAGATAAGTAATGGGTTACGGAAACCAATGCAAGGCTAAGTAGACCTAAAGTTTAAGGTATGGTTGAAGGTGATATCATGGATAGCTAGTGTTTCAACCTATGTATGATTTAGGCCACTTGATGGGGTATGATTATTAAGTATAGTACCATGTGTTTATACAAGTGGGTCTTGTTGCCTTGGAAAGTGTGAAATGGTTCTAGGTAGGCCCACAAGGTGAAGTTAAGTGTGAAGATGGTATTATAGGCTAGATCTAGGTTAGATCTACAAGTTAGAGTTGGTTCTAGGATTACCCATGTTCTAGATCTAGGGTTGGACACAAATCCCAAGAAGTGCGCCTTGCTTGGAGAGGGACTAGTGCCTTGTTTAGTGGGCTAATGGAGTCAAGTAAGATGTCAAAGTGTAGATCGGGACACCTAGAAGCCAAGTCAAGTGAAATGGATGTGATCCAATGGTTAGGTTTTACTAGATCTAGGTTTTTGAGTGATGACCAAAAGTGGACCACAATTCCTTAAAACAAGGAATGCAATCCCCAAGGTAGATCGGGGCAAAAGGATAGTCTAGACCTAGGTTTCAAGGCATGGGCATTCCAAATCCACAAAAATCTCAAACACCCACTTCCTAGAAGTGGTCCAACTCAAAACTCCCAAGGGGTGCGACTTTCTCAAGGAGAGGCAAAAAGTGGGTTTGGTGGACCAAACCAAGTCCAATGGCCACCAAAATGTAGATCCGGGGTGTTAGTACCCCGATCTATGTTCCTTCTAAGTTTCAAATGAATCCAATGGGTAGATCTTAGTAGATCTAAGTTTTAAGGTGCCAAGAAGGTCAAAAGGGGGTTTCAACCCCTCAAAACATGGAGAGATGTCCACAAGGTAGTTTTCACCAAAGTAAGGATATGGGTATGTGTTATCAAGTGTCTAGTTGTCAAATCAAGCGGGATCTCACATACCCATATGCTAGATCTAGCCCAACAAGCCTCTCTCAAGGAAGTGCGCTTTAGGTCAAGGAGAGCTTTTTGTCTTAGAAATAGGGTCAATTCTTAGCCAATCACCACCAAACTATAGATCCAACTAGGGGTGGATGCTATAGAGGTGGGTTTTCAATATCTTTTCAAAAGGAGGGCTAGATCTAAGTAGATCTAAGAAATACCAAAAACAAGGGTTTTACTTTGATTAGGGTTTTTGTGATCTAGAAATTATGGAAGATTCAAGGAAGAGAAGATCATACCTCTTGGGACATACCTGGATGAAGAGATGAATGCTAGTTGAGACGAGGATTACTTTGCCAAAGATCAAATGGAGAATTTTTGAAGCCCTCTTGCCAAATCGATTTTTCCAAGCCACATGTGATTCCTTCTAACCTGTCAAGCCAAGGAGCAAAGCATCAATTAGTTTAACAAATCGAAGGTAGATGCAAGCAAGAGAGAGAGAGAAACATAGAATAGTTGACACAAAGGCAAAACTACTCCCTGTCAAACCAAAACGACTTCTTCCAAGATTGAAGGGCAAGCCTCCCCACCAATTCGCCCTTGTCCAAAATCGCCCTCTTCACCTGCAAATAAAGTATGGCAAAATATGCAAGATAGCTACAATAGATCCTCCAGTGCAATGGACAATAGCATTTACAATCGAAACAACCAACATCCACTCCAATCCAAGCATGTACTCCAAAAGATAGAAATTTTATTCCAAGAGCCAAGAGCCAAAAATCTCTAGATGAATTTTACAATGAGAGGCTCCCTCCTTAAATAGGATGGGGAGAGAGTACAATCATAACCACTTTTTACATGAGTGGCTAAGATTAAAAGATCTCAAGATCTAATCAATGGCTAACAATAAATCATAACCATATATCACATGGATCACCCATATAATGATAGCGCCCCCACTAAAAAGGTACAATAAGGGGTGACGTCATCCACAAGAGAAAATATAAGCATCAAAATCCACCTCATGGTGACTAGGACATAACAATATAAGCTCATGGTGGGGCTAGGAGGTTTTAATCCTTACTAGCTCATCCCCAAGGCACAATAAAAATAATAAAATATGTCCAATATAATAAAAATGACCAAAACTGTCCTCAGAATCCATGACAGTCAAGCAGTAAATGTCCTCCTGTGATCAATCTGGGCATACCCACATGGTGAAAACTGGCTGGAAGGTAGTGATGCCACCCTGGAAGACCTCTGTGAAAACCAAATGCCAAAACCTTGCCTCAATTGCCCAAATCGATTTCCTCAGTGACCACTTTATCCCATTTTTTAACTGCCTCGGGCACTGTGAAAGTGCCAAAACTGCCTCCTAGGGTGCTAGCGCTGTCCATCTGAGCCCACCAGGCTCTCCGGGAGGGGGGATAAATGGTAATAACAAGTGGCTGGACCACCCCCTCCATCATCAGCGCCCTAGGTGAACTGGCCTCTCGGGGCCCCTGCTGCTCAGGCTGGGAAATCAGCCCCAAATCTGGTCAACAAGTGTAAAACTGCATCAATCACTGTCAGAAGTGCCCGGAACTGAAAGATAAGTGTCTCAATGGATCCAGAAGACCCAAATCCACTAGGAATGAGTACTCATACACCCTGGGTTGCCCTAATGGGCCAGCTGTAGGGTCCACCATATATGGACAATGTATAATCTGCTGATCTGAAATAATAATAAACCTGCTGAACTGGATCAAACATCATCTGCATCATATGTCCATCATATGATATCATCATCAAACATGTGGGACCATAAATCATCATCAATAATCATCCATACATGGCCCACATCATCACGGATCCCAAGAATATATAATCAAGGATAAATCACATCAGTAGACTAAGACAATGTTTCTCTAATCATTCCCACAGCTAAGCTCAAAGTATAAATTCCATTCAGTGGCATTAATCAAGTTAACATATTCCGTGGTTATATAAAATTACTTGCACAATAGTTCAAATGACAAACTCACCCATTGGACATGGTCAAACTGCTAGTGAAGGATGAAGGCTAGGAGCAAGGTTGGGCCAAGGGTTTGACTTGTCTAACTTAACTCAAAAATACTTTGGACTGGGAGAAGGGGGAAGCTACAAACTCTGTGCTGGACAAAAGAACACGGGGGATGGCTGTGCCTCACAAATGGATAAGTTGTTTATAGAGTGTTTATTCAACTTAGGCATCATGTCTACATCAAGTTGATCCAGGTTCATTAGGATCATTCAATTTTATTTCCATGGCCCTTTTGGCCTACATAACCCTTCGGATTTCAGATGTGCTGAGAAGCACAACTAGTTGCAGCTTGCATCCAGGGCATGTTTTTCATATATTCACTAGGTCAGCAATTGTTTAGATATAGCTTTTAAGAACTATTGCTTTTTGGACCTTTCTTATACTCTTCGAGGAGTATTTTTAGCTTTTCATTGCTCTTGCCCTTTTTTTGTTTCCATGGGCGAATTTATTAAGTTTCCATAGGTAGAACATGAGCTTTCAGTTTTAGCCAACAACATCTCAAGTGACTAGGGGGAGTTCGAGCCAATGCCAAACATCGGGACAACCGACCAGAATGATTTAGGCCTACAATCCAACTCACCAAAGGCAAGTTCTGTCACCAACTCAGAGCCGAGACACTGAATAAACAGGGATGCGGTCCAAACACAGAGGTAAAAAAATGGGGAAGTCCTCAGTATCAGAAAGTCAAATGAGACATGTCAGGGTTTAAAGTCAAACAGGAAGGTCATGTATGGATGGAGACAAGTGAATATGGAGCCTACACTAGCAGACAACTGGTGTCGGGGAAAGACCATGTCTATGTAAGGTGAAATACCAGTAAGTTTTGTTAAATGACCTAAAAGTGCAAGCAATTGTCCATTTTAATGATTTACAGTTCATTTTAAATAGTTTGCCACATCAGGAATAATATACCAAGCACATGCCATGATCATGACTAAATCAACAAGATAATAATCCACAGTCAGTGAGAACATATCCATAGATCATACAACATCATCATAATAATCATCGTCATGCATCATCTGAAACACTGCTGAAATACATTTCTAGGCACTGAACTGAAACTGTAATGGGATAAGTGGTCACATCAGTCATCAAATCTGAACTCTCAAGGCTCAGCCTTGACACAAGGTCATAAAATATCTGAATAATGTACTGCTCTGATCATGAGTGATCCAATATATATAGCCATGCTCTGGAATAAATGAAGCTCTGGAATGTGCAGATATCTGCTGTACAAGAATAGTAGCCCTGCTACTATGGTGTGATAACAAGTACTTCACTTGAAAATGACAATAATATTATTTTATGAGAAAGTGTGAAAAGACATTCATTATGAGTACTTTACTTGAAAATGACAATAATATTATTTTATGAAAAGACTATCATTATGAGTACTTTACTTTATGACTTAAAAGTACTGACACCATTACCTTGGTTAACTATGTGTTTTCATTCACCATAGAAAATTTGATAAATAAGCATTCTTAACTCATGCAATGCCACCTCAACCAAGGGGGATGATGTCATCTACTAGAATGTGATTGGTTGTTTTTTATAGTACATTTTCTTTGTTTTGAGGCCATTTTTTGACCTCAAAATTTCTCTAATGTCATCATCAAGTGTTTAGAAGTCCCTGCAGGCCAATTCTGGCCCTTGTCAAAAATTTTGAATGTTTATACCGCTCGGGGAAATTGTAATAAGTTGACGTAACATGATGTATTTTGTGATAGAGTTGGCCTTCCCAGGACTTAGACATCAATGCATTACTCCAGAGTGTTTTTTCCTTGTTAATTATATGTTGCTTTTCGATGACATTTAATTTTTGAGTTTTTCACTCACACCTCCAAAGCTGGAGTATTCACCTTGGTGGTTAGGCCTTAGGAGGTTATTAAATTTTAAGTGTCTATGTATATTACCATGCTACTCAACATTTTTGAGTCTTATGAACATGCACTAAGTCCCCCCTAGGTTATTTTAATTTTCCGCTGATAAAATTTGTTTTCTGTAAAGCAGAGAATTTTTAATGTTTTAATTGTAAAAAATCAAAAAGTCATAAAAGTGTGGTTAGGAGGTGGAATTGGCCATGGGGTACCCGTTGTCTAACCTAGAGCACCCACTTAACCCCTAAACCCACTTTTGAGAGAAAAATCATGATTATTTATTATCAAAATTGATTTTCTCTTGAAAAAGGCAAAAAGACAATAATTGGGCAAAAATCAGCCCCCTTGCTTTATGGAAACTTGTCTCAAACATGTTTCAGTCAGACTGGAGTGGTGGCAAATCAATTGGCAATCATATCTAAGAGACTAAGATGGATTGAGGTTAAATATCACTAATTGAAATCATATCCAAGCAAGTCGAGTTAGCTTGTGAAGGAAGGGGGCGCATCTCTCTAAAGGAGGGTGAATTGGTGAGGTGTCTCCTCTTGAAGGGGGTGCATTTGTTAGGTATGAAGTGGCATCAATCAAATCAATCATCTCCTTGAATCACTCCAGGATGCTCTATTTAACTCTTGACTCAACTCCAACTCATCTGCCAGTGGGCTAATGTGCCCCCCCTCTCTAGTTTGTTATTTAAGCAGGGCTTTGGTTCCTTATTTTTGATGGTCTAAGGACCGAAAGGTTGCCTAAGCTTTGTACTTGTTATTTGTAATATCATTTGGAATAAAAAGGCTTTGGAGGCAAACCTGTGGTGTATGGCTCAAGTGTGTGGATGATTATTGCATAGTTTATGAGGTAACCGGTATTAGCTTATTTTATTTGTGCATTTCTTTGGTTAGCTGTGGGCTTGCAAAGGGAGCTATCTCCTGGTAGGATAAGAGCTTGTTCTAGCTTGATTCATGCTCTTATTGTTTGATGGTTGTATATCTCTTAGTTTACATGTATTTTTGGTATAAATTGCATGTTTTCCAAGTTTATGCTTTCGGCAGTACCTCTGCTTTTAACCTTTTCTTGTGCAAGGATTTCTAAGTTGATGCAAGTATCTAGCTTGAAGAAGTGGTTGATCGAGTAAGACTCTTCCATCTTTCAAGCACTTCCGAGGAGCATAGTCCCTTCGCTTCCCACCAATGGACTCCACAACCCAAAAGTTCCCAAGCTTCAAAGCTCATTTTTTCTCTCTTTCCTTCATCTTTAAAATCATTTTCTTTCTTTGGTTACGATCTTGCATGCTTAGTTAGTTAGTCCTTTATTTAGAAGATCTAAAGCTAGTTTACTAAGCATGCTTTGAATCAGATAGATCTAGGTGTTTAAAGTTTTATTTTAAGTAGATCTAGCATTCTCTTGAAGTACTTGTGATTATTTCCTATCTTTCAATACTTAAAGTTAAAATATTTTTATGCTTTTACCGTCTTATTTGGCACATTTGGTGCATGATAGGTGGCTGGTTTTTCACTTTTAACGAACAAGTAAGAGGAGGTGCTGTCGGAAAATCAAATATTTAGGTCATCTAGGACCGCCCGGAGCAATACACCTGTTATCACACAACTTGTAGTTGCCCCTAGTGATATCCCATCCGGGACGGTAGAGGAGTCAGGCAACTAAAGAGGTGACCCAAGAGATGCCACGGTTCCCAATGCAATATGGGAGTCACGTCAACCGAGGCGCTCTTCGCTTTAGGTCAAGGTGTAACTAGACCAAGGGGGAGACCCTATACCCCAATCACAGTTGATTGGACCTAAGCAAAGGTTTCTAAGTGTAGGTAGGTAATGAGTTACGGAAACCAATGCAAGGTTAAGTGAACCTAAGGGTTAAGGTATGGTTGAGGGAGATGTAAGAGATTGTTAATGTTTCAACCTATGTATGGTTTAGGCCACATAATGGGGTATGATGATTAGGTATAGTACCATGTGTTTACACAAGTGGGTCTAGTTTTCTTGGGAAGTGTGAAGTGATTCTAGGTAGGCCCACAAGGTGAAGTTAGGTGTGAGGTAGGTACTATAGGTTAGGTATAGGCTAGATCTATGAGTTTAAGTTGATTATAAGGATACCCATGTACTAGATCTAGGGTTTGACACGAATCCCAAGGAGTGCGACTTGCTTGGTGATGGACTAGTGCCTTGTTAAATGGGCTAATGGGGTCAATAAGTATGTCAAAGTGTAGATCGGGACACCTAGAAGACAAGTCAAGTGGATTGGATGAGATCCAATGGTTGGATCTTACTAGATCTAGGTTTTTAAGTGATGACCTTAAGTGGACCACAATCCCTTGAAACAAGGAATGCAATCCCCAAGGCGGATCTTGACAAAAAGGACAGTGTAGACCTAGGTTTCAAGGCATGGGCATTCCAAATCCACAAAAAACTCAAACACCCACTTCCTAGAAGTGGACCAACTCAAAAAATCAAGGGGGTGCGATTTGCTCAAGGAGGGTCCAAAAATGGGTTTTGGTGGACCAAATCAAGTCCAATGGCCACCAAAATGTAGATCCGGGATGTTAGTACCCCGATCTGTGTTCCTTCAAAGTTTCAAGTGAATCCAATGGCTAGATCTTAGTAGATCTAAGTTTTAAGATGCCAAGAAGGTCAAAAGGGGGTTTCAACCCCTCAAAACATGGAGAGATGTCCACAAGGTAGTTTTCACCAAAGTAAAGATATGGGTATAGGTTATCAAATGTCTAGATGTCAAACCAAGTGGGATCTCACCTACCCATGTGCTAGATCTAACCCAACAAGCTTCTCTTAGGAAAATCGATTTAGGTTCAAGAAGGCTTTTTGCATTGAAAAGTGTGTCAATTTTTAGCCAATCACCACCAAACTATAGATCCAACTAGGGGTGGATCCTATAGAGGTGGGTTTTTAATATCTTTTCAATTGCAAGGCTAGATCTAAGTAGATCTAAGAAATACCAAAATTGGGGTTTTGATTTAATTAGGGTTTTATGACCAATGAAGATAGAATGGATGAAAGAGGCACATACCTTGTAGATCTTACCTCAATTTGCTTATGGCCACCTTGCAAGTTGATAGCATTCTCCTATGTGTATATTCAAGAGTGAGATCCAAGTGCTCCAACCAAATCGCCCTTCTCCAAGATAGCCAAATCGTCCTCCTCCTACAAGACAAGATCAAAGAAACAAGTCAAGCAAGATGATTATGAAAATGGTAGAAAGATGTAATAGAAAGCATCAACTATGTCACGAAGATACAATAATGATACTCCCTGTCACAAGATCAACCCAAGAGAGAATATGTGGATCCCTCCAACAATAACCCTCATGAAGTCGCCCTCCTCTCTCCAATTCGACTTTCCTGTCAAAAGGTTAGCAAAAGCACCAAAATCCACAATGATACATGGAAGAGATACTGTATATTCAATATGCAAGAGAATCCACAATGCAAGAGAGATGTGCTCCACAAAAAATCTTCTATTCCAATATTCCAGAGCTCCAAAGGTGAGCTTTACAATGGGGGGTCTCCTCCTTATATAGGATAATAAAGACCAAAACCCTATACCACTCCATAATACTACATCAAATGAGTGGTTGAGATTAAAAGATCTCATCATACAATCAATGGCTAAGATGACCCATAACAATATATCACACGGATCACTCAACATAACAATAGCGCCCTCACTAAATGGTACAATGGAGGGTGACGTCATCCCACTAAAGGGGTAAAAAGTACAATAATCCACCTCATGATGACTAGGACATGATAAAATAAGCTCATGGTGGGGCTAGGAGGTATTAATCCTTACTAGCTCATCCCCAAGGCACAATAAAATAATAAAATATGTCCAATATAATAAAAATGACCAAAACTGTCCTCAGAATCCATGACAGTCAAGCAGTAAATGTCCTCCTGTGATCAATCCGGGCATACCCACATGGTGAAAACTGACTGGAAGATAGTGATGCCATCCTGGAAGATCTCTGTGAAAACCAAATGCCAAAACCTTGCCTCAATTGCCCAAATCGATTTCCTCAGTGACCACTTTATCCCATTTTTTAACTGCCTCGGGAACTGTGAAAGTGCCAAAACTGCCTCCTAGGGTGCTAGTGCTGTCCATCTGAGCCCACTAGGCTCTCCGGAAGGGGGGATAAATGGTAATAACAAGTGGCTGGACCACCCCCTCCATCATCAGCGCCCTAGGTGAACTGGCCTCTCGGGGCCCCTGCTGCTCAGGCTGGGAAATCAGCCCCAAATCTGGTCAACAAGTGTAAAACTGCATCAATCACTGTCAGAAGTGCCCGGAACTGAAAGATAAGTGTCTCAATGGATCCAGAAGACCCAAATCCACTAGGAATGAGTACTCATACACCCTGGGTTGCCCTAATGGGCCCGCTGTAGGGTCCACCATATATGGACAATGTATAATCTGCTGATCTGAAGAAATAATAAACCTGCTGAACTGGATCAAACATCATCTGCATCATATGTCCATCATATGATATCATCATCAAACATGTGGGCCCATAAATCATCATCAATAATCATCATACATGGTCCACATCATCACGGATCCCAAGAATATATATAATCAAGGATAAATCACATCAGTAGACTAAGACAATGCTTCTCTAATCATTTCCATAGCTAAGCTCAAAGTATAAATTCCATTCAGTGGCATTAATCGAGTTAACATATTCCGTTGTTATAATAAATTACTTGCACAGTAGTTCAAATGACAAACTCACCCATTGGACATGGTCAAACTGCTAGTGAAGGATGAAGGCTAGGAGCAAGGTTGGGTCAAGGGTTTGACTTGTCTAACTTAACTCAAAAATACTTTGGACTGGGAGAAGGGGGAAACTACAAACTCTGTGCTGGACAAAAGAACATGGGGGATGGCTGTGCCTCACAAATGGATAAGTTGTTTAGAGAGTGCTTATTCAACTTAGGCATCATGTCTACATCAAGTTGATCCAGGTTCATTAGGATCATTCAATTTTATTTCCATGGCCTTTTTGGCCTACATAACCCTTCGGATTTCAGATGTGCTGAGAAGCACAACTAGTTGCAGCTTGCATCCAGGGCATGTTTTTCACATATTTATAAGGTCAGCAATTGTTTAGATATAACTTTTAAGAACCATTGCTTTTTGGACCTTTCTTAAACTCTTCGAGGAGTATTTTTAGCTTTTCATTGCTCTTGCCCTTTTTTGTTTCCATGGGCGAATTTTTAGTTTCCATAGGTAGAACATGAGCTTTCAGTTTTAGCCAACAACATCTCAAGTGACTAGGGGGAGTTCGAGCCAATGCCAAACATCGGGACAACCGACCAGAATGATTTAGGCCTACAATCCAACTCACCAAAGGTAAGTTCTGTCACCAACTCAGAGCCGAGACACTGGACAAACAGGGATGCGGTCCAAACACAGAGGTAGAAAAATGGGGAAGTCCTCAGTATCAGAAAGTCAAATGAGACAAATCAGGGTTTTAAAGTCAAACAGGAAGGTCATGTATGGATGGAGACAAGTGAATATGGAGCCTACACTAGCAGACAACTGGTGTCGTGAAAGACCATATCTATGTAAGGTGAGAAACCAGTGAGTTTTGTTAAATGATCTAAATGTGCAAGCAATTGTCCATTTTATGATTTGCAGTTCATTTTAAATAATTTGCCACATCAGGAATAATATACCAAGCACATGCCATGATCATGACTAAATCAACAAGATAATAATCCACAGTCAGTGAGAACATATCCATAGATCATACAACATCATCATAATAATAATCATCATGCATCATCCGAAACACTGCTGAAATACATCTCTAGGCACTGAACTGAAACTGTAATGGGATAAGTGGTCACATCAGTCATCAAATCTGAACTCTCAAGGCTCAGCCTTGACACAAGGTCATAAAATCTGAATAATGTACTGCTCTGATCCTGAGTGATCCAAAATATATAGCCATGCTCTGGAATAAAGGAAGCTTTGGAATGTGCAGATATCTGCTGTACAAGAATAGTAGCCCTGCTACTATGGTGTGATAACATCTGGCTCCAGCTGGGACAAGTGCTCTAAGGGAGAGAGCGCTTGAGAACCTGAGAATCTCTGGTCTCGAACTGCTCTACATCAATCTTCAATCCAGCACTGCACCATCCTTGCTTTCAGCTTTTATCTTGCACCTGTTCCTGCTCTCACAAACACTAGAATACCATCATGGAGCATGTATGGGACAAATATAAAATAAAACTGAAAACTAATCTAAAGCATAAACTGAAAATGTGTCAAAATATAAATTTAAACTAACATGGCATGTATTATTATCATTTTTATTTACTGTGCAGAAGCAAAAAGAGTAACTTCTCACAGGCAGCCAACAATAGAAATGCTAACTATAATTTCTTAAATGCATGCAGGAGAAGAGACAAGCTTAGGAAGGAGCCAGGCTCAACTCAATAAAAAATAAAAGCAAGCAGACACACCAGGCAGAAAAAGAAAAAGGGACAGTACTCATCACACAGAAAAAGAAAAATTCACACAAATCCTATTGCTCAAGTGAGCTTATTAAGAAGCTACCTACTCTAAACAGGCAAGGCAAGGCATAGTCATTCAAAAGGGATAAGGGGGTAGTAGTGTTTCAACAGTACCCTATTTACTGGCAGCTCCAATTCATACCCATCCAATGTTTCCAACCAAAAGGAATTTTTACCTGCAACTCTACTTATTTGATAGGGACCCATCCATATCTTTTCAAACTTGCCATGGTTTCCAGGTTTCTCTTTGTTCTTATCCCATAGTAGAACTATATCACCAACTCCAAAATTTATGTCCCTGCTTCGTTGATCAAAAGTTCCTTTTATTCTTTCTTGTTCCAACACCATTTTATCCCATGCTTCCCTTCTGTTTTCATCTAGTTCTACTAACTTGTCAATTCTTGCTTGCATGGCTTCTTGCTCAGTGGAACATTGTCGCAGTAGTTCATACACAGGGATTTGAAGGTTGATCGGAAGCCTACAGTTTTGTCCATATACTATTTCAAAAGGAGCTTTTCCTGTTATTCTTTTAACTGTTGTTCGATCTTCCCAGAGGGCATACTTAAGCTTGACATCCCAAGTCCTTTTGTTTTCGCCCACCATTCTTTTCAGAAGTCTGATTAGGTTCTTGTTGCTTGACTCAGCCAATCCATTTCCCTGGGGGTAATAATTGGAGGAGTGGGATAGAGTGATGCCATGGTCAGAACAAAAGGTTGTCATCTCCGTCTTGCTAAAAGCAGGGGCATTATCGGTTGTGATTTTACAAGGGCAACCATATCTGGAAACGATATTTTCTTCTAAAAATTTGATCACTACTTCTGCGGTGCATTTCTTGGTAGGGACAGCTTCAACCCAGCGAGTAAAATAATCTGTGCAGGTCAAGATGTATTTATATCCTCCTGAAGAGCTTGGGTTTATTGGTCCTACAAAATCCATTCCCCATTGTTGGAAGGGAGCTTCTATAATAACCGGGGTCAAAGGCAAGCAAGGTAGTCTAGGTTTTCCTGAATAAAATTGACACTCTTGACATGTTCTAACAAATGTGTGCACATCTTTGAACAGGGATGGCCAATAATACCCAGCTCTCATGATTTTAGCGGCTGTGGTTCTCGGTGCATAATGTCCTCCGCATAATCCAGAATGCATTTCCTTGATGATTCTTTGGGAGTCATCATGATTTACACATTTGAGTATGATTCCATCTGGATTCTTCCAACCCAAACCATCTTCAGTTAATACATACTTAGATGCTTTTAATCTCAAAGCTCTTCTTTGGTGGTCTACAAGGTGGTCTGGACAGGTCATATGTCTGAGGTAGAAAATGATGTCTTTGTACCATTCGTGGTCTTCATTAATATAAAGGATCATGTTATTTTGCTGTAGTTTGGAATCCGTTAATAGCTGCGCCAACCCTTGGCCTTTCACTATCTTGACTGGCTTGATTTCAATGTCATACTCTTGAATCCTAGAAATCCAGTTTCCCCTAACCCCTATGCCATCAGGCTGAGATAAGACATCTTTCACTGCTTGATAAGGGACGTAGGCAATGATTTTGGAGTATCCGATATATGTCCTAAAATGTTTTAACGATTTGACCAAGGCATAGGCTTGTTTTTCAGTGGTTGTGTAATTTAGTTCTGCGTCTCTAAGGTTTTTACTCATAAAGGCAACAGGTTGCTCATGGTTTTCTTCATTCTTTTGTAACAATACACCTGCTATGGTGTCCTCGGAAGCATAAGAATAAATCAAAAACTCTTTATTGTAGTTTGGGCTTACTAGGACAGGTGCAGAAGCAATGGCTTTCTTTAGAGACTCGAATGAGGCATCACATTTCTTATCCCAAACAAACTTCACATCCTTCTTAAGCAAACTATTCAAAGGTTTGGCTAATTCAGCTAAGTTAGGGATGAATCTCCTTACGAAGTTTATTTTTCCGAAAAATGATCGCAATGAGCTGACATCCTTTGGGGGAGTTATGGCTTGGATTCCTTGCACTCTTTCCGGATCAATTCTAATGCCTTCTTTGGACACAATGTGACCTAACAATTTCCCTTCATCCACCCCAAAGGTAGACTTTTTAGGGTTCAAAGATATTCCAAATTTTCGACATCTTTCAAAGATTCTCCTTAGATGCTTTATGTGGTCTCCCTTGTCTTTTGAGAAGACAGTTAGATCATCTTGATAAATTGCAATGATTTTGCCAATTAGTCCCTCAAATGCATGATCCATTGCCCTTTGAAAGGTTGATCCTGCATTCAAAAGCCCAAATGGCATTCTTATATACTCGAAAGTTCCCCACGGGGTGGTGAAGGTTGTCTTCCCACGATCTTCCTTCTTGATTTGGACTTGGTTGTAACCAGAAAACCCGTCAAGTAAGGATAACATGCCAGCCCCTGTTACACTTTGCAACAGATTTTCCATATTGGGCAAAGGATAGTTGTCTTTTAGAGATGCTTGATTTAGGTTTCTAAAGTCAATACAAATTCTAATCTCCCCGTTTTTCTTCCTTACGATTACAGGATTGGACACCCAGGTTGTATGCCTGACTGGTCTAATGATACCTGCTGCCAACATCTTTTCCAATTCTTTTTTAATTAAGGGAGCTAGCTTAGGGTTCACGTTTCGCAACTTTTGTCGATATGGTTTGGCTCCCTCTTTGAGAGGAATAGTGTGTTCTATAATGGACTGATCATAAGTTTTTAAATCATCATAGACCCACGCAAAGACATCTTTATACTCTCTGATTAACTCAATAATTCTTCTTCTTTCTTCTTCCGAGGCATTTATTCCAATTCTGATCATCTTTGGAGAACAAGCAGACCCTACATTTATTTCGATGACCCCATCTACGGGTTCAGATCTCTTACCCTTGTATTCATCGTGCTTGTTGAAATTTTTCTCAAGGGGGAAAACTATTTCTGTGATATCCATACCTTCAATTGAATCACCTTTAATCTCATCCTCGAAATTTACCATTGGAGTTTTGGAAGCATTTAAAAATCGGATGATTTGGGCATCATTGTCAAAAACTTGCCAATGGTCTTCGTTATCAGGGACAGAGGGTCTGAATAAAACTTCAAGTTTGCAGTTTTGTTGTTTTAAAGACTCAGATGTTTGAAGAGTACTGGCCATCACGGATAGTTCATCAGCCAAAGTATTTTGTTCTCGGGGAACAGCCTTAATCCCGAAGGCATCAAAGCATTCAATGGTATCCCAAACAGCATTTCTATAGTCTCTAAGTCTATTATTCTTAGCGGCGAATTTGTTCTTTATTTGGGACACAATGAGGTCAGAATCTCCTTTGACAGATAGTGATTTGATGTTTCTTTCTCTGGCAATTTCCAAGCCCAAAAGTAATGCTTCATACTCAGCCACATTGTTAGTGCACTCAAACTCTAAACGGAAAGAAAACAAACTCTTTTCTCCCGATGGTGAAACTAAAACTATACCGGCTCCTGCACCATGTCGGGAACGGGCCCCATCAAAATGCATTTTCCAGACTTGTTCATGTGAAAAAGGCTGCTTTTTAACCTCCTCCCAGTAGTTTGCTAGAACCATGAAGTTTCCAATCTCATCACTTGAATACATTGCCTCAGTGAATAAGTGTTCAGGTGTCTCAACATGCTCTTGCATGGGTGGTTCATTAAACAGAGTTATGAATGAACCTTCTTTGGTTGGGATTGTGGCATATGTTAAATCCATTTGGACACTTCCCCCCAATCTTGCCGACCACTCCCTGGATAGCAACATTCCCCATGCATCAGGGATATCTAGGACTAAGACACTCATTGAGAGCTCAATGTCGGAGCAGGCAGCTAACCTAACAGGCAGGTTTTCAATTATCCCAATAGATTTCACAGGTTTGGAATCCATGCCACATACATTTCTGTAGGGTCTTGTGGGTACTAACTCAAGTTGTTCCATGACTCTTAAAGGCATGACACTTACTTCAGCTCCTGAGTCCAACATGCAATTATGTAATATCAATCCATTCACTTCCAATGCAATATAAAAGGGTGGGAAGTTTCCAGAGTTGTCACCAGAGACACTTTGGATCATGACAGGGGAATCCCTAATCTCTGCAGAAGCTTTCTTAGGAGCCTGCTTCCTTGTTTGAATCCCAAGATGAGTAGTAGCTCTTTTGTGGAATGAAGGGATCTTGAAAATTTCACAAAATGGAATAGGCATGTTAATCTTTTCTAGGAAGCTTGTAATATCTATGTTTAGGTTGTGGGGGTTTTCCTTATCCCTTTCATTCGTACCTAAACCTAGGAACTTCATAATGTCATGTTTAACAGACGGGATCTTGATTAGGTCTTTTAGGGAAACCGAAGCAGACGAATTGGCTAGCTTACTTGGAATGTTTGTTCTAGGGTGCTCCTTATTAGGTTTTAGAATCGTGGGAGGTTTTGGTTGCTTTCTCCAAAGGGTTGCTTTAGGAATGTTGGTTTTGGGGGGGGGATCAATTTTTATCGCTTGATCTGTCTTTTTGTTTGCAGGAGGAGATTGGCTAGTGTTGGTCACAGCTTTATCCTTTGAGATGACCTCAGGAGAAAGCTTTGGAGCTTTTGGCAAGATTCTTCGGACAGGTTGATGCACTGCCTTGCTAGGCTGTGGGTCAGTCGTTTTAAGTTGCTGAGTCTTGGGAGGACTAGCCTTTGGAGGGATTGAATTGCTACAGATGGATCTTAATATTTCTTTGGTTTGTTGATCACGTCTTTTGAAATCCTCATCTTGATTCTTAAGATATGTAGCAATGTTGGTGACCATTTCACACATGTTTGTCATAAATTCCATGGTCATTTCAGGAGAGATGTTATTTTGAGTAGACATCTCTTTGTGGGTTCTCCTCTCAGCGGAGTCACAATTAGGAGTCGCCAGGTAGATTTTTAGGCTCTACTACCAAGAGGTATGTCGTTTAAAGTGCAGAGAGATAGTGAGACACAAAGGTGTGTTGAACTAAGGTAGGCCCCTACCTCCCCGGCAACAGCGCCAAAAATGTTATCACACAACTTGTAGTTGCCCCTAGTGATATCCCATCCGGGACGGTAGAGGAGTCAGGCAACTAAAGAGGTGACCCAAGAGATGCCACGGTTCCCAATGCAATATGGGAGTCACGTCAACCGAGGCGCTCTTCGCTTTAGGTCAAGGTGTAACTAGACCAAGGGGGAGACCCTATACCCCAATCACAGTTGATTGGACCTAAGCAAAGGTTTCTAAGTGTAGGTAGGTAATGAGTTACGGAAACCAATGCAAGGTTAAGTGAACCTAAGGGTTAAGGTATGGTTGAGGGAGATGTAAGAGATTGTTAATGTTTCAACCTATGTATGGTTTAGGCCACATAATGGGGTATGATGATTAGGTATAGTACCATGTGTTTACACAAGTGGGTCTAGTTTTCTTGGGAAGTGTGAAGTGATTCTAGGTAGGCCCACAAGGTGAAGTTAGGTGTGAGGTAGGTACTATAGGTTAGGTATAGGCTAGATCTATGAGTTTAAGTTGATTATAAGGATACCCATGTACTAGATCTAGGGTTTGACACGAATCCCAAGGAGTGCGACTTGCTTGGTGATGGACTAGTGCCTTGTTAAATGGGCTAATGGGGTCAATAAGTATGTCAAAGTGTAGATCGGGACACCTAGAAGCCAAGTCAAGTGGATTGGATGAGATCCAATGGTTGGATCTTACTAGATCTAGGTTTTTAAGTGATGACCTTAAGTGGACCACAATCCCTTGAAACAAGGAATGCAATCCCCAAGGCGGATCTTGACAAAAAGGACAGTGTAGACCTAGGTTTCAAGGCATGGGCATTCCAAATCCACAAAAAACTCAAACACCCACTTCCTAGAAGTGGACCAACTCAAAAAATCAAGGGGGTGCGATTTGCTCAAGGAGGGTCCAAAAATGGGTTTTGGTGGACCAAATCAAGTCCAATGGCCACCAAAATGTAGATCCGGGATGTTAGTACCCCGATCTGTGTTCCTTCAAAGTTTCAAGTGAATCCAATGGCTAGATCTTAGTAGATCTAAGTTTTAAGATGCCAAGAAGGTCAAAAGGGGGTTTCAACCCCTCAAAACATGGAGAGATGTCCACAAGGTAGTTTTCACCAAAGTAAAGATATGGGTATAGGTTATCAAATGTCTAGATGTCAAACCAAGTGGGATCTCACCTACCCATGTGCTAGATCTAACCCAACAAACTTCTCTTAGGAAAATCGATTTAGGTTCAAGAAGGCTTTTTGCATTGAAAAGTGTGTCAATTTTTAGCCAATCACCACCAAACTATAGATCCAACTAGGGGTGGATCCTATAGAGGTGGGTTTTTAATATCTTTTCAATTGCAAGGCTAGATCTAAGTAGATCTAAGAAATACCAAAATTGGGGTTTTGATTTAATTAGGGTTTTATGACCAATGAAGATAGAATGGATGAAAGAGGCACATACCTTGTAGATCTTACCTCAATTTGCTTATGGCCACCTTGCAAGTTGATAGCATTCTCCTATGTGTATATTCAAGAGTGAGATCCAAGTGCTCCAACCAAATCGCCCTTCTCCAAGATAGCCAAATCGTCCTCCTCCTACAAGACAAGATCAAAGAAACAAGTCAAGCAAGATGATTATGAAAATGGTAGAAAGATGTAATAGAAAGTATCAACTATGTCACGAAGATACAATAATGATACTCCCTGTCACAAGATCAACCCAAGAGAGAATATGTGGATCCCTCCAACAATAACCCTCATGAAGTCGCCCTCCTCTCTCCAATTCGACTTTCCTGTCAAAAGGTTAGCAAAAGCACCAAAATCCACAATGATACATAGAAGAGATACTGTATATTCAATATGCAAGAGAATCCACAATGCAAGAGAGATGTGCTTGTTATCACATATATATAGTAGCCGGGCTACCATACATTATTTTTCAGATTCCAGAGCACATTACAGCCAGTTCCTTTACTTTGAGATGATGAGATGAGCAACTATCTATGGATCACTATCAGATTTTGGACAGCATATGTATTCCCTATGCCATGACTGAGTCTCTGGACACTCAGAGAGATGACCGATGTAGCCATTATACCTTTGGTACAGAGCAGTCAGTAGTGCCCAGAGTTACAGCAGCAGTTTCAGAGGACAGATGATGGTACAGGTTGATGAGCATTCAGGTATATGACTCAGCAGGTATATCATTGTGATTATGGTTATATTGCTTTTATACTTATTCTTATAGCATGTCTTAGCACTTAGTGTCATGATCTGGCGATCATATAGATATGCAGACCTGGTTGATCTTATTATATATATATTATTGTCCCTACTCAGACTTAGAAGTTCACTATTCATACTCATTGGTATTACCCTCCTTAGGGAGAATAGAGGTGATCATTCCACCGTACCTTGGCTTGCTAGTGTCGGCTCCATCATTCATTGTCTCCATCCGTCCATTACCTACCTTTTTGGTTTATCACCCTGATTTACTACTTGACTAGTGACATGGAGGATCTTTTCCCAACTGTAGCCTCTGTATTGGATGAGCTTCCATGTTTATTGTGTCTCGGCTCTGAGTTGGTGACAAAACTTACCTATGGTGAGTTGGAGTTCCTTGGAATTCCCTCTAGTCACTAAAGTTGTGTTGGCTAAACCTGAAACTTTTAGTGCTGCCATCAATACAAAACCTGGAAGATGAAATGCTATATCTTGTATGAAAAGCCCATTTATGCAATGTGTTTTTGAACACACATGAATGAAAGGCGTGCCAAATGAAAATGGTAATAAAAATAAAATGTTATATCTTGTGGAAAATAAATACCTAGGTAAACAAGCTGTCCATGACACACCTAGAAGTACTCAGGTAAACAAGTGCCTTAAAAACACACCTGCAGCAGAAAGCCTAAAAGAAAAAAATGTAAATCTATGCAATGTGTTTGTAAACACACATAGATCAAGGCTATGGAAACTTCAGGCCCAAAAAGCAATGGAACTTAAATGCTATATCTAAACAATTGCTGGCCTTATTTGTATTATGGATTGTGCGCATCTGTGAAGGTGAATAAACCCTCTTTAAACAACTCATCCATTTGTGAGACACCGCCATTCCCTGTGTTATTGCTCATTCAGTATATACTATGGTGTATTCCCTTTCCCTTGCCAAAGTGTCACAAAGTCAAGACAGTTAAGTCATCCCTTAGCCTAGCCAGTTAATTTAAGCCTTCACCCTTCACTAGCAAATTGATCACAACTATGAAGTGAGTATGATCCTGAAAGTCTAGTCTGAGTAATAATAATAATTAACGACACTATATATTTGGATTTAGATCGCCAGTCATGATTACTCTGTGTTATAATTGTTATTTGAATAAGTTGTAGAGCATATATTAACCTTGACACTTTGCAGCAGCTATTGATGATGATCTGAGTTATATTTGGTCTTGGTTAGACCTAGTTTGACCATGGAAGACCATGGGACATGAGATGTTGGACCTTATGATGATATGGATAGATGATATATGGTCTATGTATACATACATGATGACTCTATGCAGCAGCTACAGGGTTATGATGATGATTCTGGGGTTACAGCAGTGTTTGTATATGTACAACGCATTATTATTGGCCTTGTTCCGGTATATTGGATATTTATTTTGATCATGCAGAGACTCATATGGTGTATGAGTACACATCTTGGATAGATTTGGACCTTCTAAGTCCAATAGGACAGTTTGTTTTCAGTTCCGGGCACGTACAGTGTTGATTGAGCCTCAGTAGGCTGTCCCAGTGCAGTTTTGGTCTGTTGGAGGCCCTGTCGGAGCAGAGATGACTTTTATCTGGTTGACCTAGGGCGCTGATGATGGAGGGGGTGGTCCAGCCACTTGTTTTTACCATATTACCCCCCTTCCGGACACACTGGTGCCCTCACCTTGACAGCGCCAGCACTCCAGGAGGCTGTTTGGGGCAGTATCATGCTTCCCGAGGCATTTCAGGATTGGTAGAAATGGCTATTGAGGAAATCGATTTGGGCTACTGAGGCAAAGTTATGGCATGGGATGATCAGTGATGATAGATCGGGACCTTCCACACCTTCTCCAGCAGTTTCAGCTTCATCGGGGCCCGCATCCATCACTTATGGCACTTTCTGTGGATTTTTGAGGTCTTTTGAGGACCACGACTTCACTATGGAGGCACGATTTGGTATATTCATGATTATTTTTTGGTTATTGTGCTATGGGGATTGACCAAGGAGGGATAAAATTACCCCTTGGACCCACCATAAGCCTCTTATGATATTTTGTCATCATTATTTGGTGGGATCCCCTCTCCTAGGGCGATTTTGTCCACTTATTGTTATATTTTATGGTTGATCCATGTATTTTATTGTTGAGCTCATCTCAACCATTGATTAGATCTTTTGATCTTTTAATCTTAGCCACTCATGTAAAAAGTGGTTAGGATTGTACTCTCTCCCCATCCTATTTAAGGAGGGAGCCTCTCATTGTAAAATTCATCTAGAGATTTTTGGCTCTTGGCTCTTGGAATAAAATTTCTATCTTTTGGAGTACATGCTTGGATTGGAGTGAATGTTGGTTGTTTCGATTGTAAATGCTATTGTCCATTGCACTGGAGGATCTATTGTAGCTATCTTGCATATTTGCCATATTTTATTTGCAGGTTAAGATGGCGATTTTGACAAGTGCGAATTGGTGGGGAGGCTTGCCCTTCAAGCTTGGAAGAAGTCGTTTTGGGTTTGACAGGGAGTAGTTTTGCCTTTGTGTCAACTATTCTATGTTTCTCTCTCTCTTGCTTGTATCTACCTTCAATTTGTTAAACTGATTGATGCTTTGCTCCTTGGCTTGACAGGTTAGAAGGAATCACATGTGGCTTGGAGAAATCGATTTGGCAAGAGGGCTTCAACAATTCTCCATTTGATCTTTGGCAAAGTAATCCTCGTCTCAACTAGCATTCATCTCTTCATCCAGGTATGTTCCAAGAGGTATGATCTTCTCTTCCTTGAATCTTCCATAATTTCTAGATCATAAAAAAACCTAATCAAATTAAAACCCTTATTTTTGGTATTTTTCAGATCTACTTAGATCTAGCCTTGCAATTGAAAAGATATCAAAAACCCACCTCTATAGGATCCACCCCTAGTTGGATCTATAGTTTGGTGGTGATTGGCTAAAAATTGACACACTTTTCAATGCAAAAAGCCTTCTTGAACCTAAATCGATTTTCCTAAGAGAAGCTTGTTGGGTTAGATCTAGCACATGGGTAGGTGAGATCCCACTTGATTTGGAATCTAGACACTTGATAACCTATACCCATTTCTTTACTTTGGTGAAAACTACCTTGTGGACATCTCTCCATGTTTTAAGGGGTTAAAACCCCCTTTTGATTTTCTTGGCATCTTAAAACTTAGATCTACTAAGATCTAGCCATTGGGTTCACTTGAAATTTTGAACATACATAGATCGGGGTACTAGCTACTTGGATCTACATTTTGGTGGCCATTGGACTTGATTTGGTCCACCAAAACCCACTTTTGTTCCTCCCTTGAGCAAATCGCACCCCCTTGAAGATTTGAGTTGGTCCACTTTTAGGAAGTGGGTGTTTGAGATTTTCGTGGATTTGGAATGCCCATGCCTTGAAACCTAGGTCTATACTGTCCTTTCGTCAAGATCCGCCTTGGGGATTGCATTCCTTGTTTTAAGGGATTGTGGTCCACTTAGGGTAATCACTTAAAAACCTAGATCTAGTAAGATCCAACCATTGGATCTCACTCAACCCACTTGACTTGGCTTCTAGGTGTCCCGATCTACACTTTGACATACTTTTTTTGACCCCATTAGCCCATCCAACAAGGCACTAGTCCTTCTCCAAGCAAGGAGCACTCCTTGGGATTTGGGTCAAACCCTAGATCTAGTACATGGGTACTCCTATAACCAACTCAAACTCATAGATCTAGCCTACATCTAACCTATAGTACCAACCTCACACCTAACTTCACTTTGTGGGCCTACCTAGAATCATTTCACGCTTCCCAAGAACACAAGACCCATTTGTGTAAACACATGGTACTATACCTAGTAATCATACCCCATTATGTGGCCTAAACCATACATAGGTTGAAACATTAACAATCTCGTATACTTCCCTCAACCATATCTTAACCCTTAGGTCCACTTAGCCTTGCATTGGTTTCCGTAACTCATTACTTACCTACCCTTAGAAACCTTTGTTCGGGTCCAATTAACTATGATTGGGGTATAGGGTCTCCCCCTTGGTCTAATTCCACCTTGACCTAAAGCGAAGAGTGCCTCGGTTGACGTGACTCCCACCTGCATTGGGAACCATGGCATCTCTTGGGTCACCTCTTTAGTTGCCTAACTCCTCTACCGTCCCGGATGGGATACCCCTAGGGGCAACTACAAGTTGTGTGATAACAGTGCTCCACAAAAAATCTTCTATTCCAATATTCCAGAGCTCCAAAGGTGAGCTTTACAATGGGGGGTCTCCTCCTTATATAGGATAATAAAGACCAAAACCCTATACCACTCCATAATACTACATCAAATGAGTGGTTGAGATTAAAAGATCTCATCATACAATCAATGGCTAAGATGACCCATACAATATATCACACGGATCACTCAACATAACAATAGCGCCCTCACTAAATGGTACAATGGAGGGTGACGTCATCCCACTAAAGGGGTAAAAAGTACAATAATCCACCTCATGATGACTAGGACATGATAAAATAAGCTCATGGTGGGGCTAGGAGGTATTAATCCTTACTAGCTCATCCCCAAGGCACAATAAAATAATAAAATATGTCCAATATAATAAAAATGACCAAAACTGTCCTCAGAATCCATGACAGTCAAGCAGTAAATGTCCTCCTGTGATCAATCCGGGCATACCCACATGGTGAAAACTGACTGGAAGATAGTGATGCCATCCTGGAAGATCTCTGTGAAAACCAAATGCCAAAACCTTGCCTCAATTGCCCAAATCGATTTCCTCAGTGACCACTTTATCCCATTTTTTAACTGCCTCGGGAACTGTGAAAGTGCCAAAACTGCCTCCTAGGGTGCTAGCGCTGTCCATCTGAGCCCACCAGGCTCTCCGGAAGGGGGGATAAATGGTAATAACAAGTGGCTGGACCACCCCCTCCATCATCAGCGCCCTAGGTGAACTGGCCTCTCGGGGCCCCTGCTGCTCAGGCTGGGAAATCAGCCCCAAATCTGGTCAACAAGTGTAAAACTGCATCAATCACTGTCAGAAGTTCCCGGAACTGAAAGATAAGTGTCTCAATGGATCCAGAAGACCCAAATCCACTAGGAATGAGTACTCATACACCCTGGGTTGCCCTAATGGGCCTGCTGTAGGGTCCACCATATATGGACAATGTATAATTTGCTGATCTGAAGAAATAATAAACCTGCTGAACTGGATCAAACATCATCTGCATCATATGTCCATCATATGATATCATCATCAAACATGTGGGCCCATAAATCATCATCAATAATCATCATACATGGTCCACATCATCACGGATCCCAAGAATATATATAATCAAGGATAAATCACATCAGTAGACTAAGACAATGCTTCTCTAATCATTTCCATAGCTAAGCTCAAAGTATAAATTCCATTCAGTGGCATTAATCGAGTTAACATATTCCGTTGTTATAATAAATTACTTGCACAATAGTTCAAATGACAAACTCACCCATTGGACATGGTCAGACTGCTAGTGAAGGATGAAGGCTAGGAGCAAGGTTGGGTCAAGGGTTTGACTTGTCTAACTTAACTCAAAAATACTTTGGACTGGGAGAAGGGGGAAACTACAAACTCTGTGCTGGACAAAAGAACACGGGGGATGGCTGTGCCTCACAAATGGATAAGTTGTTTAGAGAGTGCTTATTCAACTTAGGCATCATGTCTACATCAAGTTGATCCAGGTTCATTAGGATCATTCAATTTTATTTCCATGGCCTTTTTGGCCTACATAACCCTTCGGATTTCAGATGTGCTGAGAAGCACAACTAGTTGCAGCTTGCATCCAGGGCATGTTTTTCACATATTTATAAGGTCAGCAATTGTTTAGATATAACTTTTAAGAACCATTGCGTTTTGGACCTTTCTTATACTCTTCGAGGAGTATTTTTAGCTTTTCATTGCTCTTGCCCTTTTTTGTTTCCATGGGCGAATTTTTAGTTTCCATAGGTAGAACATGAGCTTTCAGTTTTAGCCAACAACATCTCAAGTGACTAGGGGGAGTTCGAGCCAATGCCAAACATCGGGACAACTGACCAGAATGATTTAGGCCTACAATCCAACTCACCAAAGGTAAGTTCTGTCACCAACTCAGAGCCGAGACATTGGACAAACAGGGATGCGGTCCAAACACAGAGGTAGAAAAATGGGGAAGTCCTCAGTATCAGAAAGTCAAATGAGACAAATCAGGGTTTTAAAGTCAAACAGGAAGGTCATGTATGGATGGAGACAAGTGAATATGGAGCCTACACTAGCAGACAACTGGTGTCGTGAAAGACCATATCTATGTAAGGTGAGAAACCAGTGAGTTTTGTTAAATGATCTAAATGTGCAAGCAATTGTCCATTTTATGATTTGCAGTTCATTTTAAATAATTTGCCACATCAGGAATAATATACCAAGCACATGCCATGATCATGACTAAATCAACAAGATAATAATCCACAGTCAGTGAGAACATATCCATAGATCATACAACATCATCATAATAATAATCATCATGCATCATCCGAAACACTGCTGAAATACATCTCTAGGCACTGAACTGAAACTGTAATGGGATAAGTGGTCACATCAGTCATCAAATCTGAACTCTCAAGGCTCAGCCTTGACACAAGGTCATAAAATCTGAATAATGTACTGCTCTGATCCTGAGTGATCCAAAATATATAGCCATGCTCTGGAATAAAGGAAGCTCTGGAATGTGCAGATATCTGCTGTACAAGAATAGTAGCCCTGCTACTATGGTGTGATAACAACACCTTGATCCTGTCTCATTTCAAAACCTTGTAAGACTTTGGATTCAGATCTATAAGGACCAAAGGCATCCACCTTTTAAAGGTTATAAAATAATAATAAAAGCAGGTGGGCTACCCAGCGCCCACACTCCATCCCCCCTAGGGATTTGCATCATTTTTGTGGCATATGTCTTTTGCTTTTTGCTTTCAATTTTGTTATTATATTTGCTTAGATTAGAATAATTAATCACATCTTTGCACACATATCACTTAACTTGGTTTCTTTTCAGTTTGCAATAAAGAGTAATGAACCCACTACGCTTTCCCGAAGTATGGTGCTACTGAAAAGGCTTGCATGAGTAGGTGGTATTCAGAAAAGAGATTCGTAGTTTAGATTAATTAAATAACATCTTACCTTTTTCATAAGTGGTTAATTCTTGTAAAACGAATCTTGGCTCAAAGTCCCCATATGCTCTTGTGTACACTACAGGCCTTTGGTTGGATCGGTGGGACAATAAAAAAGAGATTAGAGTGACTAGTCTTAATAGGGAAATCCACCTAAAATTTATCTTTATTAACTCGGGAGGTCGCTTAGAACTTGCTATAGAGTTAGGAGGCTGCCCAAAGCAGACTTTATGTCTCGCCTCGTTGGACACTTGGCATAGTTGCTATTGCGCTCAGTTCAAGGAGATAAATTCTCAGTGGGCCAAACCAAGAACGAACCCACCTCTAATCCACTCATCCATAATAATTAAATTGACCAAGAAGCATTGCAAAACATTTTCTTTCAGTAGACTCCATTTACCCTCTTCGGCATTGGTCTAATTGATGACATTTTGCTTAAGTGAATTCAATGTGTCACGATTGATTGATCATTTACTTTTTGCTAGTTTAATTCATATGTGATGCTCTTGTTTCAGTAATTAATTTAAACTCCTAGATTAACTTTCATTTTCGTAACTTAGCGTAAAAGCCTTAGTTTCTTTTCTTAGGGACCACCCCCCTTGGCTTTGCTAGGAGTTGGCTTAGATGGAGGACTTGAGTGTTGAGTGACAGTATCTCAACCCATGACTTGCCCCAAAGGACGCACCCAATGGCTTGAAGATTACTGCCACGTTACCCAAGGTGCATATCAAGCGGAAACAGACCGCAAGATCATATCTCCTGTGTTAGATCTCGATCTTCAATGACTTATTCCTGTAGTGACTAAAATGAACTTGCAATGAAATACTACACTTAAGAATAGACTCCAAAATACAAGCAAACAGATCATTCACTAAATCAAATGAAATTGCAACAAATTGTAATTAATGCAATCTGTAAAATAAATGAAACTAGTTAAGTAAATGAGTGTTGTGAAGACATGGTTGGGTACTGGACTGCAAGGTTCTTCAAAAGTTGTTCTTTAATTATTAAAAGGATTCATTTGATTAGATAGATACAACAAATGATCCCCAATCTTCAGTACCCACTTCCTGCACTAGTTTAAGATGTAAATAGATTATATAGTGCAGGAATCTACAAGTATGGGTAGAAAACAATATCTAATACAGGAAATAGTTCATGCACACAAATCAGGGTCAATGTTGTTTCATACAATTATATAGATTCACTTATTGAATTAATATCGAATTTAGGTATAAGTGTTGAATGTGCATGAATAGGTTGATTATGGTTTACTTAAATCACTTTACCAAAGTGACCCAAATACTGTGTTAACTTCATGTTTTGTAATCCAAACCAAAGAACTATTCAACCTAAAGTAAAGATGTAATGAAAACAGCTTAATAACTCTTGACTGTATAAAAGGAAATCAAGTAAAACAGGAACTAGAAATGAAATTGCAGTCCAATTTTAACTATCTAAATACTCTAAGCACACCAGGCATTCAACTAACAACCATATTAATGAGAGTCATCTAAAACTATCCTAATTGACTAAGCTCGAGTTATTACAAGTCGCTAAGCAGATTCGCCAAATAAAAAAAGAAAACACAGAAATAATTAAGTGACAAAATACATATGAAAGACGAGATTTATATACTGAACAAGAACACGAATTTGCGATGGACACTGCTGATATCCACACTGTGAAATCAAGGTTGCATGATCAATTAACTGCAGAATGATACACAAAGATAATAAAAATGATCTACAGAATAATTACAATCAAACAACAAAAGAAAAGGAAGGCTTACAGTCCTCTTGGTGGGCCCTTGCCAACAGGATCGTAAGACCTTAAGGAAACTTTAGAACTACGCTGAGATGAATCAACAAGACATGATCAACAACAAATGTTTTGTATTGATGACGGAAAGTAAATTACAGTAGCAGCATGTACAGGAATATAACTGTGTCTCTAAGAGTTAATCGACATGAAATACTAAATAACTCTGAACTAGACTTACAGATCAGCTTGTCATTCAAATTCTCATTCTAATGCTTAGCTTGCTACATGGAAGATGAGGTCTATTTAAATTTTATATAGCTCGGAAGCTGGAACAACTAATCTGAGTCTATAGGAAAGATACCCATCGCATTTACAAAACATAGCTCATGAAATAAAATACATAACAGTTTGATGAAATGGCAAAACAACAAGCTAAATCGACCGGAGGAATCGATCTTCTAGATAGACAGAAGTACATACGATCAATCCAGCTGGTTTCTGGACCTTCATCTCTATGACACGAAGTGCATAGAGATGAATGCTGCTATTAAATCCGTTGCATACCCATGCTGGCATGTGATAAACAGGAAAACACGTGGGCAACGTATGAGCTGGGCCGATTCTCTTGAACCCAACAGCATCTGGAGGGTGCCACGAACATGATCCAAGTGATAGATTCATGCCTGAGTGCATGGAATCAACAGAAACATTGACATGGGTGGCCAAAACTGAACGGAGCCACTGAAACACATGCATGCCGCTGAAAACAGAACATGTCACCAAAATCACGATCTGCCATAGAACTATGGTTACGCTGCATAATCCACCATCATTAGTATGCCAACTCTAATAATCACATCTCGTGAAAATCCTCACAGCAAATCTAAGAGATGATGTATACCTCACAAGAGAATAATTATGATTAAGCAGGAAAATAGAAGAGCGGTTAATGCAGTATAATGAGCAACAGAATAATAATACAGTAGAACTCGGATAGAAGCAAATATACTTCACACACACTAATTCATTAATTACAATATGGACAAATAAGTAGTACAATGCATTTAGTGCATGAGGGTTCGAATGCCAAGGTGGCAATTCAAATTAGCCTTCTTGGAGTGGTCAAAAGATCACTGGAGTGTCATCAAAGCACAACTAGAAGTCTATCTCATCATCGGTGAAGTCATCAATGCACAAGTAACTGTCAACCATTAGTCAAACTGAGTCTAATTGAGTGTGGTAGGTGTAACTAAGTGTAACTGGCACATGGAGACACTAACTGAATGAAGGAGGCTCAGTGGAGGGCGTATGAGGAGCTAACTGAAGTTAGAATGAGCAGTTTAGTCTCATTGGAGGTCCATCGGAGTGATACAGTCAGTTGAGAGTCAATCTAGCCTTAAATCAAAGAAAGAATTGATGATAATTCAACGAACTGAAGTGCAATTGAGTGGTAGGTGAGAGAGGATGAGTGGCTTCCTAAAATCAAGGAAGAAGGGCGCACTAAGCTCTAGGAGGGCTAAAACTGATCAGTGAGAAGCTCCCGGGGGCTGGCCAACTAAGGGCTAGGTGCTAGGACTGATAACTGGGATGCATGCAAAATTGAAAATGTAAATAATGGAAATACTAGTAGGACTAGGATGGAGTATAGGAATATCCTAACACTCCCCCTTAATCCATCCTGGGCCCTGGTAACTGAGACCAAAGGTCACCCAATACAAATAATAATAACAATCAATAAACCGAGGAAATGGGGAAAACCTCATGGGAAAAATACCCCCCTTCAAAATATACTGTAGGGCACAAAAAAAAAAATATGCTCCAAACTCAAGCAGGTGTGATGCTTGGTCATATGTCTGGAGGTATCTTCTTCTTGGGAAGAAGTGGATCATGCTCAAAAAGCATGTGCTTGTACTTGCTCTTTCGATCAAATGTGATGAGAACAAATCCAAAAGTATGAGGATGATCCTTGAACCTGTGATTCGAATCAGCTGAGGTAGGATCAAATCTATGAATGTGCAGATAGTCTTTTGTCTTCTCCTTTGAACCATCATGGGTGAGATTATGCCAAAAAGAACTATCAAATAATAATGATTTCTTGGAATCCAAATAAGCTCCAAGACTTGATAAATGGTTTCTTGAGATCTCCTTTGAACCAGCAGGGGTGAGATCAAAACCATCATATGCATGAGAAATTATCCCAAGTAGTAATTGCTTAGAATCCAAATTAGATCCAAGACTTGAATCATGGTTTCTTGAGATCTCCTTTGAACCATAAGAGGTGAGATCAAAACCAGTAAATGCATGAGAAATTACCCCAAGCGAATGGCCATGGTTTCTTGAGATCTCCTTTGAACCAGCAGGGGTGAGATCAAAACCATGATGTGCATGAGAAATTATCCTAAGCGAATGGAAATGGCCATATTCTTCAATAACCTTCTGAAAGCATGGAATAATGATCATATAGTAGTAAATGAGAGGTGATTGCTTGAGGAGAGCGAATGTATTACCTCCAATAGCTGATTTGACCTCCGAAACATTTAATAGATCATGATGCAGACCAACAGACTCTGGTGCAAGAGAGGATTTAGGACTTTCTGCAATATCTAGAGTGTGAGCTGGCACGGAAAGAGAAGAAATTTGGAGCATGAGTGTAGAATCTGCAAGTTCTTCTTCTTTGTGGACAACTTCAATATGAGATATGTTTGATACTGGTTCATGATCAATGAGATCATCAAGGAGGGAAAATGCATCACTTTGCTTGCTCTCGAAGGGGTTTGGACCAATCCCTTCATTTTGTTTTCCAAATCTTTCATCCAGGTAGGTCCATAGATCTTTTGGAGATGAAAAATCAGGGAGGTGATATAACATGCATCGAGACATAGCATACAACATGGCTGCACAAGCTATTTCTCCTTCATTTAACCAGTCATATTCTTCTTCAGAAGATTCGAACTCTCTTTCAAAACAATAATCAAAGAGACCATGTCTCTTCAAATGTACTATAATTGGTCGTTTCCATTCATCATAGTTGAATGGAGAAAGAGGAGTAATTCCTTATGAATACATTGAAGCTGTAGAAGACCTGCAAAAACAATAGAGAATATCTGCAACTGCTACTGCTGCATAAATGCAGAAATTGCTGCACTCGAAATCTTGGTAATAACCTGCAAAAAACTCTCAGGAATGGAGATAAACAATACTCTCAACATGCTCTGATACCATGTGAAAATCCTCACAGCAGATCTAAGAGATGATGTATACCTCACAAGATAATAATTATGATTAAGCAGGAAAATAGAAGAAGAGTGGTCAATGCAGTATAATGAGCAACAAAATAATAATATAGTAGAACTCGGATAGAAGCAAAAATACTTCACACACACTAATTCATTAATCACAATATGGACAAATAAGTAGTACAATGCATGAGGGTTCGAATGCCAAGGTGACAATTCAAATTAGCCTTCATGGAGTGATCAAAAGATCACTAGAGTGTCATCAAAGCACAACTAGAAGTCTATCTCATCATCGGTGGAGTCATCAATGCACAAGTAACTATCAACCATCAGTCAAACTGAGTCTAACTGAGTGTGGTAGGTGTAACTAGCACATGGAGACACTAACTGAATGAAGGAGGCTCAATGGAGGGCGCATGAGGAGCTAACTGAAGTTAGAATGAGCAGTCTAGTCTCACTGGAGGTCCATCGGAGTGATACAGTCAGTTGAGAGTGAATCTAGCCTTAAATCAAGGAAAGAACTGATGATAACTCAACTAACTGAAGTGCAACTGAGTGGTAGGTGAGAGAGGACGAGTGGCTTCCTAAAATCAAGGAAGAAGGGCACACTAAGCTCTAGCCAACTAAGGGCTAGGTGCTGGGACTGATGACTGGGATGCATGCAATTGCATGCATGCATGCAAGACTGAAAATGTAAATAATGGAAATACTAGTAGGACTAGGATGGAGTATAGGAATATCCTAACACATCCAAGTCACTAAATCAAAGGAATGTAATGAATTTAATTAGCAATTATACCTTGTCAAACTTGCTTGACATTTAGTAAATAGATGCGGATATAGATGGATATATTAATATAAGGTGAAATGATAAAACAAAGAGGTCAAAATGGGTAAAAAGATAGTGCAGGGAATGTCAATTTGGTGAGCCATAAGTGACTCAAAATCCAAAGTATATATTCATCTACTAAAAGTACATTGGAGAGTTGTTGAACAGGTTGGCATGCCAGAGTGTAACCCTGTCTCTATTCCATAATAGAATTTGAAGCTCACATCAAAAGAAGGAAATCAATTTGAGGATGCAACCAAGTATAAATAGCTTGTGGGGAGTCTTATCTACCTTACCACCACCAGACCGAATATATCATTTGTTGTTGGGATCCTTTCCAGGTTCATGTAAAAACCCTATGAAGGACATTGGTGTGCTGCAAAGAGAGTTCTAAGATACTTGAAGGGGACTCAAGACCTTGGACTCAAATATTCTAAGGTAGATGACTTCAAACTGATTGGATATTTTGATTCAGACTTTGATGGCAGTAAAGAGAATGGAGTGTCTACTGCAGGCTACCTCACGAGTCTTGGAACATCAGTTATGTCTTGGAGATCATGCAAATAGTCTATTCCAACAGATTCCACAAGAAAGGTAGAATATGTGGCTGGAGCAGAAGCAACAAAGGAGATTGTGTGGCTCAGGAAGATACTTGAAGATTTGTAGGAGAAACAATTGAATTTTACTCCTCTTTTGGTTGACAATACTTCTGCAATCAAGTTGGCCAAGAATCCTAGATTCCATGATCGAACTAAGCACATCAACACAAAGTACCATTTGATTTGATATCATGTAGAGGTCAATACCATTCATTTGATATATTGTTACACAAGTGAGCAAATTGTAGACATCTTCACCAAAGCTTTTGGAAGTAAAAAACAAAAAGAATTCAGAAATGCTTGGACTCACAAACACCCCTCCATATTAAGGGGGGGAATGTTGGATACATAATTGTACGGGATTATGGTTTCTTGTACTAGATATTTTTAGTTACCTACGAATAATATGAAGAGTCGTAGAGAAGAGGAACTGACCTCATTGTATAAATATTTGATTCACGTTAATACAATCTCATTCCAGCTTGGAGTTACCCAAGGCCTGTTAAAGAGCAATGTTTTGAGTTGCACAATGGTGAAGCTTGCTTTCGATTGTGTGCAAAATCCAGTCTCAAATAACCTTTACAGGAACATTAATTCTAAATGCAATTCCTAAACAGCAGATGTATTGCTGAATGAGATTCCATTTCATATGAACCAGAAGAAAAGAAGAGTAAAATACATGACTAGCATCAAGGATTGTATCTTGGAAGTGATTTGGTCTGCAAGAGGAATGTTTTGAGTTGCCTGAATGTGAAGCTTGCTTTCGATTGTGTGCAAAATCCAGTCTCAAAGAACCTTGACAGGCACATTAATTCCAAATGAGATTCCTAAACAGAAGATTATTTGCCTTAGTTGAATGATATTTGATTTCATTATAACCCAAGCAACCAAGTCTTATTTCCCTATGATGAGAACCATTGTCTTTTTTTCACTCATGATGGTTTGTCAACAACCTCATGTGGGTGCACTTGTAGACACATAACATTGAAAAAATAATATTTAATATTGTAATTTATGGTAGTGGAAAAATTTTATTGTTCTGTGGATGTGTATCCCACCCATCGGTTCACCAAGATAATTTTACAAGTATAACTAATTCAACTAGAAATTTTGTTTGTGTCTTGAAATGCTATTGTTGGATTGGCACTCATCTATATCTATAAGTATATATACTATATAGAGGAAAGTTTCCCTCCTCTTCCATCCATACCCATACCCCCACTCTTGCATGGTTGCAGCCGTGCTTGCTTTGTTTCTTGCATATGTTCTTGTTATGCATTTGAGTGCAACCATGTTCCCCCCAACAAACACAACACATGCATATTATCCTTCCAATCTACTTCCCTTCACAAAACTGAACCAACTCTACACCTCCCATTCCGAAGGTTATCAGGGAAATTATTTGCTATGGGTTCTCACTGACAAAAGACTGTTACCTACACGTTGTTTGTAATATGTATTGTATCTGTGTCTTTGGTACAGAATACAAAGTATGCTATGAGTTGTAACATTGTACAATTTGAAATCTTCAAAATTGTGTATTCTCACTCTTTTCTGGATATGTATAAGCATTGGAAATATAACATTTGTGCATTAGTCTGTTTGTGTGAATGTTCTTTAGTATTTTTTAATGCACTATTCTTAATTTTTAAATTCTATAATGATAAATTCTGTCTAGTCTGTTTTAACTTTCATGGAGAACATGTTATAATTTGTTGGCTACCACTTTTCTCCATTGTCTGTGTCACTGCCTAGTATAAACTTCGGAGGATTTTCTACATGTCATGTTCACTTTGAAGGCTCAAATTGATCCTGTTTCACGTTCTCTAGAGACATGCAGGTGCAACTTTTTCTGGAAATAAAACTTGTGCATAAGCTATTATTGGTTTGCAAAGAAACACTATAGTTTTGTTCACTATGCATTTACATTATGCTTTATGATGCTTATGGTGGCATGTCTATGTTGTTGGCCAATTAACTGTTTGTGCGCATTTGTGCTTTTCACTACACAATGTAAGCCTGTGCTTTTTGGTACACATTGTAAACATGTAAAGAACTACATACTATAACATGTACAATTTCAAAGCCTCACTCGTTGTCATTTATGGCTTTGTGGAGACACGTAATTCTTCTAGAAATGATGATTTTGTGGAAGCTTGCAGGACTGTTTTGTACTAATTAAGAGGCTGCTCTTTAGTCTTTGTTTCTGCATTTATGATTGTATTCTTTCTTCTAGACTTGCATCGTGATTTAATATATATTTGATGCCACGCATATTTCTGTGCATGTTTGCAACATTTCATCCATTAAATTCAATCGCCAGTTAATGCCAAACGTTTCACATCTCTGGGACCTGCAAATATATGGGTTGGTTGTGAAAGATTATTAGGGGCAAGAATAAGAGGGTTTGACATGATTGCACATATACCACTGACACTCTTTTTTGTTCTGCTGGTATAGTATTTTGGTTGCAGTTTGGAGAAGCGTATAAAGCCTCGGTATGAGGAGTTGGCAAGAAGAGGAATTCAAGTTAGTCTTAGGTCAATGTTGAGATGCAATGACCAGGATTTTGAGTCGAGATATTTACATAGCAACAACCATAAACTGTCTGCTAATCAAAATGAGGAGTGTTGAAATTCTCTCATTGTACACTGATTTAACTGTATGTAGTACATGTACAGGACATCTGGCTCGATTATAGTGCCTACCTAATAGCTCAATCAAGACACCCACACTACAGCCTATTTTTTTGTTACACGCAAGTGCAGTCACTTGCTTAATTTTTTAATTGATTCTGTAATCAATTAATCTGTACCAAACAAGAACGTTAATTGTGCATATGCAATTACTTATTGCTTTCTTAAACACTATTTCTAAGGTGAATGACATTATCAACTTGGTTACTATGGAAGTTCAATGCCAAGACAGCAGAGTTACACTCAAACAGTACTGCCATTGTTACTATAGCAGTTCAATGCCAAGCCTGTTAGAGTTACATTCAAACCGTAGTGCCATTGTTATGTATGTTTATGATCCACCATATTAAATTGTAACAAGTTGTTTGATAAAAAATTTCAAGAACCATGCCAAGTATGTTCATGTCTTATTTGATTTGTTCATGTGTTGTATGCTTTTGTATAATCAGCGGGATATGCTCATGCTAGTTTATAGTTGTTTAGGGTAGTAAGACTGTATATCTCTATTTTTTTAAAGTCTTATGATCTAGTCGTAGGTTGTTATTCAATGCTAGTTAGAACATACTCACTACTAACATTACATATTTACTCACTTAACAGTGACATTATACTAAGTGAGTTGTTAATTTTTTAAACTGTCAATCACTTATTGGCTCTTTTATATTTCATGTTAATAACATTTTTATGTTATTGTGTAAATATTTTAGTAGTAATAATATATTTTAAGGGTAAGTTTAGGTTAATGGTAATCACTTATGTTATCCACTAAGTTGCACTTTGGTGGACTACTTGTGAACCACAGAAGACTTGAACAATTTCATTGTTCATTGCCAGAGTTCAAAGGTTCATCAGGCCAAATTTTTTGGCCCTTTGTAAGAATTTGCATGTCCAAACCCCCACGGGGGAATTGGAATAAGTTGGTCTAAGCATGATATCTTTGTAAAAGGCTTGGCTTACCTTAGGTTTTGCTATCAAGAGGATTTTCTAGATTGTTTTTTCCTTAGGAATTATGCGTTACTCTTCAGTGATGTATAATTCCTAAGTTTTTCACTCATACCTCCAACGCTGGAGTATTGTCCATGGTGGTCGAACCTAGGGAGGTTAATAAAGTCTATGTGTCTATGTATTTTTTACATGCTAGCCATCAATAATAAGTCATATGGACATGCACTAGGTCCCCTAGGAGTTTGAGTTCATTCCAGCAAATATATATATATATATATATATATTTCCATAAAATTAGATCATTTTTTAACGGTTTAAATGAAAAATTTAAAATTGTAATAAAGATGTGGTCTGGAGGCGGATTTTGGTGTGGGGATGCTCGTTTTCACACTCAGAGCATTCTCTTTACCCTAGGACCCACTTTCTCCATGTTTCGGGTGACTACGTCGTCTCTGGGAGCATTATTCCTTAAAGATGTGACAAATTGGCAAATAATTGCTAAAAAAACACAAAACGCACCAATATCAAAAAATATATATTAAAAAAGGGGCAAATTTGCATGTTCCAATTGAATTGGCATTTGGTCAAATATGAAGGGCGACTTAGGTAAGGTAATAATCACATGTTTTAATATATCATATGATGTGAAAAAGATATCATGGAAGGAGCGCCCCTCTCCTCACGTGAAGAATGGCGGCTTCTCTTAGCATTGTGGCTCGAAAAGATTGGGTGGAGTTCACTTCATGCATGGTGCCCTTCCTATGTGGCAACCCACCCATGAGTTGGCATATTTATTGGAGCTCCAATCGAGGATTGGATAAGAGATGCGAATCATCCCTCTAACGTGATGCGCCTTCCCTTCTTCCCAACGACTTAGCATGTGGCAGCATTCGATTTATGGGAGGAGTTTCCAAAGCTTGGATGAGGGTGCCTCCCTTAGGTGGCTTCCCACTCATCCCCAATCACTTGAATCAAGGGATCAATCAAAGATTGGATTGACATTTGACTCCCTTACTCCATGAATGTGCCCCTTCTCCATAACTCGCCCTCTCCTCTCTCAAAGGCTATAAGAGGAAGGTTGATATTGCTCTTTTCTCACTGATAGAAAGGCATAGAACCTCTGCTCCCGAGTATTGTAATTTTGTATTTCAAGTAATAAGATTGAAGACTTTGGAGGTCGATTTGGATTCTTGGTTCCATGCATGCACCATTCTTTGGTTGAGGTGACATCCTTCTGAGTTTCATTTGTCTTTATGCAAGTAATTTTTTAGATCTAGCTTTGTAGAACAAACATTTACTGTTATTAATTTGTTTGTTTATGAGCATGTTATCAAGATTTAAGAGTAATACTAGTATTCGGTTGTACAACATATTCTCTTGATTTTGGTTTATGAGCATGCTAGATTTAATATTGTTTGTATGAGATTTTTTGCAAGCTCTACATGAAGTTGCAAGGTGAAGGGAGCTTGGATCTAATTTGACTCCTCTCTTTCTCCATCACATTCGAGCTTCAGATCTACAAGTGATTGATCCACACTTCCTCCTCCTCAATCTTGTTCCAATATCAAGCCTTGAGCTTGAGGTTTGCTTCAACTATCTTTCATTTTTTTCTCTAAATAATTCCTTTGGTTACTTGAGGCTTGGTAATAAACAGATATTGTTTTGATTCGTAAAAAATCATACATCTTTTCTTATTTTTAGCAGAAAATCAGATCTAGAATAATCTCAAATTTTGCATAAAAAAGCTAGATCTAGATCAAAGTTTTCTATACTTGCATATGTCAAAACTTTCTAATATTTTTTGCAAGTTAGATTTTGTATTTTTATGTAGATTTGTGTACTCTAATCACTGATTTGCAGTGCTTTTAGCTCGCTGGTTTTTAGCAGGTCCGCGACGAAAGTAGGCGGATTTGTGACCAAAACCGGTAAAAAAGTGCAAAAAACATTCTGGTGGACCCCCATCTACTTGTATAAATCTTTTACATTATTGTAAGCCCTTAGATCCAACTAAAAGTGGACTAAGTGGGATCTTCTTTTCTGTCTTCCATTGTAATTATTAAACGAGGGCAGTGGGATACTCAACGCCCACACCCCATCCCCCTGGGGGGATTTGCATTGTGTAAAAAATTTGTGAATGAATTTTTCTAACAACACAAGAAACACACACACACACTTTGAGCTGGCAGGGTGTATACTTTAACTAATAATTTTTCCTTTAATTTACTTTCATTTTTTGCAAGCGTAAATCTAGAAATAACACAAACCTCTTTGCCACGAAGTATGCTCTCACCACCACACAAAGGCTTTGCCGATTAGTAGTGGATGATCGGAAAAGTGACACATAGGTTTTGTGCTTCTATTTTCCTTATAATTTTTGTACAATTGTTCTACAACTATTACACATTTGAATAAACATTTGGTTTATACATCGAAGTATGCTCTTTCCCCTTGCGGGCATCTTGCCTGGGCCTGTGGGAAATCGGAAACAATTGTAGCCGCTTTTTAATTTTCCATATTTAAGTTCAAAATTCATTTAATAAAATACACAACCCCTCACATAGTGAAAATTCGACACTTCGTAATTAAAATTTGCGTGGGGAAATTTCTCAGAGGAAGCGGGAACAACTGGGAGGCGACTTCAAAGCACAGTTAGACTGCACCCTAGTTAGTGGAGTGCTGAACACCGCCTTCGAGACTCCATTCCATCCCACACGTTCTCGTGAGGAGCCACCAATTTTTAATTTCTGGACATTCCTCCCTGTACCTCACGATATCTCGGGAGTTCCCCTTTTTCCCTAACTAATTTTGAATCATTAATAATCTAAAAATAACCAAGAAGCAATTGCAAAACATTTGCCTTTCAACAACAATTTTATATCTTGTTTTGACTCCATAAGGCACTGGTCCACAACACTTTATCTATTTGCTTTATATCATATCACTGTTGTGCTATTTTTTATAGTCATTTCATTTGTGCTGGTGAAATTATTTTTTATATAAACTATTTGCAAATCATCTTGGAAAATTTTTAGTCAAATCACAAAACTCCTTAAAAAAAGCTTCATTAACCAATTCACTGATACATTCTAATTGCCTTAGAAACATTCCATAGGGACTACCCCCTTGGCTTTGATTAGGATTTTGGCCTAAACAGAGGAGTCAAGACTAGGTGACAACCTTGACTCAGGACTTGCCCCCAAGGGCGCATCGAGTAGTAGCATAGATTTTTGTTGCGTTAACTAGGTGCGAAATCCGACGGTAACAACTTCTACTATTAACATCCCATAGTATTAGTTTATGGGTTTAATTAATTTTATTATTAAAAAATCTCATTTTTATAAATAGCCAATTTTTTATTAACAATTCCAACCATAATGTTACGTCATTAATGTTGGATATATAATCCTATGGGGTTATTATCTGATGTAAATATTATAGATAAGCTTTAGTTATGAAAATGAAGAGTCACATAAGTGCAACGTACCTTAGGGAGGCAAAAGCCAAAGGTCACATCTCTCCATGTATTAATAAGGCATTTTGTAATCCCTAGAGTTCTTCCTCCAACGGTGGCCATTTTGTCATAACTCCGTGATTTTCTTTTCTTCCTGAGCTCCCAGGCTTGTTTGTCTGCCTTCTTCTCAGTTTGCCACTGCCTCCTTAGGCCTGACATTATTCTTTATGCATTGTACAACTGTTGGTTTCCCCTCAAAAACCCTAATTTCCTCTCTGTGTTTTGTGACCTGGTATCCTCCCTTCTCATCATGTGGAGTGTTTGGTTGTTGGTATTCTCCCCTCTCGTCCACAAACTCCCATTTCTTGGCTTAACTCTTGGGTGAGCAACCCAACTGCCATCTCTAAGAGCTCATGGTGAGAAATGGTTTTGAGAATGTATTTTCCAACAATCGTGGCATCTCTTCTCCTCAATATATTGCATTGCATCATCTTCCTCTAGAATCGTCTCCGTGACCTCCTCACTTATGTCTACATATGTGTTTTTAGAGCCCCATAGTGCAATATGATGGGCGTAAATATTTTATTGAAGAAGGTTTCAAGAAAATCCAAAGCTTGAAAGAGACCGGTCGAGATTTGAAAGCGGAGCCTCTCAACCAACAACTGGCAACGATATTCGCGTTCTCCTTTGCTTAGGCACAGATATGTGTGATCTCGTTCTCATTCTAGGTTGAAATTGTCATCCACCCAGAGCTGCTCAACCAACTACACACTTAGCTTGTGGATCTATCTCACGTCATCCCTCTCAAGTTTTATAGGGCGATTTTTGCTCTTTTATGAAAAAATTTAGGGTTTGGAGAAAATAGAGTTTTGAATTCTATTACTTTTTTTTTGGGTGTTCTCATAGCTCATGCACGTGGGCATTGTACCTTTCGAGCTGCATGCTAGTTTGGAAGGGCATTGTTCATTATCATTATTATGCTATTCAAAAGTTTTTTTGCAGAGACTATAGGCTTGCACTTTATAGAGAGTGTTACCACCTAAGTTGCACTTAGTTGGATTTTCATTGAGCCGCCAAAGTGTGAGCAAGTCACTTGTTCATCATCAATGTTCAGAAGTCCATGTAGGCCTCTATGGCCCTTTTTTATTCTTTCTTACGCATGTTCATACCCCACAGGGAATTGTAATAAGTGCCGTAGCAAGATGACTTTGTGTAAAAGACTTGGCTTTCCTAGGACTTACGCATCAATACATTCCTCTAGAGTGTTTTTTCCTTGTTAATTATTTGTTGCTTTTCGGCGACTTATAATTTCTGAGTTTTTCACTCAATCCTTTAAAGCTAGAGTAGTTGTCTTGGTGGTTAGGCCTTAGGAGGTTATTAAAGTCTAAGTATCAATGTATATTATCATGCTATTCACTATTTTTTGAGTCATATGAACATGTACTAAGTTCCCCCTAGGTTTTTTTTTTATTTTTCCTCTAATAAAAAATTTTCCTATTAAAATGGACAATTTTTTAATGTTTTTAATGTAAAAATAAAAAATTCATAAAAGTGGTGTTAGGAGGTGGAATTGGCCATGGGGGTGCTCGTTTTCTAACCCGGGGCACCCACTTAACTGTTAGAGTTTGCACTTTAATTCAATTTAGTTAGATCTTTAAATTGAAAGATAGACAAGCACAACAAAACACAAAAGACACAAGAAATTTTCTCGGGGAAACCATAAAGGAGAAAACCCCGCAACTTCCTCAGAAAACGATTTGTCATTAGTACAATATCAAACAAGATAGAAAATCCAAAGATAAGATGTCTTTTGCAACTTCTCTCTTTCTCCTCTAGCGAACTTGTCTTCTCTCTCACTTGGTGCGAACTTGCTTGAGTGAGTGTGATATCCAAATGAGAGAGTGAGCCTCTCTATTTACTTTATGTGTGAGTGACCTAATTCCTCAATGAGGCCGACTTGTCCTAAGGAGACTCAAAAATACATTTTACATTTATCTTTTGGGGAACTATTTCCCCGACTTACAATGGAGGTTTTACCTCAATATTCTTGCATGACCAAATATAATAATTGATGGTCAATACTGAGAGCTGGGGGGTGAATCAGTATTGTTATTTTTTTACCAATTAAACTTTAACCAAAATATGGAATCAACAAGAGACACTGAAACAAGGATTTTATCGTGGAACCCCAATTGGGTGAACCACCAATGCTTTTCTATTATCTGCAAAATTTCTTTTTACACGTTACAATAGAATTTGATCGGCACCAACCAATCAGGATGCACCAACACCCTTAATTCACCAGCACCAACTAGTAGGAGGCTACGACCCCCTGTTTAGTCAGCGACAACTGGCAAGGAAGCAACAACTCCCTTCTGCAAGCACTGACTTGCCCTAGCACCACCCTTCCGCCCTTAAGATATTAAGTCTCCACACGCTTCCAGGACTGCATCGATCCCTTGGCCTTACTTCTTCTTCAAGTAGATGAGATGAAGAATCGAAAGACACACTTACAAATGATTTCGTCTCTTCAATATATACTTTCTCAATATGTATTTTGAAATGTCACACCTGTTCGAAACAACATACCTCAAAAAAAATGATATTATAATAAAAATCATTTTTAGTGTTTAATATATAATTATTTGTTTTAATTAATCCAAAAATGACTTTACATTTTAAAATCATTTTTATTATTAAAACTATAATATATATTTTTAATTATTCCAAACTATATTATATATATATATATATTTTAAAATTATTTTAAAAAACTTGTCGTTTTAGATTTCTCCCCAAGTGTTTTTATCCACGTGTCTGCCACCTTGACGATTATTGTCAAAGCCATGCCATTGTCCATCTCAGCTACACATCTGCCAACTCAACATTCACCTCAATGCCATGTTTGCAACATCCTCGTTATCGTCCAGTAGCCATGTGTAGAAAAAGGATAAGGGGCCTGACAGTTGTCCCGGGCGCCGAGCTGGTGAGCTTCTCATGGAGTCCAATCACCCAGCGCCCCCGCCTATCCTTTTCTCTACGCGTTGATTAAGTTAGTGTCAACTGGCGTATATAAATACATGCACATTCGTTTGCACAATCAATGTGGGACTAAATCCCAAACAAAACTTAATCTCCACCGTTGAGTTTTAATCTAACGGCTGCTGAGTCTCTCTCTGTAAAAACCCTCTTCTGTGTTTTGATTTTGAATGCCAATCTCAACGAATCTTTGGCATGAATGATATGTCCATCTGTACTATGAATAACGGTTCCCTTTATGCCCATCAAACAATGCTCCTTTGAATGCTGAAATAATGTGTGAGAATCATTACGATTCTGAACCTTCCACCATTGCACTTCTGTTTTAAAACTTCCAACGGAACATGAAGGCTTTTTTGAAGTTCACGGTTCACACAATTTGGTCCACATCGACACCTACTGTTAGACTCTACTACATCTATTTTGAGCCATCCAAGCTGAAGAAGACCATAACGATCATATGGCAGGCGACCAAGCATAGGCTCTCCTTGCCAATCAAAACGTTGGTCTCAATCATGCCTTCTCTCACTTGCATCAACATGAACAGAAATACAAGCTTTAGGATCATCCATATCAATCTTATAACAGTCATTGCAAGGCTTTGCTTGTTTTTCCATGTTTTCCAACACAGTTTTCAAATCGTATTATCAAGGCAGTCTTCATATCCTTTTGAAATCGGTGAACCTTTATCCATGCATTTCGAAGACTAGGCACCTACCACAAGTACTCCAGCAGTTGTGCAATATAATGGCGTATGTTTGAACTTACCATAGATCTGAGTATGTGACTCAGTAAATTCGATGTCCTCATAAAACTTCATTAGGTTGAATACAAGATGCCTTTGGGCAAAGCGATGTCCTTCAAAAAGGAGAACCCATTGTTGGCAATTGCATCCCGGCATTCGAAACCTCCACCATCTTGGCCTTTAAATAAGAGTTCTTTGACATAGACTGGTCTTGCCATAAACATGATGATAGGATTCATGAAATCATCCAACACAACACTATATAAAGCTCTTGGAACCCGAGAGGTAAAAATCTCCATTGCATCATCCACAAAGTGTTCTGGCATGGAGGCAAATTCCACTGGACATTTCAGCAGGCAGAGGCATTCTAAATCCAACAACAATGTTAATTAGCAATGCCAACACTAACCTGTATAAACTCAGAGCTTTTTGAAGAAGTGGCATGTCTTGAGCGTCATAGCAAAGTCTTGAGAAAAACTATCAATTTTTGTCTTTGCATTATTATTGCAAGCACCCCTCTTTTAGACAGTGTCTCCTACTTTCACCACTTGCTCTGACAGAGCTTTCAGCCTCATCCATGGTTCTGTCAACAAGGACCTGCCTCTCATCTTATTTTGTCATCAATGAACATCACTAGGATGTGTCTGTCCACAGTCATTAGTTTATCATCTCATATATTGACATCAATGCCAACAAAGGCATCTGCCATATTGCCAACAATCTCCCCCTTTGGCATTGATGGCAACTCCTAAATCTTCTCCCCCTTTGACATCAAGACAAAGGCTAACAACCTCCCCTTGACAGCAATCAATGTCTCCCCCTATCTAGATGCATTACTCATTTTTGTTTTAATTTGGAGAGGGAATTACACCCAACTTTTGCCTGAGATGCTCAAACACGTCCCTGTTCAAAGGCTTAGTAAATATGTCTGCCACTTGTTCCTGTGTCGAAATATATTCAAGTCTGATATTCTTGCTTGCAGCTTGCTCTCTCAAATAGTGATATTTTATAGGAATATGTTTTTCCTTGGAGTGTTGGACAGGGTTTTTAGACAAGCTTATGGCACTTGTGTTGTCATAATGGATGATAGTGGGTTCTTCAAACACAACCTTAATATCTTGTAAGGTTTGTTTCATTCGTTCGACCTGTGTGCAGCACTCTGCTGCTGCAATGTATTCTGCTTCAGTGGTGGATAGGGAGATTGAGGTCTGTTTTTTACTTATCCAAGAAACAATGATTCTCCCAAGAAAAATGATCCTCCACTTGTGCTCTTCCTATCATCTACACACCCAGCCCAGTCAGCATCTGAATAGTCTCTTAAGGAGAAGAATTTCTTGCTTGGATACCACAGTCCAAAGTTTATAGTTCCTTTTAGGTATTTGAAGATTCTCTTTACTGCTTGAACATGATTCTCTTTTGGTGTTGATTGGAATCTCGAAACCATCCCAACAGCTAGCTTGACATCTGGCCTGGAGGCTGTGACATATAGCAGACTTCCAATCATTGACCTATAGGTTTTTTTGATCTGCATTTTTGGACTCATCTTCTTTACTAAGCTTACATCCCACAGTCATAGGTGTACTCACTGGTTTACAATTTTCAAATTGGAATTTTCTGAGCATATCTTTTACATATTTAGTTTGATGTATAAAAATTCCCTCATTCGATTGTATTATTTGCAAACCAAGGAAGAAGTTGAGTTCTCCAAGCAGAGACATCTCAAACTCCTATTGCATCAATTTGGCAAATTCCTTGCTCATCTTTTCATCATCACTTCCAAATACTATGTCATCAACATAAACTTCTACAATAATCATGATATCATTTACAGTTTTATAGTAGAGATTATTGTCTGCTGATCCTCTTTTAAAACCTTGTAATTGCAAGTAGGAATCCAGTCTTGCATACCATGCTCTAGGTGCTTGTTTTAGCCCATAGAGTGCTTTCTTTAATTTGCAGACATAGTCTCCTTTATCCGTCAACTGAAAACCTTCTGGTTGCTCAATGTAAACCTCTTCTTCTAAGTATCCATTAAGGAATGCTGACTTGACATCCATCTGATATACTTTCAATTTTTTGTGACTAGCAAAGGCTAAGAACATTCTAATTGCTTCCAATTTGGCCACAGGTGCAAAAGTTTCTTCAAAATCAACTCCTTCAACTTGGGCATAACCTTTACACACCAATCTAGCCTTGTTCCTGACAACTTGTCCATCTTCATTCATTTTATTCTTAAATACCCATTTGGTCCCAATGACATTCTTATCTTTTGGTCTTGGAACCAAATCCCAAGTTTGATTCTTTTCGATTTGGTCCAATTATTCATTTATAGCATTGACCCAATTCTCATCTTTTCATGCCTCTTTGAATGTGATAGGAGTGCTATTTCTGTTTGATACAACAGTTTTCTTCTTGTTTGTACTCCTGCATCTTTATCTTCAATGATCTGATCTTCAGGATGATTCTTTTGGACTATTCTAGAGGGTGTCTTGGTGTCTTTTCTAGGTGATTTTTCTCTTTCTTCTCAAATATCATCCTCCTCTTCTTTGGTACCTATTTCATTTTCTTGTATGCTTTCTTCATTTGTATGTGTATCAACTGGCTCCTCGTCATCCTCACTTTCACTATTAAGTGCACTTACTTGATATTGATCCTTTTTGTTTTTAAATCATCTACTTTAACGTCAGCACTTTCAACAATCTTATGTAATCTAAAATTGTAGCATATGTATGCTCTTTTTGAAGAAGAGTATCCAAGAAATATACCTTCATCAGATCTAGCATCAAATTTTCCAAGATCTTCATCAAGTCTTTTAATGTAACATTTACTTCCAAAGATCTTAAAATATTTTACAGAGGGAGTTCTTCCAAACCATAATTCATAGGGAGTCTTCTCACTATTTTTTCTGAGCTATCCTCTATTTAAAATGTACACTGCTGTGCTTATAGCTTCCCTCCAGTATCCATCAGACAGTTTTTCTTCATTAAGCATGGTTCTTGCGGCCTCCTGAACTGTTCTATTCTTCCTTTCAGCAACTCCATTTTGCTGAGGTGTTCTGGCAATAGAGAATTGTCTTTTAATTCCATGAGATTCACAGAAGATATCAAATTCTTTTGAAGTAAACTCACCACCATTGTCTGATCTAAGACATTTGATTTTTGCTTCTTTTTCATTTTCAACAAGAGTTTTAAAAACTTTGAATTTTTCAAATGCTTCTGATTTTTCTTTTAGAAAGAATACCCACGTCATTCTCGTAAAATCATCGATGAATAGCATAAAATATGACTCTCCTTTCATACTTTTGGTCCTTGCAGGTCCACAGAGATCAGTGTGAACCAACTGTAATGGTTTTGAGGTTGAGTGCTCTTTTGTTTTGAACCTTACTCTAGTTTGCTTCCCTAATTGAAAAATGTCTACATATAGGATTTGATGGTTTTGTGATCTTTGGCAAGTTTCTAACTGCCCCAAGGTTGCTGACTTTACTAAATCGTCAATGTTAATGTGTCCCAACCGCCTATTCCATAGCCAACTTTCATCTAATAAATTTATATGACATTCCTCATCTAGTTTTGTATTTAGTATGTATACATTCTCAGGAGTTCTAGATGCAGTACCAACTAATTTTCCTGAGTCTTTTCTCCTAATCTCACATTTCTTGGAATAAAAAATGCAAATGTGTCCCTGATCACAGGTTTGGCTGACACTTAGTAAGCTAGTTTTTAGATTTTCAACCAACAAATACATTCTTGACTTTGGCCTTTCCCAATTTCACAATCCCTTTCCCAAGAATGTTACCTAAAGCATTGTCACCAAATGTAACCTTGCCTTTATGTTTCTTTAAGTTTAACAACTTGTCCTTATCTCATGTCATGTGTTTTGAACACCCACTATCAATATACCAGAGATCTCCTTTATCTTGGACTTTCATGGCAATAAGACATTTTTCTTTTGATGTTTTTCCTTTCTAGAGCTTCTTTGGTTCTCTAATGTCTCTTGGTCTTTCTGAGATTTTCATCAATCTACAATTACTTGCCTTATGTCCATAATTATGACAATTGAAACATTCTAAATTCCTTTCCTGTAGAGGTGCGAAGGAGTTATAATTTCTACTCTTAATTTGACCAGCTGATTGTTTGTCCTTAAGGTTGAAGTTTTTAACCCTCAGATTTTTCCTTCCATATGCTCTACAGTTCATAGCTTTGTGTCCAAAGTTAGAGCATGCATAACAATAAAAAAAGAAAATGTGAGGATACCTATTTTGATAAGTCTTCTTTGGGGTTGTCTTGAATTTCTTCTTGATGGATGGAAGTGATCTCCTGGAGTTTTGAGAATTCCTTGTCTCCTCTTTCTTCTTGAATGTGCTGAGAAGAGAAGCTGCATAGGATTTTGATTGAACTTGATTTTCTCCTTGAAAATAACCTATTCCATCTTTCTTACTTGGATCTCCTTGAGCATCTATAATCTCATCCAAAACTTTAGAACTATTTTTATATTTAGTTTGAATGAACTTTGTATCAAGCTCTTTTAAGTGAGCCAATTCTGCTTCCATTCCTTCAAGGATTAGTTGTTTTTTGTTCAGAGATTTCTTCAACCTTTCTTCTGTTTCATTTGCATCTTGAATTTCGAGTTTTAGATTCTTCATAATTTTCTTCATCTTCCTCTCTTTCTGTTCATACTCTTCTTGCTGTTCAATTACATAACTTTTCAGCTGTCTATATTTATCTTTGTACCTTTTCAATCCATTCCAAGCTCTATGCAGTTCTTTTTTCATATTATCCTCTACTTCATCTGCTGACTCTTTCTTATGCTCAATTTCTTCCGAATCATTTGATTCTTCAATGCTTAGAAAACAGGACTTCATCATCACTGTCACTAACATTAGATGAACTGTTGTCATCTTCTTCTTCTTCTTTTGAATAGTAGTTCTTTTTGTACTTTTGCTTATAGTCGAATTTTCCTTTTTTCTTGTATTGTTTAATCTTGTTATCTTCATCCTCAGAATCTTTCTTGGGATAAGGACACTTGGATTGAAAGTGCCCAATTTTCCCACAATTGAAAACACTTGAAGGGAAGCTTGCCTTTATACTTTCCTGATCCCTTCTGAAGTTTCTTGATAAAATTGGCTTCTTCCACATCATGTTCTTCATTGTGGTCGATCTGAGTGTTTTGCTTTTGATTTTTTATTTTCTTGGTCACTTTGAAGGCTGCTTCTCCTTTTGAAGTATTATTTTGTCCTATTCTCATCTCATATGTAGTGAGAATTCCATGTAGTTGATCCATTGTCAAGAGATCAAGATCATCTCGTTCCTCTAAGGTGGATATTTTTGAGTCATACTTCATGGGCAGTGTCCGTAGCACCTTTTTAACCACTTCTTTTTCTTTTAATTTTCCTCCAAGTCCTCTAATAGAATTGACTACCTCATCTATTCTTAGAAAGTATTCCCCAATATTCTCTTCCTCCTTCATTTTAAGACTCTCAAATTGTCCCCTATATGTCTGAAGCTTGGATTCTTTGACTTTAGATTCACCTTCATAGATAATTTTTAACTTATCCCAAGCTTGCTTGGCAGTGTTGCATCTCATAACTTTTGTAAAGACGGTGTTAGTCAATCCTCTCAATATTGCATTTAGGGATTTGGCATTACTCTCATATTCGCTTAATTCCTTTCGATCTGTAGGTGCTTGGTCTCCTATCTTATACACTTCTTGAGTTGCTGCGCACACCTTCCATCCAAGAGACATCAGATGGCACCTCATCCTCACACTCCAGTATGCATAGTTTTCTCCTGTAAAGAGTGGGGGTTTGTTAGTGGCTAACCCATTTTGTTGATCCATAGTGGTCTTTGAACAAGATCTTCCTTCCGGTGGCTAAACCGTGGTGAAGGGCCGTGGCTCTAATACCAATTGATGGTCAATACTGAGAGGGGGGGGGTGAATCAGTATTGTTATTTTTTTACCAATTAAACTTTAACCAACATATGGGATCAACAAGAAACACTGAAACAAGGATTTTATCGTGGAACCCCAATTGGGTGAACCACCAACGCTTTTCTATTCTGCAAAATTGCTTTTTACACGTTATAATAGAATTTGATCGGCACCAACCAATCAGGATGCACCAACACCCTTAATTCACCAGCACCAACTGGTAGGAGGCTACGACCCCCTGTTTAGTTAGCGACAACTGACAAGGAAGCAACAACTCCCTTCTGTAGGCACTGACCTGCCCTAGCACCACCCTGCCGCCCTTAAGATATTAAGTCTCCACACGCTTCCAGGACTGCATCGATCCCTTGGCCTTACTTCTTCTTCAAGTAGATGAGATGAAGAATTGAAAGACACACTTACAAATGACTTCGTCTCTTCAATATATACTTTCTCAATAGGTATTTTGAAATGTCACACCTTTTCGAAACAACATACCTAAAAAAAATGATATTATAATAAAAATCATTTTTAGTGTTTAATATATAATTATTTGTTTTAATTAATCCAAAAATGACTTTACATTTTAAAATCATTTTTATTTTTAAAACTATAATATATATATTTTTAATTATTCCAAACTATATTATATATATATATATATATATATATATTTAATTATTTTAAAAAACTTGTCGCTTTAGATTTCTCCCCAAGTGTTTTCATCCACGTGTCTACCACCTTGACGATTATTGTCAATGCCATTCCATTGTCCATCTCAGCTACACATCTGCCAACTCAACATTTACCTCAACGCCACGTATGCAACATCCTCGTTATCGTCCAGTAGCCATGTGTAGAAAAAGGATAGGGGGCCTGACAGGTCGTCCCGGGCGCCGAGCTGGTGAGCTTCTCGTGGAGTCCAATCACCCAGTGCCCACGCCTATCCTTTGCTCTACGCGTTGATTAAGTTAGTGTCAATTGGCGTATATAAATACATGCACATTCATTTGCACAATCAATGTGGGACTAAATCCCAAACAAAACTTAATATCCACCATTGAGTTTTAATCTAACGACTGCTGAGTCTCACTCTGTAAAAACCCTCCTTTGCGTTTTGATTTCGAATGCCAATCTCAACGAATCTTTGGCATGAATGATATGTCCATCTGTACTACGCATAACGGTTCCCTTTATGCCCATCAAACAATGCTCCTTTGAATGCTGAAATAATGTGTGAGAATCATTATGATTCTGAACCTTCCACCATCACACTTCTGTTTTGAAACTTCCAATGGAACAGGAAGGCCTTTTTGAAGTTCATGGTTCACACAATTTGGTCCACATCGATACCTACTGTTACACTCTACTACATCTATTTTGAGCCATCCAAGCTGAAGAAGACCATAATGATCATATGGCAGGCGACCAAGCATAGGCTCTCCTTGCCAATTAAAACGTTGGTCTCGATCATGCCTTCTCTCACTCGCATCAACATGAATAGAAATACAAGCTTCAGGATCATCCATATCAATCTTATAACAATCATTGCAAGGCTTTGCTTGTTTTTCCATGTTTTCCAGCACAGTTTTCAAATCGTATTATCAAGGCAGTCTTCATATCCTTTTGAAATCGGTGAACCTTTATCCATGCATTTCGAAGACTAGGCACCTGCCACAAGTACTCCAGCAGTTGTGCAATATGATGGCGTATGTTTGAACTTATGAGAGATCTGAGTATGTGACCCAGTAAATTCGATGTCCTCATAAAACTTCATCAGGTTGAATACAAGATGGCTTTGGGCAAAGTGATGTCCTTCAAAAAGGAGAACCCATTGCTGGTAATTGCATCCTGGCATTCGAAACCTCCACCATCTTGGCCTTTAAATAAGAGTTCTTTGACATAGACTAGTCTTGCCATAAACATGATGATAGGATTCATGAAATCATCCAACACAACACTATCTAAAGCTCTTGGAACCCGAGAGGTAAAAATCTCCATTGCATCATCCACAAAGTGTTATGGCATGGAGGCAAATTCCACTGGACATTTCAGCGGGTAGAGGCATTCTAAATCCACCAACAATGTTAATTAGCAATGCCAACACTAACCTGTAGAAACTCAGAGCTTTTTGAAGAAGTGGCAAGTCTTGAGCCTCATAGCAAAGTCTTTGAGAAAAACTATCAATTTTTGTCTTTGCATTATTATTGCAAGCACCCCTCTTTTAGACAGTGCCTCCTACTTTCACCACTTGCTCTGACAGAGCTTTCAGCCTCATCCATGGTTCTGTCAACAAGGACCCGCCTCTCATCTTATTTTGTCATCAATGAACATCACTAGGATGTGTCTGTCCACATCCATTAGTTTATCATCTCATATATTGACATCAATGCCAACAAAGCCATCTGCCATATTGCCAACAATAATGACATCCCCGAATGGAGGAAAAACATCTCCGGTGGAGGTACAATAAAAATACAATAATAATATACAAAAGAATATCTTCTGAAGTTACATTTACAACAACACTCCCTCTTAACTAGGAAGGTATTCTCTCGACACAGTCATCATCACAACTGGACACAAACTCTGGACAACATCATCATCATTGCTGCTGCAACAATCCTCATCTCGTTGGTCATTGATTAATGACATCTCTCGAATCTATCTGTCATGAGAAGTTCTATAGAGCCGACCCTTTTTCATGCTGGATGTAGGTCTAGCTCTCATCTAGGTCTTCATCATCTCTACGAGCAAGCCATCAAGTAGGTACAACCCAGGACCACATATTACATTGCCACAACAATCACCTGGGTCTCCTACTACCATCTCATCCTATCCAGATCATCTCATGCAGAGAGCATCCCAGGTGCATATATCATGTCCAATAGACAACCTACGTCTTCCACCCAGTGGATACATCCCAGGGACATCTGCGTCTTCCACCCAATCGATATAGCCCAGGGACATCTGCACCTTCCACCCATTGGATACAACCTAGATGTATTGTGTCTCTCTCTCATTTAACCTGCATCTTCCACCTAGTGGATACAACCAAGGGACATCTACGTCTTCCACCCCGTGGATACAACCCAGATGTATTACGACTCTCTTGGTCAACCTGCATCTTCAAACATGTGGATACAGCCCAGGAGCATCCCATATGCATTCCGTCCTTTCGGACCACCTGCGCCCACCACCATGTAAGATACATCCCAGGAACATCCCAGATGCTTTATGACCCGTGGACCTACTTGCGTCTTCAAACATGTGGATACATCCCATGAGCATCCCAGATGCATTACGTCCTTGCGGATCACCCGCGTCTTCTACCATGTAAGATACAGCCCTGGTGCACCTGCGTCTTTCGGTCACATCACTCTCTCTTTCGAGGAACATCGATCTGGATAACGCCAAGCTTCTCTCTGAAGTATTCGAACTTCACTCTTGCTAATGGCTTGGTCAACACATTGGTTGTTTGCTCGTCTGTCGCCACATACTGGAGCTTCACTACTCCTCTCTGCACCATAACCCTGATATAGTGGCACTTGATCTCGATGTGCTTCGACTTGTCATGGAACGCTAGGTTCTTAGACAACTTCACACAACTCTGGTTGTCACAAAAGATACAGTTTGCCTCTATCTCGAGATTAAACAAATATGACAGTAGCTTCCGAAGCCATACTACCTCACAACTAGTTGAACAAGCTGCAACATACTCTGCTTCAGCTGTACTCAGTTCCACACATAACTACTTCCTACTAAACCAAGATATTATACCGGATCCCAAATTGAAGCAACATCCCAAAGTGCTCTTCCTGTCTGTGGCACTGCCTGCCCAATCTGAATCAACATAACCATGCAGGTTAATCCTCTGATTCGTCTCATATTTGAGCCCATACTCAATCGTACCCTTCAGGTACCTCAATATATGTTTTGCAGCTCTCAGGTGAACATGCCTTGAATCTGTTAGGAACTGGCTCAGTGTGTTTACAACAAAACATATGTCTAGTCTCGTGTTCGTTAAGTACATTAACGAACCAATCATCTGCCTGTACATCATGGCATCAACTGTCTTTGAAGAAGGGTCACACAATAGCTTCAAGTTCGATCCCATTGGTGTGGCCATTTCCTTGCAGTCTATCATTCCGAATCTCTTCAGAATATCCATTGCATACTTTCCTTGACCAAGGAAAATTCCATCTTAACTCTGCCACACCTCCATGCCTAAGAAGTAGTGCATTATTCCCAGGTCTTTCATCTCGAACTTTGCGGAAAGATTTCTCTTTGTATCTGCAATGAGATCATCCTCTCCTGTTACAAACAAGTCATCTACATATAGTAGTAATATCACTGGTCTTCCGCCCTCAACCTTGAAGTAGAGGTTGGAATCTGCTTTACTCTTGGTAAAGCCTAATCTCATCAGAAAGTTGTCCATCCTTCCGTACCATGTCCTGGGTGACTGCTTCAAACCATATAAGGATTTCTTCAGCTTGCACACATGAGTCTATCCATCATGTGTCTCGAATCCTAGTGGTTGCTCCACATACACTTCCTCTTCAACTACACCATTCAAGAATGTTGTCTTGATGTGCATCTGGTGTACCTTTCATTTCATTACTGCAGCCAATGCAAGTACAGATCTAATGGAAGTGTATCTTGCTATAGGTGCAAATGTCTCCTCGTAGTCTATGCCTTCTTTCTAGGAGAAGCCACGTGCTACAATTAATCTTTCCTTGTGTTTTTCTATGCTACCATCTGTAGCATGCTTGATCTTGTAGATCCATTTCGAAGTCACAACGGACTTCCATACTGGTCTTGGAACTATCTCCCAGACATCATTCTTCATAATCGACTGGTACTCCTTCATCATGGCATCATTCAATTCCTTCTTTTCTGATGCTTCCTTGTATTTGGAAGGTTCTTTATCAATTATGTCACATAGTAGGGCCACATAGTTGGAGTATGGTATGGGTCTCTTGCTTTCTCTAAGTGTCCCATTTGGAGCACCATACTTCTCTGCATCTTGTATTGCTTCACATGCCCATGCTGGTCTTCTCTTGTGGGATTTCTTTTCACAAGGTGGATATACATGTTCTTATGGTTTTGTTATGTCGCGGTCTTCATGATCTTCTTGAATTGTCTCCTCCATAACTGTGTCTCTGGTTCTAGGAACTTCAGGTTCTTCAAATTCTTCAGTGGGTATTTTCCTTGATTTGTTGTAGGATGAGTCTTCATCAAAAGTTACGTCTCTGCTAATTTCAATCTTCTAGAATCCTGGGAAGTATATTTGGTAAGCTTTTGATGTGTCATTGTATCCCACGAAAATCCCCTTCTTCCCTAAAGGATCTAGTTTTGTTATCTTTTCTTTCAGGATGTGTATGTACACAGAGCAACCAAATATTCTAAGATGGCTGACTTGTGGTTTCTCTCCCGATAAAACTTCTTCGGGAGTCTTGTTGTTCAATACACGGCGAGGTGTACACTTTTGTACATACACAGTTGTTCTTGCTACTTTTTCCCATAAGTGCATCGGAAGATCCTAATCATGTAGCATTGCCTTCGCTGCTTCCTTGCCTTTGAATTCCTTGAATTTGTTGAATACTTCATCTTTGCTCTTCAAGAAATAAATCCATGTCTTATGAGAAAATTCATCTATGAAATAAACATAGTATACATACTCGCTTAATGCACTGGAAGACATGGGACCACGCACATCTGAGTGAATTATCTCCAAGATTCCCTTTTCCTTGCTTTCACTGCTAGGAAATGACTTCTTCACATTTTTCACTTGTGCACATCCCTTGCAAATGCCTTCATTCTTTGTTTGAATTTCTGGAAGACCTGAAACTGCTTTGCTTGCAATTGGTAGTGCTCTATAGTGCACATGTGCAAGCCTCTTGTGCCATAATTCACTTGGTTCCATGGAGTCATGGACCAACGCTTGTTCTGGTTGACCTTTCAACTTGTACAAGCCTCCTTCTTGCTCTACAATTACTGTTGCATCATTTATTGTCTTTCCTTTTGGCCACATTAGAACTTGGCCATCAACAAATGCAACCTGCATTCCTTTAGCATCTAATGACGAGATGGAGAGAATATTTTTCTTCAAACCTAGTACATAGAGAACATCTTTCATCTTTAATGATTTGTTGGAATCTAGCTTGTAGGAAGCTTCTCCACTTCCTTTGATGGGATATTGATAATCATCCCCAAGTTTCACCTTGTGAGGTGACTCATGTTCTGATAAGTTGATGAAGGATTCTTTATACCCCGTCATATGCTTGGATGCTCCACTATCTACAAGCCAACAATTGCTCCCATGGGTGTTGGTGCCTGTGAGTGCTGAGATTAAAACATATTATTCATCACTTGAAGAATCATCCCTTTCTTCTCTAGTTCTTTTCCTTGTTGGTTCATCATCTTCAGCAGTGTGAGCATGATGCCTCTTCTTGTTGGTTCTTCTGGAGGATCCTTGATTCCTGGGACAATTTCTTGAATAATGTCCTTTCTCATCATGTGTGAAACATATGATACTAGAGAGATCTCTTCTAGGTCCATGATTCCTATTGGGCCTTCTGGACCTCTTGTGATGATGGTCCTCCCTCTTGTTATGATTTCTCTTTGTGTGAGCAGTTAGAGCTTGGTCATCATTATCTCCCACCTTCTCTTCTCTTGCTACTAGTCGAGCTTCTTCGTGGGTGCATTCTTCCCATAATCTGTTGAATGTGATTAGCTTCTTCCTGGCACATATTCCTTGAATGAATGAGTCCCATGATCTTGGGAAACCATTCAAGCTAGTCATTACAATCTCTCCTTCTTCAACCTTGTCTTCAATTCCTTCAAGTTGTTCCTTGATTTGGGAAACCCTTGTGAAGTAACATTGCATAGTCTCTGAGTGTTGGATCTTTACATTTTTGAGTTGGTTCCTTACTGTCATCTTCCGATTGATGTTCTTCCCTTCGAATATCTTTGTCAAAGCATCGAACATCTCCTTGGGAGTCTTCAAGGATGACACATGAGGGATGAGATGATCTTTGATGGAGTATGTAATAATCCTTTTGGCCTTGACCATGTTCTTCTTGTGGATTTCCTTTTCCTATTCTCCCTCTGGTTCTGGAACCTCCTCATTGACATACTTGTCCAAGTCATTCTCTTCTAGGACAAGAGAAATTCTATACTTCCATGCCCGAAAGTTATCATCTCCCTCAAGCTTATCCTCAAGCTTGGTGTGATTTGTCATTTTGATATTAGAACCTCAAATGGAAATAGCAAGGAATTAGATCTTACCAATTTGAGATGCCTAGCCCAGTTCTGGAGTTGGTTGACCTAGGGTTTGTTAGAGAAACCCCAAATTTCCAAACTTGGAATTTTGAACTTCTGCTTGGACAGAAAGATGCGCTTCCTCAAGGAAAGTTGTCCAGTATACTCCTTTGCATGGATTGATGGAAGGAAACCCCAAAATTTTGATGCCCTAGTTTTCTCCAGGCACTAGTGAGTGGGTCAAATGAAAATTCTTCAAATTGAATTATTCTTCCTCCAAAAGATGCGCCCTCCTAGGGTGAGTTATCCGAGCCCTCTTTTCTTGATGATTCGTGAAGAGAAGACATTGAACTAGGAAGCCCTACTTTCCCACTGCTGCACAATGCCTTCTTTTCAGAGTGGCTCTGATACCATGTTATAGTTTCCACTTTAATTCAATTTAGTTAGATCTTTAAACTAAAATATAGACAAGCACAACAAAACACAAAAGACACAAGAAATTTCCTCAGGGAAACCATAAAGGAGAAAACCCCGCAACTTCCTTAGAAATAGATTTGTCACTAGTACAATATCAAACAAGATAGAAAACCCAAAGATAAGATGTCTTCTGCAACTTCTCTCTTTCTCCTTCAGCAAACTTGGCTTCTCTCTCACTTGGTGCGAACTTGCTTGAGTGAGTGTGATATCCAAATGAGAGAATGGGCCTCTCTATTTATACTTTATGTGTGAGTGACCTAATTGCTCAATGGGGTCGACTTCCCTAACTGTCTGGGCCGACTTGTCCAAGGGAGACTCAAAAATACATTTTACATTTATATTTTGGAGAACTATTGCCCCGACTTACAATGGACGTTTTACCTCAATATTCTTGCATGACCAAATACAATAATGACATCCCCGAACAGAGGAAAAACATCTCCGACGGAGGTACAATAAAAATAAAATAATAATATCATAATAATATACAAAAGAATATCTTCCGAAGTTACATTTACAACAACATTAACCCCTAAACCCACTTTTGAGAGAAAGTTAATGATTATTTATCACTAAAATTGATTTTCTCTCGAAAAAGTAAAAAAAAGACATAATAATTTGGCAAACATCATTCCCCGTTTTATTTGGAAACATGTCTCTGACACATTTTTAGTCAACTAGAGTGGTGGAAAATCAATCGGCAATCAAATCTCAGTTAAAATAAAGATGAATCAGGATGATTGGGATCTTATCTCATCAAGGGCGATTTAGCTCCAAGTGGAGGGGACGCATCTCTTTAAAGAAGGGCACATCTCTATATGTGGCAAATTGGTAGTGGATGGGTGGAAATCCAAAAGAGGAGGGGCACACCTCTTAAGAGGTGGTACCCTCCTATGGAGTTCAACTCAATCTCAATCCCTTAGTTAAATCCCCTCTCCACTCTAGTTAACTTTCCCTTGAATAATGCACCCCCCCTTCTCTCATTTTTCCTATTTAAGCAAGTGTTGGCTCTCTTTTTCTCATGGTAAGAGGACCAGAAGGATGTTGAAGTTCTGCTCCTGTATTTTGTAACATTTCTTGGAATAATAAAAGGATTTGGAGGAAAAACTGTGGTGTATGGCTCAATCTGTGTGGATGACAATTGATTTTACTTATGAGGTAACCAATATTAGCTTATTTTCTTTGTGCATTTTTGGTTAGTTATGGGTCTGCAAGGGGAGTTATCTCCCAATAGGGTAAAAGATTATTCTAGTTTGATTTATGCTCTTATTGTTTGTTTGTAGTAGATCTCTTAGAGATGCATGTACTTTATGTTTAAATGCATGCTTTGCAAGTTTATGCTATCGACAACACTCTTGTTTAACCATCTTTTTTTTGTGCAAATATTTCTAAGTGGATGGAGGTATCTAGCTTGAAGGAATGGTTGATCTTGTTTGAATCTTCAATCTTTCAAACACTTCCGAAGAAGCATAGTGCCTCCGCTCTCCACCAGTAGACTCCACGGCCCAAAAGTTCCCAACTTTCAGCTCCTTTCCTCTCTCTCCCCTTCACCTTTTAATTTAAACTCTTCTATTACGGTTATTTACATGCTTAATTTAGTTAGTCTCTTTCAAGAAATCTAAAGCTAATTTGTTTAAGTATGCTTTCATAGACTACATCCAATTTTCAAGCTTTATCTTTTAGTAGATCTAGTCCTTATTTTAAGTACTTAGTTCTTTCTTAAGATTATTTATCTCAAGTACTTAAAATTTTTATGCTTTTAACTTCATATCTAGCACATTTGGTGCGTAATAGGTGGATTTTTTCACTTTTGATGAACATGTAAGAGGAGATGCTACAAAAAATCGAATATTCGGGCCATCCAAGACCCTAGGAGCTATAAAATTAGTCACAGCAGATCTAATGAACAAGTAAATCAATCACAATAGATGAAACTCAGAAAATATGGTGTAAACTGTGCAGAAGCATGCATCAGTGCTCTATAATCCCAATAAGGGTGAAAATACAATACAATAATATCACAATGAGTGAGCAATTCGAATTAACTAAGGAGGTCATTTGAATTAAATGAATGACATAGCTTGGCTCCAAGTAGGAGTCCTCATCATCAATCAGTGGTGGTCATCAATGCACAAGTCACTGTCAAATAGGTGTCAAACTGAGTCTAATTGAGTCTGACTGAGTGTAATAAGTGTAACTGATGGTAAGTGGCACTAATCTAGGGATGGAGACTCTGTGGAGGGCGCATGAGGAGTTAACTGCACTCAGAACTGTCAGTCATGTCTCATTGGAGGTCAATTGGAGTGATATCATCAATTATGGGTCAATCAGAGTGATAACTGAAGTGTAACTGGACTGGTAGGTGAGGAAGGCACCCTTCTTCAGTGGAAGGTGAGAACTGGGCGCTTGACAAGCTAGGAGGGCTTAAACTAAGTGGAAAGTAGCTCCCAAGTGCTGGGAGACTAAGGACTAGGTGCTGGAGGTACCATACTGATGACTGAAAAGCATGCAGATGCATGCAAAGTACATAAGTGAATGATGAGATATCCTAAAACCCCCCCTCAAGCTATACTATGATGTAAAAATAAAATGCAGGGCCCTGGTTACTGAGACCAAAGGTCACCCCAATACAATAATCCAAAAAATGCTAAAATAAGCTAAGTGAGGAAAGAGGGAAAATCCAGTGGGAAAAAATCCCCCCCTCAAGCTAAACATAAAAATGGATCTATTCTATCTCCACCATGATGGAACTCACCCCCAATAGTGAATAGAGGTAAGAGAACTTCTTCTCAGTGAAGCTCTTGGTGAATATGTTTGCAATTTGTTCATCGGTAGGGCAATATTGCAGAATGATGGTGTGATCATGCACCAACTATCGAATGTAGTGAATATGAATTTCAATGTGTTTGGTCCTCTGCCTCTAAAACTGGATCGGTGGAGGTTTTAATAGCACTTTGATTGTCACAAAATAAGACAGTCGAAGTAGTGCTACCAAAATCAAAATCGGAAAGAATACCCTGCAACTAAACTGCATGAATGCAGGCATTGACTTCCCCTCGATACTCTACCTCTGTTGAAGAAAGTGCAATGGCTACCTGCTTTTTGCTTGACCAACAAATAGGCCCATGTCCAATCATGAAAACATATTTGGAAGTGGACTTCCGATCTATGCTATCACCTGCTCAATCTGAATCAGTAAAACCAATGAAATCTAGCTCAGAATCTGCAGCATAATGTATGCCAAAATGTTTCATACCTTGCACATACTGCAAGATCCGCTTGGCTGCCCACCAATGAAGATCATGGGGTTGTTGCATATACCTTGATACAGCACTCATGGCATAAGATATATCAGGCCTTGAGTTTGTCAAATAGAGTAGTGAACCAATTAACTGTCGATACATAGTGCAATCTGCAAGCGGTGTAGTATTTTCCTCTTCAAGACTGATTCCTGAGAGGAATGGAAATGGAGCAGCCTTACATTCTGCCATATTAAAATTTAATAGGAGGTCTTTAGCATAATTTTGCTGAGATAATGTGATCCCATTAAAGTTTTCAGCTATCTCGAAGCCCAAAAATTGCTTAAGCAAGCCCAAATCGCTCATATCAAAAGCTAGATTTAAAGCGGTTTTCAGTTTGTTAATTGTAAGGAGAGTGCTACCAGTAATGAGAAGATCATCAACATATAAAACCACAATCAACAAATTACCTTTAACTTTCTGTAAGTACACATTAGGATCAAATTTGCATATTTTGAAATTCTGAGAAAGAAGGAAGGAGTCCATCTTTGCGTACCAAGCTCTTGGGGCCTATTTCAATCCATACAAAGATTTCTTCAATCAGCAAACTAATGATGGATCTGATATGTATCATTCTGGTTGTTTCATATATACCTCCTCATCAAGGTCTCCATGTAGAAAGGCACTCTTCACATCCATGTGGTGCACTTCCCAGTGCTTGGATGCAGAAATGGCCAAAACTAGGCGGATGGAATCCATCTTTGCAACTGGTGCAAAAGTCTCAGTGTAGTCCACACCTTGGACTTGGGAGAAAACTTTTGCCACCAATCTAGCTTTGTATTTTTTGATAGAGCCATCAACATCAACCTTCGTGCGGTAGATCCACTTGCATTGAACTAATTTTCTTCCAGGTGGAAGAAAAACTAGCTCCCATGTATTGTTCTTTTGAAGAGAACTGTACTCTTCATCCATGGTGGTTTGCCATCATGGATCTCGGTGGGCATGATAGTATGATTTGGGATATGAACCAATCATCAAATAACATTTCTCAGATAATAATGGATCAGAAAAAGAAAGAGCCATACCTACTCTTTGATAGTCTGCTCTTGTTCTCCTTGGATCAGCAGGATTTCCAATGTTTGGAGCAGCAGCTTGTAGAGTGTTTTGGGCTCACTTTGGTAATTGAGGAGGATCATTATGGTCTGATTTCGAACCTGATATGTCATGGCCATCAAATTCTGATATAATATCAGAGATATCAGATCCAATGCTTTCTTCATAATCACTCGAATCTTCTTCTTGTGGAGGGTGCAGATCAACAGTGTTTTCCTCAACTAGTGTCAGATCTAGCAACAGTTCTTCAAACTTCACACTTCGCTCTATGAATACCTTTTTGAATCTGATATTCATGATTTTATATGCTTTTGATTCTTCCCCATATCCTATCAGGATACATTCAATACTTTGTGGATCCAAAGACTTTCTCTTATCGGAATGAATTCTAGCCCATGCAGTGGAGCCAAAAGCCCTCAAATTGGACACATTCGGTTTGCGACCAAAGAATACTTCGAAAAGAGTTTTACCTTTCATGGATGAATGTGGAACTCGGTTCTGAATATATGCAACAACATTAATGGATTCAGCCCAAAGATTTGCAGCCAAACCTTTGACTCAAGCATGCTGTTAGGAACCCGTGTCAACCATTCTCTTTACTTTGTTAGTATATTGTTGTTGGACGCATATGCTTTGTAAGTCATCCCATAGTATTTGTTGATCCATAGTTTATATTAGCCCATGGTATTGACCCATAGTATTGGACGCATATGATTTGTAAGTCGTCCCGCAGTATTATATGTCCCATGGTTTTGACTCATAGTATTGGGCATAGACTTAGTATATAAGTGTGTGTTGAGGTCATTGAAGGCACCGTGAAGTTAATTGTATTGAGCTTGCTCAAAGGAGGTTGCCCCCTCGAAGTGGCCTGTGATCAATATAAAAGTGATTCTGAGTTCTATTATTTCTGATATCTCGTGTATTTACATTAATTAATTATTGCAGGTTTATCACATCTGGTATCAGAGCACTTTCTTGGGCTCGTTGGGTGAAATTTCTGCAAAAAAAAAATTCGTATCTGTTGCAGGTTCGGATTTGGGAATAATCCCTATCCGCTTAACTATGGGAAGTACTTGGGAATAATCCCTAAAACTCATTGTGAGGAGTACCACAGGAACCCCGAAGTAGCTGGCCCATTAAGAGGACTTGCTAGTGAAAAGGGCAACGACCCTTACCTGATTGACTAGTTCCCATCCGCGAGGTAAACCAAGAGCTGTCGTTTGTGGCAAAGCGGTTATCAGTTTTACCTGAGACGTGGAGTGAGGGGTACTGCCCCAATACACAAGCCGTCAGATAGCATTGGTGGTTGAGTGAAACCCCTAAACTATTAGGAAGCCGCACATACTTGGGGTCCATATCTATTTTCAGCTGAACTGTTGTCGATCACTGTTGCGCCGTTCCAGATCCATCCGTTTCATATCTTTTTCAAATCCAGCCATTTTTTATCCATTCGGCGCCGTTTCAGATCCCTCTGTTTCTATTCACTTCCAGGCCGTTGTAGATCTATCTGTTTCAGATCCCTTCCAAGCCGTAGCTGCTCCATTCTGCGAAGAAAAAAAAAACCTCTGTTTCTGCTCACTTCCGGGCTGTTGCAGATCTATCTGTTTCAGATCCCTTCCGAGCCGTAGTCGCTCCATTCTGATGAAAAGAAAAAAAAAAAGTTTTTGGGCCATATCTCCCTTGTTTCAACTCTGTTTTCTCATTCTTTCACCCCGCTTCTAAAATCCCCATTTTTTGTCTCCGTGTCCATCAGAAAGTGTCCAAATCTTAGTCAAACCCCAATTACCAATCCAATTACCAATCCGAGTTTTTCCCAAATCCAAATTTTCCTTTACTAAATAAGCTTTTGTTTGTGTTTTTCTATCCATTTCCAAACAAAAAAAAAATCCTGGTTGTGGCTGTCACCCGCGTAGGAGCAAAAACCATGGAGGAAGCACTTGTAGCCATCCAAACCAAACTCCAAGATCTGGATGAAAAATTTCTCAGCCTCCATATTCAACATTCAGCCATGAACAACAACCGACAGCCATAATCTTTTGCAGCCACTGGGTTCTCTTCTTCCAGCAATTTTTGGGGGCCGAAGCTTGATTTTCCTCGCTTCAATGGTACTGATCCGACGGGATGGATATACCGAGAAGAACAATATTTCAGTCTGCATAATACTTTTGATGTCCAGAAAGTTCCACTTGCATCCTTTCATTTGGAACATGAAGCCCTTCAATGGTACCATTGGTACATCAAAGCTCATCCCGAGCCAAATTGGACATATTTTTGCCAACTCCTTTTGCCACAATTTGGTCCTAGTGCTTTTGACGACTTCACAGGAGCACTCACTAAACTTCACCAAACTGGCACAGTGAGAGAGTATCAGACGGAATTTGAGAAACCAACCAATCACACAGAAGGATTGTCTGATGAGTTCTATAGGAGTTGTTTATCAGTGGTATCAACGATGAAATCCACTCAGAGGTCAAAATGTTATGTCCCAACACAATGATGGAAGTCCTAGGGTTGGCTAAGCTGGTCGAGGACAAGATCAAAACTCAACAACGCTCCAAACCCACCTTTGTTCCCTTCAGAAATATGGGTTCCCAACAACCTCCCATCACGCCTGATCCTCGACCAACTCCTATCAAGCATTTGTCTGAAACAGAGATGCAGGCACGCCGAGAAAAAGGGCTTTGTTATAATTGTGATGAGAAATTCACTCGGGGACATAGATGTGTTCAACAAAAGCTTTATCTCTTGGATGTGGATTCTCCGCCTGCCTCTGAACTTGGTGAAGAAGATCTAGATACATTAGATGATCAGGTTGACATTCAACACTCGCCTGTTGACAACCCATCTCAGGACAACCCACCCGAGATCTCTCTCCATGCTATAATCGGCGTCACCACCCCACAAACAATGCGGGTCAGGGAATACTTCAAGAAGCTCCCTCTTACCATACTTATTGATTCTGATATCACTCATAACTTCATTGACCCTTGGATTTCCAAACAGGCTGATTGTTTTGTCCATCCTTGCTCCCACTTTGAATTCATGGTTGCCAATGGGGGCACCTTACCTTGCAAGGGGAAGTGTCACAATGTGCGTATCTCTATGGAATATTATAACCTGCGCTCTGACATGTTTGCCTTGTCCTTAGGCGGATGTGATGTGGTTTTGGGCGTTCAATGGTTATGCACACTTGGCCCCATCTTATGGGATTTTACTAAACTTTGGATGTAGTTTTCAGTCAATGGGGTACAACACAAATTTATGGGCTTACAACCAGGGCCTCTCTGCATCATCAGTTCACATCTCCTGGAAAAAATCCTTAAGAAGAATTCACATGGTGTCATCGCTCAGCTCCATTCCATTCAGATGCACCCATCAACAATCTCCAGTACTTCCTTGGATAGATATGCAGGTGTCTTTGCTGAACCAATGAGCTTTCTGCCTTCAAGAGACCTTTTCAGTAAGAATTTAGCCGCATCTACCTCAACAGGAAATGATGGCTATTTTGCATGCAGTACAGAAGTGGCAGCAATACCTATTAGGGAATTATTTCTGCATCAAGACTGATCTCCAGGGTCTGGAAAATTTCCTGGAATAATGGGTCTCCTCCCCAACACACCTGAAATGGGTTATCCAACTCATGGGTTATCCCTATGCAATCACTTACAATAAGGGTAAGGACAATATGGTGGCAGATGCTCCTTCTAGCACAATTGATGACCCAGTTTCTCTGCTTGTTCCAAATTGGTTGCAATATGTTCAACAGGGCTATCTCTTCTATGAACTCCATGCTTCTTCATCAGTAGGGCACTCTGGGTTCTTCAAAATGTATGAATGGGAACAATGTAACTTCTTTTGGCAGGGACTAAAAATGACAATTCAGTAGATGGTGGCTGAATGTGATACTTTCCATGTCAACAAGGGTGAAACGACACTCCTTTCGGGACTGCTCAAACCCTTGTCCATCCCTACACAAATTTGGCCAACTATTTTTATGGATTGCTTAGAAGCGCTCTGGTGGTACAATACCACATCTACAAGGACACCATATGAAGCAGTCTATGGACAGACACCGCCAGTTCTTCTTCCATACACCCTTAGCAGCTCCCCAGTTCAGGCAATTGATTCGGTTCTTCGAAACCGCGATCAGATTCTTCTCATTCTGCAGGACAATCTTCACATGGCCAGAATTCGACTGCAACAACAAGCCGATTAGCACCATTCTGAGCGCACTTTTCACGCAGCTGATATGGTTCTTCCTCGTCTACATCCTTCCAAGCAATCCTCCCTGAAACTCCAAAGGCGACAGTGGCCCGAAATGCAACCCGAGGATGCTACCGGGGAACCACTCATTTAGATTCTGCATCAATTTCCCCAACCAAAGCTTTGAGGACAAAGATTTTTCTAAGGGAGAGGGGATGTTAGGAACCCGTGTCAACCCTTCTCTTTACTTTGTTAGTATATTGTTGTTGGACACATATGCTTTGTAAGTCATTCCGTAGTATTTGTTGATCCATAGTTTATATTAGCCCATGGTATTGACCCATAGTATTGGATGCATATGCTTTGTAAGTCGTCCCGTAGTATTATATGTCCCGTGATTTTGACTCATAGTATTGGGCATAGACTTAGTATATAAGTGCGTGTTGAGGTCATTGAAGGCACCGTGAAGTTAATTGTATTGAGCTTGCTCAAAGGAGGTTGCCCCCTCGAAGTGGCCCGTGATCAATATAAAAGTGATTATGAGTTCTATTATTTCTGATATCTCGTGTATTTGCATTAATTAATTATTGCAGGTTCATCACACATGCAGGTAGCCATCTCTTTCAGTGACCGATTCTTCTTTTCCGCTACACTGTTCTGCTGGGGTGTGTAGGGAACTGTATGTTGGATCTGAATTCCGATTTCGACACAAAGTTGCAGCAACTCAGTCTTGATATATTCTCCGCCATTATCATATCTAAGAGCTTTGATCTTGCTCTCAATGGTGGTCTCAACAAAAGCCTTAAAATCCTTGAATTTTTCAAGCACTTCTGACTTGTTTTTGAGAAAAAATACCCAAGTAAAGCGGGAAAAGTCATCGATGAATGTCAAAACATACCTTGAACCATTCATGGACATATTTGGCAGCGGACCACTGATATCAGAATGTATGAGGCCCAAAATGGTGGAAGCTCTGCTAGCTTTGTCGCGGTCGAACCTATGCTCAGGGTGCTTCCCAACAATGCAACTGGGGCAAATTCCCTTCGAGGAACGGAGTTGTGGAAGACCATCTACCATGGATTTCTGTTGTAGAAACAAAAAATACTTGTAATTAAGGTGTCCAAACCTTTCATGCCAAATCCTACTAACCTCGTTGCCATGAGTGAGGAGAGCAATGGGCTTTTCAAGCGGCACAAAGTGAGAAAACTCATAGTATTTTGTAGTGTGGTTTGCCTTTCCGACTGCAATAAGTCTTCCACTTTTGATATCAGAAATTTTGACATTGTTAGGGATAAATGTAACTTGCTTCGGTTCACCAGTGTGTGTCATTTGATACACAGAAAGTAGATTTGAAGCCAAGGAAGGCACATAGAGAACATTCTGGAAGCTTCCATGCTCTACATGGATGGTACCTTTTCCCTTCGAAGAAATTTTTGAGTCATCTCCCAAATGGATGGGGATGGAGCTTCTTGGATCGAATGAAGAGAAGGCGTCAATGTTTGCAGCCATATGATTCGAGGCACCATAATCTATTAGTAGAGTGGTAGGTTTCAAAACAATTGCCATGAGTGCTTGACCTCTTTCATGATCATCATTCCTATCCTTCTTCCGTGTATTGTCGGGAAGACATATGTTGTTCTTTTCCAAAAGGAGAGCCATTTGATCTATTTTTTTCTTCATGCATGAACTTTTAGGATGAAATCCACGGTTGCAATATGAACATTTAGATTTTTCCTTGCCCTCTTTACCCTTCTGCTTGTTCCTCGAACCGGATGGTGCTTCCAGTTGCTTGCCTTTATCTCTTTGCTTGGTAGGCTCGAATTTGGGCTTCTCTTTCCTTTGCTTTCCTTTACCATTCGAATTCTTGGGTGCTTGAGCAAGGAGGGCTGAATCTTTGGAGTTTATGTACCCCATTTGAATCAACTTATCATGCTATTTTGTGATGGACTCAATGAAGGCATTCAAGGTAGGAATCTTCCAATTCGGGGTAGTTAGCCGACCAGAATTGAAAGTAGAGACAAATACCGAGTAATCTTTCCCAAGATTTGTAAGAATGGAGAGGATCAATTGCTTATCCTCTTTCACAACACCACTGTTCTTCAACTACAATGACAAGTGCTTGAATTTTGTGAAAAACTCATTGATGGTCTCGAAATTCTCAGGACTAAGGGAAATCAATTCATTTTCCAATTGAAAGGCCCTAAGCTTGTCCTGCTTGCCAAAGAGATTGCTAAGTTGCTCCCATATTGCTTTTGGAGTCTTCAATCCGCTGAGATGGAAGTGAAGATCCTTGGAAATGGAAAGGCAAAGGATACCATAATCTTCATCAAGCTTATTGTAGTGTTTGGTTCTTTCCGACAATGTTCTTGGCTCCAATTCGAGGCCGACAGTGACTCTATAGAACCCTTTTGAGCGTAATAGAATCTCCATATCATCTCTTCATTCAAAATAATTGAAAGGAGTAAGAACTGGCTTGGAAGAAGAGTATTCCATCTCAAATAGCGAGTGCACTTGATGTAGAAGAACTTGTCAAACACAAGAGAGTGAATGCAATTGATGTAGATGATTATCCTGCTAATCACAATCAAAACAAGAACAGTAAGGTCGAACAATCCACCCTTTTAGAGTTGCATCACACCTGGTATTGGATATCAAACAAGTTGAATGGGTCCAATGTATCAAATCCAGGAATTATGTGGAAAAATCAAGCTTCTGGAGTGGATTGGAGTGTTTTTTCTGCTTTGCATGCACATGAGCGAATGCACATGATATCTTTCATGCCAAAACTTCAGTAATTTTGAGAAAATTCACTCAAATATTCTTGTAGAACACCTGTAGAAAAGAGATCTTGTCCCTGCAATGGCTTTGATACCATGTAAAATTAGTCACAACAGATCTAATGAACAAGTAAATCAATCACAATAGATGAAACTCAGAAAATATAGTGTAAACTGTGCAAAAGCATGCATCAGTGCTCTATAATCCCAATAAGGGTGAAAGTACAATACAATAATATCACAATGAGTGAGCAATTCGAATTAACCAAGGAAGTCATTCGAATTAACTGAATGGCATAGCTTGGCTCCAAGTAGGAGTCCTCATCATCAATCAGTGGTGGTCATCAATGCACAAGTCACTGGCAAACAGGTGTCAAACTGAGTCTAACTGAGTGTAATAAGTGTAACTGATGGTAAGTGGCACTAATCTAGGGATGGAGACTCTATGGAGGGCGCATGAGGAGTTAACTGCACTCAGAACTGTCAGTCATGTCTCATCGGAGGTCAATCGGAGTGATAACATCAGTTATGGGTCAATTGGAGGTAAATCAGAGTGAGAATTGAAGTGTAATTGGATTGGTAGGTGAGAAAGGCACCCTTCTTCAGTGGAAGGTGAGAAATGGAAACATGATAGGCTAGGAGGGATTAAACTGAGTGGAAAGTAGCTCCCGAGTGCTGGGAGACTAAGGACTAGGTGTTGGAGGTACCATACTGATGACTGGGCAGCATGCGGATGCATGCAAAGTACATAAGTGAATGATGATATATCCTAACAGGAGCACCCTGCTTTCCTCGAAGTCAATTCAATAAAAGTTGTAAGCTTTTGATTCCTCATTTCCGTGGAGTGACTCTTTTTTGTTTTCTGCTTTTAGTTACTAGTTCAGTTAGTTTATTTTCGTAGATTGAAGTAATTTAGTCAGTTCATTTACTTTCATTTTTGCAATAAAGAGTAATGAATCTCAGCTTTATCCCTCATATGCTCTTGTCCATCGCAGGCTTGCATTATTTGTGGAACAATAAGAAAGGGGATACTAGTGGCTAGTTTAATAGGAAAATCCACCAAAATATTTATTGTCAAAGTGAAGGTTTTGCATTGAACTTGCTATAGTGTCAAGGGGCTACTCTAAGCATACTTTATGTCTCGCCTTGTTCGACACTTTCTATAGTTGCGTTACACTCACCATTGAGGACAAAGCCTAAGTCAGCCAAACAAGAATTAACCCATTATTAATCCACTCATCATAATAATTAAAATTGACCAAGAAGCACAACAAAACATTTTTGTTTCAGCAACAACTATTTAACTTTATTGGCACTGGTCTACTTTTACAAATCATTTTGGCCTAAATCAATTATGTGTCATTATTAATCATCTTGCATGCTGCTATCTTTAATTCATACGTTGTTGCTCTCTTGTTTAAGTAATTTAAACTCCTGGATCTTTCTTTTCTGAGGTAGCGTAATCAATCTTAGTTTCTTTTATTAGGGACCACCCCCCTTGACTTCGCTAAGAGTTGACCTAGACGGAGGTGTCAAGTGTTAAGTCATCAAGCTTGACCCGTGACTTTCCCCCAAGGACGCACCTAGTGACTTGAAAATTTACACCATGTTAACCGAGGTGCGTATTAGGTGGCAGCGTTTTGGAGCCGATGCCGAGGATAAATATTTTTATTCCTAGAGTATGACTTTTATTTGTTCACTTTTTTTGTTTTTGATTTGTTTGATGAATATTTTAGAGTGGATATTCATTTTTTCATCTGGCGACTCCACTAACCTTTTTCATTCTTATAAATTTACAAAGAAAAGAAAAAAATTAACTTTGTGAGAAATGTTTAATGCATATTTTTCTTCCCACATGGTGACTCCATTGAAGGGATAAAACCCTATTTTCTCATAAATTTGTGAAGACTTGTTGTGTGTAGATGAGCTCATGCAACACAATAAAAATATTTAAAGCTCATTGTTTGACAGCTCCATTGGTTCAATACAAGACACACTCCATGATTATTTCTGGTGTATGCCTCTGATAGCTGATATAGATGATGAAGAAGTTGGTGCTCAGATTTCCAGTTCACTTCTTCCCATTGAATTCTCAAAAATATCAGGTTTTCCTAACTATCATAATGGTGAAAATGTATCTAGTTACCTTCCAGTCTTTCGTGGTTGTGGAAATGATGATTCAAACAGATTACACATCACGTCTTTCCTCAAGGTTCTAGCTGACTTTGATGTTTTGTATGAAGATAATATGATGGAGATGTTTTCTAGTACTCTGGATGGAGATGCTTATTGTTGGTTTTTTTAGGGCCGTCCTAATAAATGTATTACCTCCCTTTCAATATTCTTTAGGATGTTTATGAGGCAATGACATTTTGATGGGGGTATTATGGAATTCTTTAAAAATACTTTGCCTAATTCTTGCCTGGGATAGATTATCATGTGGAAGACCCTGAATTGCGTCGTGTCATCATGATAGAAAATGTTGAATATTTGGAGCTTCCTCTAAGTTATTTCAGTGAGGGAAAGATTAAACAACTTGTTAAAGAACATGGTGTTTTTCTTAGTGCACACCATGACTCAGAGATTCATGATGACCCCATTGAAGAAGCACATGAAGGCGTTTTGATTGAAAATATTATTGAAGATCCACCTCACGTTGCCATTGAATATTTGGAGTGTTCTCATGATTATTTCAATGATGATGATCACATTTGTACCCTAGATACACCTCAAGAAGAAACCATTACAAAAGCCTATAAAGAAAATTATGATGAAGTTTGTATGGTGTATGATGACCACCAGAGATACCTTCCAAATCTGTATAGCAAAAATTCCATCCCTTGAACAAGGAGGACATAACTTCTATGGCATATTGCAGAAGTATTAATCGACACTGATAACCCTATTCTGGGACTTCCACCACATTGAATACTTATAACAATAAAATTTGCAGAACATTGCAAGCTAGGAACTCTGTAAAAATACTACATCTCCTTGGAGTCAGGCTTCTTCCTTGGAAACTAGAAGAAACTGCTAGCTTCTTCTTTCCTCAATGTTCTCCACATGGTGATGGAGGTTTGGAAAGTTTACTTCCTTGTAACATTTTTGAAACCATGCCTTATGAGGATTGTTATGAACATGAGGAGGACAGGTATATCCAAGAGTATGCTGCAATTTATGAATACTCCCCCATGTTTGACAAAGATGTTGATGATAACTATTGGACATTTATGGAAAATCCCATCTATGATATGTCAAGAGAAGGGAGTGTTGATTCAGTGTCTTTTTAAGGTTTTATTGAAAATTCCATCTATGATATGTCTAGAGAAGGGAGTGTTCATGCATAGACTTTTGAAAGTCTTTGTATGGAAGAGGAACATCCAAATTTTTCATATGATCAGTCAAAGTTAGGTTGGATGCAGTCAATTGAAGATCAATCACAGCCTTCATCTTCACATATAGAGTTCTCTTATGATTTGGAGCATCCTGGGGCTTATGTTACTACATAATATCTTCATTTGAGAATCCCTTTGGACATGTATGGTGGAGTGGTTGATCTGCCTCATCATACACATTTGTATACCACTCCTATCCAATCTTGGATAGAACCGACTTGCAGGAGGAATTGCTAGTTTAGGAAGCAGTTTGATGATATTTTGCATGATTATGATCTCCTATACAACCCTCCCATCTTGAATATTCACACAGGTTTGCATTTCTTAATAAATGTGTCCTGCTTTGGCTGATAACCAAAGACAAGGGTAAAAACTCTAAAATTGATAAAATGCTTAAGTGGTTAATTTGGATTTTTTATGTTTCCTAGAATGTTTATTTTATCATGCTTAGAGTAGGAAAATAATCTCTTTAAAGTGAGCATTTATTTTCCGTACTTAGGAACAAAAGTCTTTTTCCTTATTTAATTTAATTTCTATATATTTTTGAATAAATGCAACTTATGGTTCATTGGCCTTTTTAAAAAACTTGTGCTACTGAAAGTTGGCTTGTCAAGTTGAGATGTTTTATATGCTATAGAAACCAAATATTTTGTGGTACTCACATCCTCTCCTTTCCTAAAGACCATATCGAGCACGTGTCCTGCAATTGGAGCTAGATGTTACCACCTAAGTTGCACTTTGTTGGATTTTTATTGAGTCGCTAGAGTATGAACAAGTCACTTGTTCATCATTGGTGTTCAGAAGTCCATGCAGGCCTCTATGGCCCTTTTCTCTTCTTTCTTACACATGTTTATACTCCATGGGGAATTGTAATAAGTGTCTTAGCATGATGAATTTATGTAAAAGGCTTGGATTTCCTAGGACTTAGGCATTAATACGCTACTCATGAATGTTTTTTCCTTGTTAATTATTAGTTGTTTTTCAGTGACTTATAATTTCCAAGTTTTTCACTCAATCCTCCAAAGTTGGAGTAGTTGTCTTGGTGGTTAGGCTTTAGGAGGTTATTAAAGTCTATGTATCAATGTATATTACCATGCTAGTCACTATTTTTTATTCATGTGAACATGTACTAAGTCCCCCCTAGGTTTTTTTAATTTTTTGCTAATAAAACAAATTCTTGTAAAACGAGCAATTTTTAATGTTTTTGATGTAAAAAAAGAAGAAGTCATAAACGTGGTGTTAGGAGGTGGAATTAGCCATGGAGGTGCTCGTTTTCTAACCCAGAGCACCCACTTAACCCATAAACACACTTTTGAGAGAAAATTATTGATTATTTATCACTAAAATTAATTCTCTCGAAAAATGAAAAAAAGACATAATAATTACTCAAAAATCAGCCCCCATTTTTTGGAAACATGTCCCTCACATGTTTTTAGTCAGTCGGAGTGGTGGAAAATCAACCAGAAAAAAAATCTCAATTAAACCAAAGATGAATCAAGCTAATTGGGATCTTATCCCATCAAGGGCGAGTTAACTCCAAGTGGAGGGGGCACATCTACCTGTGTGGCAAATTGGTAGTGGATGGGTGGAAATACCAAATAGGAGGGGTGCACCTCTTGAGAGGTGGCGCCCTCCTATGGAGTTCAACTCATTGTCAATCCCTCAATTAACTCCCCTCTCCACTCTAGTTGACTCTCCCTTGAAGAATGTGCCTGCCTCTCTCATTTTCCCTATTTAAGAAAGTGTTTGGCTCTCTTTTTCTTATGATCATAGGACTGGAAGATTGTTGAAGTTATGATCCTGTATTTTGTAACATTTCTTGGAATAATCAAAGGCTTTGGAGGCAACCTATGGTGTATGGCTCAATGTGCGTGGATGAAAATTGCTTTTACTTATGAGGTAACCAGTATTAACTTATTTTCTTTGTGCATTTTTTGTTATTTGTGGGCCTGTAAGGAGAGCTATCTCCTAGTAGGGTAAGAGATTATTCTAGTTTGATTTATTCTCTTACTGTTTGTTTGTAGTATATCTCTTAGATATGCATGTACTTTTCGTTTAAATGCATGCTTTCCAAGTTTATGCTATCGAAAACACTCTTGTTTAACCATCTTTTTTTGTGCAGGGATTTACAAGTGGATGCAGGTATCTAGCTCGAAGTAATGGCTGATCTTGTTTGACTCCTCCATCTTTCAAACACTTCCAAAAAAGCATAATCCCTCCACTCTCCACCAGTAGACTCCACGGCCCAAAAGTTCCCAACATCCAACTCCTTTCCTCTCTCTCTCCTTCACCTTTTAATTTAAACTCTTATTTTGTTACAATTCTTTTCATGCTTAATTTTGTTAGTCTCTTTCAAGAATATCTAAAGCTAACTTGTTTAAGTATGTTTTCATAGACTAGATCCAATTTTCAAGCTTTATCTTTAATAGATGTAGTCCTTATTTAAGTACTTAGTTCTTTCTTAAGATTATTTATCTCGAGTACTTAAATTTTTTATGCATTTAACTTCATATCTAGAACATTTGGTGCATAATAGGTGTTTTTGTTTCCACTTTTGATGAACATGTAAGAGGAGGTGCTATAAAAAATTGAAGATTCAGGCCATCCAGGACCTCGGGAGCACCCTGCTTTCCTCAAAGTCAAATTCTGTAAAATTTGTAAGCCTTCGGTTCCTCATTTAAAAGGACCAAAGGAATCCACCCATAAATGGTAAAAATAATAATAATATCAAGTGGGATACACATCGCCCACACCCCATCCCCCCTTGGGAACTATGTCATTTCCGTGGAGTGACTCGGTTTTTTTCGCTTTTTGCTTTTAGTTACTAGTTCACTGAGTTTCCTTTTGTAGATTGATGTAATTTTGTCATTTCATTTACTTTCATTTTTGCAATAAAGAGTAACAAATATCGGCTTTATACCCCGTATGCTCTTGTCCATCATGGGCTTTCCTGATCTACGGAACAATCAGAAAGGGGATACTAACAACTAGCTTAATAGGAAAATCCACCAAAATATTTATTGTCAAAGTGAGTGGTTCGCATTAAACTTATTACAGAGTCGGGGATCTACTCTAAGAAAAATTTATGTCTCGCCCTGTTGGAACCTTGTTATAGTTTCCTTGAACTCACCATTGAGGATAAAGCCTAAGTGGACTAAATAAGAATTAACCCATTATTAATTCAACCATCCATAATAATTAAAACTGACCAAGGAGCACAACAAAACATTTCCGTTTCAGCAGCAATTATTTGACTTTATTGACACTGGTCTACTTTTACAAATCATTTTGGGCTAAATAAATTATGTGTCATTATTAATCATCTTGCATGCTGCTATCTTTAATTCATTTTTTGGTGCTTTCTTGTTTCAATAATTTAAACTCCTAGACATTTCATTTTTGTTGTAGCGTAATCAACCTTTGTTTATTTTATTAGGGACCACCCCCCTTGGATTCGCTAGGAGTTGGCCTAGACGGAGGAATCAGTTTTTAAGTGACAACAATATTGACTCATGACTTGCCCTCGAGGATGCACCCAGCGGCCTGAATATTTCTGCCATGTTACCCGAGGTGCATATTAGGTAGCAACATAAGGTATTGTATTGTAGAGTGTTTTTTCAAAGATGCATTCTTTGGCTTCTATCATTTGAGTAGTGCTCACCGGAATGGAAAAATACCCCGAATGGTTGAGGAAGATCAAGCACATTCTCATATTTAATGATTTTTGGGATGGCATCTATGAAGGAGAAAATGTTGAAGGAGTAGATGGCCCTATAATCACTCCACCAAGACAACCTACAACAAACAAAGAGTTTTCCATATGGGAGATCAAAGACAAGAATACATATGCATTAATCATTGCTACAGTAAGTGAAGAGGTGGGTTGGAATATAACACCTGCTACAAACTCTTATTATGCCCTAAAGAATTCAAAATATCTGTATGATTGACATTCAAAATTGGAGCTAATTTAATTGATGTTGAATCTCTTCAACCTGAGGTAAAGGACAATGATCCCGTGACTACAACATCTGATATCATAGAAATCATGCATGACATCAATGCCACTAATGCAAAAGTAGACCTTCCTCTCACAGCCTTTGTCAAGTTCCTCTACCCCACATATTTACATTACTTTGAATCACTTCAAGCTAGCGGTGAATTGAAATACCTCACTTTTGACACTCTGGTGAAGAATATTGTAGAAAGAGAGAAAGCCTTCGAAAATAAGATATTTCAACCCACTAGAGATACCTTATACCTTTCCTAGAAAGGGAAGAATCAATCAAATGATTCTTCTAAAGGAGAAAAAAGTAAGAGAGGACGTGGAAGTAAGAATTTCAGAGGTAGGGAGTAGAAACAATCACAACAAGAGACCCGATCTTCATTGTGGTCATTGTGGCAAGAATGGACATTATGTGGATCTTTGTTGGTCTCTATGGGAGACAATTAAAGAGAAACATAACTACAAGAAATAATACAAAGGTAAATCTCATGAGATTGGTAAATCTCTTGAATTTGCTCACTTTATTGTTGCACACTGTAATGCTGGAAAAAATGAAGTCACATTCAATACTTCATTTGCATCTTGGAGAGCTACTTGGTTTCTCGACATGGTGCAACCTCCCACATGTCGTTTAGAAAATATTTTTTTGAAGAATTGGATGACAATATAGATGGTGTATTGTATTTTGCAGATAAGTCCAACCTCAAGCCCAAGGGAACTGGCTCCATTAGGCTCAAATTGTTTGGATTCCATGACTTGCATAATGTTCTCTATATTCTAGAGATGCAAAGAAACTTGCTGTCCCCAATGCACATTCGACAGAAATTCCATTCCATCCACATGTTCGATGGGATAGTTGAGGAAAGGAGATCCTTTGAAAACGAGGTCATCATGACCATATATGAAGATGAGAAACTATTGGAGCTGAAAGGAACATCTACAAGAGCTCAAAATTTTGAATGCCTCTCTCAGCATGAATAAGGTACATTATCTACCATTCTTTTATGGCATGCTAGATATGAACACATAAACTATGACAGCGTCCGTTGTTGAAAAAGAATGGTGTTTCTGGTTCCCCACCATTCCAAAGAAGCTAAAACAATGTGATGCTTGTATTCTTGGAAAACATAGTAAGCATCCTTTTCATGATGAGTACAATTTTAGAGCATGTAGAAAACTAGAGTTGACACACTCTGACCTGTGTGGCCTCGTGTCTATTCCTCCTACAAATGGTAATAAATATCTCATGAATTTTCTTGATGATTACACCTGGATGTGCTGGGTCTATTTACTAAAGCAAAAATCTGAGGCATATGAAATATTCATTTTTTATGTATGGATAGAAAATGAAGCACAATCTCATGTTCGCACTCTCCCTACAAATAAGGGAAAATAATACACCTCTAATGAATTTGAAAACAATCATTGTCAACATGGGATTAGGCATCAAACTACAATTCCATACAATCCTCGACAGAATGTTGTGACAGAAAGAATGAGCATGACACTCTTGAATTTGGTACACCATGCTATTTTTCAAGAATGTGAAATTGATGTTTTGGGGTGTGTTATACGTCAGATTTACACTTCGAACTTTAGTGTCGCGTCCTTGTGTCATACGACCTAATGACACTTCCTCATGATAGGTGTTGGACCTTGTTGGTCCCCTTCTTAGCCTCATCTGGAGACTTAGGAGGAAAATCCAACCATAGTCAGCCGAATGCCACCTCATCCAGCCACTTCTTGGCATTGTTTTTGCGCCTTGCTAGTATAGAATGACACAAAAATTCCCTATTTTTGAGTATTGCATACCTGCAGGGGCACAAAAATATCCATAATTTCATGTTATGCTCTGTTGTTGGGGCATGAAAATCTCAATAACAACCCTTTGCATGGATTTTGGATCTTACCTTCCGGGAGATTTCCTTGGGATTGCAACCTCTGATTTGATCCTAACCTATCCTCCTTGTTTAGCTTGGTTGATCCACTAAACTCTCACCTAGATCCACCTTCCTCTCCATATGGTTGGCTTCCTAAATGCTATAAAGGAGAGGCCATCCATGAGCCAAAGGGAGGACAATTTGGGGTATCAAACCTATGATCCTAGAAGGTTTGCAAAGATAGAAAAAGGGAGGAAGCTTTGGAGCTAGAGGTTGCTTGGACATCAAGGAATCAAGTTGTAAGTTTCATTAAGTTTCCATTTAATAATAACTTGTCTTATTTCTCCATTTCGTGTATTGTGTTCTAGTCATGAGCGTGAAGTGTATCTGATTCGATTTAGATCTAACTTTGTATACGAGATATTTGGATATTGGTTCCGTTTATTGCTTGTTCAATCCAACAGGTTTTGCTTGTGGAATTCAAGACATGAGTTGGAAGCTAAACGAACGTTTGGCTTAAAAGTGAGTTAAACTCTTCCCCTTCAAATCCATTCTAGATCGTATGTATTGATTAGATTTATAGATTTAAGGTAGAATTTGTTACGTACTGTCTTAGATTAGGCATGTTCAATCTTAGTTTGATATAAGGGAACCTCTTCTTATCCGTAGGAAGAAAGTTCTACCACAGAAAATGGCGACTCCATTGGCTTAGATCCAGTTTTTATTATTTGTTTTTATTGTGAAATTTGGTTTTCATTTTCACTTAAATCCCTTGTTCTATGCATATTTTTCATCATTGAACCTCTGACATTAAGTTGAACCTCGACACTTTGTCCCCTGGGTCTGCAAAACATGAGAAAGATTCAAATTTCGCACTTCATTTCCCCACTGTGAATTTTCGCGCCCTACAAATACTTACCAGAGCGAACATTTTCCAATTTTCGCGCCCCAACTGCTCTGCAGAACGTGAAATTCCCCCATTTTCACGCCTGGGCTGCCTATAGACCCTCGAAAATTCTTTGTGACAAGCTATTTTTTGGTCTTTTGTCTAGTTCATGCCATTTGGTTTCTGATCTTCTGCTCCAGTTTTATGTTTGCTGACAGTGGTTAGACTTCTGTGACCTGCATAAATGCACTACATTGCTTGCATTTTGTCTCTTTTTAGAACATTTGAAACCTTTGCTTGATTTTTAGGATTCCTTTGTAGACACTTCGAGCAATTAGTAACTAGGTCACTATTTTCAGTGTTTCCTACACACCCATCACTCCTTGCACTTAGTCTGCACACTCACCCTGATATCCATAAGCAAGGCTGCAAGTTGTCTTGGTTTGCGTCATTCATTCTTTAGGTTTGGATTTTACGAGTCTATGTGACATATGTTGGTGTCCAATAGTGTCACCATTTTTTATCATTTAATTTACTCAAAGTGGCGTTATTTCTATCGTTTTTGCTATAGTAAGTTGTTTTCTTAGCTATTCAACCCATCAAACAGTCCAGGTATGCACAAATTCATTTACCATGCAAATCTTGTTATATTTCGTATATTATGGTTTATTTATGATTTAAATGATGTTTTTGGGCATAATTAACATTTATGGTTTTAATTGACAGGCTATGATTTGCAAGTTATCCATCCTTCATCCCATGCGCTACGTGCTCAGCCTAAAACACTTTCAGCTCATCATTCAACTCTCCGTTCAACCCGCAAAACCCGTGGTTGATGCATCTCATACCGTTGAATAAAGAGGAGGACATGTGGGTTTTGTTTGCCATGTGGCGCTGATGGTTAATGAACCATTGTTCCAGAAGATTCGACCTTGAGCTCTCCAAGCCTGACAATGCATTCTACGTCCACATCAACGCTCCAAGCCCCGATTTCTCTGTGCATTCAGCCTGGAATCACGCACGTCTACTCAGCTCTCGCTCACGCCATCGTTCTGGAAGGAGTTGGCTTGTTCACACTTTGTTGGCCGACATAACTCCCACGTCCACGCTTAGTATGCCAATGTAACTCCTGTTCCCACGTCGACACTCTAGCATATGCTTCTTCTCATGTTTTGAGGGAACAAATGCTCAGCTGTTCGAATTGGAAAGTATTGACGCTGAGGAGATGGGTAGATGCCCCCCTGCACTATTATGTATCATTTAATCAATAGTTACAGATATTAAACACCTCTATTATTAGATAGGTTGACTCTGTTGACCCTCTCACCCATTGTAACTTATAAATAGTCGCCTCTGTGATTGAGACGAGTTAGTCTCGTGAAGTCTTTGATTCTTTTTATCTTTAGTTCTCTGAATTATGATGGTTTTCCAGTCTTAGTCCAAGCCTTTGCAGTCGTAGATAGTTTGAAGATAGACTCTGTAATTTTCCTCAAGTTAATGGAAGCAACAGCTTATTGATGTTTTACTGGTAGTCATTTAAGTTGAGCTAGTTCACCCTCCGATTGCTGGGAAGGGCCCCTCATCAACTAGAGGTTTTATTTACATTTTCTACATTTATTTTCTTGCAATTAGATAGTGTATTTCTTGTACGTGTAAGTAATTCATTTTCCCGTGTGTATTATTTTCATCCTTCTGTAATTGATATTCTGTTGTCAATACAATCGCCCTTCTTCGGAGTATAATGGTCGACCAATAGTTCAGTAGTTTGATAATTTGTAGTTTGCTTTTCAGTCCCTCTTCCATCATCATAGATAGATATTTGTTCTAACTTCTTCCATAGTTAGCATTCCTTTCCTTCTTCTCTTCTATGTTAGTTTTTCTTCCTGTTTGTTGTAGGTTAATTCTTCTTTCTTCTATTCCAACCTTCTCCCTTCTTCTATTCCCAACCTTCTTCCTACTTCTCATAGAATCATTCTTTTCCTTAGATAATGATTTGCATAGATAACTTCTTAACCTCCAATCACCTCTCTCTTGCTTCCTGTGCACAGTAGGATCATTTGCATAAACCTAGCTGGTAATTAAATAATTCAAAAACTCTTATTTTCCTCACTTTAAACCATTTTCCTCCATTCGGATCGTCATTCGGACTGTCTTTCAGACTGGCATTCAGATCGTCATTCAGACCTGTGTGATTTCTGCATTATTTTAGGCCTTTTTCCGAATCTAATTTCTTCTGCCTCTTAATCATCATTCTTCTTATTCCTCCTTAATAGTTTGAGATGTGATTTAATCTTGTTTTATGTTATTTAAAGTTTTTTTAATTCACTTGTTATCATTATTTCCTCCTTTCTTCCTTCTTCTTTATCCTCTTCTCATCTTTCTTCCAAACTTTAGTTCTTTAATATGTTTTGTTACTTGGTTACTGTTCAAATGTATGAATGTTGTTCCTAACTAGTTTATTTTCAAGTGATAGTTGATGATTCTATTTCATTGAGTTGTTTTAGTTTGTTAATCTTAAGACTAGTTTCTGTTTAATGAAGATGTTCATGTTGTAAGATTTGGATTAATAATAAAATATCTTTATCAAGTTTTCTACTTGCTTCCAAATCTAATATAGTTGAGTTTGACATCTTTGTTAAGTCTTTCGATTGCTTCTCCTTACAATAGTTTCATGTTGTTCACATATGGATAGACAGTAGTTCATAATGTTTAAAATTAATAGTAGTTTGTTGATTTTTAGTTTACATTTGTTTGTAGAAGTTAAGTTAGATTTACTTCCATTTAGCTTCCTCATCACATTTGAAAGTCATTATGATACATTTACTCCGGTTCTTATTACATTTGATGTACGTAATCAAGAAGAGTGGAATTAGATGGTTTAGTCTAAACTTATGTACATTTACAAGTTCTCCCTATTAAACATCTAATATCTATAGCTCTGATTCTGTCCATAGTTGTTATCTGGAAGTTGAATTTGGCAGTTTCTTACTTTCCTAGAGTAGTTTGTGTTCCAGTATTTGTTTCCATCCTTCTTATTAATTAACCATAGAGGTAGAGTAGTATGATCTAGTACTATTCTGATCTGTGATTTTAAGGTATTCTTAAATATTTAACTCAATTTTTCATTTTGAAAGATCTTTCGATCTTTTTTCCTTACTAAACATTTTTAGGTCTGACAAACCTGAAACTGTAGAACCTTTTCTACCTTGGCATATATTTTGCTTTCAACTCTAAGTTTACTGATCCTGGTTGATAATTAATCTTAGGTGTTGTTTTTAATTTGAGATAGCTCACACACCAACATTTTGGCGCCGTTTCCAGGGAGTTGAAATAGGTAGAATTTCTCTTCCAAAACTTAGATTGGGTTGGTGGCGGGTGAGCGATAAGATGAGAGGTAAGAACCTGCGCATCTGTTATAATAGGAATCCCCAAAACCCAGCAGCAATAGTTATGCATTCAAAGTTTCTTTCAGTTAAAATTTGTTTTCATGAATAGGTCTAGAGATTCACAAGGTAGATTTATTAAAACTCAAATTCCTACTAACCTATACGGGGGACATACCACCCCAACTACTAACTCAACAGAAAGGTATCGGAAGACACCTAAAGGGGATAGTCCTACTTGGAAGGCTAAAGAAACCTTCTTTGGAAACATTTTAAAGGAAATCATAGGGACATCAGAACAGTCTGTTCATAAAGAAATTCCACTAGAAGAATCTCAAGCTCGTATTGAGACTGAATTTAGACAAGAGGAAACTCTGAAGGGTAAAATTTCGAAACTTCTTAACCCTCCATTAGTCCAAAATCCCAAAGACACTACTTTTTCAATAGTGGGTGGTCCAAATTCGGTGGATTTTTTCAATCTTGCACAAGTAGATGCTCTTTTTGGGAGCTCTACAAACATCGTCATCTCACAGATTGACATAGCAACAGTAGAACCCCCTGGACTAGATTCCCACGTAGCTGATCATTCTCCTCCCAAAAAGAAGAATATCCTTCCTGAAAAAGAACGTTGGGATATCCCATATTCACCAAGAAAGGAGCCACCTATATTTTCTCTCTTTGGTAATAGAATCTTCATGGAGGATGAACATGAAGACCGTGTCCGACACGATGAAGAAGATGGAGAAGTTAGAACTGAAGGTACCTTCGGGTTTCCCATCTTAGACACTGCACAAGATGTTACTATGAAAAATATCCCTCCTTCCTCACTACCAACCTTCTATGGGAAAAGTAGTGAGGATCCAGACACATTCTTATTTGAGTTTGACATTTTGTGTAGGAGTTACAATTACCTACAAGATGGCCAAAAACTAAAACTTTTTCCTGCCACATTAAAAGATTCCTCTCTTCGATGGTTCATGGGATTGGAAAAATATAGTATTAAATCTTGGGAAGACATGAAGAATGCATTTCTTTGGAAATATCAGGATTATTGTAGACCAAAGGACTCTCGCAATGATATTTTTAAAATTCAACAGCTTGAAGATGAGATCCTAGAGGACTACCTTGAAAGATTTAACTATGTGTTAAATATAGTGATGTTCGAGAAGATGCGGTAAGAACACTTTTCCTTAAAGGAATCCTAGAAGAATTCTTGGATAACCTTAATCTCATGGCAGCAGGAGATATTTCTCATAAATATTTTTCATGGATTTGTGAACTATGTAGGAATTACTCTAGGAGCAGAGGGAAAGATGGAAGACACTTTTTAGAACCTTATGTTAGAAATCTAAAAGGAAACACATCCGGTCCTGGTGGAGTTACAAGGGTAGAAATAGGGAACCTGTTAGAAAATTTCAAAACAGATATTTTAGGGGCTATGGGTTCTCAACTAGATGCATTACAACCTAAAAAGAGACAGGATGAAGAGCGTGCAACAATGAGTATTTCCTGCCCTAGGTGTAGAACTAAACATCCTCAAAGAGAATGTCCATTAAACAATGTTTCAGTTTGTCACCTCTGTACAGAAGAGCATCCCACTGATAATTGTCCATCGTTGCCCGGGTTGCAAGCTGTATACAAGAGTGGAAGTTTTGGTGAAACATCCAGGAGGCCTTGGCAGCCTAGGGATCAACCTTTGGGTCAGGATCCATCATTCCAATTTCCACCTTACTACCATCCTTAGCAACCTCCGCAACAATGGAACACTTCAGGTTGGCAGAATTGGCCACAGTAGTACCCTCCTCAAAATGCTCAACAACAACAATGGCCTCATGGATGGAGAGGAAAAGATTATTCTCAACCATCTCCTCCTATGCCTAACTATCCTTACCCACAAATGTTCAACAATTTTTTCCTGGATATGCACCTCCTTCACTACCCCCTATCCCAAATCAACCTCCTCATTTCCAGAATATGAACCCTCTAAGACCCACAATATTGCCCACACAACCGATACCGAATCCTAACAACAAACCAACCCAAGCTCTTAATAGCATTGGGTTGTTAGCTCTTCCATCATATGCTATTTTGTCCACACCAATACATGAAGTTCAATTGCAGTCTGGAAGAATCTTGCAAGATCATCCTAAGTCGTCAGTTGTTATTCAAGAAGAAAATGCACCTAATGAAATTTTAAATGATGTCATTATTGAAAATGTGGTCGTTCCTAAATCTTCAACACGTAACCTTCCTCATAAAGAAGTAATATCGGGAAATAAATCACCTCCATACCCGGAACGTCTAATAATAGAAAAACCTATAACTTACCCAGAATATAACATCATTGATGAATTGAAAAATATTTGCATTAAGATCCCTTTATTACAAGCCATTAAAGATATACCAATATTCGGTAAAGTGATAAAAGAACTCTACATTAAGAGACCAGGTAAGAAACAAAAAGACCCTCCAACAATACATGTGATAGGTGAAATCTCAGATTGTATAGCAGAACAGCCTAGAATTCCGAAGTATACAAATCCAGGGAATCATGTAGTAATTGTTCTCATTAACAACACTGCTATAGGGAACACACTCATTCATCTAGGGGTTGCTATTAACCTAATGACTACTACAGTTTTAGAAGCTCTCCAATTAGGACCATTCCTGCACCCTACTCCAACAATGTTAGAACTAGCAAATCGTACTATGGTGTAACCTACTGGGATATTAGATGATATTATGGTATCAGTAGCCTCATGGGAATATCCCATGGACTTCATGGTTATTCAATCAAAAGACCCATCTAGGGGGCATCCTATCATTTTAGGAAGACCCTGGCTAGCTACTGCTAATGCATTCATAGGATGTAGGGATGGAGAGATGGTCATCTCTAATGGGTTATCTACAAGAAGACTAGCTTTATACCCACCAGCACAGCCTGTAGCTGAGAGCTTATTTTGGCTAGATTGTCCTTTTGGAGAAGAAAACCTGGAAGAACTTTCCCTTGTTAGTGATCTCTCCTGGGCACTTCAAGAACAAAATATTGAAAACGTGTTGAACTAGTTTATTTCTTCCACGACATGTATCGACTTTCCTCAGTCTTTTTCCCAACTTGACCAAATTTTTGGAGACGAATTTCAAGAAAACACGAGTCTCTCAACATTTACAAGTACACCTTGTGTCTTTTAAATTGAGAAACAACTAATATCTTATACCGTACCATGTGAGGTTAGTTCTGAAAAATTCCTACATATAAATGCAGGTTTGGATGAGAGTCGGCAAAAACAATTGTTAAAAGTTATCAAAAGTCAAACTCGAGCTTTCGCTTGGGAATACACTGATATGAAGGGTATACACCCAGATATGTGTATTCACCACATTTACACAGGCACAAATATACCTCCTGTCAGACAACCCCAGAGGAGAATGAACCTAGCTCTCAAAGATATAGTAAAAGAAGAATTGCAAAAACTTCTTAACGCTAGATTCATTTACCCAATTTCCAATAGTAAGTGGGTGTCTCCTCTGGTAGTAGTTCCAAAGAAAGTCACAGGGAAGTGGTGTATCTGTGTTGATTTTTGAGAATTGAACAAGGCCACTCTTAAAGACTATTTCCCTCTACCTTTTATAGATCAGGTGTTAGATACCTTATCAGGGAAACAATACTTTTCTTTTCTAGATGGGTATAGTGGATACAATCAGATATTAATAGCAACTGAGGACCAAGATAAGACTACCTTTACTTTCTCTTAGGGGACTTATGCATATCGAGTGTTACCTTCTGGCCTTTGTAATGCACCTGCTACTTTCCAACGTGTAGTTCTAGGTATCTTTACTGACCTTATACATGCATTAGAGAGATTTTGAGGTCAAAAAATGGCCTCCTAAGAGATGTACTACAAAAATATGAGATATATTAAAATATTATGAATTGGGGGTTTTATGGGGTAGGTATATATGACAAGTCACCTTCCACACTATTTTCTATGCACAATATAAATAACCATGGTTGAGTTTCTTTTCAAAATTCACTAGAAATAAAATTAATAAAATAAGTCTACATTGATGTGACTAAGATTCATTGTAAATTCCTAAAAATTTATTGTCCTTTAGCATTTATTTGTCTTGAACTTACAAATGAAATGAAATAATAAAAAATAATTTTAAGAGCTATTTTTTTAATTTTATGTTGACTTTTTATATTTAGTACTTTTCTCATTAATTTAATATAATGTAATTTAATTGAGAATTTATTTACATGTAAAATGTTAATACTATTATTATAATCCACATTGCATTATTATTATTATTATTTATTAAATCTATTATTATTATTTATTAGTTTGACATTATTTTATTAAATAGAATGGAGTGAATATATAATTTAAAATTAAAAACATAAAAATGATAGTATATTATTTTATATAAAAATGTGAAAAGACTTTCTTTATGAATTAAGAGTACTTCACTTGAAAATGACAATAATATTATTTTATGAGAAAGTGTGAAAAGACATTCATTATGAGTACTTTACTTGAAAATTACAATACTATTATTTTATGAAAAGACTATCATTATGAGTACTTTACTTTATGACTTAAAAGTACTTACACCACTACCTTGGTTAACTATGTGTTTTCATCCACCATAGAAAATTTGACAAATAAGCATTCTTAACTCATGCAATGCCACCTCACCAAGGGGGATGATGTCATCTACTAGAATGTGATTGGTTGTTTTTTATAGTACATTTTCTTTGTTTTGAGGCCATTTTTTGACCTCAAAATTTCTCTAATGATGGTGTAGAGGTCTATATGGACGATTTCACAGTTTATGGTAATACCTTCCAAGAGGCCCTTGACAACCTCGAGACAGTTCTTATTCGATGTCAGGATACAAACTTAGCCCTTAGCCATGAAAAATACAAGATGTTATTAACCGAGGGAATAGTTCTAGGACATCATGTCTCTCTTCAAGGTATTAAGGTGGATCCTGCCAAGATAGAGATAATTGTCAATCTTCCTCCTCCAAAGACTCCGAAGGAAGTTAGAAGCTTTCTTGGCCATGCAGGTTATTATAGGTGGTTTATAGAAAATTTTACTAAGATAGCCGCACCTATGTTCAAACTACTCATGAAGGACACATAATTTTAATGGACTGAACCTTGTCAACTAGCTTTCGAAACTTTAAAAGCAAAGTTATCAATAGCACCAGTACTTAGGGGCCCTAATTGCTCCCTTCCTTTTCATATCTCTACTAATGCATCCGACATAGCTATAGGGGATGTCTTAGGTCAAAATGAGGAAAAGTTATCTTATGCCATTTATTTCGCCAATAAAAAATTGACTCCTCCATAATCAAAATACACTATTACCGAAAAAGAGTTCCTCGCAGTAGTCTATTCCATCCATAAGTTTCGTCATTATATCACAGGATATGAAATTTTCATACATACCGATCATTCTGCTATCAGATTTTTTATGAATAAACTAGTCACCAATGGCAGAGTGACTCGGTGGCTTCTTATGTTACAAGAGTTTAATATTACCATTATTGACCGTCCTGGTCGAGATAATGTAGTAGCAGACTTTCTCTCCTGAATTCAAATTGACAACGATGATAGTCCTATTGATGATAGCTTCCCAGATGAACATTTATTCGCTGTATATGTTCGAACCCCATGGTTCACAGACATAGCCAATTATTTGGCAACTGGAAAGCTACCAAACCATCTCTCTCCACCCGAAAAATGTAGAATCATAGTTCAAACTCTAAGTATTCTTGGGTGGGTAATGATCTCTTTCGTACCGGTCCTGACCTTATTATTAGAAAATGTGTACGAGAGGATGAGATGGCAGAGATTCTTCATGCATGTCATGGTGGACCTTGCGGTGGACACTTTTCTGATAAAAGAACAACATATAAAGTTTTACATTCTGAATATTATTGGCCAAGCATCTTAAAGGATGCTGCCAAATATGTCAAAGGATGTGATAGTTTCCAAAGAATGGGTAGACCTATGCCATTTGATGAGATGCCTTTGCAACCTCAAGTTATGATTGAGCTTTTTGAAAAATGGGCTCTAGATTTTGTTGGACCAATTTCCGCTATGTCTCGTAAGAAAAAATACATTCTAGTCTATACAACTTATGTCACCAAGTGGGTAGAGGCCAAAGCTTTATTCCGAGCCACAGAGAAATCAGTGGTAGAGTTTATGTATGAAGAGATATTTACCCAATTTGGTGTACCTAGGGAAATTGTAACCGATCAAGGATCTCAATTCACTTCCAAGTTAATGAAAGAACTTACTAATAAATATGGTATTAGACATTGCAAATCTTCACCATATCATCCTCAGGAAAATGGTCAAGTAGAAAGAACGAACAAGGTATTAGAAGCTACCATGACCAATACCATTCAGTTACACCACAAGGATTGGGAAGATAGGCTCCCAGAAGCCTTGTGGGATTATAGAATAACTTGGAGAAACAACACTGCCACACCTTATGAACTTGTTTATGGAAAACAGGTTCTCCTACCCATTGAATTTTAGCTTAAGACATTTCGTATGGCTGCTCAGTTAGGAATGAATTTAGAAGAAGCATAGAAACAACGAATCCTACAAATAAATGAATTAGACGAGATGAGACAGGATGCCATTCAACGAACAATCTTAATACAGAATCAACGTAAACAATGGCATGACAGATACATTAAACAAAAACAATTTAAAACAAGAGATTGGGCATTACTTTTCGATTCGAGATACAAAAATTTTAAAGGCAAATTGACTACTCGCTGTATGGGTCCTTATGAAATTGTTACAACGTTCGATAATGGATCCGTTAGAATTAAAACAATTGATGATTCTCAAATTTCCTTTGTTGTAAATGGCCATAGACTTAAACTGTATCACCAACCTATATATAAACAAGACTTTGTAAAGAATGCCTTACAACAGCAGGAGATGGAACTGGTAGAAGAGGAAATCATTCCTCCTCCTCCTAGTCCCTAAAATTTCTAAAGGACTGTCTTTATTTGTACATATGTAAATATTTTTTGTTTTGTTTTAATTATAATAATGAAGAGTTGTTTCTGACAAGCTGATTGTATCTAAACAGGGAATTTCATTGTATGATCAGCTTATGAAATTTTTGCCATTAAAAACATGAAATTTTTTCTCCCTTTTAGATTTCTTATGACTTTTTTTTGTACATATGTTTTGTTTTGAATAAATCAAAATCATCTAACAATGGTTTTGTAGCTTAATTACAAGGACCTTATCCGCTCATGCAATATTATTGAAAGGGAAGCACTTAAAAGAATTTTTTTTTTCCTAATCCCTTCTTTTTGAATAATTGTTGAAATTGACATTTTTAGCAAAAGATAAAGTGTTCTTTATATCATCTTGCAACCATTTCATTCATGATTTTGAATATGGTATTTGATTCATGCATGCACATTTATGATTATCATTTATAACTGTTGCTTAAAAGACCTATCTTAATTGCTATGATCTTGACAAAAAAAAAGTATACTATCTTACACCTATGGATCATTGGATTATCCTAGACTCATTATCAAAACTTGTCTCTTAAAGCATCTTTTAAAGGTAACTTAGAAGTGAATGTTATTTTTATTCTTGTGGGGAACATTACTGAATTTTTATGAAGAAGATTGATATAGATCAAAGAACAGTTTTAGGTTATTATATTTTGACATGATCTTTAACTTTGGCTATTATACGTAAAAGTTGCTCATAAAGGTTCGTTCTAATATTTCAAATTATGTGTTTAGAATGCTTAGCACACTCTAGTGCCAACCAGCTTCCTTAATATATATATATATATATATATATATATATATATATGTATACGAAGCAAACCCACTAGGGTACTGAACAGGCATTCTAGCAGCGGGTCCATGCTAAGTAAAATCTCAAACAAGGAAGCAAGGTAAATGCAAGTAAACCCACCGGGGTACTGAACAGGCTCGCTGGTAGCGGGACTATGCTTGCATGGCACCAAGATAAACCCGCCGGGGTACTGAACAGGCCTGCTGGCAGCGGGTCAATATCAGGTAAAAGAGATCGGTTAATGCATTATTATGCACATGATTCATATATAAGAAACCTGAGTATACAAACACATGTTTTGGCCAATCATCTATACTTTCATTAGAGAATAACTGTAAGTTGAACTTGGACCTTGTCATCTAATTCAAACAATATCTAGGATGTTATTATCCTAGAAATGAGACCCTTAATTATGAAAATCTCACAAGCTTTATGGTACACCTTATCTATATCTTGGGATGACAAGAAATCTTTAAAATGAGTCATGGATAGCTAGTTTTCCTGTGGCATCTTTCATATCAAATTATATTATCATTCTTCATATGGTTCTTTTAATCACTGTTCTATTCTTTATGATAAATGTACATCTTTGAATCATCTACATGTTTAGTTATATTTCATTTTCTTGAGAAAAGTATTACAATGTTCTTCAGCTATTGATAAAATAATGGAACGTCTAATGTTATTTTTGTTGACTTGAAGACAAGCCATATATTTGGTTTGGGGGAGGATTAGAACTATTTTAAACTATTTTTATTTTTTATTTTTATTAAATAAAAAAGTTTATTTATCTCTGAAAGTGTTAGATGTTTGCAGGTTGATGCAAAAGCAGAAGGCGAATTGTTTTAATTAAAGACAAACAAAAAGGGGACATGACTTAAAAGTTTCATAAATCAAAGTTTACAGCATTTTCTGTGCACTAACAGCCTTGAAAATTCCTTGCAAAAATCAGTTCCAGTTGGCTTCAGCAATAAAAGTTTGTATAGACAAAAGTCTGTATGAAAGGTTGAATGACAGATCGAATGCCGATCCAAATGAAGTGACGAATGCAGCAAATAAGCAACACTTTTAAATAAAAGTACTGAAGAAATTTTAGCTTATATATTTCAAATAGCATGCCAAGATATTTTTGAAAATTCTGACTAACCAATGATGATAGGGATCAATTAAACGTCAAATCTCGCACTTGGTTTTATTTCGTATTCATCTCATCTTGTTAAATGAACGAATATTGTGTCACTTTGAATCATTGTATGACCACGATGGCCTTACCTGTCGTATAGATTGCCCGCATATGGATTGGATCCTTGTGATATTCCACGTGTATAATATCCCATTACGTGAATTTCGTTCAACATGTCCAAAGCTTGGCTTTGGACATGGTTGAATTTGCTATATCAAACATGCATCTACCGGATTCACGTACTTTAATACTGGCACTTAACTCAATATCTTCAAAGTACAAGTGTGATCTTTCAAAACATGCTTTACCTATGACCATTCATCCATCCAAACAGACTTCAATTTAACTGATGGCTGCATAAAATTTTGCTTCATTTCGTTCACCCTTCATTTTTCTCTTTGTGAGCTACGTCCTCTATAAATTCCTTGCATCCCCTGCATTTATATGTTATTTTCCCCTTTCCTCTATCAACAATGCCTAACTGTTGCAAGCCAGGTAGCTACCAATATCTTCTTCATATCCCTGAGTTTAAAAGATGCCGTGAGTTATTCTCTCAAGTAGTTTGGAATCCGTTTCTCCACCGCCTTGATGGTCACGACCATGAAATTTTGTTGTTGTTCACCAAAGGTTTCGATGGCAAGATGGCCAAGGTTGGCCATCTTGTTTTCTCCGTGACAGAAGAGTCAATAGCATTAGCTACGAAGCTCCCTAGAGAAGGTGCCCGATGGCACAAGCATTTTTTTCTTCCACGAGAAGCTCATCAGTTCGCTCAACATATTACTAGCACCAAATGTTTTCATAGAGAATGGATCAAGCTAGAGTACTTGGATCTTTTGACCATTATCATTCACTTAGTCACCTGCGAGGGTAAGTTTACTGTTTTTCAAGGTTGCCACATTAGACTATTAGCTCATTTTGTCAATAATCATACCTTAAATTTCCCATTCTACTTTCTAAAGAGCTTGGAAAAGATGTCGAGTCAAGTTAGAAAGAATACCATTAACCCTTCTGGCAACTTATATCACCATTGTCTCATTAAGCTTTTAATCATTCATCAGCTAGAGGAGAGAGGTCAGACTTGGGACCATTTTGTTTTTGAGATATTAAACCCCCATTTATCTACTGTCAAATCTTCCCCTTCTCAAGAACACCTTCACGACCAAGAAGAACCAAACACTAAACATGTACGATTCAATGAGAGTTCCTTAGATGATATGCACTCTATCCATTCAATACATTTTCCTACTAAACTTAGAGAGACAAATCATGACCAGTCCATTGATTAGCTTGGCATTCAGACTACCAGTCAGCCCTCATGCTCAAATATTCAGTTGGACAATCATACTTTGGAGTCCTCCCTCCTCACACTAGCTAATGCATCCATTCAGATGAGTGAAGCTTGTGCTGCTAGAAGCCCTCCTACATGTAACAAAGACAAAAGCTCTGAAGAACAGACTATTAACGTTGAGACATCTCCAAAAGAGAAGAGTCCTCAAATGGATTTGGAGCATGGTATAGAACAACCTATTTTGAGTCAGCAAAAGTGGGATCAGTTAACCCAAGAGATAGCAAAATTAATAGAACAGAGTCAAAGCTATGTGGAGACAATCTCTGAGCTCCTTGAAGAGAATAAGATGTTGCGACATAGCTAAAAAGCATTGAATGCTCGGTTAACGCCAAAATAACATCCAATGCTATCCTTAGAGTAAAGTATAATTCCTTAAGGAGTCATTTCAAGAAGCTCCAGGCCAAGCATGCATCTCCATCATTTGAGTCGAAGACCACTGCTACCGCAGCTCGGTCTTCTTCCTAAATTACTTTTTGTTTTGCTCAGTGGGACTTGGCATGACTCAAGTTTGGGGGAATGTTGGTGTCCAATATTGTCACCATTTTTTATCATTTAATTTACTCAAAGTGGCGTTATTTCTATCGTTTTTGCTATAGTAAGTTGTTTTCTTAGCTATTCAACCCATCAAACAGTCCATGTATGCACAAATTCATTTACCATGCAAATCTTGTTATATTTTGTATATTATGGTTTATTTATGATTTAAATGATGTTTTTGGGCATAATTAACATTTATGGTTTTAATTGACAGGCTATGATTTGCAAGTTATCCATCCTTCAGCCAATACGCTACGTGCTCAGCCTAAAACGCTTTCATCTCATCATTCAGCTCTCCGTTCAGCTCACAAAATCCGTGGTTGATGCATCTCAAACCGTTGAATAAAGAGGAGGACACGTGGGTTTTGTTTTCCATGTGACGCTGATGGTTAATGAACCATTGTTCCAGAAGATTCGACATTGAGCTCGCCAAGCCTGACAGCGCATTCTACGTCCACATCAACGCTCCAAGCCTTGATTCATCTGCGCATTCATCCCGGAATCATGCACGTCTTCTCAACTCTCACTCACGCCATCGTTCTGGAAGGAGTGAGCCTGTTCACACTCAGTTGGCCGACATAACTCCCACATCCACGCTCAGTATGCCAACGTAACTCTTGTGCCCATGTTGACACTCTAGCATATGCTTCTGCTCACATTTTGAGGGAACAAATGCTCAGCTGTTCGAATTGGAAAGGATTGACGCCGAGGAGATGGGTAGATGCCCCCTGCACTGTTATGTATCATTTAATAAGCAGTTATAGACATTAAAAGCACCTCTATTATTAAAGAGGTCGACTCTGTTGACCCTCTCACCCATTGTAACTTATAAATAGTCGCCTCTGTGATTGAGACGAGTTAGTCTCGTGAAGTCTTTGAGTCTTTTTATCTTTAGTTCTCTAAATTACGATGGTTTACCAGTCTCAGTCCAAGCATTTGCAGTCATAGATAGTTTGAAGACAAACTCTATAATTTTCCTCAAGTTAATTGAAGCAGCAGCTTGTTGATGTTTTACTGGTAGTCGTTTAAGTTGAGCTAGTTCACCCTCCGATTGTTGGGAAGGGCCCCTCATCAACTGGAGGTTTTATTTACATTTTCTGCATTTCTTTTCTTGCAATTAGCTAGTTTATTTCTTATATGTGTAAGTAATTCATTTTCCTGTGTGTATTATTTTCATCCTTCTGTAATTGATATTTTGCTGTCAATACAATCTCCCTTCTTCTGAGTAGAATGGTTGACCAATAGTTCAGTAGTTTGATAATTTGTAGTTTTCTTTTCAGTCCCTCTTCCATCATCATAGATATATATTTTTTCTAACTTCTTCCATAGTTAGCATTCCTTTCCTTCTTCTCTTCTTTGTTAGTTTTTCTTCCTGTTTGTTGTAGGTTAATTCTTCTTTCTTCTATTCCAGCCTTCTCCCTTCTTCTATTCCCAACCTTCTTCCTACTTCTCATAGAATCATTATTTTCCTTAGATAATGCTTTGCATAGATAACTTCTTAGCCTCCAATCATCTCTCTCTTGCTTCCTATTTACTATAGGATCATTTGCATAAACCCAGCTGGTAATTAAATCATTCAAAAACTCTTCTTTTCCTCACTTTAAACCATTTTCCTCCATTCGGATCGTCATTCGGACTGTCTTTCAGACCGACGTTCGGATCGTCATTCGAACCTGTGTGATTTCTGCATTATTTTAGGCCTTTTTCCGAATCTAATTTCTTCTGCCTCTTAATCATCATTCTTCTCATTCCTCCTTAATAGTTTGAGATGTGATTTAATCTTGTTTTATGTTATTTAGAGTTTTTTTAATTCACTTGTTATCATTATTTCCTCCTTTCTTCCTTATTCTTTATCCTCTTCTCATCTTTCTTCCAAACTTTAATTCTTTAATATGTTTTGTTACTCGGGGTACTGTTCAGAATGTATGAATGTTGTTCCTAAGTAGTTCATTTTCAAGTGGTAGTTGATAATTCCATTTCATTGAGTTGTTTTAGTTTGTTAATCTTAAGACTAGTTTCTGTTTAATGAAGATGTTCATGTTGTAAGATTTGGATTAATAATATAATATCTTTATCAAGTTTTCTACTTGCTTCCAAATCTAATATAGTTCAGTTTGACATCTTTGTTAAGTCTTTCGATTGATTCTCCTTACAATAGTTTCATGTTGTTCACATATGGATAGACAGTAGTTCATAATGTTTAAAATTAGTAGTAGTTTGTTGATTTTTAGTTTACATTTGTTTGTAAAAGTTAAGTTAGATTTAATTCCGTTTAGCTTCCTCATTACATTTGAAAGTCATTACGATACATTTAATCCGGTTCCTATTACATTTGATGTACGTAATCAAGAAGGGGGGAATTAGATGGTTTAGTCTAAACTTATGTACATTTACAAGTTCTCCCTATTAAACATCTAATATCCGTAGCTCTGATTCTGTCCATAGTTGTTATCTAGAAGTTGAATTTGGTAGTTTCTTACAGTAGTTCGTGTTCCAGTATTTATTTCCATCCTTCTTATTAATTAACCATAGAGGTAGAGTAGTATGATCTAGTACTATTCTGATATGTGATTTTAAGGTATTCTTAAATATTTAACTCGGTTTTTCATTTTGAAATATCTTTCGATCTTTTTTCCTTACTAAACATTTTTAGGTCTGACAAACCTGAAACTGTAGAACCTTTTCTACCTTGGCATATATTTTGCTTTCAACTCTAAGTTTACTGATCCTGGTTGATAATTAATCTTAGGTGTTGTTTTTAATTTGAGATAGCTCAGACACCCAACAACATAGTAAATCGCTCATTTACCTTCTTGACATATTTCCAAATATTGGTCATTTCTGAACATTCAAGGTCATTTTATCTTATGTATTTGAATCCTTGATTCTAGTATTGGGAAGATTATATTGTTTTGAAAAAGCATCTTTACATATTTTTTCATAAAATTGATATCGAAGAACGTTTTCGAAGCTTTCTTTCTCTTTTGTTGAAAATATCAAAGTTGTTTTTTCACTTAGAAGGCATCTCTCCGTTCTTACTTGTCATGCATTTTGCTCGTTAGAAGTAGAGAAAGATTTGTTGGATTCATTTACTTTGAAAGAGTATTTTTAGTTTGGCACATAAAAAAAAATACAAATTGAGTGGTTTTCATCTTTGAGAAACTTTGCATTTGCATTTTGCTTTTAGGATCGAAGAAATCTCTCCTTACTGTAGCTATTCATTGAAAAGAAAGGCATATTTGATTCATTTGCATATGCATGGTTGACTCAAGTCACAACACCATCCAGTTGCACTTCCATTCACCTGATTGAGTAAGACAACAAACCACTAAAATTTATCTCCCTAACTGAACACGTCTTAACCTCATTTGAGGATACAAAATAATCTGTTCGTTAGGTAGGACACTGGGGATAGGAAACCAAACAATTCCCCCTTGTCATTTTTCATATGAAACATAGTTTTTTTCCTCTAGGGTACTAAAAACCTCTTGTACTTATTGACACGGTCATCGACCAACTTGTTTGAAGGGCCTCCCGTTCCACGGGGTTAAGCAGTGAGGACAGGTTCCAGATGGACTTTGTTGAATGCCGCACTCCACTTAGCGCCTAAGGACATCTATCCATTGTCTTCTTTTTATTTTCCGTATAGGTGATATGAGGGCTCAAAGGAAGAATCTCTAGTTAACCTTCTCGGACGTGTCATGAACGAGGTAGCTTAGTGGCTTTTCTTTTAGGAATATTTTACCCAGGACCCCTTTCGGTAGAGGGATATCCTTCCACTTTGGTCTTTCATTTCGTATTGTTCGACTTGGATTTCATCACCTTGCGAAGGATACGATCGATTGAGGTCTCTAGATCCTATTTAGGAAGTCTGCCTGCTATTTCATCTTTAGAGGGTCTTTTTATTTATAGTGCTGCTTATTGGCATTCTGGCCATTTTGTTATAAGCTCACTTGCTACGACACCCCTCCCAGTAAAGTTTTTTGAGTTTGTTCTTTTGGCCTGCGCGCCTTTTCTTTTCTTATCTCCCCTTTTGCACACTCAGTTTCTCTAGGGTTTTTGAGTTGTTTTTTCACGAGACTTTCCCCAGAACTCTTCATCTAGGTCCATGGAATATCAACGGAAATCACAAAGACAACAAAGGAGAAGTCCCAAGACAGTACCTTCGGTTAGCCGATCTTCATCCTCGCGCATACCTACTCCCCCTACTAGCAGACCAGTTGGTCGGGGAACCATTCCATCATCAACTAGTACGACACCACCAGCTGCTACGGTGCCCTTAATACACACCACAGTTCTTGAGACTAGTACTCTTCCAAAGACTAGTACTGTTCTAGAACTTAGTACGGTAACTGAAACTAGTGCACCACCTCAGTCGACTGTTATGCCAAAAATCACCACCGCAGTGGAGACCAATTTATCCCCTAATGTTAGTGTCTCACTTTCAACCAATGTTCTATCGGAAACTATTGTTCCTCCGGAGACTAGCACCACCTCAACGATGCTATTTGATGTCCCTGAAGGATACATCGAGATGATTGAAGAATCCGAACCCCTACCTCCTAGAAAATTCCACTTAGCTACCGAATTTAGCCAACCTCCTCCACCATGGGGAACCCCACTTGTTATAACTTCTTCCTCGAGTATACATAGCTATGAAATTGGATCTTCTAGCAATCAACCTTTCAGAATGCCTTCCCCTAACCTCCCTTCAACTGACGACATTATGGCATCCATACAAGCCGAAATGGTAAGTCTAGCCAACGAACAAGTGGAAACAGAACAATTTAGAACTGAAGCGGCTCGGATACTGGATACAGTCTCGCAATACCCACATGCGACCACTTCTTAAGCGGTCAACCCTCGTGATTCCCGCATGCCCCAATCTTCCTCCCTTGATACTACTTACAGTGAGTCATTTGTAGGTCGGTCAGGACCCACAGAATGGAACATCCCACACCTTGATGATTCATAGGTAAACGTTTTTGATCCAGCCTCCTCACTATGGAACACATCCCTGGGCCAAGCCCTCGACGATTTCCGCACTCCTTCCATACCCATGCAAATGACACCCGAAATTCCTCTCCAACCTTCCCCACATCTATTTCCAGAAGAAAATTTTGGTACTTTTTCGGGGAACACCCATACTATGAGGACAAACCGTGATTTCTCGCCATCATCTTTACCATATGGAACTAGTGCACCATCATCTTCACAAGTCGGCCCCACTCGTGTAGTTACTCAATCTGCACAACCAAACCCTTCTAGTGTGCCCGTTGGAAGAGCATCCATTTCTACTATTCGAACACCCAATGTGACTGGAGGTCACTCTTCAACCACAATATACACTATTTCCGGAGGACAACCATTCATTGGAACCATAGTTGGTACCAGTAACCAACCTCCTCCGACCGGACCGTCTAATACATGGGGACCTCACACTTCACTTTTTGGAGGACAACCATTTGTTGGTGCCCCAAGTGGGACTAACCAACAACCTCCTCCATCAGCATCATCCACTCCATGGGGACCTCACACCTCATATTTGAGAGGAAAACCATTTGTTGGTCCCACAAGTGGAACCAATCACCAACCTCCCCCATTAGTATCCTCTGCTCCATGGGGACAAAACACTCAACCTGGTGGTGGACAACCTGTTGTCAGTACCCCAAGTGGGTCCAACATACCATTTCCCTCGTCAGGCCCAATTCCTTCTTTGGGACCACAGATCCCACCCACTGGGGGGCACTCCATGATTGGAAACCAGAACCAAGCCGGGGGGGAAATTAATCAACATCATGCCTACCTTCCCCCTAACTTGAACTTTGGAATACCCTCTTACAGTGCCTCGAATATTCAATGGAACCCACCTAAAACTCATCCTCTCAACCAGAGCGGCGCCAATAATCTATGGACTCCATTTTATTTGAAACCTCCCCCTAGTCAAGGTATGGGAAATGCATCCAACCAAGGATTTGGAAAAATTCCTTGGACTCAACAAACCCAAGTTTCCACACCATTCATTCCCACTCAGCAATATGTCCAACAACCGGCATCTAACTCGATTCTCAATCAATTAATCAATCCTTTGATTCCCAATCAACAGCCAGTCAGCCAGATGGTTCCCAATACGCAAAAATTCCAATAGTACCCCGCGAGTAATATGTTTGGGTACAACATGCATCAGTATGCAATGCAAGGCCCCACAGGCATCCCAACACCCCATCAGTACTACTCATTCCCACAACCCAATCAACAACTTCCATTTCTGGCCACATTAGACTTACCCGATTTGTCTAGACTTATCAACGATCCTATCTGGAACGAACCTCACTGGCCACCCATCCCTGCCAAACTACCATCGGACATCCCAAAGTTCGATGCGAAACCTAGGGAAGATCCAAAAAATAATGTTATGACATTCCATCTTTGGTGTTCTTCAAACTCATTTATGGATGATTCTATTCAACTGCGGCTCTTCCAACGTACACTCACCGGTACGGCAACAAAATGGTATATCAAGCTGCCTCAACACTCCTTCAGAGATTTCAACACCCTGGCTATGCAGTTCTTGACACACTTCCAGCTTCCCATCCGATATGAAACTAGAACAGACTTGTTAAATTCGTTGTGCCAAACTACCGCCAACCACATATCTGATCACATTCATGAGTGGCAGAGACGCAGAAGATTAATCAAGGCACCCATTCCGGACCAATTACTGGCTGATGGGTTCACAAAGACACTATTTCCACCCATCGCTAGGGATGTTTCTAAACCTGGTTGTAATCCTGTCAAGGTGTGTTTTTGGCCATTGAGGGAAAACTGCATCCAAAGTTCAGCAAAATCCCATAAGATAGGGCCAAGTGTGTGTAGCGATTGAGCACCCAAAACCACATCACATCCGCCTAAGGTCAAGGAAAACATGTCAGAGCGCAAGGTATAATCTCCCATAGAGATACGCACATTTCGACACTTCCCTTGCAAGGTAAGGTGCCCCCATTGGCAACCATGACTTCAAAGTTGGAGCAAGGATGGATAAAACAATCAGCTTGTTTGGCGATCCGAGGGTCAAGGAAATTATGAGTGCTACCAGAATCAATGAGTATTGTAAGAGGAAGCTTCTTGAAGTAACCCCTGACCCGCATTGTTTGGGGGGTGGTGATTCCATCTAAAGCATGGAGAGATATCTCTGGCTGGTCATCCTGAGACGGAGGGTCAATAGGCGGTTCCTGAATTTCGACCAGAGCATCCAGTGTTTCTGGATCTTCGTCACCAATTTCAGAGGCAGGCGGAGAATCCACATCCAAGAGATAGAGATTTTGTTGAACACATCTATGTCCCCGAGTGAATTTCTCATCACAATTATAGCAAAGCCCCTTTTCTCTGCGTGCTTGCATCTCTGTTTCAGACAAACGCTTGATAGGAGTTAGTCGAGGAGCTTGCGGTATAGGTGGTTGTTGAGAACCCATATTTCGGAAGGGAACAAAAGTGGTCTTGGAGCATTGTTGGGCTGTAATATTGTCTTCTGCCAACTTAGCCAACCCTAGGGCTTCCATCATTGTTTTGGGACAGAACATTTTGACCTCAGAGCGGATGGCATCCTTTAGACCACTGATAAAACAACTCCGATAAAATTCATCAGACAATCCTTCGGTGTGGTTGGCTATATTCTCAAATTCGGTTTGATACTCTCTCACAGTGCCAATTTGGCGAAGTTTAGTGAGGGATCCTGTGAAGTCATCAAAAGCACTAGGACCAAATCGTTGCAAAAGGAGCTGGAAAAAGTCTGGCCATTTGGGCTCTGGATGAGCCTTGATGTACCAACGGTACCATTGAAGAGCTTCCTGTTCCAAATGAAAGGATGCCAGCGGAACTTTGTTGACATCAAAAGTATTATGCAGATTGAAATACTGTTCTGCACGATAGATCCATCCAGTTGGATCGGTACCATTGAAGTGAGGAAAATTAAGCTTCGGACCACGGAAATTGCTAGAAGAAGAGAACCCATTGTCTGATGAAGACTCGGATTGCCATTTGTTGTTCATAGCTGAATGTTCAAGATGGAGGCCCATAAATTTTTCATCCAGATCCTGGAGTTTAGCTTGGATGGCTGCAAGTGCATCCTCCATGGTTTTTGCTCCTGCACGGGTGACAACCATAACCAGGAGGTTTTTTTTTTTTTTTTTCACGGTTGACTTGGTAGGAAAACAAAAACAGAAACTACTTCAGTAAAGGAAAATATGGACTTGGGAAAAAAACTGAAGGGTAATTGGGGTTTGACTAGGTTTTGGACACTGTCGAATAGACAGGGAAGCAAAAATGAGGATTTCAGAAGCAGGGTGAAAGAATGGGAAAATGTGGCAGAGGGGAACAAAGAAGCAGAATTCAGAAAGGAACTTTGTGGTAAAATTTGAAGGTGATTGGGTGAAATCTGAAGAAGTTATGGTAAACCCTAAAAATAGACAAATGTGGGATTTCGGGCTTTGGGAAGGGGAATTGGGGATAGGATCCTCAGGAATGAAATATGCAGAATGGGATGACAGGGGTTCCCCGAAAATTTCAAGGGAAACAGAGTGAAAACAAGGGAGATATGGAGATCTGAAGGGATCTGAAACGACGCCGAATGGATTGAAAATGGATGGATCTGGAACGGCTTGCAAAATGGATCTGAACGACTGGATCTAAAACGGCGCAACAACGATCGACAACAGTTCAGCTAAAAATAGATATGGACCCCAGGTATGTGCGGCTTCCTAACAGTTCAAGGGTTTCACTCGGCCACCAATGCTGTCTGACGGCTTGTGTATTGGGGCAGTACCCCTCACTCCACCACTCAGGTAAAACTGATAACCGCTTTGCGACAAACGACAGCTCTTGGTTTACCTCACGGGTGGGAACTAGTCAATCAGGTAGGGGTCGTTGCCCTTTTCGCTGGCAAGTCCTCTTAATGGGACAACTACTTCGGGGTTCCTTTGGTACTCCTCACAATGAGTTTTAGGGCTTATGCCCAAGTACTTCCCACAGTTAAGCGGATAGGGATTATTCCCAAATCCGAACCTGCAACAGATGCGAAAAAAAATTTTAGCAGAAATTTCACCCAGCGAGCCCAAGAAAGTGCTCTGATACCAGATGTGATGCACCTGCAACAATTAATTAATAAAAATATGTGAAATAGCAGAAATTACAGAACTCAAAATCACTTTTATATTGATCACAGGCCACTTCGAGGGGGCAACCTCCTATGAGCAAGCTCAATACAAATAACTTCACGGTGTCTTCATAGGTCTCAACACACACTTATATACTAAGTCTAGGCGCCAATACTATGCGTCAAAACCATGGGCCACTACAAACTATGGATCAACAATACTACGGGCGACTTACAAAGCATATGCGCCAACAACAATAACATAAACTATTGATCAACAAATACTACGGGACGACTTACAAAGCATATGCGTCCAACAACAATATACTAACAAGGTAAATACATGGGTTCCTAACAGGTTTGTAATCGAGCATGAAAAGAAACATATGCCCAACAAACAATCTAGTTTTGTGAAGAAATTCAAAAGGGATGCAGCTGAAGACATAATACAAGATAATTTGCAGAATGATAATGCACAGGGAGAGTTTATAAACCCTGATGGTGCAAAGCAAGAAAACATGACTAAAGATGAGCATGAATGCATTCCTAAAGATCATACAATGAAAAATGTAGCTGGTTCAAATCAAGAAGAAGTTGTAAATTCAATTGAGCTAGAGAAGAGTTATGTCTGCAAAGAGGATAACTTAGCCCTAATTTCTCTTACTGCCAATACCAACTAGAATATTTTTCAACTTCCAGACTTTAAAGCTGATGTAAAATCTTTGGTACAACTTGAAGGACCTACATGGAGACCTAAGACCAGAGCCACCAATAAACTTAGACTGTACATGAGGAGGATTTTGAATCCTAAGCTAGAAAAGGAGAATGTGACTATCATTCAGGATTCTTTAAGTGAAGAAGATGGAAATAGCAAAAAGGAGTTGAAGCTACAGCAGGTTCAAACAAGTATAGAGGAGGATTAAGTAATGATACCAGAATCATCTAAAGTATGTGAAGAAGTTGTAGAACAGGAAATTATTCCTAGTGTTGAACAGGGAATGACTTCAATTGTTTCATTTTCAAATGCAACAACGAGGTATAGGCAGGAAGAAGACTTGATTTTCACGAAGTTGGACATCCCATTGCGATCAGACCAATATTCAACATTGCATGGAGATGTTCAGATGGACTCAGAGATAGAAAATTTGAAGAAATCATTACAGCAGCAAAGAACACAGGTTACATTTCTGATTGAATCAAATTTGAGACTTATGACAACAAATAAAAGGCTAAGGGAAGACCTGGAAGACGTCAATGCTCATTATCAAGAGTTGATTGTAGTAGCAAAGGAAGCCTTAAGAAGAAAAGGAGAAACAGAGATTCAGGCTGAGAAATTAACCAAGCAGATCCAAGATTTGAGCAAACAGAATAAGGTGTTGTCAAACAAGATTCAAAGTATGGAGGCAGAGCAGGTTCGATATGATACAAAATATCATGCATTGGAGGGAATAGCCATGTTTGTAGAAGCTGCTAAGAAGTTGTAAATGCCACCCAGTGCACAGCTGTCCAAGTATTTTGTTTTAGTTATCTTATGCATAGTTGTTAATAGTAATTTTGGTAATCTTAAGAATGATAGGTAAGAATGTAGTCTAGAAAAGTATATTGGTTTTTTTCACCTTCAAAATCAGATCTAAGGATCTCAATACCCAGGGAAGATTAATACTTTCGTCTCTCTGTCCCCGGAAACAGTGCAAAAATACGTTTGCACTAGAATTTGTACTTAGACTACAAAAGTGCAAAGCTAGAACATCCAAAATAAAATATGCCAAAGGTTGAATTGTATAGGTTCTTAAGGAATTATTCAATAATAGGGCAGTGAGTTATAAATGACATATGATGACTAAATCAGTAAACAGTTTTGGAGATCAGGTGAAACATGTCCCAAATATAAACATAAACCATTTGGAAATTGTTACTTCAAAGATCATAAACAGAAAAACATTCCATTAATGAATTTTAAAAAATCTCACTGACTCAAAAGCACTTTAAGATAAACAATTTTATCAGAAAATTAAATGATGATCAAGGTGATCAAACTAATAAAAAACTTTAACTAAAATGATGGATCAAACATGGCTTATATATTATAGATGTCATTCAAAAATTACAATCTCCAAGTACTTACAGAGAATCAGTCATATGCCCTTTATACAGCAGCTTGATATCATCTAACCCTTTTCCAGAAATAAAAACCAACCCTTATTACTACCATCCTCTTCCTTTTTATAATTACATAAGAGCTTTCAAAAAGAAGCTTGACAAATCCATTTTTGAAGGATTCAGATATGATTAAGAGGTTTACAAAATAAAGGACTTTCTAAAGATAACAAACACTAACTCCTAAAAATATGACTTTCAAGTATATCCAGAAGTGTCATCAAAACTTGATTAACAGATGTATGATTATCCTTTATTCAAATCTGGCGAGTTGCTTCTGCCAGTATTGTAATCCCATCTAATACTTGGGATCTCTTCAGAAGTCGAGCATGTTCTTTGGGATTTCTTCTGTTTTCTAACTGAGTTTTCTATTTCCTCTTGATTTTCAATCTTCTTAGGGTCGAAACCCGACCAAGAAAGGAAATGTTTCCAAGCATGATTGTTGACACAGCGTCTATCGACAGGGGTTCACTTCCCACTATCGTCAACAAACCATCAACCAAATTCCCTTAAACACTGGACCGAAAAGGTTTAACACTTTCCAGCAACACTCGTAGAGCGAGTGAAGTCTCATCTGAGATGGATAAGGGGGCTGCAGGAACCAAGTTTCTGCAGTGGATTTGAGGACATGCATCAAACACACATTACAACCGTAGAAACCAGAGATTATACCTTTCACATTATGCTAACAATTCATCATTCGCATATTCACCATTCGCAGATTCAACACATAATAGACATTTGCATCAACATGATCTAACTACTCATTCGCATGAACAGAACTTACCAAACCAAAGAGTATTAAACATTTCGCAAACACTTGTATTCACCATCTAGCAGAAACAAAGACAAAAGATAGAACCATAATCAAACATATTCATGCATTAATCAAAACCGGTGGAATAACCTTCGCAAAACAATCAATACATCATATCGCGGATACAAAAAAGATCAAAAGATGGATTAAAACTGGATCGATCGATAGATTTCCTTATGCTTACAATCATACTCCTATTTATATGAAACTAAGTGGTTACAAAATGGTCCACATGACCAATTCTAACAACTTTAACTAATCTTGTGCTTCCTCGTTCTCCGTGAATGACCCTTCTTTCGTGGATTAGCCCATTTCGCAGTTGCCAGCTTCTGCACTTCATACGATCTAATCCTGTGCCAACAGGATTCTTCTGCTTTAGCTCTGCTGACACCAGTAATTTGACTAACCCGTGATGGAAAATGGATTGTCTTGTATGATCAATGTGACCTTTCACACTGGTTTCCATTTTGATGAGTCTCTTCAACAAGTAGAAGGGAGAATTCAATTTTGATTGTCCATTTATATGTAACAGAAATATGAAATGGTATCTCTATACTGTAGAAAATCTTCCTTCGTAAGTAATAAAGCGCTACACTATCCCCAAGGATCCTCTCCATTCCTTCTTAACATTACTCAGATGAAGACCCTTACTCCAGTATAAGGATTTAAACCCGGGAAACAGAAATAAACTCAAATCAACTTCGAATGGGAATTTTTTAAACCAGCGATCTCCTTCAACAGGCAATCATGTTGCTTCAGGGATCAGGGCCTTGGTCAATTCAAACTTCGGGGTTTGGAACTGAATGAAAGTATCTGATAAATTTTGTGCAAACGGTCGAGTTACTTCAGTGTTATAATCCTTAATTCTTTCAAAGAAATAAAACCAACCAACGCTTTTGAAAAGCTATGCAACTTCAGGGAATTATTCTGCCCATTCAGTGTTGGCCGGCTCGAACCTGCACAGCTTAGCACTCTTCTTCATGTTGTTTGTTGCTAGACACCTGGTAAGTATGAGTCTTTTGAAATGAACTCTTACCACCTGATGAATAGATGTCACGATTCTTCTATGCCATAAAAATCATGGAATTAGGGAAAACCCTTGATCTTTGCTCTCAATGCATATGGTGTTGAATTACGAGCTTCACAGATGTTCCATCATTCCTGACTGAAATCCTGGCCAAATCACTCATTAAAAATCGTGTATGATTTTGGACAGGCGTCGAACCACGGACATCAATGATTCAGCATTTTGGCAGTGCTGGTATGTGTAAACTTCATCGATTACGCTGTCGGAATACATCAAATCACACTAATACAACAAAACATATATAAATATTTATAAAAAGGTTCTAAATAATATTAAGGCATACTTTGGAGACAGAAAAGGAAGTTTTAAAAATTATAAGCCAATGTTTAGGTTTTATCAAATGAAAATATAAAAATAAAAAGGTTTTAAATAGTATGGCTAAAATGAGAAAAAGTGAAAAAATAGAAAAGAAAACAAGAAATGAGGAATAAAATCAGGGGTACAATTCCAATACAAACATTTGGCTCCAGCTGGGAAATGGAGTCCTCCTCGTGAGGATCCAAGAACATGCAGACTAGTGTCTTCTGAAATCAGAACTGAAATCATTATGTTGTCATTTTGAACTTGAAACTTAAACTATATATCATTCCATTGGGCTGGAGTTTTACTATTCACTTTAAAAATAAAATAAAAACAAATATTCACCAATATATACAATGAGTGAGAGGACCAACATCTTCAGTGGCTATAAAAATGTTTAAGGAACCTCCCATTGACTGGGGTCAAAATTTCCTCACCTTCTAGGTTTTGCAGCATAAAAGTATTATTTCCCATATTTTTTGAAATCTTGAAGGGTCGCAACCACAAATTATCAAATTTCCCATGTTGGCATTTTTCGTCTCTGCGGGCATCCCATCTAAGAACCATATCACCCAAAAGAAAGGTATCTTCTTTGACTCTTTTATCAAACTTTTCCTTTACCTTATTCATGTATGTTTGAGCTCTTTCTGCCAATGCTTCTCTTTCTTGTTGTAATTCAATCAGTAGAAAAATTCTCCTTTGAATTTCATTTGGCTCCTCTTCATTATCCTGGAAGAATTTTATTACTAGAATACCCAACTGAATAGGAAAAACATTATCAATTCCATAAACAATCTGAAAAGGAGACAACCCTATTGCTTTTTTAGTGGTTATTTGATCTTCCCAAAGAGCATATTTCAACATGTGTCCCAAGATCTTTTGTTCTGAGATAACATATTCTTAATACTATTAATGATATTCTTATTTGTCGATTTTGCTAGCCCATTTCCTTGAGGATAATAGGGCGTAGAATGTTTAAGTATAATACCATTTTTCTCACAAAAATCAATCATAAATTTAGATTTAAAAGCCTGAGCGTTATCAGTCAATAGTTTTCTTGGACAACCAAATCTGCTTAAAATATTTTCTTGCATGAAGTTGATAATAACCTTATCAGTTGCATTTCTAGTGGGAATTGCGTCTACCCACATGGTGAAGAAATCAGTGGCTGTTAATATCCATTTATGTTGTCCACTTGAAGGATGATTAATTTCCCCTATGAAATCTAATCCCCATAGTTGGAATGGAGCATCTATTGCAATAGGTTTTAAAGGTAAGGACTGAAGTTTTTTCTTACCTGCAAACTTTTGACATTGCATACAAACCTTGACCTGAATATAGACATCTGAAAACAAGGAAGGCCAATAATATCCCGCTCTTAAGATCTTAAAGGATGTAGCTTTCCAATACTTATGACCCCCACAAGCACCCTCATGTGAATCTGAAATGACCAAATCTGTTTCTGACCTTTCCAAACATCTAAGAAATATCCCTCCTGGATCTTTCCAATACAACAGCTGATTAACAAGACAATATTTAGTAGCTTTGAGTTTTAATTATCTGCATTCTTTTTTATTTAGATGAGAAGGACATTGCAGATATATGAGAAAATACACTATATCGGCATACCAAAAATATCCAGCATATTTGTCTAGAATGTGTTCTTTATTTTGCTATGTTTGCACCTCATCTTGTATTTATTGTTTTCCTATTAAATGAAGACCCAAATCTTCACAATAGAATCAGCCAAAAGTCTTGCCAAACCTTGCCCTTTCACCAGTTTCGTAGGCCTAATTTCAACATCATACTCCATGATTTTGTCTATCCGACGTCCTATTTTTCCTTCATTATCAGGTTTTACCAGAATCTCTTTTACTAAAGCGTTAGGTACATAACCTATGATTTTAGAATGAAGAATATAAATTCTAAAAAAATTTCAAAGCTTTGACCAATGCGTAATCCCTTTTTTCCAATATACTAGACTTCAATTCAGAATCTCTCAAGGTCTTACTAAAAAAAGCAATGGTTTGTTCTAGTCCTGCTGAGTTTTTATGTAAAAGAACAGTTGTTATGGTGTCTTGAGAGAGAAAAGAAAAGGTCAAAAAATCTTTCGAAAAATCTGGACTTACCAATACTGGAGCTTATATGTAATGCCCGCCTTGGTACTTTAACTGACTGGACTAATGAGGACACTGGTTTTGAAGTGACCCGGTTTTATAAAAACTTAGATCATGGAAATTGCTTTGAAAATTATCATGTGAAATGAAAATGATTAGATGAATGATGGATACTCTCAACTGACTGAGAAAATGATAAATGATGAAAATACTTTAGAATGAAAAATGAAAAATGATGAAAATGTTTTAGAATGAAAAATGATGAATGTTGAAAATGCTTGAAATGAAAATGATGATTAGTTTTATACTCGACTGACTGAAATAAAACAATGAATGATGAACATGTTCGACTAACCAAAGCATGATGTTAAAATGATGAATATTTAGTAGACTTGACTGACTAAGATACTGAAAAGAATGATGAAAATGTTTTATAGTGCAGCGCTACTAATGTGCACTTAAGTGTGTGCAGTGGCAGGTAAGACGATTTACCGACTGACCCACAATGGAATTATAGGGGTCGTACGAATGGAGAGAACACATAGGGGTATGAGGACTGACTATCGACCCTGAATTAGCAATCCACGCACGGGTGAAGCAGTTTCAGCTCACCCGAGGAGGTGTGTGTCATACGGGCAAGGCCATAATGATTTGGTCACGTACAATGAGTTGAGGGGCGTGCAATAAGGAGAGGCTTATCCCTCAACATCCCTTAGTCTTCAAGAATCATAGTTGAGAGATCGCGGAAACAACTCCCGATCACTACGCAGTGCTCCCCATAAGAAGAAAGAAATGGAACTGTCGGAAGGGCCCGCCGAAAAGATACCTAGACAAGAAAAAGATAATGTTATTTAATATATGAAGAAATTGAAACTTTACAGAAAGATAAATTCAAGTGATTTTAAATTAAAAGACAATTACAATAAAATAATATTCATTATTTTATTTTCAAAAGAAAAGAAAAAGATAGAAATGTAAATAGAAATAAAACAAAAACACTTAGTTTAGTTTTCTACTTTTTGAAAAGAAAAAAATCAAAAACTAAACTAAAGTATTCTATTAAAGTTCTAATTAGAAATAAATACTACTGGAAGTTTAAAACTTTAGAGTAAGAATATTTTATTAAAGAATAAATTTTTTTATATAAAATAAATAAATATATATATATATATATAAATCTTTTATAAACCTTTTTAAATCTTTTAAAATTTAAATGGAATTAGATTATATTAAGTAAAAGAAACAAATTTTCTTTTAATAAGTTTTATTTTTTAAAAGAATTAAATAAACAGAAACAATTAGTTTACTAAAAGGTAGTAAGTAAACTTAATGAGAACCAAAATAAAAGTAGGACTCTCCTGCTGATTTAGGAAATTAGGTGCACACTAAAGATATTGAGACACTTGTAATTGAGAATGATTGTAATTAAATTATTAAAATAAAATAAATATGTACATGGACAGAAACATGACACATAGACTTTTACTATATAATGAGGGAGGAGAAGGAGAAAAGAACATATCTTGCTCCCTAATGCTAGATGGGCATTATAATCTCGGATTATGTTATGATTCTTGTGAGTTGGGATTAGCTAGACCGGGGATTGGGAGATCCCATCGGGAAGCTTGCTAGTGTGTTCTTACGACTCCATTAGCTTGGGGTTTCGGGGTGAAGGAGAGTAACCCCGATACGGTAGGTTGGTCAACCAAGGGGTCTCTTGGTAAAATCGGCAAGGCTGGAAGCGACTCGGGGAAGATCAACGACCGTACTGTTGACCCGATTTTATGACCGGGGCCAACGAAGGAGAGATAGCCCACACAGGTTCTTTAGAGCAGCTTCCGATATGTTTGAAATAGCTAACTCTCACATGAATAAAGGCCCTGCTGCCTTATATATTTGCTCTCAAAAGAGAGTCTCTCAAACTACTTATTTGAATGCCTAAAACTGCAATTAAAATCTTAATATGCAAGTTAACCTAATCTATGATGCAATTAAAGAAAACTGAAACAGAAAATTTAGTAGTTTCTAAACTGCAAACAACAGTTTAGTAGCTCCTAAAAATCCCATAGGTTCAACTACAAAATAAAATCGAAAAACTCTAACTAATCTATTATATCCTAACTATCCTAATCAGGAGCAAGCTTGAAAGTTTTGACATGTAAAAAAATAATTTTAGTTTACTGGTTTATTTAAAACAAAGTTTCAATAAACAATTAAACATTTGAAGCACATCAATATCATAAGATTAACAATAACCTTTTACATATTGTTTACACATCAAATTTGCAGTCATCTAGCATGATCAATTGAGTAAAGAATATTGATTTATAAAAGAGCATAAAATCCCTCAGCAAACTTCTATTCAACTGTAAAAATAAAATCTTACAGTTCCTAATCAAATACGAAGATGATTGCGATGTCACTAATCTCTGGTCTCATATTAGTATTCATTTTTCTGTAATGTTTATTCCAGAAGAAGAATCAGTAATCTTCTCTGCTTCCATCGATATCCAGAAATAGTAGCAGAGAAGATTACTGATTCTTCTTCTGGAATAAACATTACAGAAAAATGAATATCCTACAGTTCCCCGGTAAAGACCTTCAAAAACTGCAGAGCTCTCTCCCCTCTGGCAGCGACTCCCCTTTGCAAATATAAAGATTTACAAACAAAAACAGAATTGAGAATTACAAAGTCATCTCTATTCTGTTGAGAAACCCCCCCCCCAGAAAAATCTCTGTTGTTTATATAGACCATGAGATCCCTTTTCTGTGTCCTATCCAACCGGTGAATTGAATTCGATCTCATCCTTTCCATAGTGAACTCGTGGCGGATCATTTTGTGTAACCATTTCTACGGAAAATCTTTCACCTCCCTCGTCGTGTTTTAAGGAATCGGTTTCTTTACATGTTTTCATTCCATTGCCGCCCCTTCCTCGATGACGCTCTTCCACTCTCCATCTTCTCGTAAACTGGTTCTTTATTAACTTCTGTCCATCAACTCTGCACATTAAAAATATATATTAGATAATCATAAAAATAATGTGTGGATAGAAATTAATAAAAAGATGGAGCGATAGTTCATATTTAAGAAAAATGAATGATGAAAATCTTCCCTGAAAATTAAGCAATCACAGGCAGGGTTCAAAATTGAGGCCGTCAGGGCCCGTCAAAGGCCTCTCAGCCCGTCAGTGAAGGGGGGCCTCAATTTTCCCCGTCAAATAAAATTTGGTTCGGAATTTTTGACATTTTAAAAAAAAATTATTTATTTAAATATAAATGACATTTGAAGTGCTGTCATTAAAATCGCCCGTCATTAATTTTTTTTTTTTTATGGGTGAGTGGTGACAGGACCAGGCTGGGGGATGCTCATGAGTCATGCGCATTAACTGCCTTGGCTCTTCGACTTAATACTTAATAAATGAAATTAGGGATGAACTGCTTCGTGTATGGAGCTAGCTGGTTCTTAACTTCTTGATTATCGATCCAATACCTGGAGTAAATGCAAGTCGGTATGAGTCATGACGGCAGTACCATGCGCATTGAAACCAGCCGGTGGTGGAATCCACGTAGCAGCATGGAAGGGAGTGTGCATCTCATTTGTCTGCGTGGCTGTGCATCTCTTTCTCCTCCGTGTGCTTCTGCGGCTGTTGAGTGGAAGTTGTATCGAATCCGATCTCCCTTTCGGTTATCTCCATCAGAAAAATTGTGCAGAAAGCCAAGTCCATGGCAGGGGGCGAAGTTGAGAAGTGCCATTGCCAGTCATAACCAATGTGGAGCTGTGGTGTTATGGATTGAGATAAGGTTGTGCTTAGATTTGCTTTGGAGTTGAACAGGGCCTCCTCGGACTCGAATTTAACCACCGTGGAGCTGTGGTGTTATGGATTGAGATAAGGTTGTGCTTCGATTTGCTTTGGGGTTGAACAGGGCCTCTTCGGACTCGAATTTAATCTATATTTGGGTGATAAAACTGAAGACCCGAGGCTTGGAATTGTTGTGTGACGCCAATGCCATGCGGTCACTTTTGGTCATGGTTTCGATTTCGATAGAAAGATGTGAGTGTGCTCTTCCTCCTATGGAACAATAATCAGTTATGAATCGGGAGGGCCCATGGCTGTCATACAAACCCTCGATTCAACCTTGGCTCTGCGAGTCTGCGTTGTTTGCTGCTGTGGTTTTTGGAGAGCACCATAGAGTGCTGACACAGTGACACTAATCTCGGCGCTCTGGTCCTGCTACCAGCCTATACATTACTCCAGTCGCAGAAGCTGTCCATTAAAATGCTTCGTTGAGGTAATACATTCTTTTCTGGGTTTAAAAGCCAATACTATTTTCTCTGGTTGTAATTTTGTAGCCATTTATGATAATAACATACTGCGTTTTGTGGTGGTGTAACAGGAGGGAACTCGTTTTGTGGTGGTGTAACAGGAGGGAACTCATAGCAGCAGTTGGAGGACATCTACCTGGAAGGGGGCATCTACCCTAGCGTTACCAGCGTTGCTTTGGACCCTGGTAAGACCTGGGGTCCCGAATTTCCCTCCCTTTTTTATATGCATTCGAGCTATGTTGGTTCATTTACTGAACAATTCCGGATACTTTTAATCCTCCTGGCATTTCTTCATGTATTCGAGCTACTTTGCTAGATTTGCAGATTTTTTACTCAATAGGATTCGCATCAACTCCACCACCCTCTTTATTTACAAAGTTATTTTATGGGCATATTAGAATCCATCTTTGCCCTATCTACCATTTGGGCATAATAGGATCCATCTGCACCAGGCTTAATTCTGTGTTTCTGCTCACCTGGGCATAAACATATTCATTGGTAAAATTCAACAGAGTGGACTAATATCTACCTAAAAGGTCTTATTTTCAGTTTAATTTAGGACTATGTTTTCGGGTGGGATTTTACTCCAATCCTAAATCTGTCCCATTTGGGCATTTCTAAACTGCCGTTACTTACCACTGGTTGAAATGAAAGAAATTCATATGGCAGCATGTGCTGAGAGTTAATAAAGAAATTGGCACGCAATTCTGGACTTGGTGTTGTGGCTGAACGCAGTAGGCGTACTCGTCTATAGCAAAAAAATATGTGCTCTGCTCGAAGCTCTGTGAGTATGCGATTGGGCTAATTTCCATCGCACCATGTGAATAATGGCTCTGACTCGCCGTATTAACATAATTCATGGTTTGTGAATCCATCCAGTCAGAATTGCAATATAAATAACACAATGCAGAAACTTATGGTCGCCGAACTCCAGCTTTGGCTACCTAAAATTTCAGGGCATTTTGGTTGTTACATAGTTTTCTACAAATTCAACGGGCAATGCAGGTTTCTAAGGCTTATTTGTTTAGCAGGCTCTGTAGGCGTGAATGTAAGTTCCCTGATACTTTTGCTTTCTCACGTTTTTGTAGGCCTATTGCATTGAGAAAGTTCTTGATCCAACTTGTTATTATATTTTATAAGTCGTTATTAAAGCTGAGTCTAATATCTGAAGGCAGGCCTTTGACGGGCCCTGACGGCCTCAATTTTGAACCCTGCCACCAGGCTATCATCAACATATGAAGTATGAACCAGCATTCAGGAACCTAGTCCATCCATAGCCTACCAAACTGTAAACCTACCTGTTGTGATAAAAATCACAAGAGAACTATCCTCCAAACCCCTGCTAGATACGGGGTAACAGGGGTCACGCATGGCTACAATATAAGAATCTCTCATTCGCCTATCATCTAAAATTTAATTGAAATGCATTATCTTTTTAGCACATTTTTTTAATGAAGTGTGCAATTAATCTATTACTGTCATTTGAAATGTGAGTTTTTTTGAAAGCCCTTCATCAATGAAGGGCTGCATGAATATATAACCTTCAATATGAAATTAAGACCAGCCCTTCAATCTTGATCCCTGATCACAGGCTTCGGATCTTTGGCAATGCGCGCCAATTTCTCGTTATTGATATCTGATCACACGGTCGCAGGAAGCTTCTATTTCTTCACGGGAAAAAGCTTGATATGGCAGCAATTCAACAAAATCGTTGCAAGTTGAGGTTTGTTTTGCCACATTCGCGTTGAAATTACGAGATGAACAATATTAATAACTATACCTGCAATTTTTCTGGTGTTTTTATTAGCACTCAATATCGTGGCAACGTTTTCCTGCTTGCATGATGAAAAGATGGTCCTAGCAGTAATGTTCTGCTCCAATGTTCCTGGCGGCTATAAAGAAAAATCCATGATCCGTGATACAATTCTTCTTCGAAATTGGCATGAGGTTGATCACTAGAATTGATAAAGGAATCTTGGAAGCAATTACAAACTCTAACAGCAAACCCGAGAACTCATAGATGCAATCTACAATCTGGCAATTTGTTGAGAAGAAGGAGTCTCATTGGTGATGGCATTAAATGTAACCACACGAATATCTAATAACATGCCTTAAAATATGGAAAAATTCAATGTGGCAACTGCAGTGAATTATGTTTCACTTGAAACTCGTGAGAACCAATGTCGTGAATTTCAATGTACTGGTGCGTGTCCTCTTTAATGTGAACTGGCGGTTTCTTTCTTAGAAGCGATCTCTGCAGATATGGTGGCCTCTTTTTTCTGCCAGCTAAGTTAGTTGGGTAATGAATGCTAAAGAATAAGAATCTTCACCGTCAACAACTTAAATGGATTTTGGTGTAACTGTAAGTCACTAAGAATGGGATTCCCTCTTTGTTTGAATATCTCCACGAGTTCTGCGAGAAATTATCCTTTCGAGTCATCCTGTTCGGTGTATTCCAGCAAATCACTTTGTCCAACCTGGCTTGATGTGTTATTTTCGAAGTGATTGGGAATGATTTTGTAGTTTCAACAATTTGGAGCGTGATTCCTGCAACAAACGCTTCCTTGATTTCGGTGTAAGTAAACAGTTTCTCCATGCATGGCGATATTCTCTTTTTTCCAGGATTGACACAACAGCGAAACTATCAAACCTCCAACACGAGCTGGCTTCATTTATCTTACAAGGCTGATCTCATGTGATCTCAGGCATGATTATCTCCATCTTCAATGATACAATGTCCTGGCGATTAAACAATGATCCATACTAATTTGCAATCTATCGTTTACCATTAATTCTCATAGGTGGAGGAACGTGACAATCTTAACACAGAAAATATCCAGCTATGCATCTAAACCGTCAATCCATTGGATCAATACTTCAACGACGATCTCACTTTTGTCCACACGCTTTTATCCCTGCTCAATATTAGACTTTCCAGGACCTACGTCAATATATATTATGTTCCATCTCTTGATAATCGCTGAAAAGAAAATCGAATGTCAATGCTTTTAAGTATATATCAAGGTTAGCCATCAATTAAAACGTTTGAAAACAAAATATTAAATTGATGCCTTTTGTAAAAATCAAAATAATCACAAAAAGAACGTTTCCATCAAAATTATAAATGACGGACCATTTTAGGATTTTGAAACAATTCTATTTATAATTATTTTTACATTTGTCATATTGATTAAAAAAAACTCCACATATTCGAAATATAAAAAATGTGCATGGCAAAATAGATGATAAAGAATATTTAAGAGTCCTTTTTATAAATCATGTAAATCGACATATAAATATATATACACCTTAAAGTGAATGAAAAAAATTATAAATATAAAAATTCACAATATTAAAGTGTTCTATTTTGTTATATTTGATTTCTAACCCACCTCTTTTAAAATATTAACTTAAATGTGCTCAAGATAACTTTTAAATGAATGTATAATATAATCATAAACAAATTTATAGAAATAAAAGAACTTAGGAAAATTAAAATCATTTTTAATTTAAAAATGAAATATTTATATCTCAAAATTCTTTTATTAAATTAAAATTTGGTTTCATATTCATGTTAGTATAAGTAGGTATTTGGAATATAAAACCAAATATTAAAATTTATAAAATTATTTTCTCAATTATAAAAGATAATCAAAGTCACATCAAAGCACTTTTTTTGTTTTAAGTGAGAAAATCTCAAAAGAAAAGCATGTATGAGTTGTTGTTGTGCAACCAAGAACTCAAGAGAATCAAAATCACGAAATCCTTAAAGCCATACAAACCAAGCCAAAGAACAAGCTTCGAAAAAGAGAGATCAAAGAAAGAAAGCCATGATATCACTTACCAAACCAGGAAAAATAAAATGAATCAAAAATCTAAAAGCTAAATATTTACAAAAGTTTAATGGGAGGCCCCTTTATTTTTGCAAAATCAAGGGGGGTTGTTGGGGTGCCAACACATACATAGAAAGACTTCGTCAACGGAGTGCTCAATTACTGTCGAAAGGTATAATGTTCCATTTTCATATACTAGTTGAGTTTATGAAATTCTGTTAATGGTTTATATTTGATTTTCAAGTTTTTATTAATTTAAAGATGTCGAAAGTTCTATTTTGGAAATCTTTTTTGGGGACCCAAAATGGGAGTCCCTACATTTGGTATTAGAGCCAGGTTAAGCCTTGAGGACACCGAACTCATATTCTACCGAGAGGTTGTCAGTATCTTCATCAAGGTGGAAATCAAACGATCGATTTCGCTGCAGCTACAACTATCTACTCGATCTGAAAATCAATGATCAGATCAGGTACATTGTTTCTTTTTAGTTAATTTGTTTTTTGTATGGACATGGATATCGATTTTCTTTAATAAGATATCGATCTGGTTTTTTAAGAAGTAAACTCTGAACTCTGCATTTTACTTATGCTTATGAATCGATCTGGTTAATACGATTTTACCACTCTGTTTATATGTGAAACTCGAACCGATCTGGTAAATAGGATTTTACATCTCTATTTTTATATGAAACTCGATTCGATCTGTTTAATAGGATTTTGCAACTCTGTTTATATATAAAACTCGATCGGTACAGCAATAAGATAACTCTGTTTCACATTATATATATTTTTCTTTTAATCGTTAAGAATTATGCGAGAGACCCGATGGGAAGGTCGGTCACATTCTTGTATATCCAATTCCTGACGAACTTAAGATTTCTTTTAAATCAATTCGAAATTTAAAATCTGTATAATTTCCTGTTAATGCAACCGTGGGCGTTTCCAGAAATTGCTTTTATGAGTTTCATTAACCCTCTACTTTCCTCGTAATCTGTTGACCGTTTTAGTATCGGTGATGCATTTCGATTCTGCTTTGATCCCATCACTGTGCACTTTTTCCAAATCTATTATTGAACTGCATTTGATAATCATGCTCTGCGTTGATCCCATCACCGTGGGCGATTCCAGATCTATTCATTGGATTACAATTTGATTTTATACTCTGCGCTGATCTCATTCTGTGGACATTTTTCCAACTCTAACAAATTGAATTACATCTTGTCTCTGCCTTTACCCCAGTAAGGATAGAGGTCCACATTTCGCTATCCCCTGAACTATTCCATGAATTCAGTTGAGCAAATCTGACTCTATACCTCCTAATCTCTGCGATTCCAGACATAAGATCGAATCCGATCTGCATCCTTACCTTGGACCTGAATTTTATTTGAGATCGATTCTGGATCTGCGATGCTGGCTTGAAATTTAGATCATTAAACTTAAATTTAAAATCACGAATTGAAATCCTGTCTTTCCTACTTAGGGTTTAATTTGAAGTCTATAAAATCTCTGTATTTCATTTTAAATGTTGTTTCCAGGTCAATGCGTCGAATTACAACTACCTCTGCCAGTTAACTACCGCTTTTTCACTCTTCCGCCAGATCCGTGATATTCAAACTTAGAGTTTGTTTGCTTGCCTTCTTTTATTTAGTGTTCAAAGTTCATCTTCCGATCTCACACAGTGATCCCTTGAATGTATTAACGTTTCCAGGATTCTTAATACTGGTTGTAACTTCGACTTTAAAAATCTCTGTGTTTATCTAAGTCAAAACTGTGTTTCCAGAAAATCATGACTATAATTGTAATTTCGATCTTCAACTTTTCTGTGTTCATTGTTTCAAAAACTGAAAGGCGATTCCAGAATCCGTAGTGTGATGGTAAGTTGATCTATAAAATCCCTGTGTATCTACATACCAAGATTGAATGACGTCTTCCAGAACTCGTGAAGTAAATTGTATTTGATCATTAAAAATCTATATGGCTACTGTATCTTGAAATCTCTGTCCAATGCGTATCTCAGCGATTCATCTGGATCATGTTGACTGCTTTTTTTATATATATTGAATTTAGCTCCTCCATCGGCATCCTCTGCATAAAGGTTTGGATGAGATCTTTGTTAAAAAAATTGTCGAATCGCATTTGTCTTTATTAACTGATTTTCTGCATATAAATATTGATCTACCGAATCTAGGGAAATCACTATGGATTGTACTCAGCTTTCTGTGCTTACTATTCGATTGGATCGGGAAAGATGTTGTGGATCGATCTGCAAACCATCCAATTTCAGATTTATAAATTCAATCCACAATTCCATCTCCGAGACTTGAGTTATACGCTGCAAAACTCTTTAATTAAAACTCTACCATAGACTGCTCCTTCACCCAGATCTTAGGGAATCTCATTGCAACTGGGTGTATGTAATTAAAACTAAAATTTGATTAAAATGATGTGACCCCGATCGCTTTACTCTGATCTGGCCGAACGCCTTAAGCTGAGACCGTACTCCACCTACTGTGCATCTGGTAATTAAAATCCCGTGAGAAAGAAACTCTGAGACAACCTGTGTTTAAATTTCAGTGCGAGTCTGTGTTCGTCTCCTTTACTTCTCATTACTTAACTGTCAGTTAGACTCAAAACAGTGATCAGAGAATTAACGTAATTGACAGTCAAATCTGAGAAGTCACTCTCCCCACCCACTCGAATTCCTGTTCGTATGAGTGCTAGGTGGCATCTCCACTGATTTGATGTGTTTGCATAGTCGTTGGTTAACGTTCCACAGATCAAGAGCTCAAAACCCGTAGGACCCTTTGTTATCCACTAAACCATCTTTAAATAATAGTTCTCTTGGCATGTTGGCAAAGGTGTTCGATTGTTGCAGCCTCATAAAACTTTTTAGATGACTGCGACCTCACTCCTTACTGTTGTAGATGTTTACATTTTTGTATGGGTCTGTGCGTTCTCTTCTTTTACATTTTATTGACCTGAATATTAATTGGACCCCAATGTCGATCAATGAACTAAAGTAATTGACAGCTACGGCCTGAGAATACACCTACAATATCCACTCAAACTCTTGTTCGTGTGAGTGTTAGGTGGAATAGATCTGGGGATTCCACGATTTATGTGTTTCTGCCTTAATGTTATTTTAATTGAGAAAGAAGTAATGCTCGGTAAAAAGTTAGTGTGAATTCGAAATATATGTTAATGCCTTTAAAAGTGATATTTGGGGTGAATTAAGTAACTGAGTATTTCCTCCAGAAATTAAATATTAAGCTGTACATTCATAACAGATTTTAATTTGATAAAATTCATTAAGATTCCAATTATAGTTATATGGTACATTACCTCCAGAAATTATATATATGATTCACCTTTATAGTAGAATTTAATTTTGATGAAATTCACGAAAGATCCGATCGTAATCATATCGCATTTTCACTCCAGAAATTATATATTAAGCTGTGCATTCATAACAAAATTTACTTTTGATGAAATTCGTGAAGAATCTGAACGTAGTTATATTGCAACAAATTCAGACAGAGTTTGGTTATAATGAACTCCGTGATATGCACAAATTAGATTCTGATTACAATTATAAAGGATCTCATTCAAAAATAAATAAATCATGTATCATTAGGATTAATGAATACCTGTTTAAAATAGAAATAAAATGGTCTCTTACGGCATGCCTATTAAGGAAACTCTATAGATTGAATATTCAATATAGTAATTGTACATTACCGTCTCAATGAGGTAGGACATCTTAATCAAGTATTACTTTTCTCCTAAAGTCCTATAAGAGTAAGTTTCTTGCATGCACATTTCTCGACGAAGAAACTTTAGGATTAAAAATATTAGAGTGCAATAATTCATGACGACTTAAATTAAGTCAAGTATTCCTATTGCTAAAAGGGACTAACAATTAAATAATATTGCCTCTTATTCTTTCATAAGATATTATTTTGTGAATCCAGACATAAAGTGACATGTTGTTGTGTAAAGAATGGTTGGTAATTGAATATGTACAATTTATATATATGTTTATAACTACTTTAATAAGAGTGATTTTAATATTCTCTTATGAAAATTATTAAGGGAGAAACGTTGCTATATGTTATGAGAGGTGAGAGGTAAAAGCATATATACATGTTATTAGAAGAACTACTAGCATTTAAGGAGAATGGTTATAAAATTTCAAACTAAGATTATGTACGAAGTATTAGAATGAAAGAAATGTTATTACTAGTTTTAGATCTATATACATAAATTTTGTTAAAAGAATGGTTACAAAACAAAAGGGAGCTGATCCCAAAAACATTAATTTTGTGACATGACAAAGTTGTTAAAGAGAACGAAGAAGTACAAAATCAACATGACTGGGACAATGGTAAAAGAAGAATTCTCAAATAGGAAAGTCCACCGAAAGAGCCAAATGAAGACGATTTTAGTAAAATGATGTATGAATATGATCAACACAATGAACCGAACGTAATGCAGCTAGCCGGAGGACATAGCCCAACATTGATGAAAAGTGGAATAACCCTAGATATGGAACTCGATGAGGTTAATAAAACACTTAGTGTGATTTGATGAGTTTGTCGAACTGCTCATATGACAACATAAATGATGAATTAAGGTAAGAATGTGATAAGCTCATTGACTTGGACATGATGTTAATAATGAAAGAACTAAGAGATCAATTCTGATACCTTCAACTGAGTCACTAAGTTTCGATGCCTCAAATCCTATCATTTTAGAACATTTAGGGGTTTGGAAGTAGTCTTTTGGGAATTGGATTTTGGAATATTTGGTAGTCACCCTTCATTTGTTAAAACGTGATTATAACTTACCCATGTGTATTCTAAGGAAGAAATTGGGATTGAAAATTTTATTCCTTAGGTCGAAATGTGTTAGTACTTTAAGGATTTACATAAATGAAATACTAACAGTTTTGTTGAATGAAAAGAATTTGCTATGCGCGATTCCAAAGTTCGGTCGCAATTAGTGAGCCAATAGAAGACTGCTGTGGGGATTGCTACACTATGAAAGGTACGATTTAGTTATATTATCGATTATGAGATGTATACTTATATGATGGTAGAAAAGAGGGAATGAAATTTTATTATCAATTGTGGTTATGATTGAAGAAATGAATGTGGAAAGAAAGAGAAAACTCACCATGGAAGTACATGAGACTTAACTTCGGGACGAATTTTTTAATAAGAGGGAGTGTATGTAATGCCCACCTTAGTACTTTAACTGACTGGACTAATGAGGACACTAGTTTTGAAGTGACCAAGTTTTATAAAAAACTTAGATCACAGAAATTGCTTTGAAAATTATCATGTGAAATGAAAATGATTAGATGAATGATGGATACTCTCGACTGACTGAGAAAATGATAAATGATGAAAATAATTTATAATGAAAAATGAAAAATGATGAAAATGTTTTAGAATGAAAAATGATGAATGTTGAAAATGATGATTAGTTTTATACTCAATTGACTGAGATAAAACAATGAATGATGAACATGCTGGACTGACTGAAGCATGATGTTAAAATGATGAATATTTAGTAGACTCGACTAACTGAGATACTGAAAAGAATGATGAAAATGTTTTATAGTGCAGCGCTACTAATGTGCGCTTGAGTGTGTGCAATGGCAGGTAAGACGATTTACCGATTGACCCACAATGAAATTATAGGGGTCATGAGAATGGAGAGAACACATAGGGGTACGAGGACTGACTATCGACCCTGAATTAGCAAGCCACACACGAGTGAAGTCGTTTCAGCTCACCCGGGGAGGCGTGTGTCATACAGGCAAGGCCATAATGATTTGGTCGTGTATGATGAGTTGAGGGGCGCGCAATAAGGAGAGCCTTATCCCTCAACATCCCTTAGTCTCCAAGAAGCGTAGTTGAGAGATCGCGATAATGACTCCTGATCGCTACGCAATGCTCCCCATAAGAAGAAAGAAATGGAACTGTCGGAAGAGCCCACCGAAAAGACACCTAGACAAGAAAAAGATAATGTTATTTAACATATGAAGAAATTAAAACTTTACCAAAAGATAAATTCAAGTGATTTTAAATTAAAAGACAATTACAATAAAATAATATTAATTATTTTATTTTCAAAAGAAAAGAAGAAGATAGAAATGAAAAAGGAAATAAAACAAAAACATTTAGTTTAGTTTCCTACTTTTTGAAAAGAAGAAAATAAGAAACTAAACTAAACTATTCTATTAAAGTTTTAATTAGAAATAAATACTACTGGAAGTTTAAAACTTTAGAGTGAGAATATTTTATTAAAGAATAAAAGTCTTTATATAAAAGAAATATATATATATAAACCTTTTATAAACATTTTTAAATCTTTTAAACTTTTAATGGAATTAGATTATATTAAATAAAAGAAACAAAATTTCTTTTAATAAGTTTTATTATTTAACAAAAATTAAATAAATAAAAACAACTAGTTTACTGAAAGGTAGTAAGTAAATTGAATGAGAACCAAAATAGAAGTAGGACTCTCCCACACCTAACTCCCACTGATTTAGGGAATTAGGTGCACAGAAAAAATATTGAGACACTTGTAATTGAGAATGATTGTAATTAAATTATTAAATTAAAATAAATATGTGCATGGACAGACACATGGCACACAGACTTTTACTATATAATGAGGGAGGAGAAGGAGAGAAGGACATCTCTTGCTCCCTAATGCTGGATGGGCATCATAATCTTGGATTAAGTTATGATTCTTGTGAGTTGGGATTACCTAGACTGGGGATTGGGAGATCCCATCGGGAAGCTTGCTAGTGTCTTCTTACAACCCCATTAGCTCGGGGGTTCGGGGTGAAGGAGAGTAACTTCGATACGATAGGGTGGTCAACCAAGGGGTCTCTTGGTAAAATCGGCAAGGCTGGAAGTGGCTCGGGGAAGATCAATGACCGTACATACAAGGACTTCATCAACGGAGTGCTCAACTACTGTTGAAAGGTATAATGTTCCATTTTCATGTACTAGTTGAGTTTATGAAATTTTGTTAATGATTTATATTTGATTTTCAAGTTTTTATTAATTTAAAGATGTTGAAAGTTATATTTTGGAAGTCTTTTTGGGGGACCCGAAATGGGGGTCCCTACATTATGTGAGAGCTAGTTTAAGTTTTTCAAATGACAATCTGGCATCAGTTTCCCATCTTACTTCCTGTTCTTTTTTCAACATTGTTGTTATCTGCTTTATGGTCTCTGCAAAATTAGGAATGAACCACCTTAATAAGTTTGTCTTCCCAACAAAAAATTGAACATCTTTTTTACTTCTTGGAATGTTGATTTTCATAATTGCTTTAACACGCTTAGGATCTATCTTGATTCCATCTGCTGAAACTATATGGCCTAAAAGTCTTCCTTCTTATACAATAAAGTGATATTTATTAGGGTTCAAAGACAAACCATATTTTATGCACTTCAATAATGTTTGCTTAAGATGTTTAAGATGAGATTCATCTGAATTAGAAAAAACTGTAATATCATCTAGATAAATCACCACATTTTTTTCTTTTTCTCCAACAAAAGCTATATCCATAGCTCTCAGGAAAATCGCACTTGCATTCATAAGACCAAATGGAATTTTGACATACATGAAAGTTCCCCATGGAGTAGTAAAAGTTGTCTTTTCTCTATCATCTAGATGCACAGCAATTTGGTTATATGAAAAAGAGAATCCATTTTATAGGTTGATCAGTTATGCAATAGGTTGGAAGAGACCTATTTAGAGTTTATTAAACCCAATGTTTCGGACTTCCAAGTGTGTCCATCATCAGGGTGAGCTTAATACCATTCTGAGAATAGGCATGAGAAAGTAGTTATAGGTATATGCGATGTTTGGTTTGTGGGAGAGTCGGCTAGATTAGGTTTTGATAGGAATAGTGATTAATTTAAAAAGGTTGATATAGTTAAGTTTGAGGATTTTTAATGTGAACCTTTATTTAATTGAAAATTTAATGGGATTTTACCATGTAATCCTTATTATTAAAATATTTTGATTAAATTAGGGTTATGAAATTTTGATTAAGTTAGGGATATTAATTTAATAAAGTAGTTTTGATTATAATGAGTCTATAGTTTAATTAGTAAAAATTATAAATGTATAAACATATTTTAATTAATTTGATTTTAAGGATGATGAAAAAATTAAAAATGTGGTTTGATTATGTTAAAAGTTATGGTTCAAATGGTTTGATTATGTTTGTGGATCATTAGTGTGAATACTTTTAGGGTTTAGATTTGGTTATACCGTGAAAATCCATCAATCATCAATATTCTTTGGGATCCCACCACTTTTTGTAAAATTTGTTCAATCTTGGGAAATGGATAATTATCTTTAAGTGAAGACCTATTCATATTACGTTAATATACACACAACTTGATTTCACCATTTTTCTTACGCCCTGGTACCAAATTAGCTACCCAAGAGAAATACCTGAGAGGTACGATAATCTTTGCATCTAACAACTTTTTTACCTCTTTTTCAATAATTGGTAGCAATGTTGGATTGATTCTTCTTAGTTTATGTCTAAAGGGTTTAGTATTTGGCTTCAACGAAACTTTGTGTTGGATTATGCTAGTATCATATGTCTTCGAATCTTCATAAGACCAAGCAAAAATATCAACAAATTCTTTCCACAACTTTATATATTTGTACCTTTCTTCATCTGAAAGTGATTTGGAGACTTTAACCATTTTAGGTTGATCCATGGTACCAATAGTATAGCTTAAGACATTCTCTTATGAAGATTGTATAGTAGGCATCAATAAAGTGTCATCTTTAGAAAATAATCTTTCAAGAGGAACAAGGCCTTTCGGAATAAAATTCCCTTTTAATTCAATTATGCTGTGATTAGCAATTGAATTTTCAGAATATGCAACATTATCATCAAACTCATCATCCTAATCCTAGTCAATTAATGAAGTAGAAAACTCACCAGTCAATTCCAAAAACTTCTTAATTTCCTGATCATCATGAAACACCTTCCATTTGTTGATGTTGTCTGGCACTGAAGGTCTGTATTTAACTTCTGTTGTGAGAAAATATCCCTACGGATAGGTAGAAATCCCCTTGGGATTAGAAAAGGCCCCTAGTTTCCTACCCAAGACAGAGAGGAAACAAATAGACACTATAGTCCTCCTAGATCTAGCTCACACAGCAGCTAACAAGTTATGGAAAGACAAAGCATGTAGATGGCATACCTTACTTTGATGGTTTTCCTTGCTGCTCCTAAGTTGCTCCAGCTCCATCCTTTGCTTATGGACTTATGAACCTATTCACAAAGGAAAGACAACACCTTCTCCAAAGAAATATATGTATAAACAAATATCTAACTATAAAAACATAGACAATTTCATGCATTCATCATTAAAGACATGAAAATGAGAGGAATAGGCTAAGTTATATTAATGATAAGAAAGCCAAAAGAAATTGATTGCAATGTTATATCTTGATTTCTAAAGTAGCAACACCTCCTTTCAAGCTCTCCAACATCACCCTTGCAAGACTCATAGGATCATAAGTTTAGTGCTTCCAAGATCACCCACCCCATAGCTCATGGATGACTCTCTTTAAGTAGGATTTGGGAGGCCAACCACTAAGAGGAGATTATGGATCTAAGTGAGGAAGATCTGGATCCAAGGATCTAAACCATGCCAAGGAGAGAATGTAAGATGGGATTTGAAGGGGACCTCATCCCATGAAAATATCCTCGAAATACAAGATCCAAAATCTAGGGATAATGGCTATTCAGGGACACCCGCTCCCCCATAACGGAGCAAAACGCAAAAAATGTTGTAATTTCCATGCCCCCATAGGCGTGCAAAACGCGAAAATAAGGAATTTTCACACTCTGTACCACTAGCAGGACGCAAAAATATATCTAGGAGGCCCATAAATGGGTTAGGTCATATCTTTAAATTGTAGGATTTATGAAGGTCTGTTTGATAAACATTAGCTGAATTGATAGGACTAAGATCATTATGCTGATAAGAATCTAAATCGAAATACATAGAATCTTGGTAGTGAGCTTTAGTAAGAAAACCTTCAGATGATTTCTCTTCAAGTTGATTAATGTTCCAATCTGAATCCTCAAATTCCAATTCCTCGACTTCTTCAGCTTCATCCAACAAATTCTTTTGGAAAGGAGGTTGTATTCTTTGATCTTCATTATTTCTCCTTTCTCTTTGATCATAATTATTCCTTCTTTCTCTAGGTAAAAACCTAGGAACAAAGGGGCGTCTGTAATGATTTTCGTTCTGATTATCTCCCTCTTTGATGCAAGAGCATCAACCCAATCCAAAGCAAATTTGAAATTTCAGAAGTTTCCAAATGGAGGACGTGGCCAAGAGGATATGATTCTATCCAAATGCATGTAAAATTATATGATTGCTATTTGAGGCATGAAATTGAGTCTTTAGGGATCGATTATGGATTCTCTAGAGAGGATCATGTATCTAAGATGATCCACAACATTGTGATTTGTTATATATGTAAACCTTTGGTTATTGTGAAGGAGAGTCCAGGCGCAATGTGAAACTAGGCCCAGAGGGAAACCAGACCCATAGAGGCTCTGTGATGTAGATCAAGCTTGATTTGTTTTTATGAAAACGCATGTGATTTGAGTTTATGTTATTGAGCTTCAATTTATGTATCTCTTGCATATATATGTGTGTAGAAAATTTGTGAAATCGTATCAGCCCAAGCGTGAAACCCATGTGAGAGAACGTGTGTTAGAGGGTGTCGTTGGTCCTTCACCATCGATCACAGAATGGATCGATGGTGATCCATAACGCAACGATATCGTGGAGGCCTGAGAACACTGCAACCATATGGAGGAAGGATCACTGAAGGAGCAAGAAGGGTTGATGCATCCATTGTGTGGACGCAGGAATAGCTAAAGTTGTGGACCTGGGTGCTGCTAAGAATTGTAATCCAAACCATTGTACAATGATATTGCTGCTATGGATACATTTCAGTTCATTTTGTGGGCCCATAACCCAGAGGTTCAAGAATTTAATGGACCCTGGATCAGTATTCATCACTCTTGGACTAGTCTATTATTTTCAATTTCCAATCTATTGATTTTGGAAGACAAATTCTTGATTATCTTGGTCATTTCATCCATTCTGTTTTCTCATGTTTTTGTTCCAGAATTTGATGGTAATATTTCATTTTTCTTTTTCTTGTCATCTTCACGATATTCTGACTTAACCTTAAGCTTGATTCCTGCCATCAAATTTGATTCAACCTCTAAAGCTGCTTCCTGCATGTTTACTAGATAAACAGATCTTATTTCTATTAATAGCAAAGAAAATTCAGCATCAAAAGAATTAGCATATGTGAGTTTTGCAGATGTTTTTGAAGGCTTGATTTCTGCAGGTATCCTACCATACATCTTGTTAAAACACTTTGAAAATTCTGCAACTACCTCATTTTGCTTTCTTTTCAATGCTTCGAACTCAATGATATAATAAAGATAATATTTGGTATCTCCCCACTATCTCATAAATACTTCTTCTAATGCTTCAATCCCATCTATAGAATTTGCTGGAAACCCCCTAAACCACTTTCTCACCTCTCCATCAAGGATTTGAACAAAAAATCGCATCTAAACACCCTTTTGTTCAATATTTTGGTTATCAGCATAACTAAAATAGGAATTCCAATGTTCTTCTACTGTGACTTAACCTTGACCATTAAACCTAGGAAGGTACTTCTGATAATCTCCTCCTGGAAGGGCACTAAGTGGTTGGGGTAAAATCAATGGAGCATATCTTCCAGCCACTATAAGATCCATCCTATCAGGGGGTTGTCCAGCCATTTTTGGTTTGATCTGACTTTGTGGAGGAGGTGGAAGCTGAGTTTGAAATTGAGTAATTGGGCTCTTACTTGTTAGAGGAGTATAAGGTGATGATTGAGATTTCAAAGAACCAAAATGTCCATAGTCTAAAAGTTCAGCATTAATCTTTTCAAAGGACAAAGGATTGGTATACACTTGAAAATTATCAATTTGAATAGTAGGGAGTAAACTCTGAAACTCTGGAATTGAAATAGAGAGATCTTGTTTCTTTTCTTCTTCTGAAATTGGAAAACCTAAAGAAGAAATATTATGTTTGAACTCACCTGAAACTTTTGGGGCTGAATAATACTGAAATCTTGTTGATGATGAAGAACTAAGATTTTTTCTAGCTTCTCTCAAAATATTTTAGGATCTGGAATCCCTGAATGCAATGAAGATGTCGGATTTCCCCTGGTTCCACTCCTCTTAGGAGCCAAAATTACTTTTGAAGGATAGGTGAAAATGTAGTCTAGAAAAGTATACTAGTTTTGTTCACCTTCAAAATCATATCTAAGGATCTCAATACCCAGGGAAGATTAATATTTTTGTCTCTTCGTCCCTGGAAAAGGCGCCAAAATATGTTTTCATTGAAATTTGTACTTAGACTACCTAAGTGAAAAGCCATAACATCCAAAATAAAATATGCCAAAGGTTGAATTTTATATATTGTGAAGGAATTATTCAAGAATAGGGCAGTAAGGTATAAATGACATATGATGACTAAATCAGTAAATAGTTTTGGAGATCAGGTAAAAGATGTCCAAAATTTAAACATAAACCATTTCGAAATTATCACTTCAAAGATCATAAACAGAAAAACATTCCACAAATGAATTTTAGAAAATCTCACAGACTCAAAAGCACTTTAAGATAAACACTTTTTTCAGAAAATGAAATGATGAGCAAAGTAATTAAACTGATAAAAAAATTTAACTAAAATGATGGATCAAACATGGCTTATATATTATATATGTCATTCCAAAATTACAGTCTCCAAGTACTTACAGAGAATCAGCCATATGCCCTTGATACAGCAGCTTGATATCATCTAACCATTTTCCAGAAATAAAAGCCAACCCCTATTACTACCATCCTCTTCCTTTTTATAATTACATAAGAGATTTCAAAAAGAAGCTTAACAGATCCATATTTTAAGGATTCGGATCTACTTAAGAGGTTTATAAAATAATGGACTTTCTAAAGATAACAAAAACTAACTCCTAAAAATATGACTTTCAAGTACATCCAGATGTGTCATCAAAAATTGATTGGCAGATGTATGATTATCCTTGATTCAAATCTGGCGAGTTGCTTCTGCCAGTATTGTTATCCCACGTAATACTTGGGATTTTTTCAAAAGTCGAGCATGTTCTTTGGGAGTTCTTCTGTTTTCTAACTGAGGTTTCTATTTCCTCTTGATTTTCAATCTTCTCAGGTTCGAAACCTGACAAAAAAAAGAAATGCTGCCAAGCACGATTCTTCTTCTTGAGCTCTGCTGACACCAGTAATTTGACTAACCTGTGATGGAAAATGGATTTACTTGTATGATCAATGTGACCTTTCACTCTGGTTTCCATTTTGATGAGGCTATTCAACAAGTAGAAGGGAAAATTCAATTTCCACTATCCATTTATCTGTAACAGAAATATGAAATACTATCTATATATGGTAGCAAATAATCCTTCGTGGGTAATATAGAGATACACTATCCCCAAGGCTTATCTCCATTCATGCTTAACATTTCTCAGATGAATACCCTTACTCCAGTCTAAGGATTTGAACCCGGGCAACATAAATAAACTCAAATCAAATTTGAATGGGGATTTTTTAAACCAGCGATCTCCTTTAATAGGCGGTCCTATTGTTTCAACGATCAAGTCCTCGGTTAATTCAAACTTTAGGGTTTGGAACTGAATGAAATAATCTAAGAAATTTTGTGCAAACAACCGAGTTACTCTAGTGTTATAATCATTAATTCTTTCAAAGAAAGAAAACCAACCAGCGCTTTTGAAAATCTCTGCAACTTCAAGGAATTCTTCTTCCCATTTGGTGTTGGTCGGCTCGAACCTGCACAGCTTACCACTCTTATTCATGTTGTTTGTTGCTAAACACCTGGTAAGTCTGAGTCTTCTGAAATGAACTCTTACCACCTGATGAATAGATGTCTCGATTCTTCTATGCCAACGAAATCGTGGAATTAGGGAAAACCCTTGATCTTTTCTCTCAATGCATTTGGTGTTGAATTACAATCTTGACAGATTTTCCATCATTCCTGACTAAAATCCCAGTCAAATCTCGCATTAAAAATTTTGTATGATTTTGTACAGGCTTCGAACCACGAACTTCAATGATTTAGCATTCCGGCAATGCCAGTATGTGTAAACTTCATCAATTACACTATTGGAATACATCAAATCACACTAATCCAACAAAACATATATAAATATTTATAAAAAGGTTAGAAATAATATTAAGGCATACTTTGGATACTAAAAAAAGGAATTTTTAATAATTATAAGCCAATGTTTAGGTTTTATCAAAAGAAAATATAAAAATAAAAAGGTTTTAAATAGTATGGCTAAAATGAGAAAAAGTGAAAAAATAGAAAAGAAAACAAGAAATAAGGAATAAAATCAAGGGTACAATTCCAGTATTAACAATCGGCTCCAGTTGGAAGATGGAGTACTCCTTGTGAGGCTCAAAGAAAATGCAGACTAGTCCCTTCTAAAATCAAAACTGAAATCATTATGTTGTCATTCTGAACTTGAAACTGAAACTATATATCATTCCATGGGCTGGAGTTTTATTATTCACTTTTATTTTAGAAATAAAAAAATACTCACCGATATATACAATGAGTGAGACGACCAACATCTTCAGTGGATATAAAAATGTTTAAGGAACCTCCCACTGAATGGGGTCGAAAGTTCCTCACCTTCTAGGTTTTGCAGCATAAAAGTATTATTTCCCAAAAATTTCAAAATCTTGAAGGGTCCCAACCACAAATTATCAAATTTCCCATGTTGGCCTTTTTCATCTCTGCGGGTATCCCATCTGAGAACCATATCACCCAAAAGAAAGGTATCTTCTTTGACTCTTTTATCAAACTTTTCCTTTACCTTATTCCTATATGTTTGAGCTCTTTCTGCCAATTCTTCTCTTTCTTGTTGTAATTCAATCAGTAGAAAAAATCTCCTCTGAATTTCATTTGGCTCATTTTCACTATCCTGGAAGAATTTCATTACTGGAATACCCAACTGAACAGGAAAAACAGTATCATTTCCATAAACAATCTGAAAAGGAGACAACCCTATTGCTTTTTGTAATGTCCCTTGTTAGGAATTTTATTAAAATGGCAATTTTTCACTTTTTTCCCTAGTTAGACCTTTGGCTAGTTTTGAGCTCTAGGTCCCCAAATTGCTCCAATTGTGCCCAAATATTGTGAGAAGGTATATGGATTATTTTAGAACATAAATATGTGTTTCAATGATTCTTTTGGACCTTTAAAATACTTCTTCAAATCCTCTTTCAATTCTAGCCAATGTAGGGAATTTTACTAGTAATTCCCTTTGAATAGTATTGGTCTCTAGGTCTCAAATTGACTCCAAATGCCTTCAAATATTCAAGAAAGGTGTATGAATGATATTATTAATTGAATATGATGTTCATGGATTATATATGGCCACCAAAATACCTCTACAAACTCTCTTAAGATTCTGGACCAAGTATGCAATTTTACTAGTAATTTGGGGTTCAAATCCCCCTGGGATAAGTACTGAAATTGGCTTCCCAAATGCCTCCAAACCCACTCAAATTTCTGAACAGAGGTAGGTAATGTATTAATTATTTTATTAATGTCTCATGTGCACCATTAATTTATTATTATATCCGTTCCAACCCTCTCCCATTCAGCTGCAAAATCACCCATTCAACCCTTGGGGAAATGACACTATTTCTTCTCCCAATGCAATTAAACTGAGTAAAAATACTTAGAATGCTCAAGTACAATACATGAAACTTGTAAAATACATCCATGGAAGTATATTAATCACAAATTTATCAAAGTATCATCCATTCATTCGAAATCATCAGCAGTACATTGGTTCACAACAAGGTAGTGGGGAAATGGCACTGTTCTTTCATTAAAAATGAGATTCACACATTTCTACTTGGAATTTCGACCTGAAACTTTTTGGATATGAATAAAAAATTATTTATGTCATATTACAAAATAAATGGGGCATTAGAAGCTCCCCCAAATATTACAATATCTCACCAAAAACGTCCTCCCTCAAGGATCAAGAATATGCCATCAAAACTGGAAATGTTTCAAGGAGTGAGATGCAATAGAAGAAACCATGAGCTTCCCTGTATCTTACACCTGAAAATAAAGACTCCATTAAAGCTCCAAATGAAATGTCTGAATGGCCTTTCCAATTACCAACTTGGATGGGAATATTTCACCCTCGAAATTGGCTAAGGCAAGAAACTAGTCATCCACTAGCTCTCCCTCTACACAAATGCAATTGAAAATTATACAAATGATCAAAAGCTGGTTTCATTCTTTTTTATTGACATTTATAAATTTCTAATTTCCTCCATGGGTCGAATTCCTTCCAAGAGACTCATGCCAACTCAAGTTGGTAAGAGATTCCAAAGAATGCCACTTGTACAACAATTCCTAGTCTCCCACTTCCACCAAATCACATGTGGAAGCATCTTAGCTGCACTAAAACCCTTGAGCGCCCTCTTGGAGTCTATTTTTATCCCTGACATGTCATATATGTCATATGTCAGCCTTCAGGTCTGATTTGTGTCATAGGTGTCATAGCATCTTCATCATTGTTGTCATAGAGCTAGGGAATCTAGCCCAAGTGTCTCACTAGATCCAAATTGCCTCTTCATCTTCCATGGGAGTTACTCTTCCTTTATATTTCGACTTTGGATGATTCATTCCTTGAATAATACCTTTTGGACTCCCCCAAGTATGTTACCATTCACCTTGAATTTGAATTGGTGAGAGAATGATGCCAAGTGTAGTGGGGAAATCTAGCCATGTGTGGGTCCTACTTCCTCCATGTGTCTTCATGATCAAATGCCACTTTGATTTTCACTTGTATATATTTATTTAACTCCTTTATTAAATATTTATTCCATTATAATGTTCAAACATCATTTATTATCCCCATTATTCCAAATCCCAAAGCTTCTACCCCAAACCTAGGAAACTAGTAATTTTCCTCCTTAGCAATTATTTGACCTTTAGCATCAATTTGACAAACTATAATGAATAGAGCCAATGTGATTAGGCCATTGTGACCCAATGCCAAATTTTGGACATGAAAAATCCTCCCTTCCCAATATTGATTGTCATCAAGCAATTTTAAACATGGGTGTTGAAGAACCTGCTTTCTGTATAATTCTTTGAAGTTGCCATTGAATTTCCCAACCTTGAGTCTTTGAGTTTCCATGAAGATTTTAGAGAGGAACCACCATTCTTGATGTTGCACTACTCTGATAAAAAACACTTTATTAAGTGGGAAATCCATCTCCCATACTGTTTGTTTCCCCAAAAAATTTGAAACCAATGAGATAAAAATTATTCCAGGGTCCCATTGCTTGAATTGCACCCCAACAATTAAGAGTGCTCTCCAACCCATACCATCAGATAAGAGAATTCCTAGATCCCATTTTCTTGTATTCATTCTTACATCATGAGTACAAAATATATATCATCAAAGTACATAAAAACATAATGAAAATGTACATCAAGGAGGTGCTTCATCAAAGAATCATGAAAGTGCTTATACCTCCAAGTAAGTAGACCACCATTTTTTGGGTGCATACAATCTTCAAGTGACCAATCAAATCTGCTCCAATGACATAGGTGAGGATCCCATGTCCAATAATGTTGCTCCAAAATTATGTGATATGCATCAAAATATTCAGCCATGTATTCTTTCATCCAAGAAGTGAATGAAGAATCTCCACTAAAATCTGAACCAAATAATGAGAAGAAAAAACAAGGAAACTTCAAAGGACTCAAAGAAGTCTCACCCATACATCCATGAATATGAGAATCATAAAGATATAACAAAGTATGTGGATTCCAACAAAAATATTCTTCAAGCATAAATCTAATCACCCTGGTTTTGGATGAATTTCCTCCAACATCAAATGAACCAAGTGTTGAGCGAGAAAAAACAAGAGTCTTCAAGTGACTCGAATGCATATCATAGGTGCATCCATGTAGATGTGCATCATCATAAAGTAACAAAGGATGTTGCTGCAAATGTGAATAAGAATTTGCACCAACCATGTCATCATAAAAAGTAACTCTAGGAGTTCCATACTCCTCATGTGGCACCATAAAAAAAAACCCTTTCACCCATACTTCATTGAGACTAATGCTGCAAAACATGGAATTGTAGGATGTAGGATAATGAACTAACTCACCCAAATGATCAAAAAGTGCAGAAGTTCCATAATGGGAAGGATCCATATGGGTAGTATCATGCATCTCCTTCAAAGGTGTGAAACCTTTGTCATAGATTGGTTCCAATGTAGATGAATCATGCTCTTCTTTAAAAATTGCATAACCTTCATCAAGAGACAATTCAAGTTCCTCTTCCACCACATCAAGTGTTTGGATCTCTAAATGATCTTCAATATTTTCAATAGAATATTCTTCATGCTCATGTGATGTCTCTTCATCTTTTTCAGAGTCACTTGGGAGTGACTTTCGATCCTCTTCATGTACTGCTTCTTCTACTTCACCTATTTCAGAACTAGGTGGTTCATGGGTCTCCTCATTTTTCTCCTTCAAGCAAACTGATGCATTTTTCCCTTTGGTTTTCTTAAAATCAATAATTTCTCTCACAAGTTCGATATCCAACAATTCAAATCCTTCCTTAATTTTCTTGGTCATATCTTCAACGATTTTTTTCATGATTTTTATATGATCCTCACCATCATATGAGGTTCCCTTTTTATCCCTAGTCATAGTGTCCTCGAAAAAATTGCTCTTCTTCTCCTGCCCTTTTTTTTTCCTCTTAAACAAAAGAACTTTTGGTTTCAATATCTAATGGTGGTACCTGAATTCTTGTCCTCATGAATATTAGACCACATCATGTGCCAAGATCATGCTCTGATACCACTGTAATGTCCCTTGTTAGGAATTTTATTAAAATGGCAATTTTTCACTTTTTCCCTAGTTAGACCTTTGACTAGTTTTGAGCTATAGGTCCCCAAATTGCTCCAATTTCTCCCAAATATTCTGAGAAGGTCAATGGATGATTTTAGAACATAAATATGTGTTTCAGGGATGCTTTTGGACCTTTAAAATACTTCTGCAAATCCTCTTTCAATTATAGCCAATGTAGGGAATTTTACTAGTAATTCCCTTTGAATAGTATTGGTCTCTAGGTCTCAAATTGACTCCAAATGCCTTCAAATATTCAATAAAGGTGTATGAATGATATTAGGACTTGAATATGATGTTCAGGGATGATATATGGCCACCAAAATACCTCTGCAAACTCTCTTAAGATTCTGGACCAAGTATGCAATTTTACTAGTAATTTGGGGTTCAAATCCCCCTGGGATAAGTACTAAAAATGGCTTCCCAAATGCCTCCAAACCCACTCAAATTTCTGAACAGTGGTATTTAATGTATTAAGGATGTTATTAATGTCTCATGTGCACCATTAATTGATTATTATATATGTTCCAACCCTCTCCCATTAAGCTGCAAAAATCACCCATTCGACCCTTGGGGAAATGACACTATTTTTTCTCCCAATGCAATTAAACTGAGTAAAAATACTTCAAATGCTCAAGTAAAGTACATGAAACTTGTCAAATACATCCATGGAAGTATATTAACCACAAATTTATCATAGTATCATCCATTCATTCGAAATTATCAGCAGTACATTGGTTCACAACAAGGTAGTGGGCAAATGGCACTGTTCTTTCATTAAAAATGAGATTTACACATTTCTACTTGGAATTTCAACCTGAAAATTTTTGGATATGAAGAATAGAATATTTAATTCATATTAAAAAATAAATGGGGCATTACAATATCCCCCAAAGAGTACAATAGCTCACCAAAAACGCCCTCCCTCAAGGATCAAGAATATGTCATCAAAACTGGAAATGGTTCAAGGAGTGAGCTGCAATAGAATAAACCATGAGCTTCCATGTATCTTACACCTGAAAATAAACACTCCATTAAATCTCCAAATGAAAGTTCTGAATGGCCTTTCCAATTACCAACTTGGATGGGAATCTTTCACCCTCGAAATTGGCTAAGGCAAGAAATTAGTCATCCACTTGCTCTTCCTCTACACAAATGCAATTGCAAATTCTACAAATGATCAAACACTGGTTTAATTATTTTTTATTTATATTTATAAAGTTCTAATTTCCTCCATGGGTTGAATTCCTTCCAAGAGAATCATGTCAACTCAAGTTGGGAAGAGATTCCAAAGAACGTCACTTGTACAACAATTCCTAGTCTCCCACTTCCACCAAATCACATGTGGAAGCATCTTCGCTTCCCTAACACCCTTGAGAACCCTCTTGGAGTCTATTTTTAGCCCTGACATGTCATATATGTCATATTTCAGCCTTAGGTCTGATTTGTGTCATAGTTGTCATAGCATCTTCATCATTGTTGTCATAGAGCTAGGGAATCTAGCCCAAGTGTCTCACTAGCTCCAAATTGCCTCTTCCTCTTACATGGGAGTTACTCTTCCTTTATATTTCGACCTTGGATGAGTCATTCCATGAATAATACCTTTTGGACTCCCCCAAGTATGTTACCATTCACCTTGAATTCGAATTGGTGAGAGAATGATGCCAAGTGTAGTGGGGAAATCTAGCCATATGTGGGTCCCACTTCCTCCATGCGTCTTCATGATCAAATGCCACTTTGATTTTCACTTGTATATATTTATTTAGCTCCTTTATTAAATATTTATGTCATTCTAATGTTCAAACATCATTTATTATCCCCATTATTCCAAATCCCAAAGATTCCACCCCAAACCTAGGAAACTAGTAATTTTCCTCCTTGGCAATTATTTGACCTTTAGCGTCAATTTGCCAAACTCTAATGAATAGGGCCAATGTGATTAGGCCATTGTGACTGAATGCCAAATTTGGGACATGACACTTTTTTAGTGGTTATTCGATCCGCCCAAAGAGCATATTTCAACATGGTGTCCCAAGATCTTTTGTTCTCAGATAACATCTTCTTGATATTGTTAGTGATATTCTTATTTGTCGATTCTGCTATCCCATTTCCTTGAGGATAATAGGGCATAGAATGTTCAAGTATAATACCATTTTTCTCACAAAAATCAATCATAGCTTTAGATTTAAAGGCCCGAGCGTTATCAGACAATAGTTTTCTTGGACAACCAAATCTGCTTAAAATATTTTCTTGGTTGATAATAACTTTATCAGTTTCATTTCTAGTGGGAATTGCCTCTACCCACTTTGTGAATAAATCGGTGGTTGTTAATATCCATTTATGTTGTCCACTTGAAGGAGGATTAATTTCCCCTATGAAATATAATCCCCATTGTTGGAATGGAGCATCTATTTCAATAGGTTTTAAAGGTAAGGACTGAAGTTTTTACTTAGCTGCAAACTTTTGACACTGCATACAAGCCTCGACCTGAGTATAGACATCTGAAAATAAGGAAGGCCAATAATATACCGCTCTTAAGATATTAAAGGTTGTAGCTTTACAATACTTATGAACCCCATAAGCACCCTCATGTGAATCTGAAATGACCCAATTTGATTCTAACATTTCCAAACATCTAAGAAATATCCCTCCTGTATCTTTCCAATACAACAGTTGATTAACAAGACAATATTTAGTAGCTTTGAGTTTTAATGATCTGCAATCTTTTTTATTGAGATGAGAAGGACATTGCTGATATAGGAGAAAATACACTATATAAGCATACCAAAAATATCCATCATATCTGTCTAGAATGTGTTCTTTATTTTTCTTTGTTTGCACATCATCCTGTATTGATTGGTTTGCTATCAAATGAAGAAACAAAGCTTCACAATTAGAATCAGCCGAAAGTCTTGCCAAACCTTTCCCTTTCACCAGTTTTGTAGGCCTAATTTCAATATCATAATCCATGATTTTGTCTATCCAACGTCCTCTCTTTCCTTCACTATCAGGTTGTACCAGAATCTCTTTTACTGAAGCATTAGGTACATAACCTATGATTTTAGAATACAAAATATAAATTCTAAAAAAATCCAAAGCTTTGACCAATGCATAATCCTGTTTTTCCAATATACTATACTTCAATTCAAATTCTCTCAAGGTCTTACTAAAGACATCAATGGGTTGTTCTAGTCCTTCCGATTTTTTCTGTAAAAGAACAGTTGTTATGGTGTCTTGAGAAGCAAAAGAAAAGGTCAAAAAATATTTCAAAAAATCTGGACTTACCAATACTGGAGCTTCTGTGAGAGCTAGTTTAATTTTTTCAAATGACGATCTGGACTCAGCTGTCCATCTTACTTCATGATCGTTTTTCAACATTATCGTTATCTGCTTTATGGTCTCTGTAAAATTAGGAATGAACCACCTTAAGAAGTTTATCTTCCTAGCAAAAAAATTGAACATCTTTTTTACTTCTTGGAATGTTGATTTTCAGAATTGCTTTGAGACGCTCAGGATCTATCTTGATTCCATCTGCTGCAACTATATGGCCTAAAATTCTTCCTTCTTGTACAGCAAAGTGATATTTCTTAGGGTTTAAAGACAAACCATATTTTATGCACTCCAAGAATGTTTGCTTAAGCTGTTTAAGATGAGATTCATCTGACTTAGAAAAAACTGTAATATCATCTAGATAAATCACCACAAATTTTTATTTTTCTCCAACAAAATCTATAACCATAGCTCTCTGAAAATTCACACATGCATTCATAAGACCAAATGGAATTTTGTCATACATGAAAGTTCTCCATGGAGTAGTAAAATTTGTCTTTTCTCTATCATCTGGATGCACAGCAATTTGGTTATACCCTGAAAATCCATCAATCATCGATATTCTTTGGGCTCCCACCACTTTTTGTAAAATTTGTTCAATCTTGGGCAATGGATAATTATCTTTAAGTGAATACCTCTTCAAATTACAAAAATCTACACACAACCTGATTTCACCATTTTTCTTACACACTGGTACCAAATTAGCTACCCGAGAGGAATACCTGAGAGGTACTATAATATTTGCATCTAACAACTTTGTTACTTATTTTTCAATAACTGGTAGCAATGTTGGGTTAATTATTCTTAGTTTATGTCTAAAGGGTTTAGTATTTGGCTTCAATGGATCTTTGTGTTGGATTATGGTAGTGCCATATGTCTTCAAATCTTCATAAGACCAGGCAAAAATATCAACAAATTCTTTCCACAACTTTATATATCTGTCCATTTCTTCATCTGAAAGTGCTTTAGAGAATTTTACCATTTTAGGTTGATCCACAGTACCAATATTACAGCTTAAGACATTCTCTTTTGAAGATTGTATAGTATGCTTCAATAAAGTGTCATCTTTAGAAAATAATCTTTCAAGAGGAACAAGGCCTTTCGGAATAAAATTCCCTTTTAATTCAATTATGTTGTGATCAACAATTGAATTTTCAGAATATGGAACATTATCATCAAACTCATCATCCTAATCCTGGTCAATTAATGAAGTAGAAAACTCACCAGTCAATTCCAAAAAAAAATTAATTTCTCGATCATCATGAAACACCTTCCATTGCTTGATGTTGTCTGGCACTGAAGGTCTGTGTTTAAATTCAATGGGATATTTTAGTTGAGTTTGTTTCGGAATTCTAAAATAAGTGGCTTCGAAATCCAAAGAGTTTGTTGTTTGGTTATGATCTCTAGGAACAAATGATATATTAAATGCTAGAAAGAAATTATCCATCGGATCCCATACCTCATTTATGTAAACTTTCAATAAATCTAGTTTTACTTGATAAATATTCTTCACTTGCTGAACTACTAACTCGAAGTCGCCAAAAACAGCCATTTGTTGAATTCTCAAATCTTTTGCATCTCTAAGTCCCAAAATTAATGCTTCATATTCAGTTGTATTATTGGTTGTCTGAAACTCTAATTTATGCATCAAGCATATAATCTCACCTCTTGGAGAAATGAGAACAATTCCTGCCCCTGCCCCTTCTTTGGATGACGAACTATCAAAATACATCTCCCATAAGTTATCCTGATTTTCAATATTGTGTTGAACTGGTACTTCTTTTTCCACTTGCAAAATACCACCTGTATCATCATTATTGTCACGTCCCCATTTTGACCCCCTTCGCATTTAAATCGTAAATGATGTAAATATTGTTATTTAATCATGGTGAGGAGCTCAAGGCCAAGGCCCCACCATTGATTTAGTGTTTTATGTATCGGCAATTAAAAATAGATGCATGTGGTTCTTGTGCTAGATAGGCACAATGTAAATTAAGACATCATGTTAATACGAATTTTAATGAAAAACCCACAAATAGCTATGCAATGCAACAAAGAGATGGGGGCATGATTCTACAAGGAATAGGGAGGGAAATTATTCAAACCCTTGAGCCAATGGTGTTAATCCATGTGTCAATGAGAAAACCCATAAACCACCAACTACCCATTTTGGGTTATGAACCCAATCATTTAATTCTTCCAGAAATTGGTTGAGGCAGTTAATGCCTTGGGAATGAAGAGGTATGGCAGCCAATTTCGTGCATGGGCAAGCCATCAACCTGGAAAAACGTACTTTTGCTTCTGGGGCAAGAAAACACCCATGAAATGGTGCCCAAAGCCATTCTGAACCCATAGTCTTTCCTCTCTCACGCAATCTGAACTACTGGGTCTTTTCCCATCACGTTTTTTTACCAATTTCCTACATTTTTTCATAGCTGGGAGCTCCTTTTTGTGTTGCACAGTGGCTGGGAGAAAGGGAGTCACGTTTTGGGGGTTTATAGAGGTCGTTTTTGCCCCTGAAATGCAGAAAAACGTTTTCTGAAAACGAATTTGCTCTCCCAGGGTTTATTCCCCATCTACCAGTTTGTTTTGGTTGCCCACGTTTTTCAGCACTGGTGTCTTGTTGTAGGGTGCATCCCTGTGTTGGTTGGAAATTATGAGCAAGAATTAGGAGTGGAAGTGGACCAGAACTGGCTTCATAAACCTAGTGAGGAGGTAACCTCTCAAGATTATCAAAAGGGTTGGTTGCTCTTCTATGCACACCTTGAAGAACACTAGAATGGAAGGTATGGCCTGAGGGACTGTGTATTAGTGAAGGGAATACTTCCTTGTGCCAGGTGTGTAGGTGTTGTGGGGACCAAGCTAGACAGATCTTGCAGAGGGTGCCCATATCTATATGCATGATCCCACTAGATTAGCAATTCTTCCTTCCATTGCCTAACAGCCTGATAAACCCAACTGTAGCTTGGCTTGGCTGATTTGGTGTATCTTTGGGCTATGTGTGAGTCTGTTGTTCCCTGGTTCCTTGTAGAGATCATGCCCAGCTCAGGGGTGGCAGTGTGTGGAGATATTGATGATCACAACTGGCCTATGGTTGGGTGGAACGTTGCAGTTGCATAGCCAGTTGCTTGGGACTACTTTGTTATAAGATAAGTATTCTCTTGTGTTAACTTTGCAATTATTTATTTGATGAATATCTTGAATGTATGATGGATGTGTACTTGAAATTACTTCCGTTGTGTTTTCTTATAATTATACATTTCCATATGTATTTTATATTATGTGAATGCTTATTTAATAAGTTCATGGGGCTAGATGCCCAGCTTTAGCATCACGATCCTCTCCATTGCACTAGTATGATGGGAGGGGACGTGACAATTATTCAAATGCAGCATACAAGATCCTCTTCTTCAACAGCATAAATTGGATGATTTGTAGAGTTATCATTGTCACTTACTAAATAAGCCAACTGCATTTCTTTGTACAACCTTCTATGTTCTCCTCCAAACACTGGGATAGTAGCATAAGAAAGGTCCATCTGCAGAGTACCAACTACTCTTTTTGCCCAGGATATTGATAGCAACATACCAAATTTAAGTGCAATATCAGCAACGACTGCGTCCATGATGATACTTTTCATTGGTAATTGTGTAAGACTAACAACAAGGTCCTTAATTACTTCCAAACATTTGACTGCTCTTGAATCAAAGGCAAACAGGTCATGATAGGGCTTAGTAATGCTTAAACCTAGGGCTTCCATGACAGCTTTGGGCATGAGATTATGGGAAGCACTGGAATCTAACAAGCAATTATGTAGCATGTTTTCATGGATTTTTAAAGTAATGTAGAAAGGTGGAGGAAAATCTGTTTTATTTCCAATTTTCTTAGGTGAGGAAGGACCAAAAGAAATAGTGGGATGTTCATCTTGCAAGTTAACAACATCATAAGGGATTTGAGTGGTTTGTGGATTCAATATTTTAAGAGAAGGATCTCTATATGAGCATGTTTTCATCAATTCTGTTAATGGGACGGGAATTTTAACCATTCTAAGCTCAAATTCAAAATTGTATCCTTGGATATTCTTACCACTTTCTTCAACTTCTGCGAGCTTATCTTTACTGACCTGTTGATTTTGCTTCTTTTCCATAGAAGAATTACGCAACTGTTTGGCAAGAGCTACTACTTTCTTCTTAGGAATATGAGAAACTTGTTTAGTACCTGATCTTAAATTGTAGGATTTCTTAAGGTCTGTTTGATAAAAATTAGTTGAATTGATAGGACTAAGATCATTCTGTTGATAAGAATCTAAATCGAAATACATAGAATCTTGGTAGTGATCTTTAGTAAGAAAATCTTCAGATGATTTCTCTTCATGTTGATTAATGTTCCGATTTGAATCTTCAAATTCCAATTCCTCGACTTCTTCAACTTCATCCAAAAAATTATTTTTGAAAGGAGTTTGTATTCTTTGTTCTTCATTATTTCTCCTTTCTCTTTGATGTTAATTTTCGAGCATTAATTCAAAATAATATAGGATCTTTACTGAGAGAATAACATGTACAGTATATCAATGCATATCAATCATCACAAGATGCAATCATAAGAGACAACAAACACACAGAATTTTCATGGGAAAAACCCTAAGGTGAAAAACCCCACAACTTCCTCAGAGATAGATAAAGCGATAGCACAACCAAATTACAAAAGTACACAGAGATAGACTCCTCCTAGTAGCTGATCCTCCTCCTCACATGTGCGCCACTTTCTGAGTGATGGATAAGTGAGTAATGAAGTGATCAAATAGAGAGATCCCGCTCTCTATTTATACTTGTTCTGAGCATCCTAATAAACCTATGGGGCCAACTTGTCTAACTCAACCTAATAACCCCAGGTTACATTAATCCGGGCCGACCCCTCTACTAGGTGGTCTAATAACCCATCAACAAGTTACACCACTTGCGACACATGTCAATACAAATGACGACACTTCCGTATAGAGGAATAATATATCTCTATAGGAGTACAATAATATATAGATGAAATACATTCCAAAGTTACATATACATCAACATTTGATCGTCATTATTCCTTCTTTCTCTAGGTAAAAATCTAGGAACAAAGGGGCGCCTGAACTGATTTCCATTATGATTATCTCCCTCTTGGACTGGTCTATTATTTTCAATTTCCAATCTATTGATTTTGGAAGACTTATTCTTGATTATCTTGGTCATTTCATCATTCTGCTTTCTGATGTTTTTGTTCCAGAAGTTGATGGTAATATTTCATTTTTCTTTTTCTTATCATCTTCATGGTATTCTGACTTAACCTTAACCTTGATTTCACCATAAAATTTGATTCAACCTCTAAAGTTGCTTCCTGCATGTTTACTAGATAAACAGATCTTATTTCTCTTAATAGTAAAGAAAATTCAGCATCAAAAGAATTAGCATATGTGATTTTTTCAGATGTTTCTAAAGGCTTGATTTCTCCAGGTATCCTACCATACATCTTGTTAAAATGCTTTGAAAATTCTGCAACTACCTCATTTTGTTTTCTTTTCAATGCTTCGAACTCAATGATATAATAAAGATAATCTTTTGTATATCCCCACTATCTCATAAATACTTCTTCTAATTCTTCAATCCCATCTGTATAATTCGTTCGAAACTCCCTAAACCACTTTCTCACCTCTCCATCAAGGCTTTGAACAAAAAATCGCATCCAAACATCCTTTTGTTCAATATTTTGGTTATCAGCATAACTAAAATAAGCATTCCAATGTTCTTCTTCTGTGACTTCACCTTGACCATTAAACCTAGGAAGGTACTTCTGATAATCTCCTCCGGGAAGGGCATTAAGTGGATCGAGTAAAATCAATGGAGCATATCTGGTAGCCACTATAAGATCCATCCTATCAGGGGGCTGACCGGCCATATTTGGGTTAATCTGACTTTGTGGAGGAGGTGGAAGCTGAGTTTGAAATTGAGTAATTGGGATCTTACTTGTAAGAGGAGTATAAGGTGATGATTGAGATTTCAAAGAACCAAAATGTCCAGAGTCTAAAATTTCAACTTTAATCTTTTTAGAGGACAAAGGATCGATATACACTTGAAAATTATTAGTTTGAATAGCAGGGAGTAAACTCTGAAACTTGGGAATAGAAATAGAGAGATCTTGTTTCTTTTCTTCTTTTGAAATTGGCAAATATAAAGAAGAAATAATATGTTTGAACGCTGAAACTTATGGGGCTGAAGAATACTGAAATCTTGTTGATGATGAAGAAATAAGCTTTTGTTTATCTTCTCTCAAAAACATTTTTGGATCTGGAATCCTTGAATGCAATGGATATGTCAATTTTTCCGTGGTTCCAATCCTCTTAGAAGCTAGAATTACTTTTGAAGGATAGGTGAAAATGTAGTCTAGAAAAGTATACGGATTGTGTTCACCTTCAAAATCAAATTTAAGGATCTCAATACCCAAGGAATATTAATACTTTCGTCTCTCTGTCCCCGGCAACGGCGCCAAAAGATGTTTGCACTGGAATTTGTATTAGACTACAGAAGTGCAAAGCCAGAACATCCAAAATAAAATATGCCAAAGGTTGAATTTTATAGGTTGTGAAGGAATTATACAAGAATAGGGAAGTGAGGTATAAATGACATATGATGGCTAAATCAGTAAATAGTTTTGGAGATCGGGTGAAACATGTCCAAAATATAAACATAAGCCATTTGGAAACTGTTACTTCAAAGATCATAAATAGAAAAACAATCCATTAATGAATTTTAGAAAAGATCGCAGACTCAAAAGCACTTTAAGATAAACACTTTTATCATAAAATGAAATGATGAGCAAGGTGATCAAATTGATCAAAAAATTTAACTAAAATGATGGATCAAACATGGCTTATATATTATATATGTCATTCCAAAATTACAGTCTCCAAGTACTTACAGAGAATCATCCATATGCCCTTGATACAGTAGCTTGATATCATCTAACCCTTTTCCAGAAATAAAAACCAACCCTTATTACTACCATCCTCTTCCTTTTTATAATTACATAAGAGCTTTCAAAAATAAGCTTAACAGATCCATATTTTAAGGATTCGGAACTGCTTAAGAGGTTTACAAAATAAAGTACTTTCTAAAGATAACAAAAACTAACTCCTAAAAATATGACTTTCAAGTACATCCATATGTGTCATCAAAACTTGATCAACAGATTTATGATTATCCTTGATTCAAATCCGGCGAGTTGCTTCTCCCAGTATTGTAATCCCATCTAATGTTTGGGATCTTTTCAAAATTCCACCATGTTCTTTGGGAGTTCTTATGTTTGCTGACTGAGGTTTCTATTTCCTCTTGATTTTCAATATTCTCAGGTTCGCAACCCGACCAAAAAAAATGTTGCCAAGCATGATTCTTCTTCTTGAGCTCTGCTGACACCAGTAATTTGACTAACCCATGATGGAAAATGGATTGGCTTGTATGATCAATGTGACCTTTCACTCTGGTTTCCATTTTGATGAGGCTCTTCAACAAGTAGAAGGGAAAATTCAATTTCGACTATCCATTTATATGTAACAGAAATCTGAAATGGTATATGTATACCGTAGAAATATTCCTTCGCAGGTAATATAGCGTTGCACTATCCCAAAGGCTTCTCTCCATTCTTGCTTAACATTGCTCAGATGAATACCCTTACTCCAGTCTAAGGATTCAAACCCGGGCAACATAAATAAACTCAAATCAACTTTGGATGGGAATTTTTTAAACCAGTGATCTCCTTCAACAGGCAATCCTGTTGCTTCAGCGATCAGGTCCTCGGGCAATTCAAAATTCAGGGTTTGTAACTTAATGAAATAATCTGAGAAATTTTGTGCAAACGACTGAGTTACTTCAGTTTTATAATCCTTAATTCATTCAAATAAAGAAAACCAACCAGTGCTTTTGAAAAGCTCTGCAAATTCAGGGAATTCTTCTGCCCATTCGGTCTTGGCCGGCTCGAACCTGCACAGCTTACCACTCTTCTTCATGTTGTTTTTTGCTAGAGACCTGGTAAGTATGAGTCTTCTGAAATGAACTCTTACCATCTGATGAAGAGATGTCTCGATTATTCTATGCCAACGAAATCGTGGAATTAGGGCAAACCCTTGATCTTTGCTCTCAATGCATATGGTGTTGAATTACGATCTTGACAGATGTTCCATCATTCCTGACTGAAATCCCAGGCCTATCTCTCATTAAAAATTGTGTATGATTTTGTACAAGCATCGAACCACGAAATTCAATGATTCAGTATTCTGGTAGCGCCGGTATGTGTAAACTTCATCATTTACGCTGTCGGAATACATCAAATCACACTAAACCAACAAAACATATATAAATTTTTATAAAAAGGTTAGAAATAATATTAAGGCATACTTTGGAGACTGAAAAGGAATTTTTAATAATTATAAGCCAATGTTTAGGTTTTATCAAATGAAAATATAAAAATAAAAAGGTTTTGAATAGTATGGCTAAAATGATAAAAAGTGAAAAAAATAGAAAAGAAAACAAGAAATAAGGAATAAAATCAGGGGTACAATTCCAGTACTAACACCATCTTTAATGCCCAACTTTACCCCATAACCAACATGCTTTCGTCATTGGACCAGGGGATCTGGTCTTAGATCTACCCCTCGACTTCAATATTCTTCTAGAGGTTCTGCATTTTCCTTGGTTTACCAATCGACCTCGTACCTTCAAGAAATCACGGGTCATTCCTTCCATGTTCTTTCATCTCATCTCTTCTGACAACAAATATGCAAACACATCATTGATCTTCAATGTGTTACTATTGCTTCCAATAGCCACAACCAGGCTATCCTAGGAATATGGCAAAGAACACAACAGACTGATGCATTTTTCTTCTTTGATGATTTTAATATCCACAGACAATATTGCTAGATTACAGTGTTGAATGCATCCCGATGCTCTGTGATAGAGTCTCCTTCAGCCATCCTCATAAGATATAACTTCTTTCAAAGAAACAACTTGTTAAGCAAATATTTTGACCGGTACAAGTTCCCCAAATTTTCTCATAGCTTCTTTGCAGTGTCTTCTTCTGAGACATTCAACAATTCTCCTTGCCTTTATGTTAATATTCTACCAACATTCCTTCGGCACACTTGCTAGATTCATTCGTGGGTCGATTGCAATCCATTGTTCTCAATTTACAAGGATATCCTCCATGTTATGCTTCCAAAGCTCAATTTTTTTCCCATTAAACTATTCAATTTCTATAATCGACGTGTTAGTCATTCCAACTATAGATCATTGTTCATGGAATCTCCCACTACAACAGGTATTCCCCAAATCCAGGACCAATCCAAAACCCTCTGTAACAAAGGCATCCCCTACATCCAAATATGGCTTTGATACCAATTGTTGGATCTCAATATCGATTATAGTAGGCGTGAAACTTGATTCATATAGTTAAACACAAAATACATTAACTTTGGCATACACAAAACATCAAACAAATTACAAAGAAATTAGTCAGGAAACCTCTTTCTTGAGGAAACCATCAAACCATTGAACTTTCTCTCATCTATTAATCAAACACTTAAAACAAGTGTTTAGAACCGCGACTTGCTAGACCAAAAATTACACTTCATTACATGATCATGCTACGTACTACTTCTCATAATTTAGTACATCATGCATAGCCATTACATCTTATTTATAGATATAATGCAACCAACTGCTCATTAGTGACAATCCATAACTTCCTAACCACTTATGGTTATTTTTTTACAGTCGACTTGACTGGAACAACTATGGTCAATTTATCGTTGAGATTTTGGTCGTTCTGTCGACTTCTCATCATTCAATCATTTTCCTTCAACCAAACAACTATTTTGGTCAGTAGAATGACCAGACTTCCCTCATTTGTCACCTTTGACTCTAGTCGACTTATACCATTCAGCTATCAACGTTTCCAGTCGATTCAAATGCAAAGAATATAGCATTCCCAACACATAGTAATATTCTCCATTCATGGGAAAATAAGGGATACATGCCATACAACAAGCAAGAGGATCCAATACCACCTACCATACAAGAAGCTAGGGGATATAAGACCTCATGTGCTTTCATGGCCCTTCATTACTCAAGCTTTAATAGAAAAGCTATACTACAACTTGGAAAAATAAAAGCGTGATGGTTTTCAAACCCTAAATGGCAGAGAGTGATCGAGGAAGAGAACGATTGTCCCAACCTCCTCTCCTCTTCTCTAACATAAAATGAACAAATGGCCTCTCAAGAATGTTTTAGGAGATTATAGTTGAGGTTTCAACTAGCCCCGAGTCCTCAAACTTGGGGGACCCCTTTAATTTTTTATTTTCCTTAGCTTTGTTAGTAAGTTTTACCTTTCTTGACTTGTTGTCTTGATGCTTTGGTGTTTTGGGGGTTATGAATATATTAGTGCCTTATAAATTATGTGAATGCTTGGATGAGGATATTAATATATTGGCTTTTCACTTATGGTATTGAATGTCATATGTCCGACACTTTGTGTCAAGTTTTCGTGACTTCTCTGGTTTTACTACAGTGATGCCTTTTTTTTCATCTTGGATGACAATTATGATCTAATGATTTCCATCATAAATTGATCTCACTTTAATTGTATATTCATGCTTCTTGCATAAATGGAAATTCAGTATCTTTATGCTTTGCTTTCATTAATGGTTATAATTTTATGATTTATTTTTGGGAAGTATTTGAAGTGGTTTTGACATGTTTTCAATATCCATGTGAGCATAGGTTGCACAGACATCAATCATGGAATTGGCAATGTGGAAGCAAGATTGTGGATTTCAACCAAGCGGCTAGTCAAGTGGAGAAGTCAGCAAGGTTGCACATTCATGATACAAGGGGAATGTATCTATGACATGAAGAAGAGTAATTGCGAATGAAAAATAATATAACGTAAATGGTGATTGCATATATAGTAATTAATTTCGATGAAAAAACATCCCAATCAAGAGTGTTTGGCCTCCAAGGTTTATTTGCATACATTTTGGGGTTCCAACTAAATTGAATATGGGAACTCTTAAAGAGATTAGATGGATTTTTTTTAGTTATACAATCGCAGTGCCTAATATAATTCGATTTTGAGATTCACAAATTCAAAAGTGCATATTAAAAATTTCGGTGATTTGTCAGTTTTCGTTTTAATTAATTTTTAATTTTTTGATGAGCACTCTCTTGGTTTAATTTTGACTCAACACTTTCGCTTAAGGTTGTATGATGATTGTAGAGATTTAGTTGCAAATATTTTGGCCTTGGGCTCATGAAAAACTATGAAGGCAATAGAGTTTTGGTGAATTCCCAAGGTTTCCATTGAGCAAGTTGAGCCTTGCAACAAACCAATAGCTTCCTGCAACAGAAAACCTAGGACACGAGATCCATATTGAATAAAAGATATATTATTGAATTGATAAGATGATTAATGTATTACAAGAGCTCGTCTTTTATAAGGTTTGAGCGGGCTTAAGGAAGGGTTATGTCCCTTCAATTAAGTAATTAATAATTTACTGCTTAATTTAATACATCATTTTAATATTCATACCATTTCCAATCCCTTTTAAGGAGCTTTGTCCTCAAAGCAATAGTAATGAGGGATGTAGATGTCGAAATTGTTATGATTCCCAGGTTGCGTCTTCTTCGGGAAGATTTTTCCATTTTATGAGGTACTCTTTTATGACTCGCGTTCTTAATCTTTTCTCTCTAGTAGCAATGATAGATTCTGGCTCGAATATTATTCTTCCTTCTTCATCTAACAAGGGAAGTATTGTTTGTGCCTTCTGGTGTTGACCTATCATCTTTTTCAAGCATGAAACTTGAAAAACATTGTGGATGCGACTTATAGTTGGCAATTCCAATGCATATGCCACCTAACTAATATTCTTATTGATTTGATATGGGCCATAAAAACGTGGATCCAAATTATTATTTCCACCTTGTTTAAGTGATAATTGCTTATAGGGTTGTAGTCTTACAAATACCCAATCTCCAACTTCAAATTCTCATTCTATTCAGCGTCGATCTTCTTGTTGTCTCATTCTATTCCTGGCAGTATTCAGATTCTCTTTAAGTACTTGGACAACCTTTTGGTTTTCTTCTAAATGGTCATTTACTGATGCAGCCTAGATTGGTTGGTAATGAAATCCTTCCACTTTGTGGGTTCATATCCATATAGGGCTTGAAATGGTGTCATCCTTGCAGATGTATGATAAGTAGAATTATACCACCATTCCGCAAGATGTAGCCATTGGAACCATTTATTTTTCTTATCAGTTACAAAGCAACGGAGGTAGGTTTCTAAGCATTTATTGACGACTTATGTCTGTCCATCTATTTGGGGATGATAAGCTGAACTCATGTTAAGTGATGTCCCAATTTGCTTTCAAAACCTCTCCAAAATTTCCCTTTAAACTTGGCATCCCTATCACTTACGATAATCTTGGGAAAACCATGTAACTTGTAGATATTTTTACAGAAAGCTTCAGCTATTTCTTTTGTTGAATCAGTTTTCTTCACTCCCACAAAATGTGCATATTTGGTTAACCTGTATACCACAACTAATATTTTATCTTTTCCTTTTGATATGGGTAGACCTTCAATGAAATCCATTGAAATTTCCTCCCATTTCTGATTTGGGATATGTAACGGATGGAGTAACCCCATACTTGATATATTCTCAGTTTTATTCCTTTGACAAATGTCACATTCTGCCACATACTTGTGAATGTCGGCATTCATACCCTTCCAAAAGAACGACTGCCTTGCATTATAGTAGGTTTTCAAAAATCCTACATGTCCAGCGGCTGGGCAGTCATGTGACTCTTTAAGCACCTTGGTCTTAAAACTGGAGTTGGAACTTAAGTAAATACGTCCTTTGTACCATAAGAGGTCATTCTTCCATTCAAACTTTGGATACTGATTTATGTTGTTAATTATAGAACAAACCTCTGAATTCTTGGCATATTCCTTGATAATTTCATCCAAAAATTCTGGGATCACCATGGATACGGCGTAGACTTGTACCTCTTCATCTTTCCTTGATAGAGCATCAGCTACTACATTGTCCTTCCCCTTTTTATGTAGGATCTCCATATCGAAGGTATATTTTCTCGATCCACTTCTGTTGTTCGGTTGTTAATGTCTTCTGCTGTAATAAGTGTTGTAGACTATTATGATCTGTTTGGATTAGGAATTTACTTCCCAAAAGGTATTGTCACCATTTAGTTAATGCATGCATGATGGCAAGCATTTCCTTGTTGTATGTAGACTATAGGTATTCTCTTTTGTTTAACTTCCTGCTTTCAAAAGCGATTGGATGACCTTCTTGGATTAGCACAGCTCCTATCCCAAACCCTGAAGCATCACATTCGATTACGAATGGTTTTGCAAAATCAGGTGTTGCCAAAACGGGATTTGAAGACATAATTTGTTTCAACATTTCAAAGCATCTTCTTGCTTCATCATCCCACTAAAAAGAATTTCTTTTTAGGAGATTTGTTAACGGAGTAGTGACGTGTGCATAGTTCCTGATGAATCTTCGATAGTAACCTATTAATCCCAAAAATCCTCACAATTTTGAAACATTCCTTGGTTCGGGCCACTCCTTCATCGCTTGGATCTTCCTCGGGTCCACCTTAACTCCCTCCTTTGAGATTATATGACCGAGATACTCCACTTCTTGCTTCCCGAATGTGCATTTTGATTTTTTTGCATAGAACTGGTTTTCCTTCAAAAGAGCTAGAACCTTTTACAGATGCGTCAAATGTTCCTTCCATGTCTTGCTATATATAAGGATGTCATCGAAGAATACTAACACAAATTTCCTTAGGTATAGCTGAAATAGTTCATTCATAGTTGCTTGGAACGTGGCAGGAGCATTAGTTAACCCAAAAGGCATTACTTTGAATTCATAATGTCCTTCATGAGTTTGGAAAGTAGTTTTTGCAATATCTTCTAATCTGACCCTGATTTGATAGTACCCTGACCTTAAATCGAGTTTTGAAAAATATTTTGCGTCATGAAGTTCATCCAGCATATCATCGATGAAAGGGATTGGAAACTTGTTCTTAATCATTATTTTGTTTAATCCTCTATAATCTATACATAATCTAAAAGATCCATCCTTCTTCTGTACTAACACGACTGGAGCTGCATAAGGGCTTCTACTCTTGGTGATGACACCACAATTCAGTAGGTATTAAACCAACCTTTCTATTTTCGTTTTGTGGTGGTGGGGATACCTATAGGGTTTAACCTTGACAGGATTTGATCTAGGTTTAACCTCTATTATGTGTTCTATACTCCTTTCTGGTGGTAGCTGCATGGGTAAGTCTTGAAATATGTGCTCATGTTTCTGGAGTAAAATTTGAATTTCCTTTTTGAATTCATTTGGTTCCTCCTCTTTTCCTTCTAGTTGATGGCATTGGATTACGTATTCCGATGCTCCTTTTCGAATGAGCTTTTCCATATGCTGAGATGAAACTACTTGTGTGTCTGGTGGTTGAAAACCATGTAGCTTAAAAATTTTCCCTTGCCATTTAAACTTGATGAAATGTTTTTGGTGATTGGCGGAATATGTTCCCAATGTTTGTAACCATTGGACTCCCAAAACGATGTCTACTCCTCCCAATGATAAGGTGTAGAGTTCTGATTCCAGTTCGAAGTCTTGTATTTGAAGTCTCACCTTATGGCACATTCCAACTTTTTCAATCTTCTTTCCATCTGCAATCATCACCTTCATGTCTGGAACTGGATGTACGAACAACTTGAGTTTTCTTGCAACTCTTATATCCAGAAAGTTGTAATTGCTTCCAGTGTCTACTAGCACTGTAACATTCTCATTTTTTATATGCCCTTTTAACTTGAGAATCTGTGGTTGGCTAATGCCTGTCATGGCTGCTAGGGAGATTTTGGGTGTCTCGTCATTTCCGGATGCCATATTTGCGGTCGCCTCCTCCTCATCTTCTGACTCTTCTTCTTCTTCCGATTCACTATTCTCCTCTACTTCACAAGTATATAATTTCTTTGAGTTGTCCTTGGGGTGACACTTATGTTTTGGATTCCATTTGTCTCCACATCGTCGACATTTTCCTTCCCTCATTCATTGATTTTCGAGGCTCTTCCTGTCGTCCCTTCTAGGGGGAGGGATGTATTTGTTTGTATCGTCCTCTGGAGTCGACTGGATGTTTCTTTGTAAGTATGACTTCCCTTTATTTGATTGGAAACTGTCAAATTTGGCCTCAGCTGCTTTTGCTTTTCGTATTGCTACTTCAACATTCGGTATGTCATGCATTTTTAACTCTTTTTGTATGTATGGTTTTAGTCCGCCCAAGTAAGTTTCTAGTCGGTGTTTGTCTGATAGCCCAAATACTCTAGTAGCAAGTGATTCCCATTGGTGTGTGAATTCTTCGACGTTTCCTTTTTGTTGTAACCTGGTAAGCTTCGAGAAAAAATCATCTTCGTTGATTCCTTGAAACCTTTTTAGGAAATCATTTTTAAACAAATTCCATGTGTATGTGAATTGGTCACCTTTCCACCACATATACCAGTTGTAGGCATATCCTTCAAGGTGCATAGATGCATACTTCACTTTTTCTTCATCTATTGTGATGCTATAGATATCGAAGTATTCCTCTGTTTTATTTAACCACGCAATGCATTGTTCGTCATTCCCACTGAACTTTGACATTTCTATTTTTGCTTTGGGGGGATACACTACATAATGCTGATAATGATTGCCTCTTGTCTTGTTGTGTGGTGATCTAGAATTTTTGGTTGAAGCACTCGACATATCTGAGTCGTCTTTTGGTTTTCCATGATCATTTGTCTCATTCTGTCCCATCCTTTCCATGAACTTGTTTAACATGTCGCTCAGTTCGTCTTGTTTTTCCTTCATCTCATCCAATTTATCATCTAGCCTTTTTTCTAAAACTGAAACGAATTCCACTCTGATTTCATTTTTCAGCTTCGCATTGGAATTTTGTATTTCTTCCTTTAAATCTTCTCGAAACACTTTCTCAAGTTCGTCCATTCTGGAGTTTAGACCTTCGACGATTTTTAAATATCTAATTTGGTCTTTTTCCAATTTTTCTAGTCGGTCTCGTAACTCTGCCATGGTTCTTGACCTGGTGTGGGGAGGTGAATATTTGGAATCAATCTTGGAGTAAGGTTAAGAGTTAGGGTTAGGGATAAAATAATAATACAATAAGTATTATTAAATTATAATAATAATTTATTATATATATTAAAAATAATAACACAATAATTATTATTTAAATTATAATAATTTATTATGTGTGAAAAAAAATATAATAATAAAAATTTATTATTAATTTTTTTGTTTGAATGTATGCAGGTTGTTGGGAATGGCGGGAAGTGATGGTGGGGAGGTGGTGGTGGAAGAGTTCAGAGGGAGGGATGGCGCAGCAATGGGAGGGACGGCGTTTGTGGGAAGAGGAGCGCAGGCAGAGAGGGGCAAGGAGGGAGAGGGAGACGAATGGAGGTGGCAGAAAAGTGGGGGGGAGTGAATGCAGAGGGGGAGAGGGAAGTGAATGGAGGTATTGCAGAGGCGACGAGTTGTTAGTTTTTCAGAAATTTCAATCTGATCTAGGATCTTAACTGAGAGAATAACATGTACAGCATATCTACAACATATCAATCATGGACACAATAATGAAAGCACACAAAAGACACAGAGTTTACTTCGGGAAAACCATAAAGGTGAAAAACCCCAATAACTTCCTCAGAGATAGATAGAGCAATGATACAACCCAAGCATAAGAGATAGGAATCTCCTAGCAGCAGCTTCTCCTCCTCCACAAGTGCGCCACTCTCCAAAGAGTGTGTGAGAGAATAAAATGATCAAATAGAGTGCTGCCCGCACTCTATTTATACTTGACTTGACTTGCCTAATAACCTTTACTAGGTCGACCTTAACTTAACCACATAACATAATGCTGACTAGACCGACACCCAATAGGGTGGTCTAATAACCCTTTGACCCACATGGCCAACCCCCCAATAGGGTGGTCTAATAACCCTTTGACCCACATGACTTATACAGGGCCAACCCCAACGAGGTGGTCTAATAACCCATCAAGTATAGGTTATGACAATTACAATATAAATGACGACACTTTCATATAGAGGAATAATAACATCTCTATAGGAATACAAACACTCCCGTATAGAGGAATAATACCATCTCTATAGGAGTACAATATACATATATGAAATACATTCCGAAGTTACATATATATCAACACTCCCTCTTAACTAAGAAGGCATTTCTTGACACAGGTCTTCTAGCACAAGTCTTCTTCTCTGGATAATCATCATCGAGTCATCGTCATCGTCACTATTGCTGCTATATCAATCAATCTCTGAATCTACTCATCATAGGAAGTTCTACAGAGCCCGTCCTTTTTCATACTGGATGTAGGCCCACCACCTGCAGGTCTTCATCATCACTGGCCATATTGTGGAATCCTCAGGACTTATTACTTGTGTCACAAAACCTCGAAAGAGCATCCCAAGTTGTTACAAGCACACAACTCTACCTTTTGGATCTCCCAGGGCTAGTATTATATGTGACTATCACAAAACCTTAAAAGAGTCTCTTGACTAGCAAGAACCCTAAAGAGCATCTGAGGCCTTTTTCATCCTGTCCATATCTCCAGGACTTATTACATGTGACCCCCACCACAAAACCTTAAAAGAGTGTCTTGCCAAGCAAGAACCCTAAAGAGCATCTGAGGACTTTTTCATCCTGTATAGATCTCCAGGACTTATTACATGTGGTCATGGAAAAACCTCGAAAGAGCATCCCAGGACTGATTATGAGCACACAGCTCAACCTATCGGATCTCCCAGGGATAGGATTACATGCCATAGGACAAAACCTTGAAAGAGAATTTTTCAGATCTCCCAGGGAGCTATTATATGCCAGCGGAAAAACCTAGCAAGAGAATCTGCAAACCTCTCAGGGATAGGATTATATGTCCTCCAAAGAAAAACCTCGAAAGAGCGTTTGCCAAATATCCCAGGGCCAGTATTACATGCCATAGGAAAAACCTTGAAAGACTATCTGCAAACCTCCCAGGGCTAGGATTATATGCTTATCTGCACAACCTGTTCCACGGCCACAGAGTATCAACCTGATACTCACCATACATAATCCTAATGTACACATGATCATCTTGATCATCATCACTGCATCATCCTGATGCATCTCATCTGGAGCAACATCCATGATCATCCTGATCATACAATGCATCCACTTGATGCATACACAATATCTACCTGATACATATCATCATACATGATCTACCTGATCATACAATGTATCCACCTGATACATATACAAATACATGATCCACCTGATCATACCTGATACATATCAACATACATGATCTACCTGATCATACAATGTATCCACCTGATACATCTACATATACATGCACATGATCCAACTGATCATATCCAACATCCAACATGATGCATACAGACATAAATGATCCAACTGATCATATCCAGCATCCAACATGATGCATACATACATAAATGATCCAACTGATCATATCCAGCATCCAACATGATGCATACATACATAAATGATCCAACTAATCATATCCAGCATCAACATGATGCATACATACATAAATGATCCAACTGATCATATCTAGCATCAACATGATGCATACAAATACATAGCAGTAACTAGAGCATCGTCCTGATGCTCATCATACAGCACTTATATCCACAGCCATGGAAGGATCCTCCTCTCACCATGTTCAGAATGGCTTCAACAAATGTCTCCATCACTTCTTCCTCGAAGTGTCATCAATCTGAAGAACACCAAGACTCTCTCTGAAGTACTCGAACTTCACTCTGGCTAGTGGTTTCGTCAAGACATCTGCAATCTGCTCATCCATCGCAACATACAGGAGCTTCACTGCTCATCTCTGCACCATATCCTTGATATAGTGATATTTGATCTCAATGTGTTTCGACTTGTCATGGAACACCGGTTTCTCAGACAGCTTCACACAACTCTGGTTATCACAGAAGATACCAGTAGCCTCCAACGGTAGATCAAATAACTCAGATAGTAGCTTCCTCAGCCATACCACCTCACAACTAGCTGAACAAGCTGCAACATACTCTGCTTCGGATGTACTGAGTGCTACATAGGACTACTTCCTGCTAAACCAAGAGATCACACATGATCCCATACTGAAGCAGCACCCAGAAGTGCTCTTTCTATCTGCAGCACTACCTACCCAATCTGAATCAACATAACCCTGCAGGTTAAACTTTTGATTCGCATCTTACTTGAGCCCATAATCAACCGTACCCTTCAAGTACCTCAAAATATGCTTTACAGCAACCAGGTGAACACTCCTCGGATCCGTCAGGAACTGGCTCAATGTGTTCACCGCAAAGCAAACATCTGGTCTCATGTTCTTCAGGTACATCAAGGACCCAATCATCTGACGATACATAGTGACATCAACAGGATCAGATGAAGCATCACACAGAAGCTTCAGGTTCGATGCCATAGGTGTGGCCATGGCCTTGCAATCCATCATCCTGAACCTCTTCAACATCTCTACTGCATACTTCCCTTGTCCAAGGAAGATTCCATCTGCACTTTGCTACACCTACATGCCTAGAAAGTAGTGCATCATCCACAAGTTCTTCATCTCGAACTTTGCAACAAGATTCCCCTGCGTGTCGGCAATCAATCTATCTTCACCTGTAACAAACAGGTTATCCGCATACAAAAGTAGTATCATTGGATTGCCTTCTTCAACCTTGTAGTAAAGGTTGGAATCCGCTTTACTCTTGGTAAAGCCCAAACTGGATAAAAAGTTGTCTATCCTAACATACCAAGTTCTGCACATATATGACTTCCCGTCATGTGTCTCAAAACCAAGTGGCTGCTCCACATACACTTCCTCTTCGACTACACCATTCAAGAAAGCTGTCTTGACATCCATCTGCTGTATCTTCCATTTCATCACTACAGGCAGAGCAAGTACTGATCTGGTGGAAGTGTGCTTGGCTATAGGTGTAGAAGTCTCTTCATACTCAATCCCTTTTTCTAGGAGAAGCCATGAGCTACAAACCTCATTTTGTATTTCTCCATGCTACCATCTGCAGCATGCTTGATCTTATAGATCCATTTGGAAGTCACAGCAGACTTCCCTTCAGGTCTTGGGACTGCATCCCAAACATCATTCTTCATGATCGACTGGTACTCCTTGATCATGGCATTCTTCCCGAATCCTGGGAACTTCAATATATTCAATATCTTCAATAGACAACTTTGTTGCTGAAACAAATGTTGTAGTCCTTCTTTTGTAGGTGCTCGTATACGATCTTTCCTACAAAAAAAGTTAAATTGCATGATTAGAAACTTCTCATAGTTTTCAGAACAAATTCTTACACATAAAGAAATATTTCATACATTCATGCAATTATTTTAGCCAATGCTTCTGTTAGGAACCCATGTCTTTACTTTGTTAGTATATTGTTGTTGGATGCATATGCTTTGTAAGTCGTCCCGTAGTATTTGTTGATCCATAGTTTGTGTTATTGTTGTTGGCACATATGCTTTGTAAGTCGCCATAGTTTTGTTGATCCATAGTTTGTATTGGCCCATGGTTTTGGCCCATAATAATTATTGATCTATATTTTGTATTGGCCCATGGTTTGTATTGACACATGGTATTGACCCATGGTATTGGCACTTAGACTTAGTATATAAGTGTGTGTTGAGGCCTATGAAGGCACCGTGAAGTTAATTGTATTGAGCTTGCTCAAAGGAGGTTGCCCCCTCGAAGTGGCCCGTGATCAATATAAAAGTGATTATGAGTTCTGTTATTTCTGATATCTAGTGTATTTGCATTAATTAATTATTGCAGTTTCTTCACATCTGGTATCAGAGCACTTTCTTGGGCTCATTGGGTGGAATTTCTGCCAAATTTTTTTTATCGCATCTGTTGCAGCTTCAGATTTGGGAATAATCCCTATTCGCTTAACTATGGGAAGTACTTGGGCATAAGCCCTAAAACTCATTATGAGGAGTACCACGAGAACCCCAAAGCAGCTGGCCCATTGAGAGGACCTGCCAGTGAAAAGGGCAACGACCCCTACATGATTGACTAGTTTCCACCCGTGAGGTAAACCAAGAGTTGTCGTTTGTGGCAAAGCGGTTATCAGTTTTACCTAAGCCGTGGAGTGAGGGGTACTGCCCCAATATGCAATCCGTTAGACAGCATTGTTGGCCAAGTGAAACACCTGAACTGTTATGAAGCCGTACATACCTGGGGTCCATATCTATTTTCAGTTGAACTGTTGCCAATCACTTCCGCTCCAGATCCATCCATTTCAGATCTATTCTGAAAGTTGTTCCAGATCCATTCACCAACCGTTTTTGATCCCTTCCGCGTCATTGCAGATCCATCTGTTGCGGATCCCTTCCGTGCTGCTGTTACCGATCCATTTCTGGAATAAAAAAGAAGAAAAAAGAGTATCAAATCCTGTTTTTCGGCCATATCTCCCTTGTTTCAACTCTGTTTTCCCTGAAACTTCACTGACATCCCTGCAATCCCATTCTGCATATTTCATTCCTGAAGACCCTATCCCCAATTCCACTTCCCAAAGCCTGAAATCTCACAGTTGTATATTTTTAGGGTTTGCCATAACTTCTTCAATTTTCACCCGATTGCCTTCAAATTTTACCATAGAGTTCCCGCTTCTGAAATCCCCATTTTTTGCTTCCCTATCCCTCAAAAAGTGTCGAAAACCTAGTCAAACCCTAATTACCCCTCCGAGTTTTTTCCAAATCCAAATTTCCCCTTACTAAATAAGCTTGTGTTTGTGTTTTTCTATCCATTCCCCCCCCAAAAAAAAAAAAAAAAAATAAAAAATAAAATAATTTCCTGGTTATGGTTGTCACTCGCACAGGAGCAAAAACCATGGAGGAAGCACTTGCAGCCATCCAAACCAAACTCCAATATCTGGATGAAAAATTTCTCAGCCTCCATCTTCAGCATTCAGCCATGAACAATAACCGACAACCAAAATCTTCTGCAGCCACTGGGTTCTCTTCTTCCAGCAATTTTCGTGGGCCGAAGCTTGATTTTCCTCGCTTGAATGGTACTGATCCGACTGGATGGATATAACGATCAGAACAATATTTCACTCTGCATAATACTTTTGATGTCCAGAAAGTTCCACTTGTATCCTTTCATTTGGAACAGGAAGCCCTTCAATGGTACCGCTGGTACATCAAAGCTCATCCTAAGCCAAACTGGACAGATTTTTGCCAACTCCTTTTGCCACGATTTGGTCCTAGTGCTTTTGATGACTTCACAGGAGCACTCACTAAACTTCACCAAATTGGCACAGTGAAAGAGTATCAGACAGAATTTGAGAAACTGGCCAATCACACAGAAGGATTGTCTGATGAATTCTACAAGAGTTGTTTTATCAATAGTCTCAAGGATGAAATCCGCTCAGAAGTCAAAATGTTCTGTCCCAACACAATTATGGAAGTCCTAGGGTTGGCTAAGTTGGAAGAGGACAAGATCGCAGCTGAACAATGCTCCAAACCCACCTTTGTTCCCTTCAAAAATATGGGTTCCCAACGACCTCCCATCACGCCTGCTCCTCAAGCAACTCCTACCAAGCATTTGTCTGAAACATAGATGCAGGCACACCGAGAAAAAGGGCTTTGTTATAATTGTGATGAGAAATTCACTCAGGAACATAGATGTGTTCAACAAAAGCTCTATCTCTTGGATGTGGATTCTCCACCTACCTCAGATCTTGGTGAAGAAGCTCCAGATACAGTAGATGTTCAGGTCGACATTTAGCACCCGCCTGTTGACACCCCATCTCAAGAAGACCCACCCAAGATCTCTCTCCATGCTGTAACTGGTGTCACCACCCCACAAACAATGTGGGTCAGGGGATACTTCAAGAAGCTCCCTCTTACCATACTCATTGATTCTGGTAGCACTCATAACTTCATTGACCCTCGGATTGCCAAACAGGCTGATTGTTTTGTCCATCCTTGTTCCAACTTTGAAGTCATGGTTGCCAATGGGGGCACCTTACCTTGCAAGGGGAAGTGTCGTAATGTGCTTATCTCTATGGAAGATTATAACCTTCACTCTGACATGTTTTTCTTATCCTTAGGTGGATGTGATGTGGTTTTGGGCGTTCAATGGTTATGCACACTTGGCCCCATCTTATGGGATTTTGCTGAATTTTGGTTGCAGTTTTCAGTCAATGGGACACAACACAAATTTATGGGCTTACAACCAGGCTCTCTCTGCATCATCAATTCACATCGCTTGGAAAATATCCTTAAGAAGAATTCACATGGTTTCATTGCTCAGCTCCATTCCCTTCAGATGCACCCACCAAGAGTCTCCACTACTTCCTTGGATAGATATGAAGGTGTCTTTGTTGCACCAGTGGGCTTGCCGCCTTCACGAGACCTTTCCGGGAAGCATTTTTCCGCATCTACATCTCAGCAGGACATGATGGCTATTTTGCATGCAGTATAGAAGTGGCAGCCATCCCTATTGGGGAATTATTTATGCATCAAGACTGATCTTCAAAGTCTGGAAACTTTCCTGGAACAATGGGTCTCCTCCCCAGCACACCTAAAATGGGTTCTCCAACTCATGGGTTATGACTATGCGACCACTTACCAGAAGGGTAAGGACAATATGGTGGCAGATGCTCCTTCTCACACATTTGATGACCCAGTTTCTCTTACAGCTATTTCTCTGCTTGTTCCAAATTGGTTGCAATCTGTTCAATGGGGCTATCTCTTCTATGAACTCCATGCTTCTTCATCAACAGGGCACTCTGGGCTCCTCAAAACGTATGATCAGGAACAATGTAACTTCTTTTGGCAGGGATTGAAAATGACAATTCAACGAATGGTGGTTGACTGTGATACTTTCCAGGTCAACAAGGGTGAAACGACCCTCCTTTCGGGACTGCACGAACCCTTTCCCATCCCTACACAGATTTGGACAATTATTTCTATGGATTTCCTCGAAGCACTCCAGTGGTATAGTACCACATCTAAAAGGACACTAGTCTCTGGACAGGCACCGCTAGTTCTTCTTCCATACACCTTCAACAGCTCCCCAGTTCAGGAAATTGACTCAATTCTTCGAAACCGAAATCAGCTTCTTCTCATTCTGCAAGACAATCTTCACATGGCAAGAATTCAATTGAAACAACAAGCCGATCAGCACCATTCTGCACGCACTTTTCACGTCGTTGATATGGTTCTTCTTCGTCTACAGCCTTCTACGCAATCCTCCCTGAAAATCAAAAGGCGTCAGTGACCCGGAATGCAACCCGAGGATGCTACAGGGGACCCACTCCTTCAGATTTTGCATCAATTTCCACATCTAAAGCTTTGAGGACAAAGCTTTTTCTAAGGGAGAGGGGATGTTAGGAACCCATGTCTTTACTTTGTGAGTATATTGTTGTTGGACGCATATGCTTTGTAAGTCGTCCCGTAGTATTTGTTGATCCATAGTTTGTGTTATTGTTGTTGGCGCATATGCTTTGTAAGTCGCCATAGTTTTGTTGATCCATAGTTTGTATTGGCCCATGGTTTTGACCCGTAATAATTGTTGATCTATATTTTGTATTGCCCCATGGTTTGTATTGACACATGGTATTGACCCATGGTATTGTCACCTAGACTTAGTATATAAGTGTGTGTTGAGGCCTATGAAGGCACCATGAAGTTAATTGTATTGAGATTGCTCAAAGGAGGTTGCCCCCTCGAAGTGGCCCGTGACCAATATAAAAGTGATTCTGAGTTTTGTTATTTATGATATCTAGTGTATTTGCATTAATTAATTATTGCAGGTTCTTCACAGCTTCAATACAACATTCATCCATATCCTGTAACTTTCTAGATGCCTTCCAATCTCTACCAGAACATTGTTAAGAGTTTGCACTACTCCCAACTTATCAGCAAAGAGGTTTCATTCTAGATAAGTAGCAATGGAATGTTATACATTGACATAGGCCACTTACCCATCACATGCATATTAGTAGTATATTGTTCATTAATGCAATTATTCTAATATGCCAAAAAATACATAGCCTAATTCTAGGAACATCATTATATACATCATTGAACAATATTATTTAAACAATCAAATATGCAAGAAATGATAATTCAAATACTTATCTTTGTTTGGTTGTTGGGTGGACTCCCTCTGAATCTTTGCAACTCCATTCTGATGTGGATTGTGAGAAGTGATCGACTCCCTCTAAATATCTGCATTCTTGCAGAAACTACTGGAGTGTGCTCCCTCTTGATCTTTGCTTCTTGGATTACCTGTCCTTGAACTTATATCCATCCTCGATCACTATGCATGCTTACAAGTATCATTATTGTGATATCCTCGAGATTTCATACATAATCATACATTTATTAGTATATTCTCAATACTATCAAAACACAATAATCTTAAGCATGTATAGTCATGATCATTTCAAACAGAAATAATAAGCATTAGTATTCAAGGACTCTTATGGTTAGTCATATCATAAATTAAGGTAAGAAACATAATATGCCTACACCCGTGATTACTCAAACCTATACTTTCATGACTCTTCTGGTGAGTCATATCATCAATTAAGGTAAGAAACATAATATGCATACACCCATGATTACTCAAACCTATGAATAATCATTATCAATCATGTCATGTATACTTATATAAGAGATTCTAACACAAGGTAGGATTCTAACTTGATATAGGAAAAACATACCTAGATTAATATGTTAGTTGGTTATTGTCTAACATACCCACATGATGTCTTCTTGTTCTCTTAAGTGACTTGTGCTAGTAACCTGCATATCTCATAGGTTAACCAAGTTATACATACCTCATAAGTAGATCTTCTATGTGATCCATGGCAATGGGTGAACCTTTGTCTTCGTGTCACCACGATCATATGTTCTTGAACTAGAACATGATTTGTCTTTCTTGATGTACCTTTCATGTTAGTGGACAACATCAACCTCATACAACATCACAATGCATTAGTACAATCATAAGTGTCAAAAACCCTAATCAATGAATATCTTCTATCATGCATTCATAATTTTATTAAGGTGATATGACAAGTCTAAAATTAACCAAGATTGTACTAACCATAATAATATGAATACAAACATATCATAAACTTAATTATGAACAGAATTTGAAACATACCTGTATGAGTCATACCTATCGAGATTTCATGTAATCTTCTTATGTAAGGCCTCAGCCTCATCTCCCTCTGAAATAGGAACTTCTTCACTTATGCAGGTGACCAATCCATTCTCTTCTAGGATTAACCCAATCCACTTGATTTGCAGGAACTGGATCTGGAGCTGGATTAGGGTTTGTCATAGAAACCCTAAAAATTCAAACTTTGAATTTCGAACTTCTGAAAGGATAGAAAGATGCACCTTGATGAGATGATCAAGCCGGTATATTCAGAATTTGAAAACTGCAAAGTTTCACCCCTCAAATTTTCCTTTGAAACTTCCAAATTCACTCGACATGACCCTGAACTAGGGTTTGATAAATCCCACCCTTATTCCCAATCAAAAGGTTTGATCCAAAGCTCTAAGCTTCTATTTTTCTGAGGAGCTTCCAGCCGTGGTCACAGATTTCAAAAATTCTCATTTTTGCAGAAGCCCTAATTTTCCACTTTTCCGATCAAAGTCCCGAACTAGGGTCTGATCAAGCCCGACCTTCTGCCCAAAACCAAATTCTTATATTGGTCTCTAAATTTTGATTTTGATGAGTAGCATTCAGCCGTGGTCTCCGATTACAAAAATTCCATCTTTCTCCGAAACCCTAAATTCCCGAAGCCATGAATGAAGGTGCTCAAAAATCATTTTGTTTTGACAGAAATATGTACCTGATTGTTTCTGGTGTAACTCTGAACTTTCCGATCCAGAGGGTCTAAAACTTCTACCTATGGTATCCCAACCTGTCATTTTTCCAACCCCACAAGTCTGACCTCAATTGGATTCTCTAAGAGAGAGATTTATGCCAAGTGTCGCAACGTGACCTGTTTATGGGATAAAACAGGAGAGCGAACTTGTACGGCGTGCCACGTGTCACTGGTTCAGTTTTGGCCTCTGAAAACGTTACCTGAGAAATTACAGTCCGTGCACTACCTATCACTTTTTATGAAATTTCATTTGGAGCTTCCTATCCCAAGTTATGACTTTTTTTCCTAGGTCACCTATTTATGACGCAGATCTGGAAGACGCAGAAACTCTAGATTATACAGATCATAAAACACAAAGTACAACGAATTAGAATTTTTCCTTTCGACACAAGGTACATGGGGATATGATATTCGACCTGTAAACGTTTCAGATCCGAAAACTTCTCCGAAATGGATTTATAGTGAAAGTTCTACGATGACTAGGTTTTGCTATATCAAGCCCTAGCATCGCTAGTGCAAGTGTCATACATGCCATACCATGCCTTCTTTCAGGATAGCTCTGATACCATGTTAGTTTTTCAGAAATTTCAATCCGATCTAGGATATTAACTGAGAGAATAACATGTACAGCATATCAATCATGGACACAATAATGCAAGCACACAAGAGACACAGAGTTTACTTGGGGAAAACCATAAAGGTGAAAAACCCCAATAACTTCCTTCAGAGATAGATAGAGCAATGATACAACCCAAGCATAAGAGATAGGAATATCCTAGCAGTAGCTTCTCCTCCTCCACAAGTGCGCCACTCTCCAAAGAGTGTGTGAGAGAATAGAATGATCAAATAGAGTGCCTCCCGCACTCTATTTATACTTGACTTGACTTGCCTAATAACCTTTACTAGGTCGGCCTTAACTTAACCACATAACATAATGTTGACTGGGCCGACACCCAATAGGGTGGTCTAATAACCCTTTGACCCACATGGCCGACCCCCCAATAGGGTGGTCTAATAACCCTTCGACCCACATGACTTATACAGGGCCAACCCCAACAAGGTGGTCTAATAACCCATCAAGTATAAGTTACGACACTTACAATATAAATGACGACACTTCCGTATAGAGGAATAATAACATCTCTATAGGAATACAAACACTTATGTATAGAGGAATAATACCATCTCTATAGGAGTACAATATACATATATGAAATACATTCCGAAGTTACATATACATCAACACGAGTGGGGTTGCGACGGTGGTAGAGGACAGAAGGGAGTTGGAGCGCAGGGTTCGAGCGGATGAGAAGGGGGAGGAATGGCGGTAGGAGTGGTAGACAGCGTGGGGGCCGAAGAGAGAGTAGTGCAGCATTGGAGTGAAGAGATGGAGTGCAGTGATGTGCGTGGAGCAAGTGCAAGGGAATGGAGAGGTACAGGTGCGGAGGGTGTGGAGGTGTGCGTAAGTGAGAGTACTGGTGCGAGGAGTGCACACAGGCGTGGGAGTAGCCGATGTCCTTCGAACCACGAGCAGAACTTGACCACGAGTAGCAGTAGAGTGCACGCCACGAATTTGGCTCTGATACCAAATGCAACAGAAAACCTAGGACACGAGATCCATATTGAATAAAAGATATATTATTGAATTGATAAGATTATTAATGTATTACAAGAGCTCTCATTTCATAAAGTTTGAACGGGCTTAAGGAAGGGTTACGTCCCTTCAATTAACAAAATAATAATTTACTTCTTAATTTAATACATCATTTTAATATTCATAGCACTTCCCAGATTCAATAGTTCAACCCATGGAGGATGTTATTTGCAAAATCTATTGAAAAATGAGTGTCTAGATTCCTAACATTATTCTCTTTCAAATTTCAACAACATTCATTTAGCAAAAGAGCAATCATTAAGTTTGGGAGCTTGTTGGTTTCCCAACAAGCCTTTCAACCTAGGGATTGGACATGGGAACATTAAATAGTTGGGTTGGGAATCCAAAAACCTTTCGACCCAATGGATTTCCTATTTGGCCCTCCAACTTAATGAAATTACCTCCATGAGGCAAATCATTGATTTAATATGGAGACTTCCTCCTCAACCAAGTAAAGCAAATTGACTCTTTGGGTCCACAACTATTAGATTAGAAGTTTCCCAGCTTGGATTTTTTTTCCTTATCTGATGCTCAGTTACTGTCTTGGAAATTTGAGTTACAGCCCCATAAAGGTAGAAAGTTTAATACCTAGGTTTTGACCCTTAGCTGTATTAAATCAAATTATGTAAAATGATGTAAATATGCTAGTAAAGATTCCTAGTGGGAAGCTCAAGGCCAAGTCCCAACTAGTGAATGGCTAGGCTTGTATGATGTAAATATTTCTATATGGGCCATGTGTTAGGATTGTCAAGATGATTTCAAAAGCTATGTAAATATTTATTCTAGAATATAATAAAATGGTCCAAGATGGTAGTGTAAAGAGCATTTGAGGGGCTATGATTCCACTAAAGGGGAAGAGGAAAGGAGGCCTATGGAAGAGTAAATACTCTTTTACCAAGATTTAGCTTTAGAACTCATCCATTTTTTCCATATGCCTTAAATGAACCATTTAATTCCTTTGACTTATCAAATCCAATCACTGAATGTATGTGTGAGGTTGGTGGGAAAGTATTCTCAAGTTGTTATGTAAGTGTGGAATGAATATACTTCTTATGACAATTGTAAGAGTCCTTCATTCTATGGTTAGAAGTAATTTAAATTGACTCTTATGAAAATTGTAAGATTCCTTCATTCTATGTTCAGAAGTAATGTCAGAGGTAAAGTTAGCACCGTGAAGACAAAATTGTAGACCAAGAGTAAAGAATGATGGTTGTAGGTGAGATCATAGGCTGGGAAAGTTAGGAAACCTTTACCCACTATTTATTTGTTCCTCTTGGATGCTTTAGAAACCATGAATTGATTTTATAGGAAATTCTCTAAAAACATACAACATGTTGGACTCTCTCTACACACATTGAAGAGAACTGTAAGGGATGGGTACTCTAATATACTATTGAACATATTAAGGGCGAGCCTTCCTTGTGTTCTGTGGAGCAATGGAAGAGAGTTACATGGATATGATGGTTGAATGAGATTCATATAGTGCTATGTGGTGAGAAAGTTAGCTAAGCATGAGACAAAATGGGTTGAGCTAAGAGAAAGTAAAGCATACAGTTGTTTCCTTCACCCTGGCGGTATCATATCCTGACTTGGGGTAGTATATGTAGTTGATACCTATGGTTGGGTGGAGAATTTTTCTTACATGGTCAATTTCTTGATCTTCTTCGTTTAAAAGATAAATGTTTATTGTTCTCTATAAATATGTAAATTATGTTTGTCCTCTGTTATGAAATCATTTTATTACGCATGATTATGTATGAATTAGTTTTAGTTCCACTACATTTTATATTTACGCACCTACACATATATTTCTCAATTTATGTTACTCAAAGGAGGAATAAATTAGTTCTGAATTTGAATAATGGTCTCCATGGGGTGAAATTTGAAAGTATGGAACTCATAACTACCCATTTTGTGGTTGGAATGATGGATGGGGACATTACATAGTGCTATCTGAATTCTTGGTTGCAACATTGGGGTTGTATGGGTTGGAATCAATGTTTACATGAATAAATTTAAGTTTATAGGAAAAGTGTTTGACAAAATATCCTTGAAAAATTCATGGTTTCAAATTGCCCAGATGGTATTCTGACAGAGCCGTGAGTTAAAACTTTGTTGATTATAGATAGGAATGGAAAATTGGGAAAAACCTCCAAAATCAGTAAAAATGTTATTTTTGTTAAGTAACAAAAGCTTAAGTACCAAACTGTTGGTTCATAGTTCTGTTTTTGGAACCAAGTATGATCAAATGATTGAAAATTAACTCACTATATCCGACAATGCAGAGTTATCCAAGGGTCGCAGGTACGCAGCGAATGATTGGTATCTTATTGCATCATTTAGATCAACAATGTATATTATCTCATGGGATTCTAGTTCATTTGATTACATGGCTCGATTTATGTTGCAAATGATTGAGATTAAATTGAGCCCTTGATATCATCAAATCAAAACCATTCACACTGAGGTACATGACTAGACTATAATGAGAGAAATCACCAGATCAAAAGTTGAGATAAAATCAAGCCACCCATACCAAGATATCACATCCATTTGTGATCAGATAAGTGCTTGAGCTATAGTAGATGGAACTTGAGTGCAAACGACTGATATTTTATCTATCCACAAAATTAGTTGATCATACCCATCCATGCTACAAAAAGTAATTAGATGATAGGATGAGGAGTAATAGTGTGAATGACCAAAATTTAATCACGATAAATTAGATTGACGGTGGAGATTGCATCACACTAGGGACATGTGTCCAGGATCTCAAAAAGGAAGTGTAACATGACTGACCATGATCTTGTCATGTCGATGAGATATACAACCCATATCTCCTCACTAGGTTATGTGGAAGGCAAAGGTGGTAGAGATGATTGTATCACGAATTATTATAATTTTTTCAGGGATTGGAGATCTATGTCTTAGATTTGTTCATGAGATTAATTTTAATAGTGTTGAGATTTGTGACATTAGAGGATCTTTAAGGATTGCGATGTCATGGAGGACAGAGGAGTCAATGGGAATATTACATAGAAGAACCAGAGGATGCCACGTATGGTCCAAGTGGGTACGATGGCACTCAACACCTACCACATGACATGCCACATCAACAATCATAAATTATAAAAAGTCTAGAGCCATTTTTTCTTTTTGGGCATAATAGGACAAAAATTTATCGAATTTTGACAAAATTTTCGGGGTAATTCCACAAAGTTGAGGACTACAAAAATGCCAATGAGGGTGGATTCTTTATTTAACTTAAAATTTTCCAAAAACAATGATTAGTGGTTTTTAAAGGCATGATTAGGAACCCAACTAGAATCCCTATTGATGATGAAACTTAGATAGTACAGTCCATGACCAGGCATCAATAAATCCACTAAATCATTTGATAGAATTCTAAAGTGTTTGGAATACGGATTCAAAAAAATGTCAAAAACCACTATTCCTTAACATTTTTGGGGGGGTTATGAAAATCTTGTAGAAAGAAAAAGTGATCCAAGAATTTAAAATTTGAAATTTGTATTTACTCATTATTTTACCTCGACAATCTAAACAAATTTTTCCAAGTGAATATTTCTCGAGCTCAATTTGAGAGATAACGGTTTTTAGCAAATATTCTAAGTTTGGAAAAATGTAAAAATGACAAAGTAGTCAATTCTAGAAAATTATAGAAATTGACTGGAGTGTGGAATCGGTGGTCTGAAAGTTGAATACTCACCATCATGAGTATTATCAATATATAATACAAAAAAATTCTTGTTATCCCTAAATTTTCTTCTACACGTGTATGAAGTTGGTCTATGAGACTAAATGCACCTTAGTACAAGAAAAGTGTAGGAATTGGACAAATTGTTAATTTTGAAGCGGTGTAACTTTTAGCTCCCATCTCAGAACTAAGAATGGTCATATTCCTTGGAAATATATTCAATGGGAAAACAAATGTGAATGATTATATTCTGAAGAAGTACTTCATATATTTACAGAATTGAAAAGAAAAATAACATGTAGCCTTGATTTGGCAAAAAATGTTAACATAGGTAATTTCCAGAATGCATGAAAAATTATTTTTGTATTATTCTAAGGATATAATGTAGATAATAAGTGTAAATATATGAACAATTTTTCATATATAATACTATATCAAGAACAATTAGACGTCAACTTTCAAAACAATTCAATTAGAAAAGCTTTGATCTTGGGTGGGCGAAGAAAACCATCACCATGAATGATGCATATGATCCTTATGATGCTAAAACAAATGCCATGAAAGAAAATATGCATGTTGAAGATGCAAATTTAGATCCTAACGGGCATAGAAATTAAGTAACTCCTTTAAATATTGCAAAGGCTATGAGAAGTGTAAGAGTCACTAGTAGAAAAAGAGAAATATATGACTAAAACAACTACTAAAATTTGCATATAAATGATTAATTTTGGTCAAGTGACTACTAGTAATTTATTGGCAATCACTTATAATGCAACTAAATTTATGACTAAAAAAATTATTCATTTATAAGTTGTTCTAATTCATCAACTTGGTAGTAGTTTATTTAGTAGTCTAATTCTAGGAACTGACTACAAATTTGTGTGACTCTAGAAATATGAAGGCTAGATTAGACATATTCAATTTGAAGCATCAATTTGGTGGGATCATCTTAGGCAAGTTAAGAAGATCAATGAAAAAAATATTATTTGGAAGTAGTTCAAGAAGTACTTTAAGCAAGAGTACGTATTTAAGAGATACTATAATGATAAAATAAAATAATTTCATGAGTTAAAGTTGGGGAAAATGGCCATGGATTAATATGCAAATATTCTTAGAGTTGTTAAGATATGTTAAGTATATTATAGAAGATCAAGTAAAAATCCAACAATTTCTAAGTGGATTACCTCACTCATACATGGATAGAATTGAGTTTGATCAACCCCAAACTCTATATGTGACCAGAATGAAGGCTAAGAAATACTATGAGCAAAACAAAAACAAACCAAAATTCCATAAGACATGAAATGAAAATACGAAACAAAATTTTAATCAAAGAAATAAAGGGTTCAATCCTCCTCATTTCAAAAATTACAAAAATAGTTAGTGCAAGATGAGGCTAATCCAACTAGGTTAGTAGGGGTTAATCCAGAGGATTCTATGCACTATTGGAGATGTGGAGTAGACCACTTGCTCAAAAATTGTCCACAAAAAAATGGGAATGTTTGTTTTGAACCAAATCCTTAAAATAACATAATATAACAAAGTACATACTATGAACATAAATGTAAATATGGAGCATATATCCAAGATAGATAAGAGAGATGAGTTACACAATAACTCAAATAATATGATAAACTCTTCCAAATACCCCAAGGAATTCATACATTCAATTCACATGTTCTCTGAACAATGACTACATTACCTCTATGTATACATATTCATTCATTTCACATGTGGGCCCTTCATTAGGATGACTCCTTTACATATATATTTACTTCATTACATGTATATTTAACCCAATATATGACTCCCTTGGGTTCATATCATATATATTTAACCCCATATATGCCCCCCCTTGGGTCATATCATAGTACCCTCCTTCAAAAATCTCTGTCCTCAAAGTTTTGCAATGAATGGTTTTACATGTGATGAAACCAAGTAATAGGATTTTCATATATTCTTAATTTCTTGTCACCGTTGATGTATACTCTATGCTTGAATACAACAATGATGATCCATCCATCAAAATTAGATTATTTTCAGTCTTAATCCTTGATAATTGGTTTTCACATATAAAAAAATTATTCCATGTTGTTGTAGCTTCTCCTATTTGTTGTACTTTTTGGTCTTTGATCATTTCTTGTCGTATAATGGTTTTGTGATGTTTCATTCCATGAATATTGTCGATTATTCCATCTTATTACTTGGTTATATGGTGTTGATGTAGAGTTTCTTGTCTTTATTTGAAGCTTTCTTGGTAATAAGGATGTCAATATGGTTTAACCTTTGATGGTTTGTCTTCATTTTGCACACCCATATCATCAATCTTAGTTTTAGATATAATAATGTCGTATATCGTTTGTGCTTGATATTTGATTACTATATCCTTTAGATAGAATAATATAACAAAATACACACCATGTACATAAATGTAAATATGGAGCATAACTCCAAGATAGATAAAAGAGATGAGTTACACAACAACTCCTCAAAGAATAAGAGAACCTCATCCAAATGCCCCAAGATATTCATACATCCAATCCACATGTTCCCTCAACAATGAATTTATTACCTCTATATATACCTATTCACTAACTTCACATGTGGGCCCTTCATTAAGTAGGCCCTATTACATATATGTTTACTTCTTTACATGTACATTTAACCCCATATACTCCCCCACTTGGGGTCATATCATATACAGTTTAACCCCATATATGCCTCCCCTTGGGTCATATCAATGTGAAGTATGTTTATAACATTCAAAAGGCTTCAACTATTGGGGATGTAGCAAGGACTATTCGTAGGATCTATGTTGCACTAAAGGACCGCCAAACATACCATCAATCACATGTGGTTGATGTAATACACCAAGGAACCCAAATGATTATTATTTTATAAGACCTTATGTTATTATTTGATTTGACATTATTGACCAAGTGAGGTCAACACATTTGTAAAAGAATTATTATTTTTAAATTATTAAATAACTAAGGGAATCAAAACTGAAATCGATGTTGAAGAATGTTTGCTGGCCCACAAGGAGAAATGACAAGTGTCAAGAGGAAACCCATCATGGAAATACATCCTAGTAAAGGATCAAATTATGGAGGAGGAATCCTCCCTAAATATCAGGTCGTGAGTCATGTTGGAGCGGTTACGAGCAGGTGGCTCATGAATGACCTAAGTCCTACGAAAATGCAATGAAGCATCGATTTCATCCACTGAGCAAGATTCTTATGATGAAGGAGAGAATACGTTGAGTATTGAGTTCATCCAATGAGCAGGAGGCTTATGATGAAGTGAGATTGTGACCTAGCATATGCAAGAGGAACTCTGTGACCAGTCTTTGTCCGTATGGTTCAGCAAACAGGATCGGGGGTTTCAGAACAAGTAGTTTGGCTATTTTGGAAATTGGTTGGGACGAACGGTGACCTTCGATCTTGATTTGCCTCTGTAGGTTCAGGTTCTATTTATTTATTTCCGACATGTTTGTTTACTGTAAATGATATCTAATGCTTGCATTGCTTAGTTCAGGTTCTATTTATTTATTTCTGACATGTTTGTTTACTGTAAATGATATCTAATGCTTGCATTGCTTAGTTCAAGTTCTATTTATTTATTTCTGAATATTTGTTTACTGTAAATGATATCTAATGATTGCATTGCTTAGTTTAGGTTCTATTTATTTATTTATGAATTGTCTATTTACTGTAAATGATATTTGATTTGTTAAGCAAAACGATTGCATTTCTTAGTTCAGGTTCTATTTATTTATTCTTGAATATCTGTTTATTGTAAATGATATCTGATTTGTTAAGCAAAAGGATTGCATTGCTTAGTTCGGGGTCCATTTATTCTATTTCTGAAATGTCTATTTACTGTAAATGATATGTAATTTGTTATTCAGAAATGATTATCTTGCTTATGCATGTTATCATATAATGTTTTACTGTACATTATTGTTTTATCTTGCTTATGCATGTTATCGGAAATGATTATCTTGTTTATGCATATTATAATATAATGTTTTAGTGTACATTATTGTTTTACTATAAGTATTCTTATTCATAATGTAGGACCCCTCCTTTAGGGTCCCCTTGAATTGAACCTGAAACTTTAAAAACTTCATACAAACAAATTAGTCATCATAGTTATTGGAAAAATAAAATGAAAAGCGTGAATCTATTGAGTATTTTCACATTCACATCCTTGTTCTTTTCATTGGCAATTAGCAGTGTAGATCTGGCTGGCGTTTTTGCGTATGCCAAATTCTCAGAATGCTTAGTTTGCAACCTTGTTCCAACTTTCCACTCTAAGCTCTGCTAAACTATTGACATGGTTTTTCGTGTCAGATCCGATATCGTAATTTATGATTGATGGAATGGAGATAGAGTGCCATCATATTCATCGCTGTGATCAATCCCAAAATACATGATTCCGAGCTATGTGGGATATTAGGGACATTAAATCTACATGTTTCTTGTTTTTAATTATAACTAACTGTAATGCCAGTGTGTTATGATTTCTATCGAATCATATCAATGTTAAATCCAGATTGACTAAGATTTGTTGGTGAACGCGGTGATCAACGGTGATATTAGAGCTTGGAGTTGCGATATTCGTGGAATTTTTCTTCGACTGGAGCAGCTATACCTACAGGTTCATTCTACAAGCTTTGCTTGCACAATTATTAAATTGATTTTTTTTGGGTAAATAATTTCCTTATGTTTTACACCGATTCCGAATCTCTAGATATCAGCATTGTAATTCTGTGTTTGCCAATGATTGATTTGTTCTTATATCACTAACTGTTTTATAGCATTTAGGGTAGTATACTCCTCTACCTTCAGTATTTGAATTGGATCGAACTATATTGACCTGGGGAAATGTGTGCGGAACCTGGCTGTGATTAATTGTCACGATTTACTCTTTTCAGTTTCAAGATCAGAGGTCGACCGTTCCCTATTTCATTCTTTGACATTGTATCTTATTCCTAGATCCGTAACTTTTAAATTAGATCTCTTGTTGAAGAAATTACCTATGCATGTGATAGACCCAAGAGTTGTATTGACTCTCCCAACCGTGGTTTCAAGATGTTGTTCATCGTCTTTGTGTGGATGCCTTACACTCAGATCGACTCTGCACTTTTAATGGCAGTATTCGATCTCCAGACTCCGATCAGTACTTTATGATTTCTATTCACACAAAACTTCAGCTTCAGATGGACATTTTCATGTTTGATTTTCATATCAATCTTACACCCAGATCGACTCTGCACTTTTATTGGTAGCGATCAATTACTGAATCTTAAAGGAAGTAATAATCTAGAGTTATTCTCCTAAGTTTTTATGCAGTTTAATTTAACAATCAAACTCACTAGGATCACGGTGCCGCGCCGTTGGGCTCCTGGTTCCTTAATTTTTAATTCCCTGACATGGCACCACTCCGTCGGGCCCACTCATCCATGGTTTCCATTCCTTGGCATGGTACCGCATCGTTGGGTCCTTGCGTCCATTCTTTCCGTTCTCGACAGGGTACCGCATCGTTGGGCCCTTCTGCCACCGTCTTTCCGTTTTGACTTGCGGGAACTCTTGTAGGGATTTTAGGAATCGTTACCATCCATCCTCCGTCTACATGCTATCTAGGGACTAATGGCCCTGAGGAGTGAGTCCGTTCTCACTGCGCGCCCCTCAACTCGTACGTGACCAGCTCCATCGTGGCCCACCTCGTACGCCCTCACGCATTCCTCTTGAGCAAGCGGATCAATGCTTATCTGCTCATGCGTGGTATTCTTGTCGGAAGTCGACATCGTCGTCGCTCCCTGTGTGTGTGATTTACCCGTACTCTACGACCCTTCATGTTCCTTTATGTGTCCTTCGGTGAACCGTTTCACCTATCGCTACACACATTTCTCACAAACATAAATCATTATTTTATTGATTTACAATCAATGGTAATCATAAATATACTCAAAATAAAATCAAAGGATTATTTTATTAATGTTTGAAACAGTCGGGTCACTAAACAAGTTCCCTCAATGTCTACAGTAGTCTAGGGGCACTACACATAATTATATTAGTAGACTTGCATGCAAGGTATTCAAACATTGTTTTAAGTTTATTTCAGTAAGTATATAGTTTTAGCAGGCACGGTATTGACCTAGTATGAACTGCAGTTTCAGAAACATAGTTATTAAGATGTAAAATCTATTTATGCATCAAATAATGTATCAATGTTCATTTATCCCCTTACTTCTATAAGCAAAGTATGTACAGGGTTTATTTCTATTATAGAATGGGCGTTTGTTATATTTTTGTTTATAAATATAGCTAGAGTAATTCATAACATATTGGAAATGAAATTTTACACATGCAAACCCTAGATCTTGATTATTAATTTGTAATTATTCTCAAGTTCAAGAAATTATCTAAGTTCTGGATTACATGTTAAACATTTCCGCAAGACGTTGAAGCCACCGAACCCGCAATCGGAATGCGGAATCGTTGTTGTTAAACCTTGAAAAATTGGAGTTCTGCAACCCGCATCTGCAATGCGGAAGTCGAGAATGCGGAACCGTAAAAATAAATAATCGAAGTTTGGAGTTCCGCAACCCACATCCGCAATGTGGAAGTCGAGAATGCGGAACCGTTAATTTAAACAGTCGAAGTTTGGAGTTCCGCAATCCGCATCCACAATGCGGAAGTCGAGAATGTGGAACCATTAATTTAAAAAGTCAAAGTTTGGATTTATGCAACCCGCATCCACAATGCGGAAGTCAGGAATGCGGAACCATTAATTTAAACAGTCAAAGTTTGGAGTTCTGCAATCCGCATCCGCAACGCGAAAGTCGGGAATGCGGAACCATTATTTTAAATAGAATGTTTTTGGAGTTCCGCAACCCGCAATCCACGATGCGGAAGTCGAGATTGTGGAAGCGGTTAAAAACTTAAATTTGTAACTAAGGGTCCCACAACCAGAAACCCGCAGTGCGAAAGTCAGGAATGCGGAAACCTTATCATTTAGCAATAAAATTCATGGATATCTGCAAGGTTTTGGGTAAGGGTTTAAAACCTCATCATGCTAATTGTGTTAGGTTAAAAACCTATTTAATGATGCTTATAATCCTAAGCTAAATACTTATTTAATGATGCTTATAATCCTAATCTAAATACTTATTTAATGATGCACATAGTCCCAACCTAGTATGCTCATAAAAGAAGTAAGAGCCTATACCGTAGCCTACAAAAGTAACAATGAACTGAGTCCTATACCTTGGATGTTATTCAAGAATATAACCTTGACATGCTTCCAAATTTGGCTTAGAGTCCAGTATGTAAATCAAGTAAAGTAATTTGATTTAATTATACTATAAGTACAAAAGAATACATGCATTTATCCTCTTAAAAAAAAATAGGTATTTCGGGGTATGTGACATAATGGTATCAAATCCAGGTTACAACACTTGGCCTAAAAGGCTCAACATTGAAACAAGTACAAACAGAAAACTAACATATGTGTTATGGTTTACTCTCTTATGTTCAAAAGAGAAGTATAACCTTGATTTTGCAGGAACTATGGCAGATGTTGAAATGTCAGCTGAAGAAGAATCCCATCTAAAGAACAAGTAAACAATGAACATGAAAACATTAATGATGATAATATATGGTACATCTAAATGAGAACATAAATGATAACCCATCTGAATTGTTACAAACATTAAAAGATTTAAAAGTAGAACTACAAAGTGTTAAGGAAGATAATGAACGAATTCTGAAAACACAAGAGGAGTTAAATAATGTCTTGTTAACAAAATTATATAATCAAGAAGCAGAAAGGAAGAAAGGACCAGAGTTAGAAACATCAAAGACTGCATCTTATAAATGCAAGGCAAGGAAGTTAAAATTTTCAGATAGTGAAACTGAGTCTTCAAGTGTATTTTCACCTAAACAGAGTAAACAGAATTACAAAGAATCTAGAGAAAGTAGTGATGGTGATAAATATAGTAGAAAAAAGTAAACCTTATGAAGAAATTCCTGGTGAATTTAAAAAGATAAAACCTCCTATATTCAATGGTGAGATTGAAACCGGAGAAGAATTAGAAGCCTTGCTTTCAGGAATGAAAATGTACTTTCAGATTTACAACTACTCTAATGAATTAAAATAAAAAATGGTAATTTATAATCTAACGGGGAAGACCGACATTTGGTGGCAAGACATCAAGAAAGTAAAATGCATTAAGGAACGTCACTTAACTTGGAAAAGTTTCAAGAAATACTTTAAAAGAAAATACTTGTCGGAAAAGCATTATGAAGAAAAAGCTAAAGAGTTTTATTATTTAAAACCATGAACTTTTACAATGAAGGAACTATGCAGTAAATTTCTGAGTTTGTTATATTATGTACCTTATTGTTGATGAAAAACCTAAAATACAACGTTTTCTCAGTTGTTTACCAACAATTTACAAGGAGAGAATTGAATATGACAATCCTAAAACATTGGATGAAGCTATGAGAAAAGAAAATTTATGTTATGACCAAAATAAGAACAAGAGAGACAATGTACCAAGTTGGAAGAACAGAAAACATGAAAGCTTTGAACACAAAATAAAAGTTATGAGATTTAATAATAATTCTAGAAATAATCATCGAAACTATCAGAGAAATAATTTCAAAATTTTTAGGCCACAAAATCCTACAGTAATGAAAGAAAGAGAAGCATATGCTGGTTATAATAAAAATACTATTCAAAATGAACCTTTAAAATGTTGGGAATGTGGTGAACCACATTATTTTAAAGATTTTCCAATAAGAAGAAAAAGTTTTAACAATATTCACACTGTTCAAGAAGATACTACGGTTGGAGATGTAGCAAGGAGCATGCCCATAATTTGCGCAACATTGGAGAACAGGCAAGCAGACCATCAGATATCAATGGTAGAAATTGAAGGTATGTTAAAAGATAAACCAATCTCTATATTAATTGATCCAAGCACAAATTTAAGTTATGTTTCACCAAGAATTGTAGAACTGTGTAAATTACAGCAGAGTAAATTTGAAAGGTCTTGGTTAGTTCAGCTTGCTACAACCATGAAAAGAAAAGTCACTAGTTTTGTGAAAGAGTGTGGATTTAATATGAATGGTCTTATGACGCATGCTGATTTAAATATTCTCCCTTTAGGATGTTATGATTTATTGATAGGAAGGGATTGGTTAGAAAAGCATAGAGTAATTCTGAACTGCTATGATAAAAACTTCTCATGCATAGACGAAGAAAGTAGAACTATAATAGTTAAAGGAATTCCAAGGAAAACTATTATTAGAGAAATTTCTACTTTACAAATGAAAATATCTGTTCGCAAAGGCTGTAAAGTATATGTTGTTCGTATAATTGATGACAGAGATAAAAACAATGAAATTAAAATAGATGATATTACAGTTTTAAAAGATTTTAAGGATGTGTTTCCAGGAGAAATTCTTGGATTACCTTTGAAAAGAGAGATTGATTTTACTATTAACTTGGTACCAGGAGCAGTACCAGCATCAAAAGCTCCATATCATATAAACATATTGGAACTTAATGAATTAAAATCTCAAATACAGGAATTAATAGATAAGAAATACATTCGACCAAGTGTTTCTCCTTGGGGAGCACCGATTTTGTTTGTAAAGAAAAAGGATGGTACTTTAAGATTTTGTATAGACTACAGACAACTTAATAAAATGACAATTAAAAACAGATATCATTTTCCTTGGATCGATGACTTATTTGACCAATTTTGAGGAGCAATGATATTTTCAAGAATAGACTTGAGATCTGGATATCATTAAGTCAGGGTTAAATATGAAGATATATATAAGACAGATTTTAGGACCAGATACGGTCACTATGACTTTGTCGTAATGCCTTTTGGGTTGACAAATGCTCTAGCATCTTTTATGTGTTTAATGAACAGTATATTAAGTAAATATTTAGATAACTTTGTAGTCGTCTTTATTGATGACATATTAATCTATTCTAAAAATCAGCAAGAGCATGAAGAGCATTTAAAAATAGTCCTACAAGTATTAAGAGAACAAGAACTATATGCTAAATTCAGTAAATGTGATTGCTTTAAAGATAAAATTCAATACTTGGGACATGTGGTTTCTAAAGATGGTATATCGGTGGATCCCGATAAATTTAAAGCCATCATGGAATGGCATGTGCCTAAAGATGTATCTAGTGTTATATATTTTATGGGAATCACTAGATATTATCGCAAATTTATTGAAGAGTTTTCAAAAATTGCATATCCTATAACTTCATTGCAAAAGAAAGGTAAGAAATTTGAATGGAATGAGAAATGTGAAATTAGATTTAATAAACTGAAATATTTATTAACAACAACTCCTATCCTAAAGATAGCAGACCCCTATAAATATTTTTTTATATGCATGGATGCATGCAAAGAGGGTCTAGGTGGAGTATTAATGCAAGACAACTATGTGGTATCCTATGAATCAAGAAAGCTTAAAGAACATGAAAAGAACTATGCTACTCATGATTGGGAGTTAGCTTCCATTATCCATTCACTTAAAATGTGGCAACACTATCTTATTAAGAGAAGATTCTTACTAATGACCGATAATGTTAGTTTAAAATATTTGTTTGACCAACAAAATTTAAATGCTAGACAAGCTAGATGGTTATCTTTCCTAAGTGAATATGACTTTGAAATTAAACATATTAAAGGAAAGGAAAATAAGGTGGTTGATGTGTTAAGTCGTCATGCAAATATGTTGTATGTAACTGCAAGTAGAAGCTATGAAACAGATATGGAAGATAAAATCAAGACAGCAGCAAAATTTGATAAAGAATATGAAAATTAAAGGAAAAGAAAGCAGAAAATAGAACCAATAAAGTAAAAACAGAATTCAGTCTTAATAGAAAATATTTGATGGTATGTAAAAACAGATTGTATGTACATAATTCAAAGGAGGTCAAGTCGTTAATCATGAATGAAATGCATAAGAGACCATATTTAGGACATCCTGGATATCAGAAAATGATCACTATGCTAAGGAAAGAATTCTTTTGGCCTGATATGAAAAAGGAGGTAGCAGAATATATTTCTAGATGCATTGAATGTCAGCAAGTTAAGGCTGAACATCAACACCTAGCCAGTTTGCTACATCCTTTACCCATTCCAGAATGGAAGTAGGAATTTATTAGCATGGATTTTATAACAGGTTTTCCTAAAAATGCTAGACAGAATGATTCATTTATGGTTGTGGTAGATAATCTTAGTAAAGCAGCACATTTTATTCCAGTTAAATCTACTTACAAAGATATTAATATTGTTGATATTTTTATGAAATAAATTTTCAAATTGCATGGGATACCTAAAGTTGTAATTTCTGATAGGGATGCAAAGTTTACGGGAAATTTCTGGAAATCTTTATTTAAAGGTTTGGATACTCAATTAAATTTCAGTACTGCATATCATCCCTAGACTGATAGACAAACTCAAAGGGTGAATCAAATTTTAGAAGACATGCTTAGAATGTATGTAATGGACAAACCTGGGAAATGGGAAAAGTATTTACATCTTGTTGAGTTTACATATAATAATCATTTCCAGGCCTCTGCAAAAATGAGTCCATTTGAGATACTTTATGGACGGAAATGTAATACTCCAATTTCTTGGAGTAGTCCAGTTGATAGACTAATTTTAGGTTCTGAAATATTGAAGGACATGGAACTAACAGTGAAACAGGTACAGCACAACTTGAAGATAGAACAAGATAGACAAAAGAGCTATGCTGATTTGAAAAGAACTCAAAGAGATTTCTAGGTAAGGTATCATGTTTATGTGAAAGTGAAACCCAGAAAAATTCCTCAAAATTGGGAAAGTGCACAAAATTGGCACCCAGGTATTGTGGACCATTTGAGATATTGGCCAAGGTTGGGCCAGTGGCTTATCAATTAACACTACCACCTACAATTAAAGTACATAATGTTTTTCATATTTCAATTCTAAAAATATATGTTCATGATGCTACTCATGTGGTTGACTGGATTTCTATCCAGGTGGAACCCGAAGGATAATTTTAGGTGGGACCGGAATGTATTCTCGAGAGGAGAGAACTTTTACTCCGGAACTGCACCATCGGACAAGTCAAGGTGCAATGGAAGCACCTTATCCCAAAAGAGGCTACTTGGGAATTGGAAAGCAATATGCGAGAGGCATATCCAATTCTGTTTCAGAATGATTCAGAGGAATTTTAAAAGTAACACCAAGGACGGTGTTAGACTTTAAGGGGGGGTGTATGTAATACACCAAGGAACCCGAATGATTTTCCTCTGGAGGTTCAGGTTCCATTTATTTCTTTCTGACATGTATGTTTACTGTAAATGATATCTAATGATTGCATTGCTTATTTCAGGTTCTATTTATTTATTTATGAATATTTGTTTATTGTAAATGATATCTAATGGTTGCATTTCTTAGTTCAGGTTCTATTTATTTATTTATGAATTGTCTATTTACTGTAAATGATATCTGATTTGTTAAGCAGAATGATTGCATTTCTTAGTTTAGGTTCTATTTATTTATTCCTAAATATATGTTTACTGTAAATGATATATGATTTTTTAAGCAAAAGGATTGCATTTCTTAGTTCAGGTTCCATTTATTCTATTTATGAAATGTCTATTTACTATAAATGATATGTAATTTGTTATTCATAAATGATTATCTTGCTTATGCATGTTATCATATAACGTTTTACTCTACATTACTGTTTTATCTTGCTTATGCATGTTATCAGAAATGGTTATCTTGCTTATGCATGTTATCCTCTTAAAAAAAAAATTAATATAGGTATTTTGGGGTATGTGATAGTTGAAGTTGAAGGTAAGATTGTTCAACATTCTATTTCTATTTTAATTGACCCTAAATCTAGTAATAGTGATGTTACTCCTAAAAGAATAGTAAATCATGGATAGTTCAAATAGCCACTAAAACCAAGAGAAACGTTTGTGAAGTGGTGAAGAAATGTCCATTAGATATGGATGAACTCTTCACATGGGAATATTTGAATATTTTACCCCTTGGTTTTTAAGATGTTCTCATTGGTATGCATTGGTTGGAAGCACATCAAGTTAAACTTGATTGTTACAACAAAACTTTTGAATGCATTGATGAAGAAGGAAACCCAAGGATAGTAAAGGGAATTCCGAAATCAATTTCTATTAGAAAAATTTCAACTATGCACCTGAAAAAATATTTCAAAAAAGGTTGTCAATTATATGTAGCATGTGTATTAGACCTAGCAGAAAACAAAGGTCCCAAGATGGAGGATTACGATGTACTGCAAAATTCAATGATGTGTTCCCTAATGAAGTTTCAAGACTTAGTCCAAAAAGCGATATTGATTTCACAATAATCTTGTGCCAGGAGATGCACCAGTGTCCAATACACTTTATAGAATGAGTACCCTTGAATTAATAGAGATGAAAATGTAATTGCAAGAGTTGTTGGAAAATAAATACATTTGGCCAAGTGTGTTTCTGTGGGGAAGACTAGTGTTATTTGTTAAAAATAAAGATGAAACTCTCAAGTTGTGTATTGATTATAGGTAGATAGATAAAGTTACTTCGAAGAAAAAATATAATTTACCTCAAATTGATAACCTCTTTGACCAAATGAAAGAGGCAAAGGTATTTTCAAAGATTGATTTGTGGTATGGTTACCATCAAGTCATAATCAAGGAAGAAGACCTCCACAAAACAACCTTTAAAACAATGTATGGCCATTACGAGTCTATGGTGGTGCCATTCGGTCTCACTAATGCACCAACTACATTCATGTGTCATTAATATTGTTTTCAAGACTTGGATAAGTTTGTGTTTTTATTTTTGGATGATATTCTCATTTATTCCAAGAATGTAGAGGAGCATGATGAACACTTGAGAATGGATTTGCAAGTGCTAGGGGAGCATAAATTGTATGCAAAGATAAGCAAATGTGATTTCTATTAATAGAAAATTCATTATTTGGGTCACATTATTCAGAGGAAGAAAAATTTGTGGATACAAAAAATATTGAAACCATTATGAATTGACCAACTCCAACGAATGTAACATATGTAAGTTTTTTTATGGATCTTGTTGATTATTGTAGAAGGTTCATTGAAGGATTTTCCAAGGTGGCATGCCCAAATACTTATTTTTGAAATAAAAGAATTAAATTTGAATGGACACAAGAGTGTGAAGAAATCTTTTAGTTGTTGAACAAGTTTTTTACTAGTACTCTACTTCTAAAAATTGCATTCCTAGAAAATAATTTTTGGGTGTGTTTCTGTGGGAAAGACTAGTGTTATTTGTTAAAAATAAAGTTGAAACTCTCAAGTTGTGTATTGATTATAGGTAGATAGATAAAGTTACTTCGAAGAAAAAATATAATTTACCTCAAATTGATAACTTCTTTGACTAAATGAAAGAGGCAAAGGTATTTTCAAAGATTGATTTGTGGTATGGTTACCATCAAGTCATAATCAAGGAAGAAGACCTCCACAAAACAACCTTTAAAACAATGTATGGCCATTACGAGTCTACGGTGGTGCCATTCGGTCTCACTAATGCACCAACTACATTCATGTGTCATTAATATTGTTTGAAGACTTGGATAAGTTTGTGTTTTTATTTTTGGATGATATTCTCATTTATTCCAAGAATGTAGAGGAGCATGATGAACACCTGAGAATGGATTTGCAAGTGCTAAGGGAGCATAAATTGTATGCAAAGATAAGCAAATGTGATTTCTATTAATAGAAAATTCATTATTTGGGTCACATTATTCAAAGGAAGAAAAATTTGTGGATACAAAAAATATTGAAACCATTATGAATTGACCAACTCCAACGAATGTAACATATGTAAGTTTTTTTATGGATCTTGTTGATTATTGTAGAAGGTTCATTGAAGGATTTTCCAAGGTGGCGTGCCCAAATACTTATTTTTGAAATAAAAGAATTAAATTTGAATGGACACAAGAGTGTGAAGAAAGCTTTTAGTTGTTGAACAAGTTTTTTACTAGTACTCTACTTCTAAAAATTGCATTCCTAGAAAATAATTTTTGGTGTGTATAGATGCATGTAAACAATAAATAGGTAGAGTTTGTAGTGATCCTTAACCCAAAAATTGAATCACAACAATGATATAAAATCCTTATACTTCAAAAATAACTAAAATATGTTCACCACTTGAATAACACCAAGATATAGAGAAAGACCCTTAAGGTAGGGTAACCCCATCAATTACTTCTTATGGAAGGAATCACTCCACAATCCATGATTGCTACAATAAAACTCATCCAACATATCTCATACAAGGATACTCATGTATATGTGTACTTTCCCATGAAATCTAAGGGGCCTATGCCAACTACCCCTTATTATTATATTATATTATTTTATTTAACCTCTTAGTGGGGCTATTTATTACCCATCAACTACCAAGTGGTTCTGGTCCATAATTATGATCACATTACATACATTATCCTACATTACCTACATTATCTCCTTGGGTACCTCCCTAGGCACCCCATATTATCCTCTCTAGGTACATAACATTCCACCCCACTTTACATGTTTCATTCTCAAAACATGGGAGGAAGCCATATAATATGATCTACTGAGAAATGTATCCAACTAGTACCAGGCTTAAGCATCCATAAATCCTAGTGAAATTTAGACATGGGGTCTAATTGCTTCCTTACAACCTTGATATTGATTCTAGTTGCTCATATGGTTTCATGTTGTTGTTGTGCTAGTCTGATATCCAAGACACCTTAATGGTTATAACATTAACTTTCATAATGTTTTACATGTTTCTTTACTTAACTATGTGATTGATTGGGATGTGATCCAAGTGGAACTGGAGGAAGAATAAATCCTCTTTTTTCAAACGTTGGCCTTAGAACTCATCAATTTTCTGCCATGTACCTTAAATGAACCATTTACTTCATTTGACTTATAAAATCCAATTATTAAAAGGATGTGTGAGGTTGGTAGCAAAGTATTTTCACGTAATTATGGAAGTATGAGATGAATATACTTCTTATGATAGTTGTAAGACTCTTTCATTCTATGGTCAGAAGTAGTGTCAATTGTCTTTTAAATAATCCTCTCATCTCCAATTGACTCTATCACTCACTCTCAATGTAAGATTTCAAATACTACGTAGTTTCCATATTGTTCTCTTCATTTCCAATTACCAGACTAAGAAAATGACCAAAAATTAGCATTGTAAAGATAAAATTACAGACTAAAAGTGAAGAATGATGGTTGTAGGTGAGCATGAAGGCTATGCAAGTTAAGAAACCTTTAACCACTATTTATGTGTTGCTCCTACATGTTTGAGAAGCCATGAAGTGCCTTTACATAAAATTCTCTAATAGCATACAAGTTGGATTCTTTCTACACACACTGAAGAGCATTGTAAGGGATGGGTACTCTAAGGAAATGTTGAGCTGAGAAAGGGTAGGTCTTCCTTGTGTTGTGTGGGACAGTGTAAGAGAGTTTAATGGTTGTGAGATATGAATGAGATGTCTATAGTGTTTTTTGGTGAGCAGGTTGGCTAAGCATGAGAGAAAATGGGTTGGGTTGAGAGAAATCGAAGCCTATGGTTTTTTCCTTCGCCCCAATGGTCTCATAGCCCGACTTGGGGGTGGTATAAAAGCAGTTGATACATATAGTTAGATGAAAAATTGCTCTTACACAATTAGTTTCTTGGATCTTCTTTAGTTAAATGATAAGTGTTTATTAGTGTCTATGAATATGCAAATTATGTTTGTTTTATGTTATGAAATTGTTTTGGTATGCATTATGTGTGGTTATTGTTTTGTTGCATTTTATATTTACACACCTACACATGCATTTTTTTAATTTTTGTTTTTCAATGGAAACTTAAATTAGTTCTAAATTCAAATAATGGTCTCCATAACGCTATCCAATATGAATTCCATTCTTAGAAAAATATGGGACATAAGTCTAAGTCATAGATCCCTATACCAATTCAAATTCCATATCTAATGTGTACTAGAATACAAGAAAAATATGTTCAACTTTGATCCTAGACCATCTGCAAGTATGTTTAGAACACATGTGACTACATTGGATCTATTTTCTAGTGGCATGAAGAAGGTGATCAGCTCTGCTCTTTTACGGTACGAAGTCCTTCATCCTACGTGTTGATGATGATTTTTGTCACCAACAATACTTAGCCGGTAAAGAGTTGTCATGCTCTCCTACATATAAAATTTTCTGCCATAACACACGATGCCTATCGTGTCACTGCCTCCAAATTGTTGAGTCTAAAAAAAACTACCCTCTGTCTCTAGCTAGCTTTAGATTGTTCGGGGTTTCCACCAATAGGGAGTCTTTGGAATTTTTAATGAAACATTTTAGCTAATGACACTTTGCAACTCATTGTACATTCTACAAGCAAATCACAGTTGGTTATAATACGGATTATGTTCAGCAAAGTTGACATGGACTTTGGTTTAAAGAGCTCATCGCTTGATAACTTGGCTTGTATTTTTTGTTCCTCACGTTTTCCTTACCCTTTCATACTTCTTGCCAAATTTCCCTTTCATCACTTGATATAAAAAAATTATTAAAATTCTCATAAAGCCTTTTTTTAAAAATATTTACCCGTCATACTATAAACGTTCATTATTGAGAAATCTCCTCCTGCCAAGTCAAGCGTTAAAGCTCCAAGGCGAATGGTTGACTAAGTTGCGAATGGGCCATATTTCATACACGACGTGTGGATTCACTAGTACATATGAGTAAATTTTCCACGGTTTTTCGTTGTTATTTCCATGTTTTTCATCTCAATTGCGACGATCATTGTCTCCATTTTTCGTGGAACCTATTACGTGGATCAAACGACGCACTTGGAAAGTCTTCATAGTAGAGATGAAAATTGTTCGTTGTGTGTCTTCTATAGGGTGGTCTTGAAATTGATTTTTTTCCTAGAAAATCGTCCCTATATCGACAAAATCGAGTCCCTATATCGACGATTTTTTGTCGAACAGAGAGACGGTTTTGTTATACTTGCGACGATGTTTCGTCGCAAGTAGCGACAAACGTTCGTCGAACAAAACAAATGGAGGTAGAACGTCCAACGGTTTTAATAATTTGCTTCCATGCAAAACTGTCTCTCTAGCGACGGATTTGTGTCGAACATAGAGAGAGTTTTGCTATACTTGCGACGATTTTCCATCACAAGTATCGACGCACGTTCGGTGAATAGACCAAAGGAAGGCAGACCCTGTGACAGTTTTTCTATACTTGCAATGATGTTCTGTCGCAAGTAACAATGAATGTTCATCGAATAGAACAAACGGAGGTAGAACGTTCGACGGTTTTAATAATTTGCTTCCACGCAAAACTGTCTCTCTAGCGACGGATTTGTGTCGAACATAGAGAAATTTTTTCTATATTTGCGACAATTTTCCGTCGCAAGTATCGACACACATTCGGTGAACAGACCAAAAGAAGGCAGATCCTGCGACAATCTTGTTATACTTGCAATGATGTTCTGTCGCAAGAATCAACGATCGTTCGTCGAAGAGACCAAACGAATGTAGAACGTCCGACGGTTTTGCTATACTTGCGGCGAATGTGCATCTTTATAGCGACGATATCTGGAAGTTTTAAAAAAAATGACCGTCAATCCTTATTACCAGAAATCTGGAACCTCTGTGGGTCCATATCCCGCCCTCCATATCCGCCCTCCTCCTCTTCAAAGCTAAAATCCTAACTTGAAACGCTAGTTTGATGTGCCCTAGTTTGGTCTATCCCTTCACCAAAACCTAATTACTCTCAAGTAATCTCATCCATTATGGTGTGTGATTGCTAGCCAAGCCACCATTTCAATTAGTTTTCCCTAAAACCCTAATCTAGAAAGCTACATGACTCCATTTTCCCAACCAATCTCAACAGATAAATTAGATCGGGAGATAGCAAAGAAGTAGTGAGGCGAATCTCCAACAATGAATGTATTATTTAGGATGGTCAATCTTGAAAGTTCGACTGGAACCGAAATCGAGGGCTTCCATGCACTACAGGTTGTAGAGGAATATCACCTAGATAGTGGATGACTCAACCTGTTTATAATGTTTATTCTAGATTAGATTTCACATGTCATACTAAATTATACTGAGTCATATTATGTTTCAATGGTAAATATGTTGTTTTTGTGATGAGTTGGGGTTTTATTTCAATATTTTTTCTACTTCTTATGTTTTAGTATTATTAATGAGATAAGTTAAATGTTAATGATATATTGTTCATGAATAGACATGATAACTACCAGTCATGATCTATGTTTATAGGATAAATAGTTGGGATTTCTATGCTTAATATCTTATGAAAGTGAATGTACTAGGGTTATTTGAGTGATAAATGCCATTAGCTAACTTAGTAGCCAACATTCTCTTTTTGGATCCTTTGTTTTTATTATTTTTGTTCTTGCTTTATAGTTTTTTCTTCTAGTTTCTATCATCATTTCATAGCCAAACAACCTTGTTAGATGCTATGCAAGTATAGGAAATTTGTAATTGTAGAAATATCTATAGCTGAGTGTTAGTCTCTATGCTTGTTGGTCTAATGTATTCAAAATATTCTCATGGCCATCTTTTGAGTAAGAAGAAAGGAAATCCAAGTATTTGTGACCTTCTGGGTCCCTTACATGTACATCCTTCGCATGAGAAAAGACCATGGGAAATGGGTGATAATCGTGGGCATTGTAGTCAGATTCAGACTTGATCATCGCAGCTTTGAAAGAGACGTATGAGTTTACACTAAGACTAAAAGACATGAGGAGGATTCCCTTCCCATTAGGCCTCCCCCTACTACTTAGTACTTGAATGTCCTTCTGCAACATTGTTATTGGAAACAACCTTGGGTTTCCAAGGGATTCTAGTTCATCTTATTCTCTGAGGGAGGGTTCCATGATTCGGAGTATGGAATCCTTGGTTATGCTAGGCCATAAAAATTTTAAGCCATTCTTGTTAATATAACATCTTATTGAGTTGATTATTCCTTTCACTAGCAAAATATTGGTTCCTAGAGAACCCTTTCTCCATAGTGGTACAACTAATTTTCACCATGTCAGATTTCACTAAGACTTTTGTCTTAGTGTGTGATGACTATGGTCTTGACCTAAGAGTGGTATTTCAACACAATGGATGCCTATTATCCTTCACTAGTAAGCATCAATTAAAAAATAGAAACCAAAATTCAAAATGTTGATTTTGATCCCCAAACATAAAATAATTATATTTTTGATGCATTTCAAGACGGATATTCTAAACACTACAATAACCGGAGAACTTGGAAAGCAAAAGGAGAAAACCATGTAAAAACCCACTTTAAAAAACACGTCAAAACCCTTACCTTATCATTGTCCTTTCGCCAGATCCATTCGCCCATACAACTTGATAAGAGTTGTCCACGAGATGCATGTCCATCAACAAGATGGACACATAAATCATCGAAGAAATAATTTTTATATGAGTAAATAATATATAAGCAAATAAACAGTCATTTAAATCCTACTACAAAGTATTGTAGAAATCAATGAACCATGAAATGTTAAATTTATTAACAATATTTCTATACAACATGAAAATTTAAAACTAAGAAATTGGATAATACTATAAGTTTTGAAAAAAAAAACATATCTGATTAATTTTGAGATTGAATAATTCCATACAACTTGATAAGAGTTGTCCACGAGATGCATGTCCATCACCAAGATGGACACATAAATCATCAAAGACAGAATTTTTATATGAGTAAATAATATCTAAACAAATAAACAGTCATTTAAATCCTACTACAAAGTACTGTAGAAATCAATGAACCATGAAATGTTAAATTTATTAACAATATTTCTATACAACATGAAAATTTAAAACTAAGAAATTGGATAATACTATAAATTTTGAAAAAAAAAACATATTTGACTAATTTTGAGATTGAAGAATTCCATACAACTTGATAAGAGTTGTCCATGAGATGGATGTCCATCACCAAGATGGACACATAAATCATCAAAGACAGAATTTTTATATGAGTAAATAATATATAAGCAAATAAACGGTCATTTAAATCCTACTACAAAGTCCTGTAGAAATCAATGAACCATGAAATGTTAAATTTATTAACAATATTTATATACAACATGAAAATTTAAAACTAAGAAATTGGATAATACTATAAGTTTTGAAAAAAAAACATATTTGATTATTTTTTAGATTGAATAATTCCATACAACTTGATAAGAGTTGTCCACGAGATGCATGTCCATCACCAAGATGGACACATAAATAATCAAAGACGGAATTTTTATATGAGTAAATAATATATAAACAAATAAACAGTCATTTAAATCCTACTACAAAGTACTGTAGAAATCAATGAACCATGAAATGTTAAATTTATTAACAATGTTTCTATACAACATGAAAATTTGAAACTAAGAAATTGGATAATACTATAAGTTTTGAAAAAAAAAACATATTTGATTAATTTTGAGATTGAAGAATTCCATACAACTTGAAAAGAGTTGTCCACGAGATGGATGTCCATCACCAAGATGGACACATAAATCATCAAAGACAGAATTTTTATATGAGTAAATAATATATAAGAAAATAAACAGTCATTTAAATCCTACTACAAAGTCCTGTAGAAATCAATGAACCATGAAATGTTAAATTTATTAACAATATTTATATACAACGTGAAAATTTAAAACTAAGAAATTGGATAATACTATAAGTTTTGAAGAAAAAAAACATATTTGATTAATTTTGAGATTGAAGAATTCCATACAACTTGATAAGAGTTGTCCATGAGATGCATGTCCATCACCAAGATGGACACATAAATCATCAAAGACAGAATTTTTATATGAGTAAATAATATATAAGCAAATAAACAGTCATTTAAATCCTACTACAAAGTCCTGAAGAAATCAATGAACCATGAAATGTTAAATTTATTAACAATATTTCTATACAACGTGAAAATTTAAAACTAAGAAATTGGATAATACTATAAGTTTAAAAAAAAAATAGATTTGATTAACTTTGAGATTGAAGAATTGTAGAGTACTCTCTCATTAAATTTATTTTACTTATTTTCAAAATACAAGTTTAAAATATGTACATACAAAAAATCTCATTTAAATAATTAATTATACAAATTATAATTATATATCAATACAAAATCATTTAAATCACTGATTATACAAATAAAAATTATATCCAAATAAACACAAACATAACAAGTGCCATGATACAAATAGCAATTATATCCAAATAAACACAATCATAGCAATGTTCAATTATATCCAAATAAACACAAACATAGCAATGTCCCTACAAAGTCCTGTAGAAATCAATGAACCATGAAATGTTAAATTTATTAACAATATTTTAAGAAATAGACATGCGTTTAAAAATTTACAACCATGCATGGACCCCACTATTATGCCCGCAAGGGTCATTACAAAATGCCTGCATTCTCCTCTCAAAATGTCCACACTGCTCTTCATGGTCACTCTTTTTTTTTGTAATTATGCACAGTATTTAATTAAGAAAAAGGATAAAATTACATAGCGGCCATGGATAGTGGGGCAATCCCGGCGTAGCAAAAAAATAGTATTTAATTAAGAAAAATAATAAAATTACATAGCGACCAGGGATAGTGGGGCAATCCCAACGTAGCAAAAAAAGCAGAAGTAGCAAGAGTATTACAGACTAGCTTATACAGAAAGTTGCCTCCAACAGCAAGGCCAAAACTATTATTTGTGGAATGTTCAATCAATTATATGGGTTTCTCGCTTTTTAATGTTCCATTGTGGCATTTCCCTTAATCAGTAAGATCGGGATTTAACCAGTCTATCTTGCATATTTTTTTATTCCTCCTCCATTCGCCCAAATGACTAAGGAACCGGTCACTTTTTACCTAAGTTTAATTATAAGCTTTTATAGGGATACACTCCCCCCCCTCTCCAAAGGTAACAGGCACTCACCTGAAGTGAGAGAAAGCTAGCTGAGGTGACATTGGACTAGTTTTATGTTTTTACACCTGATATTTCCTTGGTGGTTTTGTCACAGATCACAACAAACAATTTTGAGTGCCAACAGGGACTTAACAACCAATGTGACCATTGCAACATTGATGGTCACAACTAAAGAAAAAATGTTGAAAAATGCATCCAGCCAGAGCTGAATCTCAATAACCGCAAGCAAAAGCAGTATAATAAAAATGAATCTTCTAGTGGGCATTCCCGTGTTCTGGAAACTTGTGCAACATTGTTGAGCTCAAGCAATTTAAATCCAAAAATAAAACAAGGAATCATAAATCCAATTATACAAACTTTCCATGGTATGCCAAAAATCTCAAAATCTTCATATCATACCTCTAATTGAAAGAGTGTAACATACATAAAATATATAATTATAATTCAATAACCCAATCCCAGCGTAGCAAAAAAAGAAGAAGTAGCAATATTATTACAGACCAGCTTATACAGAAAGTTGCCTCCAACGACAAGGCCAAAAAACAAAAGACTTTCTAAGCGAAATATTTCAGAAGCGACATTAAACATCTCTTACAAAAAACCAAAGCGGAGAGGAGAGACACGGTCTTCTCGACGAGCTCCCGAAAAGACATGTAAAAAGTTAAGCATGAGGGAAATCCTCCAGAATGGGGCAACTCCCCGGAAAGTCCTCCTCCAGAAACTTCACAGGAAGCGGCTCAGTTTTTCGAGCAGCAAGCAAATTAGGCTCGGCATGGATGCACATCCTTTTGCAGGGTGGGGAGCCAATTGTGGAAGGGACCGGAAAGTACACAGGAGGATCCACCGGCGAAGCAGAAGCAGGAATGAACAGGAAGGGGTCCGTGCTATCAGTTGCAGCAGCAGCTGTCGGCCCTTCAAAGGGAAAACCTTTGGCAATTGGGACGCCAGAGACGCTACCACCATCACCCCTGCCACCAAATTCGGCCATGACCGGGCTGCGGCTCACGAGAGCATGCTGGATCCACAACAAGGTGGCATCAAGGTTATCCATACATTCGTCCAACTCTATGAGTTTGGCCCTAGTGGCTAGCGTCTGGTTCCTTGCAGAACCCTAGTTTCCCAGCATGTCATCCAAAATATTTCCAAGCATGTTTTTTATCATCCAATAGTGATTGACATTGCCTCCATTAGTGTCAGAGGCCATGTGATCCGCAACCAGCTACCCTTCCCACTCGTCAATCAAGTTGCGATTGGAAAAGGAGATGCCAGTGTCAAATCCATCGCCAGAGACAAGAGTACTCTAGGATTTGCAGCGGCTCCCACTACATCGACGAGAAAGACCGCATCCCTTGGTCATGGCGAATAGAATCGTGAGAGTCCAAAACCAGAAATACAACTGAGCACGAGGGTGCACAGAGCCGAACCAGCATCGAGGAGAATTAAACAGGATGTCGTCTAGGCTGTCCACTGGCCGATTTAAAGAACATTGATACAGGTTCACATGAGCCATAGTTAATTGCAAGGAGCCAAATTGATGGAGCTGAGAGCCGAGGTGAGGGTCGTCTTGAATGTGCAGAGGGACGAGGTGATGTCGAGTAGTACTAGAGTGGTATCCAGATAATCTTTCAAGGGACTTGCATGCAGAGGATCGGGAGGGAGCCATAAAGCCGCAGGTGTGAGGGCAGCCAAATGTGAGGGTGGACAGGTGGGAGGGCAGACAGATGGGCGGGCAGACAGGTGTGATGTCATGCAAGAGCTTGGGAAGGCAGGTGTGAGGGCAGGGGTGCGTGTGTCGAAATTATGGGAGCCTGGGACTAGGATCCTTCCCCACATGCCCTCCTTGTGCCCTGCACATGGCCCCATGAGTCATGCTGAAACCGGCATCCGGGGCTCTTCATGGTCACTCTGAAAATGCCCACAATGGGAAATTTTAAAATACCCGCAGTACTTCAATAAAATGCTCGCACACCCTCATGGAGATGCCCGCAATGGGCCAATAATACCTTTGAACCAATGCTCGTAATGGGGCCATCCAAGATGCCTGCATGGGTCTTCAAAAATGCTTGCAGCTGCCTTTTTAAATATGCCTGCAAGGCTATTATTTATGCCCACAGCTCCTTATCAACATGCCCGCAAATGCTTCAATAATTCCCGCGACAAGGCCTTTCAAATGCCCACAAAAGCATTTGCTGAGATGCCCGCAAGAGCACTAAGATTCTCGCAGCTCTCCAAAATGCTTTGTCATCAAATGCTCCATGTCGTATGTCATGTCATCAATGTCCTTGTCATCATCTCATGGTTTCCATGTCAATTGCTTGTCCTCTCTTTGTCATTTTTCCATCTCCATGTCATGTCCTTTGTTCTTGTCCTCCATACTTTCTTTCCATGCTTACCACATGTCTGTGTCCTTCATGTTCAGCCTTATGCCATGTCATTTTCCTTTGTCACAGTACCAGATATACCCAAAATAAAAAAAAGGAATGCTTATCTATTCATGGTCTCAGTCTGCCCTAATCATTTTTTAGGTGAAAGTTATGGACCTACCAAAATGGGGTTCCAAAATATATTTTGGAGAAAATCCTGAAAATAACAAAGTGTTGGAAAACAGTTTCAAGAGGCCTTGGGAAAATGCCCGCCACAAATGGTGTGTTGAAGAAAATTCCCGCACCACATGGGGGTCCTGTAGTTTGGTGTTTTTCCTACCTGACCATGTCTTCATATTATCTTGAAAGCGCCTGAGGGGAAAGTTATGGACCTGCCAAATCAGTGTTTTAGTAAAATTGGACTATGTCTTGTAGTGAGAAAAATTTTTCTAAGTGTAAATTTTCCTAAGGGTCTTAAGGAAATGCCCGCCATGCCTCATAGGATGATGTGAAAAATATTTTGAGAGTGTGGAAATTTAGAGTATTTGTTGGAGCATCCAGCCATGGTCCCTGTTAGCACTCAAATTGTGCTGAATGCTTTGGCAGCTTTTGACATGGGTGGAAAGACCTCACGAACATCAAGACCCGAGTGGATAATCGGCTCTCAGACTACATCCCCTGAGACCGAGGATTCGGAGGTCAGCATGGTATGGAACAGGAGATTTAACCGCATCTCAAATCGGGGCAGTCGGTGAAATTAAAACCATCAAACCGCCGAGTTTTGGGCGGGAAAAGATCAACAGAGGATATGGCTTTACCATCGCCACACTTGGAAGGACGATAAGGCATCCGACATTATAACCAGGTTCACCTTTCCCCAATGAGAAAGGGGCATCTCCTCGAGAGATTAATGATGGCCACATGGGCTAAGCCACCTCAGCGCCATCAAGGATCCTTTATGTATGATCCGAAAAGCGAGGTCGTACGTGCATTACATCAGTCCTATCCTCAGTCATCATGATAAATCATTTGGAAGGTCTAAGTCAGAGAATCATGATAGCATAATTCGCATGGAGACGCTGTCGCTATTGGTCATTATAAGCCTAACTCTCCGGTCCTGTAGCTTACGTCGAATTCCAAAAGGTGGCGAGTTCATCTGTTTGGTTATTTTTTGCATGCAGTATCATAGACATGGAGAGGGAGAAAGGGGCCGAGATAATACTTGCACCAGAACATGTGTTATCCGAGATAATGGAGGAGTATACTCTCCCACCTCTTAGGTTTTCCGACCAAGCAGAAGACGGTTCTGCCAGAGAGTCGGAAGAGCCTGAGACACAATAGGGGTGTTGGAATTTGTTGCAACAGAAAGGAGGAAAATCCCACGAGGAAGAGGAGCAGAAAATCCCCTCTGATGAAGATATAATCCAGGACTGGATCCTCTCTATCGAAGAGGTGCCCCCTATTTCCCCACCCAAGGAAACCCAAACGAATGTTCCCTCCAATGCTGGTGATTTCCTCAATTGGTATGATCAAGTGAGAGCCCAGAAATAGGGTGGCGGCACTCTTACATATTTTGCATCCCACTATCCGGCAAGTTAGTTCTCTTGGATATACAAGTATACTCCTGGTTTCCAAGTTTTGAAGATAGTCAGATGGCTTGCAAACCCATTTTTGAAAAGCAATCCAGCTGGCAGCAGCTACATTTTTTTATTTTTGTACTTTTGTTTAAAATAGCTGGACTATGTAGAGAAGCGGCTATGTAATTATAAATGGCAGTTCAAATATGTCCCGTAGATATTTGTCTAAGGATAGCGACAACAAACGATGTCCGTTTTGGCTGTTAGATAGGTGTCAACTGGTTGTAACTAATTTCTGTTAAGAAGGAGTCGAGTCTAGAGCTCAAGGCCACCTATATATACAGTTGTAATCAGAGACACAAGGGTTGAAAATTATTATGAGAAAGTATTTGTATTTTGATGATCAGTTTGTAATACATTTTCTTGGAGCTGTTTAATAGAATTTGCAGAGCTTGATGCCTGCGTTTTTTTACAAGGATTCCTGTGTAATTGGTCTGGTAGTCTGTACCTTTCTTTTTCCCATGTGCAAATGTGTTTCTGTCTTTTGTTATTCCATTCTTTGATATTTCCTTCATACTTGGATCAGGGTAACAGCTAAGTAGAATTCATAAAGATTATGCTCTGCTTAGCTTATTCCAAGTGTTTCACCAAATATATTCTGCTAAAGTTGATGTAGGATTCATCCTTGTTAGATGCCTTACATTGATGGACTGTTTTTTCTCTCTTCTGTTCCACAAATTAAAGCTCTTTGACTACTAATTGCTTGCTACCTTGCCCTTGTGAATACATTCACTAAATCTTTTGTGAATAATGTTTGCAGAACCAGTTAAAGGTGACTCCATTGCCCCAAATGAAATTCATGCATTTTCAACCAAATAGCTCTTAAATCATTTTTGTTCCATAAACACAAATCTGATCTTCTGTGCATTGTCGTAATTGAATATCTTTAGTGTTGAATGCTGGTGTATGTTTTCGCTGATTGACACCTTTGAATATTTCCAGTATTCTATGAGTTTATAGAGAGATCCCTCTCTGTTTACGTTTGATCAGAAGCGTAAACCAAGTATTGGTTAGTGGTTACCCGAGATTACCCTCTTTCAGCCTTAGGGGTCAGTTTTGGTGTTAACAAATTGGCGTCGTTGCGGGGGAGCGTGGGTTGTTTATTGAGCCCTGGAAGAACGACATACATGTCCGAAATTTCAAAGAATAAGAAGAAATCCCTGTAGAAAAATAGAGATCTCCGCATTTTTCAAGAAGGTTGAAGAATTTTTCCCTGGCGACTCCACTTATTGAGACCAGACAATTCAAGAAGACTCCACTAGAGAAAGATCAGTACGCTGAAATATACTACTGAAGAATTTCTAAAGTCATCCTGACCTCAAGAAAGATCCATATGACAAAGGGGTAGATCTGAATGTTGATGGTGAACAGCAATCAGACAATGAGCAGGTTGTACCATTCACATGGCGACTCCACTCAAGATTCGATTCAAGTTGCAGACTCCATTAGAGAACGGGCTCAACCGCCTTAAAAATGGAAGAATCAAGGTTCAGGTATCGAAGCATTAGTCCCTTCAAAGAAATCTTGTTCTTCTGTATCAATCTCCTTTTACCTCTATGTATATATATCAAGAAAATTTTGTTCCACCGAAGAACTCTAGGTCATGAGAGACTCTCTTTTGTATATCCTTCTCTAGATCTTACAGATGTATATCCTCCTTCAAACCCTAGAGTTGATCCCATTCTTTCTTCTAAAACATACAAGATCCATAGCCAGCCTCGCAAATCCCATGAGAATGAGGCTGAAGAGGTTCATCCTATACATATTCCTTTTCCTCCCAGATCTCAGCTGAGATATGGCCCTTTAAAGCTGCCCCCTTTTCTTCATGAATACCCTCCCAAATACCACAGATACCTTCCCAGATTTAATCGAGAATCCGAAAACCTAACTGCTGAGAAACATCTTCAAGCCTTTGAACATTTTTTGGATCTTTTTGAAGTGGAACATAATGATGTTTGTATGAGGGCTTTCGCCCAATCCTTCCAGGGAGATGTGAAGAAATGGTTTAGCCATTTGCAGCTTGAGTCTATAGACACATGGCAGGGGTTTTCAGATGTTTTCTTGAAATTTTGGGGTAAGAGAAGGCCATGGGACCTAGTGCTTTCAGAATTTTACTCCATGAGAATGCAGGAGGGAGAAATCATATCCAACTTTAACAGAAGGTTTGCAAGTTTTTATTATGATATGGCAAGCGAAATTTGACCCCTAGAGAATGCCGCCAAGTTACACTATGCATCTATCTTTCCTTCTGATTTATCTTTTCTTCTTTTGGAGAGAATATCTTCAAATCTGCAGCATATGTTTATTGATGCTTTGGAGGTTGAAGAAAACCTTAGAGTGTCTGGAAAATTATCAAGTAAAGATAACGATGAAAAGAATGAAGAGGAATCCGGATTCGAAGAGAGGCATGAACAAGGAGAACTTGCTTTGCATTCCAGTCTTTCCCAGGATGTACAGAGAGATGATCAGCCTAGTGATGGGCCAGAAGAAGGTAATTCTGATTTGTTTAAGGAAAATTACAATCAGCTTGCTAGAATTTCTGGTGGTAATGATATTAAAAAGAATTCCAGTCCACCTAAGTATGATGAGTATGATGATTATGAAGAAGACTACTCGGGTATTGAGTCGGCTGAAAACTTTACAAGTTCCAAGACAATTAGTAAAGAAGTCTGGTCACTATCCATGACCAAACCTCTGAAAATAAACATGTGGAAAGTGATTGCTTACCTCTCTGTTATGCCTCATTTGAATTGATAAAACAAAGAATCGGGGCTTCTAATCAAAAGCAAAAGTCTAAAATGGAAAGTTTCCAATTCTTTTTTGAGAGTGATTATAAAGAGGAGAGGCAAGTCTGTAATAAATCCCAAGAAGCAAAAATTTCCCATAGGGAAGAGAAGTACCAAACAGAAAATCAAATCCCTCTTTCACATTCAAAAATTTCCTATCAAGAAGTGTTTGTTGCACTTAATTTTATTGAAAAAATTAAGGATATTTCTGCTGGGTTTGATAAAGAAGAGCAAGTTCCAAATTCCGAGATTTTGGATGAAATTGGTGATGACCTTCATATCTATGCTCCCGAGAGGGATGAAAATTTTCTTCAGTTTTTCCAGTTGTCATATGATTCAGAAGAAGATCAGAATAGTCAGGTTATCTTTTCTCCATGTCATTCGACTTCAAATTCTTGTTCCCTAGAAGGAATTGTTTTCTTTAATACATTTGAAGGTCATGATACCATTTCGATTGAAACCCAAGAAGAACTTCAGTTCTATCAGGCTGGTGTACATATGTTTGATTGTCCAATACCTCCTGACAAAGAAAATGAATATGCTTTTCAAAGTATTTATGAAACTAATTTTGGCAGATGGCAAGTAGAATTGCAGTTTGATTGGCCTTGTTGTGACATAGATAATGTGAACAATCAGCAAGAATCCGTTGAAGAGGCTCTCATGATTGGCCATAAAGATGTAGGACTCTTCTATTTTATTGAAGATCCTTTTGCTAAATTGTTGGAATCGTCAAAGAAGTTGGAGGCTATGTTGTTCAAGAATGCGGGGATTGAAAAATATTTTCAGTTGGGGTTATCATTTGTTGAGTTCTTTTTTCAGGTTGGAGAAGCTAAATCCGAATTTCAGTGTGGAATTCATTTGCTTGAACGGCTTCATTGGGAATATGTGATCACCTGATTTGGCCCTTATGCTCAGCAAGTAGGGTAGAAAATCATTTGTATATAAATAAGCTTGAAGGTCAAGCATTTTCATTGATTTCAGTAAAGTAAGATAGGTAGGAAGAATAAGTTTGATCATCAAGCATTTTTTAGTATATACAGTGTTATTTTTTTAGTTGCAGTTTTTAGACAAAAGACAGGTTGCAGGTTGCAGTTGATAGGGTTGGGAGCCGCCCAATGGATCAGGCACTTAGTCTATGGGCATTCTTCGCTACCTCATTGGAAGGATAGCATCCCCGTTGGAGCCAGTTTTCAGCACTCAAATTGTCCTGAATGCTTTGGCAGCTTTTGGCGTGGGTGGAAAGACCTCACGAACATCAAGACCCAAGTGGATAATCGGCTCTCGGAATACATCCCCTGAGACCGAGGAGTCGGAGGTCAGCATGGTATTGAACAGTTCAAGGAATGAAGCAACCAAGGAGAAACCGGTGGCTTTTAGAGGTCATAGTGTAAACAAACATGCTAAACATGCCGAAAATAAGCAAAGTAGGCAATGACGACTGAGATTGAACATCCCGAAGATCAACGGGAACGAAGATGTAGGCAATATAGCATAATGAATGGATGGTAATTGGCGGGCAAGTGATGAAATCAATCGACGACAAAGATCGACGTATAGAAAGATCTACGGCACGCAATCTCTGTGTTGATCCAACAAGCACGAAGCATGTTATGTTTTAAATCGCTACGGTCGAGTTATGTATCACACAACTGTTAACGGCACAGATTCGCCAAGGGAAAATAAAAGGCCCGAGATCACCGCGCTGATTTTTCTCGCCAGAGATTTAACCGCATCTCAAATCGGCACGGTCAGTGAAATTAAAACCATCAAACCGTCGATTTTTGGGCGGGAAAAGATCAACAAAGGATATGGATTTACCATCGCCACACTTGGAAGGACGATAAGGCATCCAACGTTATAACCAAGTTCACCTTTCCCCAATGAGAAAGGGGCATCTCCTCGAGAGATTAATGATGGCCACATGGGCTAAGCCACCTCAACCCCGTCAAGGGTCCTTTATGTATGATTCGAAATGCGAGGTCGTACGTGCATTACGTCAATCCTATCCTCAGTCATCATGATAAATCATTTGGAAGGTCTAAGTCAGAGAATCATGATAGCATAATTCGCATGGAGATGTCGTCGCTATTGGTCATTATAATCCTGACTCTCCGGGCCTGTAGCTTACGTCGAATTCCAAAAGGTGGTGAGTTCATCTGTTTGGTTATTTTTTGCATGCAGTATCACAGACATGGAGAGGGAGAAAGGGGCTGAGATAATAGTTGCACCAGAACATGTGCTGTCCGAGATAATGGAGGATTATACTCTCCCACCTCTTAGGTTTTCCGACCAAACGGAAGACGGTTCTGCCGGAGAGTCGAAAGAGACCGAGACACAACAGGGGTGTTGGAATTTGCTGCAACAGAAAGGAGGAAGAGGAGCAGAAAATCCCCTCTGATGAAGATATAATCCAGGACTGGATCCTATCTACCGAAGAGGTGCCCCCTATTTCCCCGCCCAAGGAAACCCGAACGAATGTTCCCTCCGACACTGGTGATTTCCTCAATTGGTATGATCAAGTGAGAGCCCAGAAATAGGGTGGTGGCACTCTTACGTCTTTTGCATCCCACTATCCGGCAAGTTAGTTCTCTTGGATATACAAGTATACTCTTGGTTTCCAATTTTTGAATATACTCAGATGGCTTGCAAACCCATTTTTGAAAAGCAATCTAGCTGGCAGCAGCTACATTTTTTTATTTTTGTACTTTTGTTTAAAATAGTTGGACTATGTAGAGAAGCGGCTATGTAATTATAAATGGCAGTTCAAATCTGTCCCGTAGATATTTTCCTAAGGATAGCGACAGCAAACGATGTATGTTTTGGCTGTTAGATAGGTGTCAACTGGTTGTAACTAGTTTTTGTTAAGAAGGAGCCGAGTCTAGAGCTCAAGGCCACCTATATATACAGTTGTAATCAGAGACACAAGGGTTGAAAATTCTTATGAGAAAGTATTTGTATTTTGATGATTAGTTTGTAATACATTTTCTTGGATTTGTTTAATAGAATTTGGAGAGCTTGATGCCTGCGTTTTTTTACAAGGATTCCTGTGTAATCGGTCTGGTAGTCTGTACCTTTCTTTTTCCCATGTGCAAATGTGTTTCTATCTTTTGTTATTCCATTCTGTGATATTTCCTTCATACTTGGATTATGGTAACAGTTAAGTAGAATTCATAGAGATTATGCTCTGCTTAGCTTATTCCAAGTGTTTCACCAAATATATTCTGCTAAAGTTGATGTAGGATTCATCCTTGTTAGATGCCTTACATTGATGGACTGTTTCTTCTCTCTTATGTTCCACAAATTAAAGCTCTTTGACTACTAGTTGCTTGCTACCTTGCCCTTGTGAATGCGTTCACTAAGCCTTTTGTGAATAATGTTTGCAGAACCAGTTAAATGTGACTCCATCGCCCCAAATGAAATTCATGCGTTTTCAACCAAATAGCTCTTAAATCATTTTTGTTCCATAAACAGAAATCTGATCTTCTGTGCATTGTCGTAATTGAATATATTTAGTGTTGAATGCTCGTGTATGTTTTCGTTGATTGACACCTTTGAAGATTTCCAGTATTCTATGAGTTTATAGAGAGAGCCCTCTCTGTTTACATTTGATCGGAAGCGTAAACCAAAGATTGGTTAGTGGTTACCTGAGATTACCCTCTTTCAGCCTTGGGGGTCATTTTTGGTGTTAACAGTCCCCATTTATCCAAAAGGTCTTTGAGGAGAAATAAATCAACCTGTGAAAAGTGCCTCCCAACCATATTTGCACTACTTCAGTAAAATTCCCGCCTAGGGCAAAAGAAGAAAATACTAAAGGTGAAATGAGTTGTGTTGTGCTTAGTGAGATATTATACATCATCTAGTAACACCAGACTTGATGAGAAATAGAAACACCATACTTGATGATACTCTCCCAGTATTCCCTTTTTTATAATTTTTGAAGTAGGTTGATTTGATGGCTTCTTGTGGTGTTGAACTTAAGATAAATATAATACTTTTCTAGTTCATATCAAATTTAAATGAAGAAGAGAAACCACATAATGCAATAAATTTCCTTTGGCTAAGATGTTACTAGGATTTGTAACCTCGGTAGGTGGCCTAAGATACCCCGGATTTCTGATTAGCAAACATATTCTTACGTTACTAAGAAGCATTTTTGTTTTATGTAGAAGGTTGTCTCCTAGTTTGGATGATAGTCTAAAAGTATTTATTTACTATTGGTTGGATCTCTTGTATCTTAATAGAATGAAATAGAATTTAAGGATAAAGACAAACACATAAAGGATAAAGAACACGTCAAAACCCTTACCTTATCATTGTCCTTTCGCCGGATCCATTCGCCCATACAACTTGATAAGAGTTGTCCACGAGATGCATTTCCATCACCAAGACCCACATAAATCATCAAAGATGGAATTTTTATATGAGTAAATAATATATAAGCAAATAAACATTCTTTTAAATCCTACTACAAAGTCCTGTAGAAATCAATGAACAATGAAATGTTAAATTTATTAACAATATTTTAAGAAATAGACATGCATTTAAAAATTTACAACCATCTTTAATACATAGTAATAAAAGAGTATTTATACCTTATTGAGATCCTCTCTGTTTTGAGAATAGTTTTATATTCTCTACTGAACAGGGCCAACCACGTGAAGGTGGAATCTCAATTGGCCCCTCCCCCCCCCAATATTTTAAGAAGTAGACATGCATTTAAAAATTTACAACCATCTTTAATACATAGTAATAAAAGAGTATTTATACCTTATTGAGATCCTCTCTGTTTTGAGAATAGTTTTATATTCTCTACTGAACAGGGCCAACCACGTGAAGGTGGAATCTCAATTGGCCCCTCCCCCCCCCCCTCACATCGCTCTCAATTCCCCTTACCCAATCAATGATATTGTTTACATAGAAAACATACAAACATTCATGCATAACTAGGATAGTCATCAAAACATATAAACATAAAAAGATTGAAGCATATTGAGGTAATCCATATAAACTATGTTACATACTAACAACATCGATATACATCCAAATACAAGTCATGAATTTATACGTCTATGTTTTCTTTGATTTCTTTTTTTTTTCATTGTAAAAATTGACGATTGGGGTATTATGATCATCATTTGGTGGAATATCTACAGATCCATTGTCATGTCCCAAATTTGGAATTGGTTCACAAGGGCCTAATCACGTTAGCCATATTCATTAGATTTTGTAAAATTGATGTTAAGGGTCAAATAATTTCCGAGGAAAATTACTAGTTTCCTAGGTTTGGGGTGGAAGCTTTGGGATTTGGAATAAGGGGGATAATAAATGATGTTTAGACATTAGAAGGGTTCAATTATTTAATAAATAGAGTGAATAAATAAATTCAAGAGAAATCCTAAGTGACAAATGGTTTTGGAGACATATGGAGGATGTGGGACCCACACTGGCTTGATTTTTCATAATACATGGTATCTCTCTTTTGCAAATTCGAATTAATGGGAATGTGAACACTCTTGGGTGAGTTGGTAAGTCATAACACATTTCATTGAGCATATTAGGTCGAATTGGGAAGGATTGGTAACCTCCATGGAAGATAAAGAGTCAAAGTGGAAGTTTGTGGACACTTGGGCTAGATTCCCTAGCCCCTATGACACCAATGATGAAGCATCTATGACAACTATGAAAAATTGCAGACATGACCTCTGACATCTGACCACTATGACATGTAAGCCCCAAAAATAGGCTCAAAGAAGGTGAATTTGGGAGTTGGAGAAGCCAAAGAGACTCAAAATCGAATTTGGGAGAAGATGGAAGGTTGGAACTAGGAGACAAGTGGCAAATGTGGAATATTTCCTAAATGAAAATATATTGAATCTATTGAGAGGACTTCGACCCTTAGAAGGCTAATGTTGGTTATAAAATGTAGAAATGAAGTATGAGAATGGCTTTTGATCATTTGTAGAATTTGCAATTGCATTTGTGAAGAGGGAGAGCTAGTGGATGACTAGTTTCTTGCCTTAGCCAATTTCGAGGGTGAAAGATTCTCATCCAAGTTGGAAATTGGAAAGGCCATTCAGACCTTTGATTTGGAGCTTTAATGGAGTCTTTATTTGCAGGTGTAAGCTACAGGGCAGCTCATGTTTTCTTCTATTGCAGCTCACTCCTTCAACCATTTCCAATTTTGATGGCATATTCTTGATCCTTGAGGGAGGGCATTTTTGGTGAGATATTGTACTCTTTGGGGAATCTTTTAATGCCCCATTTATTTTTTAATATGAATTAAATACTCTTTTCTTCATCTCCCAAAAGTTTCAGGTCGAAATTCCAAGTAGAAATGTATAAATCTCATTTTTAATGGAAGAACAATGCCATTTCCCCACTACCTTGTTGTGAGCCAATGTATTGATGATGATTTCGAATGAATGGATGATTCTCTGATATATTTTTGATAAATATACTGCCATGGATGTCTTCTACAAGTTTCATGTACTGTACTTGAGCATTTGAAGCATTTTTACTCAGTTTAGTTGTATTGGGAGGTGAAATAGTGCCATTTCCCCAAGGGTCGAATTGGGGATTTTTGCAGTTGAATGGGAGAGGGTGAGAACAGTTGTAATAATCCATTAATGGTGCATATAAGACTTTAATAAAATACTTAACACATTACATACCTCTGTTCATAAATTTGAGTGGGTTTGGAGGCATTTGGGAAGCCATTTTCAGTACTTACCTCAGGGGGATTTGAACCCCAAATTACTAGTAAAATTGCATACTTGGTCCAGAATCATAAGAGAGTTTGCAGAGGTATTTTGGTGACCATATTTCATCCCTAAAAATCATATTCAAGTAATAATATCATTCATACACCTTCCTTGAATATTTGAAGGGATTTGGAGTCAGTTTGAGACCTAGAGACCAATATTAGTCAAAGGGAAATCACTAGTAAAGTTACCTACATTGACCAGAATTGAAAGAGGATTTGTAGAAGTATTTTAAAGGTCCAAAGGCATCCCTGAAACACATATTTATGTTCTAATATCATTCATATACATTCTCAGAATATTTGGGATCATTTGGGGCAAATTTGGGACCTAGAGACCAATACTAGTCAAAGGGAAATCACTAGTAAAGTTACCTACATTGACCAGAATTGAAAGAGGATTTGCAGAAGTATTTTAAAGGTCCAAAGGAATCCCTGAAACACATATTTATGTTCTAATATCATTCATATACCTTCTCATAATATTTGGAATTATTTGGGGCAAATTTGGGACCTAGAGATCAAAACTAGTCAAAGGTCTAACTAGGGAAAAAAGTGAAAAATTGTCATTTTGATAAAATTCCTAACAAGGGACATTACAGTGGTATCAGAGCATGGTCCTTGCACCTGTGTATTAGGTAAATACATTCAAGAATAATTGGCAGCCATTTCTTACTATTATGATGAATCCTATGAGTACAATTCTTATGAGGAATATGCAGATGCTTATGAGCAATATGAAGCAGAATGTGAATGGTATGAGGAAGAGGTGCCATCATGCAACACTTCGTACAATTTCAAGAGAAATGAAGATTATTCTTATGACTTTAAATTTGATGAATATGAGTGTGTCACACAAACCAAGGATAATTCTATGAGTGAGTTCCAAAGATGGAGAGAAAAATATAAAACCTTGCCCCAACAATATCAAAAATATCAAGAATATCTTGCTTTTAGCAAAAATACACAAAATGCCATGTCTTTTGAGTACTATGCTGAACATGTTTTTGAAAATAGGCCCAAAAATGAAGATGTGGAGTTAGTGAAGAAAGGTTTATGCCCTTCTTGTAAAAACCCTTGGAGCGAGTATCATATATGTGTGCATGAAATGATGTCCTCCTTGAGGAGAGCTTTTGAGATTTATTCAAGAAGAGATTCCAAATATATTGATCCTAAGGAAAACAAGGGGAAAAATGCATCAGCTTGCTTTAAGGAGCAAAAGGAAGAGACATCACAAGAGCATGAAGAAGATTCTATTGAAAATATGGAAGATCATTTCGAGACACCTTCTAGCTTAGACATGAACCAAAGAGCATCTACTGATGGATGCTTAAACTATGAAGGAGTACCTACTGATGGGTGCTCACACCTCTATGTTGGTGACATTGATATCACTTTTGAAAGTGTTTCCACAAGTACAAGTTTCATTAAGCATGATAATGAAGACCTTGTAGCAGTTGAAGAAGAACCAAGATCAACTTCCCCATCACCACTTGAGCTTCATGAAGTTGGTCCAAGCAAAATTGAAGAAGATGAGGAGGTTCATTTGCAAGAGCCTCATTTTCTTGAAGGGTCCTTAAAGATGATTGAAAATAAGATCCAAGAGTCCCTCAGCATTCTCCATGACACTCAAGCATTGGTGTCAAATTCTTGTTGGAGAGCTACTTCATTGGAGGAAACATCCTTCCTTGAAGACATGGAGAAGATTCAAAGAGCAATGTGTCACATCAAAGTTAATTTCATGTCTTTGCTTTTTGATAGAAACCATTTGTTTGAGCTTAATGAATTGTTACATGATGCATACTTGAAGAATAATGAGGATATTCATAAGCTCACAATTCAAAATGAGCAACTTCTTGAAAAGTTGCAAGATACTTGTTTTTCCTCCTATGTTTCAGATTGTCAAATGGTAGATTGTTTGGAGGATTCTCATGACATGGTGGATCATGAGAAATGTGGGAATTTGAATGTGCTTAATGTGTTTGAAGATGAACTTGAATAGATCCAAACACTTGATGTGGTGGAAGAGGAACTTGAATTGTCTCTTGATGAAGCTTATGCAATTTTTAAAGAAGAGCATGATTCCTCTACATTGGAACCAATCTATAACAAAGGTTTCCCACTTTTGAAGGAGCTGCATGATACTACCCACATGGATCCTTCCCATGATGAAACTCCTGAACTTTTTGATCATTTGGGTGAGTTAGTACATTCTCCTACATCCTACAATTCCATGTTTTGCAGTATTAGTCTCAATGAAGTATGGGTGAAAGGGTTCTTTTTTATGGTGCCACATGAGGAGTATGGAACTCCTAGATTTAACTTTTATGATGAAATGGTTGGAGCACATTCTTATTCACATTTGCAGCAGCATAATTTGTCACTTTATGATGATTCACATCTACATGGATGCACCTATGATATGGATTTGAGTCACTTGAAGACTCATGGTTTTTCTTGCTCAACACTGGGTTCATTTGATGTTAGAGGAACTTCATCCAACACTTGGATGAATAGATTTATGATGGGAGAACATTTTTGTTGGAAGCCACATACTTTGTTACATCTTTATGATTCTCACATTCATGGATGTATGGGTGAGACTTCTTTGAGTCATTTGAAGTCTCCTTGTTTTTTCTGCTCATTATTTGGTTCAGATTTTAGTGGATATTCTTCATTCACTTCTTGGATGAAAGAATACATGGTTGACTATTTTGATGCATATCACATCCTTTTGGAGCAGCATTATAGGACATGGGATCCTCACCTATGTCATTGGAGCAGATTTGATTGGTCACTTGAAGCTTGTATTCACTTGAAAAATCGTGGTCTACTTGCTTGGAGGTACAAGCACTTTCATGATTCTTTGATGAAGCACCTCCTTGATGTACATTTTCATTATGTAGTTATGTACTTTGATGATATATATTTTGTACTCATGATGTTTGGAAGAATGCATACAAGAAAATGGGATCCAGGAATCATCTTATCTGATGGTATGGGTTGGAGAGCACTCTTCATTGTTGGGGTGCAATACAAGCAATGGGACCCTGGAATAATTTTTATCTCATTGGTTTCAATTTTTGGGGGGAAACAAGAAGTATGGGAGATGGATTTCCCACTTAATAAAGTGATTTTTATCAGATTAGTGCAGCAGCAAGCATGGTGGTTCCTCTCTAAAATCTTCATGAAAACTCAAAGACTCAAGGTTTGGCAATTCAATGGCAACTTCAAAGAATTATACAGAAAGCAGGTTCTTCAACACCCATGTTTGAAATTGCTTGAGGACAAGCAATATTGGGAAGGGAGGATTTGTCATGTCCCAAATTTGGAATTGGGTCACAAGGGCCTAATCACATTAGCCATATTCATTAGAGTTTGTAAACTTGATGTTAAGGGTCAAATAATTGCCAAGGAGGAAAATTACTAGTTTCCTAGGTTTGGGATGGAAGCTTTGGGATTTGGAATAAGGGGGATAATAAATGATGTTTAGACATTAGAAGGGTTAAATTATTTAATAAATAGAGTGAATAAAGAAATTCAAGAGAAATCCTAAGTGACAAATGGTTTTGGAGACATATGGAGGATGTGGGACCCACACTAGCTTGATTTTTCATAATACATGGTATCTCTCTTTTGCAAATTCGAATTAATGGGAATGTGAACACTCTTGGGTGAGTTGGTAAGTCATAACACATTTCATTGAGCATCTTAGGTCGAATTGGGAAGGATTGGTAACCTCCATGGAAGATAAAGAGTCAAAGTGGAAGTTTGTGGACACTTGGGCTAGATTCCCTAGCCCCTATGACACCAATGATGAAGCATCTATGACAACTATGACAAATTGCAGACCTGACCTCTGACATCTGACCACTATGACATGTAAGCCCCAAAAATAGGCTCAAAGAAGGCGAATTTGGGAGTTGGAGAAGCCAAAGAGACTCAAAATCGAATTTGGGAGAAGATGGAAGGTTGGAACTAGGAGACAAGTGGCAAATGTGGAATATTTCCTAAATGAAAATCTATTGAATCTATTGAGAGGATTTCGACCCTTAGAAGGATAATTTTGGTTATAAAATGTAGAAATGAATTATGAGAATGGATTTTGATCATTTGTAGAATTTTCAATTGCATTTGTGAAGAGGGAGAGCTAGTGGATGACTAGTTTCTTGCCTTAGCCAATTTCGAGGGTGAAAGATTCCCATCCAAGTTGGCAATTGGAAAGGCCATTCAGACCTTTCATTTGGAGATTTAATGGAGTCTTTATTTGCAGGTGTAAGCTACAGGGCAGCTCATGGTTTCTTCTATTGCAGCTCACTCCTTCAACCATTTCCAGTTTTGATGGCATATTCTTGATCCTTGAGGGAGGGCGTTTTTGGTGAGCTATTGTACTCTTTGGGGAAGCTTTTAATGCCCCATTTCTTTTGTAATATGAATGAAATACTCTGTTATTCATATCCAAAAAGTTTCAGGTCTAAATTCCAAGTAGAAATGTATAAATCTCATTTTTAATGGAAGAACAATGCCATTTCCCCACTACCTTGTTGTGAGCCAATGTATTGATGATGATTTCGAATGAATGGATGATTATCTGATATATTTGTGATAACTATACTTCCATAGATGTCTTCTACAAGTTTCATGTACTTTACTTGAGCATTTGAAGCATTTTTACTCAGTTTAGTTGTATTGGGAGGTGAAATAGTGCCATTTCCCCAAGGGTCGAATTGGGGATTTTTGTAGTTGAATGGGAGAGGGTGAGAATAGTTGTAATAATCCATTAATGGTGCATATAAGACTTTAATAAAATAATTAACACATTAAATACCTATTTTCATAAATTTGAGTGGGTTTGGAGGCATTTGGAAAGCCATTTTCAGTACTTACCTCAGGGGGATTTGAACCCCAAATTACTAGTAAAATTGCATACTTGGTCCAGAATCTTAAGAGAGTTTGAAGAGGTATTTTGGTGACCATATGTCATCCCTAAACATCATATTCAAGTAATAATATCGTTCATACACCTTCCTTGAATATTTGAAGGGATTTGGAGTCAGTTTGAGACCTAGAGACCAATACTAGTCAAAGGGAAATCACTAGTAAAGTTACCTACATTGACCAGAATTGAAAGAGGATTTGCAGAAGTATTTTAAAGGTCCAAAGGCATCCCTGAAACACATATTTATGTTCTAATATCATTCATATACATTCTCAGAAGATTTGGGATCATTTGGGGCAAATTTGGGACCTAGAGACCAATACTAGTCAAAGGGAAATCACTAGTAAAGTTACCTACATTGACCAGAATTGAAAGAGGATTTGCAGAAGTATTTTAAAGGTCCAAAGGCATCCCTGAAACACATATTTATGTTCTAATATCATTCATATACCTTCTCATAATATTTGGAATCATTTGGAGCAAATTTGGGACCTAGAGATCAAAACTAGTCAAAGGTCTAACTAGGGAAAAAAGTGAAAATTTGCCATTTTGATAAAATTCCTAACAAGGGACATTACAGCCATGTCCTGCTACTGTTTTTGTTTCCATTCCCTCATGTATCATACTTCTTGTACGTCATTGAGTAGGGCATGGAGGCGGTTCTGAAGGGGCGTGAACTGCAACAACGAAAATGGGCATATCAATATGTTGAAATATTATTGAAATTAATGGTTCATTATTTTGATTAAAATTACAATAGCGCTCTTTACCTGTTTGTATAGCTATGACAGCTAGTGTGTTAATTGTTTCTCTACTTGCTAATTCCTCTTGTGGTTCACCCTCCTGAGCTACATGGTCTTCCATTGAAAGAAGAAAATTTATAAGTATACGTCAGGAAATAAATATCTATAATCACATTAGATATTTCTATTTCCAAAGCACACATACCAGAATAGCTACTCTGCTCCCCACTATCATGGGACATGCACACCCCAACATCAGCTGGTACGTGTTGAGTAGCGCTAGATTCCCTGATGCGGTTGCACTGTTGCTTAAAAGAAAACATAAATATTTAGTTATGGGTGATATAATCAAAATTGAATATACTTTAATAGTATACTTCAATGATGTCCTTATTCACTTTATTTACTTGCATCTGCGTCATTGGGGAGATTAGAGTCTGTCCCAAGCTTATCTGATATTCAATCACACTTTTAAAACCATACTTGAAACCAAGCTTTAGGTCTTCCTCGGTGGCAGCATCTTTGAACGTATTTCCCTGCAATGCATACCACATTTAAAAATCCCCGTATCAAAAACAGATATTTGTTCGCTACTGTCAAATAAATATTCCCCACAGTTAATCATTTAATTCTTACGATTCAGGCTCTTAGTTTTCTATAGCCACCCTGGCCCAGTCTATGCTGCCCGTGCTTTTCCACTCTAGCCTTGGTTGCTTTGGAGGTGTCAGATAGCCTATATATGAAAATTTTGAAAAACGTTGGATATCATAATTCTTACTTAAAACAGAAAAGAAAAAAATAAATGAGCATATTTCACTGAAAAGTTGATATGTGTTGTACCTTGCTTTTCCAGGCCGTGGTTGTTTTCCTTGTCCTTTTAGCAAGTTCTCATTTGCATCCTCTATGATTTCCTTCCACTCTTTCTTTGGAACCATGGGAGGGTGCTCATGCTTGAGTTCAAGTTGCAATTTATCCCTATATTGGGCCCTGGTATATTTTAAACTCTCATCGGCTAACTTTGTAACCACTTTCTAGTTGAATGTATTGCCGAATAAGTTTACCCTGTGGTCTATCAATTCATCTATCTTTAATTTATCTTGGCTATTCCACCGTGTGCGAATGGTGGGGCCAAACAGCTCCAATTCTTTGTCATTCAAATTCCTGTAGAAAACAGTGTTTCCTGCATAAACGTGTAATCCATTATTTTTTAATAATTTCAACGTATGTCCATTTCAATTTCATGATTAAAATGAATCAATTAATTAATAAATACCTGCAATCTTTTGAATCTTGATCGGAACACAAGCGTCATCCACCAGAAAGGTGAGATCTAGTGATATGGTGCTTTTAACTCGTGCTGCTCCAGGAAAAGTTTCATGACCATCTACAGTACGTTCATCTCCAGAGTCATGTGGAGTCCCAGGCTCCGTCTCATCATGCTCCGGCATGTGATGCCGATCAAAATCAGTGCCCTCATCAATGGATTCGAGGCCAACCATAGGAGTGTCAAAAGGCCTCATTGGTACATTGCTTTGTCGATGTTGTTGATGCATTGGAGCATCACTGCTACCTATACCTGTCTCGGCAGTTTCTGTAGTCACAGCTCGTAAAAACTCCTACAAACGAAAAAACTTTACTTTATCAGATCACTTGGAAAAATAGAAAACATACTATCAGATATGAAATCATGTCATGGCTTGAAAAAATATGTGGAGATGCCACTTACCCCCATAATATTTTATTTGTTCTTTCATCTCTTCAATCCTTGCCCTATTCTCCTATGTCATGGGCCTTGTGTGAGCGAAGGCAATCATTTCTATGTTTTCCTTTTTCAGGGACTTCTTTATAGTTTCCGTTGGGTCTATGGAATAGTAAATTTCATCCCCATCACCCAGATCAAGTGCATTGGACTAAATTCATCAAACAATAAAATTAAGCAAAATAATTTTAACATCATTCAAACATTATTATTGTAATGAAATTTAGTTACTGTTAAGAACTAACACTTACATGATGCGGTGTTTTGGTCGATGACTTCCCACGGTCACCCCATACTGATCTACTTCTAGTGGGTGATTGTCCACGGTCAGCCTGGACCGTGGAAGCAGTAGGTTCCTTTCCACGGTCCTCACCCGGACACGATAAATCAGTCAATAATTCATCATAAGAATAGAAAAATGTGAATGTCAACGGTGAAAATCGAATGTTAATAGAAAAAATCGAAACATTTAGTTATTATATTTAACACTTACCTGACGGGGTACAGAGTGTGACCTTCCACAGTCACCCTGGACCATGGAAGCAGGAGGTGTCTTTCCACTGGCGCCACCCTGACACAATAAATCAATAAATAAACGTTATGAAAATAATTATAACACAATAAAAAATGAGATATTGCAATAATATTTATTTTTACCATAGAAGTAGAGGACACGCGTTCTGTTCCATGATGATCATGGGCAGACCCCTTCCATAGTGTAATAAGCATGTTGTCACATGGAAATATTCTAGGGTTGTATTTGTTAGTTATTGTAGTCATATTTAGTTACTATATTTAGTTGAGTCAATAATTGTAACATAAACAAAAATGAGACATTGCAATAATATTTACTTTTACCTCTGAAGGATAAGATACATGTTCTGCTCCATGGCGATGAGAAGACCCCTGCCATAGTGTAATAAGCATGTTATCATATGGAAATATTCACAATAAGCACGAAAAAAGTGAATTGTAACAGTGAAAATCGAATGTTAACAGAAAAAATCGAGATATTTTGTTATTGTAGTCATATTTATTTACTATATTTAACATTTACCTGACGAGGCATAGCTTGTGAACTTCTATGATCACCCTAGACAGTGGAAGCAGCATGTGGCTTTCCACTGCCGCCACCCTGAAAAAATAAATCAATCAATAAAAGTTGAGTCAATAATTGTAACATAAACAAAAATGAGATAAGCATAACAGTGTAATAAGCATGTTATCACATGGAAATATTCATAATAAGCACGAAAAAAGCGAATGTCAACGGTGGAAATTGAATGTTAACAAAAAAAAATTGAAACATTTAGTTATTATATTTAACACTTACCTGACGGGGCACAAAGTGTGACCTTCCACGGTCACCTTGGACCATGGAAGTAGGAGGTGCCTTTCCACTAGCGCCACCCTGACACAATAAATGAATAAATAAAAATTATGAAAATAATTGTAACATAATAAAAAAAGAGATATCGCAATAATATTTATTTTTACCTCGGAAGTGGAGGACATGCGTTCTATTCCATGACGATCATGGGCAAGCCCCCGCCACAGTGTAATAAGCATGTTGTCACATGGAAATATTCTGGAGACAGAGTTTCTAGTTATTGTAGTCACATTTAGTTACTATATTTAGTTGAGTCAATAAGTGTAACATAAACAAAAATGAGACATTGCAATAATATTTACTTTTACCTCCAAAGGATAAGATACATGTTCTGCTCCATGGCGATGAGCAGACCCTTGCCACAGTGTAATAAGCATGTTATCATATGTAAATATTCACAATAAGCACGAAAAAAGTGAATTGTAACAGTGAAAATCGAATGTTAACAGAAAAAATCAAAACATTTTGTTATTGTAGTCATATTTATTTACTATATTTAACATTTACCTGACGAGGCATAGATTGTGACCTTCCACGATCACCCTGGACCATGGAAGCAGCATGTGGCTTTCCACTAGCACGCCAAAGTATCCCTCAATCAGTCAATGTAGCAAAAGTGCAGAACAAACATGACAAAATCACATATGATGAATTACATGATGGGAATAACCTTCCTTAATGTACTCAGATTTTAACTTTCAGTCCAAATCTTACCTCTCAGAGGAAATTCAACAACTGGAACAAACTGGCCCTTAGTCAAGGGCATAAACATACCTGAGAGAGAGAGAGAGAGAGAGACCATAAATGTTGATAAAAAAGACATACAAGTACGGCAAAAGAACCAGCCACTTAAAGAGGTACGGCATAGTCAAGATCATGCCCAAAAAATCAACGAGCACACATAGTATCCCTCAAAACAGTCAAAGACAGTCAACACAACAAAAAACGCAGCCATAACAAATAGCAGTATGGACATGCACGCGTGAAGGGGTGAGAACCAAAATTGTTATAGAAACCCTCATAAAGGGCCGTGCTAAGTAAGGACAAGACAGTCAAAGCAATAAGAAGGCTTCAGATAATTACAAAAGTTGCCAAAACTAGAGTGCTAATTGATAAAGGGTGTAGACAATGATTGAGCAGCAGCTTTTTGATAAATGCTCAAACATAGGGGGGGTATATTACTTAGTCAAAACGTACTTTTGTGACAGTAAGAAGCAAGTTCTCAAGGAAATCCAAGAAGCAAATGGAGGCCAATTTCAGTACAAGTATAGCAGCATATCAGACAGGGAGAGCAGTAAAATAAAGAAGCATTCAAAAAAAAAAATTGGGCATTGTGAAGTCCTTGATGGACAAGTCTTTGACCCTTTGTCATTAATGTCAAATGGGTAGAGTGCTTGAAAAGGTTTCCATCAATGACAAAGGGGGAGATTGATGAGCAAGGTTGTCATTGATGACTAATCATTAGTGACGAAGGTAAGATAAAGGATGATGATATGACAAGAAGTGACAAATATTGATGACATGGATTGATATGGGCATTGGAACACCAAATGGGTCAAATGACCCATTCTGTGGTCATTTGTGGTTTGATGGGGCCATGCAACCCTTGGTGATGGTCCATGCTACCAATTGACGATGGGCTTGAAGTCCATGGAAAACATCTAGATTCATGTTGATTGAAAGTCATATGATAACCTTGAAAGAGTCCTAGAAACTCTTGCATATGGTGCCTTTGTTTCAGTGTGCCATCGTGTCCATCAAGCTAAATGAAGGGTCAACGAAAAATCTAACCACAAGAGGGATAACCACAATTCAACACACAAACATGGCTAACCACAAACATAACAGAACAAGTGGGATAACAACAAAGTCAACATAACATAACAAGTGGGGTAACCATAAACATAACATAACTAGTGGGCTAACCACAAAGTCAGCATAATATAACAAGTGGGCTAACCAGAAATATGGTTACCCCACTTGAATTTCTGGTTAGCCCACTTGTTATATTATGCTGACTTTGTGGTTAGCCCACTAGTTATGTTATGTTTATGGTTACCCCACTTGTTATGTTATGTTGAATTTGGTGTTATCCCACTTGTTCTGTTATGTTTGTGGTTAGCCATGTTTGTGTGTTGACTTGTGGTTATCCCTCTTGTGGTTAGATTTTTCGTTGACCCTTCATTTAGCTTGATGGACACAATGGCACACTGACCCAAAGGAAGCATATGCAAGAGTTTCTAGGAATCTTTCAAGGTTATCATATGACTTTCAATCAAGATGAATCTAGATGTTTTCCATGGAATTCAAGCCCATCGTCAATTGGTAGCATGGACCATCACCAAGGGTTCCATGGCCCCATCAAACCACAAATGACCACAGAATGGTTCATTTGACCCATTTGGTGTTCCAATGCCCATATCAATCCATGTCATCAATATTTGTCACTTCTTGTCATATCATCATCCTTTATCTTACCTTCGTCATTAATGATTAGTCATCAATGACAACCTTGCTCATCAATCTCCCATTTTTCATTGATTGCGCAACACGATAGAGGTCACTAACAATTGCAGGTCTTCAAGATCTAGAGGATTCGACGGACATAGGAAGAATGTCTCAGGAGTTGGAGTAGACCTCGGGATGCACAGCAAGGAATCAACAGGGTAGAAGATCGGTATGCAGGCACATAGAAGCAGTCATTGGGAGTTCGGGAGTGGATGATGATGATGATGCTTGCATAAATGTTAACTCCCGTGCACATTCACTTTGCGGATCCTTTCCCCATTTTCGATCTCCCTGTTCTCTTTGATATTAGCCGTTTAAACTCTACTGAATGAGTCGACTGCAACTCTACGATTTTTGTTGATTGATGAGAGAATCAATCAACCTAGCTTGACCTTCATCTAAATCTAATGTGAAACTAAACACAACGATAAATTACCTCTGTTACTTCTTCGTCATCATCATCATCATCATCATCATCTTCGTCATCATCATCATCATCTTCTTCATGCCATCATCCTCATCATCTTCATCATCATCATCATCATCATCATCATCCTCATCATTATCATCATCTTCATCATCATCATCATCATCATCATCATCTTCGTCATCATCATCATCATCTTCTTCATCTCCATCATCATCATCATCTTCATCGTCGTCGTTGTCGTCATCATCGTCATCATCATCTTCGTCATGATGATGATGACAACGATGATGATGAAAAGGAAGATGATGATGATGATGATGATTATGAAGATGATGATGATGAGGATGTTGAATTTGATGATGATCATGATGATAAGGAAGATGATGATGATGATTATGAAGATGATGATGATGAGGATGTTGAATTTGATGATTATCATGATGATAAGGAAGATGATGATGATGATGATGAAGATGACGATGATCGTTGTATTCATCATCATCAGCATCATCATAATTGTTGTCATCTTCTTCTTCGTCGTCATCATCATCCTCGTCATTATCATCATCTTCTTCTTCGTCGTCGTCATCATCATCTTCGTCATCATCTTCTTCATCTTCTTCATCTCCATCATCATCATCATCTTCATCATCGTCATTGTCATCATCATCTTCATCATGATGATGATGACGACAATGATGATGATAAGGAAGAATCATCGTTGTTGTCGTCATCATCATCTTCATCATGATGATGATGACGACGACAATGATGATAAGGAATATGATGAGGAGGAGGAGGAGGATGACAACGATCATGTTGATGATGATGATGACGACGATCATGTTGATGATGATGATGACGACGATCATGTTGATGATGATGATGACGACGATCATGTTGATGATGATGATGATGATGAAGATGATGAGGAGGAGGATGATGAAGTTGATGATGACGTAGTTGAAGATGATCATGACAATAAGGAAGATGATGATGATGATTATGAAGATGACGATGATCATTTTCATCATCATCATCATCATATAGCAGATATACAAGTTGGCATTGATGGAAAATAGTATGATGACAAAGCAGAAGGTGTTAATTGTTTGATTTGCTGACTATGATGATATGATTCCACGATAGTATGCATTTAAGCATTCTTTACACAGAGACTCTCTAGCTGGGAAAATTTCATCCCAAAGGGAATGCAAAAGTGGAAATGAAGTAATAATAGGTTTGAGAGGTGTCTAGCGATAGTAGAAGAACATCACAACCTTCGTTACTACTGCCAATCAGAATTCCACTCAGAATAGAAGGGACTTCAAACAAAAAGAGATGGAGGTTTCGATCAAGGTTCTAGAATACAGTCTCGAGCGCTTGAAGAAATTTCCCATAAGAACACGCCAAGAGGCTCAATCCGTTATGGAGAAAGAGAGGACCTTTGCTAAGAAATACAAGGCTGCCAAGAAAGATGTGATTGACAAATTGGGAGAGCTTAATCTGTCTCCATCAGACGAAGACCCTTGCGTTGAGCACATCAAGTCCATATTATGCGCTGTGGCTGATAATTTCAATGGTTCCGACCGACAGAGTAAAAATGGAGGTGATTCAAGGCGAGAAAATATTAACCTGAGCGTAGGTGATCAAAGGAACCAGGATCTAATTCGATGTTTGTAACAAAAGGAATGGCAAGAGCTCTGATTAAATCCTAGCAAAAGAATTCGATGCATGATTCAAATCTCAGTGGAAAAAGATGAAGAATTGCAGGCAGAGACTCAACAACCGTCCAATCAAGTGATCGATGGTGGCGATTAATTTGTCTTTAGGATTTATCCCACATTGGTAGCATAGTTGAGGTAATATGAGTTTATATACACCATCCTCACTATGTTTATTCGACGCGTAGTGAAAGGGTATGGTGGGGGCTCTAGGTGCTTGGACTCCACGAGAAGTCACCAGCCTGGAACCCGGGATGACCTGTCAGGCCCCTAACGTTTGGAAGAAGTGACAGCATCCATCAATTTGTCGAGGAGATGATCTCGGCTGTTGGATTCTATTAACACGATGGTCATATGGAGTGATCGAGGGATTCATCGATCGTTGGATCAATATTTTTTATATATCAGTTGACTCGATGGTCATATGAGTGATCGAGGGCTTAAGTGTTAGTTGGCGATGATATTATGTTATTTTTGTTAAAAAATTTGGGCATACTGCCAATTCTGGTGGAGTAACACAAGTTAGTCCATTAAACAAGGCAGAACTGCTATATTTGGCTTGGCGCATTGTTGAATCTTAATTTTTAATTATATGGTTGAAATGCTTCATCATAGGGTTGTTGTTCTTATTGAAATTTTTGGCACAATGCCAATATGGAGGATTGTTATGTAGAATTTTGTCCTACGGATAAGCCAAAACTCTCTTAACTTTAAAGTAGACTTTAAACTAACTCTAAAGCAAGAAACAAGTCAAAACAAATGCTACCTTGAATCCCTAGATCTAACAAACATCTCAGGATTAAAATGCTAAAGAGAATAGAAGGAGTTTAACTGACCTTCTACCCAAACGCTTGTTTTTGGTATTTGCTCCAAGCTCCAAGCCCTCGCAAGTGAACCTGTTAAAATGGAACCAAGACACAAGAATGCATTATTCTCTAGCAACCTGAAACATGAGTTAGGATCTAAATCTATGAAAGATACAAATCATATCATTAAAACAAGATTAACACAAATGATTTGGGGAAACAAGACAAGTTATTCCATTACAACTTGAAGAGTACTTACAAAGGGTGCTTGATGCCCAAGCCAATCCTTCAACTCCAAGTGTCTTCTCCTCTAGTTATCTCCACAATGCTGCAAGACCATAAGTTTGGTGCTCTCAAGAGTCCTCCCTTTTTCCAATGGCATGCCTCTCTTTTATAGTGAATGGTGAGGTTAACCAACAAGAGAGATGGGTGGATCTAAGGAGAGATAAGTGGATCAGGGTTTCTAATCGAAGGAGATGAGTTGAGATCGAATCAAGGACCCCAATCTTCTATTATCTTCGAAAATCCAAAATCCCACGAGCCAAGGGAAAAAGCTATTAAAAGAGTACCGCGTTTTGCAAAGACTGCAGAACGCGGCACTGCCGCGTTTTGGGAAAATATCAGAACGCGGTAGTGTCTAGTACCGCGTTTTGTCAAGCTGTAAATGCGCGGTAGTGTATGTGAGTAAAGCCTAAGGTGGGTCAAAACTTGCCAGGGTGGATTCACCTTCAAGGTTGACTCATCATCTGTCTCTTCTGGATGGTTTAAAACAGTAGGGGAAGTGTCGTCAACTTGTTTCGTGATGGGGATGCGACACTGTGAAATATAGAGGTATAACACAAACAAAAAGTTGAAAACCTCTGCTTTCCTCAGGATAGTTTCCATACCTAGTGGCCACATCTTTGCATCTCTCCATGCATCAGAACACTCCTGGAATTTTTTTACTGTTACCCTATTATCTATGGACGACTGTGTTTCAACTAGGGTTGCAGAGGAGGATGCCCGCATTTCAACTGCGCTCGTGGTAGAGGACTCCCCTGTTTGAAGTTCGACCATGGTTATCTAGGTTCGAAGCAGAGGTGAGGTGAGGTATTTTAGGCTCACAAATTATGCCCGCGAACTGAATTTCCAGCTCACAAATTATGCCCGCGGACTGAATTTCCAGCTCACAAATTATGCCCGCAGAGAGTTTCAACAACAAATTAACGCTTATAGATAAGGGATTATATATTCACTACCTAGATTATAGACTTGTACTCCTTTTTGTTAACATGGATATGCGATTGCAATAATGTTATATGAGATGCATGTTTAAAAAAATCGAGTTCATTAGAACAATCAATATTCAATATGAGCCATTTCTTAGAATCTCCATGTAGAGAAGACACATTGAAAGGGCATAGCTCCAAGGAAGAAGATAAATTTTATATCGATTGAGATAAGTTGCTTAGTAAAAAAATGTGGAGATCATGTTTCTCTAGGTTAAGATGATTTTTGAGAAACACATGTTGAGGAGGAAGAGTAAACATCAAAGAGGGAATGCTTTGAAAGTAGTGAGCATGGAATTTTCAAAATGAAAATGTTGGCCACACACAAAACTTTGGAGTATGAAAGTTTGATAAATATTACGATGATTTAGAGGAGTTATTTGTAAATTTATTGTTGAGATAAAGCTTTTGCAACTCACTCAATGCAATGAGTGCTAAGTGGACTACTCAATATCATAATAAATTTGTCATCCTGAATAATACTGATGGGATATTGGTCATGCCTTAATGACATACTCTATGAAAATAATTCAAAAAATGTTATCTCAACTTTATAAGGTTCAAATTCTTAAAGAGAGATACTCACATGGTTTTGTGGTAATTCCTTGATTATAATTTATATGTAATTGTAGTAGACACTTGGACACCTATTGGAAGTAGTGCACATTAAATACTAGACTAGGAAAATGGTGGGCATTTTTAAAGGTCACTTAGGAACTTTTAGCAGTAATTTTATACTTAGACAATTTGTGCAATTTCTAATTTGGATTTTTTATTTCACCAAAATCATGGACCAATGCCACTAGATGATGTAGTACAACTCACTGAGCACACCTAAGATGATTTCACTCTCAGACTGATCTTCATTTGCCCTAGGTGGGTATTTGATTGAACTTGGTGCAAAACTGCCTAAAACCCTATTTTGGAAGACATATAACTTCCTCCTCAGACACTCTCAAGACAAAATGAGACCATGGTTAGGTAGACAAATTAATAAGATACAACCTAACCATATGGGGCTGGAATTTTCCTTAACCCATGAATTATGGAGGGAATTTTACTGATGCCACTTAGGCAGTTTTACTCCATCCAGTGCAAAACAACCTGAAACCCTGTTTTGGCAGACTTATAACTTCCTCCTCGGACACTCTCAAGACAAACTGAGACCATGTTCAAGGTAGACACATCAACAAGCTTCAACATGGTGCTTCTAGATATTTTTTATCATTCTCATGTGATGTACGGCGGGAATTTACCCAAAGCAACTTGGACCAATTTTCCAACACTCGGCCATTTTTCAGAATTTCTCCAAAGTTTATTTTGAACCCCTGTTTTGGCATACCTGTAACTTTGTCATAAAGCACTCTTTTGAATAAATGAGACCATGGTTAGATAACCCTTTCAACAAGCTACAACCTGGCAGGAAGGAGCAGGCATTTTCCTTAACCCATGACTTATGGAGGGCATTTTACTGAGGCCACTTAGGGAGTTTTACTCCATCCGGTGCAAAACAAATTGAAACCCTGTTTTGGAAGACTTATAACTTCCTCCTCGGACACTCTCAAGACAAAATGAGACCATGTTCAGGTAGACACAACAACAAGCTTCAGCATGGTGCTTCCAGATATTTATTTATCATTCTCCTGTGATGTACAACGGGAATTTCCCCAAGGCAACTTGAACCAATTTTCCAACACTTGCCATTTTTCAGAATTTCTCCAAAGTTTATTCTGAACCCCTATTTTGGCATACCTGTAACTTTGTCATAAAGCAATCTTTTGAAGAAATGAGACCATGGTTAGATAACCCTTTCAACAAGCTACAACCTGGAAGGAAGGAGCGGGCATTTTCCTTAACCCATGAATTATGGAGGGCATTTTACTGAGGCCACTTAGGCAGTTTTACTCCATCCAGTGCAAAATAGCCTGAAACCCTATTTTGCTAGACTTATAGCTTCCTCCTCATACACTCTCAAGACAAACAAAAGACCATGTTCAGGTAGACACATCAACAAGCTTCAGCATGGTGCTTCCAGATATTTTTTATCATTCTCTTGTGATGTACGACGAGAATTTCCCCAAGTCAAATTGGACCAATTTTCTAACACTTGGCCATTTTTCAGAATTTCTCCAAAGTTTATTTTGAACCCCTGTTTTGGCATACCTGTAACTTTGTCATAGAACACTCTTTTGAAGAAATGAGACCATGGTGAGATAGCCCTTTCAACAAGCTGCAATATGGTAGGAAGGAGCGGGCATTTTCCTTAACCCATGAATTATGGAGGGCATTTTACTAAGGCCGCTTAGGCAGTTTTACTCCATTCGGTGCAAAACATCCCGAAACCCTGTTTTGGTAGACTTATAACTTCCTCCTAGTACACTTTCAAGACAATCTGAGACCATGTTCAGGTAGAAACATCAACAAGTTTCAGCATGGTGCTTCCAGATATTTTTTATCATTCTCTTGTGATGTACGTCGGGCATTTCCCCAAGGCAAATTGGACCAATTTTTCAACACAACCATTTTTCAGAATTTTTCCAAAGTTGATTATGAACCCCTGTTTTGGCATACCTGTAACTTTGTCATAAAGCACTCTTTTGAAGAAATGAGACAATGGTTAGATAGCCCTTTCAACACACTATATCCTGGATGGAAGGAGTGGGCATTTTTCTTAACCCATGAATTATGGAGGGCATTTTACTGAGGCCACTTAGGCAGTTTTACTCCATCCGATGCAAAATAGCTTGAAACCCTATTTTGGCAGACTTATAACTTCCTCCTCAGACACTCTCAAGACAAACAGAGACCATGTTTAGGTAGACACATCAACAAGCTTAAGCATGGTGCTTCCAGATATTTCTTATCATTCTCTCGTGATGTATAACCGACATTTCCCCATGGCAACTTGGACCAATTTTCCAACACTTGGCTATTTTTCAGAATTTCTCCAAATTTTATTCCGAAACCCTGTTTTGGCATACCTGTAACTTTGTCATAAAGCACTCTTTTGAAGAAATGAGACAATGGTTAGATAAACCTTTCAACAAGCTACAACATAGCAAGAAGGGGCGGGTATTTTCCTTGACCCATGAATTATGGAGGGAATTTTACTGAGGCCACTTAGGCAGTTTTACTCCATCCAACTCAAAACAACCTAAAACCCTGTTTTGGAAGACTTATAACTTCCTTCTCAGACACTCTCAAGATAAACGGAGACCATGTTCAGGTAGACACATCAACAAGATTCATCCTGGTTCTTCTAGATATTTTTTATCATTCTCTTGTGATGTACAGTGGGCATTTCCCCAAGGCAACTTGCACCAATTTTCCAACATAACCATTTTTCAGAATTTCTCCAAAGTTTATTTTGAACCCCTGTTTTGGCATACCTGTAACTTTTTCATAAAGCACTCTTTTGAAGAAATGAGACCATGGTCAGATAGTCCTTTCAACAAGCTACAGCATAACAGGAAGGGGCAGGCATTTTCCTTGACCCATGAATTATCGAGGTCATTTTACTGAGGCCAATTAGGCAATTTTACTCCATCCAGTGCATAACAACCTGAAACCTTGTTTTGGCAGACTTATAACTTCCTTCTCAGACACTCTCAAGACAAACGAAGACCATTTTCAGGTAGACACATCAACATGCTTCAGCCTAGTTCTTCCTAATTAAGATTCAATCTAACTGTGTCTTCGTGCAGGTTACTATCGTTGTGTTTCTGTAGGGTTTTACTGAGTTTGGTGATCATGTGGATGTTAATTTTTGAGCATTAATTCAACATACTTTAGGATATTTACTGAGAGAATAACATGTACAACATATCAAGCATAGCAATGCATATCAATCACACTAAGCAATCACATGAGACAATAGACACACAGAGTTTCACTGGGGAAAACCATAAAGGTGAAAAACCCCACAACTTCCTCAGAGATAGAAAGAGCAATGATACAACCAAAGTACACAGAGATAGTCCTCCTAGCAGCTGGACCTCCTCCTCCACTAGTGCGCCACTTTTCGAGTAGTGTAGAAGTGAATAATGAGATGATCAAATAGAGTGCCTCCCGCACTCTATTTATACATGACCTGACCTGCCTAATAACCTAGCAGGGCCGACTTGTCTAACTTAGTCTAATAACCCATGGTTATATTAATCCGGGCCGACCCCACACTTGGTGGTCTAATAACCCATCACTTGCAAGTTGCGACACTTGCGACACTTGTCGATACAAATGACGACACTTCCATATAGAGGAATAATAACATCTCTATAGGAGTACAATATACATAGATGAAATACATTCCGAAGTTACAAATACATCAACACTCCCTCTTAACTAGGAAGGTATTTCTCGACATAGATCTGCTAGCACAAGTCTTCTTCTCTGGATCATCGTCATCGAATCATCATCCTCGAATCATCATCATCGTCACTGCTGCTTCTATCTCAATCAATCTCCAATCTACTCATCATAGGAAGTTCTACAGAGCCAGTCCTTTTTCATACTGGATGTAGGCCCACCACCTGTAGGTATTCATCATCACTGGCCATACCGTGGAATCCTCAGGACTGATTACATGCGTCAACAAAACCTAGCGTAGACTATAGGTTCTTTTACATGTTGACCTTCACAAAACCTACTCAGAGCATCCCAGGATATTACGAGCACACCGCTCTACCTGTCTGGATCTCGATAGAGCATCCCAGGCTGTTACGAGCACACCGCTCTACCTGTCCGGATTTTAAAGGATCTTTTCTATGTGAACTTTCGCAAAACCTACTTAGAGAATCCCAGGATGTTACGAGCACATCGCTCTACATGTATGGATCTCGATAGAGCATCCCAGTATGTTACGAGCACACAGCTCTTCCTATTCGTATTTTAAAGGATATTTTCTATGCAAAAGCGTAGCAAAACCTACTCAGAGCATCCCAGGATGTTACGAGCACACCTCTCTACCTGTCTAGATCTCGATAGAGCATCCCAGGCTGTTACGAGCACATCGCTCTACCTGTCCGGATTTTAAAGGACCTTTTCTATGCTACCTGCACAACTTGTCCATGGCCACAGAGTATCAACCTGATACTCAACATACATCATCCTGATGTATACATGATCAACCCGATCATCATCACTACATCGTCCTGATGCATGTCATCTGGAGCAACATCCTGAAGCTCATCATCTGTGATCCCTGATGCATGTCATCTGGAGAAACATCTTGAAGCTCATCATCTGTGATCATCCTGATCATCATATCATCAACCTGATGCATGTCATATGGAGCAACATCCTGAAGCTCATCATCCATGATCAACCTGATCATACTATGCTTCCACTGATGCATACAATGTATCTGCCTAATACATATAATCATACATGATCCACCTAATCATACAATGTATCTACCTGATACATGCACAAATACATGATCTATCTGATCATACAAGTATCCACTTGATACATATAAAATACATGATCTACCTGATCATACAAGTATCCACCTGATACATATCAAATACATGATCCACTTGATCATACAAGTATCCACCTAATACATATCAAATACATGATCTACCTAATCATACAAGTATCTACCTGATACATACGAATACATGATCTACCTGATCATACAAGTATCCACCTGATGCATACATAAATACATGATCCACCTGATCATAAAAGTATCCACCTGATACATACAAATACATGATCTACTTGATCATACAAGTATCCACCTGATACATACATAAATACATGATCCGCCTGATCACATAAGTATCCACCTGATACATACATAAATACATGATCCACCTAATCATATCAAGCATCCAACATGATTCACATATGCATGATCCAACTGATCATATCAAGCATCCAACATGATGCATATACAAATACATGATCAAACTGATCAAAGCATCCAACTGATGCAGATACAAATAAATGATCAAACTGATGCATATACAAAGCAGTAACTGGAGCATCGTCCTGATGCTCATCGGCCAGCACTTACATCCATAGCCATTGGAAGGATCCTCCTCTCACCATGCTTGGAAAGGCTCCTGCAAATGTGTCCATCACTTCTTCCTCGAAGTGTTGTCAATCTGAAGAACACCAAGCCTCTCTCTAAAGTATTCAAACTTCACTCTGGCTAGTGGTTTCGTCAACACATCTGCAACCTACTCATCTGTAGCAACATACAGGAGCTTCACTGCTCCTCTCTGCACCATATCCCTGATATAGTGATATTTGATCTCAATGTGTTTCAACCTGTTGTGGAACACCGGGTTCTTAGACAGCTTCACACAACTTTGGTTGTCACAAAAGATACGAGTAGCCTCCAATGGGAGATCAAATAACTCAGACAGTAGCTTCCGGAGCTATACTGCCTCACAACTAGCTGAACAAGCTTTAACATACTCTGCCTCGACTGTACTCAGTGCTATGCATGATTGCTTCCTGCTAAACCAAGAGATCACACCCGATTCCATACTGAAGCAACACCAAGATGTGCTCTTCCTATCTGTAGCACTGCCTGCCCAGTCTGAATCAACATAACCCTGCAGGTTAAACTTTTGATTTGCCTCATACTTGAGCCCATAATCAATTGTACCCTTCAGGTACCTCAGAATATGCTTTACAGCAACCAGGTGAACACCTCTGGGATCCATCAGGAACTGGCTCAATGTGTTCACTGCAAAGCAAATATCTAGTCTCGTGTTCTTCAGGTACATCAAGGACCCAATCATCTAACAATACACTGTGACATCAACCGGATTAGATGAAGCATCACACAGAAGCTTCAGGTTCGATGCCATAGGTGTGGCCATGGCCTTGCAGTCCATCATCCAGAACTTCTTTAGGATCTCTACTGCATACTTCCCTTGTCCAAGGAAGATTCCATCTGCACTCTGCCACACCTCCATGCCTAGGAAATAGTGCATCATCCCCAATTCCTTCATCTCGAACTTGGAAGCAAGCTTCCTCTTGGTGTCGGCAATCAACCCATCCTCACTTGTTACGAACAGGTCATCCACAGACAATAGTAGTATCACAGGATTGCCTTCCTCAACCTTGTAGTAAAGGTTGGAATCCGCTTTACTCTTGGTAAATCCCAAACTGGATAGAAAGCTGTCTATCCTACCATACCAAGTCCTAGGAGCTTGCTTCAAGCCATACAAGGATTATTTCAACCTGCACACATATGACCCCCTGTCATGTGTCTCAAAACCAAGTGGCTACTCCACATACACTTCCTCTTCGACCACACCATTCAAGAAGGTTGTCTTGACATCCATTTGGTGTATATTCCACTTCATCACTGCAGCCAGGGAAAGTACTGATCTTATGGAAGTGTACCTGGCTACAGAAGCAAAAGTCTCTTCATAGTCTATTCCCTCTTTCTGGGAGAAGCCACGATCTACAAATCTCGCTTTGTATTTTTCTATGCTGCCATCTGCAGCATGCTTGATCTTATAGATCCACTTGCAAGTCACAACAAACTTCCCATCTGGTCTTGGGACCGCATCCCAAACATCATTCTTCATGATCGACTAGTATTCCTCGATCATGGCATTCTTCCATTACTGTATCCCGAATCCTGGGAAATTTAGATTCTTCAATAGATAGCTTTATTGCTGGAATAAATGTTGTAGTCCTTCTTTTGTAGGTGATGGAATACGATCTTTCCTACTAGACAAGTTAAATTGCATGATCAGAAACATCTCATAGTTTTCAGAACAAGTTCTTACACATAAAGAAATATGTCATACAATCGTGCGATTATTTTAGCCAATGCTTCAATACAACATTTATCCATATCCAGTGACTTTCTAGATGCCTTCCAATCTCTACCAGAACATTGTTAAGAGTGTGCACAACTCCCAACATGTCAGCAAAGAGGTTTCATTCTAGATAAGTAGCAATGGAATGTTGTACAGTGCCATAGGCCACTTACCCATTACATGCATATTAGTAGTATCTTGTTCATCAATGCAACTATTCTAATATGCATAATACACAACATAAGAATATACATCATTGAATCAATATTAATTAAACAATCGAATATACAAGAAATGAAAATTCAAATACTTATCTTTGTTTGTTTGTTGGGTTGACTCCCTCTCAGTCTTTGCTTCCTTTCTGCAACTCCATTCTGATGTGGATTGTGAGAAGTGGTCAACTCCCTCTGAATGTCTGCATCCTTGCAGAAACTACTGGAGTTTGCTCCCTCTTGATCTTTGCTTCCTGGATTACCTGTCCTTGAAGTTATATCCATCCTCGATCACTATGCATGCTTACTAGTATCATCATTGTGTTATCCTCGAGATCTCATACATAATCATACATTCATTAGTATAATCTTAATACTATCAAAACACAATAATCTTAAACAGGTATAGTCATGATCATTTCAAACACAGATAATAAGCATTAGCATTCAAGGTTTTAGGGAAGACTTCTCTTAATCATGCATATTCATATTTGACCATAGAACTCTTCTGGTTAGTAATATCATCAATCAAGGTAAGCGACATAATATGCATAAAACCTAGATTACTCAAACTTGTAACTTCATGAGTAATTGTTATCAATATTACAAAAGTATAAGATCCTTACATAGGATAGGATTCTAACTTGATATATGAAAAACATACCTAGTCATCATATTTGCTAGTTATGTCTAGCAATGTTTTCTTGTTCTCTTCAATGACCTGCATAACTCATAAGTTAACCATTGTAGAACCAAATTATACATATCTCTATGTGATCCATGACTATGGATGAGTCTTTGTCTTCATGTCACTATGGTCTTCATCTAGGACTTGATTTGTACGTTCATGTTAGCGAATAACATTCTCCTCATACAACACCACAGTGCATTAGTACAATCATAAGTGTCATAACCCTAATCAATGTATGTCTTCTATCATGCATTCATACTTTTACTAGGGTGATAAGACAAGTCTAAAATTAAGCAAGATTATTACTAAACTCAATAACATGAAGACAATCATATTATAAACTTAATCATGAACAGATTTCAAAACATACCTGTAAGTCATACCTGTCAGATTGCTTGTAGTAGTTGTTGTTGTTGTTCCTTTTGTTCTTAGGACAATCTGAGGAAAAGTGTCCTCTCCTTGGTATGTGCTGTGAGAGTTTGATCTTCATTCCCCATCTTTTCTTCTCGAGCTATAATCCGAGCTTCTTCCTGTGAGCATTCTTCTCACAACCTGTTGAAAGAGATATGTTTCTTCCTAGCGCAAATTCCCTGGATGAAGGAATCCCATGACCTAGGAAGGCCATTAAGAGTGGTCATTACCACTTCTCCATTCTCTACAGCTTCTCCCACAAATTCAAGTTGTTCTTTTATCTGGGAGACCCTTTAGAAATAAGACTGCATGGTCTCTGCATTCTGGAACTTGATATTCTTCAATTGATTCCTTAAGGTCATCTTCCGATTTATATTCTTCCCTTCAAATAGCTTGGTCAAGCAATCAAACATCTCCTTAGGTGTCTTCAGAGATGACACATGTGGCATGAGATGGTTTTTGATAGAATCAGCAATGATCCTTTTAGATTTGACTAAGTTCCTCTTGTGTAAGGCCTTAGTCTCTTCTCCCTCTGGGACAGGAACCCCTTCACTTATGTAGGTGTCCAACTCACTCTCTTCTAGAATTAACCCAATCCTATACTTCCATGCTCAGAAGTTATTAGCCTCTTCAAGCTTATCCTCAAGCTTGGTGTGGTGATACATCTTAAAGAGTACTTCAAATGAAATAGAAAAGATTTAAGTCTTACCACTTGATTTGCAAAAATCTAGATTTGGAGCTGGATTAGGGTTTGTTAGAGAAACCCTAAAAATTCAGACTTTGAATTTCAAACTTCTGAAAGGATATAAAGATGCACCTTGATGAGCTGATCAAGTTGGTATACTCAGAATTTGAAAACTGCAAAGTTTCACCCCTCAAATTTGCTTTTCAAACTTCCGGATTCACTAGGGAGGACCCTGAATTAGGGTTTGATTTTCTTGGAGTTTCATCCATCCAAAAAGTTTGATCATGGTCTCTAAACTTTGATTTTTCATAGGAGCTTCCAGCCATGGTCTCAGATTTTAGAAATTCCAACTTTTGCAGAAGCCCTAATTTCCAGCTTCACTAGAGAGGACCCCAAACTAGGGTTTGATTTTCCCGGAGCTTCACCCAACCAAAAAGTTCGATCCAAATCTCTAAACTTCGATTTTGCCAAGGAGCTTCCAGCCATGATCTCAGATTTCAGAAATTCCTATTTTTTAGGAAACCCTATGTTTTAGGGCAAAAAATGAAAGTGCCCAGGATTGAATTCTGATTAGACAGAAAGATGCACCTTGTTGAGGAGAGTCAAAATACCCTGCTGTCTTTCAAGATTTGTGGAGAGAAACCCAATAATCAAGAAGCCCTAGCTTCCGCAACCGCACAGTGTCTTCTTCTCAGGTTAGCTCTGATACCATGTTAATTTTTGAGCATTAATTCAACATACTCTAGGATCTTTACTAAGAGAATAACATGTACAACATATCAAGCATAGCAATGGATATCAATCACACCAAGCAATCACATGAGACAATAAACACACAGAGTTTCATCGGGGAAAACCATAAAGGTGAAAAACCCCACAACTTCCTCAGAGATAGAAAGAGCAATGATACAACCAAAGTACACAGAGATAGTCCTCCTAGCAGCTGAACCTCCTCCTCCACTAGTGCGCCACTTTTCGAGTAGTGTAGAAGTGAATAATGAGATGATCAAATAGAGTGCCTCCCGCACAAATAGAGTGCCTCCCGCACTCTATTTATACATGACCTGACCTGCCAAATAACCTAGCAGGGCCGACTTGTCTAACTTAGTCTAATATCTCATGGTTATATTAATCCGGGCCGACCCCACACTTGGTGGTCTAATAACCCATCACTTGCAAGTTGCGACACTTGTGACACTTGTAAATACAAATGACGACACTTCCGTATAGAGGAATAATAACATCTCTATAGGAGTACAATATACATAGGTGAAATACATTCCAAAGTTACAAATACATCAACAGTGACATGGCACATGTAACCCTTTCGGTAGTTATGGTGGAGTTTTAAGATCCTCTGCTTATATTATTCGTGTGATCCTTGTTATACCTCTATATTTCACAGTGTCGCATCCCCATCACGAAACAAGTTGACGACACTTCCCCTACTGTTTTAAACCATCCAGAAGAGACAGATGATGAGTCAACCTTGAAGGTGAATCCACCCTGGCAAGTTTTGACCCACCTTAGGCTTTACTCACATACACTACCGCGCATTGCCAGCTTGACAAAACGCGGTACTAGACACTACCGCGTTCTGCAGTCTTTGCAAAACGCGGTACTCTTTTAATAGCTTTTTCCCTTGGCTCGTGGGATTTTGGATTTTCGAAGATAATGGAAGATTGGGGTCCTTGATTCGATCTCAACTCATCTCCTTCGATTAGAAACCCTGATCCACTTACCTCTCCTTAGATCCACCCATCTCTCTTGTTGGTTAACCTCACCATTCACTATAAAAGAGAGGCATGCCATTGGAAAAAGGGAGGACTCTTGAGAGCACCAAACTTATGGTCTTGCAGCATTGTGGAGATAGCTAGAGGAGAAGACACTTGGAGTTGAAGGATTGGCTTGGGCATCAAGCACCCTTTGTAAGTACTCTTCAAGTTGTAATGGAATAACTTGTCTTGTTTCCCCAAATCATTTTTGTTAATCTTGTTTTAATGATATGATTTGTATCTTTCATAGATTTAGATCCTAACTCATGTTTCAGGTTGCTAGAGAATAGTGCATTCTTGTGTCTTGGTTCCATTTTAACAGGTTCACTTGCGAGGGCTTGGAGCTTGGAGCAAATACCAAAAACAAGCGTTTGGGTAGAAGGTCAGTTAAACTCCTTCTATTCTCTTTAGCATTTTAATCCTGAGATGTTTGTTAGATCTAGGGATTCAAGGTAGCATTTGTTTTGACTTGTTTCTTGCTTTAGAGTTAGTTTAAAGTCTACTTTAAAGTTAAGAGAGTTTTGGCTTATCCGTAGGACAAAATTCTACATAACAGTTTGGCATGTTCAGTTATGTTGATGAGTAAATAGATGAGGCAATAATGAATATGATGCTAGGAATATGGAACTCATAATTTTTGGGAAGCGGGTATACCTTGACCTTGACTTGGCTTCCCAAGCTACAAATATTCCACGTAGAGGGGGGCGATTTTAAGCTCAAGGAAAACCCCCAAACAGAAGAAGAACCAGATGGCCAGTAAAATTTGTGGGCTAGAAGTAGATGTTTCGAGGAATGGTTTAAAAATGCAAGATGTCCCTCCCGGAATATACAAAACATTGATTCAAATTGTCCTTAGGACAATTTTGAATCATCACAGGGCTGATATTTCTGGTTAATGTATGCGGGTAGTGATAAATTGGGTGGAAGATATCCCTATAGATATTCCTTATCTATTGTCTAAGAAAGTCCACTCTGCCCTGCAAGAGAGCCAATTAAAGAAGGTTAAATTTAGTTTACCTGGCACACTTCAAAATATTATTGATTTGTGTCGACCCCATGCTATTGAAACAGAGGTTGTTGATATCAATCAGCATGAAAATATACCTTTTCCAAAACCACTTGTTCATAAAACATACGTTAGGAAAAGTAATCATAGGGAACATAATGAGGAAGTGCCAGTACAGTCTCCTCAACAGAACGAGGAATTAGTACAATCTCCTGAGCACCATGGGGAATTACCATTACACCCTCCTGAACAGAACTAGGAATCGCCAGTACAAGGTCCTGAGCACCATGGCGAATTACGAGTACAGTATCATGATTCTATCACAAATGATGTAGTTCGTGCTGCCACAACTCTGAAAGAGTTACAGGGACATGTAGATAGAGTTCATTGGGATGAGGTGACAAGAAACAAAATGGAACAAATTACTGCTCACTTTTCCATTCCTCAAGATATTCTTGATAGAATTCCTCCTGAAATGTTGGCAATTGAGTATGATGGTTCTTCCAAATCTGAATCAAGGGATTCCTCTATGCATTTCGACATTGCATCATATAAGTTTGATAGTAGGTGTGTGTTCTTCCTATATGATAAAATGGAGCATTTAAAGGAACAAAATTCCTATATATGCAATTCGGGGTCGGAAGAGTGCTTGAGAAAAGATGAAAATATTTTAGATTGCCTCAAACAGATAGCAGTGTTGCAGAAGACAGTTGTGGATAATCAATTCAAAGCGGACAGCATTATAAAAGGAAAAGAAGAAATGGTTAAATTATTATCCAAAGAAGTAGAAAAAATGTCTGATGATGCTGAAAATGAAATTGAGTCAGTGAGGGTTGGGTATGAAGAGGCTTTGGAAAAAGTTACAGCTGAAGCAAATGAACTCAAAGAAGAGTTGAAGAAAAGACCATATGTTCTCAATGTACCACCACTGAGCACAGAAATGGGTCCTTTACATGTAATGGAGAAGAAAATTAAACAATATGAACATGTAGTACAAAAATATCAGCTGAAGTTGAAAGAGTGGGAGGAAAGCCATGGAAAAAAAGTTGGAGATTTAGAATCAATAATTTCCAAATTGAGAAAAAATATTTCTAAGCAAGCTGATAAGCTGGTAGCCACAAGGTTTGGAAGGATCTCTGAATCTGTAAAACTTAAAAACCAAAGTAGAGGAGAAAACATTTTCAGTCAAGAAGGTGGTGAGGGTGAAGGTAAGGGTACCCAAGGAGACGAGGGTAAGGGTAGAAGGAAAAAAACACCTACAGGTACAATGTCCTTAGAAGAGCGAGAGAATTCCATAGCAAATCGAGAGAAAATGCTACAAGAAATCTTCTCAGCAAGTGTTGCACTAGCTGATTTGTATGGCCAATCACCATTACATAAGGAAATGAAAGAGAAGATGGTTGGGAAAGATTCAAAAATAAGGGAGTTGGAATCAAAACTCTTAGAAGGTAGAAAATTTCAGCATTTGGGATGTGATATGGAAATTCAAAAACTTAAATCCACAACTCTTGATTTGGAGAAGGGTTCAAAAGGGCCAATTGTTGCGATGGTTGCAATTCCTATCCTTCCCAATGCGACAGAGTCGAGGGAAAAAGAGCAGGAGAAAGAAATAGAGAATCTGAAATGTGAATTGACTGAAGTTAAAGGTCAGTCGAAAAATACTAGACAAAATTGGATGAAAATGAAAAAGCGGGAAAAATGAAGTATAATAAAAATGTGGGAATGTTGAACAAACTGATGGAGGAAAACAAAGTTTTGCTTGCAAATTCAAAAACAGCTACACAGAGAGTTAAAGAGCTTGAAAACAAACCGCAAAATGTTCCAGCTTGTACAGCTCCAGGACAATTACAATCTTCTACGAAAGGCAAGAGAGACCATTCAGATTTGTCTTCTGCTCAAGAGGAGGGATTGCAGCCATCTCAGAAACATGCTAGACATGTATAAATCAATGTATATATGTATTTATCGATAGTTAATGAAAACAAAAATTTTGTATGATCGAGTTTTTTATTTATCGGCATATAATGGAAAATGCTTTAATTAGTTGTCTTACTTTTTATGTCCAGGAGTTAGTGGTTCTACAGTCAATGCTAATTATAAAGTATGGTATTCGTGTTTATTCAGTGCTCATCCGTATGGTATTCATGTTTATGAAATCCTCATTTTTGTATTGATATCTTCTTAATGTCCAGGAGGTAGTGGTTCTACAGTCAATGCTTTAGTTTATACTTTATTGTGATGTGAGGCATGATTCTCAACAATCTCATAGTTACATTTTTGCACCTATGACCACTTTTTTTCGTCGAGCTAAGTGCTTCCTCACCTTCTTTGATGGAGTTTATATGCACATGAGGTCCATAGAATTTACACACCTCCATTACGAATGTTTTTTTCTTCACCACTTTGCATATAATGTTGCGTTATGATCATTTTGGACTTTTAAACAAAACAGGTCTCTTAAGACATTAAGGCCATAAATATCACCAAAATATCAACAAAATATGTCTCTTAATATATCAAGACCATATGAATGTCATTTCATTACGAATGTTATGTTCTTCGCCACTTTGCATACAATGATGGTGGATAAAACTGTTTGTCATGAATGAAATGATACCACCATTCAAACTAGATAATGTGATGAAATAACAACATTATTGGGCATAAATGACCTGTCTCTTCAAATTTATGTTCTTTTTAACATTTAATTCATAATTTTGTTTATTATTTAATTCTTAATTAATTTAATTAATTAACCTTCTTTGGTCATCTACGGGCTTCTTCCATCTCAGGCCTGCGCGCTTCTTCATTTGCGGGATAGCATGTATCTTTAGCCAGTAGGCTTCTCCTCTTTCACCTACGTGCATACTCCAAAATTTCGCGGGCTTATCTCCCTTGGCTTGTGGGAATAGCCCATGCTCTCACGGGTTTCTGCCTTAAGCACCTTGCGGGCTTAATTTAAGCCCTTGCGGGAATTTTTCAAACCCCTGTGGGCATCTTACAAGCCCTTGCGGGCATACATAAGCTCTTGTGAGTTTATTCATTAAGCCCCGGCAGTCATAACCTTTAGACCCTATGGGAATTTTACAAGCCCTTGCGGGCATTTTTACAAGCCCTTGCAGGCATATCATAAGGTGTCATTTAACCTTATTTTTCATAATTTTGGCAGCCCAAAATCTTACACATGTGAGCCTCAAAGAGAGAACTGACACCACAGCTAGATGGCCAGATCACCAGGGAACATGTCCATGCCATCTGGACAATTGTTTAGCACAAGGACACTCTTTGGCGGGCATTTCCAAATTCCTCTTCAAACCTTATTTGGACATCAAAACAAACTTCTTCTCATTTTGGCAGGCTTGTCTACCACACGTGTGAACTCTAGAGGAAAGTTTGATCCTATGGATAGATAGTCAATTCATTAAGGAACAAACCTATGCCACCTGATTAATTTTATCAGCACAAGGACACCTCCTTGCGTTCATTTCCAATTGGCCTCTTAGCCTTCCAAACTGTTGATTTGACACTTGGCAAAATGATCAAACCCTAGGTTTATAGTATGAAGAGATTTTTCTTTTCACCAAATTGGAAGTGTGATACAACCAATGGATAGATGCCAACGAGATGATTCCATACAGACCAATTTCACCTCTTGAAGCCTCTTTCTCTCTCCTGGACGGGCATGTTACTGGAGTAGTGCAAATCAAGCTGGGAGGCACTTTTGGCAGATTGATATATTCCTCCTCAGAGACTCTTTGGACAATCTGAGACCATGGTTGGATGCATCAAACAACATTCTTGAGATCCATACTCTCAAAATGATTTAAGACATCAACCATAAGATATGGTGGGCATTTTACTGAGGTCACTTAGGCAGTTTACGTGATTTTATACTCGGCCAATTTTTTGCACTTTCCTAGACTGGTCCAATCTGCCTGAAACCCTGTTTTGGCAGATCCATAACTTCTTCCTCATACACGTTTGGCATAGAATACCTTAGTTGGACCCTATCTAGTGGATGTCTCACACTTCAAAATTGATGAAAAGAAAAATCTCATTATATTAACCTAGGGTTTGATAATTTTTCCTAAGTGGCAAATCAGTAGTTTGGAAGGCCACTTTCAAAGGTCCGCCAGATGATGGGTATGTGTTACTTAGTTAGGATTTGACATGGTCTTGTTCATCATTGAAGTAGATATCCATTCATGCTTGTAGTTTTCTCTATGGTGATCACATGAGGAAGAAATCAATCTGCCAAAGTGAAAGAAAAAGTGATTTGCATATTAAAGACAAAGATTTGTCTAAGTGTCAAACTCACATGGCTCAGAGGCCATTTGGAAATTCCCGCAAGGAGGTGTTCATGAGCTGATAAAACTAGTCAGATGGCATAGTCATGTTCTCTAATGAACTGGCCATCCATCCATGGAGTCATATTTATATTTTGTGCTCTCACGTGCGAGATTTTGGCCCGCCAAAATCAGTGAAAAATAAGGTTGAAAGACACTTTATATTATGCCCGCAAAGGCTTAGGAAGATGCCTGCAAGGGCTATGTTATGCCCACAAGGGAGCTCTAGGATGCTCGCAAGAGGCCTCCAATATGTCCGTAGGAGGCTTATAAACATGCCCACATAAGGGGGCTAAAGATGCCCGCAAGGGGCTCATTTATGCCCGCAGAAGGCTTATGAAATACCTACAAAAGGGGTTAAAATATCAAGGAGCTGAGTTAAGCCCGCAAGGGATTATAGGATGCCTAGATACCCGTAGGGGCCTAATTAAGCCCATAGGGGCCAAAAGTGCCTCCCAGCTTGATTTGCACTACTCTGTTGGAAGCTGGTCAATACTGATAATGGGGAGGGTGAATCAGTATTGATAACTTTTTACCATTTAAACCACTTATTTAAACTTTAATCAAAACATGAAATCAACAAGATACACAAATTAAACACGGATCTTCCCATTTTGGCAGACTCTTATTTCACACGTGTGAACACCCAGAAGGAAACTGACTCCATGGCTGGATAGCCAGTTAATCAAAGAACAAGAACCCATCCTTGCGGGCATCTCCAAATGGTCTCTCAAACTCTTTTTCTAACACTTGACCAATTTTCTTCAATCCCTAGGTCACCAAGGTGATTTCATTTTTTCTTCAAACTTGAAAAGTGAGATACCCAATACGTAGAGGACAACAAGATGAATCCAAAAACACCAGTTTCAACCTCTGAGGCTACTTTCTCTCTCCTTGGAGGGAATTTTACTAAAGTAGTGCAAATCAAACTAAGTAGCACTTTTGGCAGATCCATATATTCTTCCTCGGAGTCTCTTTGGACAAGATAATCATATGGTAAGATGCACCATACAACACTCTAGAGATCCACGCTCTCAAAATATTTTTCTCATCATCCTATGATATGTGGCGGGCATTTCCCTGAGGCCACTTAGAAAGATTTAACATTAATTCCATACTTAGGCAAATTTCTTAAGCTAGTCCAATCTGCCTAAAACACTGTTTTGGCAGGTCCATAACTTCTTCCTCAGCCACTTCAAGACAATCTGAAGACATGGTGAGGTAGGCCAAATACCAAGCTACAAGATTACCATATGGTGCGGGCATTTTCTTTAACCCATAATTTATGGTGGGCATTCTATTAGACCCTCTTAGACTAGTTTTGACTATTTATTCCATACTTAGTCAAATTCCTGATTTTCACCAATTTGCCATATTTATCCAAAATGATGTCATAGTGAAACAATGATTTCAACTTCATGCCACATCATCATCTATGCCATGCCAAGTCATCATATATGCCATATCATCATCCATGCCATGCCATCACTTCCTTTGTCTTTCACTTAGTTCACTCTGCCATCATGACCTTAGTTATTCCTTTATCATTACTGAGATCCTTTGACATCAACGACAACCATATTCCATATTTCCAACATACTCCAGTAACATGCCCGTCGAGGAGAGAGAAAGAGGCTTCAAGAGGTGAAATTGGTTTAGATGAAGTCACCTTGTTGGCCTCTATCCATTGGGTGTCTCACACTTCAAAATTGGTGGAAAAAAAAATCTCATGTTACCCTAGGGTTTGACAGTTTTTGTCTAAGTGTTGAATTAAAAGGCCATTTGGAAATGCCCGCAATGACGTGTCCTTGTGCTAATAAAATTCATAGGGTGGCATAGATATGTCCCTTGCTGAATTGGTTATCCACCCATGCTTTGAGTTTTCCTTATGATGGTCACATGTGCAAGAAATCAATCTGCCAAAGTAGGAAATCATGTGCAAGAAATCAATACTGTCCATTCCATTATTTTCTTAATGTTTTTAAACAATATTTTGGTTTTTTTTTTCTTTTTTTTCTTTTTTTTCTTTTTTCTAATGCAATACAACTTTCCTTTCAAGGTTTTTTTTTTCCTTTTATCTTTGGCTAAGAGAATAAAAGTATATGACAATACCTATGTTAGTAGTTAGAATACCTTGATGAGTATAGATCTAAGGTGGATGTAATTTTGTATCTATGAAAGGTCGAAGGCTAATGAGAAGTATTCTCACTTCTCTACTGATGTGATGTTTTGTTGACACATCTTTTTCATTTAATAAAAGGATGTTTTTTAGTTATGAAAAAAAAAGTATACATTAAAATCTTTATTTTGTCATTTTTGTTTTTTTTACAATATTTTTAAGTCAAAATTTAATACTGCAAACATAACATATGATTGTAATATTTGAAAGTTCAAAACACTTTAATGAGAAATATTATTATTTTTAAATGAAGAACATAAAAGTGGAGGTGCAATGATTGAGTGGTATCTCACTCCCATGTTTTGTTGACACATCTTTTTCATTTAATAAAATGATGTTTTTTAGTTATGAAAAAAAAGTATACATTCAAATCTTTATTTTTTCATTTTTGTTTTTCTTTACAATATCTTAAACTCAAAATTTAATACTGCAAAGATAACATATGATTGTAATATTTGAAAGTCCAAAACACTTTAATGAGAAATATTATTATTTTTAAATGAAGAACATAAAAGTGGAGGTATAATGATTGAGTGGTATCTCACTGCAATGTTTTGTTGACACATCTTTTTCATTTAATAAAAAGATGTTTTTTAGAACATAAAAGTGGAGGTACAATGATTGAGTGGTATCTCACTCCAATGTTTTGTTGACACATCTTTTTCATTTAATAAAAGGATGTTTTTTAGTTATGAAAAAAAAAGTATACATTCAAATCTTTATTTTTTCATTTTTGTTTTTTTACAATATTTTAAACTCAAAATTTAATACTGCAAACATAACATATGATTGCAATACTTGAAAGTCCAAAACACTTTAACGACAAATATTATTATTTTTAAATGAAGAACATAAAAGTGGAGGTACAATGATTGAGTGGTATCTCACTCCAATAAAAAGTTCTTTTGGTTTCTTCTTTCTTTCTTTAGTTCATATCATTGACATCCATTTTGTTTGCACTAGAAATTGTACCTAGACTATAGAGAGGTACAAGCTAGAACATCCAAAGAAAAACTGAAGGAGAATGGTTTAATTTTTATAAATTCCGAAGGTATCATTCATGGAAAAGGTAAGGAAATATAAATCACATATAATCACTAAATCAGAAAGATATTACAAAGATCTGAAATGAAGGAATTTGAAACATAGATGTAAACCATAAATATAAATATAAAGAATCCAGTTATGTGCACAAACTTAAAAGCATTTTCAGGATAAAAACTTTTATCAAGAAATCAAATAGTAAGAGAGGTGATCAAACCGATCATAAACATCAACCAGAAAATAAGATCAACACATGGCTTATATAGTATATTTCAGTCCAAACATTCAGTCTTCAAAAACTTACATGAGAGTGTATCATATATGTTTCAGTACAATAGATTCAGCACTTCTAACCCTTTTCCAGAACAAAAAACCAACATCGATCCCTCCTATCACTACTATTTTTATAATTACATGAAGGAAGTTTAAGATCCATCTTTTGAGGATTTGAATCCATTCTAGAATTTATATACAAAAAGGAATCTCCAAAAATAGTATAACTAATTCTCAAAAGTAGGCATTCGTATCTATCTCCAAATCTATGTCATTTGGAGTTTGTTAGACAGTTGTAAGATGGATCATCTGGATCTTAGATTTCTCTAGTTTCCTCTTCCAAAATGGTCAATCCATCCAACGCTTGTGACCTCTTGAGGAGATGAGCTTGCTCTGCTTCCATGACCTGAACCTTGTTTGAAAACTCTTCATTTTGCGTGGTTAGGACTCCAATTTGTTTGGTTAGCTCTTCGATTTGTCCTTGTGCATTCCTTTTCCTTTTTAAGACCTCTTTAGCTACTGAAATGAGCTCTTGATAATGGTCATTCACCTCTTCTAGATCCTCCCTTAACCTTCTATTATCTTGCATAAGCTTATCATTCGCATCATTGAAGTATTCATTTTGTGTTGTATATTGTTGCAATGATATTTTGAGAATTTCAATCTCAAAATCTGTCAAAATTGTTTCTTGATGTACTAGATCTTTAACTGAGCTCGATGGAGTTTCTAGCTTTTCAATAATAAGTTCTTCTCGTGCTTCGTAGCCCTTCTCTGACTCTTTTTCATTTATTTCTTCTGTTGAAACCTCCAAATGGAAATTTTTTGAGCTCCATCCAGGTTCAAAGCTTTGAATTGCTTCTTCCTCAAAAACTTCATAACACTTTTTCAATGGCTCTGTCAAACCCTGGTAATTTTGCTCTGTATCTTCAAAGAATTTATGTGGATTTAACTCTACCATTTTAGCCTTCGATTCTTCATCACTTGAAGAATCCAACTCAAAACTTCACAACACTTTTCCAATGGCTCTATCAAACCCTGGTAACTCTACTTTGTGTCTTCAAAGAATTTTTGTCGATTTAACTCTACCATTTTAGCCTTCGATTCTTCATCACTTGAAGAATCCTGAATTGCAATAACTTTATACTTTTCCAACTTAGGGTTTAGAGTTATTTTCATATTCAATCTGAGCTTGTTGCATGCCCTGGTCTTAGATCTCCAATTGGGCACTTTGGGATCAACTATAGTTTGGATATCAGCATCATTTTTGGGAGAAGGAAACATTCCTTCCTCTATAAGTCTCTCTTTGTTAAAAGAAGGAGTATCAGGGGCATGAGAAATCTCTTTATCATGTGAGGCCAAGGGTTCTTCCTCTGATATATGTTTATGTTCTGCATCATTCGGATTTACAAACTTTTCCTGCAAACCACACTCGTCAGCTTGATGTACTTCTTTGACCATGTTCCTTTTAAAATTGTTTATGATGTTGGGTTGTCTTCTTGGCAAAGGATTTCTTCCAATTTCGTTCTTCAGCATACTAACTAATCTTTCAGCTTCTTCCAGGTTCGTGTTTTTCTCTGGTTCAAACCCTGATGAAAATAAGAAATGTGGCCAACCATGATTTCTCTTTTCCAGCTCCGTTAACACTATTAACTTAACCAGGCTATGATGGAAGAAAGATTGGTTCGTATGATCCGAATGACCCTTTACCCTATTAGACATTTTTATGAGGCTTTTTAAAAGGTACAAGGATAAATTCTAGGAACCTGAAGTGGTACAAGTAAACTATGGCAAAACCTTCCCTCGCAAGTGATGTAGCGTTGCACAATGCCAATGACCTCCCGCCATTCAGGTTTCACAGTACTGAGATGAATGCCTTTGTTCCAATCAAGAGATTCGAAGACGGGTAACAAAAATGAGCCTGGATCAAATTCGAATGGAATTTTCTTGAACCAACGCTCCCCCTCAATGGCTATACCAGTTGCCTCGACTATCAATTCTCTGTCAATTCAAACTTCAGGGTCTGAAAACTAACACAGGAGTTCGAACAGTTCTGAGCGAAAGAACGAGTGACCTCCAGATTGTAACCTGTAACTTTCTCAAAAAATACGAACCAGCCATCCCTCCTGAATAGTTCTGCGCGCTCAGGGAAATCATTCTCCCATTCAGTGTTCGTTGGTTCCAATCTACACAGCTTGCCACTCTTCTTCATGCTTGATATGCTTGACACGAGCTCCTTCATCGGTGAAGAAATAGCGTGAAGGTGGAATAGAGATAGGGTTAACGCGTGGCCTCCTTTGACGTTCTCAAAACATTCATGAAGGAATTATCACACCTGACAGATGTTACATCCTTCCTGACAAACCCTCGGGGCAATCTCTCATCACAGCTAGTGCATAAACTTAGACAGGTGCTAATCATGCTCTTTAATGATTTCAGGATTCCAGCAGTGCCCATGTGCATAAAGTTGAACGATAGCACTGTCGAAATGTACTAACTTACATTTCATAGTTGAAATGTTCACACAATCTCAACACAAAGGTTAGGAAAATATTAACTTATGTTTTGAAGACCAAAAGGAAGGTAAATTACTTATAAGCCAATGTTTAAATCACAAATAACAATAAATAATAAAACTAAAGTATATAACATTAAGCTAATGTTTGAATGATATAACAAAGTAAATAACATCAAAAATGAAACATAAAAAGAAAAACAAGGAAAAGAAATTAGAATTGAGGTACAATTTTCAGCTCCAACACATTTCATCTTTTTTCTTTAGCTCATTATTTTTTCTTTAAGAGTAGCTTATATTTACTTTTCCAATGTTGCATTGCAATCTATGTTTTTGTGAGCATTTACTTTCAATGTTATCCATTCCATTATTTTTCCAATGTTTTTCTACAATATTTTAAATTCAAAATTTGGCATATGATTTTAGTATTTGAAAGCCTAAAACATTTTGATTTTCAAAACATTTTAAATTAGAAATATTTTTTGAAATAAATAAATGTAAAGTGAAGGTACAATAATTGAGTGAATTCTCACTCTAATGAACAGTTCTTTTTTTCTTCTTTCATTTTTCTAGTCCAGTACAACTTTCATTGACATCTTTTCTTTCTTTTTTTCATTCCAGTAAAACTTTCAGTGACATCTTTTCCGTCTTTTTCTTTAGCTCAAAGGTATTCAACTGAAACACGTTGTGAGAAATAAAACTCTACAATGTAATACATTTTATTGATAAACATCAAAAGTATTTATATACATACATATCCAAGAAGAGATAGTTATGTCTATGTAACTTATTAACTAAATAAAATTGTTAACTAACTATAAATGAAATAACTAACCCCGAAATATTAGTCAGCATTACCCCCTTAAACTAAAGGGGCATCTGACATGCCAAGCTGCATTCTAAATTTTTCAAATTTTTCATGACTCGGTGCTTTAGTAAATATATCTGCAATTTGATCTGAAGTAGAACAATGTGTCAGATGAATGTTGTTGGACTCAACATGATGTCGAATCAAGCGATATTTAGTGTTGATATGTTTGGTTCGATCATGGAATTTGGGATTCTTGGCCAATTGAAATGCAGAAACGCTGTCAACAAAGAGAGGCATTGAAGTAAGTAATGAGCTGGCATGTATGATGACATGAAATGTGTGATGAAGCTGGAAAGACACATGATGGTGTTCTGGTGCTATCATGAAGTCAGTGTTACAATTTGACATCATTCTAGAAAAGTATGGCAAGTTTGTGAAACTTTGGAAATTGACTAAGTATGGAAAAAGTAGTCAAAACTTCTCTAAGAGAATGCCCGCCATAATTGAGGTTTGAGAAAAATTCCTGCACCAACATACCAGGCTATAGCTTGTTGAAGTGGCTATCTATCCATGCTCTCATATTTCCTTAAACATTTCTGAGGAGAAAGTTATAAGTCTGCCAAAATAGGGTTTCAGGATAAACCTTGGAGAAATTCTTGGAAATGGTTGTGTTGGAAAACTGGTCCAGGTGGCCTTGGGAAAATGTCTGCCATACCTCATGGGAGAATGATAAAAATTATCTAGTAGTATCATGCTCTAGCTTGTCAAAGAGGCTATCCAACCGTGGACTTAGTTTTCACAGAAGGTGTTTGATGACAAAGATAACAGCCTTCCAAAACAGGGTTTCAGGTTGCTTTTACACCAAAGTAGAAAAACTACCTAAGTGGCCTAATGGAAATGCCCGCCATAGTTTGTGGGTTGAAGAAAATGCCCACACCTTATGGTCAACTTGTAGGTTTTTGTTTTGTCTACCTGACCATGTTCTCATATTGACATAAAAGTGTCTGAGCAAGAAGTTATGGATCTGCCAAAACAGGGTTTTAGGCAAATTAGACCAAGTCTAGGAAAGTGCAAAATTGTCTAAGTGTAAAATCACTAAAACTGCCTAAGTGACCTCAGTAAAATGCCGCCATGTCTTGAGTGTGATGTCTTAAATCATTTTGAGAGTATGGATCTCTAGAATGTTGTTTGGTGCATGCAACCATGGTCTCGACTTGTCCAAAGAGTCTCTAAGGAGGAAGATATCAATCTTCCAAAAGTGCCTCCCAGCTTGATTTGCACTACTCCATTAACATGCCTGCTGAGGAGAGAGAAAGAGGCTTCAAGAGGTGAAATTGGCTTAGATGAAGTCACCTTGTTGGCCTCTATTCATTGGGTCTCTCACACTTCAAAATTGGTGAGAAAAAATCGCATGCTACCCTAGCGTTTGACAATTTTTGTCTAAGTGTTGAATTAGCAGTATTAAAAGTCCATTTGTAAATTACCGCAAGGAGGTGTCCTTGTGATAATAAAATTCATAGGGTGACATATATTTTTTCCTTGTTGAATTGGTTATCCACCCATGCTTTCAGTTTTCCTTATGATGGTCACATGTGCAAGAAATCAATCTCCCAAAGTAGAAAAAATATTGTTTCGCATATTCAGAAATTTGGCTAAGTGTTGAATTCACAAGGCTAAGGGGCCATTTGGAAATGCCCGCAAGGAAGTGTCCTTGTGCTTAGAAATATCATCAGTTGGAATGGTCTTGTCCTTTGATGAACGGGTCATCTAGTCATGGGTTCAGATTCTCCTCTAGAGTTCAAACATGCGAAATAGAAGCCTTCCAAAATGAGAAAAAGGTTGTTTTCTTGTTCAAATGTAGGTTGGTAATTCATTTGGAAATGCACCCAAGGAGGTGTCTTTTTGCTGATAAAATTCATCAATTAGCATGGTCTTATTCCTTTATGAACTAGCTATCCATCCATGGAGTCAGATTCATATTTGGTGCTCTCATGTACGATATTTTGGCCTTCCAAAATAGGTGAAAAATAAGCTTTAATAACACCTTATGATATGCCCGCAAGGGCTTGTAAAATGTCCGCAGGGGCTTGTAAAATGCCTGCAAGGGCTTGTAAAAATCCCTCAAGGGCTTATGGAATTCCCACAAGGGGCTTAAGGAATAAAAAGCTCCCAACAGATTTATTATGCCCATAAGGGATAAACAAATGCCCACAAGGGCTTAATTATTCCCGCGGGGGCTAAAGAAATGACCGCAAAGGCTTAAGGATGCCCGCAGGGGCTAATATTAAAGCCCGCAGAGGCTTAGAAATGCCCGTAGGGGCTTAGGAATGTACGCAGGAAGAAACATATGCCCGCAAGGGCTAAAGCTCATGCCCACAAGGAAGGGATTGAACACTTATCCACAAGTAATCAATGGAGGGCTTCTATGCCCACAAGGGAGGGCTTGAAGACCTATTCCCATAGGAAGAGGTGTATTCCCGCAAAGGATATGCCCGCGAGGCTTAAAGATATTCCCACATGCACTTGGAAATGCCCGCAGGCCATGCCCATAGACTCACATGCCTACAGGACTTATATGAGCCTGATGAGATCAAATTTATCTTGTTGATTCCATGTGTTAATTAATATCAAAAAGTGGTTTAAATTGTTAAAAATATAACAATACTGATTCACCCCCCCCCCCCTCCTCAATATTGACCAATATTCTAACATGTCATTCGAAACCATGTCAAATTTCAGCTATATATGGTATACACCCCAATTTTGAGCTTCTCTTGGTTTCGAGAATAGTTCATTCTCTACTAAACAGGGGCAACCACGTGAAGGTGGAAGCTCTAATTATGCCCTCCCTTCACATCACTCTCAATTTCCCCATACCCAATTTGAAATATTAAAGAACATGCAACATACTCTATTATACAAAATAAAAACATATAAAGATCATCATGATATAAAAGATATAAACACATGCCTCTACTTTTCAACAATTAAATATCATTCATCTTCTTCTTCATCCAACTCAACATCTGAATCAGGTTCTGGTTCAGAATAGATATTGATGAAAGGCTCATTCACATCAACATCATCATCAACGTCATCTTTGCTAATATAGTCATCGACATCGTCAATGAGATCATCGTCTGCTACACTTGGATTATCAAACTCTTCAACTTCTTCATCTAACACATCGACTACAGCCACCTGCTCCTGATCTGAATCATCATCATCATCTTCTTCTTCGTGATTATCTTCGTCATCTACATGATTATACTTTATTGGTCTTCCTCTTGGATCGTATCTAACAACATATGACCAACCTGCTTTACCTGGTACCTCTGAGTAAAAGACTTGCTCGCATTTACTTGGAAGAACATAAGGCTCTGTACCCTGTTCAAATTCCCTTGTATTAACCATGGTAATATCCATTATAATGCTCAATAACAGTTCTTTCAAGATCACGTTCATGCATCCGTAGCCTGTACCACTTCACCTCAAACAAAACCATTTTAAAGGAATTAAAATTACACTCAATTATGTCCTCCAAAATCCCATAGTACCTATTCTCAGTTTCTTCTGGATGTCTGTCACTTCTGGAGGAAACATTGGTGACCTTAAACACTGCAATTATCCCACAATCCAAGGTTTTCATCTTATCATCCAACATTTTGATACGAAATTTACGACCATTACACCACATAGCCTTGTGATGTTTCAACTGCAACATTGACAACAAGTAAAAAATACATTGTGAATTAATAAACATCATATAGGACTTAGAAAATATATTTGAAAACTTAAACAAACCAAATACATTGAAAAAATGGGAAGTAGCCAGAAAAATGTAGGTAAACAATTTTCTTGCCTTTTTATCTTTTAAACCATAGGCTAAATCAACTTCCTTTTGCGACATAAGATTAGGAAATTGATGTCGATGACGATGAGTTGTTTTAATCATCTTAGTGACCCCTTCCCATGATAACCTATCGAAGTGTTCTTCACAATCTTCTATCCAATGCACCATCCAATCAAGGTTGTTTGCAATGTATAAATGTAAAGCATCCCACACTCGAGCAACTGTATGAAAAAATAACAATTCAACATCATTAATTAGATATCATTAAAGGCATAGTTTAATATAGTTGAATATGCAGGATTAATAAAAAAATCAGTATGATAAAATAAAATTGGAAAAATATATGTGTAATATATTAATTCCACAAAATCTAATAATTACCTTTCATGGTCCTCATTGTACCTTTCTCCAATAGGAACTCCCCTTTGAATTTGTTGATGGAGTTGAGATGCCAAATGCGATGCACATGCATATTTTCTTCTAATTTAGGTAGATATTCACTAATATACACCATGCATTGATATACCATATATCCCTCAACCATAGAACCCTCGAGACGTGCTCTTTGTCTGACAAAATCCTTCAATGACTTCAACTGCCTCTCCACCATCCACATCGACCTTGTGTGTACTAGTCCACATAATTCAATCTCCTCAACTTGGTGTATGAGGTAGTGTTCTTGTGCATTGAAAAATGCTAGAGGTAGATATTGTTGCATTTCACATATTAGTTGGGGAATTTCTCTCTTCCAATACCTTATATCTTCTTTATGGATTTCTTTTGATGAAAGCCACCTACAAATGATGCAATAAAATAATATCAAGCCATATATAAAATTTGCAGGCAAAACATAATATGTCAATGAGTTCCGCTACAAATCACAGACCAAGTACATTTTCCATATAAAACATTACATACCTCATGTATTTTCCAAGAACATAAATAATTTGTTTTATGTTGTTGTCAAAGTTGTCTCGGAGAGACAAAGGTAGAACATACTGTATCAAAAAACACATAATTATTATTTATTTCCAAATAAGAGAATAAAATTAATAAAATAGTGCATAAAAATAAGGAAATGTCTTATAAACTCATAATTACCTTAATGAATGTATGCCAGTCATGTGTTTTAACCCTAGCGAAATCACCTTTTTTCGTTAAGATATTCTTTATGTCAGACGAAAACCCCGTCGGAAACCTGATTTTTTTTATGACCTCTTTTACAATATTGCTCTGTTGCTCCGTCAAGCACCAAGGAAGACTAATATTCCATTGGCGGCCATCACCATTAGATTTAATGATCGCACTTTGCAATGCATGATTAGCTTCTTGGATGCCACTACAAATCTTTTCAATTCTTTCTTTGCCAGTCCTTCCATCTAATATTCGCCATAACATTTATGTTATGTTCTTCCCAATATGCATTGTATCAAACAAATGAACTATTTGTAGGTGCTCGTAGTATGGAAACCTACTGAATTGCATCGGGTAACTTTTCATTCCTCGTGGAAGCCCATTCGTGCCTTAACGACATTCATGAAACATCAACAAAATCAAATTAACACTAATTAATCAATATAGGTACATACCGCACTGAACATAATTCACTAAAAAGAAACAAAGATTTATATAATATATGATACATGTTGAATGTGATTTTCATTGATGTCAAAGGAGTTCAGTGAATGACAAAAGGATAACCAAAGACATGATGCCAGGGTAAACTTAGTGAAAGACAAAGGAATGACATGGCAAGTATGATGATGTGGCATGTATGATGAGGCTGGAAAGACACGTGATGGTGTTCTGGTGCTATTAAGAATTCAGTGTTGTAATCAGACATCGTTCTGGAAAAATATGGCAAGTTTGTGAAACTTTGAAAATTGACTAAGTATGAAAAAGTAGTCAAAACTACTCTAAGAGAATGCCCGCCATAATTCATGGTTTGAATAAAATGCACGCACCAGCATAGCAGGCTATAGCTTGTTGAAGTGGCTATCTGGCCATGGTCTCGGTTTGCCTTAATCGTTTCTGAGGAGAAAGTTATAAGTCTTCCAAAATAGGGTTTCAGGATAAACCTTGGAGAAATTCTTGGAAATGGCTAGTGTTGGAAAACCGGTCCAGGTGGCCTTGGGAAAATTCCCACCATACCTCATGGGAGATTGATAAAAATTATCTGGAACTATCATGCTCTAGATTTTCAAAGAGGCTATCCAACCATGGACTTAGGTTTACTTTTCACAGAAGGTGTTTGATGACAAAGATGACAGCCTGCCAAAACAGGGTTTCAAGTTGCTTTTACACCAAAGTAGCAAAACTGCCTAAGTGGCCTAAGGGAAATGCCCGTCATAGTTTTTGGGTTGAAGAAAATGCCTGCACCATATGGTCAACTTGTAGGTTGTTGTTTTGTTTACCTGACCATGTTCTCGTATTGACTTAAAAGTGTCTAAGCAAGAAGTTATGGATCTGGAAAAACAGGGTTTCAGGCAGATTAGACCAAGCCTAAGAAAGTGCAAAATTGTCCAAGTGTAAAATCACTAAAACTACCTAAGTGACCTCAGTAAAATTCCCGCCATGTCTTGAGTGTGATGTCTTAAATAATGTTGAGAGTATGGATCTCTAGAATGTTGTTTGGTGCATCCAACTATGGTCTCAGATTGTCCAAAGAGTCTATGAGGAGGAAGATATCAATCTGCCAAAAGTGCCTCCTAGCTTGATTTGCACTCCTCCAGTAACATGCTCGTCGAGGAGAGAGAAAGAGGATTCAAGAGGTGAAATTTTTTTAGATGAAGTCACCTTGTTGGCCTCTATCCATTGGGTGTCTCACACTTCAAAATTGGTGGAAACAAATCTCACACTACCCTAGCGTTTGATAATTTTTGTCTAAGTGTTGAATTAGCAGTATTAAAAGGCCATTTGGAAAAGACCGCAAGGAGGTGTCCTTGTGCTAATAAAATTCATAGGGTGACATAGATATGTTCCTTGTTGAAATGGTTATCCACCCATGCTTTCATTTTTCCGTATGATGGTCACATGTGCAAGAAATCAATCTCCCAAAGTAGGAAAAATATTGTTTTGCATATTCAGAAATTTGGCTAAGTATTGACCAATATTCCAACAATACATAAATAATTTGGCATACCTTGATGATTTCTATTATATTCCAACTTCCATAGGTGAGGTGTCATTCTTCGTGGTTTTTTTCCATTCCCTTCTTTACCATTGAATTTTGCTTTGTCTATAGTTCGATAACTATGGTTCCTAGGCAGAAAGTGCCTATACTCATCAAACACTTCCTTTATTAAACTCCTTGAACGACGAGATTTTATCCTGTGACCGCAAAATGGACATGCAAATTTACCCTTTGTTTGAAGACCTACAAGATATATTAATTAGTGTAGCGAATTAGAATTACCATTTAAAATAATGAATGATACTGTCAATAAATATATATAATATTAAAGAACAAAAGAAAGTAACAATATACCACAAAAATGTGTTAACCCGGGAGCATCATGAATTGCAAATGCAAGTATTCCATGGACTTGAAATCATTTTTTCTCTATTGGTCTAGAGATGTCATACATAGTGACGCCATCCCATAACTTCAACAACTCATCGATAAGAGGCTCAATATATACGTTCATATCTTTAAGTTGGTACTTACCTAATTGGTCCAACATACATGATTAATTATATTTAGCTATATGTCGTTATATATAAAAGACATAATTATCATGCATGAAACAAAGAAATGAAATATTTAGTGATCAGACTTTCAAGTAAAAAAATACAAATTAATTAAATACCCGGAACAATCATTGCCAACATTGTGTGCTCTCTCTTGATCGACATCCAAGGAGGAAGGTTATTATTTATAACAAAAACGGACCATACTGAGTAGGTAGAACGAAGCTCTCCAAATGGATTGACACCATCAGCTGCCAACGAAAGTTTAACATTATGAGGTTCTTCTTTGAAAATTGGCCACTTTTCTTCGATGTACCTCAATGCAGAACCATCGGCAGGCATTCGAAGAACATCGTCTCGACTTATGTTCTTTGCATGGAAATCCATAAACTGTGCTATACTTTGACACCTGAACAACCACTGTAAACATGGAATTATCGAAATATAACAAAGAACTTTGTGAGGCACCTTTTTTGTCACTTTATCGGTTCGATACCTACTTGTTTGACATTGTGGGCATTCATTTTCTAATGCATATTGTACATAGTATATGATAAGATTATTAGGACATGCATCAATAGCTTGATACTCCATTCCAAATTCTTTCATAATCACATATATCTCTCGATATGTGCGTGGTAAAATATTTGACGTTGGTAATAGAAATTCACCTAACAATCTACAAAATTCAAAAGAATAAGTCAATGTAAACAATATTAATCACAAATATCGCATTCATACTTTACAAATTAGATAACAATAGCAATATAGGAAAAAAGCCAACCCTTTATGTACATGTGAACATGCAGACCTAAATAATTAACAAATTACATACCTTAGTATCTGTGTGAGACAGGTGTTTGATAAACCATTCAAAACCTTCAAGTTCACTAACAACAATATTGCAGATAGAAGATTTGTTTTTGAGCCTTCATAAAGAGGTTGACGTGACTTCTCGAGCAGAGGATCAACATCATGACTATCATCCTGGTTGTCCTCGTCCATTGGAGCAAATGTGTCTTGGATCAATCTATGTATCTCATCTTCCTGAATTGTATCACTAACGTTATCTCCATCCATATCATCATTAAGAACTTGATCAGCTTCAATATTCTGATCTAGATGTTCGTCACCCTGTAAATGAGAATTTCTGCTAGTACTTGGAAAATAAGTCTCCGGAGGGCGACATTTTGGGGGCATTGTCAATATATTTACGAACAACGTAGTAAAATTAGTGTGTATAGAACATATAATAAAACAATAAGAAATTTTACTGAAATTCGTGACAGGATGGCTATTAGAGAGAATACATTAAAATTTGAATAACCTCTTACCAAGGGACAATATTCATAACCCCCTTCGGCGTTCCCCTTCTCCCTACAATGTCTTTTAGTTGTTGTTATTAAAAGTATTATTCTTTGCAAGCCCCTGCAATCAGAGTAGGGGAAATAACATTTTCCATCTCCCCTCGCCATGCTGCTCTATTTGTATTCCTAGAATATATCATGCTGAGTGTAAACATTCATAGAGCATTGAACAGTATACTACTAATATGCATATGATTGGTAAGTTGGACAAACATTCCATTGTTGCTTGTCTAGAATGAAACCTCTTTGCTAACATGCTGAGAGCTATGCACACTCTCGATAATATGTTCTGGTAGAGATGGAAGGCATCTAGATAGACACTGTATGCATACAGGATATGGGAAAGTGTTGTGCCAAAGTATTGGTCAAAATAGTTGCATAACTATGTAAATGATATCTATATGAATTATAGGTTATCATGTCAATATGATTTGATGATTATGAAGTATTACTAATCATGTACTTAATTTTGATTTGTAGGAAAGATCATGATGAATGATGAACAATGAACAAGCGATGGATGTTCAACAAAAAGATTTACAAATCAAACACACTATAGAAGGCTTGTGGCTAGAAGATTCTCTTAGAAAGAGGAAGAGAATCATGATGAGATGTTTTCTCCAAGTGGCTAGACCATTCTCTTAATGGTGTAATTAAAGAAGAAGTGTGAATCAGGTTCTGTATGGGTTCCCAGGATCAATAATCAATTGTTGAGCTTAATGATCACCATGGGTGATGTGGATCTCAACCTTTGCTACAAGGTTGAATATGGTTTCTATACACAGATGACATGGGTGCAAGAAAGAACTCACCACAGAGCTCGAATGATATTGAGGCTCATATTAGTAGACCCATCTAACGAGAGATGGCATAGATAGATATGCATAAGATCATTCAATGCAGAGTGTGAATGATGTTCAGTCACAAAGGGAGAATTGACAGTCTCCTGATAAGCTTGGGATTTACCAAAAGTAAAGATGATCCTAACCTTTACCTTAAGGTTGTGGATGATGAACCTATCATACCATTATTGTATGACGATGATCTCTTTCTGACAAGGAATGAGAAACATATCATGAAAAGAAAGAAGAAGATGGCTGCAGAAATGAAAATGAAAGATCTCAGATTGATGCATTACTTCCTAGGTCTGGAAGTATGGCAAGGCTCAGAAGGAATCTTTCTCAACCAGGGAAAGTATGCTGAGAAATATTAAAAGGACTTGATGTGTTGGAATGGCCACTCTTGAAGTTGTTAGCAGATGACTCGTCAGAGTTAGTGGATAGAACTCTGTGCAGACTAAATATTGAGTCATTGATGTGTCTAACAAATACTAGGTCAGATATATGCTTTGCTGTGAACACCTTGTGTTAGTATCTAGTGGAAACCAGATGTGTTCACCTGTTAGTTGCAAAGCATGTGATGAGGTACCTAAAGGATACGATAGACTTTGATCTATGTTATCTTAGAGATCATGACTTCAGATGGCTACACAGATGTTGATTGGGCAGAAATTGTATCAGACAGGAAGAGCACATCGAGAGGATGTTAATGTCTGGGATCAGCCATGATCTCATGGTTTAGAAGGAAGCAATCTAGTGTGGCTCTCAGCACAAGTGAAATATATGGCTGCTTGCTCTACTAGTTGTGAAGCGGTATGGCTTTAGAATGGACCCAACTATGATCCTATGTGACAAACAGAGTTGTACCAAAATGGCAGAGAATCCAGTATTCCATGATAAGTCAAAGCACATAGAGATCTGACATTTCTATATACAAGATATGGTGCAGAAAAGAATTAAAAGTTTGAATTTGTAACAAGTTACCGATGTACTAACCAAATCTCTACCTCAAGTAAAGTTTTCCGAGACAAACTTAAAATACTTCAGAAGGACCCTCCTCGAAAGGGGGACCGATGTGATCACTTATGATGAGATTGCCCGCATCGACAGTGAGGTCGATGATGTGGATACCTATATTGGTGATGCCGACAGAGAGGTTGGTGGATGGTCCTTAGACAGGGTCTAAGGTGACAAGGGGATTGCATCATCCTTGAACATATGTTCTAAAAGGATCCGTAGATAGGTGTCTCCGAGAAAGAAGAGGGATTGCATCATCCTTGAACACATGTTCTAAAAAGAGCCATAGACGTATGTCTTCGAGAATGAATTCCTTGGTGGACATGTGGGGATTGGATCATCCCTGGACTTCAGTCCTAAAGAGAGCCGTAGACGTATGTCTTCAATAATGAAGTCCTTCGTGGACATGTGAGGATTGAATCATCCTTGGATTTCAGTCCTAAAGTGAGCCGTAGACAGACGTCTCTGAGGAAGAAGAGAGATTGTATCATCCTTGAACACATGTTCTAAAGAGAGCCGTAGACAGATGTCTTCGAGAATGAAGTCCTTGGTGGACATGTGAGGATTGGATCATCCTTGGACTTTAGTCCTAAAGAGAGTCGTAGACAAGATGTCTCTGAGAATGAAGTCTTGAATGAACAGGTAGGGGATTGTATCTTCCCCAGACCTAGGTCCCAGAATTGATCCGTAAACTAATGTCTCCGAGAATTGAAGATAGGACTGCATCGTCCCTGGACCTCGGTTCAAAATGTACATGAGGACTGCATCATCCATGAACTGGGTTAAAAATGTACGTGAGAGGACTGCATCGTCCGTAAACTGGGTTCAAAATGTATGTGAGGACTGCATCGTCCATGAACTGGGTTCAAAATGTACGTGAGGATTGCATCGTCCATGAACTGGGTTCAAAATGTACGTGAGAGGACTACATCGTCTGTGAACTGGGTTCAAAATGTACGTGAGGACTGCATCGTCCATGAACTGGGTTCAAAATGTACGTGAGAGGACTGCATCGTCCGTGAACTGGGTTCAAAATGTACATGAGGACTGCATCGTCCATGAACTGGGTTCAAAATGTACGTGAGGACTGCATCGTCCATGAACTGGGTTCAAAATGTACGTGAGGACTGCATCGTCCATGAACTGGGTTCAAAATGTACGTGAGAGGACTGCATCGTCCATGAACTGGGTTCAAAATGTACGTGAGGACTGCATCGTCCATGAACTAGGTTCAAAATGTACGTGAGAGGACTACATCGTCCGTGAACTGGGTTCAAAATGTACATGAGGACTACATCGTCCATGAACTGGATTCAAAATGTACGTGAGGACTGCATCGTCCATGAACTGGGTTCAAAATGTACGTGAGAGGACTGCATCGTCCGTGAACTGGGTTCAAAATGTACGTGATGGGATTGCATCATCCCTAGACATGAGACTTGTCTTAAAATGATAAGGATTGATCATCCTGGAACTTGATCTGGATTGTATCATCCATGGACCTATGTCCTAAAGAGAGCGGGATTGATCATCCTATAATATGATCATATGTGTTGCAGGGTATGCTGCTATGTTTTGATGATAGATGTATTAGTGAGAATACATGCTATTGATGATAGATGTATTAGTGAGAATACATGCTTTTGATAATAGATGTATTAGTGAGAATACATGCTTTTGATGATAGATGTATTAAGTGAGAATACATGCTTTTGATGATAGATGTATTAGTGTGGATACTAATACAGATGATCCAGATGCTGTAGATCGTGACGATCCAGATGCTGTAGATCGTGACGATCCAGATGCTGTAGATCGAGATGATCCAGATGTTGTAGATCAAGATGATCCTGATGCTGATGATCGTATGATGACGATGCTGATGATCGTGAGGATCCAGATGTTGATGTTGTTGTAGTTGTTCGAGTGCTGCAGATGATAAAGACTCAGTACTGAAGATGTTGATGTTCCAGTATTGAAGATGTTCCAGTAACTGCTTGAGTTACTGATGATGTTGAGAAAGCTTCCAATGATTTATAGATGTATCATGTATGATGTTGATGACTCCTTGCTCGTGCAGATGCTGTTATAATATCCTTCTCGGTAAGGGGGAGTGTTGAGATATTGTAACTTCAAAGAATATTATATTTGTACTTTATTATTGTGGATATGTTTCATTCCTCCTAGAAGATCTTATTGTATATCCGGAGATGTTTCATTCCTCCTAGAAGATCTTATTGTATATCCGGAGATGTTTATTCCTCCGTTGGAATGTGGTAACTTGGGTTATTAGACTTCCCTAGTGGGGTCGGCCCTGTATGTGTTATATGGGGCAAAGGGTTATTAGACCACCATAGAGGGGTCGGCCCAGTCAGTTGTAGTGGGGTATTTAACCCATTGGTTAAATACGAGCCTACATGATTTGTGTAAAAGAAAAGTCGGAGTAGTGTATAAATAGAGGAGGTGTATTCCTCATTTAATACACACTCACTCACTTGAGAGTAGCGCACTTGTGGAGGAGAGGTCTTCTATGGTGGAGGAGGAGATCATGTCTTTGGTTTGCATCTTTGTATATTGCTGGTCATCTATATTGAGGAAGCTTTGCTGGGTTTTCTACCCCATGAGGGTTTCCCAGGATAAATCTGTGTCTCCTGTGTTTATGTTGTGCTTGTTGTTTCTTCAGTGATCCTGTATATGTTATTATTGTGAAATGGAATGTAATGCTGCTATTTTCTGTCTTAGCATATTAAATCTTAACAGATATGGCATCTCAATGTAAAGTTAAAGAAACTTAAAAGTGCATCGCAAAGAGTAGAAGAATATAAAATAGAGAGGCAACTGAACCAGCTTCAGCGGAACTGAGATGTAACAGACAGCTACGTAGTGCCTTCTGAAGAAGATGACAGGGATTGTAACGTCCCCTTCTCCATAGAACAACAGGGAAGGAAACATTAACAACATACCGGGCTTTTGGTAAACTTAGCCCCAATATTTTGACTCATATCGCATGCAATTTAAAACTTATGTATGCAGATTCGTTTCAATATAAACACAGCGGAATGAACATGCTAACAAGCACTCAAACAGACAGTAATTGCAATCATATCAATCACAGGAAAGAATGATTCAACATACAGAGACCCAATCTCATTCGTATGCCATGCATGGATTCTATATTAATTCATTTCATTAAACATGGGCAATTTAACATATTGCAGAATACAAAAAGGAATAATTTATAATCCACAGAACACTTATCTTGAGAAGTTGATGTCCAACGACTAGCTACATGAGAGCAACGTTCCACCCAACCATAGATCTCTATCCAGCCTGTATTCTTTCAGCTGAGAGATCACCCCCGAGCTGGGCTGTGTATCCACTAAGGAGGAACTAGATGGCTCACTCACAGTCAGGGTTTCACTCAAACAGCCATGCTAAGCCAACACACAGTTGGGTTTCTCAAGCATGCAATAGGAGATGGAGGAGGATGCTAGCCCACCGAGCTCAAACCCAGAGCCACATACCCTTCAAAACTAGACTCAGCAATCCCATCCTCTATTCATACATCCACAATCGGATTTCTCACAAATCTGTCAAAACAACCCGAATCCGTCACTGATTTTCTGGGCCATTAAAACTGGGTTTTCCCATGGCTTTTGGGGTAGCTATTGCTCCCAAATTCCCCCCAAGGTTCCTACCAATGGATCCCCCATTGGATTTCTCTGTCCAATACCAAATCGGGACGTTTTTGGCTTCCCAAAACGTGGGTTCTCTCACAGTCGCGATTTTCCGGTTTTCCTCACTGTTGGCTCTCGTTTTTGGGTGGGGAAAGATGTCCCATACTTCCACAATGGAATGGGGATAAGGATGGAGCAACCCCCAAGATGTAGAGTGACTTGTGGGACAAGTCAAAAGAGCCCATACCTACCCATACGAATTTCAGGGCTGCCCATACTCCATCAAAGTCATTGACTTAATTCTTCAACCATTCTCTTACAACAGGAATAAATGTCATCTAGAAAGGTCAAATGGGTTCTCATGAAGACATATGGCAACTTATGGTTTACTCCCATAGCCCCCTCACCACTCCCTAGTGGATACACGTGGCCCCTTCTCATTCGTTGCCTCCGTAGCCAGCTTTGGTATTTCATAATGCATGATGTCTAATTACATCCTATTACAATTTCCATGGCTTAAGAGCACATGGTGTCAAAATATCAAATACTTGCCCTTTAAATAAAATTCGGCTTTCACTAGCGGGGCCTTGGCCTTGAGCTCCACGCTAGGAAAACATACATCACATGTACACATTATTTACATTAAAGGCTAATATGTCCTAAGGGTCGAATTGGGGGTATTACAGGGATCCAAGCATCTGGTTTTTGGATTGCATCTATCATAGTCTATGTTTGAAATGTTCAAGCGGATTAATGATGAAGATGCATGCGATAAGATGGTACAGCACTGGCCCAAAGTTTCGGAAAAATGACTTGGATGAGCCTGAGTTGTTCTATGACTATGTGTCCAATTATGGGTTTGTCATAATTGATGTTCAAGGGAAAATTTTAAGGATTCATAATTTTTTGAACATAAAATGTTTACCCCTTTTTTAATAAAAATACTTGAATTTCTAAGGACTTTATATAGTTTTTGGATAATTAAAAAAAAATATCACATGGAACTTGGGCGAATCATCTTTGAAACAAGTTGGCCAATCTTTTTTTGAAAAAAATTTAAAAAATAGCCCATAGGCTAAATTTCATCCCTAAAATTTCCCTATGTCCAACTAAAGGAGCCAAGGATTCCTACCAAAACATATTATACGATTGAAGTCTGATTAGCATTGCAAGATACGGAGTAGATGCTGATGTAAAATCTACTTCAATACAGAATGGTCTTCAACAGGATCATGATCTTAGAAGAAACAATTATATCTCGATTTATGGCCATGGAGCTTGGGAAGCTGCTATAGTATATGAGCTTGGCGCAGACATTAAAGCCCTTGAGGAGAATGGAAGTTTCGTCTTAGAAAAAAAATCTGGTATACAATGACTCCTACAATGGGTAAAACGAAATTTGATGGGCATCAAGGCTCCGAGGAGATCATTTCATTTGCAAATTCGTTGCTTCATTAACAATAATGTCATGAATAGTTTCTTTGAAGATGATGAGATGCGCCTTCGTTAATAATTGAAGTAGGGACGCTCGAGATGATTACAGGTGACGTTGCTTTGCAGTTCAACAAATTGAGCACTTCAAATTCAAGAGAAAGGAAGAAACGTTGTGGCAATATGAGGGTTGTCATGGCTGTCAATAATGAATAGTTCAAGCGAATCATCTGCTTCGGGAGGCTTGGAACTTACCAGAGTGACACAGCAATGGACGAGATGATGACTGCTGGTAGTTAGTGGGTAGAGTCATGTCTCTGAATCCAAGGTTCTCGGATCAATCATTTATCCGAATGAAAGCAGTGATACAATCTCAAAGAGCAGAACGTTTTGAAGATGTGTTTGGATGATAGTGTGTGATACAAAACGACAAATAAAATATATTGAGTTAAATAAAGTCAAAACAATAAAATCATTTATAGTTTTGTTTTGTTTTATTAGAAATTCATTACATTTTCTAATTGGGGGAAGCTTCCAGTTACTCTTGCAATCACATCCATAGTAGCTGGGCTACCATGATTGCAGATCATGTTTCCTGTATATTTTTGAGCCAGTCCTTTATACATTTTTTATGAGATCAGCCTATGATGAGCAGCATTTTTTTATGATCACTCGCATATATTCAATGGATCCAGAGTTTGCATAGTTACAGTCTCATGCCATGACTAAGCCCCATGACACCTATTCCTCTATTATGCATAGCAGATTGATGACAGTTCTCATATTATATTCAAATGCAGTGCTTCAGTATGATTCAGATAGTTCAGATCAAGGACTCAGGTACATTTTGGTACATGTGGGCTTGTCGATGTGCTCTTCCTTTTATCTAGGTAGTTTATGACTGGGTATATTATGATGGTTGTTGGCTATATCTTATTTTTTGCTTACTTTATGTTTAGAATAGAAGTGGTTGGTTACTATTAACAGGAGGTTCTTGAATATATTCGTTGGTCATATCCTTACTCCATGAAGTATTGACTTGTCCATTCCCTTATTTTAGGGTCTTTGCTATCCATGGCACTATTAGTCATTCTCTTCGTCCATTCGTTACTTTCTAGTTTTGGTTTTACCCCGACTCACACCTTAGCTAGTGATCTTGAGGACTTCCCCCACCTAGACCTCTGTGTTGGATAGACTCCCAGTTTGCATTGTGTCTCGGCTCTGGAGTGTGTGATTTTAGTCACAGTGGTTGTTCTCCTCTAGCCCTCGAAACCAAGTATTCCTACAAACAGTGTTGCTAAACACTAGAGCATCGGATCTTAAATGCTATATCTAAGGGATGTTTAGTCAGCAGAAACAGTGTTGCTAAACACTAACCATGCATATCTATATTAGCTAGTCAGTGGCCAAGGGACGTGCACTCACCCTTTGTATGGTGTAAGGTCGTTTTCCCCTACGGGGTAACAGGGTGGTTACTCCATCGCACCTATGGATGGTGGTGGGCAATGGAGGTCATATCGAGTCATTATCTGAGGCCCGCTACGCTATTTAGGGCACCTGCTCTTGGAGGTTGGCTAGTGAAAATCCATGAAATGAAATAAATGTGAAATATTAAATGTAAAAGCTGACAAATAATAAATTGCTAAAATGTTGCTTGTCTAAAGTCTATTGGAAACATTCTCATCACTCTACCCATTTGTGAGACACCACCATTCCTCGTGTTATCTTCTATCCAGTATATGTCTAGATGGTCTCCCTGGTTCCTTCATCCGAGATATTGCAGTGTTGAGGTTGTTGAGCCCTTCCCCTAGCCTAGCCTTTGTTTTTCCACCTTCACCCATGGTTAGCAAATTGTTCAAGTTAATAAACGAGTATACACTTGAAAATCTTGTTTTTAGTAGCTAGTTACTTTGATCTAGACTTATATTATTTATATTATTTACATGTTTAAACCAGTTAAACATCATTCTATGCTTTGGTATAGCTAATTATATAATTGAAGGAGCATATCATAACCACTTGTACTTGTAGCAACAGTTATTCATGGTCTAGATCATTATTTTAATCATTATTGACATGGTCAACCTCGTTTGACCAAGTCAACCGTAGGGTCCAGGATGAGTTTGGGAAGACAGTGTTCAAGATGCATTATTCATGGCCCATATGTGTCCATTAGATGTTTCCATGCCCCAGACAGCAGTTTCAGATGATGGTTTGATGGATTTTTTTATGGTTATTATTATTTACATACCATTATTTTTATTATTCTTAGCATGGATGAGCTTATAGATGTATCTTTTGATGGTTATATGGTGTATGAGTACTCATTCCTAGTCTATTTGAGCATTCTGAGCTCACTGGTGCACTCAGTTATCATTTATGGGCACTTGTAGGTGATGATGTGTTCAGATTACCACTTTTCTCTATTTTGCCATGCAGAAATGGCATGTCCAGTACTTTCATTGAGCTAGCACGTTCTCATAGGGAGCTCCTAAGGGGATGGGGGGTCCAGCTAGTCGTTATTTCCATATTACCCCATCTCCAGACATTTTCGTATAGTCATATTTGTGTTCGGGACATTTGGCAATGACTTACAGGCATTTTTGTACTTTCAGAGGTGGTTTTCTGGTAGAGGAATGGCTCATTGAGGAAATCGATTTGGCTTAGTGGGGAAAGGAAATGGAATGAGATTGGTCTGGAATATTTTGATCATGATGTCCACACCTTATAGCACTTGTTCCGGCATCAGTGGGGTCCACACATCCTAGTGTTCATCATTTTGGATGTTTTATTGTGTCTTTGAGGGGGGCACGATTTGGTCATATGGTCACTTTATGGTGTTACATTGTCATATTATTTATTATTGTGTCATGGGGCCATGCTAGTTAAGGATATGTTACACCTCCTATCCCCACCATGTGCTTATGTCATGTGTCTAGTCAGTTATCATGTGGTGCGTCCCCATTGGACATTTTTAATGAGTGTGCCCCCCTCTATTAGTGAGTTGATCCATGTATTGTATTTCCGGCTCATCTTAGTCATTCATTATTATTGTTATATCTTTTGATCACTCATTCGAAAAGTGGTTAGGATTTTGGTCTCTCTCATTCCTATTTAAAGAAGAGACCCCCCTCATTGTAAAGGGACTTTTGGGCTCTAAGCTTTTGGAATACAAAGAAATATTTTGTGAGAATTCTCGTGATCTTGGGTTGGATGCTTGGCTATGATGATTGAAACTACTTTTCCATTGCACTGAAGGATTTTGGTGGCTATCTTGCATATTTTGTTCCACAAATTTTGATTTGTAGGTGAAGGAGGCTATTTGGGAGAGGGTGCATTAGTTGGGGAGACCCACCATGTTTCTCTTTGTCAGATCTTGGTTCATATAGGGAGTAATTTTGTCTTTGTACCAATTATTCTCTATATTTTACATCTAGCTTGTATCTACCTTCATATTTGTTTACTAATTGAGCTTTTGTTCCTTGGTTTTGTAGAGAGAGGAGGATGCACTAGTGGATCTGGGAAATCGTTGGAGCAAGAGAAGTGACTAAGCCTTCATTTGATATTTGTGGGAGTAATCTTCGTCATACCGGCATTCTTCTTCATCATCCAGGTATGCTCACAAGGTACGTATTTGGCTCCTTAGCTTACCCATCTGTCAATTTCATTAAAAACCCTCATCGTTAAAACCCTTGTTTTTTGATCTGATAGATCATGTAGCTATTTGAGTATAGCCATTAAAACCTACTTTGGAATAAGTATAAAAACACTAGATCTAAATTTTCAACTTAATCCGACTCCATTTACCCCAGAATCTAGCATCGGTCATCTCTAGGTGGGACGCCCTCTTTGGGTCTTTGGTCAATTTTTCAGATCTATCAGTTGGGTATGCTTTAACCCTCTCAATATTCACAGATATACTCTTCAAGCACCTACATCTAGTCTTTAAACACCTGGATCTACTATTTTGGGTCCATTTTGGTCTCATTTTACTCAAACCCTAACTAGCAAAATCTTATAAAAATTCCCTAGCTCTTTCAACTTGGAATTTGGGCGAATGATTTCTGGGTTTTTCACTTAAGGCCTAGCCCCAAGTGGGTCCTCAAGGGCGTCACCCTTGGGAGACTCCATCTACCCTAACCCCCTAGGCACTGGTCTCTAGCTATTGCGCCCTCCTTGATTTTGCCCCTTTTCTTGGTTGTTTGAGTCTCATTTTTTGCTTGTGCACTTAAACATTGTCATATCTATCATCAAGCCCTGCTAGGAAGCCCCAATTCTTTCAGATCTACTCCTTGGGACCATTTTTCCATCATTTAAGTACATGTTTCCCAAGGCAGTTGATTTTGATCATTTACCCTAGCATCCCTTTCCTACATTCATTCTTAATCTCGAGTTACTGTAATTGATCTACTTATCTCACATATCTTGTTGAATATTGTAACTTCTAATTATATTATATTTGTATATTATTTATTCCGGAGATGTTCCATACCTCCGATGTGATTATACTATGAATCCGGAGATGTTTATTCCTCCGAATTGGTTGTGGTAACTAGGGTGATTAGACCCACCATGTGGGGGTCGGCCCAGTCAGTTATAATAGGGTATTTAACCTAATGGTTAAATACGAGCCTACATGTACTTGTGTAAAATACATGTCAGTGTAGTGTATAAATTGAGGAGGTATGTTCCTCATTTGACACACACACTCACTTGAGAAAGGTGCACTTGTGGAGGAGAGGTCTGCTATGGTGGAGGAAGAGATCATGTCTTTGGTTTGCATCTTTGTATATTGCTGGTCATCTATATTGAGGAAGCTTTGCTGGGTTTTCTACCCCATGAGGGTTTCCCAGGATAAATTTGTGTCTCTTGTGTTTATGCTATGCTTGTTGTTTCTTCAGTGATCCTGTATATGCTATTATTGTGAAATGGAATGTAATGCTGCTATTTTATGTATTAGAATATTAAATTTTAACATGGTATCAGAGCTAAACTGAAGTAAGGCAAGGTCTGGCACTTACGACACTTGCTTTACTTACGACAATTTGAAGGTTAGGGTTTTATATAGCAAAAACCAGTCATCGTGGAACTTTCGCTATAAATCCATTTTGGCGAAGGTTCAGGATCTGAAACCTTTATAGGTCGTAGATAACATCTCCAGGTATCTTGTGTCCGAAGGGAACCCTCAGATTCGTTGTACTTTGTAAGTTATGATCAATACAAGTTAGGGTTTCTGCCTCTTCCAGATCTCAATCAAAATCAGGTGACCTTGGAAAAAAGGTCATAACTTGGGATAGGAAGCTCCAAATGAAATTTCGTAAAAAGTGACAGGTAGTACACAGACTGTAATATCTCAGGAAACTTTTTCAGAGGCCGAAGGTGAACCAGTGACACGTGGCACACCGTACAAGTTCGCTCTCCTGTTTTATCCCATAAACAAGTCACGTTGCGACACTTGGCATAACTCTCTCTCAGAGAGTCCAATTGAGGTCAGACCTATCAGAATGGAAATATAACAGGGTGAGATATCTCAAGAAAAGTTTTCAGAGGCCGAAGTTCAAACAGTGACACGTGGCACGCCATACAAGTTCGCTCTCCTGTTTTATCCCATAAACAGGTCACGTTGCGACACTTGGCATAACTCTCTCTCAGAAAATCCAATTGAGGTCAGACCTGTCAGGATGGAAAGATGACAGGTCAGGCTACTGCAGAAAAGATTTTTAGACCCTGTGGAGCAGAAATTTCAGAGTTATAGCAGAAACAATCAGGTGCATATTTCTGTCAAAACAGAATTATTTTTGGAGCACCTTTATTCATGGCTTCCGAAATTTAGGGTTTCAGAGAAAGTTAGAATTTTTGGAATTGGAGTCCATGGCTGGAAGCTCCTCAGAAAAATAAGAGTTTAGAGCCTTGGATCGAACCTTTTGATTGGACAGAAGGGTGGGCTTCATCAAACCCTAGTTCGGGTTCCTGTCCAGAAGATCCAGAAGTTTCGAAGGCAATTTTGAGGGGTCAAATTTTGGAGATTTCAAAATTGAAGAATGCTAGGTTGATCAGCTCAGCAAGACACATTCTTCCATCCATTCAGAAGTGTGAAAGTCAAAGATTGAATTTTTAGGGTTTCTCTAGCAAACCCTAATCAAGCTCCAGATCAAGTTTCAGGGGGAGTTGAGGCTAAGGCCTTACATAAGAAGACTACAAAAAGTCTCGACAGGTATGACTTAAGGAGGTTCAGGTATGCCTTGAAATCTGATTCTTGATTAAGTTCATAATGTGTTTGTCTTCATGTTATTTATTAGTACAATCTTGATTAATGTTATTAATTGTCTTATCACCCTAGTAACAATATGAATGCATGTGAATGATCGAAGACATTCATTGATTAGGGCTATATGATTGTACTTATGCATTATGGTGTTGTGTGAGGTTGATGTTGTCTGCTAACAAGACACAGGTACATCACAAAAGACAAATCAAGTTCCATGACCATGACAGCATGAAGACAAAGACTCACGAGGTTTGTATGACTTTGTTATATCATGTTTAACCTACGAGACATGCAGGTTCTAGCTCAGGATCTCTAAATCATTGAAGAGATTGTTTAGGTATGTTGTACATAACTAAGCAGGTATACTAATCCAGGTATGTTTTCCTATGTCATGTTAGAATCTTACCTTGTGTAAGTATAGTTGGTATGATTGGTTAGTAATCAAGGGTTTATGCATATTATGTCTCTTATCTTGGTTGATGATTTAACTAACTAGATCAAACAAGAATATGCATGAGTAAAAGAAGACTTCCTTGAAACCCTGAATACTAATGATCATGACTGTACATATTCAAGATTATTTAGAATTAGAATGTTTTGATAATATTAATATATACTAATGAATGTATGTTTGTGTATGAGATCATGAGGATGACATTAGTGTACACTTAAGCATGCACAGTGGTACAGAATGAATAGAAGTTCAGAAGACATACAGAAGATCAAGCGGGAGGCAACCACACAAACATAAAAGATAAGTATTTGGGTTGTTATTAGAAATAGTAAATGATATTGCTTGTATGCATATTTGTATTCCTAGAATATATCATGCTGAGTGTAAACATTCATAAAGCATTGAACAATATACTACTAATATGCATATGATTGGTAAATTGGACAAACATTCCATTGTTGCTTGTCTAGAATGAAACCTCTTTGCTGACATGCTGAGAGTTGTGCACACTCTCGATAGTATGTTCTGGTAGAGATGGAAGGCATCTAGATAGCCATTGTATGCATACAGGATATGGGAAAGTGTTGTGCCAAAGTATTGGTCAAAATAGTTGCATAACTATGCAAATGATATCTGTATGCATAATAGGTTATCATATCAATATGATTTGATGATTATGAAGTATTACTAATCATGCACTTAATTTTGATTTGTAGAAAAGATCATGATGAATGATGAACTCTGAACAAGCGATGGATGTTCAACAAAAGATTTACAAATCAAACACACTATAGAAAGCTTGTGGTTAAGAGATTCTCTTAGAAATAGGAAGAGAATCATGATGAGATGTTTTGCTCCAAGGGACTAGATAAGACCATTCTCTTAATAATGTAATCAGGTTCTGTATGGGTTCCCAGGATCGGGAGTCAATTGATGAGCTTAATGATCATCATGGGTGATGTGGAATGCAAGAAGGAACTCACCACAGATTTCGAATGATTTTGAGGCTCATATTAGTAGACCCATCTGACAAGAGATGGCACAGATAGATATGCAGAAGATCACTCAATGCTGAGTGTGAATAATGGACAATTGACAGCTTCATGACAAAGCTTTGGCTTTACCAGAAGTAAAGTTGTTCCTAACCTTTACCTTAAGGCTGTGGATGATCAACCTATCATACCATTATTGCATGACGATGATCTCTTTCTGACAAGGAATGAGAAACAGGTCATGAAAATGGCTGCAGAAATGAAAATGAAAGATCTCGGATTAATGCACTACTTCTTAGGTCTAGAAGTATGGCAATATCCAAAAGGAATCTTTTAAATCAAGGTAAGTATGTTGTGAAGTTTCTAAAAAAAGATTTGATATGTTGGAGTATAAATCCATGGCCACTCCCATGGACTCCAACTTGAAGTTGTTAGTTAATGACTCATCGTATTTAGTGGACCTAACCCTATATAGACAAATCATTAGGACATTGATGTATTTAACAAATACTAGGCCAGATATATGCTTTGTTGTAAATACCCTAAGTCAGTATCTAGTAGAACCTAGAAAGGTGCACTTAATAGCTACAAAGCATGTAGTGAGGTACCTAAAAGGTACATTAGATTTTTGGTCTATATTATCTTGGAGGTCATGAACTCCGTTTACATGGTTACTCAAATTCTGATTGGGCAGGAAGTGTCTCAGACAGAAAGAGTACATCAGGTGGATGTTATAGTCTTGAATCTGCCATGATCTCATGGTTCAGCAAGAAACAATCTAGTGTGGCTCTCAGTACTGCTGAAGCAGAATATATGGCTGTCTGCTCTGCCAGCTGTGAAGCAGTGTGGCTTCAGAAGCTATTATATGGAGTGTTTGACTTAGAAATGGATCCCACTGTGATTATGTGTGACAATCAAAGCTGCATTAAGATGACTGAAAATCCTGTGTTCCACGATAAGTCAAAACACATAGAGATCCGATACTTCTATATACGAGATATGGTGCAAAAAGGAGCTATCAAGCTCGAATATATATATAAGCACTGAGGATTAGATTGTTGATATCTTGACTAAACCTCTGTCTCGAGTAAAGTTTGAATACTTTCGAGACAAGCTTGGTATAGTGCAAAAGGACCCTCCTCGAAAGGGGGGTAGCATAGTATCTGATAACAAGTCTGTCTCATCAATGATGAGGTTACCTATTTACTGCACCTAGTTACTTAGAATTATTTAGATTTAGGAATCTTATATTTTTACTCTTGATGATAGATGTATTAGTGAGAATACATGCTTTTGATGATAGATGTATTAGTGAGAATACATGCTTTTGATGATAGATGTATACATGTTTTTTTTTTATAGATGTATACATGCTTTTAATGATATATGCATTGATGCTATTGATGAGGATACATGTTTTGATATACACATTTTGATGATAAGGATACATGTTTTGATATACATGTCTTGTTGATGAGGATACATGATTTGATGATGAGGATACATGTTTTGATGATGAGGATACATGTTTTGATATACATGTCTTGTTGATGAGGATACATGTTTTGATATACATGTTTTGATGATGAGGATACATGTTTTGATGATGAGGATACATGATGCCTTGATGTACTTGTATGGATGAAGAAACTTGTACCCATGATTGACATTTGAGGGGATTGGATCATCCCTGGAATTCAGTCCTAAAGAGAGTCGTAGACGTATGTCTTCGAGAATGAAGTCCTCGGTGGACTTGAGGGGATTGGATCATCCCTGGACTTCAGTCCTAAAGAGAGCCGTAGACGTATGTATTCGAGAATGAAGTCCTTGGTGGACTTGAGGGGATTGGATCATCCCTGGACTTCAGTCCTAAAGAGAGTCGTAGATGTATGTCTTCGAGAGTGAATTCCTTGGTGGACTTGAGGGGATTGGATCATCCCTGGACTTCAGTCCTAAAGAGAGCTGTAGACGTATGTCTTCGAGAATGAAGTCCTTGGTGGACTTGAGGGGATTGGATCATCCCTGGACTTCAGTCCTAAAGAGAGCCGTAGACGTATGTCTTCGAGAATGAAGTCCTTGGTGGACTTGAGGGGATTGGATCATCCCTGGACTTCAGTCCTAAAGAGAGCCGTAGACGTATGTCTTCGAGAATGAAGTCCTTGGTGGACTTGAGGGGATTGGATCATCCCTGGACTTCAGTCCTAAAGAGAGCCGTAGACATGATGTCTCCGAGAACTAAATCCTGAATGAACATGTAAGGGGATTGGATCGTCCTCGAACTTTAGTCCTTTGAATTGAGCCATAGACATGATGTCTCCGAGAACTAAATCCTGAATGAACAGGTAAGGGGATTGGATCGTCCTCGGACTATGGTCCTTTGAATTGAGCCGTAGACATGAGGTCTCCGAGAATTGAATGATAGGACTGGATCGTCCCTGGACTTCGGTTCAAAAGGTACATGATAGGACTGGATCGTCCCTGGACTTCGGTTCAAAAGGTACATGATAGGACTGGATCGTCCCTGGACCTCGGTTCAAAATGTACGTGACAAATCCTAGAATTGTTCTAGGTTACATCCAGCATGAAACAGGGCTGGCTCTGTATATGTGATACATCCAGCATGAAACAGGGCTGGCTCTGTAGATGTGATACATCCATCATGAAACAGGGCTGGCTCTGTATATGTGATACATCCAACATGAAACAGGGTTGGCTCTGTAGATGTGATACATCCAGCATGAAACAGGGCTGGCTCTGTAGATGTGATACATCCAGCATGAAACAGGGCTGGCTCTGTAGACGTAACACATCCAGTATGAAAGAGGACTGGCTCTATGGCGATAAATCCTAGATCTGATCTAGGTCACATCCAGTATGAAAAAGGACTGGCACTGTGGTTGGGATTAGATCATCCCTAGACATGAGACTTGTCTTAAAGAGATAAGGATTGATCATCCTGGAACTTGATCTGGATTGTATCATCCATGGACCTATGTCCTAAAGAGAGCAGGATTGATCATCCTGTAATATGATCGTGTGATGATGATGTTGATGATCGTGTGATGACGATGCTGATCATATGATGGCGATGTTGATGATCGTGTGATGACGATGCTGATGATCATGTGATGACGATGCTGATGATCGTGTGATGATGATGCTGATGACGATGTTGATCATATGATGGCGATGCTGATGATCGTGTGATGACGATGCTGATGATCGTGTGATGATGATGTTGATGACGATGTTGTTGATCATATGATGACAATGCTGATATTCGTATGATGACGATGCTGATGATCATGTGATGACGATGCTGATGATCGTGTGATGACGATGCTGACGATCGTGAGGATTCAGATATTGATGTTGCTGTAGTTGTTTGAGTACTGCAGAAGATAAAGACTCAGTACTGAAGATTTTGATGTTCCAGTATTGAAGATGTTCCAGTAACTGGTTGAGTTACTGATGATGTTGAGAAAGCTTCCAATGATTTATAGATGTATCATGTATGATGTATGACTCGTTGCTCCTGCGGTTTTTGTTATAATATCCTTCTCGTTAAGGGGGAGTGTTGAATATTGTAACTTCTAAGAATATTATATTTGTATATTATTTATTTCGGAGATGTTCCATACCTCCGATGTGATTATACTATGAATCCGGAGATGTTTATTCCTCCGAATTGGTTGTGGTAACTAGGGTTATTAGACCCACCATGTGGGGGTCGGCCCAGTCAGTTATAATAGGGTATTTAACCTAATGGTTAAATACGAGCCTACATGTACTTGTGTAAAATACATGTCAGTGTAGTGTATAAATAGAGGAAGTATGTTCCTCATTTGACACACACACTCACTTGAGAAAGGCGCACTTGTGGAGGAGAGGTCTGCTATGGTGGAGGAGGAGATCATGTCTTTGGTTTGCATCTTTGTATATTGCTGGTCATCTATATTGAGGAAGCTTTGCTGGGTTTTCTACCCCATGAGGGTTTCCCAGGATAAATTTGTGTCTCTTGTGTTTATGCTATGCTTGTTGTTTCTTCAGTGATCTTGTATATGTTATTATTGTGAAATGGAATGTAATGCTCCTATTTTCTGTATTAGCATATTAAATTTTAACATATCTCATATCCCCTAAGCCTCTACAGTAACTCATTTCCTTAAATCTAGGGTTCATCACATTTCATCATAGATCCCTTATTGAATATCTTGATCTAGTGTTTGGTTTGGATCTCTCTCTCTGAGAGTAGATCAGGGTCTCCCCCTTTGTTGTCCAAGGTTTGGATAGCAATAAGCGAAGAGTGCCTCGATTGGCGTGACAACCAATCCATCTTGAAAATCGAGGCCCTCTTGTGACACCTCTTTAGTTGCCAGTCCCCTCTACCATCCTAGATAGGATCACCTTTAGGGGCAACTACAAGTTGTGTGATAACAAGTCCATACAACAATTATCGGCCGGAGGTATGTTGGAGTAATAAGTTTTTATTCAATTTTCTCATTTATTTATGCATGAGAAAATTTAACTTTCTCCTATAAGATTTAACAATGTAGTATGGTTAATTAATGGTTTTGTGTGCAGGAAGAAGGTATTATAAAACTAATTATCAATTTACTTAGTCCAATCCCGTTTAACCCTTCCTTCATTGTAAAACTAGGTCATGTCTTGAGCGATGTAACATACTGCCTTATGTGATTTTGAGAGTTATGCCTAGTCCAAGACTTCGCAGAGACTTGAAAATTGAGTTATGTCTTGAGAAAATGTATGAACTGTTTTATCAATAAAGAAACCATTATCGGACTCACTTATTTCTCGTCCTATGATTATTTTCGTTTATCATTATTCATTTTCTATTTTATTTTAAAATATTTTTTTCTTTAGCTCCTTTAAAACATTTCAATCCGTACATGTATTTGTTAAATATTATATTTCCTTTATGTTGATTATTTTATTTCTTTTTATTTTTCTTTATTTATATTATAAATGTATATAAACAAAAATATAACATGTTCAAAAACTATTATAAACAGAACATGTGTGCAACATTAAAAATTACATTCATTTTTATTTTTTTAATTTATTTAGTTAATTTATGTAAATAAGTTTAATTATAATTTGTTTATTTAATATATTAATTCATCTTTTTTGTTATTAAATATTTTAATTTTATTTATTTTATTGTATTGAGAGTAGTGAAGTGCTTACAATACAGTATAGGGGAGATTGCATGATGTGATGTGATGTGATGTAATGTGACATATTTTAATAATAAAAAATTTATAAAAAATAAAAAATAAAAAAACATGTCGATTAGAAAATTGTTATATATGTTTTAATGAAATTAAATATATATTATGTTAATCTAATAATCATGACTATTTTTTGAAATTACACCTTGTAAAATTGAATCCTTCTTAATGCTTAATAGATCATGGATCTACACTGGTAAATAAAACAAATAAAGAGTTATGTATTGAAATGTTTTGTTTGATTTTATTTATTTATTATGTGATTGTGAATAACTTCAATTTAGTTTGTTTTGTGTTATCTTTTAATTTTATGTTAGGATTTATGTGTGCATTTTTTTATTTTATTTTTGTAACATGGAACAAACAAATAAAAAACAAAAAACGGAATAACATTAAAAAATAAATAAACACCAAAAAGCACTATGGGAATAAATTTAAATTGATTAAAAAAATCATATTTATTTCCATATATTCATTCATTCAAGACTTGGTGTTTCATTTTATTAAGTTATTGTGTTGTTTTAAGTGGTTTAAAACACAAGGTGATCATTCATGCCTATTATGCATTAGCTAAACAGAATTCGAGGTTGTTGTGGGAAACTGTTTGTTTCTGCATCAATACTAATTTGGCGCAAAATTTGAAAGTATCTTATTTGTAATTACCCATTCTGTGAACCTACTGGGTTAGCTCAAATTAAGTGAGCCCACTTGGTTAGCTCAAGTGATTAAGAGGTGTGAGTTGTAAACAGAAAGTCTAGGGGTCAAATCCCCCAGTTGCTATGCATTATATATAAAGAGCTTACTTGATGTTCCGTAAATAAAACGCGGAGGGTGAGCCCCCTGTGACCACTAATGCACACTGATTCTACCATGTCATGTCGGCAATATGCTGCAACTTTCTGTCACGTTTTCAGCACTCCGGCCAAGCGATCTCACTCTTTGAGAAAGGGCGCAATGCCTCTCCTTGCCCGGGAGAACCTTACATGATTACAAATCAATCTTTCCAGGCAAAATGCATTGTCTCCGTCACTCTTTTAGTTTTCCCTTGCAATTGAACTGACTTTTCTTTATTATTCTTTTTCATTTCTCCCAGGAGTAGGTACATGATTGGTAATTTTTTATGTAAGTCGTTTGATTGCCGAGTATGGAAGATCAAAGAATTATTTCCATCAGACGGGCAATTTGTCTTTGAATGCTTGACACTTCTACACCGGTTGATTTATTGCTTTGCCAAACGACAATCCTTTACACGGGTGAATTGTGTTCAAGCTCGCTGCACAAAGAAAGAAGACTGCATAATGCTAGTTTCCAGAGGAAAGAATCGAATGAAGGAAAGGAATAGATTGAGGAGCTAGTGACTAGTCTTGTTTTCTCTTGTCTAATGCTTCACCAAATATTTGATTAAAACCACATTGAGGTGTAATTTTTTTATGGACCTGCTAAATGGTTCACAAGACTATGCATATGCTCTAAAACATCACTCGTCTCCTTTGTTTTCAAGTTTAGTTTAAATGGTGTAAGTTTTATGTTAAGCAAGGATCCATATGCTTGTGCACTTGTTCAACAAATTTGCATCTTACTATGAAACCAAGCTTGAACGAAAGGTAATTGTGTGCATCTTTGCTTCACCGAATGAAGATTTCAGGATCAGTTCCCTCCCACTACACCTTCAACAAATTTGTTGGCATGAATGAGGATCAGTTACCTCCCACTACACCTTGAACAAATTTATTGGCACGAATTTTTACTATTAACAACCCCAAATGAAAAAAAAGGCATTCTTTGCAATATGTTGGAAACTACTAATGCACATGACATTGTATTGTGAAGTTTGACAAAGAGCTAATAAGGGAGATGATGCTGTGATTTGCTTTCATCGCACCTGACATTGTATTGTGAAGTTTGACAAAGAGCTAATAAGGGAGATTATGCTGTGATTTGCTTTCATCAATTCATTGCCAAAACAATAAAGATGGCATGTAGCTATGTTCCTAAATAAAAATGCAGTAAAAGAGTCTTTAAGTTGGATGCACTTGTCTTGGATGCTTTAACTCTAGATCATTTAATGTTTTGGCATAGCTTTGCATACAACGACAAAGAATTTCCTCACCATGAAGGTTTGTTGCTTTGTCAATTTCATTTGCATAGGTGAGAACACTTTGCATTTGTTGTTTATGCAAAACTTGCTAGCATGATATTATAAAGTCTAATAAAATCCTTTGTGTGCATATAATATGGCAAAAGAATGTGATGAATGTGTGGACAGAAATTTGACAAAATAATTTGGTAAGCCCTTCCTAGCTAGACCTTGCGCAAGATCCCCATTTGCTAGAGACCATAATAAGAAATAAGACTCACGGGAAAATATTACAAAAAGGTTTCTCTTATAGTAGAGCAGCAGAGGCAAAAGAGTATGCAATGCCCATTTAAGTAAGAACAAAGAAAGATGAAAAGATGTACAAGGAAAGCAAATTAAGCTATTGCCTAGAGTCATCGGACATTTACTCAACATATATTCACAAAAGCAATAGTTTAAACATGTTGTGATTTGGACTTTTGTTGGTCATATCTTTCTAACCATTTTTGCTCTAAATCGATAAAAAAATTGAGAAGAATTCTTAGAATTGCACAATCTAAGTGAAATAGGTGTATTTGAGGGTATTGAATCCATTTATGTATTCAAAAATACAATTTACGAACTAAAAATTTGCAATTTGACCAAAGATTGTACAATCGGATTCGGTGATGATAGTTGGAAAAATTCCAAATTGTATAACATTTAGACTACTTCACAAAATGACAAATTTGTTGGCTGAGAAGTAATTGAAGAGTCTAGGAAATCCAATAGCAGAGAAACTTGAAGGCTAAGGGCCATATACAAATTTATAAATAGAACCCTTCCAGTCATGCAAAGTTTCACTCTTGGCATTGTAAGCTATCTTCATATGTTAATAAGAATCAATGTTAGCTTATGTTTTTATACTCTTGCAAAGTTGTGATTGGTTGTATACTTTTCTCACCTTTCAAGGTTTTCTTGAAGCTTGTAAGAATAGATATTTCAACCTATCGATTATCCTTGTGCTTGCAATGTCTATTCTCACTTACTGCATTGTTAACGAATTGATGTGAACCAGGTTATCTCTTGATGACTTGTAGATTATTCTTGGTTTCTCTGAGTTACCTTGGTCTTGCACAGGCTATAGTCGATGGACTATTTATTCCCTATGTTGTTTGTGTTGAATCTTTATTTCATGATAAAACAGATCTTTAAAATTCCCTAGCTAAGGTTAGAGATGAGTAAAAGTTAGAGAAGTCATTGAGTTGTTATAAAAATGTAATTATAATTAATTTTATGTATAATCTTCATATTTGTGAAGATTTCCTAAGTTAGATGTGGGCTAACCCTTTAGCACTAGAGCACTTTACTATATTTACATGTTATGACACTTGTTGTGGCATCTTATGATGATGAATAGGAATTTCATGAGGACTACTACCCTTGGGACACCTGATTTGGAGGATAACTTGGCACTTAGGATGGGGATGCTTCCTTCCTACATGATGGAGGCCCTTCTCCTTGGCACGTGGGAGGATTTGAGACACCTTTGGACCATCCCCTCGCACCCTTGGACCAATCTTCACCACCTTGGACCATCCCCTCTCACCCTTGGACCAATCTTCACCACCTTGGACCATTGGCACATGATTTAGAGCCTTCTTTGGACCATTGGAGCACACTTTAGAAGAGTCATAACACACAAGCGGGTGTTTTGAGGGCTTTCCTTGCAATAAGGAGAGAGTATTCTAGGGTTTGACCCTAGTATGGACCATTGCCATCACTTGACACACTTTTCATGGAGAGCACTCCCCTCTTTTGGGGAATTCATCACTCACTTGGACTTATATGTCACCCTTGGAGGCATTGTTTTTTACCACGCGTGTGGGATTGGTTGGAGCGTTCTAGTTTGTTAGAGCCTATCATTGCATTTGGTCATCATTTGGACTATTTAGAATAGAGAACCCCCCCTTCTTGGGCCTATTTTATACCATTCTCACTTATTTGACTCTTGAGCATGAAGAGCGCCCCCTTGTCTTGGGCCTTTAGTTAGGGTTTTGACGTTATTACTCTAACTCCCTCATTATTTATCTTTTTTTACCATGTCTAGAGGATTTGTGATCCTCTCTCCCTAGGATAGATCTATGGTTTTGGTGGATCTATTATTATTTTATCATAAAGGAAGTTGAGCTCCTCTCCTATATAAGAGAGCGTCTTCCTCATTGTATCTTGTTGTTGATTGGAGATTAAAGCTATTTTTTGCTTCATAGCCTCTTGGTTTTCTTTGGGGATCTTTCTTACATGTGAGGCATATCTTGGTGAATCTATTCTTGAGGTAACATGTATCTTCTTTCATTGTCAAATTTCTAGATCTAGTCCATAAGAAGGGTAATCTTACTCCATTGGAATTATTGAATAATTTATTTACTTCTTACATGTTCTAGCCTTATATCTTGCTTGTGATTCTCATATTTAGGAGGGTTTCTTGTTTAAGTTTGCATAGGCTAGGGTATGTACAAGGATCTAGTCATTGAAGGTGTATGCTTGTAGGGTGACCTTTCCTTTGAAGGATTTGCATGAAACCCCAAAGGCTTGGAGGGAATTGTCGTGTTTTCTAGGTATTGCAGCTCCAAGTAATCCCAAACAAGGCTTAAGAGGAACTATTTCTAATACTCCATTTTCCCAAGGATCAAAGGCATCAGTCTACCAGTCCATATCATCAACCATTAAAATTCAAAAAACATTTCCTATTCATTTTTAGAGTGAAATCTTGGCTACAATCATTTTTCAAATTTTCTTTTCCATCAAACCAAGGTAATTTTTTTTTTTTACAGAAACAGTTGTAGAAACTTGTATTAAAAAAGAGAAACTGATACATCAGGATGGGGAGACTGTACCCATAAAAATGAGGGGAGTAGGCACCTCAATTCCAGTCTCTACATTGTGAAAATGACTGAAAGAGAGGAAAAGAAAATAACTGTTGAACCAGTCATTACATAGCTAATACAAAAAACTACTGAGAAAAAACCAGAGATCAGTTGACATTGGAGTGACGGGTCTTCTTCTTGTTTCCTGTTTCCATGTCTTCGTTGTCATGCATGCCCAGAATCGCAGAAGGATTGTTACCCTTACTAGTTCGAATGCAGTCCACCTTGGCTTCTACAATTCTAAGACAGTTGTGCATAGCTTCCATTTTTCCAGTTATTCCATCGTAGTACTCCTTCATTTTGTTGTTGTTGTTTCTTATGTCTAAGTTCGAAATTTGAACAAAGGTGGCCAAATGAGAAAGAGCTTGCTTTAACTCTTTGTTTTCTCCTCTCAACCAGTTCACCTGGGATTCAATGTCTTGGAGATGAGATAGAACCCCAGGAGAAGTACTTTCCGGTCCGTCTGGTGAGTCCAAATTCACGATTCCCATACTTTCCCCCACCATATTCCAAATTTTTCCAAAGTTTTCCAGTCTTGCCAGGGCTGCCTCGCAGAGGGCCGTGTTGAATAGAGCCATCCTATAGAGAGCCCTGCTGCAAAGGGACGCCAATTCCTTCCGTCGTCAAACATGAAACCATTATGAGCCACATTTGCTGGGTTCCCTCCCTGCCCAACTTCCTGCTGAGAACCAACCCTTCCGTTCTCATCCTTGTTAGAGCCACGACGAACATGTTTCCTACGATTTCCAAGAGAACTCATGGTTGCTTTCTCGCCACTCTCATTACCCTACACCACCTCAAGGGAAGAGAAGTAGCGTTGAAGACCGATGCCCCCATTATTGACCTGAATGTGGGTCTTGCAGCGATTTCATTTAAACCCTGGAAGGCACAACCCAGAGTTGTTGCCACTATCCATGCTGAACCTAGAGCTGTAGAGCCTGAACCAGAATGAGCAATTACTACAGAGTAGACAGGAAGGGAATGTTTTCGTAGAACCGTCACCCTGATGTCTCATATAAACGCGGGCTTCTCTGTCACCTAAGCACATTAATGCCTCGCATGCGAGCCAGATGTAATCGTCCTGCCAACGTCGTTGATTGAGCCTAGGGAACGAGGGATTAGATATTATATGGATTTTGACAATGACCTGAGTAAGATTCGACCAATAGGTTGGGTTGGCCATTAAGAGGCTGAGTAGTCCAGATGTTCTAAGGTACCCATACATTTTCAATATGGTTTCCATTGCTCAATAAGGTCCCGCAATTCAACCCGACGCCAACATTAGCCAAGGCACCTACCGCATGGTTGTTAGTTCTTAAAATATGAAAGAAGGACATGGAGATGAAGTCTTTAGCCAAATTGTTGAAATGAAAATGAAATTTGGATGAGGGAGGATGATACTTCTTTGCTAATGCCCAAGCTTCTTTGATTACCATCAAGGAATCCCCAATCACCAGCACATCTTGAATGTTGTTCTCCTTGAGGATGTTCATACCTTTAATCAAGACAAGCCATTCCGTGTCGTTATTCGTTTGCCTGCCAAGCCCCCAGGAAAAATCGATCATTTTTGTTCCATCGGAGTCCAAAAGGACTCCCCCCGCACCTGCCAACCCTATCATCAAGCCAAGGTAATTTCTCATGCTATACTCTCGATTTTAAACTTGATTTTCATATATTTTAATGTTTTATTGTCATTTCCTAAAAGAAAACAAACAGAAATAAACCATCCATAAATAATCCACAAATATCATATCATAAGTTGGGGTTTCATGCCAAAATAATCACATCTAAATTTATGGGTTGTTCTAAGGAAAATAAATTGTTAGGTTGTTTATTCATGTTTAATGTTGATTTAAGTTGTTATTTTGATTTAAGTTGTTATTTGACTCATAAATAATCTGATATAATTCTAGAAATTCATATTGATGTAGCACACATAATTTGGAATTTTCATGGGCATCTAATATGTTTAAATTTTCAGTCTTCATAGTTAAAATTTATGTTTATTACATTTTCATGAAATCTGGAAATTTCTAAGTTCTTTATTTTATTACATAACAAAAATCATCTCCTAAAGCAATATCTCCTATAAGTGTTCTCTCGGTTAATGTTTGATCATTATTTCATGTCTTATTAAGTACATCTACATTGCCTAAGTAATTCATTAACAATTCTGGAAACTACTTGTGCAAATCTTGTTTCATTTGTTATACTTTCATCTTGCGCAACTCTTAGGATAAATCTGTATATGCTTGGATAACCAATCATGGATAATGGAATGATGTTGTCTTAATTTCCACTGAAGAACATTGGCTCAATTTCACATTTGGAGAAGTCATTTTCATCACTTCAAGAATACTGAAATTTCACTAAATTAATCTTAACATCCTTGAGTGACACCTCACTTCAGAAAATTTTCTCAAACAAGGCCTCACCTTGGGCCATAACTTCTTACACTTTAAGACACCTATTGGGATCTTTCACTTTTACTTCAATTTTGGTTTCATATTTCAAAAAATAAACCCACTCATTAACCACAATTGGCATTGACACATTGTGAGTTTATTTTCTGCAAAGTTCCTTTTAGTTTCCAGAATTGATGATCTTAATGTTTATGGGTTTTCATTATCCAAGTGATATATTTTGAAGTATTTCTAGTTAAGTGTTTGATTTACTTAACATTTTAAATCTTACATGTTTAAGCATTATTTGGGGAAAATAATTTTGGCTTAATCTCGCACGTCTAAGTTAAAATCAAGCCCCTTAGCTCACTTCAATAGAGTACAATCTAAACAACCCTAAGGAAACCCTCCTTAACCTCGAGAGTTGATAAAAAAATGAGGGAAATTAGCACTAAGTTAATGGTGCTTTCTTCCGAAGTTGCCCGTTGGTAGCAGTAGTGGATTGTGATTTTTCCACCCAAGTGTTAAATTAAGTTGTAACACCCCTCACCTCTTAGCATTGTAAATAAATTTAATAGTTTCACCTTCTACTAAATTCCTATTATTAAAATAAGATAATAATTTTTATATAATTAAACATTATTTTAGAGTTATCCAATTCGCAGAATCATAAATGTCACTTGAGAATTTCAAATTTATCCAACCAAGAACAATTTATTTACACATCCATAATTATCTTCATAACAAAATTCAAAACTTTCTCTAGCCAATAGATTTTTTGTTTTATTTTATTTCATTCAATATCCCCCGATGCTATCAAATGGACCAATTTCCATCTTAGAATAAATACCCTAATGACACGCATGCAAATAATATACAAGACTAAATCGGGTTGCCTAGAGGGGAAGACAATTGAACTTCTCATAAAATTTTATTTTATGAGCCGACATGAATTTTTTTAATTATTTTTGTGCGTTATGTTACATTATGTTACGTTATGTTAAATCACGAGACAACATCTCCCCACAGTGGGTTGTAGAGCACCTCACTTCTCTTGGTGCACTAAGTGATTCTCATACATCCTAAATTTTCCGAACTAATATTTGAAGGATTCCACTTCGAATACATTCAAGTGTTTCAACAATATACCATTGTGATTTAGATTCAACATTTTAGTTAAGTAAGTGATTCTCATACATCCTATTCAACATTTTGGTTAAGTGATTCTCATACATCCTAAATTCTTTCTAACTACGATTTCAGGGTGTGTTTCAGCAATATGTTTTTAAAACATGTCAAAACTTCCATGATTAAGAATAAATTTGGACATTTGTATTGTTTCCATTTCCATAGTATACCATGCTCATAAAATTTGGCATACCCAACCAGGACCAAAGTCATAATTACCAATTGTATTCGTCAGGTATCTTTACTATTATAATAATATTTGTTGATGTATTTGTAACTTCGGAAGATATTCACTTGTATATTACATTTGTACTTTATTGTATATCGAACAGATATGTATTATTCATCTTATTGGAAGTGTCGTCATTTGTATTGATGGGTTATTAGACCACCAGTGTGGGGTCGGCCCTAGTTAGGTCATGTGGTTGGGTTATTAGGCTTCCTTAGGAAGTCGGCCCTGTTGGTTTATTGGCAGGTCAAGTTAGTGTATAAACAGAGGGTGTGCCTCTCTCATTCTATTCATTCACTCACTTCTCAAACTTGCATAGTTAAGAGAGAAAGTGGCGCACAAGTGAAGGAGGAGGAGTATCTGCTAGAGACATCTCTTTGGGTTTGATCATTGTAATCTTGGTTTGTGGCTTATTCTATCTCTGAGGAAGTTGCGGGGTTTTTCACCTTCTTGGTTTTCCCCGAGGAAACTCTGTGTCTATTGTCTCTTGTGTTTATGATTGATATGTTGTACATGTTATTCTCTTAGTGATTCTAGATAATATTGAATGAAATTATTGAAAAATTAACATGGTGTCAGAGCTGACCTAAGAAGAAGGCACTGTGCAGCTGCGGAAGCTAGGGCTTCTTAATTTTTGGGTTTCTCTCCACAGATCATCAAAGGCAGGAGGCTAGATTGACTCTCCTAGCAAGGGCGCATCTTTCTGTTGAGACAGAATTCAATTCTGAGCACTTTCAGTTTTTGACCTATCTCTGCTGCGGGAAATTAGGGTTTCGGAGAAAGTTGGAATTTTTGAAATCTGAGACCATGGCTGGAAGCTCCTCTGAAAAATTGAAGTTTAGAGACCAAGATCGAACTTGGTTGGGTGAAGCTCCGCGAAAATCAAACCCTCGTTCAGGGTCCTGTCTAGTGAATCCAGAAGTTTCAAAGGCAATTTTGAGGGGTCAAATTTTGCAATTTTCAAATTTGGAGTATACCAGCTTGACCAGCTCAGCAAGGCGTATCTTTCTATCCTTTCAGAAGTTTGAAATTCAAATTTTGAATTTTTAGGGTTTCTCTAACAAACCCTAATCCAGTCCCAGATCTAGATTTCAGCAAATCAAGTGGTAAGACCTAATAACTTTTCTATTTCCATTTGAAGTACTCTTTAAGATGTCTCACCACACCAAGCTTGAGGATAAGCTTGAAGGGGTTGATAATTTCCAGCCTGGAAGTATAGGATTGGGTTAATCCTAGAAGAGAATGAGTTGGACACTTACATAAGTGAAGAGGTTCCAGTTCCAGAGGGAGAAGAGGCTAAGGCCTTACACAAGAAGAACTTGGTCAAAGCCAAGAGAATCATTGTTGAATCTATTAAGGACCATCTCATACCCCATGTGTCTTCCCTAAAGACACCTAAAGAGATGTTTGACTCTTTGACCAAGTTGTTTGAAGGAAAGAACATAAATCAAAAGATGACTCTGCAGAACCAATTGAAAGGGGTAAAGATCCAGAATGGAGAGACCATCCAATCCTACTTTTCTAAGGTCTCTCAAATCAAGGAACAACTTGAAGATGTGGATGAAGTAGTGGAGAATGGAGAAATTGTCATGACCACTCTGAATGGCCTACCTAGGTCATGGGACTCTTTCATCCAAGGAATCTGTGCAAGAAAGAAATTGATCTCTTTCAGTAGATTGTGGGAGGAATGTTCACAAGAATAAGCTAGGCTTATGGCCCGAGAAAAAAAGATGGGAAATGAAGATCAAGCTCTCACAACACACACCAAGAAAGGTAAGTCCAAGAGGGAGCAATCTTATCACAAGAGAGCTCCACCCCACCATCAAAGAGATAAGAAATATTTGAGATGCTTTACTCGTAATGAGAAGGGACACTTTTCATCAGATTGTCCCAAGAACAAAAAGAACAACAACAACTTCAACAAGAATAGGAAGAGAAACAATAAGAGATATCATGCTCATGATGTTGAGGATGATGAACCTCCCAAGAAGAAGACTAGGGTAGAAAGTAAATATTCATCAAGTGATGAGGAATATGTGCTAATCTCTGCTCTCACAGGTACTATCTCTCATGGATGTGATGATTGGCTTATGGATAGTGGGGCTTCCAAACACATAACGGGATTTAAATAATCCTTTGTAGATCTATCTGAACATGAGTCACCTCATAAGGTGAAACTTGGGGATGACTATCAATATCCTATAAAAGGAAGTGGTGAAGCCTCCTACAAACTAGACTCTGGGAAGTCTTTGAAGATGAAAGATGTTCTATATGTACCTGGACTCAAGAAGAATCTTCTCTCCATATCATCCTTGGATGCAAAAGAAATGAGAGTTGCATTTGTGGATGTCCAAGTACTCATGTGGCCAAAGGGTAAGACCATAGATGATGTAGTAGTAATTGGAGAGCAAGAGGGAGGATTGTACAAATTGAAGGGACAACCTGAACATGCCATGGTACATGAATCCATGTAGCCAAGTGAACTTTGGCATAGAAGGCTTGCACACATGCACTATAGAGCACAACCAATTGCAAGCAAAGTTGTAGAAGGTCTTCCTGAAATCCAGTCAAAGCATGAAGGCATTTGCAAAGGATGTGCAAAAGGAAAGAACACCAAGAAACATTTCCAAGCAGTGAAAGCAAAGCAAAAGGAATCTTGGAGATTATCCACTCCGATGTATGCGGACCAATGTCATCCAGTTCTCTGAGTGGGTATGTATATTATGTTTCCTTCATTGATGATTTCTCTAGAAAGACTTGGGTTTACTTCTTGAAGAATAAAGATGAAGTATTTGATAAGTTCAAGGAATTCAAAGCCTTGATAGAAAATCAAACTAATAAAAAGATCAAGACCTTCAGATTCGACAATGGCAGAGAATTCACTTCAGGAGATTTCAAGAAGTTATGCAGTGACTCGGGGATTAAGAGGGAGTTGACCACTCCTTGCAATCCACAACAGAATGGGATTACAGAAAGGAAGAATAGAACTATCATGGAAGCAGCACAGGAAATGCTTCATGACCAAGATCTGCCTATGCATCTATGGGCAGAAGCAACTAAGACAGTTGTATACGTACAGAACATAACACTTCACAAGATACTTGACAACAAGACACCAGAAGAAGTTTTCTCTGGTAAGAAACCTGAAGTTAGCCATCTCAGAATATTTCGTTGTCCAGTATACACACACATTCCAAAGGAAAAGAGGACAAAGCTAGATCATTTAGGAAAGAAGGGCATCTTTGTGGGTTACAGTGAAAGCTCGAAGGCATACAGAATCTACTTTCCAGGGTTCAAGAAGATTGACATCAGTAGGGATGTAACATTTGATGAAGACTCGGCATACATCAAATCGAGGAAGACACTTGTTGAAGACAATGAAGAACCAAAGGTAACCAGATTTCAAGGCACCACTATGAATGAAGCAATTCCAAAAGATCGTGAAATTGAAGATCCGCAAGAACCTGTAGATCCACCCCGTGAGAAGAACTCTCACAAGAGGAAACCTGCATGAGCTAGAGAGCTAATCCAAGATGCAGAAAGGTATGGTATTCCAAAAGAGGAACACAGAGAAAGGAAAAGGACAAGGTCACACACCAGTTATGTTACCTTACTCTATGACATTATGAACAAAAAACCTTCCAGTTATGAAGAAGCAGCAAAAAAGAAAGAATGGAAGGATGCCATGGTTGAGGAGTACCAGTCGATCATGAAGAATGATGTTTGGGATGTGGTCCTAAGACCAAAAGAGAAGTTTGTTGTGACTTCCAAGTGGATCTATAAAATCAAGCATGCTGCAGATGGTAGCATAGAGAAATACAAGGCGAGGTTTGTGGCCCGTGGCTTCTCCCAGAAAGAGGGAATAGATTATGAAGAGACTTTTGCTCATGTAGCCAGATACACTTCCATCAGAACAGTACTTGCTATGGCTGCAGTGATGAAGTGGAAGATACACCAGATGGATGTCAAGACAGCTTTCTTGAATGGTGTAGTCGAAGAGGAAGTGTATGTGGAGCAGCCACTTGGTTTTGAGACACATGACAGGGAGTCATATGTGTGCAGGTTGAAGAAAACCTTGTATGGCTTGAAGCAAGCTCCTAGGACTTGGTATGGTAGGATAGACATCTTTCTATCCAGTTTGGGCTTTACCAAGAGTAAAGTGGATTCCAACCTTTACTACAAGGTTGAGGAAGGCAATCCAGTGATACTACTATTGTATGTGGATGACATATTTGTTACAGGTGAGGATAGGTTGATTGTCGATACGAAGAGGAAGCTTGTTGTCGAGTTCGAGATGATGGACTTGGGGATGATGCACTACTTTCTAGGCATGGAGGTGTGGCAGAGTGCAGATGGAATCTTCCTTCGACAAGGGAAGTACGTGGTGGAGACCCTGAAGCGGTTCGGGATGATGGACTGCAAGGCCATGGCCACACTTATGGCATCGAACCTGAAGCTTCTGTGTGATGCTTCGTCTGAGACGATTGATGTCACAGTGTATCGTCAAATGATTGGGTGCTTGATGTACCTGACGAACACGAGACCAGATATTTGCTTTGCGGTGAACACCTTGTGCCAATTTCTGACAGGTCCTAGACATGTTCACTTGATTGTTGTAAAGCATATTCTGAGGTACCTGAAGGGTACAATTGATTATGGGCTCAAGTATGATGCGAATCAAAAGTTTAACCTGGAGGGTTATGTTGATTCAGATTGGGCAGGCAGTGCTGCAGATAGGAAGAGCACATCAAGGTGTTGCTTCAGTATGGGATCAGGTGTGATCTCTTGGTTTAGTAGGAAGCAATCCTGTGTAGCACTAAGTACAGCCGAAGCAGAGTATGTTGCAGCTTGTTCGACTAGTTGTGAGGCAGTATGGCTTAGGAAGCTACTGTCTGAGTTATTTTATCTCCTGTTGGATGCTACATGTATCTTCTGTGACAACCAGAGTTGTGTCTGAGAACCCCGTGTTCCATGACAGGTTGAAGCACATTGAGATCAAATATCAATATATCAGGGATATGGTGCAGAGAGGAGCAGTGAAGCTCATGTATGTTGCAACGGATGAGCAGGTTGCAGATGTGTTGACGAAACCACTAGCCAGAATGATGTTTGAGTACTTCAGAGATAGGCTTGGTGTTCTTCAGATTGAATATACTTCAAGGAAGAAGTGATGGGACACATTTGCAGGAGCCATTCAAAGCATGGTGATAGGAGTATCCTTCCCATGGCTGTGGATGTAAGCGTTGTATGATGAGCATCAGGACGATGCTCCAGTTACTGCTATGTATGATGATCAGGATGATCATGTATGATGATATGCATCAGGTGGATGCTTTATATGATCAGTTTGATTATACGGTGATGATGAGTATCAGGAGGATGCTCCGATGATATGCATCAGGACGATGTTATGACGATGATCAGGATGATCATGCGATGTGCATCGGGACGATGCTATGATGATGATCAGGATGATTATGCGATATGCATCAAGACGATGCTATGACGATGATCAGGATGATCATGTAATGATGTGCATCAGGACGATGTACGGTATGATGATTATCAGTATGATCATGAGTATCAGGATGATACTCTGTGGTCGTGGACAGGTTGTGCGATACGCATATAATCTTGCCCTCGGAGATTTGCAGATACTCTTGCGAGGTTTTGCCTATGGCATGTAATAGTTCCCTGGGAGATCTAGCAAATACTCTTTCGAGGTTTTGCTTTAGGAGGACATATAATATTGCCCTGGGAGATCCGATAGATTGAGCAGTAAGCTCGTAATCAGTCATAGGATGCTCTTTCGAGATTTTTTCCTATGGCATATAATATTTCCCTGGGAGATCCGATAGGTTGAGTTGTGTGCTCGTAATCAATCCTGGGATGATATTTCGAGGTTTTGCCATGACCACATGTAATATTGCCCTGGGAGATCCCATAGGTTGAGCTATGTGCACGTAATCAATCCTGGGATACTCTTTCGAGGTTTTGTGGTGGTCACATATAATATTGCCTTGGGAGATCCGATAAGTTGAGCAGTAAGCTCGTAATCAATCCTGGGATGCTCTTTCGAGGTTTTGTGATGCACGTAATTAGTCCTGAGGATTCCATAGTATGGCCAAAGATGATGAAGACCTACAGGAGGCTAGGCCTACATCCAGCATGAAAAAGAGTTGGCTCTGTAGAACTTCCTATGACAAGAAAAATTATGAGATAGCCCAATGATCGAGATGTCGAGTACAACAGTAGTGATGATGATGATGCTCTGTGATCCAGTGACGATGATCCAGCTCCAAAATTGAAGACTTGCGCCGATATGTATTGATGACCTGTGTCGAAAGAATACCTTCCTAGTTAAGAGGGAGTGTTGATGTATTTGTAACTTCGGAAGATATTCACTTGTATATATTACATTTATACTTTATTGTATATCCAACAGAGATGTATTATTCCTCTGATTGGAAGTGTCGTCATTTATATTGCAAGTGCCGCAAGTTACATTGTAAGTGTCGTCATTTATATTGATGAGTTATTAAACCACCGGTGTCAAGTCGGCCATAGTTAGGTCATGTTGTTGGGTTATTAGGCTTGCTTAGGAATTTGGCCCTGTTGGTTTATTGGCAGGTCAAGTCAGTGTATAAATAGAGGGTGTGCCTCTCTTTCTATTTATTCACTCACTTCTCAAGCTCGCATAGCTAAGAGAGAAAGTGGTGCACAAGTGAAGAAGGAGGAGTATTTGCTAGAAACATCTCTTTGGGTTTGATCATTGTAATCTTGGTTTGTGGCTTATTCTATCTCTAAAGAAGTTGTGGAGTTTTTCACCGTCTTGGTTTTCCCCGAGGAAACTCTATGTCTATTGTCTCTTGTGTTTATGATTGTTATATTATACATGTTATTCTCTTAGTGATTCTAGATAATACTGAATGAAATTATCGAAAAATTAACAATATTTAACCAACAAAAAGCTAAAAATCTTAGTGATTCTAGATAATATTGAATGAAATTATCAAAAAATTAACAATATTTAACCAACAAAAAGCTAAAAATCAATTAAGAATAAATTCATAATTATTAAAACCCAACCAGGACCAAAGTCATAATTACCAATTGTAAAATAATATTTAACAAAAAAACTAAAAATCAATTAAGAATTTATTACTTTTATATTACCAAAAAAGGTTGCCAATGCTTCTAAAATGTTGTTGTCTATCTCTACCTAAAAAATATAATCGTAGACTAGTAAGCATATTCATTAGATCCCCAAGGTATTAATATTTACTCTTTCACACACATTTGGGGTTAGTCAACTTCGACAAAATTTTGATGCATGACATGTGATTTCTCTTCATGAACTTGCATCCTAAAAATGTCTGGACTCGCCACACAACATTAGCACAACAGGTAGTTACTGCTTAGTTCCAAATCTCAAAAACCATCAATTTCCATGACCTTCCATGGAGCTCTGAGCCACAAAAACTTATCCATTAAAACCCAAATCTCAAAAACCATCAATTTCCATGACCTTCCATGGAGCTCTGAGCCACAAAAACTTATCCATTAAAACCCAGTATCTCTTTAGATATTACAAAATTCAGACATTTTAATGTCCATTCTGAATTATCTAGCACATTTACATTAGATACACTTTCACGTTATGATGTCATAATGCTGGTAAATTGGAGCTGAATAAGTCTAATGTTTTGCAAGACTATTTGTGGTTCCTTTTAATCTCGTTTTAGCAGAGGGAAGCTTTTGTGAATCACTAAATGTTGTAAAGGTTATACAAACAGAGTGACTGAGAGAACAGATCCTACCAATAACTAAAGGCCATTTCAATGCTCACAAATATCTGAGAAGCTGGGTATATCAGAAAGGAAACTAAAGGCCATTTCAATGCTCACAAATATCTGAGAAACTGGGTATATCCGAAAGGAAACTGAACTAAAAAAGTGGTTTTTACCATATAAAATAAAGGTTTCACTGGTAGTTACAACCGAAACAGCTTGAAAGATTTGAGGTAGTTTTTTGGTAGTCTATGCATGAAAAACCCGAAAGACTTCCCACTGCCCAAATTTACTGTTTTAAATGAGACACGAGGGATTCCCACTGACATGCACATGCACTCTCTAAAGTATCAAGAACTATTTGGGAAGGAATAGATTACATAAACTTAAAGGTAATTGACAGTTGCCGCTGTTTATCGTGCATTGGATGTTAGAACTATAAAACAGAGAAAAAGAGATGGACATATAAGTGGGTTGGAGAAAGAAGAAAGATCTGAACGAATTATTGTGTATGTTCCAAAAATCAGTTGATATATTATATTACATATTGTGAGAGTACAAAACAGAACTTATACTGTGAAAATAACGTCCCAAGTTATGGTCCGCGAGTTTGACGTTAGGCTGAGAGAGGCATCAAAGATATCATCTTGTGTCAATGATAACAGTAGTTACTTCCAAAACACATTTAGTAAAGGGAAAAGCACAAACATTCATTTACATGGAAAGGGAAGACCCTCTGATTTTACGGATCACGAGTGCTAAGAACAGACGAATGCTTTAAACAAAATTAACCATTCTTATGTTGCCATGTTGTTCTGGAGATCTTTTACAGAACAGCTTGACTGGCTTTTAATTCAGATAGAAACACAAAATAATATCATCTCCATAAAGTTGATAAAAATTATTCCATCAATTGGAACCCTAACAATATACAGTGCTACTGAATTCTTCCGTCAATTGAAACCCTATGATGCCATAAAAAGGAAATGAAGGTTTTTATGTATCTGACGAGGAAAGTGAATCTATTGATGCCTTTAAACTCTACTAAGACGGCATCAAGGGAGTAGATGATAGAAAGGTACGTAAACCTAGAGAAATGGGAGACATCTACAATACTTGCACAAAACAACTTTTGCAGAACAACAATTAGATCTATAATACTCTTCACAAACCATTACCAAACCCTAATATGAAATAATCACCATCACCTGTCCCTTCATTTAACAAAAAAATCACTGCGATTTTAACTATCAGGAGACCAACCAATAATTAACTTGATAAAGAAACCCAAATGTAAGAATGATAACCAATAAAACCTGCTAAAGAAAGCCATGTGTAATTACAACAAAGATACCTTACTGCAATATATATTATATATATATATATATATTATATATATATATATATATAACTTGATAAAGAAACCGCAATGTTATTATGATAACCAATAAAACTTGCAAAAAAACCTGTAAGTACAACAAAGAGAGTGGCATGATATCTTTTACTAAAATACATTACATATACAAATACAAGAAACTTGCAGACCTTTTTTGAAGTGTAAAATTTGGATTTAATGCTGATTGCAGACTTTTTTTGAAGTATAAAACTTGGATTTAATCCCTTTCAGCATTAGTAAATCCGTAATTTAACATGGATCTATGTTAGTTTTATTATAATGATAATCTTTTGTAGTTTTTTCAAATTTTCATTTTTAGCAATATCTTTTTATTTATTATAATGATCATCTTTTGTAGTTTTTTCAAATTTTCATTTTTAGCAATATCTTTTTTATTTATTATAATGATCATTTTTGTAGTTTTTTCAATTCTTCACTTTTAGCAATATATTTTGTATTTATTTTTTGGATAGTACAGCTAAAACATGAGTATATATTCATGTAATTAAAATCTTGGATATATAGTTGTAGATAAACCTAATTATTTTCTGTGTAATGCTTGAGAAATACAAACAAAGAAAAATAACAATAACATACATATAAACAAATAGCATAGCATGGATAACTACACCAATGCACTCAATTCAAGAAACCACGTATCCCATTTACTTGCCTCAGTATAAAATCAATCCAAATGCCAATACATGCATCAAAGAAAATAAAACAGTGTTCTTAATAGGTGCCCATGCAATCACAGATTCCAATAAATCGAAACCAGGTTACAAATCAAAGGTCAGCAAATTTCCCAACAGAAGGAAGCAAAACTATATAATTTACCATATAAATCTAGAACGCCTTGCTTTAAACAAAATAAATAAACAAATAATCAGACATCCGCATATTGAACCTGTTAAAATATACTCGATAATTCATAGGAAACCCAACAAAATAAGATATAACAATTTCATCAAAGGACGTAATGAACCGTAGATCTAGGGTGTCATTTACATATATATTCTGAATCATTTTGCATCCCGGGATTAAAAATCAAATGCTATTAAAATCATTTTGTATCTCTTATTAAAATCAAATGCTATTTTGCATCCCTGCTTCCCCGAAGGAATAGCATTTGATTTTAATAAGAAATTAAAAAGTTAAAAATATATGCCCAAGACTCGAATAACCAAAACTTCGAAAAAAGGCCATGGGTAAGGAATGTGTTTACTATTAATATACATCCTGCATTCCCAAAGGAATAGGATTTGATTTTAATAAGAAATCGTAAACAGCAGCAGCAGCACTAATCAGACAGATGTTTGTAAAGCTGTATGTGTGTCTAAATACATGAATAATCAACCCTTTGTTTTTAGCTATGCAATCAACACCTGAGAGACCTGTCGATGTTCCTCAGACGGTCAGTGACTAGTGGTTCTTTGCTCGTCTACCTGATAAGATCGAGAGGAAGCAAACCCATTTTCTTCAATGGGGTCAACCTAACCTGCAAGCCTGCTAGGTGCGCCATGGAATGGAAAATAGCTCCCCGCCTTCTCGATGACCATAGTCCCCTTTCTCGTCTTCTGCATCTCCAAATCCAGTGAGATTTGTCATTGATATCTTGTTCGGAGGCAAAACTAACGCCTCTCAATCAGTCACTTCTTTAATCATTTCGCTTTAATGTCTGAAAACAATCGGCAATGTAAAAACACCAACCTATTTTTCAAACTGCAACGATGACTTGAACTGGAGAAGAATTTAATACTCGCGAATTTGGATTACCGGCCAAAGCACAGTAGGCCAACAACCTTTGTAGCAGAAAGAAAATAATACTAATTGAGATGTAATTAGAGCGTTCTATTGGAGTTCCGGAGGCTTCAACTTTAGGGTAGTAATCGTTAGACATGTGGTGGGGTCAAGCCGCCCATACTATAGTACTAGTGGTATAGCAGATATGGACAGACATGAATACAGATAACGTTCAATCATAACATATATATATATCATAATAGAATGCCTTTGGCATTAAAAAGAACAATAATAGAATTAAACCTTCAAGAAATGCCAAAATGGAATAAGAAGTCCATGTTGCTTGTACTGGCAGAACTGGCAGTTAATTATTAGATACATTAAAAACTGTCAATCCGCTTTTACAAAAATTGCATTGAGGGTTATTGACCAAACCCATGATGTTATATTCAAACTGGAATGCGGCATGTATAAGACATTTAGACTTAGTGCTGAAATTAACCAAATTGAATATTTGCATATGGCACCCAGAAAAATCTTGCATTATAATAAACCTAGTCTCGACCGACCAAACCCATGATGTTATTCAAAACAGAAAGCAGCATAGATAACACATTTTGATTTCGTGCTGAAAATATCCAAATTGCAGTTTAGTTTACAAATGGCACATTCAGAAAAATATTGCATCATATAGTAACAGGTACAATGCCTAACTGCATGCGACAATTGATTAACTGGTACAAAACTTCCAAGGTGTGTTATCTCATACATAGGAGCTTCCACAATGGAATAAATCAAACAATACAGACAACTCGGAAACATCAAAAAATTACAGTTGTCTGTACCATGAGAATTTTTTATGTCAAATACCACCAACATACAAAAACTTGCATAAAAAGCCGAGTCTCTAACTGGGTGAATAGCAAGCTTTTACCACCCAACACCTACTCCAATACTAAAAAATCTCAACTTTATAGGCCCAAAAGATAACTACTCAAACACGTCACATGTTTTGAGCCAAGATAAAGAATGTCTGACAATAAAAATTAAAACAATAATTTGAATATCTCACGAGAACTTTCTTTCAGAGCGCAGAACAAAACCTCAAAGAAGATCGGCAACATTTGAAGGAAGCTCTTCGACAACCACATTGTAGAACCTCTGAATGTCTTGCAGCATTCTCTCATCATCCTTTGTAACAAAGTTAATTGCCACACCCTTCCTTCCAAACCTGCCACTACGACCAATTCGATGGAGATAGTTTTCTGGCTGGGTAGGGAGGTCATAATTGATGACTAGTGAGACTTGTTGCACATCAATACCCCGGGCCAGCAGGTCAGTTGTAATCAGAACACGTGAGGAACCAGATCGAAATTCCCTCATAATAATATCCCTGGTGTTTTGATCCATGTCCCCATGAGTAGCAGAGACAGTATGGTCACGAGCTCTCATCTTGTCAGTCAACCAGTCAACCTTTCGCCTGGTGTTAACAAAAATAACACTTTGTGTGATTGCCAGGGTCTCGTATAGATCACACAGTGTATCAAGTTTCCAATCCTCCTTTTCAACGTTCACATAGAACTGCTTGATACCCTCAAGTGTCAACTCATCCCTCTTCACTAAAATCCTCACAGGCTTACTCATAAATTTCCTGGTGATCTCAAGAGCTTCAGGAGGCATTGTAGCAGAGAAAACACCCACCTGAATCTTAGAAGGGAGCAGCTGAAAAATATCATAGATCTGCAAAGAGAAATAATTCAAACTTTTGCATTAGAATAAAACGTTGAGGAAACTAGCATACAATAAGCCAATGCAAATCATTTTTATACGTAACAAGCAGCCAGTTCAGCCTCAGTTTCATATTTCTCTCGCATTGTAAATAGGAAGATCTTTTCATACAAAAGCAATAAAATTTATTTAGAAATGTACAAGTAGAGTTAGATCTACAAGGTTACTAACAATCCCAAATAAAAAAACAATGAAGCCGTGTGAAAACAAATAAGAAGCATCAAGAAACCAAATCCAAGCAACAAAAGTCGTTGCAGGAAAGAAAACATACATAATCAAGAATGCCCCATGCAATCTACAAACAATTAGAGTCGTTAAAACTGAGTTGGCAAGCAGTACACATTACAATGTTAAGACAATTATAGACGGATTCTGGAATAACAAAAGTCCTGTAGAGTTTCAAAAGAACATCAAATTTATTCGCAGATATATTGCAATCTCCAAACAATTAGAGTCTTTAAAAATGAGTTGGCAACCAGTACACATTACAATATGTCAAGACAATTATAGACGGATTCTGGAATAACACAAGTACTGTAGAGTTTCAAAATAACATCAAATTTATACGCAGATATATAATCCAAGACACACAGGGGAAACACGAACCTAGCAGATGGTTCACTGGTGCATTGATCACGTACTTTATTTTATGATACTCATTGTGATGAGTGCCAGGAGGTGAGCTGTTTAATTAAGCAATGCCCGTGATAAAGACGAGGAACACAATAGACAAGTTTCACAAAGTTGTAAAATGCCACTTTCAGCCACTACACTGAAATATTTAGAGATCACCAACACTCCAAATGAGATACCCAAAAGGAAATAAAATACTTGATAGCGGTGTGCCCATCAGAAATAAACAAGGAAAACCTTGAATTTTAAACAAGGAAATAACTAATAAAAAATTTAACTAGTATGCTCAAACTCAAGCCCAGAGTCTTTGTAGGCAATCATGTGTATTTAAGAACACACCCCATGCAGACAGCAACCAATTAGACCCATTAAATCCAAGTCACAAGTACACACTAAAATGCAGGAAGTCCTGTGACATTATTATGGATAGAAACTCAAATCATCTTTCAGTCTCAAGACAACCGTTATGTTACACCCAAATACATAATCCATGAGATATTGGGAAGGCATAAATCTAGCAGTTGGCTAATTGCTGTTTAGTTTAGTAACGTCCATTGTTGTCACAGGTGACAGGAGAAATTTAAGACAACTTTAACAAAAAGGACCACTTAGTTGTGAAAATGCTGCTTTCAAGCACTTCAATGAAATATTTTAAGATAGTGAACACCAATAGCTCTAGCACACTGCATAGCTTGCAGTCAGCAAACGCCAATTGGGATCAGAGTCACTTTTCCTACCCCTACTCTTAATTTTGGGATGCTTTGTTGCTTGATAGAATTTTGTTTACCAACTGACTGAGGCCTTAATTCTCAAATCAGGGCACTAATTCCTTGATTTGAAAATTCGTGGCTCTCTTTGTGACAACCCTCCCATGAACACCCAATAATACTAGCACACCACATAACCCACAGTCAGTGAATGCCAATAGGGATCAGAAGTCACTTTTCCTACCCCTACTCTTTTAATTTTGGGCCGCACTGTTGCCTGATAGAATTTTGTTTACACAGCATAACTTGCAGTCAGCGAACGCCAATAGGGATCAGAGTCACTTTTCCTACCCCTACTCTTAATTTTGGGATGCTTTGTTGCTTGATAGAATTTTGTTTACCAACTGACTGAGGCCTTAATTCTTAAATCAGGGCACTATTTCCTTAATTTGAAAATTCGTGGCTCTCTTTGTGACAACCCTCCCATGAAGACCCAATAATACTAGCACACCGCATAACCCACAGTCAGTGAATGCCAATAGGGATCAGAAGTCACTTTTCAGATCAAGGGCACTGTTTCCTTGATTTGAACATTCATAGCTCTCTCTTTGTGACAACCCTCCCACATTGCATTGACACAGATTTTTAAAAAATGTTGCAAATTTGTCATATGTGTTATTCAAACTTAGACATCTGAGACAACAGCAAAAATCTGCAGACTCAGGTTTTTTTGGTGCTTCGTGAATCATTCTTTTTTTGTTTTCTATATCTCTTGAATAAATCTTCAGAAGTTAAACTGCCCAGCCTCCACAACTGGATCGCTCTTTATATATCAGATCAAATCACAGCCCAGAGACTATTCTCAAATCAAATCACAGCCCAGACACTATTCTCAAATCAATTGCAACCCAGCTGCAATGGCAAAAATCCCACGGTAAAAACGACAAAGAATCTCCATGAATCTACTTTTGGAGATAGACCTACATTCCACAAATGTGGGGGGAAGGTGTTATTCTAACAACTACCAGCATAATTATTTAAAAGAAAATTGAACACTGGTATATGGGTGTACCCATCTGAAATAAACAAGTAAAGCTTAGCATTCATTAGTTAAAAATTACTTTGGAGATCTTCATTCCCAGGCCCATCATCATCTTCATCTATACGAGTGTTGAAACAAGAAAATAACTAGTAACTTCGTTTTTTAACTGGGAAGCTCAACCGCAAGCCCCCAGAGTGTGTGCAAGAAAGCAATCATTCAAATTTAAGACACACCCAACACAATCTGTAAATAATTAGAGCTATCAAATCCAAGCTCGCTACACTACACACTAGAATGTGGTATGCTGAAACAGTTAGTGATTAGACATTATGTTGGTAGGGCAGCTACAGAAGAAGGTGAGACCACATGTTTCTTTTCCAGAAGTGTTGAGAATAGCTACCATACTTTCTGAGGAATGTGTTACAAGTGTGCTGAGGAGCATTTCAAAATTTATGGCATGGATAGCACTTTGCAAAGCCTTCTACAATTCGAATGGGACCTACAGTTTTTTGTTCATCTATCTGTTGCAGAATACATCAGTTGCATATGTGGCCTTCCATTTGACTAATTCTATCGGAGATCTTTGCCACATGCTAGATAGCAAATGAACCAACTGTGATGCAGATTTCACTTTCATAACTGTGCCAGCTCAGTCTTCATACCAAATTTTATGTTGTGAATCCATCCTAATTAAGCTCATGTTTGATCCATAGGCTTTGAAAACATAGGAGGATGATGTCATATGTTAACAGTAACTTTCTGAAGTTACCTATATAGAACAAGACTTGGTTTTTGGTATGGCATATGATTCACTGTGAGAAATTAAGAACATGGTTGAAATGTTGTAAAGATGGAAAATAAATAAGTAATTCACTCAACAATTCTGAATTATGCTTTTTTAAGGATTCTATAATGCAGCAAAATGAATCTCTGCACCATGATTTCATGTGCAGTATCATAGCTCTTGAAATGTTTGTCCAATGCAAAACATTAGTCCAGATGAAACTTCTAATAGAATTATTATTTTGAGGTGTGCTAAATGTGGCAAATAGATGTTCGGATGCAAATGAAAATGATTGCAAGCATTCTGGAACCCCTCCGCAAAACAGGGTCACAGAAAGAAAGAATAGGACAATAGTGGAGGCAGATCAACGTATGCCATATGAATATGGTCTTCCTAGCTCCTATTGGGCAGTAGCTTGTAAAAATGCATGTATGTACAAACTAGGTGATCAAATTGTGCTGGAGGGTTAAAGACTCCAGTATATAAGTATGCAAGGTATAAAATTATAAATCCTACAGTAGCTCATCTAATAACTGTTAGTTCCATAGCGGCAGATTGACATCAATCGATTTTTTTGCTGCTTGCGATTGATGGTCGTGCCCTAGCTGGCTCGCAGCCGCCGCTCTGGTTCGCTCAGGCGCCATGCCTGCGACTGAGGGAGGGTTTCCCCCTCCCACCTCTTCATCTGCTTCCGACGCCTTCAACCGGCTCCTTCGCCCCTTTGGATCCAAGCCTAAGGTTCCTGCCGTCCCGAAATTCATCAAAAAACTCGACTCAATCCCTGAAATCGATCTGCCATGTGATATCCCCATCAAAGTTGCTTTGGCTCTAGCTGATAGGGGACTGGTTGGCCAGTTTATGGGGCTTTGGCCATCAACCAAGACCACAGACGACTGGATCCAACGGAACTGGAGACCCCAGATTAAGAATAGTGTCACCTGTTACCCTGTTGGCCGAGGCTTCTTCATCTTTGAGTTTATAGCCCAAGAAGATAGAGATCTGATCTTCAGAAATGGGCCATACTTCATGGGACCTCGAGGATTGTACCTCAACAGATGGACACCTGATTTCAATGCAGAAACTGATGTGCCGAAAGAAGTTCCCGTATGGGTAAGGCTCCCTAATCTCCCAGTCCACTGCTGGAACACTCCTACCCTGGAAAAAATTGGAAACACCCTAGGAAAATACATTGACAAAGCTGATAACAAGGGCCAATACTCATGTGCCAGAATATGTGTCGAGGTTGACCTTGAAGCAGGCCTTCCTGAAGCTGTTAAACTCAAAGTTGGAGACTGGATATACTACCAAAAGCTTGACTACAAACAGATCCCATTCAAATGTCGCCAATGTCATGAACATGGTCACTTCCAAAGAAACTGTCCGAAAAATCAGATCTCGGAAGACGAAGAAGGATGGCAAAAAGTCAAGAAAGGCAAAGCAAATCCAAAGAATCCTGAAAGGACCACAATGGACATGCAAAATCAGCCTTCAAGCTCATATAAGACACCCAGCGAAGCCTCAAAAGATGATCCAATCGTGGACTCAAGCCCCAAAGAATTACAGGGTCCCAATCCAAACGAGAAGAAGCAACCTACAACAAATGATGAGCTCCAGCCAACCAAGCAAACCAAAAGGAAAGAGTCTGAATCCCTGAACGCAACTCAACTAGAACCAGGGGAACTATCCCAACCTCGAGCAAGAGCTGATAACCCAGGATCCCCCAAAGAAGTTAATGAAGAACCTCTGCTGCAAGATTCAGATCAAGGTGAAGAAACTGAGGAAGAGACATCCTCAAGTGGTCTCTACTCCATCCCTATCAAAACTCCAAGAGGAAGGAAATCCAAAAAGAAACAAAGAGAAGAAGCTACTTATCTTGAAGTCCTCGAAGGCTCTCAAAATACTCTAAAAGGCATCATGAATACCCGCTCAAAAAAAGGTACATTCCAGGCCTCTAAAGAGGCCAAACCCTACCCCCACAACTCTTAATGAAATACATTTCCTGGAACTGCAGAGGGCTTGGCTCTACCCTGAAGGAAGCTGCAATGAGAGATCTAATCCGAATACATAGACCAGAGATTCTGCTTGTCCAGGAAACTAAAATGGAGGAGATTGCTGCCCTCCAAACTGGGAAAAGATTCTGGAAAAAATGCACTGGTATTGGCAACAACTCAAGAGGCGCTTCAGGAGGAATAGCCACCTTCTGGGACCCTTTTCTATATGATATTGAAGCTGAAGAACGAACTGTTCACTGGGTCTTCACCAAACTGAACCACAAGCAATCTAGACATAAGGTAAGCCTCTTTAATCTCTATGTTCCTGTTTTGCATGCGGAAAAAAAAGAGTGCTGGAGCACTCTTGAAACCTTTCTTCAACTGCAGAACAGAGAAAATATTATTATAGATGGAGATTTGAATGTTACTCTGGCAGCTAATGAAAAGAAAGGAGGAAATCCGGCTAGAGATCCCTCAAGAGAATGGGTCGAAGACATCATCTTTGGCTGGGATCTGCTTGACATCAAGCCCATCAATGGTAATTTTACTTGGACAAACAAAAGAAATGGTCCACGCCATGTTGCAGCAAGGCTTGACTGCTTCCTTGTCCACTCCTCCTTTCTCGATTTGGGTCTTTTAGCCTCCTCCAAAATCCTCCCTCACTGCACTTCTGACCACAAGCCGATCATGCTTGAGCTCGCTGCTGATCAAAATCTTGGACCAATCCCATTCCGGTTCAGCCCAATCTGGATTCAACAGGATGACTTTCTGCAAACTGTAGCTGACTCTTGGAATGCCCACCTCTCTGGCTCGCCCTCTTTTATCTGGGAATCCAAACTTAAAAGACTCAAATCTGCCCTTAAAGCTTGGGCCAAAAATCTACCCTCTCCGGCTTCCAACAGAGAATTTGCCCAAACTGAGCTAGAAACGCATCAAGCCATAGTTGATTCCTCCCCTGCGTCTGATCTACTCTTCATTAAGGAAGAAACCCTGCAAAAAAACTTCTTCTCAGCCTGTAGGATTGAAGAAGAGTTCCACCGTCAAAAATCCCGTAACCTATGGCTTTTGAGTGGAGACAAAAACACAAAATTCTTTCACAAACAAGCAGAGGCTCAGAAGAATTACAAAGCTGTCTCGGAAATACAGTTTGAGGGAGAACTAATCCAAGATGCTGAAGGCATCAAGAAAGCAGCTGTGGAAACTTTTTCCGAACTCTTCACTGCCCCTAATGAAGAGCCTCTCGACGTCACTTCCCACCCCTTCGACCTCATCCCTCAGCTCATCAATTCGGAGGATAATAACTTCCTGACCGCGCCTATCACCATGGATGAAGTTAAAAAAGCTCTCTCTATTATGAAACCTGATAGCGCGCCGGGCCTGGATGGCTTTACAACCAGATTCTTCATCTTCTGCTGGGCAATTATTAAGTATGATCTCCTCAAAATGGTTCGACACTCCCAGAAAACCAGCAAGCTGGGAGGCAGCACTAACTCATCTTTCCTAGCCCTGATCCCAAAAGAAAAAGGAGCCAATACCTTCAACCGATTCAAGCCCATCTCTCTCTGCAATACGGGCTACAAACTTATTACAAAGATCATTGCCTCCAGACTGAAAAGAATGCTCCCTCGGATCATCCCGGAGAATCAAGGAGGGTTCATCAAAGGCAGGAAAATCCTGGATAACATCATTCTCGTCCAAGAAGCAATCTACTCTAGCAACCAGCGTAAGGAAAAAGGCATGGTCATCAAACTCGACTTAGCCAACGCCTTTGACCGTGTCAGACATGAATTCCTATTTGCTGTTATGGCTAAATTCGACTTCTCCATCAGTTTCATAAACTAGATCAAAGGATGTGTGGGGGACCCTTGGATCGCCCCTCTAGTAAATGGCAGGCCTACTTGCTTCTTCAAAGCCACTAGAGGGTTAAGGCAGGGTTGTCCGCTCTCTCCCCTTCTTTATGCTATCCAGGCTTCTATCCTCAGCTATCAACTTAACCTTAGTCAAGACATCCACATGCTCCCGGGGCTAAGAATAGTGAACAATGTCAGGGACATTAACCATGCCCAATTCGCTGATGACACTCTGCTTCTGGGAGGAGCCTCTGTCCATTCTGCGGAGCAATTCAAAAGAGAACTGGAGTTATACAAAAAAGTCTCAAGAAGCAAAATTAACTTCCAAAAAAGCAAAATCTTCAGCTGGAATTGTACTACTAGGGAGCTAAGGAACATCATCAGAACGATGGGGATGGAAGGTACCAAAGATTGGAACAACTTCATTTATCTCGAAATCCCCATCTGTAAAAACAAAATCACTTCAGCAGACTGGGAACCCATTGTTGACAAGCTCAAACGCAAAATCCAAAAATGGGGGGGCCAGTTGGCTCAATCTTGCAGGTAAAACTACTCTCATCAAATCTGTTCTCAATAGCATGCCTATTTACCAGTCCTCTATTCTGCTTGCTCCCTACTCAGTAGTTAACAAGATTGAAGGGCTGCTCAGAAAATTCATTTGGGAAGGAGGTAAAGGGATGGGAATAAAATCCATCTAGTCAGCTGGGAAAAGATTAAAAAGCCCCGGGATGAAGGTGGTCTCCAGGTGAGAAGTTTAACAACCCAAAATCATGCTTTGGGAGCTAAGTTACTCTGGCAGTTGATTTCTGGAAAAACTAGCTGGAGCAAAGAAGTTCTCCGCAAAAAATATTTCCCTGGACCGAGGAAAAGATGCCTGGACCGGCAACCTCCCCCTGGGAAGGGCTCTCCAATCTACAAATTATGCATAAAAGCTCTGGTCCCTTTCCAAAACAAACTTTACTGGATCCCTGGAAATGGGATCTCAATCAACGTCTGGGAAGACTCTATCCTGGGGAACCCCCCCATTGGTTCTAATTCGGATATCAACAACATCCAAAGCTGGCTTCTTGACAAGGGTTCCACCTCACTATGGGACCTTTCTGTCTGGGAGGACGATATATGGAAAGGTTGGGACTTAGGCCACTTTCCCCCCGATCTGAACTCTGAAGCAGAAGCTTTGATTGACCTCCTCCAAGGTAAGTCCCCCTCCAAGATGGACTCCAGAGATAGAAGGGGTTGGGGATCTTCTGGAGTTTATACTACTGCTGAAGGCTACAAAGATATGCAGGCCATCCCCTATGCTGCCCCAAACCCAACTATCTGGAAGTTTATTTGGTCCAAACCCTTCATCCCGAAAATTGATATCTTCTGCTGGTCTTTAGCCCATAAGAGTATCCTCACCGGTGACAACCTCAAGAGAAGAGGAATGGAAGGACCCTCCCGATGTCCCCTCTGTAAATGCCATGAAGAAACTATGGATCACATCATGCTGGAGTGTCCCTATGCTAATGATGTCTGGCACCATGCTATGAGCCTTAACTATACCACTATCCTGCCCCAAACTGTTCAAAACCTTTTCTCCAATTGGAAGTCCCTGTCTCCCTTCAAGCTAAACAATAAGAATCTGCTTCATTCTGCTTGGGATTGGCTCCCAAAAGCCATCTGTTGGAAACTTTGGCTTGAGAGAAACAACAGAATTTTCCGGAGCCATGAATCCCCTCCCTGGAAAACTGCAGTGAAGGCTAGAGCCATTCTTGGAGAAGCCCTGGATTGCAACAGCTCATTAACAAACTCCGCCCAGCTTCTGCAAGAGGAGATAAGTTGGTTAAGTCTGCTAATGACCAGGCTTCCACTCCGTGCCACTTGCAGTGTTCCACAGTCAGAGAATTGGGAAATTAGACTTGAGGAAGCCGAATTCATACGTTGGGAAACCTCCTTGAATGAGCCTTGCCTTTTCTTTGATGGGGCTTCGAAAGGAAACCCAGGCCCTGCAGGTGCCGGAGGAGTAATCAGATCAGCTAGCGGGATCACTATCACCAAATTTGCCTGGGGCCTTGGAATTGAGTCTAACAACACAGCTGAATTCTGCAGTCTATGGCAAGGTTTAAATCTTGCGCGTGCTAAAGGAATTAGCAATTTAACAGTCTTTGGGGACTCCAGGATTCTTATCAGCGCCCTCATAACAAAGAAGACCCCTCCGAATATTAAACTACGCCATATCTTTCAAAGAATCCTTCAGGTTAGCAAACAATTCCATAAGATCAGATTTTACCATGTGCTTCGTGTGCTGAATAAGCAAGCAGACAATGAAGCAAATAAAGGTGTCGAGTTGGCCCAAAGCATTATAAGCATAGATGGAGCTCTTCAGAGATGTGACATCCCATAGCTGCAGGGGATCCTGTATCTTCTCACAGCGAGCTCATTGGATTTCCCCAAATCACGTTTTCCTTGCGTGTGGCAGAGATTCCCTGCATACTTGCACAGCGTCAAGTCCTTTGGCCCCTCGGGAGTCTCCCTGTTTACGCTTAAAGACGCTCCTCCCCTGTCTCGAAACCATCCTCCACCGTTGGGCGAGCTCAGCCACGAGACTTAAGGCTTTCAAGCAGTCCGAGTTTCCCCTTGTCAAAGATCGGGCACAGCTCGAGTTTCACACTGTGCTCCTGGCCAAGATGGCATCTGATAGCTCATCAAGCTCCGGAATCACCGCCGAAGAAAGGATTGGAGCCCTGGAAGCTGCACTGGGCCGACTAAGGGCCAAGTACGATGATCAGAATGCAAAACTGGAATCGCTCTCAAAGGCAGGAGAGCTTATGCAACTCCGAGCTTATTTCTAGACCAAATGGAAGACTTGAAAGACGAAACTCGCACCGGATTCAAGGATACAGCTAATGTCCATGGAAATTTCGGGCACAGGATTGCTGGCCTGGAAGCTGAAGTCACTAAGCTGAAAGCTAAATTGGAAAAATGAACTATGTTTCTAGCAGTGCAATACGCCAATCTCCACTGTAATAGCTAAATAATTTCAGGCAAATGGGAGGAGTGGAGCCCTGCCTAGTTTTGGGTGATCTCTGAATGTCGATGTACATCTCTGATGCGTATTGTAACTGTGAATTCTATGTACTAAGCTCTCGGTAGCTATATACCGGCTATTAATATAATCTTTCCCGACGTTACTGTCAAAAAAAAACTGTTAGTTCCATAGCATTAGCATACATCCCTTCAGATAAGAAACCAAGTTAAATATAATTTCTCTTGAATGTGCATTTACTGGATATGATGACTGTCCCGAGGCTTATAGGATGTTTGATCTAATTTCTCATAAGATTATCACCTGTAGGTATGTAATCATTAATAAATCTAATAGGTTAAAAGAATCAAAATGTTTGATTTCTCTCAAAAAGGAATATAATTTGTGGAAACCTTCGCACTAAATGCTAGGTATATTACCATTACATCAATCCTTGCTATTGCTTCATTTCGTAATTGATGTTTATGTAAAAATGGATATATGTACAGCTTTTCTTAATGGGGAAATATCAAAAGAAATTAATGTTAAACAACCTCTTGGATTTAAAGAAAAAGGAGCATATGGAAAGGTGTATAGAATAAGAAAGGCACCCTGTGGCCTTACGCAAGCTTCCACATCTTGGTAGACATGAACTGACTCCTGTTTTCAAGCAAAGTAAAAAAGAAAACATACGCTGACTCAACCTTTACTTTCTCAATGATCATGGATTTATTTTCTTGATCTTGTATGTATCTTTAACGGGAACAATACCTAAATTATAAGTTATTTAAGGAGTTGTGTTTGGAGTTGGAGATGGAAGAACCTAGGGCCGTTGCATCGCTGTTTAGGTTTGGCAGCATTATATTTAGAGAACAGAGTATTGCCTTATCAAGTTGTACTCGTGATATTTGGTTTAATATGCTCAACTGTAAAACCAATTTCTACTCCAATGGATGCTGACTACAAACTTGTATGTGATGACAAATCTGACTTGATAGATTGTACTCCATAGTGACAGCTCACTGGGCCTGAATGTATTTGTACAATATTCAGCCTGATGTATTTGTGCACTGTCCAGCCTGATATATCCTAGAGTGGTGGTTTTAAGTTAGTTTATGAAAGCCCCCAACAGAAATTCATGAGTTCTGAAATGCATTAAGGCTTTGACATACTATTTATAATATTTACATGGCAGATCTTGGGTTGGTTGGAAATGTTGAAGCAGACTAGGCAGATGAACAGAAATTCATGAGTTCTGAAATGCATTAAGGCTTTGACATACTATTTATAATATTTACATGGCAGATCTTGGGTTGGTTGGAAATGTTGAAGCAGACTAGGCAGATGAATGTCCCTACCAGAAAGGGTGCATATAGTTGCTGATTATCTTTGGGCTCAGTAGTTGAGTTGGAACAGTAAGAGGCAGCAAAGTGAAGCTTACTTTTCTCCAGAGGCTGAATATAATGCAGCCACTTAAGCTTGTAAGTAAGTCATTTGGTTAAGGTAACTGCTACTTAAGTTAGAGTCTGGACATTATGCATGACCATCCGATGATAATCTTTTGTTATAACACATCTTGCATTTAGATGGATTATAATTCTGTGTTCCGTAACAAGAGAATACACACAACCAGATAAGTATCAGTATCTAAGGGATGAAGAGCATAATATTGTAGTGAACCTACTGTATTATTCTATTGAAGATCAGGTCGCTGACATACTCACCAAGCCCTTGCATTTGAGGATGCTTGAGAGACTTTGTGTTGGCTTAGGTAGAGTTAATAATGATCTCAATCACTCAGAGGGAGTGTTGAATTGGAGAGTGTTAAAAAAGTTCAATTTTTTTTGTGGTGGCTTTATATAAGGCTAATGATGATTTAAATCCCTGAGATGTTGTGTTGAAATAGAAGTGGTTAGACATCAAGTTAGTGCTCAGTTAGTGCTCATTATCTCAGCTATGGAGGAAGGTGGGGCCATTTTTCTTTTCAAGGTGTTGAATAGCATTTATCCATGACTCTTGCTTGGCAAGAGTTACCCTACATTCTGAGGTACAGATTAGACGTATATGGAGAAGCATTCCAAACTTATGGCTTGCATAGCAATTTGTAAAGCCTTCTAAGATTTCGAATATTGTAAAGATGGGTTTATTGGTACAATTTTTCTATCAATGTTAGCTCAGGTAGTTTCAAGATCCTGCATCGCTTGGACAAAATATTTATTAATTTTTTAAATGATAAATAAATATTCACTCTAAAATCCTGAATGAAGTTTTCAAGAATTCTTTAATGCAATGAAATGAATCTCTACACACTGGAATACCTAAGGATGATATTATGGATAAAAACACAAATGGCCTTATGGTGTTTTGAGACAAACGTCACATTACACCCAAATATATGATCCAAGATATACTGGGGATCTGTCAATCACATTGTAATTTATGGAACCTTGTTGCGATAAGTGCCAGGGGACATTGTTTAATTAAGCAGTGCCCAAACAAGAAACGACTTTCATCTCAAACACGGTAATAACTAGGAAATTTTATAACTGGAATATTCAATCCCAAGTCCCGATGTTTTGGCAGGGAAGCATTTATACATATTTAAGAACAGCCCAAGGAATATACAAGGAATTAAAGCAAATAATTACAACTTCAAGACCAATACACGCTGGTTTACAGTAAAATCCAGAAACATTATTTGTATAAAATAACTGATGGTATTAAAGAGTTCTGAGACAAACATCAAATTATACCCAAATATATCATCTAGGACATTGAAGAGGCATAAATCTAGCAGATTGCGTATTGGAGTGTTGATCACATTGAACTTTGGTTTCTTATACTTATGATAACTAGGAGATGAGTTGTTTAGTCAAGTAAGGCCAAAGGTTGAGACTGGATACAATTTTTACAACAAACAGCTGTGAAAGTGCGACTGTCAACCACTTCATTGAAATATTTTATGATCGTGAACAACCAACGAGTAACACAGAGAAAAAAGAAAACACCAGTAGTGTCATGCCCAGCAGAAATAAACAGGAGAGACCTTGCATTTTGAACAAGCAAATAACTAGGAAATTTTATAACTAAGATGTTCAAGCCCAAGCCCAAGTCCAAGCCCAAGCCCACAACATATTTACAGGCAAGCAATCTTGCATATTCAAGAACATCCCATGCTATCGGCAAATTATTTGAGACATTAAACCCAGGTTCACGACCAGTAGACAATAGAAAAAGAAAGAATCAAAAACATTATCATGAATTGAATCGCAGATGGAGTTGCGGAGATTTAAAACAACCATCAAGTTACAACAAATGAGTTATCCAGAAAAAAAACTAAACACTGGTTGATTGAGGTATAGATACCTGGTCCTTAAAACCCCTGGAGAGCATTTCATCAGCCTCGTCCAACACAAACATCTTGATGTAATCGGGGCGAAGAGAATGCCTGCGCAACATGTCAAACACACGACCTGGGGTTCCAACAACAACATGAACTCCACTCATGAGTATACGCTGATCATCACGAACACTGGTTCCACCAACGCAGGCATGAACTTTAACCTGCAAGTAATCCCCAAGAGCGCGCATGACCTTCTCGATTTGCTGTGCAAGCTCTCGGGTGGGAGCGAGAACCAAAGCCTGGCATTCCAGCAAGCCATAATCGAGTTGCTGCAGAATTCCGGAACAGAAAGTCGCTGTCTTGCCCGTTCCAGACTGGGCCTGTTGTATCACATCAAGACCCTTGCAGAACGGCACTATGCCCCTCTGCTGAATCGCAGACGGCTTCTCAAAACCTAAAACCAATCAAAAAAGGGTTTCAACACTAAAACCCTGATAAAACCAAATAACGAAACCAAACAATGCATTGAGCAATAAATTAAAACCCTGCAATGTTAAATGTACCATAGGCGTAGATGCCTCTGAGAAGATTCTCGTGTAGGCCCATTTCATCGAAACTCTCGTGAACTTCATCATAGCTTGCAAAGAGCTCTTCTCCTTCTGTTGAAAGTCTGTGCTCTTCAAAACAATATCAAAATCAAGATAACAAAAAAATATATATTCTAAAAAGGGGAAAAATCAGCGAATGAGATATGTTCATCGTTAGCCCATCAAAATAGGCAAGAAAGGGAGGGCAAAAGCGGGTACATTTCCTTCATCTTGGCATCATACTGACGAGCGTCGAACAAAGTTGCATCTGCTACCACTCCGGCCATGATTGAAGATTTAAACCGACCTGCACCGAAATAAAACCCTAGAATCAGCCATTTTGCTCACCAAGAAATCCCCCATCCTCCACTCTTTACGCTGTTGCAGAAAACCGAAGCGCCGCCGCCACGAACTTGTATATAAAACGCTATAAAAATAAACTCATAAAGGAGAATCCAAAATTGGTTTAATGGAGACCATAGATGTCAAAAAAATCAAACCTGAGATCAAATAGCAGAGATGGTGGGGGAGGCGAATTAGCAGAGCAGAGCAGACAGCGGCAGCAGCAACGGCACAAAGAGGAAGAGCTTAGGGTATGCCTCCGCCTCTTCTAACTTGTGACCAGCAGGTCATCCAGTTTCTCAACCGGCGATACTCGGTCAACTCGCCCTTGCCTTTAACTTTTTATATCAAGAAAATCCCTATGTACATGTAGCTTTGGAAGGTTATTTGACCTTCTCTCTTTTCTTAACCTTTTTATTATTACGCTTCCTTTTAGGTTTTTGTATTATAGATGTAATTTTTTCCCTTTTTCGTGTTCCATTTATTTGTCCTCCTATAAGAGATTTAACGCAATGCGGTCTGTAGTGTCCCTTGTTAGGAATTTTATTAAAATTGCAATTTTCCACTTTTTTTCCCTTGTTCGACCTTTGACTAGTTTTGATCTCTAGGTCCCAATTTTGCCCCAAATGATCCCAAATCTTCTGAGAAGGTGTATGATGATATTAGAACATAAATATGTATTTCATGGATGCCTTTGGACCTTTAAAATACTTCTGCAAATCCTCTTTCAATTCTGATCAATGTAGGTAACTTTACTAGTGATTTTCCTTTGACTAGTATTGGTCTCTAGGTCTCAAATTGACTCCAAATGCCTTCAAATCTTCAAGGAAGGTGTATGAATGATATTATAACTTGAATATGATGTTTATGGATGACATATGGCCACCAAAAGACCTCTGCAAACTCTCTTAATATTCTGGACCAATTATGCAATTTTACTAGTAATTTGGGGTTCAAATCCCCCTGGGGTAAACAATGAAAATGGCTTCCCAAATGCCTCCAAACCCACTCAAATTTATGAACAGAGGTATTTAATGTGTTAAGTATGTTATTAAAGTCTCATATGCACCATTAATGGATTATTACAACTGTTCTCACCCTCTCCCATTCAACTGCAAAAATCCCCAATTCGACCCTTGGGGAAATGGCACTATTTCACCTCCCAATACAACTACACTGAGTAAAAATGCTTCAAATGCTCAAGTACAGTACATGAAACTTGTAGAAGACATCCATGGAAGTATATTTATCACAAATATATCAGAGAATCATCCATTCATTCGAAATAATCATCAATACATTGGCTCACAACAAGGTAGTGGGGAAATGGCATTGTTCTTCCATTAAAAATGAGATTTATACATTTCTACTTGGAATTTCGACCTGAAACTTTTTGGAGATGAAGAACAGAGTATTTACTTCATATTACAAAATAAATGGGGCATTAAAATCTTCCCCAAAGAGTACAATAGCTCACCAAAAACGCCCTCCCTCAAGGATCAAGAATATGCCATCAAAACTGGAAATGGTTGAAGGAGTGAGCTGCAATAGAAGAAACCATGAGCTGCCCTGTAGCTTACACCTGCAAATAAAGACTCCATTAAAGCTCCAAATGAAAGGTCTGAATGGCCTTTCCAATTACCAACTTGGATGGGAATCTTTCACCCTCGAAATTGGCTAAGGCAAGAAACTAGTCATCCACTAGCTCTCCCTCTTCACAAATGCAATTGCAAATTCCACAAATGATCAAAATCTGGTTTCATTCTTTGTTATTGACATTTATAAACTTCTAATGTCCTCCATGGGTCGAATTCATTCCAAGAGACTCATGCCAACTCATGTTGGGAAGAGATTCCAAAGAACGCCACTTGTACAACAATTCCTAGTCTCTCACTTCCACCAAATCACATGTGGAAGCATCTTAGCTGCCCTAACACCCTTGAGCGCCCTCTTGGAGTCTATTTTTAGCCCTGACATGTCATATATGTCATATGTCAGCCTTCAGGTCTGATTTGTGTCATAGGTGTCATAGCATCTTCATCATTGTTGTCATAGAGCTAGGGAATCTAGCCCAAGTGTCTCACTAGCTCCAAATTGCCTCTTCCTCTTCCATGGGAGTTACTCTTCCTCTATATTTCGACCTTGGATGAGTCATGCAATGAATAATACCTTTTGGACTCCCCCAAGTATGTTACCATTCACCTTGAATTCGAATTGGTGAGAGAATGATGCCAAGTGTAGTGGGGAAATCTAGCCATATGTGGGTCCCACTTCCTCCATGTGTCTTCATGATGAAATGCCACTTTGATTTTCACTTGTATATATTTATTTAGCTCCTTTATTAAATATTTATGCCATTCTAATGTTCAAACATCATTTATTATCCCCATTATTCCAAATCCCAAAGCTTCCACCCCAAACCTAGGAAACTAGTAATTTTCCTCCTTGGCAATTATTTGACCTTTAACATCAATTTGACAAACTCTAATGAATAGGGCCAATGTGATTAGGCCATTGTGACCCAATACCAAATTTGGGACATGACAAATCCTCCCTTCCCAATATTGTTTGTCCTCAAGCAATTTTAAACATGGGTGTTGAAGAACCTGCTTTCTGTATAATTCTTTGAAGTTGCCATTGAATTGCCCAACCTTGAGTCTTTGAGTTTCCATGAAGATTTTAGAGAGGAACCACCATGCTTGCTGCTGCACTACTCTGATAAAAATCACTTTATTAAGTGGGGAAATCCATATCCCATACTGCTTGTTTCCCCAAAAAATTTGAAACCAATGAGATAAAAATTATTCCAGGGTCCCATTGCTTGTATTGCACCCCAATAATTAAGAGTGCTCTCCAACCCACACCATTAGTTAAGAGGATTCCTGGATCCCATTTTCTTGTATGCATCCTTCCAAACATCATGAGTACCAAATATATATCATCAAAGTACATAACAACATAATGAAAATGTACATCAAAGATATGCTTAATCAAAGAGTCATGAAGGTGCTTATACCTCCAAGCAAGTAGACCACCATTTTCCAAGTGCATACAAGCTTCAAGTGACCAATCAAATCTGCTCCAATGACATAGGTGAGGATCCCATGTCCTATAATGCTGCTCCAAAAGGATGTGATATGCATCAAAATATTCAACCATGTATTCTTTCATCCAAGAAGTGAATGAAGAATCTCCACTAAAATCTGAACCAAATAATGAGCAGAAAAAACAAGGAGACTTCAAATGACTCAAAGAAGTCTCACCCATACATCCATGAATGTGAGAATCATAAAGATGTAACAAAGTATGTGGCTGCCAACAAAAATGTTCTCCCATCATAAATCTATTCACCCAAGTGTTGGATGAAGTTCCTCTAACATAAAATGAACCCAGTGTTGAGCAAGAAAAACCATGAGTCTTCAAGTGACTCAAATCCATATCATAGGTACATCCATGTAGATGTGAATCATCATAAAGTGACAAATGATGCTGCTGCAAATGTGAATAAGAATGTGCTCCAACCATGTCATCATAAAAGTTAAATCTAGGAGTTCCATGCTCCTCATGTGGCACCATCAAAAAGAACCCTTTCACCCATACTTCATTGAGACTAATGTTGCAAAACATGGAATTGTAGGAAGTAGGAGAATGAACTAACTCACCCAAATGATCAAAAAGTGTAGAAGTTTCATCATGGGAAGGATCCATATGGGTAGTATCATGCAGCTCCTTCAAAAGTGTGAACTCTTTGTCATAGTTTGGTTCCAATGTAGAGGAATCATGCTCTTCTTTAAAAATTGCATAACCTTCATCAAGAAGCAATTCAAATTCCTCTTCCACCACATCAAGTGTTTGGATCTCTTCAAGTTCATCTTCAAACACATCAAGAACATTCAAATTTTCACATTTCTCATGATCCACCATGTCATGAGAATCCTCCAAACAATCTACCATTTGACAATCTGAAACATAGGAGGAAAAACAAGTATCTTGCAACTTTTCAAGAAGTTGCTCATTTTGAATTGTGAGCTTATGAATATCCTCATTATTCTTCAAGTATGCATCATGTAACAATTCATTAAGCTCAAACAAATGGTTTCTATCAAAAAGCAAAGACATGAAATTACCTTTGATGTGGCACATTGCTCTTTGAATCTTCTCCATGTCTTCAAGGAAGGATGTTTCCTCCAATGAAGTAGCTCTCCAACAAGAATTTGACACCAATGCTTGAGTGTCATGGAGAATGCTGAGGGACTCTTGGATCTTCTTTTCATTCATCTTTAAGGACCCTTCAAGAAAATGAGGCTCTTGCAAATGAACCTCCTCATCTTCTTCATTTTTTCTTGGACCAACTTCATGAAGCTCAAGTGGTGATGGGGAAGTTGATCTTGGTTCTTCTTCAACTGCTGCAAGGTCTTCATTATCATGCTTAATGGAACTTGGGCTTGCAGCAACACTTTCAAAAGTGATCTCTATGTCACCAACATAGAGGTGTGAGCACCCATCAATAGGTACTCCTTCATAGTTTAAGCATCCATCAGTAGATGCTCTTTGGTTCATGTCTAAGCTAGAAGGTGTCTCGAAATGATCTTCCATATTTTCAATAGAATATTCTTCACTATCTTGTGATGTCTCTTCCTTTTGCTCCTTCAAGCAAGCTGTTGCATTTTGCCCCTTGGTTTCCTTAAAATCAATAATTTTTTCCACAAGTTCGATAGAAAACAATTCGAATCCTTCCTTAATTTTCTTGGTCATATCTTCAAATATTGTTTTCATAATTTTTATATGCTCCTCACCATCATATGAGGCTCCCTTTTCATCCCTAGTCATAGTTCCCTCAAAAAATTTGCCCTTCTTCTCCTACTTTTTTTTTTTCCTCTTCAACAAAAGCACTTTTGGTTTCAATATATAATGGTGGTACCTAAATTCTTTTCCTCATAGATATTATACCACATCAGGTGCCAAGATCATGCTCTGATACCACTGTAATGTCCCTTGTTAGGAATTTTATTAAAATTGCAATTTTCCACTTTTTTTCCCTTGTTCGACCTTTGACTAGTTTTGATCTCTAGGTGCCAATTTTGCCCCAAATGATCCCAAATCTTCTGAGAAGGTGTATGATGATATTAGAACATAAATATGTATTTCATGGATGCCTTTGGACCTTTAAAATACTTCTGCAAATCCTCTTTCAATTCTGATCAATGTAGGTAACTTTACTAGTGATTTTCCTTTGACTAGTATTGGTCTCTAGGTCTCAAATTGACTCCAAATGCCTTCAAATCTTCAAGGAAGGTGTATGAATGATATTATAACTTGAATATGATGTTTATGGATGACATATGGCCACCAAAAGACCTCTGCAAACTCTCTTAATATTCTGGACCAATTATGCAATTTTACTAGTAATTTGGGGTTCAAATCCCCCTGGGGTAAACAATGAAAATGGCTTCCCAAATGCCTCCAAACCCACTCAAATTTATGAACAGAGGTATTTAATGTGTTAAGTATGTTATTAAAGTCTCATATGCACCATTAATGGATTATTACAACTGTTCTCACCCTCTCCCATTCAACTGCAAAAATCCCCAATTCGACCCTTGGGGAAATGGCACTATTTCACCTCCCAATACAACTACACTGAGTAAAAATGCTTCAAATGCTCAAGTACAGTACATGAAACTTGTAGAATACATCCATGGAAGTATATTTATCACAAATATATCAGAGAATCATCCATTCATTCGAAATAATCATCAATACATTGGCTCACAACAAGGTAGTGGGGAAATGGCATTGTTCTTCCATTAAAAATGAGATTTATACATTTCTACTTGGAATTTCGACCTGAAACTTTTTGGAGATGAAGAACAGAGTATTTACTTCATATTACAAAATAAATGGGGCATTAAAATCTTCCCCAAAGAGTACAATAGCTCACCAAAAACGCCCTCCCTCAAGGATCAAGAATATGCCATCAAAACTGGAAATGGTTGAAGGAGTGAGCTGCAATAGAAGAAACCATGAGCTGCCCTGTAGCTTACACCTGCAAATAAAGACTCCATTAAAGCTCCAAATGAAAGGTCTGAATGGCCTTTCCAATTACCAACTTGGATGGGAATCTTTCACCCTCGAAATTGGCTAAGGCAAGAAACTAGTCATCCACTAGCTCTCCCTCTTCACAAATGCAATTGCAAATTCCACAAATGATCAAAATCTGGTTTCATTCTTTGTTATTGACATTTATAAACTTCTAATGTCCTCCATGGGTCGAATTCATTCCAAGAGACTCATGCCAACTCATGTTGGGAAGAGATTCCAAAGAACGCCACTTGTACAACAATTCCTAGTCTCTCACTTCCACCAAATCACATGTGGAAGCATCTTAGCTGCCCTAACACCCTTGAGCGCCCTCTTGGAGTCTATTTTTAGCCCTGACATGTCATATATGTCATATGTCAGCCTTCAGGTCTGATTTGTGTCATAGGTGTCATAGCATCTTCATCATTGTTGTCATAGAGCTAGGGAATCTAGCCCAAGTGTCTCACTAGCTCCAAATTGCCTCTTCCTCTTCCATGGGAGTTACTCTTCCTCTATATTTCGACCTTGGATGAGTCATGCAATGAATAATACCTTTTGGACTCCCCCAAGTATGTTACCATTCACCTTGAATTCGAATTGGTGAGAGAATGATGCCAAGTGTAGTGGGGAAATCTAGCCATATGTGGGTCCCACTTCCTCCATGTGTCTTCATGATGAAATGCCACTTTGATTTTCACTTGTATATATTTATTTAGCTCCTTTATTAAATATTTATGCCATTCTAATGTTCAAACATCATTTATTATCCCCATTATTCCAAATCCCAAAGCTTCCACCCCAAACCTAGGAAACTAGTAATTTTCCTCCTTGGCAATTATTTGACCTTTAACATCAATTTGACAAACTCTAATGAATAGGGCCAATGTGATTAGGCCATTGTGACCCAATACCAAATTTGGGACATGACACGGTCATAGTTCGTAAATTTTGGAAAGTAATATGTTGGTCCAAAGTGGCTTGGCCTAAAGGGTAGGCACCTTCATTGAAAAAGATGTCACGGGACATGTAAGAGACTTTAGTATATGTGACTTGTGCATTGTTGTATATATCTTAAGGGTAAAGTGATAGTAAGTAAGTTTGATCCAACTTAGCTCAGGTCAATATGTCCAATTACCAATTTTTCAATTTCATTGGCTTAAAAAAATGTATATAAGAGATTTAAGGCTTAAGCAAAGAAACAAACAAATAATGGAGCAATGGCTAGGGAGAGATAGAAAGATATAAGCAAACAATGGAGCAATGACTAAGGAGGATGGCTTTGTATCGAAGAATAGGGAATTTCCAAAGTCTCGATCCTATATTCACTAAAATATTTGATTACAACAATCTCAATAATGAAAGGTGGTTTGGGAGAAGATTGAATATGATGTGTGCATGGTGTTTGCCATTTGTAAAGCAACATCACCCTCCTCTCCCTTTCACTCTGGTCATCCACCGGCCTTCTCATCATTGGCATAGTCCATAACAACGATTTGTAGCATGTTTAATGCCCCCTTTACCCAGCATAGATAAGACCACTTTGTCTTTTGAATCATTGCTTGGAGCCACTACCATGAAGAGATTAGTTTGTTTTCATTTGCCTTCCACTAACCTCTACTAAGAAGTCAATGTGCCCTTACTTTGTTGTTCATTACTTCCAAAGAGCCATGTCATTGGACCCCCAATAGCAAACATGGGTAAACTGAAATGCATTTAGGAAGATATCATTTAATGTAGGAGGAAAGTGGAATGATTATAGCCAACTCTCTCTCTCTCTCTCTCTCTCTCTCTCTCTCTCTCTCTCCAAGTCACCCAAATCTCTAGAATTTTATGATCCATCATCGCTCTTCTTATTGAGTTGCATCCAACACAACGATATGAAGGAGATGTCTTCGAGCATTTGGTTTCCCTACGATTGTGGGCAGGGGAAGTGCGTGACAAGCTAGTCCAATCAAGAGGGCATTAAATTGGGGCTCTCGATTTCATGAGAGCCATTAGTAATAAAGTAGTAAAGATAAGAGACGTTATCAACCCTCAGCCAACAACTGTTCAAATGTGTGCAAGCATCGAGGCCTCAAGATGCACAAAGCAAAGTTGAAGTTGAAGAGGAGGTAAGTCCATCAAAGGACAAGTATCACCCCCACTAGTAGATGTGTTACAAAAATGTTAAGCTTGTTGGTAATTTTATTAGGGTTTACAATAGCGAATTAGTATGTAAACCAATAACTTATGGAAGTTCAGTTACATGATTTGAATTGTGTTGTTGAATCCTTGATCGGCCAGGTTTCCTCCAACCTACAACGAGCGTGAGGCTGCTAACGCTCGTCCAGGGGCCCTCCTAGCTGCGAAGACCTGAAGAACTCTGGCGTTAATGTACCCAGCCTCTGTGTGAGCCAGGGCCCTCTCCTGCGGCTAGGGCTCAGCCCCGAGACTCATCAATGGCCTTAGGAGCAGATGGCCCTCCCCTCCCATCTGATCTACCTGAATTCATGAAGCTCATAACTGCATAAGGAAAGAATACCCTTACCGCCTCTCAACAGAAATTCGTGAAAAAACTTGACGAGATACCCACCATTGCGCTACTAGTAAAGCATCCTTGCAAGACAGCTCTCAACTTGTCAGAACGAGGACTGGTTGGCTAGTTCATAGGTCTATGGCCCTCTCCGAAAACCACTTAAATATGGGTGCAGAAAAATTGGAGACCCCTGATCTCGGAAGATGTAAAATCTTATTTTTGGGGAAAGGGCTTATTTGCATTCGTCTTCGAAAGCAAACAAGATCAGGAGTTAATATTCAGGAACGGGCCCTACTTCATGGGACCACAAGGCCTATACATGAACAAATGGAACCCAGATTTCAACCCATCTCAAGACATCCCATCTGCGGTCCCAGTCTGGGTAAGACTCCCACACCTACTTCTCCACTGCTGGAACATAGAATCACTAGAAGCCATTGGAAACACCCTCGGAAAATACATAGATAAAGCAGATCAGAAATACCAATATTCATGTGAGAGAATTTGCGTGGAAGTAGATCTGGAACATGGCCTCCCATAAGCAATAAATCTCACTGTGGCAGATTGGTCTCACATACATGAGTTAGATTATGAACAAATTCCTTTCAAATGCAGGTTTTGCCATGAATATGGGCACTTCGCTCAATCATGCAAGAAGAAGCCCGCAAATCCGAAGGCAGGAAGGAAAAAAGAACAATGGACAGCCATTCAAAAAAATACCAAATTGGGACCAAAAATCCAATCAAAAGGTTAAAGTACCAGGAAAGCAGACCATCAGCATCAAATCTCCATGGTTACTAGCAACAACAATAGATTCAAAACCCTATAAATACCTGAAATCCAAGGGACTTCTGAAGCCCTTAAAGAAGGATAAATCCATGAACAACAAGTTCCCCAGGAAGCATCCCAAAACCATGAAGATCCGAAGGATCTCCAGCCCCAGAATACCCCAAGCCCCAAAAGACCTAACTCGAATAAAGACACCCTTTCTTATGCTGAAATTACAAAATCCAAACCCTCGATTCCCCCTACATCTTCAAAAGAGCTTATCGATAGATCATCCAAAAATCTAGGACAAAAAATGAGCAAAGACCTAAGGGAAGAAGAAGCTGAGTGTGAGAAAATCCAACGATCTCAAGCTACAATAGTCATGGCTTTTAGCAGGAATACCAGAGCTAGAATAGCAGGAAAGAAAATGGGAGATTCAACAGGGGGAGGGCCCTCCTACACCCACAATACTAAATGATGATGTTGGTCTCTTGGAATTGCAGAGGTTTGGGCAGTCCCAACAAACATGAAGGAGTCAAAGATCTCCAAAAAATTGACATGCTAGATATCCTCCTGCTCCAAGAGACCAAACTCAGTGAAAAGACTATCCTAGATATTGGAAAATAAAAATGGAAGAAAAACACAGGTTTAGCTGTCAACGCTAGAGGGGCCTCCGGTGGCCTAGCAACCTTATGGTATTCAGACAATTTCCAATTACAAAGTTCCTTCGCTACGCAACATTGGATCTACACATAGCTCATTCATAAGCCAAGCAACAATCAAATCGCTCTCTTCAATCTATATGTTCCTAACTTATACTCTGGAAAAAAGACTGTTGGAAACTCCTTGAAGATTTCCTTGATGCATACGCTCCAAAAAATATCATTCTAGCTAGTGATATGAACATCACCCTCTCCGCAACCGAAAAAAGGGAGGTCTCATTGGAAGGGATATCTTCATACCTCAAGTAGAAGCCCTCATCCAGAGATGGGACCTGCTTGACATCAAATCCAAGAAGGGAAAATATACTTGGTCCAACAAACGACTAGGCAAAGGAAATATAATGGCCAGGTTAGACAGATTTCTTGTCCAAAGCAGTCTTTTGACCGATGGGCAGACTATCATCTCAAATATTATGGTTAATTTGGCCTCGAATCACAAGCCAATCCAGCTCCAAATTCAGGAAAATGAAGACCTCGGTCCAATTCCATTTAAGTTCAACCCCCAATGGCTAGACCACACAAACTTTTGGGACACACTAGACAAATCCTGGAGAACCCCCATCTCAGGATCCCCAAGATGTGTTAGGAACATAAACTTATTATTACCAAAAAAGCTTTAAAGGAATGGGCCAAATCCAGTTGTCCTCTGCTTTCTAAACCCATAAAGAACTCTATAGATGATCTATAATGCCTCCAAAATTAAATGGATGATCAGCCAATCGGAAACATTACGCTACAAGATGAGGTCACGCATCAGATTAAAGCCTACCAAGCCTTCCGTAAAGAAGAAGAATACTGGAGATTGAAGTCTCGGAGCACTTGGCTCAAAGTCGGAGATAAGAACGCCTCCTATTTCCACAAACAGTTTGAAATCAAGCGCTCGATTAACTACATCTCGGAAATTAAAATGGATGATGGTTTGACTGTCAAGGGACATGCAAATATTGAGAATGCAGCACACAACCATTTCTCAAACCTCTATACAGAATTTGACATCACTGGGGAAGAAGGAGAGCTAATACTTCTTGAGCACATCCCAAACAACATTACGCCTGAAGACAACGCAAATCTTCACAAGCCTTTCATTGAGCAGGAAGTTATCAATACCATACATTCCTTTGATTGTGACAAAGCACCTAGACCAGACGGCTATTCAATGCATTTTTACAAAGCATGCTGGAAGTATATTAAAAAATATTATATGAGAATGGTCAGGAATTTCCATTCAAAAGCGAAGATTGGAGGATGCACCAATTCCACATTCTTGGCTCTTATCCCAAAAGAGACCAATCCCAACTCCTTCGACAGATTTAGACCAATCTCATTATGCAACTCATCATACAAGATAATATCCAATATGTTGGCGAATAGAATGAATCCTTTGCTCAACAAAATCATCTCAGACAATCAAGGAGGCTTCTTAAAAGGAAAACAAATTCTCATACAATAAGCCATCCATTTCAGCAAGATTCGCAAAGAAAAAGGTATGTTGATCAAACTCGATATGGCCAACGCATTCGATCGTATCAAGTATTCTTTCCTTTTCAAAGTCATGAAAAGCTTTGGATTTGGGGAAACCTTCATAAGCTGGATCTCAACCTGTATAAGAGGACCCTGGATCGCCCCTTTAGTAAATGATTGCCCCACTGATTTCTTCCAAGCCACGCGTGGAATCCGACAAGGATGTCCCTTATCCTCCTTCTTATACATTCTTTTGGTTGAACCCTCGGTCGAAAACTGAACTCTGACCTAAGCACAGGCTCTCTACCAAGCCTCAATTTAACCTCTGACTCTATGCCTCTAAATCACACCCTCTTCGCTGATGACTCCCTATTATTGGGTGGGGGTTCTCCCATTATTGCTCGAAAATTCAAGCAAAATCTGACTTGGTATTGCAATGCCTCTAGAGGCAAGATCAACCTCCACAAGAGCGCAGTTTATAGTTGGAACCTGAGAAATGCATCTGTTGTCAGCATCGGTAGAATTCTTGGTATCAAAGTCCACAAACATTGGGACAAATTCATTTATTTGGGTCTCCCTATTACACGAGGACAATCAAGTTCTGGAATTTGGGATGAAACGATAACCAAAATCAAATCCAAGATAAGAAGATGGGGCGGGCAGTGGCTCGACAAAGCAAGAAAGATGATACGGGTAAAAGTTGTCCTATCAACATTACCAATTTACCAATCCTCCATTCTCCTTGCGCCTAAAGGAGTGTCAAGGCATATCAACAATTTTCTAAGAGATTTTCTTTGGACGAGAAGAAAAGACAATGAGAAAAAACTCCATTTAGTAAATCGGAATACCATAAAGAAACCAAAGCAATCGAGTGGCCTCCAAATCCGTGACCCCTTCCAGGCAAACTTGGCTATGGGTGGAAAATTACTTTGGAAAATTCTGCACAATAGACACCATCGTGTCAGTCAAGTGTTAAGAAAGAAATATCTATTGGAAAATAACCTGAGATGTCTTGATTACAAGCCCATCTCCAAAGGATCCTCGATCTGGTCCTTGTGTAAAGTCGCATAGGAATTCTTCTCTCAAGAACTTTATGGGTACCTGGAGATGGAAGGAAAATAAATATCTTTACAGATAAAATAATGGGCAACAGACTGCTTCAGAACATTCAGGAGCTTCATGATTTAGCACAATGGTTTGCCCAACAAGGAATTAAAACATTGAATGACTTCAGTTCCTGGGATATCTTCAACAATTGGCATAGTTGGAAAAACGTAACAATCCCTGCCGATATTGAACCCGCCAGAATTCTCCTCATTGATAGCCTGAGTGGCTGCGCTCCCATCCATCTTCAGGGCAAAGCTGAACGTGGATGGGGTCCAAATGGAAACTACACTACAATCCTTGGATACAATGCTCTACAAACCCATGAAGTTGCAAGAAAAATCATATGGCAGCCAGTATGGAATCCATTTGGACTCCCCAAGACAATATTTTTCATTTGGACACTTGTTCACTGGAAGGTGCTCACCGGAGACAACCTCATCAAAAGAGGAATCATCGAGCCACATCGGTGCCCTCTTTGTCGTAGGAATGTTGAAACTCTAGACCACTTATTCTTGGAATGCCATTTCACAAAATAGTCTTGGAACCACATGTTGTAAGAACTCAACTTAATCATGCTAGCATTCACTACCACCACCTGCTTGTTCAAGGAGTGGAATTCCATCTATCCCCTCCCCCTTTCCAAAAAGAACTTTGGCTCAAAATCTGGATATCCATCCCCAAATTCACTTGTGGGAAAATTTGGATCGCTAGGAATAAAGCCATCTTCCATGAAACGCATTACACCCCCCTACAAGTCGTTGGACAAGCCAAAGGCTTGCTACTAGAGTGCCTGAACTCCTCCAACTCCAGGACATAATGCACAAATGAAATGAACTAGATTGGAACAATTCCCCCAAGTCCCAACAAAAAAATAAATTACCATTCTCGATATTTACCACTATGGCAAATTAGACTCTCCAATTTTGATTTTCAAGAATGGAGGAACAAGCAGTCTATGGATAGTTTACACTTCGATGGTGCATCCAAAGGAAATCTTGGAGCAGCTGGGGCAGGGGGGGTCCTCTGGTCTATCGAAGGATTGCCGAGAATAAGATACAGATGGGGATTGGGAATCTGCTCAAACAATATTACAGAGGCCTTAGCCCTGTTAAAAGGTTGCCAAAGAACAAAGGATCAAAAGACTACAGGTGTTTGGGGATTCACTTGTAATCAGCAAAGCATTCAATTCCACCACGGATTTCAACAATTTGGCATTAAAAAGAATTGTTCGTCGAATTCAACAAATTGCAAACACATTCATTCAATTCAAAGCATTCCACATCATCAGGAATCTAAATCACAAAGCAGATTTAGAAGCAAAGGCTGGAACTAGTCTTATAAATGGGAAAATTGAATTCTCCAACAACGAAGTTGGCCATCACCAGATCCCCTGAAAAACTATTCAGCGTGTAACATCCCGAAAATTCACAAAAATTTAAATTTTTTAAATAGCATTAAATATTGAAAAAGCTATTGCGGAAATAAAATGAATGCTAATTCTTTTAACTAATAATTAATTATGATGACGATAAGTCTACACTCAAATGCTATTTGAAATTCAATTGTTTTTTTATAATACTTATGTCAATGTTCTGTCAATTATAAATGTTTACAAGTGCTAACTTCTGCTTTTCTTTTGATGATGAAAGGGGTCCTGAGGGTACCCCGAGGCTTACTTAGCATTCGTGCTAAAGCATTTGAATCATTCCTTTCGCAGATTACAGGTAAGAGTTTTAATGTTTAAGAAGTATGACAGAAGAGTTCCCAACTAGTTTTGGTAATCTCCACGTCTTAATAGTGTTTAGAGAATAATGTCGAAATGCAATTGGTGAGATCTCTTCCATTAATATCTGGTTTTCATATTAATATGTTAGATGGCTATGTACTTCTTGATCTATCATATGTTATGCAAACTCCATGTAATTATCGAGCTAGTTCTATTCTAAACCATTGTATGTAATTATATGCAACTATTATGCATTTCTAATGTGCAAGAAACTATATGTTATGTCAAATGCATAACCTATAGTATAAGCTATAGGTCACCTTCAATATAATTCCTATATTGTAAACAATAACAAGTTCTATGTACTTCCTATAGTATGCAACTTTTATTTAATTGTATAATTCCCAGTGCATACAAACTATATGCAAGTCCTAAGTATAACTTAACACTATATGTAAACTCCTATAGTATTTATTATATGCGAATCTATAAAAACAATTATATACATATGAACTATATGCATAGGCTTGTACATTATTCCTATTCACTAACCATTATAATCAAAAGTATACAATCGTCGTGATCCTTCCGAACCATATAATTGTTACCATTTATATAAATAGACTATACTTAACACATGATATATGTCATTACAGGGTGGCAACCGTAACCAACTTAACAACGTGTGATATGTTTTGGAATTTAATGAAGGAGTGGAAGAATGTGCTGGCAAGCATACGCATTCATCCTTGGCATTTATTAAGTCCATCTACCAGCTCAGTGGAAGGTCTACGTGTCTGCCATCGTGGTACATAGCACATGAGGCAACGTGTGCAATAAGTTGACGTGGTCTAATTGAGCTTGACTTTGTTTTGAGGTTATATGAGTTGGTCTCCACGATGGCTATAGTGATTAATTCCTATCATAAATATGGTGATTGTTTAGGGATACAAAGTACTTTATTAAGTGAACCTCCACCGTTGATTATACGTGGGTCTTGGATTTCGAAACGTGACCCTAATCTCCACTATGTTCGAAGTTATTGTTTCCTTGGCACTCATTGTTTGTTGAGAGCGGTTTTGGGAAGAGGCCGACAGGCCGAGAAACTCCAGGGTTTCTCTAGCAAGTTTAATGAGCTTCTTCACGAATTGAACCCGTGACCTGTTGGTATTCTCTGTTACTAGACGATTGTTCTGAGAGTCGAGCTACTATGAGAGTTTACTACACCTGAGATGATAAAGGAAGTACTCCGGGGTTGAAGGTAATCTTGTGTGTAGGCTGAATCCAGTGGTCGGTCTTCTGTATATATTGAGTGGTAGAATTTATGAGTTATCTTCAACCTCTGCTGCGTTTAGTTGTGAAGTGGTGGCTATAGTTAACAATGGCTGCGACGTCTCTGCTCCAGAATAACTATTAAGGTAATGTAATAGGTTTCAAACATGTCCCTTCTAAAAGTTGTAATTTATGTTAATTCGTTTTACTGAGAACTTCTATTATGATACGTTTTAACCATACCTTAATTGTTTTGGTAGGTTACTTCGGCGTTCGACTTCCAAGCTCGAATTTGGTTAACTGGTAGCTGCAAAAGAATTGGTAAGCTTCGATGGTTACCCTGTTGCTTCGGTTAGGTGACTGTTGGATGTGTTCTTAGCTAAGACTTCGTGTTTAACCTGTTCTATGGGAAGTGACCAACTTCGAAAATGTTATGAGTTGTTTGACAGCCTGGGGAGGATGAAGTCCTCAACCCATTCGACGTTAAGCCTGTAGTGTTGTTTTCGGTGTAGACAAAGTATAAAAGAATGTAACTTCTGAGAGGGTTTTATCCCTCGGTTCAATTGGAAATGCAAGGAAAATGGTTTCTGTAACTTGATAGAGTTTACTCGTATTGAAAACTGAGAGTTATACTCCAGGTTTGTGATAATTGATACTTGAACTACCATGCATTTATAATGGCTACGTGCCAAAGGGTTACCTTGTTCCAAGCAGTCGAAACCCTACCCCGTAGGTTTCGAAGATAGGTTTTTGCTTGTTCTGTGTTTAACTTAAAGATTATGCTATCATTTTGGTAATGGCCGAGAGCGAACGTAATGTTTTGATCTAAAAACTTTGAAATAAAAAAAAAAAATCTAGTGTTCAAATAATTATATGGTTTGTTTTCATTTTAAAGTTTATGTATGTTTTCAACGATGTTTTGAACATGAAATATTAATCTATTTGGAGACTGAAAATGTCTACGTTGCTATTTCGAAAATAAGGGTTTGACCGTCGAACCAGTTACTGACACATTAATGTAAATAATTTGTTTTCCCTATTAAGGGTTTCGATCCTATGTTTAAAGTATTGCAACAGGATGCTAAAAGTAATAGGTGAAAAAGAACTAGGGTTCTGCTTGTATGATGAAAGGTTTTTGAATTTAATAGCTGTAGTTTGATAATTAAATCAAAATATGAAATATGGATACTGAAACGAAATAGTGATATTCAATGATGCGAATGATAAGTATCTATTTGCCGTTTATATGTAACAACTTAGTATAAAACGATCACCGAATCCAGTTGAGATGGGACGAGCAAGAAAACGATGAGGGCTCCAAGAAACCCTGGACTAGGCGGAATAAGGGCAGAGTATGGGCGACGGCCTGCGTTTCTGGAGGACCGGCTCTGATACACTGTGCAGTGGCTGGACCAGGCGTAGTTTGAAGCGGGTGTCATTGGAAGGAACGGTTTGAACGCCGTTCGATTTGAGCTTTCGGGGGCTTCATGAAACCTTGGGGACCGCTTGGGTTGCCTGTTAATTGGGCTTTGATGGTGTGGTCTATTTCATTGGGGTCTGGATGTCCCAGCTGAATAATCCTGAAGCGTTGTGGATTTTGACGGTGTGAGCAGGTGGTCCTAGAACCTGGAGGACGCGTGAAGGGATTCGTGACAGAGCGGGGATACAGTGTTTTGTGTGGGGTCTTCTTGAACGGTGGATTGGGGTTTGGGCCCTATCTGGGGATCCATCCGGTTCTCTGGCTGCTTGCTTGGTCGGGGATCGTTTTTGCCTGCTGTGAAGGAACCACTGGAGCGGTATGGAGAGTGGATATGTACAGGAGGTGGACTACACCTCGGATGGGGATGGGGATAAGGGGATTTTCGACCTTGGAGCGATCAATTCGGCGGAGTTTGGGTCGACTGTCCACTTCTTGCCAGGACGGGGGACTGGGGATGCCTCTGGGCCCGTGGGAGAGATGGATTTGGATGGACACCTCTTCACCCCACCGACCTCTGCCAGAGTTACCTCGTCGGTCATCTCTCTGGGGTTGGAGGGTTTAGAGGCGGAATTAGCGAGCTTCCGGTCATCTGCAGGCTTTAGGGATAGGCCAGACTTGGCCGGTCTTCTGGGGAGGACGCTGCAACCCCAATTGGGGTCTTACTCAAACTTTCCAATTCCTTCGGAAGACGCTCGAGAGGATAGGATCGAAACTCAGGTTGGATGTGACAACAAGCGGTCGGGTGGTGGACTGGCATCATTCTCTGTTGGCAATTTGCTTAAGTCGGTGGAGTGCCGTGATGCCGAGGACCGGGAATAGGCCAGTGGTGGACAGGGCGACACAACTTGTGGACAAGCAGTGTTGGCTCCTGGGGTTGGGGAAATACCCCCTGATGATGAATCCCTGTTAAGCCCAAGAGCAGGGGTTCCTGCACAGGCTGTTGCTCATAAAAATTTTGCCAGAAAGGTGAAGGAAAGGCGCCGGAAGGACAAACTTGTGTTGGGTGTGGATGTCTCTATGGAGGAGGCTGTGGACTTCTCTCATATCGCGGTGGTTGGACATGTCCGTGGTAAGAGGATTGGGTGGAGTTTTCTCCAGAGATGGGCGGCCGAGCATTGGAAGGACTTGATAGTTCCTGCACCAGAGATTAGGATCTTGACGAAAGGCTGGTTCTCCTTTATCCTGTCGAGTCCTGGAGAGGTTGCAGCTATTTTAGGCCGTCATTGGACGATGTTGGGCGTCCCCATTGTGCTGAAAAGATGGTCACCTTTCTTTGATTCAAAGACTGAAAAAATAGACAGAGAACCTATATGGGTGAAGCTACCAGGGCTCCCCATGCATCTCTGGAATGAATCACGATTTGCAGCAATTGGGAATTTCCTTGGCGACTATATATGTGTGGATTATTCTCATATGGTAACTGGTATTTACTCAGTGGCTAAGATTTTGGTCAAGATCGACCTTAGGCAGGGGCTATCGGCTCAGATCATGGTTCAGACGAAGGATGGGGACTTCACCCAAATCTTAGACTACGTGGGGGTGTCGTTTCGATGCCATCGCTGCCATGCTCATGGACACCTGGTCGCGGATTGCACGTTACCGTTTCGAGGCAGCAGACCGATGGATAAGCCTGTAGCAGATGTTTGCACTGATCCTGCGAAGATGGGGAACCCACTGGTGGTGGGGGTTGATGGATTAGCGACTGAATTAGACACAGGGGCGGACCAGGTTTCGGTGCTACCTGTAGCTCCATGTGGGATGCAGGGAACTGGGAGACCTATGGCATCATTGGTGAACGAGGAACTGGATCTCGTTGGGAGAAAGAAGACGGTTGTAGTGGGGACTTCATTGGGTACCACGACACCTTTGACGCGGGCAGCTTCCAGAAAGCTACAAGAGCAGGCAATCTTACGTCGGGGTTCATCCTCCAATCCCCCGGGTATGTCTCACAAGATCTCTTCTGATATTTCGTTATATGCTGCCTCTAATGATTTGGGGGGGGTTTGTTTCGAGCCTCACTCTCCCGTCAGCTCTGTTTCACTATGCTCTGCTCCATGTCTATTACCTGTAACTAATTGTGCATACACGCCACCGTTAGTAGCAACTTTACCCTCTCCCAATACTGTGGGTTGTAGTATCCGATATGCCCTTAGAAATAGGGTGATCTCTGATGGATCGGGGGGTAGGGGACTTCCTGAATTGACTGCTAGTACTGTGGGGAAAGGTCGGGGACGAAAATCTCACCTGTCAAAAGCACAAGACCAGGCAAAAGTTGATTTGGTAATGGGCACACAATCCTCTATTGAATGGGCACTTAGAGCAGCGAAAGCCCTGGAAAGGGGTTACATATGAAACTTATGTCATTTAACTGTCGTGGGTTGGCGAGTCCCATTAAAAAATCGTCACTTCGGAGGTTGGTGGATCTAAATCAACCTGATATATTACTATTACAAGAAACACTGGGCGGCAGTGTGGAGATTGTTAGGGTTTTGGAAACTTTGCTACCTGGCTGGAAGTTCGTGGGTGTGGATGCTCGTGGACGCTCTGGAGGGCTGGCTACAGGGTGGAAGGTGAAGAGCTGCAGATCTGATAGCTCTTGGGGGATCTCTTCTAGTATCGGGTTGGAAGTATGGGATGCAGAGATTGGTCGGATGATAATGATTCTCAATGTCTATGGACCCTATTTAAATAGGGCTGGATTCTGGGACTCCCTACTAAGCATGGATCTCTTTGACGGAAGGGATGTGATCTTGGGTGGGGATCTCAACCTTTCTCTGGGATCTTCTGAAGTTTGGGGGCCTAGGGCTGCTCCGGATCCATTAGCTAACTTTTTCATACAAGCTTTCGCCGGGAAGGATCTACTTGACATTTTGCCAAACAAGTTAACCCCTACCTGGAGGAACAAGAGAACAGGGGATCAAAGGGTGGCCAAAAGACTGGATCGGTTCCTGGTAGCTGATGTGTTGGTACTGGGGGTTGATGTTGTAAAGAAATGGGTGGGGTCTGGGGGGGTTTCCGACCACTGTCCCATTCTACTGGAGTTAAGAGGCAGTAGAAACAAACCCCCTAGTCCTTTCAAGTTCAATCCTAGCTGGTTGAAGGAGGAGGATTATATTAAATTAGTTCAGAATTTGTGGGTCCATCGACCTTTGGAGTCACTGGAGCATGCGGGCGCACACTTTCAACTCAATCTCAAGCGTATAAAAGAGGCCACTATTCTCTGGGCCACTGAAAAAAGGGTAAAAGATGACCAGAACCTGAGGGCTGCTGAGATGAATATTGATAGACTTCTACATTGTCAGGGTATGGGATATCTGGACGAACTGCAGAAAGGTGAGCTGCTGGACTGGGAAAGTAGCAGGAATGTGTTACTGTGTGAGCGAGAAGAGATGTGGAGAATGAAAAGCAGGGCGATTTGGTTACAATGTGGGGATGAGAACACAAAAAATTTTCAAGCATATGCAAAGGGGAGAAAATGCACAAACTCCATCTGGGAATTATCTTCACCTGATGGGGATCGGGTCTCCAGCTTTGATGGTTTGGCTGAGATGGGTGTTCGACACTTCGAAGACTTATTCACTGCTCAACCTGGGGCCTCTATAGCTGAGGTTATCAGGATGGCTCAGCTCTTTCCACGTTTTGTGGGGGAGGAAGAGAACAAACTTTTGATGGAGGAGGTGCTGCCAATTGAGCTCTCGCAGGTAATGCAATCCTTCCAGAAAGACAAAAGCCCGGGGCCGGATGGCTGGCCTATTGAATTTTTCTTGGGATTCTCTGATTTCTTTGGGGAGGAACTATTGGCTGTGGTGGAAGAATCAAGAAAGGCTGGTTTTGTTCATGGTCCTTTTAACTCGACCTTTATTGCTCTCATACCCAAATCGGACAAGCCTGATAGTTTTGATGAATTCAGACCAATTTCACTCTGCAATTGCATATATAAGATCATCTCAAAGGTGATGGTGAGGAGACTAAAGAATATCCTGTCTCAGCATATTTCAGGTGAACAGTTTGGATTCTTGGAAGGTCGTCAAATTCATGAGGCCATTGGAGTTGCACAAGAAGGTTTACACACTCTGAAGGTGCAGAAGCAGAAGGGTGCAGTAATTAAGATTGACCTCTCTAAAGCATTTGACAGGGTTAGCTGGCTTTATATCCAGATGCTTCTCACACACCCGGGCTTCTGCTATGAATTTATACGATGGATTATGGCCTGCATCACCACAGTGAGTTTTGCTGTCCTGATTAATGGCTCTGCTAGCCCATTCTTCCATGCTGGCAGGGGGCTACGACAAGGTTGCCCACTTTCACCGCTGTTATTTCTCCTTGTTGCTGAAGGCCTCAGTGGTTTTATCCTGAAAGCAAAAGCTGATGGCTCATTTCGTGGCATCTCCATTTCACAGGTAATGTATATTACCCATCTCCTTTTTGTTGACGATATCCTCATTTTTTGTGATGGCTCGAGACAGGATATTGATAAGGTGGTCGAAGGACTCAATTTACTGCAAGAAGCCGCGGGTATGCTAGTGAATATTGATAAATCAACAATCACATGCTCGCATTTAAATGAGCAGGAGATTCACAGACTAGCAATCAGACTTCCCTATAGGACTATGGATATTGATGAAGGCTTAAAGTACCTTGGATTTCACTTAAAACCCAATGCATATTTGAAGGCAGATTGGCATTGGTTAACTGCAAAATTGGAGCAGAGACTACATGGATGGAGCCATAAATGGCTTTCGCGGGCTGGGAGACTGGTTCTGGTCAAATCAGTATTGGAAGCAATACCTGTTTATTGGATGTCACTTGCCTGGATTCCCAAAGGAGTCCTGGAGCAGATCCGTCGGTTGGTTTTTGCCTTCCTCTGGAAGGGTAAGGGAGTGAACCGTGCCTTGGTGTGGGTTCGATGGGAATTGATCGCAATCCCCAAAGCACTGGGAGGGTGGGGATTAAAGAATATCTTTCTATTTGCCAAAGCGTTGGGAGCAAAGGTTGCATGGCGAATTATACATACACGGAGCCTCTGGACTAGTGTGGTCTATCACAAATACATTGCTCCCTTAACCCTACTTGATTGGATTAGGCAGGGCAATAAGACGAGGGCTAATTGCTCTGTGGTTTGGAAAGCGGTGGTTCAGTATTTTCATCTGGTGGGATCAGGATTAGTCTGGAGAATTGGAAATGGGCATTTACTTCGTATTGGACTGGATCCTTGGGTAGGTTGTAGAGGGGGTTATACACTGCCGGTGGACTTAAGGACCTTTTTGGCAGCTAGAGACTGTCATTTCCTGGCTGATATTGCCCAACCGGGTTTATCCACTATCTGGCACCAGGGATGGCTCTCTGCCCAGCGTCTTGAGGTACCTGCGGATTTGATCGGAGCTTGGGAGGATTATATCCGAATCTTAAGGTTCACTAATATTCGACTGACAGATAGGCCTGATGAACTACTCTGGGATCACCATCCCTCAGGGAAATACACACCCAAACTTGGATATATTCAGCTTAATGTGGAGATGCATAATAGGGCATTGGTGTGGTGGTGGAAAACTCTGTGGAAGTTTAAATGCCCGGGTAAAGCAAAAATACTTTTCTGGGCGATTTTGGAACATAAGGCACCCACCTGGGACACCCTAAAGAGACGATTTATACAAGGCCCGGGTTTTTGTCCACTCTGTAGGGAGGCGGACGAGACTATCACACATCTTTTTGTTCACTGTCGGTTCTCTCAGGCGGTTTGGACAAATATATGCAATTCTTTGAATCTAAATGCGCGCTGGTGGGGAGAGAGTGTTATTGACGCATTCCATGATTGGTGGACAGATCAACAGAAATCAGACTTTTGTGCGGCCCCATGTATTTTTGCATGGGGCATATGGATCACTCGTAACAGGATCATTTTTCAGGACTGTAGAGTCCCGATGGAGCAAGTTGTGGCTCAAGCTGTGGCTATCATTTTACATTACAAAACTACACCCAAAGCGATTAGAATTCGTCCTGTGATCGCTGAAACCATTGATAAATCTATACCGTGGGCTTTTTTCGATGGCGCTTCACTTGACCATCAATCGGTGTGCGGTGGAGGGATCGTTCTACACAAATCTGAATCACATTATTTCCACATCACGGCTGGATTGGGTAGTGGTACAAACAACTATGCAGAAATTATGTCACTTAGACTATTGCTGTTATTTGCACTAGAACAGGGATGTTTTTCACTACAGACATTTGGAGACTCACTGATTGTTATTGACTGGGCCAATGAGAATACTCTATGTAATGTGATGGTTCTCTCACCTATACTGGAAGATGTTTTACGGTTAAAGAGGCATTTTAATCTTATAACATTTACACATGTTTACAGGGAGAGAAATGGCATGGCCGACCTTCTTTCCAAAGAAGCGTCGCAGCAACGTCTGAATTTCGGAACCTGGAGGATCACATCACACTCTACTGCTGGATCATACAGTTATTATCACTGGCCTTTCAACGAGGCGGTGGTGGATCGGGAGAGAGATTTCGGCTTCTGACAGATCTGTCTTCATAACAGTTCGTGTATTTTGGTATTATCACAGACCTGTTAAAGAGGCTCTGGAGGACCGGGAGGGAGCAGTTGGCTTCTGACAGATCAGTCTTCATAATCGATCGTTTTTGGTTTTGGTATTTTGGTATTATCACTGGCCTGTTAAAGAGGCTTTGGTGGACCGAGATGGAGCATTGGCTCCTGCTGATTCTATATTTTTCTGTTTGGTGCTTTAGGGTTGTTTGGACAGAATCTTCTGAAAGGAACTATTTCATATGGAGAATATTTTGATATATGTAACTGGATATATGAGTGTTGTATGGACAACAAAGGTTTGAATTTGTATGGGACATTAGACTAGTCAGAAACATGAACTGATGATATGCGATAATGTAGGAATCTCTGTGATTCTAATACATCTACAGAATGTAATTTTGTTCAATTTATTTGAAATAAAATTACGACTTTTTCCAAGGAAAAAAAAAACAACTTAGTATAAAAGAATATTTGCGGCTGTTAAGTTCTAGAAATAATAATGCCTGAAATAAGTGAAAATATAACACCTTAATGTTGGAAAGAATAATAATAGAATGTATAGTATTAGCTTTTAAAAGTAAACAGTAATTATTTGAAAACCTAGTCCTGTGCAGAGATGAAATGTTTTCTTTTGTTACTAAATAAAGAAAATGCTATATGTCTGTTTTATGATATGCTATTCCCTTTTCTAAGTTTAGACATATATAATTGTTATTTCATAATTTAAAAGAAACACTATAGTATTAATCTAATCATTCAATTGGCATTCTGCCCATCATTCATCTATATTAATTCTACTTCTCTGTACTAGAGTACTATCCAAAAAATAGTATGGGAAAAATGCAGAAAGGATTTTTATTCAATCATCTCATTTACTTAACCATCATTATACAAAATCATCTCTAGGTCAAAATTGAAACAGTTTCTTCTGTATAACTGTAAATACTAAATCTACAAATGCAGAAAATCATTTAACTGTAAACAATAAGACAGAACAGTAGAACCTGATTGAATGTAGGAGAAACAAACAACCCAAGGAGCCTGTTCCACCCAACCTACTCCTGAAGACAACCAAATTACTTGCCTTAGGACCCCCAAGCCTGTTCACTGAACCACTAGGAAGAAGAATCTGTAGAAGCTTTAGGTCATCCACTTGCAGCAACAAAGTAGTTCATCCAGTCATATAGACTTAGCAGTCAAAGAGACTTGCACCAGTACCTCTGGCTCCCTTCTCATAATATTTTCAGCAAGCTCACAATGCACATTCACTTAGCCTCCCTATTTGAATCTCTCAGTGATCACCTGATACACTTGAGGAATTATTTCTGCAGAAAATAATGTAGAGCTCCCTGCTCAATTCGAACTGCGTTATCTAGGCTGCCTAGGCCTTTTTAGTGGTTAACCTAGTCATTAATGAGCTAACAGCTCTGCTCCACCCACCTGGGGAATAATGCCACAATTTTAGGGGTTGTTGTCCCATAACCAATAGCTAGTGGTGGAGTGCAAATGCTGACATCTGTCCCATGCCTTCTAACAGCTTCCATTCCTCCTAGTGGGTCAGTGAACACTGATTTAACAGTTCCCTTGGGTGTTTGTCTCCTGTTTTAATTTATTAAATAATAAATATATGTTTATTGCAATCATCCTTGACCAGATTTGGTCATAATTACAAAACTTTGTAATTATAATTTAACATAATGTTTTTGCAAATAAAATAAATAGTCTCAAAATTTGGGTAGGTGACACAGCGAGTCAAAGATTTGATGTCTCCAGTGCATATTCACAGATTATGTTTGAAGGAACTATTATTTTCAATTTTCACAGCATTGGTTCAGGAAACTCTGTTGTCTGTATGGATTGTTGCAATGGATGAAGAACTTTCTAATGTAGCTACCAAATGGTCTGGCCTGGGAGGGAGTCTCAGTTACTCCGTTGTTGCAAAAGGAGAACATTCATCCCCAATGATCACGACGGGCACAAGGAACTCCAACCTGTGGATGCCTTCATCGAACTGTCCTCCTTAGATGTTCACGACAGACACACCGATACTTTCATTGGTTGTCCTCCTTAGATATTCACAATAGACACACCAATACTACTTGTCGATTGTTTGTTATCTAGTCGCAGGAATGCGAAGAAGACATCTGGAAGCACATAGTAAAACACTACACTCACTTGCAATTGCTCTGCAGCTTCACTCAACTTCATCACCGAAATTGAATTTGTACTCTTCAATCAAATACACAGAATATGCAGTTAGCAGAAAAATGAATATTGAAAGTGCTTCATTAGCTTTCATCCAAATGCAATGACAAAAACCGCATCTAAATGAACAATTCGATGGAAGATCAACTATCTAGTTCTTGATAGCGAATTCATTTATTGAAAGAATTTTAGCTCTTACAACAAAAAGTTGTTGGGATCTTTGAATATTGTAATCAGCCGGATTTAGCATCAGCCACAACGTATTCTTTTTTTCTTTATTTTTTAATATCAAATTATCCGCTTTAGTTAAAAAAAAAAGTATGTAAACCAATAACTGAATGTAGAGGAGTAAATCTTATATGGCAGTGTATGTTAGCAAAGGCAATCTCTCGTGTTTTTGTCTCATTACTTTCATTTTATTCTTGCATGTTGTACTACTACACTCCATGGTTTAAAAAAATTGCCTAAAAGACAATGGAATGAGATTTGGAACAATTTTTGTAAGGTATTATGAGATGAAGATGTTATATAAGGCAATATTTGCATGAAATATTTATCAACCCTAAAGCTCTCTAGGTTGATGTGATAACATCCTCCCCATCTTTAATACTAAAAGCATTAGTGATTTCAATGCCATGCCTTGTAGTATGTCTTTTAGATGTGGCTACTTATATATGTGATATTACAAAGTGTCTATATAATGATATATCCGAGCATATCTTATGTTTGGTGGAATAGATGCTTCTTTGACTTGGCATTTGAAGATGATCTAAAAACGAGGAAGCTAGAGCTGGAGAATGTCGATCATTGAAACAATTAACTAGTGAATTTGTGAAGTGTCACTATATTTTCTAAACATTGTTGCCCAAATTACCGCTACGATATGGTCCCCCCACAACGCTATCATGAGGAAAGCAATCATGCCTCTTGCCTCCGAGGTAATCCACTACTTAAGAGTCTTAACATTAGGGAGAAAAGACCTAAATCCAATATACATGAATTGGATTTTTAAGGAAGCACTATAAAATACAGTTCGACAAATATGATGGCATCTCAACAACTCACTTCGATGTTGTGGTGAATTAAATAGTTGTAGATTGATTTTATGGGATAAGCAATGTATTACAAACCACACGTTTATACATTATTCAATATGCATTGTATGTAGTAGTGATTTCAAGTGTCCTATACAACCGTTGGCTTTAATTTCGTAATAGTTGTGGCTTTGTGGCAATTGTTGGCATTGAGAAATTGTGATCTCTCAACTCCACTCCATCGTGATTTAATATGCATACGCATAGAGAAAACAAGTCTAGTATCTATCCAAACACTTGCTAGTGACATGGCAAAGCCTTGATGGTGTTAATGGCTTTGTAGCATTGTATGGTTTCGTGTCTTAGCGAAGGGTGGGAGGTGGCGAAATTTATTCCTAAGAGATTACAACAGGTTTGTTGATTTTTGTCAATAGGGAAAAATGCCCCTTTGCCAACAGTAGGGATTCACCCCAATGAAAAGTCCCAATTAGACATTTCACCATTTGGTGTAGGAAACCCATCTAGATTATGGTCTGACAACCATTACTAAGTTGGCATTTTATTGTTGCAACCCGGTCCACTATTTAAGGCTTTATAGAATGAAATAAATAGAATGGACCTAATTTAATATGTGAAATGCAAAATACAAATTGATTCGACTCTATATGCAAAATGTGAAACTATTCTACATTTTGTAGTTAGGAGTAAGTAACTTAGAGGAATGGCAACATAATCAAATATATTTCTATTGTCATCTACAACGAGAAAATTACTAAATAAATAAAAGTAGAAATACATATAACCAAATATAAAATCAAGAAAAGATCTGTGATAAAATAGTTAATTACAATTCCATGTTCATGACTATAGACAAAAATCTGAGAGAAAATAGAAACAAGAATGGATTATTTTTACGTGAGAATAATTCGCATTGCAAAAACATTCTTACTACAAACTCCAATGCTCAACAAGGAGATAAAAGAAATTTCAGTAACTTGTAATATTATAATCAAAGTATTTCTCCCAATCGCCTGGCTAGTAATGGCTTCTTCTTATTATAGTTCTATAAAATAAATTTTACAAAATGTGCAACAATAAAAAAGCCCCTTCCTTGTGGTTCTCGTCATTTTCGTCATTTTTATAAATTAGTTGCTATTATCATTTTCAATAAGTTTAAGGGTTTCTCAAACTATATTGACCACTAGGATATTGTGTAAATGTCTTTCCATCTTTAATTAGCCTTCTTCAGTGACAATTTTTATTTTTATTTCAAGAAGTTCCCTCTTACTTCTTGTATTTTTAATGTTACATGAATTGCATATTCTGAAGGTTTTATTTTTTATTTGTCATTTCCTATATTTGTCCATTCAATCAAGCCATTGGAATAGACATTAACAATTAATAGTTGCTTGCTTATACAAAAATTGTCTCCTCATAAGCAAGTGATAGGCACATATTCTACTCACTCATATTTGTTGGTATGCATTTATGCATGTAGACCTCCTCGCCATGATGTCCCACATGAGTGTCTCCATTATTCACTCTTTCGTACAAATGTCTTTGAATCAATATGCATAACCAGTCCTGAATGTCATCACCATAATATATATAAGTTGTAAATATACAAAACTTCAAATCGTATATTAAAATTGCATTTAACACAAAGAAGTCAATTGGCAATTTAACAAAGTGTTTAAGTTTACTTCCATGAGTTTGACGTCTTTTTATCAGTTACAACCCTGGTCATTTTGATAATGTTTTTGCAAACACATTAGATGAAACGTTGTGTTATCAGGTTTTCGGACCATTCTAGAATGGAGTTCAAATGATATAATGCATGCCTAAAATAAAGTTCACGATCAAAACTTGTGGAAAAAATGGTTGCATACCTAGCTTCAAAGCCAGCCTATAATAAACTCTTTTTGACAATTAAAAACAAATTTTAGTCGAGGTTGAAATTTTTGCATGAAGGCACCTTTCTAATCAAAATTCATACCTCATTCGGGAAGATGCTTTAATTGAATTGAATTCAATCAACTTGTTCGATATCTATGCTATATAGAATTTTAATAGAAATTACTAAAACTTGCATGACTTGTCAACAACCAAGAATTTTAAATCCATGAAAATATTCCACTAACACCTGGAGCACTTTATACCCAACACTTGGTGAAAGTGTCAATTATTGCCTAAACTCAGTTTTGAGTCAACCAATGATGTAAAAATGCTTCGATGAGCCCAAAAGAAGATGTATAACATTTTCACGTAGGTCGAGGTTATTCAATCTAAGAGACAGAAGAGTGAAGTTTATGATACACGTAGCGCAACAATTGTAGGAATAACAAATTTGAGATGCAAACTTAGTTGACAATGCAATTGCCTTTGATTGTTATGAGCATCAAAGGAAAAATGATGCATGATCTTTTTTCTTGCCATACTGATGCATGATATGTTGTAGATTAGATCTAGATCAATACATCTATTTGCTTGGAAATTTTGGTTCTTTGTCTTGTTCAACAGGTTCAATATTTGGAGATCAAACTTGGAGCTGGAGCTAGGACAACCTATAGGTTGGAGGTAAGTTTCACTTCTTTCTTTCCTCTTCTATGTTCAATAGTTTGTAAATTGTGCTAGATCCAAGAGAATAAGATCACCATTTGTTTTGTTTTTGTCATGGATTAACTATTTATAGGTTTAATTACATCCATGAGAGAATTTAACTATCTGTAGGACGAATTCTCTAACATAGAAATAGGTGACTCCACTAGATGTATCTTCTTTCATCTGAGCATTGTCCAACGAATCTCTCAACTCTCGTAATCTCACCTTTTGGTTGTTACCTATGTCAATCCATGCTACTAATTCATATATCATGTCGTCATATGTTCAAAGGATAAGTGTTAACCTGAGTCAACTTTCTGCAATATTGTCATCCTTCACACCCTTGTGTCATTCCATACTCATCTAATTCATTACTTCACATCACTTTTCTATGACGGTTTCATGTCGATGATGTGGGATTCACTATGGCCCTCCTTTGACGAGTCTATTCCTGTCGACTTTTGTTGAAATATTGTTAACTTTAAGAATATTCTATTTGTACTTTATTATCCGGATATGTTTATTCCTCCGTCGGGACATTATTATATATCCAGAGATGTTTATTCCTCCGTCAGGATGTTATAACTAGGGTTATTAGAATTCCATAGTGGGGTCGTCCCTGAGTTAAGTTATTAGGGGTTATTAGACTCTCCTAGGAGAAGTCGACCCAGTTAGGGTTAAAAGTCAAGTGAAGTAAAGTATAAATAGAGGAGGTGTGTTCCTCATTTAACACACACTCACTCACTTGTGAAACTCGCATAGGAGAGAGAGAGATCTGCAAAGGAGGATAAGGAGCTCTTTTTTGGGGATTACATCTTTGTATTTGTTGGTCATCTATATTGAGGAAGCTTTGTTGGGTTTTCTACCCCATGAGGGTTTCCCAAGATAAATCTGTGTCTATCTTGTGATTGTGTTTCTTTCAGTGATCCTTATTATGCTCTTGTTTTGAATTTTATGCTAAACTTAACATGGTATCAGAGCTAGCCTGAATAGGACATCTTTCACAAGGTGAAAATCTCTCTCTCCTCCTTCGATGAGAAATTAAGGTTTCTACAAAAGTTGAAATTTTTGGAATCTAAGAGCATGGTTGGATGCTCCTCCTCAAAAGCGAAATTCTGAGCCCTATATCGAAGTTTTCGAGTGGGTAGAACCCCGGGATATGTCAAACCCTAGTTTGACTTCTGGACCAGAAAACCAGTGAACCGGAAAAGCTGCGAACCTATGCACCAGTGAACCAGAAAAGCCGCAAACCTGTGCACCAGTAAACCATAAAAGCTGCAAACTAGTAAACTAGAAAACCTGTTGCAGATCCGAAATTTGTTGGTCAAGTTTAAAGGGTGAAAAGTTGAAGTTTCCAGAAACAAAGTACACTAGTCAACTCAATTCAATCAAGCACATCTCCTGGTAAGGTTTGTTTTGTATTTTGATAATTTTCAATTTTGGTGACCTCCTGGATAAGATGGCTCCAAGCACTAAGCTTGAGGATAAGCTAAAAGGCATAGAGAATTTTCGGGCCTGGAAATATAGGATTGGTATCATTCTTGAAGAGAATGATCTTGCCTAATACATCAAAGATGAAGTTGCAGAACCTGATGAAGATGAAGCTAAGGAGAAGTACAAGAAGGACATGATTAAGGCAAAGAGAATCATTGTTGATTCTATCAAAGACCACTTGATCCCTCAAGTGTCATCCAAGAATACCCCAAAAGAAATGTATGATGCCCTAGCAAGAATGTATGAAGGGAGGAACATCAATAGGAAGATGAACCTGAGAGCTCAATTGAAGAGCACTAAGATGAGTCAAGGAGAATCCATTCAAGATTACTTCACAAGGGTCTCCCAGTTCAAGGAACAACTAAAGCCATTGGAGACTCCCTTGGTGAAGATGAACTAGTCATGACTGCTCTCAATGGTCTCACTAGACCTTGGGATTCAGTCATCCAGACCATGTGTGCCAGAAAGGAAAGCATGAAGTTTGATATTGTATGGGAGGATCGCATTCAAGAAGAGGCTAGAGTGGCCAATAGAGAGGCCTACTTAAAGAAGACAATCGAGCATTAGCCACCCATACCAAGAGAAGAAGAAGTCAATCCAACTTCAAGAAGGAAAGCCATAAGGAGTCTCAACCTCCACGAAGGTTTCAAAATAAAAGAGGACCCAATCCAGAAAGAGATCACTCTTCATTCCAGTGTTTCAATTGTCACAAAATATGACGCATTGCTAGAAATTGTCCATCAAAGAGAAGAGAACACAAGAAGGGTTTCCACCACAGAAGACATCAAGCACATCTAGCAGAAGATGGTAGTGAAGAAGAAGATGAAGAAAAACCTCAAAGGAAAAGAGCTAAGGTAAAAGAAGAAGATGCAAAAGAATATGTTCTATTCTCTGCACTCTCTGGGTCCATAACACCTGGAGAAGATACATGGCTTGTTGATAGTGGTGCTTCCAAGCACATGACAGGTCAAAAGAAAACTTTGTCAAGACTTGAAGAAAGAACCTCTCCATAGAAGGTATCATTAGGAGATGATTATCAATATCCTATCAAAGCAATTGGTGAAGCAAGCTACAAGCTTGATTCTGGAACCCCCATGAAGATGAAGGAAGTTTTGTATGTCCCAGGATTGAAGAAGAACCTACTTTCTATCTCAACATTAGATAAGAAAGGTTATAGGGTTGCATTCATAGATGGACAAGTACTCATGTGGCCCAAAGGAAAATCAATTGAGGATGCAGTTGTCATTGGTGAAGAAGAAGGAGGGATATATAAACTTAAGGGACATTCAGAAGCAACCCGTGTTCATGAAGCCACTGGCCCAAGTGAGCTATGGCATAGAAGGCTTGCTCACATCAACTACAAGGCACTACCCTGTGTGAGCAAAGTAGTAACAAGATTACCAGATTTGAAGGTTGATCTTAAAGGCACTTGAAAAGGATTTGCAAAAGGGAAGAATATCAAGAATCCATTTCCAAAGAGTGAAACAAAGACTAAAAGTACTTTGGAATTGATCCATTCAAATGTATGTGGTCCAATGCCCTCCACATCTTTGAGTGGATATGAATACTACCTTACATTTATTGATGACTATTCAAGAAAGACTTGGATATATTTCCTAAAAGGAAAAGATGAAGTCTTTGGAAAATTCAAGGAATTCAAAACCTTGATAGAGAATCATTTAGAAAAGAGAATCAAGACCCTCAGAACAGATAGTGGTGGAGAATACACTTCAAAGGTTTTGAAGTCTTTTGTAAAGAAGCTGGAATCAAGAGGGAACTAACCACTCCCTACAATCCTCAACAGAATGGTGTTGCGAAAAGAAATAATAGAACCATTATGGAAGCGGTGAAGACAATGATACATGATCAAGATCTTCCTATGCATCTATGGGATGAAGCAGCAAGGATGACAATCTATGTCCAAAATAGATTGTCTCATAGTGCCATTGGATTCAAAACTCCAGAAGAAATGTTCACAGCGAAGAAGCCTAAGGTAACCCACCTCAAGATATTTGGGTGCCCTGTATATATTCACATACCAAAAGAGAAGAGAACTAAGCTGGACCCTTCCAGAAAGAAGGGAATATTTGTTGGGTATTGTAAAGCATCCAAGGCATTCAGAATATACATCCCAGGATTCCATCATATGGAAATTACTAGAGATGTAACCTTTGATGAAGAAGCTGCTCTCAAAAGATCCAAATAGTGCTAGTATGAAGAAGTATATGAAGAAGATATACCTCCTAGAAATACAGAAGTTGTTTCCTTCCCTTAAGAGGAAACACCAGAAGACCATGATATGATAGAACCTCAAGAACCCCCACCTATGAACATATCACGGAAGAGAAAGCCAGCATGGGCAAGAGATATTATACAGGGAGCAGAAAAGTATGGATCTCCAGAAGGCTCCACAAGAGTGAGCAAGAAACCAAAGCCATTCTCCAGCTACGTGGCTTTGATGTGTGATCTTGTAGATCAAGAGCCTACCAGTTATGAAGAAGAAGTTCATAAGAAAGAATGGGTAGAAGCAATGACGGAGGAGTACCAGTCAATAATGAAGAATGATGTTTGGGATGTAGTTCCCAAACCAAAAGATAAGAGTGGGGTATCCTCCAAATGGATATACAAGATAAAGCATGCCGCGGATGGTAGCATTGAAAAGTATAAGGCAAGGTTTGTGGCCAAAGGATTCTCTCAGAAAGAGGGAATTGACTATGAAGAGACATTTGCACCAGTTGCAAGGTACACTTCCATTAGAACCATCAAGGCACTTGCATCCATGATGAAGTGGAGATTACACTAGATGGATGTGAAGACAACCTTCCTGAATGGTGTGATTGAGGAAGAAGTGTACATAGAACAACCACAAGGATTTGAGGTTGAAGATAGAAGAACTCACATATGTAAGTTAAAAAAAGCTCTATACGGGTTGAAGCAAGCTCCTAGAGCTTGGTACGGGAGAATTGATAGCTTCTTGACAAGCTCGAGCTTTACCAAAAGTAAAGTTGAACCTAACGTTTACCTTAAGGTTATGGATGATGAACCTGTCATACTATTACTGTATGTGGATGATCTATTTCTGATAGAAAATGAGAAACAAATCACAGAAAGCAAGAATAAGCTAGCTATAGAATTTGAGATGAAAGATCTCAGATTGATGCATTACTTCCTAGGTTTGGAAGTATGGCAAGGCCCAGAAGGAATCTTTCTCAACTAGGGAAAGTATGCTGTGGAAATCTTGAAAAGATTTGATATGTTGGAATGTAAATCCATGGCCACTCCCATGGATACCAACTTGAAGTTGTTGGCTGATGAATCGTCAGAAGTAGTGGATGTGACTCAGTATAGACAAATTATTGGGTCGCTGATGTATCTGACGAATACCAAGCCAGATATATGCTTTGTTGTGAACACCCCGAGTCAGTATCTAGTTGAGCCTAGACATTTTCACCTGATGAGGTACCTAAAAGGTACAATAGACTTTGGTCTATAATATGTTGGAGATCGTGACTTGAGATTGTATGGTTATACAGATGTAGATTGGGCTGGAAGTGTATCAGACAGAAAGAGCACATCGGGTGGATGTTATTGTCTGGGATCTGCTATGATCTCGTGGTTTAACAGGAAACAGTCTAGTGTGGCTCTCAGCACAACTGAAGCGGAATATATAGAAGCTTGCTCTGCTAGTTTTGAAGCCATATGGCTTCGGAAGCTGTTACCATGACTATTTGACTTGGATATGGACTCCACTGTGAACTTGTGTGACAACTAGAGTTGTATCAAGATGACGGAGAATCCAGTGTTCCATGATAATTCAAAGCACATAGAGATCCGATATTTCTATATACGGGATATGGTGCAGAAAGGAGCTATAAAGCTCGAGCATGTGAGCACTGACGAACAAGTTGCGGATGTATTGACCAAACCTCTGTCTCAAGTAAAGTTTGAGTATTTCTGAGACAAGCCTGGTGGAGTTCAGAAGGACCCTCCTCGAAAGGGGGAGTGATATGGTCGATGATGATATTTGGATCGACGATGAGGTCGATGATGAGGATACTTGTTCCGACGATGAGGTAGATGATGAGGATACATGTTCCGACGATGAGGTTGATCATACCGACAATGAGGTCGATGATACCGATGATGAGGTTGATGATACTGATGATGAGGTCAATGAGTGGTCCTTAGACTTGGTCTAAGTAGATGAGTGGATTGTATCATCCCTGGACTTTAGTCCTAAATGGATCATGAGACTTGTGTCTTCGAGAAGTGGTCCTTAGACTTTGTTTAAGTAGACGAGTGGATTGTATCATCCCTGGACTTTAGTCCTAAATGGATCTGGAGACCTGTGTTTTCGAGAAGTGGTCCTTAGACTTGGTCTAAGTAGACGAGTGGATTGTATCATCCCTGGACTTTAGTCCTAAATGGATCCGAAGACCAGTGTATTCAAGAAGTGGTCCTTAGACTTTGTCTAAGTAGACGAGTGGATTGCATCATCCCTGGACTTTTGTCCTAAACGGATCCGGACACCTATGTCTTTGAGAAGTGGTCCTTAGACTTTGTTTAAGTAGACGAGTGGACTGCATCGTCCCTAGACATAATATGGTGTCTTAAATTGATAGGGATTGATCATCCCATAAGTGGATCAGGATTGTATCATCCTTGGACTTATGTCCTAAAGTGAGAGGGATTGATCATCCCGTAATTGGATCATGTGTGTTGTAGATTATGATGCCTTTGATCAAGAGATCAAGATGATGCTGTTGATCGAAAGATCCAGATGATGATGTTGTTGTTCGAGAGATCTAGACGATGCTGTTGATCGAAGGATCCATATGATGATGTTGTTGATCAGAAGATCCATATGATGATGCTATTGATCGAGAGATCCATATGATGTTGTTGATCGGGAGATCCAGATGATGATGTTGTTGATCGAGAGATCCAGATGATGCTGTTGATCGGGAGATCCAGATGATGATGATGATGTTGATCGAGAGATCTAGATGATGTTGTTGATCGAGAGATCTAGATGATGTTGTTGATCGAGAGATCTAGATGATGTTGTTGCTATAACTGATCGAGTGCTGCATAAGATGAAGACTCAATACTGAAGATGTTGATGTTCCAGTATTGAAGATATTGAAGATGTTCCAGTAGTTGTTTGAGTTACTGATGATGATTGAAGAAAGTTCCAATGATTTACAGATGTATCATGTATGATGTTGATGACTCCTTGCTCCTGCAGATGTTGTTAGAATATCCTTCTCGTTAAGGGGGAGTGTTGAAATATTGTAACTTCTAAGAATATTCTATTTGTACTTTATTATCCGGAGATGTTTATTCCTCCGTCGGGACATTATTATATATCTGGAGATGTTTATTCCTCTGTCAGGATGTTGTAACTAGGGTTATTAGACTTCCCTAGTGGGGTCGGCCTTGAGTTATGTTATTAGGGGTTATTAGACTCTCCTAGGAGAAGTTGGTCCAGTTAGGGTTAAAAGTCAAGTGAAGTAAAGTATAAATAGAGGAGGTGTGTTCCTCATTTAACACACACTCACTCACTTGTGAAACTCGCATAGGAGAGAGAGAGATCTGCGAAGGAGGAGAAGGAGCTCTTGTTTGGGGATTACATATTTGTATTTGTTGGTCATCTATATTGAGGAAGCTTTACTGGGTTTTCTACCCCATGAGGGTTTCCAAGGATAAATCTGTGTCTATCTTGTGATTATGTTTCTTTCAGTGATCCTTATTATGCTCTTGTTGTGAATTTTATGCTAAACTTAACAAATTAAACTCATTATTAAGGAATTAGGCTTAGAAACCAACCTTAGTACATGCATGCCTCAATGCCAGGTTTCCTCGTGTTCGATAGTAGGTTTCCATGATTGACCTTTGATCGGATAATCCCTTGAATGTTCGACCTCAAAACACCTATTCACATTCGTTGGGATGTACTAGAGATACCTTGGGGATCATGATTATCATCGGTGATTTCCCTCGCACTTGTTAATGGTTTACATTATTGACCGGTAATCAAGTGGTTTCTACCATGTTCGACTTCAACACTTTGTAATCACATGGTTAGATTCGTATCAATTTGGGATCGGATAGAAGACTTTGGATAGTTCTGAAGTCTATTTTCACATCCAGGTTGTGATGGTGATTTTTTAGTAGATTCCTACATAGATATTATGTTGGTAACCTCGTTTATGTACTCACACAAATCCACTCTTGTATTGGTCGTGGCTGTGTGATTATAAGATCGTGGATCTACGCTTGTGGTTTAGTAGCCATGATTTCAGTCATATGTTCAATACGTCCTGTCATGGATCTGCAATGTATTGGTCGGCAACCATGATTTGAGTCCATTGTTCCAAGCATGGGTATGCCTGCATCGGGGTTATTAGACATATTTTTGATGTTTACTTGCAACTCCTCTCCAGCTCCCTTCGAACTATCTCTGCAGACTTCCTTATTTGTAAAGTGTTTCGGCCATCAGATTCCTTCTAACCTCACACTTTAGGGGGCATCTGTTATACATCAAATTTTCACTCTATGTACGATTTTCATACCTCCTAAGGGTTTTGAGACCCTTTTTCATCATGTTGGTTCCCTCCCTCGTCATACTTGGAGGCAAATCCACCAGCTAGGGGTCGAATGCCACTTCACTAAGCCCATCTTAGAGATATTTTCATGCCTTGCTAATGGTGCAAGGCGTGTAAATAAAACATTTTCACGCTTTGAACATCTATGGGGACAAGAAAATTTCAACATTTTCGCATTTTGCCCAGTTCTGGAGGCACGAAAATCCCTCAACAACCATTTTCCTTGGTTTTTGGATCTTGAATATTGAGGAGATTTTTATGGGATAAGGATTCCCTTTGAATCTCATCTGACCCTCCTTCCTTGGTATGATTCATCTCCTTGATCCATCTTTTACTCTTCTAGATCCATCATTTTCTCGCTTAGATCCATCATTTTCTCCTAGTGGTTGGCCTCCCGAATCCTATAAGAAGGAGGCCATCCATGAGCTAAAATGAGATCTTTCGGAGGCATCAAACTTATGATCTCAAGAGTCTTGCAGAGGTAGCAAAGGAGAGCTTGGAAGGAGATGCTATCATCTTGGACATCAAGGTATAACATTGTAATCAACTTCTTTGGCTTTCTTAATGATAACTTGGATTATTCTCCCATATCTTGTTTATTGCCATACCGATGCATGATATGTTGTAGATTAGATCTAGATCAATACATCTATTTACTTAGAATTTTTGGTTCTTTGTCCTGTTCAATGGGTTTAAGCTTTGGAGATCAAACTCAGAGCTATAGCTAAAACAACTTACAGGTTGGAGGTAAGTTTCGCTTCTTCCTTTCCTCTTCTATGTTCAATAGTTTGTTCACTGTGCTAGATCCAAGAGAATAAGATCACCATTTATTTTGTTTTTGTCATGGATTAACTATCTATAGGTTTAATTGACTGTAAATGCTCCCTCAACTTTTTTTCCAGCTGCAGCGCGAAAGCTAGGGTTTGCCTGCGTCTGGTTGCCCTGAGGGTTCTCATGGCCCCGTCTGGAGGAGGCCCGCCTCCTCCTGCTGCCGAGGAAGCAGCCTTTGAAAGGCTTGTAAACATCTGCGGGAAAAAGACAGATGCTGCTCCGCCTCCCAAATTCGTTAAGAAGATGGACTCGATACCTGAAATCGAGCTGCCGTCAGAAAAAGCCATTCATCTAGCAGTATCCTTGGCAGACAGAGCTCTTATCGGGCAGTTTACTGGACTGTGGCCATCTCCTCGCTCCACTGAAACCTGGATTCAAAACAACTGGCGGCCCTTGATCTCACAAGGAGTTAAAAGCTATGCAATAGGACGAGGGTACTTTCTTTTCGATTTTGTATCAAAAGAAGATATGGACCTGATCTTCAGAAGTGGGCCTTATTTTATGGGTCCTCAAGGTCTTTACCTGAACAGATGGACTCCTGACTTCGATCCGGCTCTGGATGTCCCCAAAGCAGTTCCAGTCTGGGTTCGGCTACCGAATCTCCCAATGCACTGCTGGAGTGAAGAAACCCTAAAGTTTATTGGAAATGCTCTGGGTAAGTACATTGACAAAGCCGACCCAAAGGGCCAATACTCCTTTGCACGCATCTGTGTGGAAGTAGATCTTGAAGCTGGGATCCCTGAAGCAATCAAACTCTCAATTAAAGGATGGAAGCATTTCCAACAACTAGATTATGAACAGTTGCCCTTCAAATGCAGGCACTGCCATGAATATGGTCACTTCCAGAGGAACTGCCCTAAAATCCAAAAGTCCGAATCAGGAAAAAATCTGGAGGAAGATTGGCAACAAGCCAAGAGGCACAGATCGAATCCCAGAAGAAAAGGTTCTAAGGGAACCCCCCCGACGGGAACGGCAAAGGAACAAAACAACAATGTCCAGGAGCGAGCTAAAGAAAATGAGAATAGCCCGAATACTGGAACAGGAAATAGTTTCTCTATTCTGGGAGATCAAGAAACACAAGGCAACTCAAATGAACAAGGGGGCAAATCTCCAATGACCTCCTCTGCCCAGATCAAAAGAAAGGAGGCAGAAGCAGCTGAAAACATGGAAGAGGAAACAGAAGCAGTCCAACAAACAAAGGAAGATCTGCAGCTAGACCCAGCAAATGAGGGAGAAACGGAGGAAGAAGAAACGGATGAGGAAGAACCCGACCTAATGAAATCCACCAAAAAGGAACGCAGAGGAAGGAAAACGGACAAGGAACGAAGGGAAGCAGCCTCATACAAGGATCGACTTGTTGGAGTCCAGTCAACCCTGGAAAAGCATATTCTCCCTAGAAATACCAGGCAACAAGGTACTGCCTCAAAAGGGGCAGCCAACACCAGCAAAGGTAAATAATGCAGATAGTCTCCTGGAATTGCAAGGGGTTAGGAAGCAAATCGAAAATATTGTCAATGAAAGATCTAATTAAAATTTCGAAACCCTCCATCCTCCTAATCCAGGAGACCAAAATGGAAGAGCAGGCCTTTCAACAGGCTGTCTCTTCCTTCTGGAAACAAGCAGAAAACATAGCGGTCAGCTCAAGAGGAGCTTCTGGTGGCATTGCAACGCTCTGGGACCCGTCTATGGTTAAAATGGTAAGTCATTCTAAGTCCTCTCACTGGATTTTCACATAATTTCTTTTTAAAGAAGATAATCTGCGATTAAGCCTCTTCAACATCTACGCCCCTAACGCTATTTCTGAGAAACAATCCTGCTGGGCCAGTGTGAATGAACACATGTTATCCTCACAGTTGGATAACTATGTTATAGCCGGAGATCTAAACCTCACCCTCTCCTCCACGGAAAAAAAAGGAGGCAATATCGTGAGGGATCCTGCCAGGGAATGGGTGGAAGACATTATCTCGGACTGGGATATGGAAGACATCAAACCCTCCAAAGGGAAATTTACTTGGACCAACAAAAGGATTGGCCCGGGTCATATAGCAGCAAGGCTGGATAGGTTCTTGGTCCAGCAGGCTCTACATATGCATGGTTTCGACCTTTCCTCTGCCATAATACCTTTCTGTGCCTCAGACCATAAACCCATATCTGTCACCTTTCTCAAAGACCAGAATCTTCCCTTCAGATTTAACCCTGCCTGGATTCAAATGGAAGGCTTTATGGACTTAGTTGCAGCAACCTGGAAAACCAATATCAGAGGGTCTCCATGCTATGTCTGGGAAGCAAAATTAAGGATCGTTAAAAAAACCCTCAAGGAATGGGAAAAATCATTAAAATCGCCTAAAAAGCAAAGGATGGATGCAGAGAAAGCCCTGGAGGATCATATTCTAAGTAGTGAAGGGAGCCTCTCTCAAACTTCTCTAGATAGAGAAATCACTCTGAATAGAAAACTCCATGAAGCCTGCAGGCTCGAGGAAAACTATTGGAAAATAAAATCTAGAAACACCTGGCTTAAGGAAGGAGACCAAAACACCAAGTTCTTTCACAAGCAAGCTGAAATAAGGAAACACTTCAAGGCTGTCGCCAAGATTGATCATACGGGGAAGACAATAACTGAGTTTGAGGAAATAAAGAAAGCTGCTCATGATCATTTTGAGGAGGTGTACACGGAACCGGCCCCGGGGATGGACTTCTCCCACTTAAAACTCCTGGATAACATCCCTCTCCTTATCTCTGACCAGTTAAACAATCAGCTTCTCAGACCTATCTCCCGTGAAGAAGTTAAAGTTGCAGTGGAAAGCATGGCCCCTGACAAAGCCCCGGGACCGGACGGATTTACTGCTAGATTTCTTACTGCATGTTGGCCCATAGTCCAATCAGATCTGTTCAGGATGGTCAAAAACTCTCAGACTCGCTCCAAGTTAGGGGGAGGCACAAACTCTTCCTTTCTTGCCCTCATCCCCAAAGAAAAAGGAGCCTCTTCCTATTCCCGTTTTCGCCCCATCTCTCTCTGCAATATCGGGTATAAAGTTATCACCAAAGTTATAGCCAACAGATTGAAAACGGTCCTTCCCCTCATTATCCCAGAAAATCAGGGAGGATTTATCAAAGGAAGACAAATCTTAGACAACATCATTCTCGTTCAAGAAGCCATCCATTCAAGTGTGTCAAGAAAAGAAAAGGGAATGGTAATCAAATTAGATCTAACCAACGCCTTCGACAGAGTCCGACATGCCTTTTTGTACCAGGTAATGATCAGATTTGGATTTGCTCCAGCCCTAATCTCTTGGGTCAAAGCCTGTATAAGCAACCCCTGGATAGCTCCACTGGTAAATGGGAGAGCTGCCGACTTCTTCCAAGCTTCCCAGGGCCTCAGGCAAGGATGCCCTCTCTCCCCACTGCTATATGCCATTCAGGCGGCTTCGCTAAGCTTTCTTCTAGAAAACTACAGGGTCCAGGAAGATCTTTTGGGACTAAAGATTGTGAGAGGAATTAAGGAAGTTAACCACACCCAATTTGCTGATGATACTCTTCTCTTAAGTGGAGCTAGCCCAACTAACGCTAGAAAATTCAAGGTGGTACTGGATATCTACCAAGAGGCTTCTGGAAGCAAAATCAACCACGCCAAAAGTAAAATCTACAGCTGGAACTGCTCTCCCATGGAACTAACTGCCATATCTCGCATCCTGGAAATAGAAGGAAAGTACCAATGGACTGAATTCAAATATCTTTGAGTCCCAATCTTCAAGGATAAAGCCAAAATCTCCAGTTGGGATTCGCTTATAGAAAAGCTGAATTCAAAAATCAAAGCTTGGGGAGCTTCTTGGTTAAACCTTGTAGGTAAGTCTGTCCTCATCAAATCGGTTTTGGCCAGCATGCCAGTTTTTCAATGCTCTCTTCTCCTAGCTCCCATCACAGTCCTAAAGAAAATTGAAGCCCTCCTTAGAAGATTCCTCTGGAAAGGAGGGAAGCACAATGAAAACAGACTCCCCCTTGTCAACTGGGCAAAAGTCACGGCTCCTTATCTAGAAGGAGGTTTACACCTGCGAGACCTTAGAGCTCAAAACCTGGCACTGGGTGCAAAGCTACTTTGGAATATGGTGACGGGGAAGGCCACCTGGAGTAAACAGGTCTTGTGGAAAAAATATTTTGCAGGGACTAGGCTACGATGCCTGGATCATGGGCCAAAGGTGGTAAAAGGTTCTCCCCTCTTCTCCCTATGTTCTAAAGCTCACCCCTTCTTTGCTGAAGATCTAACCTGGATCCCAGGCAATGGGAGAAAAATCAGAATTTGGGAAGATTCCATCTCAGGGAACCCCCCCCTGGGAAAAATCGAAGGATTGGAGGGCATCCGAAGGCATCTCTCAAGGCTAGGGATCACCAAACTTCGAGACATCTCCAAATGGCATCCTGATGAAAACTACAGATGGATAGGGTGGGACATTCCAGACTGTCCACCAAATCTTGAAGATGAAAAAGCACTCCTTCTAAGCAGCTTGAATGGGAAATCACCTGTAGCGAAGAACTGTAAAGACGCCCGTGGGTGGGGCTCAAAATCTGGCCACTACACCGTTGCTGAAGGCTACAGGTGCATTAAAGCAATTCCCAATGTTCCCAGAAACCCGGCAATATGGAGGTATATCTGGTCTAATAAATCGCTGCCAAAAATTGATCATTTCATCTGGTTGCTTGCTCATAATAGCGTCCTAACTACTGATGTCCTAAGAAGGAAAGGATGGGAAGGCCCATCGTGCTGCCCACTGTGCTATAAAGATGAAGAAACCTCCCCCCATCTGTTCATCAACTGCCCCTTTGCTGCAGATGTATGGAAACTTGTCTCCCTCCCCTGGCTTCTCCCCTCACAGTTTGAAGATATCCCCTCCCTTCTCTGCAGTTGGTCCTTGTCCTCCCCTGTCAAATCCCATGCCAAGGATCTTCTAGGTCTCGCGTGGATGGTTCTTCCGAAATTTGTTTGTTGGAAGCTTTGGCTCGAAAGAAATAATCGTATCTTCAGGGGAATACGATCTTCCTCTATCCAAGTAGTGAATAAAATCAAAGCCCTATTGGGGGACTTCATCAGGTCTAAACCATCCCTAAGTCTGTCCTCTCCTTTAACCGTCGATGAAGCCACCTGGTTCTACAACCTGAATCCAAGTCCCTTAACTAGTCTCTTTGTCTGTTTCCCCCAGCTGCAGAATTGGGAGATCAGAACCGAAGGAGCGGAGTTCGAACTCTGGTGCCATAAGCTAGGAAAGCATAGGCTGCATTTTGATGGAGCTTCGAAAGGGAACCCAGGGGAGGCAGGAGGGGGAGGGGTGATCCTAAACCCCAATGGAGAACGAATTATTACCTATTCTTGGAACCTCGGAATCGAAACTAATAATGTGGCGGAAGCTTTAGCATTGTGGCAAGGTTTAAATCAAGCTGTCAAGCATGGAATCCAGACTCTTTCGGTGGTTGGGGACTCGAGGATGATCATCCACAGCTTAAATGATCAGAGACTGCCCTCCTCTATCCACCTCAGGCAAATTATTAGAAGAATCCTACTCCTCATCCCTCTCTTCTATGATATCAAATTTTATCATGTCTTGCGTCAAAACAACGCACAGGCCGACAATGCCGCAAACGAAGCAATTCCCCTTGGTAAAGGGATTCTTAAAATCAACAACGACCATGTCCTGGATCCAATCCCGTAACATTATGGGTTCGACGTTTATTTGGGAGCTACTCGCTGGCAGGAACCTCATGACAAGTGGAACGATTTCCAGGCGACGGATGGGAACTCTCACCACACGCAACGAGGCAATTCCAAGTGTGATGACTATTTCAAACCGAGCCATCCCTCCTCCCTCGCATCTGAACATGCGCTCACCTCCCCTCAGAATGATGGCGTCCTCGTCCCTGCGAATGACGACTGGTACCATTCACAGTACGCTGGTACTGGAGCAGTTACGCAGAAAGATCTCCCATGCTAAGGAAATCTCGCATCCTCCTCCCGTCAGGCGTGCGAAGTCAATTTCACATCAGCACAGAGATTTAAGTGACTTAACTTCCAAAGGCTTTGGGCTCACAGGGCCCGCGATCTGTGACATGGACATTCGGGGTACTGATTACCATGCGGCTCCCTCTCACTGTAATGAACGAAGGCATTTATGGAACTGTACGAGAACCATAAGCAAGAGCATGAACATGTGGTTAAAAGGGCCACGTCTCATCCTGAAGGCTCTCCATCCGCATTATGGACAGAGAAATGAATCCAGCACTTCCCACAAAGTGCCCCTCAGCCCACCCCTGAATTCGAGAGGCATTTCCAAGCTGAAGGAGGTAGACTCCGGTTGGAACAGCTATTGGGAGCTCTACGCTTCCTGCAATCTGGTTCCTCAGAAAAGCGATTGGAACCCGCTGGACAAAATGGCTCACTCAGAGGACTTGGCTGCGTCATCCCCTGACCTGCTCCTTGAACTAGAAGCAGACATTAGGACCCTTCGCCGGCGTGTACGAAGACAGGGGGAGTTCATGCGACAAATGGATGTGCAGGGAGGACACCGGTTGGACAGAATGGAGGATGAAATTGGAAGTTCGAGAGCAGAGTTTGCAGAAGCTCTTGAAATGCTGGAGACGAGGGTAACCGCTGCCATCGAAAGCATGAATAAAAGGCTCGACAAGATGGAAGGAGTTCTGGTGAAGCTGCGAGAAGACGCAGGCAAGGTCTCAGACGAAGGCAATCGCTCCTCAAGGGATTAACATCGACACCACCAGTCTGTCTTCCAACTCTGCTGTTTTTTGTATGTCTATTCCTAGAAAGACCTGTTTTTGTTAATACACAGGCATATGCTTTCCTAAAAGTCCTGAATATGTATAAACACAGGCATTTATTGTTTTAAACAGTTTCCAGGATAGTTAGTTTACAGACTTTGAAGTTGTAATTTTGCTTGTGGCTCTGCCACCCCTTTAATACAAAAACTAACCGCTTGTGTCAAAAAAAAACTATCTATAGGTTTAATTACATCCATGAGAGAATTTAACTATCCGTAGGACGAATTCTCTAACACACTAAAGCTACTTATTTTTGTGCCTTAGATAAATAACACTTCCTTCCAACATGTGCCTTTTGAGATTGATTTAGAGATAACCCCCCTGAGGAGATTAATTCCACCTCCTCCTTTTGAGTGGGTTTGGATCTCAGATCATATTCCTGCTTCATACCTTGGAGTTTTATAGTCTCTTTCTAGGACTATTTATTGGACTAGACACAAGACAATTTGAGGAAAAGAGAATTGTTGGCTCACTATCCTCTTTAGACCTCTCATCATTTCCCGCCTCTTTCTGATTATTGACCTTATTAACATAAAATAAGGAATTAGCAATAGGAGAAACAAGATTATTACCTTTGTTGACCAGAGGTTCTCTGGAACCAAAACACAACCCACCCTTTTCCGCAATAGGGTTCTAACTTCCAACTTTCCCTTCTATATCTTCTAGAATTCCCTTCATTTTCGGGGACACCACCTTTTCCATGAAAAAATCCTCCACATCCCTTCCCTGATCCTTTATTCCACTCCCACTTTATAGTTACCACCTTTTGGCTGATTGATCGTTGAGTTGATTCGATTCTTCCTAACCCATACCTTTATGAAGTGTGTTCTTTCCTGATGCTCTGTGCAATCCTTTTGCAAATGTCCTACCTTCCGGCAGCTGAAACATCTGAAAGGCAACTTCCATTAATCCAATATTTGAGTCCAAAAACTCCCATGCATTTCAATTTTTATTTCCTCAAACAGACCGTATCTCATGTCCATCTCTATAAGAATTCTTGCACATCTTCTATCAATTTTGGATTCCCAGTGATCCTCTAAGGTGATGAATTTACCCAGCTTATTACCAATTGCCTCCAAAATTGGTTTCTGCCAGAAAACCATTGGTAACCCTGGTAGGATCACCCACACCTGCTGAATATTACGAGGTTCCTTCCTCGCATTAAAATCAACGTGCCACTTTTTTAATATTAGGCTCGACGGTCCTTATCACCATTTATGATCCAGAAGCTTTGTTCCATCCTCCTCCTTCTAGACTTCAAATAAAAACCATCCTCGAGGGAGTACGTGGAAGTCCGAGGTATATCCTATACAGGAGCTCTAGTTCGTGTCCATCCAGCTTCAAAGAGCGTCCCTTCCCGTCACCTTTCCACAAAATATCCCAACCAGAGCTAAGGACAAGTAGGACGAAATTTCTTCTATATAGATATCTCTCCCAACAGACAATTCTACAAAACCTTCCTTAGACTGTATCCCCTTGGATTTCCTCTAACCTCGAACCTGTTGAGCAGTATTTCTTCTCACACCATCGAAATAATTGTCTGTTGCGCTACCTTTATGAGTTTTACTAGGGAGCGTACTTTCCATGGTGCCATCATTATGAGTATTTGTAGGTGGCGTCCTTTCTTGTTGAGGAGAGATTATTTCGGGCTCATCCATTTCCTTATCTGTACAATGAATTTCCTTATCTGTGCAAAAAATTGGACCGCTAATGGGGTCCTCCTCATAGTCTACTTCATCAATATACATTATGCAGTCCTTGGAGCACACTCTGACGTCACCCTAATAATTACACAAGATGGCTTGATCACAAATACATGCGCCCAATACAAGGGAAATGATTGCGCACTAGTCCCCGTCATGTCTAAAGAAAAGATAAGTTTTATCCTACCGCAGACCCGAACCTTTTCGCCGAACCGCAAAGCTCAATCAGCTTAGACGATACTTCCTACTTTGGATGAAGAGGGGAAATTCATTTTATTACTTATATATTATATATAAATTAATAAAATGAATTTCCCCTCTTCATCCAAGGTATGAAGTATCATCTAAGCTGATTGATGTTGTCCTAGCATTTTTTTGAGACAAGAAACATGAAAAACATTATGAATCCGACTATTGTTTGGTAAGTCCAATTCATATGCTACTACAAACATTCTTACTACAAACTCCAATGCTCGATAATGAAAGAAAAGAAATTTCACTAACTTATAATATTATAATCAAATTATTTCTCCCAATCGCTTGGCCAGTAATGGCTTCTTCTTATTATAGTTCTATAAAATAAATTTTACAAAACGTGCAACAATAAAAAAGCCCCTTCCTTGTGGTTCTCATCCTATTTATAAATTAGTTGCCAATATCATTTTCAAGAAGTTCAAGGGTTTCTCAAACTGTTTTGACCATTAGGATATTGTGTAAATGCCTTTATGTCTTTAATTTTTTTTTTTTTCCAACGAAAAAAAGTTTCTTGATATTCATAAGGGTGAATCAAAGGAACTTACAAAGGACGCCTATCTCAAAGATAGTGAGTACAATTATTGGTTACTATCAATCCATAATCCAGTTGGACTTACCAAAGAACAATTATTACAAAGGTGGTTACACCATAAACTATAAACTAAAAATCGCAAGAACCATAAGGTGACATTTAGCACACTATATGCATTGTTCACCACAAAACATTCAAAGAACAAAAAAACTAATAACATTAATAAAAGCAGATAGATCCTTCATCTCTTTCCAGCGGACCCCCATAATGAGTAAAGTTCAAGCATCCCTCCCGCTGCCTCAATCCCTTCTTAGAAAGTAAGTCAGCCCTTTGATTAAAATGACGGGATATGTGATGTAAATCCAACTTTATGAACATTCCAACTAGCGACCTAATCCTCTGCATCCAATGACCCAAAGAAGCAACCTTTAAAGAGCTAGTACCTCTATCCCAATCGATGACTGCACACGAATCTCCATAAACCTATAGATCAGAAAGATTAATATGCCGAGCAAAAAATAATAACCCACCAAGTGCAAGCAACTCCGCCCGGGTGTTACTTCCCTTGCCAACACTAAAACTGATCTCATAATACTCCGTGTTTGAAATGATCACGAGACCCCCCGCACCTCCATCACCACCCTGCGCAGCCCCATCAAAATAATCGTTGGGCCGACCAACATCAATCTGAGGAGAAAATAGGAGATGTAAGCGAGGAAGCCTCTGCTGGGAGGGAACATCATCCAGAAAAAGGAGGATAAAGGATCGAGCTCAATCAAAAGACGGAGTGTAACCCTCAAATAAAACCCGATTACGATAACACCAAAGCCCCCAAAAGAAATAAAGGGGAAATGAAGGGTTTGGACGCTGTTTAATATACCAGGCAGAAAATTCCGACTCCAATGAATCGAAATTCCACAAAAATTCAATTTGCCAAATATCAGAGAAATAATGCTACAGCTGCCGAGTTAATGTACAATTCATGAGTAAGTGCTCCATTATCTCCGTGGCCTGAACACAAAGAGGACACACACTTGGTCCCATACCTCCTCTATGATAGTAATTTCCTCCAGTCAGAATTTGATTGGACAAAGCCAACCAAACAAAGCACAAAACCTTCAACGGAGCTTGCCATTTCCATAGCCGACCGAACCACCAGTTACTAGTTGGAGGAGCATGACTCTGAACAATGGCGGAGTAAGCCAACTGTGTAGAAATAACCCCATCCGAGTCATTCCAGCTCCATATAAGTCTGTCAGAGATAGCATTGAGTCGTATTCCAGCATGAGCAAGAGCTGGAAAGTATCTGTCCCACTCCACACCACATGCCCCAGCCAATCCAACTTTCCCAGATGGTAACCAATAATTCGAGGAGCCCGTAATTGGTCCATTCCTAGCTTGATTCAAGAAAACAAGACCCCTTTGATGAATCTCCGTCAAAGTCGACAATGAGAAAAACACACCACACCCCACAATGGGATCAACAACAACCCTAACCTGGAATCCATCTTTGACCTCCCAAGCCAGGTACTTCTGAAGTAAGGGAAAAACACGAACAAGGACCCTCCAGCAATTGGAAACACCAGCAGTGGGCTTCCGAGTCGAGCAGACCCATTCCATTACAGTAGCTCCTTTCAAATATTTATCCCTCATAATACACCCCCAAAGGCCAGAGTGATTAAGAGCACGCCACAGGCTCTTGAGGTGAAGTGTCTGAGCAACCCAAAAATATTACGTATCCCCCAACCACCAAGAGGCCTAGGGAAAGCAACCCGGTCCCATACCACCAAATGAGTACCCTTCTTATCAGGGCCAGAAGACCAGAGAAAGTTGAAAATAATACACCGGATCCGATTGAGGATTGTTAAAGGGACACAGGCAACAGTAAGCCAATAGACAGGGATATTTGCTAATACAGAGCGTAATAGAACCAATCGACCACCCCAGTGAGAGTTTACGGTTATACCAAACCATAATCTTCTTTTCAAATTTATGAATTAGCCAATTCCAATCGTTGCCGGTATACGCATTGGGTTTCATAAAGTAACCAAGATAGGTCAAACCTTGATCCAAAGGCTGACACTCCATAGACAGAAGATCTGCAACCTGAGTTCTAATACCTTCCTCAACACAAAGATAAAAGAGGCAGGACTTAGGCTTACTGATAACCATCCCCGTAGCCAGACATAACAGATCTAAAAGGTACTTAAAATGGAGCCATTCAACAAAACAACCAATCCCGAAAAGTAAAACATTGTCCACAAATAACAAGTGGGTAACCGAATGATGCTTAGAGACCTGAATTCCCACTATCTTACCATCAACCTTCGCCTGCGAGATCAGCCTACTAAGGGCCTTGATAACCAATAAGAACAGGAGAGGGGATAACGGACATCCCTGACGAAGACCACAAGAGCTCTTAAAGAAATAAGTAGGGCAACCATTTATGAGAACATCAAAATTAATCGAGGAAACACAACCAAGAATCCACTAAGTGCCAGCATAATCCAACCCCGCATTCAATAGGAGCAACCTTAAAAAGGACCAATCAACCATATCATATGCCTTGACCAGATCGAGCTTTAGTACAAAGGACGGACTATGAGAAATCTTGGCTGAGTGAATCGTCCCCTGAGCGGCACCGATGGCATCAAAGATCAACCGCTGATCCAAAAACCCAAACTGTTCTTTAGAAATGCCCCTAGACAGACTGGATTTAATGTGGTTTGCAATAACCTTAGCAATAACCTTATAGACTAGATTGCAAAGAGAAATCAGGCGAAAATAAAAAAAACCTCTTAGGTTCAACAACCTTGGGAATAAGAGTCAGAATATGGCATTGAGATCACCTGAACCGATTCGGACAATCTGGATTCCTCCACAAGGCTGACTATCTCAGGACCAAACATATCAAAAAACTATATAAAGAATTCAACAGACTAGCCATCTGGCCCAGGACTCTTGTCCTTGGCCATCTTACGCATAACCCCCTCCACCTCGACCAAAGTAATCGGAGCATTCAAATGGACATTATCCTCTTTAGTAAAAAACGAGGGCATGGTCTGAAGAATATGCAACTGAGCCGCCAAATCCAAATTATTATACTTCTGATAAAGAGCCCCAAAATGATCCTTTGCTGCAAACTCAATGTCCGACTAAGAGGTGACCAAAAAACCATCAGAGTCTTCAACTTCCCAGACAGCACTATGCTTACGGCGCATCTCAGCAAAGGAATGAAAGAAAGAAGTATTCCGATCCCCAGCCGAAATCCAAAGAGCCCGACTTTTCAGGCACCACATAGTTTCCTCCTGTAATATGATCCCATCTTTCTCAGCCTCCAAAATATTTATAACCCGAACATCCGAGTCCACAAAGGAGTTAATAGAAGGATCCAGGTAGTAAGACAAGATGAGCTCATCTAGTTCCAAGAGCCTCTGTTTCTGAGCTTGTAAATAACCAAGGGCCCAAGGAATGACCACCTTCTTCAGAGAACGAAGGAACCGTGGTAAAAAGCGCATAGAGCTTCCCATCCGAGCATTATAAGTAGAAGACCAATGCTCACGAACCAATCTATCAAAAGAAGCTTCAATAGACCAGGCCGAACAAAACTTAAAGGGATAACGAAACAAACAGTAACCAATGCCCACCATCAGAAGAATGGGAAGATGATCTGAGATACAAGCAGGCACCATAGCAGAAGAGCACCGCGAAACGACACCAAGTAGACGATCACTAATGAGAAAACAGTCCAATCTCTTTGCAATATGAGCATTGCCATGTCGTCCATTCCTCCAGGTAGAGGTAATCGATTTAGGAGCCACATCCACTAAGCCAAAACGAGAAAACAAAGCATGAAACCAATGATGAAGCAGATTAGGACGAGCCGAGACACCCCAGATTTCCCCAATATGAAGGGTAAGATTCAAGTCCCCAACAATAATCAGAGAGTTAAAATCTATAAGGCCCACAGAAGCCAAAGTAGTCAAGAACAATTGTCGGCCAACATAAGGCCTGTAATAGTTAAGAAGTTGGAGCTCCAAATCTAATTCATAAGACCGGCCAAGTAAAAGAATACCCCCAACAGTATTTAAAGGACGAAAGCAGTAAAGAAGAGGATTCCATGCAACAAGAAGCCCCCCCGAAAGGCCAACCGAATCGGTGGAATAACAATCCCAAGAAGGATAAAGACGCTAGATAAGAGATGAGGCATTCTCACCCAATTATACCATAATTTCCTGGAAGAAGATAATATCCGGATAGGAAGATGACACTAAATGTTTGAGGGCTCGGAATTTATGGGCACCCCCAGATCCATGCAGGTTAAGAGAAAGAAGATGCATCAGGTTAGATCGGTAATAACCCGCACCGCTCTAAGGGGTTCAAAAAACTCTGAATCAGTCATCAAATAAGCACCCAAAATCGGGTCCCCATGAATAGAAGAAGGAGTAAATGAGAAATCGTCACCACCCAGTGACCGAGCCAAGTCTTTACGACATCTACCTCCAGGTTTCTTCCTAACAGTTACATTGGGGTTACCAGACTTAAGAGGAGTGTATGGAGCTTTCACCCCATGGTGGACCTCAAGGGCTTCTTTACAAAGGTCCACAGGCTCCACTTGACACGAGGAAGCATTAGCCAAAGAAAGCCCTAACTGTTCAAGAAGAACCTATTCACCCTCCAGCAGCTGAGAATCAGGAGGGGATTCCAGAATACCAGGCACCACTGACTCCTCAATACAAACAGGCCTCAAATCCCCCCCATGCAGAGGCCCCAACGTAGAAGAAAGAGGACGGTCTGACTCGGAGAGACCCCTTGATGGCCCAAAAGCCTTAGCCCATTCCAAAGGAGAAAGGGAGGCATAAAAATCAGGAAAGAGTGATTTGAGCTTACCTTCAAATGAGACAAGAGCTAATGTCGGTTTCCCCTTCAATAGTTCAGTAGGTGTCACACTATCCACTCCAGTCTGCTCCTCCAAAGGAGACAATGACCAATTAGCTGAATCCGGTAGCTCCATACGACAATTTGCCCGAAGGTGTCCTGCTTCCCCGCACTGATGGCATCTGAACGGTATTCCCCAGTAATCAAGGGGTTGGGTGAAGCATTTAAGACCCCAATTGGTAGTCACCTCAGCCGGGAGACCCAAATAAACATCTATCTCAGTAAGGACCCACGCAGTCCGTTTGTCCTCATGAAAAATGGACTTCTTGTCGAAATAGATGAACCAACCAATCTGGTTTGCCAGCATTACAGAAATATCCACTGACCAAAGTTCCAAAGGGAATCCTTTAAGCATAACCCAGAAATGAGTCTGCACTAACTTGACCGTTCTTGGATTAAAATCTGAGTTCCATCGTTGAAGGCAAAGAGAACCCCTCCCAAAGACCCAGGTCCGCTCCAAAATCAAGTCAGCATGTTTAGCGTCCAAAAACTGAAAAAGCACCCAGTTGTTAACCAAAATATGGATGCGGGGACAGTACTTTAAGATCGGTTTCCATACCTCCATGACCCACTTCAGTAAAGAGGCCTTGCAAACCAGAATAAAACAGACCTTCCTGACAAGCGTCCTAGCAAAAAGGCTAAGAACCCTGTCTAACTGAACATCCTGACCCACAGTCATCTCTGGATTCTCCTTACGGAGTTTGTAATGCTTCTGTTCCCTATGAGCCTTAGCCTTGAGACCACGGCTTCGGGAAAGGCCCCCACCCCGGCGAGGTAGTTTATCGGGTTCGAAGAACTCCCAAGTCTCTGACCCCACTTCAATAGTTGACTCAACGTCCCCTCCAATAGTAAGAAGTGGGTCAGTGGAAGAAGCAGAACCGTCAGACTAAAACTGTCCCTCATCCCGAGCAGGACATAAGCCATCAACCTCCGACATCATCCGACACAAAAACAGGAAACCTAAAAAGAGCAAGGAAAACCAAAAAAACCTCGTGAAACTGGGTGAGCGAGAGTAAAAACCTACCAGACAAACCAAAGAAGAACCAAGGTCCCACCAGTCACAGACCACTAACCACCAAAGCCCATAGCTGATAGTTCCAACCTCAACCGTTAGTGTGCTTCACATGCACACGCCAGACACAGACCACTTGAAACCCTAACCGCCATGGCTGCACTCTCAAGTTTTCAGACTTGAAACCCTAACACACTATTCTTCCTGCGTGAACCCTAAACGTCAATGCCTTTCTGTCTTTAATTAACCTTCTTGCCAAGTGGCAATTTTGATTTTTATTTCAAGAAGTTCCCTCTTACTTCTTGTATTTTTAATGTTACATGAATTACGTGTTCTGAAGGTTTTCTTTTTTATTTGTCATTTCCTATGTCTGGCCATTCAATCGGGCCATTGGAATAGACATTAACAATTAATGTTTGCTTGCTTATACAAAAACTGTCTCCTCATAAGCAAGTGATAGGCACATATTCTTCTCACTCAGATTTGTTGGTACACATTTATGCATGTAGACCTCATCGTCGTGATGTCCCACGTAAGTATCTCCATTTTCCGCTCTTTCATACAAATGTCTTTGAATTAATATGCATAATCAGTCCTAAATGTCATCGCCATAATATATATAACTTGTAAAATTTAAAAATTGCAATCAACACAAAGAAGTCAATTAACAATTTAACAAGGTATTCAAGTTTACTTCCTTGAGTTCAACGTCTTTTTATCGGTTACAACCTTGGTCATTTCGATATAATGTACATGAGATGAAGGAACCTTAAAGGGAAACGGCCACTTGGCACGTTAGACAGTCAGAATATGACCCGTGGAAAATCACACAAGGGCCAGGTGGAGGGGCAGCGGACTTCGGTGGAGACCGTGGCCTCGGGCCCTTCCGTCGGTAGTGGAATGGGACTCCCTGTTGCGGCTAACCGGGGACTTTCTGGCTCGACTTCCCGCGCTGCTCGACGCCGGATGGGCAGGTATTTTCGCACGCCTGGGGAGGTTTCTCTTTCAGTGGGTTGTGATATTGGCATGGAGGAGGTTGTTGAATACAATATGACAGCCTTGGTGGGGAAGTTCTCATATCATGCCATGAACCGTCGTGATATTGTCAGCTGGGTCTCGGCAAAATGGAAACCTGTATTAAACTACACCCCACATGTCATTGCCTTGGCGTGCGGGTGGTATGGCTTCAAATTCAGGCAAGAGGCACATTGTAACCGCATTCTGGAGGGTCTATGGCTCCATGGCCCTGGGAGCCTTATGTTACAACGATGGCATACAGATTTCACCCCTGAGACAGCTTCGGTTCGCCTTCGGCACTTATGGGTCCTTTTACCTGGTCTTCCTCTCGCTCTCTGGAACCGCGGGGCTTTTGAAGCCATAGGTAACTGCCTTGGACGTTTTCTACATGTGGAAGAGGGGCATCTTCACGGCTTTGATCGTCGGATGGGTCGGGTCCTCGTGGAAGTGGACATCTCCTTGGGTCTTATTGATGTAATAAACATCAACTGGCGGGGTCGTAAGTTCATTCAGCTCATTGATTATTGGGGTATCCCTTTCCGCTGCTCAAACTGTAAGGCGGTGGGTCATCTTTGGAGACAATGCACTGCTCCGGCATCTTCTGGTCGGCTCACGAACGGGGGACCGTGCTGGTCATCAGATGAGGGAAGTGAACTTGAGCATGATTCCACTGGCGACATGGATGGCTTCTCCAACCGTGTGACTGCTATTGATGCACCTGATTCGGCGTTGTTCCGTAAGTTAAAAGCACAGGACCCTCTCTTTTTTCAGTCACTCAATGAAATAGATATTTCGTTTATCAATAAATTAGACTTAAACAATGGAAATGATGGTAACTATACATGTCGAAGTCAGCCCTTGTCGTCAATCTCCTCTGGTACTGAACAAGGCACATCTGATACATTTGGGGATGACGACCCTGTCACTATGCATGAACTGAATGAGAATGTGAATGAGCTACATATATCTGAAACCTCCCCAATCACAAAGGATACTCCGGGTTTTCTTTCCCCTGTTTCTCCGACGGTGGTTATAGGCAGTGACTCTGAGGACCCTTCTTGCGCTTATGTGGCTGTTGGGGATGGGGGGGTTTCGGTAATCCCTTCTGATCCTGAATTGGTGCCCGATATTTTACCTGGGGGGCGCGAAGAATTGACCTATGAGAACTTGCCGTGCATAGATGGTATGGTTTGTGGGCCGGGTACTGCTATTGAGGCCCCTGTGAAGGTAATTCATATCCCATCTTTTTCTGAGGTGGTGAAGAAGACACCTATCCCTACCTTCTTCAAGAACCGGATGATTGAGGGGTCTGTGGCTATTTCTGGGCTGGATGTTGTTGCTGGGGATGTGAAACCCTCTACTTGTGAGGGGGTTGATGTTGGTTCCTCTGGGTTACCATCCTTTACTGTGGGTGATATGGGCGTGCAAAAGGGGGCCCTTAAGGGTGGACTAGCCCCGGATTTCTCTCCACTAAAAACGAGGAGTGCTAGGAAAAACAAGAAGGTCGCTATGGTGGGGGATGTAGCTGGCCGTTGTGGTGGGGATTCTCCCAACTCTTCTGATTCACGGGCTCTTAGAGGAATGAAAGCCCTTGCAAGGGTTAGAAAATGATCTTATTCTCTCTAAATATCCGCGGGGTGGGGGGCCTACCCAAACAATTGGCCCTCAAACGTGTCCTACAAATTACTAATCCGGATCTTATACTCTTACAAGAGACTATGGTGTGTGGGGATAAGGCTCGGTCCTTTTTTAACAAAATCAAGCCGGGTTGGATGGTATGCACAGTGGATGCCGTTGGTCTCTCTGGTGGCCTTCTTGCGGCCTGGAATCCTTTAGTTTTCAAACTTTGTCCTTCTGTTACCTCTCTGGGTATACTATTATCTGGCAACATCTAGGGGTTGGAAAAAAACATTAATATTATCAATTGTTATGGACCATACTCTAACAGGATGGATTTCTGGGACCGTGCGGTCACGGATCATTTACTTGAATTGGAAAACTTAATCCTTGCGGGGGATTTAAACTTCACTTGGGGTGATGAAGAGGTCTGGGGCAGTGTGGCTCGGCGAGATCTGCTGGGCCCTTACTTCTCTAATCTTTTCAAGAAATTTTCTATGGTCGATGTGGTCCCGCGGCCATTGGCACCAACCTGGAATAATGGTCGTTTGGGCGATATGACGATTAAGAAGAGAATCGACCGGTACTTTATTGCTGAAGCACTCTTGGACAGCCTTCGTAACTACAGATCCTGGATACATCAAATAAAAATTAGTGATCACCTCCCCATTATCCTACAGTTTGATGTAGAAGATACAAATCTGTGTTACCCATTCAAATTTAATTCTACATGGCTTGCGGACGGGGACTACATCCTGGGTCTGCGGGCGGAATGGCTAGCGGTGGATGTTTCGGGGGAACGTACTGCTATGGATAAGCTGGCGGAGAAACTAAAAACTATAAAAAATTATACTATTATATGGGAAAAGAACAAGAAAGCTGCGATGAGTAAGGAACTTGTTGAGATTGAGAATGATATGAAGTCTCTGATGATGAGTAATACTGGTAATGGATTAAGTCCTGGTGATGCGCACAATTTATCTTCTTTGGAAAGCCGTAAGCTAAAAATCTTCCTGACTCATGAGGAGACTTGGCGTCTGAAGAGTCGGGCCATATGGCTCAGTGCTGGAGATATGAACACAAAATTCTTTCACAGGTATGCGGATGCTAGAAGGATGCATAATGCTATATGGGATCTGAATGATCATGGTGGCCGGCGGATCTGGGGGACTGAAGACTTGATGGCGGAAGCTACTCGAAATTTCCATGATTATTATTGTGATCCAAAGAACACTTCCTTAGCTGAACAATTCAAGGTTATTAAGGATTACCCCCGTATGTTCAACGATGAGGAGGGGATGGATATTTTTAGGGAAGTTACGTTGCATGATGTGGAAAACACACTTCATGGATTTGCCAAAGATAAATCACCTGGGCCAGATGGATGGACGGTGGAAATATTTATTCACTTCTTTGATATTATGGGGGAGGATATCAGAATGGCAGTGGAGGAATCCCGGAAATTAGGCACTGTTTCTGGGGCTTTAAATTCCACTTATCTGATACTTATCCCGAAAACTTCTCACCCTGATAACTATAATGATTTTAGGCCCATCGCTCTCTGCAATCTTGTGTACAAGGTTATTGCTAAGATCATTGCTGACCGGATAAAACCCGTCCTGTCCAAATATATCTCGATGGAGCAGTATGGTTTTTTGCAGGGTCGTCAGATCCATGATGCGGTGGGGGTGGCTCAGGAAATTCTACATTCTGTGAAACGGAAACGACTGGATGCCCTTATCCTTCAGCTGGATTTAGTGAAAGCATATGATAGGGTGAATTGGGACTTTCTGAGACTGATACTGATTCAGATTGGGCTGCCCTGGCAGGTGATGAAGTGGATTATGGCTTGTACAAACTCGGTTCATTATGCAATATTGATTAATGGTCATCCCACGGATTTCTTCAAAGCTTCCCGGGACTGCGTCAGGGATGTCCACTCTCGCCCCTCCTCTTTATCCTGGTTATGGAAGGTCTGAGTCTTACCATCAATAGAGCGAAGAGGGATGGGCTGATAGAGGGCATTAAGATTACCAGGGATATTGCTGTTACACATTCCTTGTTCGTGGACGATGCTATGCTGTTTGGTAAAGGTACCCTCGACGAGTGGGTACATTATAAGAGGATCTTGGACTTATTCTGCTCGGTAACTGGAATGACTATTAGTTACACAAAATCTCAATTTATAAAGCATTCTCTTGAGTTGGATGCTGAAGCTGCTATTGGATCTGTTCTTCCCCTCAAATTTCTGGAGATGGAGACGGGAACAAAATACCTTGGCTTTTTCTTGAAGCCTACAAATTACCTGGTGCATGACTGGTCATGGCTTATTCGAAGATTTGAAGGACGTATCAGTCACTGGAGCTTTCGTTATTTATCTTTGGGTGGCCGACTTACGCTGGCAAAAGCTGTTCTGCAGAATTTGGGGGTGTACTGGTTCACACTTTGCAAGGTTCCTAGATCCATTCTATGTCTGATTCGCAGAAAGCTGTATAACTTTTTATGGTCGGGTGGCGGTGACGCTTCAAAATTTCACCTTGTTAAATGGTCTGTTCTGGCTCGCCCTTGGAAACTGGGGGGTTGGAATATAAAGGATTTAGACCTTTTTGTACAGGCCTTGCATGCAAAATGCCTCTGGCGTGCTCTATTTGATAAGTCTGTTTGGGGCCGGATTATTAGGGCCAAGTACCTGAAAAATATATCTATAGCTAACTGGTTTCGTCTGGACCGTCACTCAACGGTGGGGGTATCAAATTTTTGGAATGGAATGATGGGATCTTTCAGGATTGTTTCAGAATGGATTGCTTGGAAACCTGGAAATGGTCGTGACATCAAATTGGGCCTTGACCCGATCGTGGGTGGCCCTTTGGAATATACTCTCTCGACGGATTTGAGGATGCACCTCACACAGAAAGGTTATTGCTCTCTGTCTCATGCCTTTGATCACTGTAGGGATGGACAACCTCGATGGATCACTGCTACACAACTGGGCTTAACTGGAGCTATGGGGATTGAATGGAATGAATATATCAGATCATTTTATCATTCCAATCTTCACTTATCTGACGAGGCTGACTGTTTGTCTTGGTCGTGGGATGTGTCTGGTGGAATGGTCACGGCGCATCTGGCATATGAGGCGTGTTTTGCTGGGTCTATCACTGTGGATACCTGGTGGACGAAGGCTATCTGGAAGATGAATATGCCTCTCAAGATAAAGTGTTTCATCTGGCTAGCGTTAGCTAATCGGGTGCTCACTTGGGACAACCTATGCCGGCGTGGTTACATTGGTCCGGGATGGTGTCCCCTATGCTGCACTGTGGGGGAGACCGTTGAACACCTGTTTATGAATTGTGGTTTCATACGAGACCTGTGGAAATTGATTGCTGATGGTGTCGGTGTGCAATTCTGCTGGGATTTTCACTCACTGGGTGATTGCTTGAAATCTTGGTCACATCTCCCTGTTGAATGTAAAGAACTCCCTTTCTTCATGATCTGGGAGGTTTGGAGAACTCGCAATCTTTGTATTTTTGAGGATGTGAAACCTTTCCGAGCGGGTTTATGCTATAAAATCATAGCTGCATACAGGGAATTCTCAAACACTGTTAAGCCGGTTGTGGGTAGGAGTACTCGACAGCTGAAGAACCGTTTGACTCCCCCCATCTTGGTTTTCCCTTGTGGTTTTTTTGACGGGGATGCTGCTTGCCGGAATGGCACGGGTGGCTCGGGTGCAATACTACATTTTACCTGTTCCATCTCTGTGCACCTGTGGTTAAATCTGGGATTGGGAACGAACACGAGAAGTGAGGTTTGTGCTCTCTGGTTATTATTATATTGGGCTCGTCTGCGAGGGATACATTCTCTTGTTACTTTTGGGGACTCTTCGGCTGTTATATCCTGGGCAATGGGCATATCTCCACTCAATGTTATGGGCCTCACACATTGGCTGGAAGCGGCGAGAAAACTCATCCTGGAATTTGAACACATCCATTTTGAGCATATATATAGGGAGGTAAATCGGGAGGCTGATATGCTTTCCAAGCGGGCTCTCCATTCTCAGGCTGGAACCATCATGTGGCAGGAATGGCGGGATGATACACTATTTGCTCAAGGGTCCCATCTGCTTCATTGGACATGATGATGTGTCTACTTTTTTGTTTATCCTTATATGTTTTTACTCTGACGTAGGCGATAATTATTTGACATTTGACTCACTGTATATATGTGCAGATCTTTGATATATCTTGTGTTCAACTCCTTGTTGGACCATCTATTACCTATTATTATATTTGCGGCAGACTATTGCAGCTGTGGTTTTTTGGTAGCAGATGGCGTGTTTCTTTCTGGGACCCGCTCCGGGGCATCAGTTCCGGCTGGAGCTGTTTTTTGTTGACACAGTTTATATGCTTTCATATTTTTCGATTACATTTTATATGGGGATCTATATACTTACTGCTGTTGTGATATGTGGTCATGACATCGACTTTTGGATATATCTCTGTCTGGGATGATTATGAGACATGGTACATTGCATGGATTTGTAATTGCTAGAGATATGCTCTCTGCCCTTTAAAACCGGTTTGTCCCGGGTTTATACTGATCATATTGTATAACGTGACTTTGTGTTGACAATTGGACATATTTTACTATTTCGCATATTAATAGTAAGTTGAATTTTCGTATGAAAAAAAAAAAAATGTACATGAGATGAAACATCGTGTTATCAAGTTTCCAAACCATTCAAAAAACAAATGATATAATGCATCCCTAAAATAAAGTTCATGATCAAAAGTTATGGCAAAAATATAATTTTAACCAATTTCAAAAAGATGTTTTCACACCAAAAGATTATTCTTATAGATTTCAAGTGTTAGCAAGCTTCCCAAATATGCATCTTTATGAAATAGCCTAAGTCTTTGCACTGTTTTTGAAAACATGATCCTTTTAAATATTTCAAAGGGTTCGCAAGTTCTTCAAAATTGAAAAAAAAGGACTTTAAAAGTGAACGTATTTTGAATTACCATGGTTGAATAGGAAATTAGTTATGGAGCATACTTTGACAAAACATTTTACAATTGAAATAAATAGTTGAAATAAATAGTTCTTATGCAAATAATCATTAAATTCAAGCTATGTGAAGGATTAAAAGTAATCAATTACATTGAAGCATGGGCAATACCTTTACTTAATGAACTTCACATACCTATAACTTTTAAATATGATTGCAATTTGGTGAATGTTTTTTGTGGTTAATAAAGGAGAGAACAAGCTTTCAAACACATGGTTGCATGCATAGCTTCAAAGCTAATCTATAATAAACTCTTTTTAACAATTAAAAATACAAATACATTTGAGTTGAGGTTGAAATTTATGCATGAAGACATCCTTTTAATGAAAATTCAAACCTCATTCGTAACAATGCTTTAACTAAATTGAATTCAATCAGCTTGTCCAATATTTATGCTATGTACACTTTTAATAGAAACTAAAACTTGCATGATTTGTCAACAACTAAGAATTTTAAATTCATGAAAATTGTCCACTGACACCTCGAGCAGTTTATACCCAACACTTGGTAAAAGTGTTGATTATTGCCCAAACTCAATTTTGAGTCAATTAATGATGTAAAAATGCTTCGATGGGCCCAAAAGGAGGTGTATAAGATTTTCATATAGGTTGAGGTTATTCAAATATAAGAGGCGGAAGAGTGAAGTCTATGATACATGTAGCGCAACAATTGTAGGAATAACAAATTTGAGATGCAAATTTGTTTGGCAATGCAATTGTCTTTGATTGCAATATGAAATTAAATGATCAAACATGCATCCAACAAGAACCAATCGAATAAGCAACAAGAAATCATTAATTAAGCTAAAAGAGAATAAGGTCAAAGAAAACATAGGAAACTGAAAAATGTTTGATTTTTAAAATTTAAAGAGGGGGAGGGGCAAGTTGGTGGACTTGGGGTATGTTGAGTCTTCAACAAGGTGACACTAAGTGAAGCCATAAAATTTTGATGGTCATTTCTAAATTATGAATATGAAGTGCAAGTGGTGTCATTTTGATATTCAAGGTCATTCCAAAATAAATGTATCATGGGTACTTAAGAATCATGCATTGAGACGTAAAGAACATATTGGATAGAAAACATGACTCCTTATTAGACAAGAGAATAAAATATTATTTTATAAAAAATGTTTGAATGAATTTTTATTACAATGTGGCCTATATAAATATTATATCGGGGTTGTTTGGATAGGCATGACTTTTCATAATTCCTTTTTCGAATAAGTTACTATAAATAGTATAATTTGTTTATCCACACACACATATATATAACATTGTCCTCTCCTTTTAAAATGCTTTGTCCTCAAAGCAAGGCAATGACAGATGTTGCTGAATGAACTTCTCTATCTCCCACGATGCGTCCGCTTCTAGAAGATTCTTCCACTTAATAAGATATACTTTTATTATTCTAGAACATAGTCTTCTTTCCCTGATGGAGATGGTAACTTATGGTTTTAATTATTACTTTTATATATATAACATTGCCCTCTCCTTTTAAAATGCTTTGTCCTCAAAGTAAGGTGATGGCGGATGTTGCTAAATGAACTTCTCTGTCTTCCTTATAAAAAAAATTCTCCTCATAAGCAAGTGATAGGCACTTATTCTTCTCACTCATATTTGTTGGTACGCATTTATGCATGTAGACCTCCTCGCCATGATTTCCCACATAAGTGTCTCCATTATTTTCTCTTCATACACATGTCTTTGAATTAATATGCATAAATAGTCCCGAATTTCATCACCATAATATATATAAGTTGTAAATATACAAAACTTCAAATCATGTTTAAAAATTGCATTTAACACAAAGAAGTCAATTGACAATTTAACAATGTATTCAAGTTTACTTAGTTCGACGTCTTTTTATCGGTTACGACCTTGGTCATTTTGATAATGTTTTTGCAAACACGATAGATGAAATGTTGTGTTATCATATTTCTGAACCATTCCAAAACGGAGTTCAAATGATATAATGCATCCCTAAAATAAAGTTTATGATCAAAAGTTATGGCAAAAATATGATTTTAACCAATTTCAAAAAGATGTTTTCACACCAAAAGATGATTTTTATGGATTTCATTAGTGTTAGCAAGCTTCCCAAGTATGCATCTTTATGAGATACCTAAGTCGTTGCAATTTTTTGAAAATATGATCCTTTTAAATATTCGAGAGTGCAAGTTTTTCAAAATTGCAAAAAAAAAGCTTTAAAAGTGAACATATTTTGAATTACCATGGTTAAAGTAGAATTAGTTTTGGAGCATACTTTGACGAAACATTTAAAAGTAAACATATTTTGAATTACCATGGTTAAAGTAGAATTAGTTTTGGAGCATACTTTGACAAAACATTTATGGTTGAAATAAATACTTCTTGTGCAAATAATCATCAAATTCAAGCTATGTGGAGGATTAAAAAGTAATTAATTACATTGAAGCATGGGCAATACCTTTACTCAGTGAACTTTACAGACCTACATCTTTCATATATGATTGCAATTTGGTGAATGTTTTTTGTGGTGAATGGTTTCATATATATCCAACTTTAATATTTGTGGATGTCTTGAACTGGGGAAGGGCTGGCTTTTTTGAGGCCCTTTTTGGCATTAGTTTTTTGGAATAGGATCATTTTGATTTGATATACATATGCAAGATTATGCTTCCTTCCGATGGGTCAACCATAGTAAACAACTCCAAAACATGGTTATTTATGTGTTTGGATGAGTAGAGCCTCAAGATAGTAACTTATAAGTCTTTATCCCAACAAATATATAGGATTAAATACATTTTACTTGAAATCAAATCATGTGATAAGTTTTTTGAACGATAGAGTAATAAGATTAAGACAGATAGGTTGAAATCCTTTTAAATGATGGTGCTCAAAACCACACCATTGACTCTTTTCAATAAGAAGAAACTTCAAATCTTTGAAACATTTCTCACACCATTGGAAATTTCATGGGATCAATCAACTAAAAGAGGTCTTGCATACATAATGAGATTATAACTTCCCATTCAACACTATGATTGATGTACTTACTTTTATTGAGTGTTAAAAAAAATGAAAGAAACAACTAGGTTTTATTAAAATAACAGCTAGGCTAAACAAAGTAACTGAAGGATAAAAGAAAAACAACAAATAGAAGTTTTATTTATGTACAAAAGTGGTTTCCCTAAACTAATTAAAGTACTGCTTTAAAGCTTGGATGTTTACAAGAAGAGTTTCTACTTCCCCTTATAAGTTTTGCAATCTATAAGTTCCAGGGCTAAGTTTTTTAGCAATAGTGTAAGGGCTAAGCCATAAATGTTGCAATTTGGTATGCTTTTCCTTTTTTTCATGGGGTTGATCCCACTTTAGTACTAGGTCACCGATTTCAAATTCTTTCTTTTCAGCCTTACCGCTATCAAACCATCTTTTGGCATTGCATTGATGTGTGGCAAATTTATTTCTAGATTTTTCTCTCTCCTCTTCAAGTTTAAGCAATGTGTTGATCCTCCCTTGCATAATACAGTTATTTGATCCTCTAGATGCTTGGGCTAGCTGGAGAGAAGGAAAAAGAATGTTAGGAGGAATAATAACTTCTTTTCCATACACTAGAGTATAAGGAGAAACCCCTAAAGAATTTTTTGGCATGACCCTATCCGCCCATAAAGCATTTGGGAGTGCAACATGCCAATTCTTTTGGTTTTCAATCACAGTTTTCTTGAGTATCTGGATGAGGTTCTTGTTTGTAGATTCAACTAGTCTATTTCCTTAGGGATAATGATTGGAAGAATAATGTAATTTAATTCCCTTTTCTATAGCAAATTCACTTAACTTTAGAGAAGAGAAATATGAAGCATTATAAAAAACTAGAGAAATTGGAACCCCAAACCTGGTTATGATATTTTCTTGCAGAAATTTGATGACAACATCTTCATTAACTTTACGAAGAGGAACAAATTCAGTCCAACATGTGAAATAGTCTGTAGCTGTGAGAATATAATGATGTTGTAATGAAGAGTTTAAATTTATTTCTCCAATAACGTCCAAGCCCCATTGCTCGAATGGTTATGAAATCATCACATGTTGCAATCGTACTGCTTGTTTTTCTTGTCTACCGGCACTCTTTTGACATACAACACACCTTCAGACATATGCACGAGCATACTTGAAAATAGTGGGCCAATAATACCCTGCTTTAAGGATTTTATGAGTAGTAGTCTCTCCAGAATAATGTCCTCCAACATGTCCATCATGCAAATCTTTCACTACCTTCTATACATCTTCCTTTTCTAAACATCTGAGAAATACCCCATCGTAATTTTTTCGGAACAACATTTCGTTGATTATTTGATATGATGTTGATTTCAATCATAGGGCTCTTCTTTTCTTTGAACTCCAATGTTATGGGGCACACCCATGTTATAAATAATGCACTAAATCACAATACCAAGAATTAGAGGCCGTATAAATGGAACAAACCTCAAATAAGTTCATTTCCGCTTCGTTATTCCATCCATTAGCTTCTTCTACTGGATTTTCAATAATTAATTTGCATAATCCGTGGCCCTTAACTATGGTATCGAGATTGAATTCTAAGTCATATTTTTGTAATGTAGTGACCTAATTCCCGCATCTTTCCCCTAGTTCCTTTTGCACAAATAATGATCTGACGGCTGGGTGAGGTACTATGACCTTAGTCTTGCTTTTTAAAATGTGAGGCCTGAACTATTTTATAGCTTTAGATACAACGTAACCTTGTTTGTCCACATCCGGATAATTCAGTTCAACCCCCTGTAATCCAATGCTCATAAATGCTATCAGATACTCACCCCCCTGCTCTCCTTTCTAAGTGAGCACTGCTGCAAGGGAATGATTGGACGCAAATGTATAGATAATAAAGTCCTTTTCAAAACCAGGATTGCTTAAGGATGGTGCGTGATCAATTGCAGTCTTGATATTCCAAAAGGAATTCTTCTCTACTTCAGTCCATTCAAATTGTATGTACTGTTTGACCATTTCTTGTAATGGTTTTACAATCTGCGTGAAATTCAATACAAATCTTCGAACAAAATTTAATTTGCCCATGAATGATTGCATAGTTTTTTTAATTATGGGGCATGGGAATTTACAGAATAGATTGTATTCTTTACAGAATAGATTGTATTCTTTCAGGGTCAACTGAGATTCCCTTTTTTGAAATGATGTTCCCTAGTAACCTCCCTTCCAAAATAACAAACACACTTTTCTTGGGGTTAAGGGAAATACCATATTTTTAACATCGATAAAAAATTTGTTTTAAATGATAAACATGATCTTCCCTCTTATTGGAGAAACCTGTGCCATCATCTAAGTAAACAACCGCACTGTGGCCAATCAATCCTTGAAATGCAATGTCCATGGCCCTTTGGAATGTGGCTCTAACATTCATTAGGCCAAAATGCATTCTTCTATAAGAGAAGGTTCCCCATTTTGTGCAGAATGTGGTCCTGAGGTGATATTCTTCGGCCACCAATACGTGATTGTATTTGAAAAAACCATCTAATAAAGAGAACATTTTTGAACCAGAGACAAGATGTAGTATCTGGTCCATTGGAGGAACAAGATAATTGTCCTTGTTATATGCCTATTCAAATTCCAAAAATCCACACATAACCTTATTTCTCCATGCTTCTTACGTACTAGCACTAAATTCGCTACCCACTCGGAATGATTGACTAAAAAAACGATTTTAGCATCCAACAACTTCTTTAATTCCTTCTAAAGTAGAGGTTACAACGTGGGATGAACTTTCCGTAGTTTCTCCTAAAACAATTTATCCCATTGTTTGATAGGAATAACATGTTGTATAATGCTAGTATCGTATGTTTTTAGGTCATCATAAGTCCAAACGAATACATCCTTATATTGTTGAAATAACTGGATGAACTTGTGCCTTTCACCAAGTGAACATCAAGTTCCAAGACTGACATATGTGCCTTTCACCAAGTGAACATCAAGTTCCAAGACTGACATACTTTGGTTCCTTTTCCGTGCCTAAAGTTACCAATTCATACTGCATGGAAGAGCTGTTGGTTTTATCATTTTTTAGTTTTCTGAATTTATGATATAGGTCAAATAGCTTCTCAAGAGTACGTACTCCTTTTGGCATGAAATTTCCTTTATATTAATTTTCATCCACATTTTGTAGATTTGACTAATGTTATGTTTGTCAATGATTGAACCTTTAAATGTATCTTCATCAGTAAAAAAATCAATAATCTTTTTATCATCATCAAATACCCTCCAGTTAGTCACATTATCAGGGACAGATGGTCTGAAAATCAGTTCAATGGAGAATTTGTTACTAAGAGGAACTAAACGAGAAGCAGTGGTACCTAATAAATCAACTACAGTATTCGTAGCTGTAGGAATGGAATTAATATTAAAAGCATCAAAACTTGAAATTAAATTCCATACCTCCGCCTTGTACCCTTTTAGATGTGGAGACAAACAATGAATAGTATTTCCTAATTTGCCTGACAATTATTTATGAATCACCAAAAACTTTCAAATTTTTAACTTTCAACTCAATTGCTTTTTTAAGCCCTTGAATCAAAGCCTCATATTCAACAGTGTTATTGGTGCAATCGAATTCTAATCTACATGAGATACATGTTCTATTTCCCTGAGGATCAACAAGGACACAACCTGCCCCTGCTTCGTCTTGTGTTTTGGAGCCATCAAAATACAATGTCCAAAATTCAAATCCTACCCTATCAGAGTTAGTATCTACAACTACAATAGCAACTAGTTCTACTATGTTACATTCATTATCGTCATCCCATGAGAATTGAAGGAGATCGGACTGTGTGTCTAATTCATGAGAGGTAGTTTCAGTCTGATAACATCCAGGTTCGGTTTCCAAGAAATAATTTCCCAATACTGAATGCGCAAAACTAATTGGTTCATTTCTTCCTTCCAATTCAGTAACATTAAGCTTCATATGTGGTTCTCTATTTACCTTAATCTGATTTTGCTTATTTTGATATGGTAACCACAAGTGAGACCATCCAGTAGTGAAATACCCATTCAGTTTACTCAACCAATCTCTACTTAGTAACAGGACATAAGCCTCTGGTATGTCCACCACAACAATATCAATAAATTGACAAACTCTTTAATCAAGAGCCAGCATGATTAGGACATTCTTGATTTCTCTCACCACTCTAACATCAGATCTATCAAGTTTAATAATCCTAGAGGGACAAGGAATGGGTTGTCCATTAATATTTTTGCAAACCGAAAGTGGCATAACGTTAGATGATGCTCCATAATCCACCAAAAAATTATGTACATTATAATTGAAAATTTCAAAAGTAACCAAAAAAGGCGGAGTTTGAGATTTAGATTTACCAATAATGTTGGCTTCATTAATATCAGTGTTTGGCTCCATGATAACTTGACGTTTATCCTTACTAGTAGAGTGATTTGTTGGTGAGTTGAGGTCAAATGCTTCCATTAATCTCTTTCTCTGCTGCGGAATATTACGAATTTCAAATAGAGATATGTTAGCTTTAGTCTTCTTTATATCTTCAATCACATCATACCCCATATTATGGTTTCCTCCAACATTTCTAATTACCACAGCGTTACTTGATGAAGGGGTTGACTCTTTATGATTAGCAGAAGATAATCCTTTTAAAGCTTTTGAAGGGTTAATATATCTCTTTCCTGCTACCTTTTGGGTTGTTGGGTTGCAGCAATTACTTTACTTTGAGCCTTGTGAACAACATTACTTGTTTTACTTATCAGAATTGATTTATTTTGGTCTTCCAAAGGTCCTTGACTTCTCGATGCATATTCAATAGGGGAAACCTGTACATTATGTATTTATTCTATCTCTTCATCATCTTCCAAGTCTAGATTCGGTGCCCAGTCCCATAAAATATGCGTGGTTTCTTCAGTTGCTTCCCCCATTTCATTTGATTGTGCTTTTTCATTTTCATCCTCTTCATCCAGGATTTGTTTGTCCAAGAGTTGGTTCATCACCAAAGTCATAGAATTAATACATTGAGGACAAATTTTTTCCGAATGATGTTCTTGATGGAATGTGCAGAAATGATCCATGCCTACTTCATTTAGGTTGAGGACAGATGCTTCATTTAATGAAGGCTTTGGAATTTCTTATTTTCTTTTATAAAAATGTTTAAAGGGTTTCTTTTTGCAAGAACTTGCTCCGTTTTCTTTTTCCAAATCCACAATATTATTTGATAATTTCTGAACTAACTTAATAGCACTTTCTAAATCAGTGGATTGTTCCTCTGTAGGTCTTGTAAAAAATAAAGGTTTCTTCGAAGAGATAGGATTGGGTTCAGTTTCTACAGCATGCTTGACTATACTGTTCATTTTTGTCTCAACTTTCTTAACCTCTTCAAAGTTTTATGTTAAATTATTTTTCCAAGAACGTTTAACAAACATGGCTAAAGATGGATGAAGTGTTGTAGTATAATAGTCGACTAAAGATTACTCAGCAGGTTTAGAAGTGGCACTAAACTTGTTCAAAACAGTCGTGACCTTTGATTAAAATCATGCACTTTCTCTCTCTTATCCATCTTAAGAGACATTAGTTCCTTCATAAGAGATGCTCTTTAGAAGTGTTCTTTGCTCCCCAAATTTACTGAGAAAAACCTTTCCAAAACTGTCCCAATCAATTATAGATCCATCCTGTAGGATAAGAAACCATGATGAAGCTTTAGGCTCAAAAGTATAAGGGAACAAGCGACATACTACATCTTCATGTTCTACATTTAGAAGATTTAGAGCCAGATAAAAGGTTTTCAATTGATCGTCTACAGTGATGCCTTTGCCAGGATCAAATTTAGGTGAAACCCACTCTAGATGTTTAGATAAATCATGAAGAGGAGTAGGTAAGTTTAAAGGACCCATAGCTCTCCATGTTGGTGGTTGATTTATGTTATGAGCCATATGGCCAATACGTGGGGGAGATTGTGGAGATAATTGCGTGTGATGAGAAGAAGTGGATTCAGGTGAAGATGGTTTTAACTAATCAATGGATTTTGGTATATCTTGTAGAGATAAATCAACCAATTCTTCCAATGATTCGAGCAGAACACATTCATTATTCTTCTTAGCTCTTCTCTAAGGAGCATGTCTTCTAGGTAGTAACAGAACTATAGGTAATCCTCCAAGTTTCTAACGTAGGACCTAATATATCTCCTAAAATTATCAACTTCATGATGTGGTATTGCGTATAGAGTTTCAATGCACTCTATTTCAAGATTTTTTTTTTGACAGAAACATAGTGGTAGGATGTATTAAAACCGGTAATCAGCTACCGAAAGCTTAATACAAAGACAAACGAGGACTTCAGCAATACACAGTTACATATAAGCAAAAGGATTTCAGCAAAACGAGGCAGAGGAGCCACAACCTCCCAATGGCCTGAAACAATGATTTAAATAGTACTGTGGAGATTGGAAGCTTGCAGCGCTGGTTCATTTTTCCAGCTTGGACTTCATCTTGGAAACTTCAGATTCCAGGGCGGTGATTCTGTTGCCAAAGTCTCCATGAGTATTAGCCGCGTCCTTGAAGCCTGTACGCGTTTCTTCCTTGAAATCCTTCATTTTACCGGTGAGATCAGCACGCAGTTGCCTCAGCTCCTTGTTCAAAAGATCCCAGGACTGTTCTCCAGCTTTGGAGACTGCTTCCAGCTTCTTGTCTTGATCATCCATCTTGGCTCTGAGTCGACCCATAGCAGCTTCCAGCGAACCGATTCTTTCCTCTGCTGATACTCCTGAGCTAGAGGAACCTTCAGACGCCATTCTGAGTAGGATATGCCCTTGGAACATAGACAAGCACGAGCTAGAAGCACTGGAGGGGGCAGCGTGAAACTTGAAGAGTTTGAACACCGTATTTCCAGGAACTGAAGTCGCAGAGCAACTGAGAAGGGTTTGCGATCATGGAAGAGGAGCAGCATCATTTTTAACTTGCGAGGAGTCTCCTAAAGGACGACTGATGGGCTGCAAGTTTGCAGGGAATCTCTGCCATGCTTGAGGTGGGAGAAAATGTGGGTTGAGCAGGTCCAATGAGGAAGTTGTAAGAAGATCCTGGATCCCCTACAGCTAAGGAATGTCACATCTTTGATAAGCACCATCAATACATAAAATGCTTTGGTCTAGCGCAGCTCCACTATTAGCTTCTTTATCTGCTTGCATATTCAGCACACGGAGCACATGGAAATATCTGATGTTTTGGAAGTATTTGCTCAGATGAAGGATTTTTTGAAAGATATGGCGAAGTTTTATATGTGGAGGGCTCTTCTTGGTTATGAGGGCGTTGATAAGAAGCCTGGAGTCCCCAAAGACTAAGATTTTGTCAATTCCTTTAGCCCGCGCTATTTTTAAACCTTGCCATAAACCACAGAATTCAGCAGCATTATTAGATTCTATTCCTAGCCCCCAGGCATATTTACTGAGCGTGTTCCCATTGGCTAAACTGATAACACCTCCGGCACCTGCTGAGCCTGGGTTTCCCTTCAAAGCACCGTCGAAGAAGAGGCAAGGTTCATTCAAGGATGACTTCCAGCTCTTGAAATCAACTTCCTCAAGTCGAATTTCCCACTGCTCTGTTTGAGGAGTTAGGCGAGTGGTACGTGGCTGGAGTTTGGGAGTTAACGAGCTTAACCAGCGTAACTCATCTTGCAGAAGCTGGGTGGAGTTTTTTAAGGAAAGGTTACTTTCCAGAGCTTCCCCTAGAATGGCTCTAGCCTGCACTGCAATTTTTTGGGGAGGATAGTCTTGATTCCTGAAAATTCTGTTGTTTCTCTCGATCCAAAGCTTCCAACAAATGGCTTTTGGGAGCCATTCCCAGGCAGTCTGAAGCAGAGTCTTTTTGGTCAACCTGAAAGGAGACAGGGACATCCAAGATGAGAAGAGATCATGAACATAATGGGGCAGGTTGGTGGCTTGGTTTAGGTTCATAGCTTGGAGCCAAACTTCTTTGGCGAAAGGACAGTCCAGCATGATGTGATCCCCAGTTTCTTCATGGCGTTTACAGAGAGGGCATCGGGAGGGTCCTTCCATGCCTCTTTTCTTAAGGTTGTCTCCTGTGAGGATACTTTTGTGGGCTAAGGACCAGCAGAAGATATCAATTTTCGGGATGAAAGGTTTGGCCCAAATAAACTTCCAGATAGCAGGATTGGGAGCAGCATAAGGGATGGCTTGAATATCCTTGTATCCTTCTGAGGTTGTGTAACTTCTAGAAATCCCCCAACCTCTTCTATCTCTGGAATATTTTTTGAAGGGGGATTTGCCTTGGAGGAGGACAATCAAGGCTTCCGCTTCAGAGTTCAGTTCGGGAGGGAAGAGGCCTAAATCCCAACCTGTCCAGTAATCTCCTTCCCAGGCAGAAAGTTCCCATAGCGTGGTGGCACCCTTGTCCAGGAGCCATCTTTGGATGTTGCTGACTTCCATGTTTGAATCAATGGGGGAACCCCCTAGAATGGAGTCTTCCCAAACGTTGATTGATTTCCCATTTCCAGGGATCCAGTAAAGATTGTTTTTGAAAGGGATCAAAGCTTTAATGCATAATTTGTAGATTGGGGATCCTTTCCTTAGAGGGGGCTGCAAGTCCAGACACCTTTTCCTAGGTCCTGGGAAGTATTTTTTGCGGAGTACTTCCTTGCTCCAACTTTTTTTCCCTGAGATCAACTGCCAAAGCAACTTGGCTCCCAAAGCTAGGTTTTGGATAGGTAAACTTCTCACCTGGAGACCACCTTCATCACGGGGTTTTTTAATCTTATTCTAGCTGACCAGATGGATTTTTCTTTCATTCCCTTTACCTCCTTCCCAAATGAATTTTCTGAGCAGCCCTTCAATCTTGTTAACTACTGAGATTGGAGCAAGTAAAATAGAGGACTGGTAAATAGGCATGCTATTGAGAACAAATTTTATAAGAATAGTTTTACCTGCTAGATTGAGCCAGCTGGCCCCCCAATTTTGGATTTTGCTTTTGAGCTTGTCAACAATAGGTTCCCAGTCTGCTGATTTGATTTTCTTTTTACAGATGGGTATGCCAAGATATGTGAAATTGTTCCAGTCTCTGGTTCCTTCCATCCCCAACATTCTGGTGATGTTCCTTAGTTCCCTGGCAGTACAATTCCAACTGAAGATTTTGCTTTTTTGGAAGTTTATTTTGCTTCCGGAAATCTTTTTGTATAACTCCAACTCTTTTTTGAATTGTTCAGCAGAGTGGACAGAGGCTCCTCCAAGTAGCAGAGTATCATCAGCGAACTGGGCGTGATTAATGTCCCTGACATTGTTCACAATTTTAAGCCCTGGAAGCACGTGGATTTCCCGACTGAGGTTAAGTTGATAGTTGAGCATAGAAGCCTGGATGGCATAGAGAAGAGGAGAGAGCGGGCAGCCCTTCCTTAACCCTCTCGAGGCTTTGAAGAAGCTAGTGGGCCTTCCGTTTACAAGAGGGGCTATCCAAGGGTCACCTACACAGCCTTTGACCCAGCTTATAAAGTTGAGGGAGAAGCCGAATTTTGCCATTACCGCAAACAGGAACTCATGTCTAACACGATCAAAGGCGTTGGCTAAGTCGAGTTTGATGACCATACCTTTTTCCTTACGGTGGAAGCTAGAGTGGATTGCTTCTTGGACAAGAATGATGTTGTCGAGGATTTTCCTTCCTTTGATGAAACCTCCTTGATTTTTCGGGATGATCCGAGGGAGAATTCTTTTCAGTCTGGAGGCAATGATCTTAGTTATGAGCTTGTAACCAGTATTGCATAGCGAGATGGGCCTGAACCGATTGAAGGTAGTGGCTCCTTTTTCTTTTGGAATCAGGGCCAGGAATGAAGAGTTAGTGCTGCCTCCCAATTTGCTGGTTTTCTGTGAGTACCGAATCATTTTTAGGAGATCATACTTTATTATTGCCCAGCAGCAGGTGAGGAATCTAGTTGTGAAGCCATCCGGGCCAGGTGCGCTATCTGGTTTCATAATAGAGAGAGCTTTTTTAACCTCGTCCATGGTGATAGGCGCAGTGAGAAATTTATTATCCTCCAAATTGATGAGCTGAGGGATGAGATCAAAGGGGTGGGAGGAGACGTCAATTGGGTCCTCAATGGGGGCGGTGAAGAGATCTGAGAAAGTTTCCATAACTGCTTTCTTTATTCCTTCAGCGTCTTGGATCAGTTCTCCTTCAAACTGTATTTCCGATACAGCTTTGTAGTTCTTACGTGCCTCTGCTTGCTTATGAAAGTATTTTGTATTTTTGTCTCCACTCAATAGCCAGAGGTTACGTGATTTTTGACTCTGGTACTCTTCTTCAATTCTGCAGGCGGAGAAGAAGTTTTTTTGCAGGATCTCTTCCTTAATGAGGAGATGACCAGACGCAAGAGAGGAGTCCACGTTGGTTTGATGCGAATCCAGCTCAGCTTGGGCGAGTTCTCTTTTAGAAATCGACGAGGGGATGCGTTTGGCCCAAGCTTTAAGGGTGAATTTGAGTCTTTTTAATTTGGATTCCCAGATGAAGGAAGGCGAGCCAGAAAGGTGGGCATTCCAGGAGTCAACTGCAGTTTGCAGAAAATCATCATGGTGAATCCAAAGTGGGCTGAAACGGAAAGGGATCGGCCCGAGTTTTTGGTCAAGAGTAAGCTCAAGGAGGATAGGCTTATGGTCAGAAGTGCAGTGAGGGAGGATTTTGGAGGAGGCTAAAAGGCCCAAATCGAGAAAGGAGGAGTGGACAAGGAAGCGGTCTAGCCTGGCTGCAACATGGCCAAGACCAATTCTTTTGTTTGTCCAAGTAAATTTACCTTTGACAGGCTTGATGTCAATCAGATCCCATCCAGAAATGATGTCTTCAACCCATTCCCTTGAAGGATCTCTGATTGGATTGCCTCCTTTCTTTTCATTAGATGCCAGAGTTACATTCAGGTCTCTAGCTACAATAATATTTTCTCTATTCTGCAGCTGAAGAAAGGATTCAAGAGTATTCCAGCACTCTTTTTTTTCCGCATGCAAAACAGGAACATAGAGATTGAAAAGGCTTCCCTTTCGTCCAGATTGCTTGTGGTTGAGTTTGGTGAAAACCCAGTGCACTGTTCGTTCTTCAGCTTCAATGTCATACAGGGAGGGGTCCCAGAAGGTGGCTATTCCTCCGGAAGCGCCTCTGGAGTTGTTGCCAATACCAGTACCATTTTTCTAGAATTTTTTCCCGATTTGGAGGATAGCAGGCTCCTCCATTTTAGTTTCGTGGACTAGCAGAATCTCTGGCTTATGAATTTGGATCAGATCTCTCATTGCATCTTCCTTCAGGGTAGAGCCTAGACCTCTGCAATTCCAGGAAATGTATTTCATTAAGACTTATGGGAGAAGGGGTTGGCCTCTTTGGAGGCCTGAATTGTACCTTTTTTTGATCGAGTGTTCATGATCCCTTTTAGGGTTTTTTGAGAGCCTTCAAGGACTGCAAGATAGGTTGCTTCTTCTCTTTGTTTCTTTTTGGATTTCCTCCCTCTTGGAGTTTTGATAGGAATAGGGTACATACCGCTTGAAGAGGTGTCTCCATCAGTTTCTTCACCTAGATATGAATCTAGCAGCAGTAGATCTTCATTTACTTCTTTGGGGGAGCCTGGTATATCAACCCCCACCAAAGGTTGGGTTATTTCCCCAGGCTCCAGCTGATCATCGTTCTGGGTTCTAGTCTCTTTTCTATTGGGCTGCTTGGTCGATTGGGGTTCATCGCTTGCTGTGGTTTGAATCTTCCCATTTGGATTGGGATCCTGTTGCTCTTTAGGGTTTGGAATCACGATTGGGTCTTCTTTTGAGGCTTCTTGGGATGGATTATTTGTGCTTGAAGGCTGGGTTTGCATGTCCATTGTGGTCCTTTTTTCCGGGTTCTTGGCATTTGTCTTGCCTTTCTTTACTTTTTGCCATCCTTCTCCTTCTTCCGAGCTCTGAATTTTCGGGTAGTTTCTTTGAAAGTGACCATGTTCGTGACATTGGCGGCATTTGAATGGCAGCTGTTCGTAGTCAAGCTTTTGGTAGTATAGCCAATCTCCAACTTTGAGTTTAACAACTTCAGGAAGGCCTGCTTCAAGGTCAACCTCGACACATATTCGGGCACATGAGTATTGGCCCTTGTTATCAGCTTTGTCAATGTATTTTCCTAGAGCGTTTCTAATTTTTTCCATGGTTGGAGTGTTCCAGCAGTGGACTGGGAGATTGGGGAGCCTTACCCATACTGGAACGTCCTTCGGCACATCTACTTCAGCGTTGAAATCTGGAGTCCATCTGTTGAGGTACAGGCCTTGAGGTCCCATGAAATATGGACCATTTCTGAAGATCAGGTCTCGGTCATCTTTGGATATAAACTCAAAAATGAAGAAGCCTCACCCTACGGAGTAGTAGGTAACACTATTCTTGAGCTGGGGCCTCCAGTTCCGTTGGATCCAGTCGTCTGTGGTTTTGGTTGAAGGCCAAAGCCCCATGAACTGGCCAACCAGTCCCCTATCAGACAGTGCCAGAGCGACCTTGATGGGGATTTTGCATGGCAGATCAATTTCAGGAATTGAATCGAGCTTTTTAATGAATTTCGGTATGGCAGGGGTTACAGGCTTGGATCCATTGGGACGGAGAAGCAGATTGAACGCTTCTGTAGCTGAAGAAGAGGAAGTGGGAGGGGGAAGCCCTCCCTCAGGCGCAGGCATGAGCCCTGAGCGAATCAACCAGAGCGGCGGCAGCTAGGCGGCTAGGGCGCGGCCAGCATCTTCACTCCGTTTCAAGATTAGTGTCTTCATAATACTCAATTTCGTGTTCAATTTCAGGCGTTATTTGAATTGAACCTTCAGGATGGGATGTTTTAGTTGGAGATCCAGAGAAAAATCCTTGAGGGGAATGGACTTCCTCTACCAACCATACACTAGCGGCCTTCTGTTGAGATATTGTAACTTCTAAGAATATTATATTTGTACTTTATTATTCCGGAGATGTTTCATTCCTCCGTAGAGATCTTATTGTATATCCGGAGATGTTTATTCCTCCGTTAGAATGTGATAACTTGGGTTATTAGACTTCCCTAGTGGGGCCGGCCCAGAGTCAGTTGTATGGGGTGTTTAAGTCCCCAGTGGAGTCAGCCTAGTCAGCATTATGTTGAGTAGTTAAGTTGGGGCCGACCTAGCTAAGGTTAAAAGACAAGTGAAGTAGTGTATAAATAGAGGAGGTGTGTTCCTCATTTAACACACACACTCACTTGTGAAACTCGCATAGGAGAGGGATAGATCTGCAGAGGAGGAGAAGGAGCTCATGCTTGGGGATTACATACTTGTATTTGTATATTCAGGAAGCTTTGCTAGGTTTTCTACCCCATGAGGGTTTCCCAGGATAAATCTGTGTCTCTTGTGTTTATGTTGTGCTTGTTGTTCTTGCAGTGATTCTTTATATGCTATTGTTGTGAAATGGAATGTAATATTGATGTTATCTATCTTAACATATTGAATCTTAACATGGTATCAGAGCTAGCCTGAAGGAAGGCAATGTATGGCACTTACGACACTTGTCTCACTTGCAACAATTTGAAAGTTAGGGTTTTGTATAGCAAAACTTAGTCATCGTGGAACTTTCGCTATAAATCTATTTTGGGGAAGGTTCAGGATCTGAAACTTTTACAGGCCGAAGATAACATCCCCCTGTACCTTGTGTCTGAAGCTCAACCTTAGATTCATTGTATTTGATTTATGATCCGTACACGTTAGGGTTTTTGCCTCTTCTAGAATGCAGTCCTAAACATGTGACCTAGGGAAAAAGGTCATACCTCGGGCTAGGAAGCTCCAAATGAAATTCTGTAAAAAGCGACAGTTAGGGCACATACTGTATTTTGATAGGTCCGCTTTTCAGAGGTTGAAGTTGAAATAGTGACACGTGGCACTCGATACAAGTTTGCTATGCTGTTTCATCCCATAAACAGGTCATGTTGTGACACTTGGAAAAACTCTCTCTCAGAGAATCCATTAAATCTTAGACCAGTGGGGTTGGAAATATGACAGGTCAGGCTACCACAAGCCGAAGTTTCAGACCCTGCAGATCCGAAATTTCAGAGATGCACCAGAAACAATACGACACATCTGAAATGGCTCAACGAAGGAAATCTAAGAAGAGGAGGAAGAAGCTCTCACTTAGGGTTTTTCAGTTTTTAGGTCTGAAAGGACTTGATACAATGTTGGAGATACCTGATACAACATTCGAAGCTTTGATAATGGATTTGGAATCCATTCATCATAGATATTGATCCTCCATCAAAATGTTGTGGGAGGAAGGAGATTGAAAATTAGGGTTTCCAAGTAAGAAGAAACCCTAGCAAAGTTGGGAGACTCATAGGGAAGCAATAAAGGAGGTTTAAATGGCACTGATATTTATCATCCTAGCACCATGAACCTATACAATATGTTTTAAAAGTAATCTACCTTGGATGGTTAGGGTTTTACCCCTATAGAGAAGACTACTCGTCAGGTATGACTTGAGAAGACACAGGTATGTTTTGAAATCTGATTCTTGATTAAGTTCATAATATTTCTGTCTTCATGTTATTGAGGTTAGTACAATTATGATTGGTTGGTAATGAATGCATGTGAGTGATAGAAGGAATTCATTGATTAGGGTTATGACACTTATGATTGTACTAATGCACCTATGAGAATGATGTTGTCTGCTAACAAGATACAGGTACATCAAGAAAGACAAATCAAGTTCTGTGACCATGATGACATGAAGACAAAGACTCATCCACAGTCTTTGACCACATAGAAGCTCTACTTACGAGGTATGTATGACTTTGTTCTACTATGCTTAACTTATGAGATATGCAGGTTCTAGCACAAGGTCTCTAAATCATTGAAGAGAACAAAGAATATATTGTTTGGGTATGTTAAGACATAACCAAGCATGATAATCTAGGTATGTTTTCCTATATCAAGTTAGAATCTTAGGATCTTAGGTAAGTATACCTCTGTATGAAATGATCATAACCATGCATACTTAAGATTATTTAGAATCATAATGTTTTGATAGTATTGAGATTATACTAATGAATGTATGATTATGTATGAGACCATGAGGATGACACTAGTGCACACTTAAGAATGCATAGTGGTACAGAATGGATAGAAGTTGAAAGACATATAATGATGCTATCATAAAATAGAGATCAAGCGGGAGGCAACCACACAAACATAAAAATAAGTATTTGAGTTGTTATTTGAATCATATTGCTCGTAATAGTTATATGCATATGATGGGTAAGTTGGACAAACATTCCATTGTTGTTTATCTAGAATGAAACCTCTTTGCTGACATGCTGAGAGCTATGCACACTCTTGATAGTATGTTCTGGTAGAGATGGAAGGCATATAGATAACCACTGTATGCATACACGATATGGAAAAGTGTTGTGCCAAAGTATTGGTCAAGATAGTTGCATAACTATGTGAATCATATCTGTATGCATTATAGGTTATCATGTCAACATGATTTGATGATTATGGAGTATTACTAATCATGTAATTAACTTTGATTTGTAGGAAAGATCATGTGGTATGATCTACAAAAGAAGGATGATGAACACCGAACAAGTGATGGATGTTCAACAAGAAGACTTACAAATCAAACATACTATAGAAGGCTCGTGGCTAGAAGATTCTCTTAGAAGGAGGAAGAGGATCATGACGAGATGTTTGCTCCAAGTGGCTAGATAAGACCATTCTCTTAATGGTGTAATTGAAGAAGAAGTACGAATCGAGAAAACTCCCAGGATTCAATTAAAGAAAGCTCTGTACGGATACCCAGGATTGATAGTCATTTGATAAGCTTAATGATCACCATGGGTGATGCGGATTTCAACCTTTGCTACAAGGTTGAAGATGGTTTCTATATATACAGATGGCATTATTTTCTTAGATGGATGCAAGAAGGAACTCACCATAGAGTTTGAATGATCTTGAGGCTCATATCAGTAGACGGGAGATGGCACGGATATATATGCAGAAGATCACTCAATGCAGAGTGTGAATGATGTTCAGTCATAGAGGGAGAATTGATAGCCTCTTGAAAAGCTTGGGCTTTACCAAAAGTAACGTTGATCATAACCTTTACGTTAAGGTTATGGATGATGAACCTGTCATACTATTACTGTATGTGGATGATCTCTTTCTGATAGGGAATGAGAAACAAATCATGGAAAGCAAGAAGAAGCTAGCTACAGAATTTGAGATGAAAGATCTCGGATTGATGCATTACTTCCTAGGTCTGGAAGTATGGCAAGGCCCAGAAGGAATCTTTCTCAATCAGGGAAATTATGCTGTGGAAATATTGAAAATATTTGGTATGTTGGAATGTAAGGCCATGGCCACTCCCAGGGATTCCAACTTGAAGCTGTTATCTGATGACTCATCAGAGTTAGTGGATGTGACTCTGTACAGACAAATTATTGGGTCATTGATGTATCTGACGAATACCAGGCCAGGTATATGCTTTGCTGTGAGCACCTTAAGTCAATATCTAGTGGAACCTAGGCAGCTGCAAAGCATGTGATGAGGTACCTAAAGATTACGATAGACTTTGGTCTATGTTATCTTGGAGATCACAACTCCAGATTGTATGGCTACACAGATGCTGATTGGGCAGGAAGTGTATCAGACAGGAAGAGCACAACAAGAGGATGTTATTGTCTGGGATCTGCCATGATCTCATTGTTTAGCAGGAAGCAGTCTAGTGTGGCTCCCAGCACAACTGAACTGGAATATATTGCTGCTTGCTCTGCTAGTTGTGAAGCGATATGGTTTCAGAAGTTGTTATCAGGATTATTTGACTTAGAGATGGACCCCACTGTGATCTTGTGTGACAACCAGAGTTGTATCAAGATGACAGAGAATCCAGTGTTCCATGATAAGTCAAAGCACATACAAATCCGATATTTCCATATACGGGATATGGTGCAGAAAAGGATCTATAAAGCTCGAGTATGTGAGCACTGACGAGCAAGTTGTTGATGTATTGGCCAAACCTCTGTCTCAAGTAAAGTTTGAGTATTCCGAGACAAGCTTGGTGTAGTTCAGAAGGACCCTCCTCGAAAGGGGGAGTGATATGGTCGATGATAATATTTGGATACTATTATCGATGTCGATACCTGTATCGATGTGGATACCTGTATCGATGATGAGATTGCCTATATTGACGGTAAGGTCGATGATGAGGATACCTGTATTGATGAGGATATTGTATCGATGATGAAGATAATGTATCGATGATGAGGATACTGTATTGATGATGTGGATACTTGAGGATACTTGTATTGATGATGTGGATACTTGTATCTATGATGTGGATACTTGTATTTATGATGAGGATACTTGTATTGATGATGTGGATACTTGTATCAATGATGAGGATACATGTATTGATGATGAGATTACCTGTTCCGATGATGAGGTTACCTGTCCAGATGATGAGGTCGATGATATCAATGATAAGGTTGATAAGTGGTCCTAAGACTTGGTCTAAGTTGACGAGGGGATTGTATCATCCTTGGACTTCGGTCCCTGAATTGATCCGTAGACATATGTCTCCGAGAAGTGGTTCCTAGTGGATGAGAGGGATTGTATCATCCCTGGACTTCGGTCCTTGAATTGATCCATAGACATATGTCTCTGAAAAGTGGTCCTTAGACTTTGTTTAAGTGTACATGATAGGATTGCATCGTCCTTGAACAGTTGGTTCAAAATGTACGTGATAGGACTGCATCGTCCCTGAACAGTTGGTTCAAAATGTACGTGATAGGACTGCATCATCCCTGAACAGTTGGTTCAAAATGTACGAGACTGGATTGCATCATCCATAGACATGAGAGGTGTCTTAAATCGATCAGGATTGATCATCCTGTAAGTAGATCTGGAATGCATTGTCCATAGACATGAGAGGTGTCTTAAATTGATCAGGATCGATCATCCTGTAAGTAGATCTGGACTGCATCGTCCATAGATATGAGAGGTGTCTTAAATTGATCAGGATTGATCATCCTGTAAGTAGATATAGACTGCATCATCCATAGACATGAGAGGTGTCTTAAATTGATTAGGATTGATCATCTTGTAAGTAGATCTGGACTGCATCGTCCATAGACATGAGAGGTGTCTTAAATTGATCAGGATTGATCATCCTGTAAGTAGACCTGGACTGCATCGTCCATAGACATGAGAGGTGTCTTAAATTGATCCGGATTGATCATCCTGTAAGTAGATCTGGACTGCATCGTCCATAGACATGAGAGGTGTCTTAAATTGATCAGGATTGATCATCCTGTAAGTAGATCTGGACTGCATCGTCCATAGATATGAGAGGTGTCTTAAATTGAGAGGGATTGATCATCCCATAAGTGGATCAAGATTGTATCATCCTTGGACCTATGTCCTAAAGTGAGAGGGATTGATCATCCCATAAGTGGATCAAGATTGTATCATCCTTGGACCTATGTCCTAAAGTGAGAGGGATTGATCATCCCGTAATTGGATCATGTGTATTGCAGAGTATGCTTCTATGATGATATTGTTGATCGAGAGGATCCAGATGATGATATTGTAGATCGAGAGGATCCAGATGATGATATTGTTGATCGACAGGATCCAGATGATGATATTGTTGATCGAGAGGATCCAGATGATGATACGGTTGATCGAAATGATCCAGATGATGATATTGTTGATCAAGAGGATCTAGATGATGATACTGTTGATCGAGAGGATCCAAATGATGATACTGTTGATCAAGAGGATCCAGATGATGATACTGTTGATCGAGAGGATCCAGATGATGATATTGTTGATCGAGAGGATCCAAATGATGATACTATTGATCGAGAATATCCAGATGATCGATAAGATCCAAATGATGATGCTGTTGATCGAGAAGATCCAGATGATGATGTTGTTGATCGAGAAGATCCAGATGATCGAGGAGATCTAGATGATGATGCTGTTGATCGAGAGATCCAGATGATGATGTTGTTGATAAGGAGATCTAGATGATGATGTTGATTGAGAGATCCAGATGACGTTGTTGATTGGGAGATCCAGATGATGATGTTGTTGATCGAGAGATCCAGATGATGCTGTTGATCGAGAGATCCAGATGATGATGTTGTTGTAGCTGTTCGAGTGCTGTAGAAGATGAAGATTCAGTACGGAAGATGTTGATGTTCTAGTATTGAAGATCTTGAAGATGTTCCAATAACTGTTTGATTTACTGATGATGTATGAAGAAAGCTTCCAATGATTTATAGAGGTATAATGTATCATGTAGTTGATGACTCCTTGCTCCTGCAGATGTTGTTATAATATCCTTCTCGTTAAGGGGGAGTGTTGAGATATTGTAACTTCTAAGCATATTATATTTGTACTTTATTATTCCGAAGATGTTTCATTCCTCCGTAGAGATCTTATTGTATATCCGGAGATGTTTATTCCTCTGTTAGAATGTGATAACTTGGGTTATTAGACTTCCCTAGTGGGGTCGGCCCAGAGCCACTTGTATGGGGTGTTTAAGTCCCCTAGTGGGGTCGGCCCAGTCAGCATTATGTTGAGTAGTTAAGTTGGGGCCGACCTAGCTAAGGTTAAAAGACAAGTGAAGTAGTGTATAAATAGAGGAGGCGTGTTCCTCATTTAACACACACACTCACTTGTGAAACTCGCATAGGAGAGGGATAGATTTGCAGAGGAGGAGAAGGAACTCATGTTTGGGGATTACATACTTGTATTTGCTGGTCATCTATATTGAGGAAGATTTGTTGGGTTTTCTACCCCATGAGGGTTTCCTAGGATAAATCTGTGTCTCTTGTGTTTATGCTCTGCTTGTTGTTCTTTCAATGATTATGTATATGCTATTGTTGTGAAATGGAATGTAATACTGATGTTATCTATCTTAGCATATTGAATCTTAACACCTTCCTTCTAGCACCAAATTTTTTGATGCTTGGAAAAATCCTTGCGTCGACAATAAGGGTTCTCCCCAATGAAAAGGCCCAATTAGAATCTTCACTGTTTGGAATAGGGAACCCATCCAGTTTATGGTCCGGCTACCGTTCAAGATGGTCTCGAAATTAGTTTATCGCGTATGACTCGATCCACCGTTATACAAATTTATAGTTTTTAAATGAAATGCAAGTTATTAATTCTATATGCAAATGCTTATGCCTACTAACTATACTTGTTTTACCGGTAGAAAGAAGCCTCACTTAGTGATGCACAAGTTCTTACCTCTCGCCTTATCACCTCTTTTTTGTCAGTCAACCGAGAATATGTCCTAATTAAATGCAACGTTCTATTTGGTCTAAACTTTCCTTGCAAGGAGCGAATTTAAGGAAGAGCAACGAAAGGAAATTGTATCATACATTAACAGAAGATAACTATTGAAGATAATGCATTTAACAGTCACATAATAGAGTTAATACATTATATAGCTTCCGCATTAACATTCATTGCCCATGGAAAACAAAGGAAATTTCATGTTGCATGTATATACAACAGGAACATTCATAAACTATTAGAATAGTCCAAGATAATAAGAAAGATCTTATTGCATTGCCATAAACAAAATGAAGAAATCAGTTCCACACATTTGTCCACATGCTTCAACACAATCTTCCATGTATGCTTCCACCCAGAAAATTGTCTTTGTAATTAGCAGAAAATAGTTTCTCACATATGAGTTCCAGTACAATCTTTCACAAGCAAAAGCCCCCTTTTCCTTTAATTTCTCCTATTTATCTTTACAATTCTAACTCTTAGGTGACTCGTTATTTCACCTCCCCTCAGTTATGACTCTTTGCTTTCTAAAACTTTTGTCTTATCCTGTTTACAAAACAAGTGAGGAAAATATTAAAATACAATGAAATATTACATTATGAGGGTGGAGTGCCCTCTTGAGCCTGAATATATTCATCCCAAAGGCTACTTTCATAAGATATAATATTTAATTGTTGAGGTTCTAATAACCTCAAGGATACTTCATGAAATGATAAATATTTGACCATAGCATTGAGCCATTTAGTTGCTACATTATGCTCATTGGCCAAGTACTAGGTCTTTAGAGTAGCCTGCCCAATACGTTCCTGTAAATATTTTGGAGTGATGGTGTCTAAACTTCTAATAGCAGCAATATCCTCATCTTTGATGGTCTTCAATTCATCTAGCCGCTACTCTTTTGGTACCGGGTTTCCGAATGTGCCAGGAGAAGGAAAATGGCATTTTTCAAAAGCTCTAGAAATGTTCTGGTGAATGTATTCACATTTGGAAATGGAAGCTACCACTTCATTCTGCAACTTTTTCTCAGCCTTCTAGCAACTATCTAGGGTTTCAAAATCCAACTTAAGTTCAACTGTGGATCTCTTGGGAAAATGTGGAGGGATTTATTTGGCTATCTTTCTCCAAGCGGCAAGCCTCTTAATCTTGTTGTGAATTTCTACAAGCTTTTGTCTCATAGTAGTGGCTTCCTCGGATATTAGTTTGAACCGAGTCGCCATTCCCTGTACTTCAAATTTTTGTTCCATGAGAAAATCTTGTGAGTGGAACAGTTGCTCCTGAATCGAGGAGGCACAGTCATAAAATTGAGTTAAATCTTGCATATGTTCTTGTGCAGTATTCAATTCAATCACGAAGGAATCCTTCTCTCGATTAAGCTATGTTATCTACGCTTGCAGAGATCCCTTATCAATGGTGAGAGATTCCACCTGTTGGTCCCATTTTATTTCCTTTTCTGGCAGACCTTTCACTTGGGATTGTAGATCCACTTTCTCACCTTCTAATATTACCATCTATACATTTAGCGAATCTCTCTCCGCTTCAAGGCTTCATACATTTTGCATGGATACCTCTTTCTGCATTTCAAGTGCACCTCGCTAGCGTCTTATCTCAATCCCTTCATTTCTAGCTTGAACTAGGTTTTCCTTTAGCTTGGACGCTTTGGCCTTATTGTTTTCTATATTTTCCACCAATTTGTGTATGTTGTTTTCGTTTGCTAAGGTTGTCGCAACACCATTAGATGCTGTAAACTTTGGATCCTTATTAGTGCCTTCAACGACTAGAACTTCCTGTATAGTGAGAAAGTCAGGTTGTGAAGCGATTTTGAGCCTCTTCTCCATCCTCTTCATAATAGTCTTCCTTTTGGGGTCATATATTATAGTTTCTAACTTAGCAACAACATGTTGCTTGAATGGCGTAAACAAAGTGAGTCCAAATTCAACCAGAGGGAGATGTCCTCCAGTGAGGGGAAGATCTATGTTCCTATATGTCATATTATCAATGTCCATGTCCTGGTTTCCATCACCTCCTTGTAGACTTGATTTTCCACAGCTTTCTTGAACGATTCTTCTTCTTCTTTCTTATTTTGCAACTCTTTTGCTTGCAGTATTTTTTCTTCTTGTTCGACTGCTAACTTCTCCATTCTTTCTTGTTCAATCATTTTCTGTAATGCCTCTGCTCTTTCTTTCGCTTTTCTCTCTTCTTCTCCCCTTTTTTCCTTTTCTTCTTCTTGCATTATCTTTGCATTTTCGGATAAGAGAGCTTCTTCCACTGCTTTATTCCTTGTCGCTTCTTTTATGTCTCCTTGTGTCGATGCCTCAAATGGTTTGCTAGAACTTGCACCTCTCCTTTTACTGAGCCTTTTTTTTAGGTCTGCAAGGTTCCTTACTCGTCTATACACTTCTTCTTCTCACATGCCCTTGAGCATTGGGGGTATTCTGAGGAGCCGCAGGTGCAGGAGCAGGTTGTGGTGGGTAGTATGCAGGTGAAGCTGGAGGTGGTCCAGTTGCCTGTTGGGGTTGTTGGTACCCCTGAGCTATTGGATGTTGTAGATTAGCTGGTGCAGTTTGCTGTGGGTACTGCAACGGTTGTGGTGAGAACTGAATGGGGTTCTGTGTAGTAGGTTGAGCATAGTATGTAGGAGGTACATACGCTGATGGCGTTTTCCCATAACAATGTTGTGGACAAGAGGGTCCACGAATGTGATGGGTCTGGTTTGTTGGAGCATAAGAAGTTGTTGCTCCGGAACTGGATGTATCCCTAGAGAGGTCTGGGGCGGGCATCATGCTGAAAGGTTTAGGTTGCGGGGTGATTTGGCGAATGATGCCATCAGCGGCATGTGATGCCCCCGGTGCGTCACCACGTGAAGAGTCACCTCGTGGGGCGTCAGGTATGATTGTGTATAGATAACCTGATTGGGCGTATATGAGATCAAACTGTTGGGCCTTGAGGATGGCCTCCTCTTCAGACTGGGGTCTTTCAGATGCCACATCCTTTGCAATGAGAGGGAGGAGGGATTTTAGGAACCAATCTAAGAAGATACGGTCGTCTAATTTGATTTTGCAGAGGCTTCGGTGGCGACGCCACTCATGGATGTGGTCCGTGATGTGGGTGGCCGTATTCTGTCTGCAAGACAGTAGGATCTCGACGCCCGCATCGTAGCGGACAGGTAATTGGAAGAATTGTAGGAAAGTCGAGACAAGGGAGGTAAATGTGGCATGCGTCCCATGGGGCTGCTCGATATACCATTTGGCTGCGGAGCCAGTGAAGGTGCGTTGTAAAAGCCGGAGGCGGATTGAGTCATCCACTATGGAGTTGGAGGAACACCATAAATGGAAGGACATGATGTGGTTCTGGGGGTCCTCTCCTATTTTACCCTCAAACTTAGGGATGTCAGAGGGGAGTTTGGTGGGCATTTGAGGCCACGCTGGATCATGTCTGATGGGGTCATTTGTGAGCCTAGCTAAATCTGGCAGGTTCAGACTTGCCATGTATGGTAGACTAGCAGATGTGGTGACTGGAACTGGGACATGCCTGGCCATAGTGGTATGGTGTAGGGGTCCAGTAGCGCCTAAAGGTATGCTAGGTATGGAGGGTATATGCCCTCCAATAGGTGTAGTCTGGTATGGGCCAGCGCCTCCAAGTGCAACTTGGGTTACACTTGGGTTAGGAATCGCACTAGGGATTCCTGGGATAGCACTTCCAAGTGCAACATGGGTTGCACTTGGGTTGGGAATCGCACTAGGGATTCCTGGGATGGGGTTTGTGGAAACCAAAGGGGGTATGACCCCCATGTTGGGTATACCCATGACAGGTGGTGGCCCTGTGTTAGGCATTCCTAAATGTGGAGTGTTACCCATATTGGGCATACCCAGGGGGGTAGTTGTTGCCGTGGATGATACTACAGCAGAAGGGTCTGCGGATGTTTGACCTATGGTAGTTGTAAATAGTGGATCAAATGGTGTTCCAGACATAATGGTGTTTGGTGGTAACTCTGTGGGGTTTTCGGATTCTACCTCCAAATCAAAGGTGAAGTGAGGTATGTCAGAATCGGATGACTGTCTAATTGATTGACGATGTGTCGAATCAAGGGATAAGGCTCTGCGTTCGTGACGTGGAGAGCCAAGTGGACTAAACTCTGGGAGTTCGCCCTGTAGACGACGAGAGCGTCTAAAATTCTCAATGGTGAGAAAATGTGTTTGGGTAAAAACTTTGTTTAAGTATCATGTGGTGATATATATATAAAAGACTCAAAACCCTAATGCAACCAAGGGTGCAAGAAGGGGAGTGAAAAAAGAAGGCTCTCAGGCCAAAAAATCAATCCTCAAAAAAGGCACTTATTCTAGCAGCTGTGCTACAATAAGTGGAGGAATGCAACAACTGGTCAGAATACCAACATGCAAACGGCTCCTAGAAAAAATAGGTGTAACTAGACCACAGGTAGGTTGAAATCATGCAAACACCTAATCTAAAAGTATTGTGACTCAAACAGACGATATCCTCTGCAAGGTGATGAAATCCAAGTCAGACAATATGAATGTTGAGACAACGGCTAGATATCCCCCTACCGGGAGGGACACCGGGTAATCAATCCTAAAGACAGGCTACTAGGATACTCCGTTCATGACGCGTCGAGAAAAGGTAAATCTGCCGTTTGGTCCTTTGATCGCAATATCCCAATACAGGGATATCCCGAGAACTGCGAATGGTAGCCCTTCGGTTACTAAATGGATTTCGGTATTCCACTCAGGCTTCCGGAACCATCCTCGCGACTTCAACCCTCCTAAGGGAGAGGCCTTCCCACAAACCGGTTGTGACCGCGCCAAAAAGTACTAAGAGATTTTAGCTCCCTAATTGGACAACTTCTATGTCTCAGATGTATGAACTGAAGGGTGTTATTGGAACACCTATCCCCCCAATACTACCTAGCTACAAGAATTCTTTTAGTGTTCCCCAAGTGGGGTTAAAAGTGTGTTCAAATTAGGGTACGTTTTAAGGCTTAGTTCAATTAAGTGATCGTGTGAGTGCACGTGAGGTGTTGTAAACTGAACTTGAAAAAATTAAATGCTTTACAGGAAATTTTCAAAAAATAAAGGATTTTTCGAAAATAAAAAGCAAGTATTTATGACTTTTCACTAAAAGGATTTTAAATGCTTTTCAAAAAATAACTCAAAAAATAATGGATTTTTTGGATTTATGAAAGCAAATAATAGACTTCTTTTTGAAAGAAATAAATGGATTTCTTCGTTCAGGAAAATTGCTAAGGGCAAGATTTTAAAGAAGTAAACAAGAAAAAATTTGAATCTAGATGAAAATGCAAAATGAGTCTTTCTTTCACTTTCTTGAAAATTTTTAAAAAGATTTCTAGATATGCACTTTTTAAATAGTAAAATTTTTTTTCAAAGCTGTAAAATATGCAGGATTTAATACTGTAAAAAATGTGCTATGGGCAGAAAGTACAGTAATTTTTTTTTTCAAAATCGGGATGGCCGAATGAAAAAATTCAGCCGCGCGGGTTTTGACAGAAAAGCCGCGATGGACCGCGCGGGTTTCTGTCGAACAGTCGCGCTGGACCACGCGGGTTTTGGCCGCACAGTCGCGATGGACCGCGCGGGTTTTAGCCGCACAGTCGCGATGGGCAGCGCGGAAATTGGCCGCGAAGCCGCGGTGTGCAGCGCAGAAAAACCCAGAAAAGTCGCGATGGACTGCGCGACTGTCTGGCAAAAAGCCGCGATGGACCGCGCGGAAAAATGCAGAAAAGTCGCGATGGACCGCGCGACTGTCTGGCAAAAAACCGCGAGGCGGAAGCCGTGCACGGAAACCGAGAAACGAACCCAAAAATTGAAAATTTCGGGCTGTTTATTGGGCCAAAACTCAGAGCAGCAATGGATCTGCTGTCTAAGATGGCAGATCTATGGATCTAAAGGTTAAAAAACTCATAAAAAACTAAGATTAAAGGCAAAAATAGAGATCTATAGTTCAAACCAAAGCGGAGTCGCCAAAAACTGTTGGCCCGGTTTTGCAACCAGGCTTAGTGCTATGGGCACCTGCTAACTAGTAGCAGCAGTTTCAACGGAAATAAATAACAATAAACTAATTAAACAAGACTATTCATGGATCTAAGCAAAGATATTAAGCAAATAACAAAAATAATTTAAAATCAAGAACAAGAATATATAAAATAAAGAATTTGTATTGAAAGAATGGTGCAAGCAAGTGCTTGCGAAATTAATACCTCTAATGGTGAGGTTGAATAGCTCCAAGGATGAGCAACTCCAATCTCCAATGGTCTCTTCTCCAATGTGGTTTGCAATGGCTAAAATGCTCAAGGGAGATTTCAGCAGCATAAGGATGAGATAATGGATGGATATGAAATGAGGAGCCCCTACCACATTTTTATAGGTTTTGGTGGTGGGAAATACCATTTGTGGTTTTGTGGAAACCAAATGGTATTGACCAACATGGTTTAGGTACTTTTCCCTCCTTTTTCCTTTTTTGAATAAAAATAATATTTTAATTCCCTTTTTAATATTTTTGGGAATTTGGACCCTTTTTGAGGGTTTTTTATGCTTTTCTTGGGAAAATAATCTTTTTTAACGGAAAAAGGGGTGTACTCAGGTCTTTTGGTGACCTTTTGTTGGTTTCAGAGGCTCTGATGGTGAAAAAGTGGATAAATGGGTCATGTGAATAGGGAAATGAGCTAGTGAGCACTTTTTGGGTGTTAACAATACTCATAATGAATCCTGATCGACTGACAATGTAGGGCCACCTTCTGTTGACTATCATTCCTCATAATATTTTTTCGCCAAAGTGATATGAATCTAAATCTTTCACAAATTATTCAGCATCCTTAAACTTATTGAATCTATATGCCTGAACTGATAATGGGTCTGAAGGCCACAAAGCCTTCTTATTTTCATGCATGAATGTAGTTTCCCTTTTTAATAAGTTTGGTAAAATTGGTCGAATTGCACTTTTTGGCCAATTCGACCCTTAGACTAGTAATGACTCAAATGCTTCCAAATGGCTCCAAATGATTCCGAATTGGTTCTGAAGGTGATTGAAAGGTATTAAGACATAAAAATGAGGATTATGGATTCTTGGATACTCTCAAAATACTTCTACAACCTTCATTTACAATCAGGAGAAAATAGGGAAATTTACTAGTCAATTCGAGGTTCAAAACCCCCAAGGGTAGGGGACAAAAATGGCTTCCCAAATGCAGTACGAACCTCCAAAATTTCAGAACAGAGACATGGAATTGTTAAAGTACTTAAATGGGGTCCCAAATACATCATTTATCAGTTCCTAAAGGCTGCTGCAACTCCCATAAATCAGAGGTTTGTGGACATGTCCTCATCAAGGGGAAATGATAGGAAACTTCACCATTTGCTATGAAATTCGAGATTTATGTTCCAAAGGCTTAGGTAATGTATATGAAACTTATTCAAGACATTAATGACTCTCCATACATCAGAAAAATTACAGATATTAACTGATACAAGTCTAAATAAATCAACTTCAATATTTCATAACAAGATATGAGGAAAATGGCACCATTTATACATTGTTCGGTATTTTGACATAGTTTCACTAGGTATTTCGACATGAGAATATTCTGAATATCAAATAAAGAGTAAATACATGACATTACAAATAAATGGGGCCACAAGAGCTCCCCCAAAGAGATCATCATCTCACCAAGTGCACCCTTCCTCCAAGAGCCAAAATATGAAGAGAAAAGTGAGAAAGGTGAGGAAACAAGTTGAAGAAGAGAATGTCACGAGCAACCCTATAGCTTCAACCTGAAACAAATGACTCCATTGTAGATACAAATTAAATGTCTAAATGGCCTCTCCAATTTCCAATTAGGATGAGAATCTTTCACCCTCGAAATTGGTACTAAGGCAAGTAGAGAAAACACTCCACAAGCATGGACAAGCTATGCTCTCCAATATGAAAAATGAGAAATGATCAAAATATCTTTTCATTCTTTGTTCTTCTCTTTTATAAAATTCTCAAGTCCTCCATGGGTCGAACTCCTTCCAAAATCCTCATGCCAACTCAAGTTGGGAAGAGATTACAATGTTTTCCACTTGTCAACAATTCCTAGTCCCCATCTTCCCTCAATACGAATGTGGAAGATTCTTGGATTCCATAACTCCCTTGTGCGCCCTCTTGGAGGCTATTTTTAGCCCTGAAATTTCATATATGTCATATGTCAGCAATCAGATCTGAACTTTGTCATAGGTGTCATAGAATATTCGTCATTGTTGTCATAGGAGTTAGGGAATCTAGCTCCAAGTGTCACAATTCTTCTAAGATGCCTCTTCCTCTTCCATGGGAGTTTTTCTTCCACTCCAATTCGACTTACATGACTCATGCCATGAACAATACCTCTTAAACTCCCCCAAGTATGTTACCCTTCATCTTGAACTCGAATTGGTGAGAGAATCATGCCAAGTGTAGTGAGGAATCTTGCCACATGTGGGTCGCACAACCTCTTATGTTCCCTCATGATACAATGCCACCTTATTTTCTTTGTATTATTATTTAATTGACCCATTTAATGTGAATTTGTAAGTCTAAGGTCATTTTGGGTCTTGTATCTCCTTTACTCAAACTTTTAATGCTTCCACCCCAACCTAGGGAACTAGTAATTTTCCTCCATGATAGTTCATTTGCATGGGAAATATTACAAACCAATACTTGGGAATTTTCTCTTGATGTAACCCACATTGTCCATTTGGATCTAATTTTGCATTATTACCAACTTGGACATCATGCATGGAAATTATTTTACCCTTAGCATCAATTTGACAAACTATCATGACTAGGGCCACGGGGCTTAGGCCATTGTGACCTAATACAAATTTTTGGGACATGAAAAATCCTCCCTTCCTAATATTGCTTGTACTCAAGCAATTTCAAACATGGATGTTTAAGAACCTTCTTTCTTTCCAAAACTTTGCTTCTAAAACTCTGAGTAGTGGCACTCATGCACTACAATTGTGTGTTTCCAAAAGCAAGGAGATGTGGATTTTGTTTTTAATATTGATATCCCGTGTGGCATCACCACTAAACACCAAAATATTAATTAAATCCATCAAAACAAAGTTTGCACAATTACTCTTTTATCTCTTTCATATTTTGGAAACCCCTTTCTGTATAATTCTTTGAAGTTGCCATTGAGTTGCCCAACTTTGAGTCTTCAAGATTCTATGAAAATTTTAGAGAGGAACCACCATGCTTGTTGCTGCACTACTATGATTAAATTCACTTTATTAAGTGGGGATAAATCTCCCATACTACTTGTGTCCCCACAAAATTGAAACCAATGAGACTAAATTTATCCCAGGGTCCCATTGCTTGTATTGCACTCCAACAATTAGGAGTGCTCTCCAACCCATACCATCAGGAAAGAGAATTCATGGATCCCATTTTCTTGTATGCATTCTTCCAAACATCATGAGTACCAAATACATATCATCAAAGTACATGACAACATAATAAAAATGTACATCAAGGAGGTGCCTCATCAAAGAATCATGAAAGTGCTTATACCTCCAAGTAAGTAGACCACCATTTGCCAAGTGCATACAAGCTTCAAGTGACCAATCAAATCTGCTCCAATGACATGGGTGAGGATCCCATGTCCTATAATGATGCTCCAAAAGGATGTAAGATGCATCAAAATAGTCAGCAATGTGTTCTTTGATCCATAAATGAACGAATAATCTCCATTAAAATTTGAACCAAGTAGGGAACAAAGAAAACAATGAACTTTCAAGGGGATCACAAAAGTACCATTTGTGCATCCCTAAATATGTGTATCATCAAGAAATAACAAAGGATGTTTTTTCCAATAAGAATGTACTCCAATCATATATCTCTTTACCCAAGTATTGGATGAAGTTCCTCCAACATCAATTGAACTAAGCAAGGAGCAAGGAAAATCATGAGTCTTCAAGAGACTCAAGTGAACATCATAGGTGCATCCATGAAGATATGTATCATCATAAGGTAAAAAATGACGTTGCTGCAAATGTAAATAAGAAGGTGCTCTAATCATGTCATAATCTAAAGGAGATATAGGATTTTCATACTCCTCATGTGGCATCATCAAAAAGAAACTTTTCACCCATACTTCATTAGGATGAATGCTGCAAAATATGGAAGTGTAAGATGTAGGAGAATGAACCAACTCACCCAAATGATCAGAATATGAAAAAGTGTCATCATTTGTAGTCTCCACAAGGGTAGGATCATGCACATGTGATGTCTCTTAATATTTTTCATAGTCACTTGGGAGTGACTTTCGATCCTCTTCATGTACTGCTTCTTCTACTTCACCTATTTAAAAACTAAGTGGCTCAAGGGTCTCCTCCTTTCACTCCTTGAAGCAAGCTGATGCATTTCCCCCCTTGGTTTCCTTAGGATCAATGTATTTTGAACCTCTTTTTAAAGAAAACCCAAAAAATCTCTTCAAGTAGGAAACACATGCATTCCCTGAAGCTTCAAATATTTCACTGCTCTTTTCACTCACACACATATGATTTTCTCTCCAAGGTCTTTTGCTAGAAGGGCATAGACCTTTCTTCACTAATTCCACATCTTCTATATTGGGACTATTTTCAAACACCCAATCAAAAAAGTATTCAAAAGGAATGGCCTTTTGTTTACCTCCCTTATACAGATCAAGATATGCCTTATATTATTGGGGCAAGGTTTTACATGTTGCTCTCAATCTTTGCAGTTCATTCATGGAATTGTACTCATAGGAGTCATCATAATAGTAATACATGGATGCAACTTCTTCTTCAATGGGTGACCATAATGCATAGGTGAAAGGAACATGCTTTGATACCACTGTAGTGTCCCTTTTTAATAAATTTGGTAAAATTGAAAAATTGCACTTTTTGGCCAATTCGACCCTTAGACTAGTAATGACTCAAATGCTTCCAAATGGCTCCAAATGATTCCGAATTGGGTATGAACGTGTTTGAAAGGTATTAATACATAAAAATGAGGCTAATGGATGCTTGGAAACTCTCAAAAGACTTCTGCAACCTTCATTTAAAATCAGGAGAAAATAGGGAAATTTACTAGTCAATTCGAGGTTCAAAGCCCCCAAGGATAGGGGACAAAATTGGCTTCCCAAATGCAGTACAACCCTCCAAAATTTCAGAATAGAAACATGGAATTGTTAAAGTACTTCAATGGGGTCCCAAATGCATCATTGATCAGTTCCTAAAGGCTGCTGCAACTCCCATAAATCGAAGGTTTGTGGACATGTCTTCAACTAGGCTAAATGATAGGAAACTTCACCATTTGCTATGAAATTCAAGATTTATGTTCCAAAGGCTTAGGTAATGTATATAAAACTTATTCAGGACATTAATGACTCTCCATACATCATAAAAATTATAGATATTAACTGATACAAGTCCAAATAAAGCAACTTCAATCTTTCATAACAAGGTATGAGGAAAATGGCACCATTTATACTTTGTTTGGTATTTTGACATAATTTCACTTGGTATTTCGACCTGAAGATACTCTGAATATCAAATAAAGAGTAAATACATAATATTACAAATAAATGGGGCCACAAGAGCTCTCCCAAAAAGATCCTCATCTCACCAAGTGCACCCTTCCTCCAAGAGCCAAAATATGAAGAGAAAAGCGAGAAAGGTGTGGAAACAAGTTGAAGAAGAGAATGTCACGAGCAGCCATTGTTTGACGGATAATCCACTCGAGTGGACGCGAGCTGGATCTCCCTAGATCAAAGCGAGTCTAGAACAAATAGTACATACTACAAACTACTTTCCTAGATATACTTAAGGATCAAGTGACTAGATGTCTTACCTTAACTTCGCAATCCTTTCTCCTGGATGTTGCTCCACGTCTCGCGGTCGTCAGATCTCAGCTGCAAGACCTGTCAAGACACATAGAACAATGCAAACGAGTAAAGAGCATCTATACAATAAGAGATCTAAGTAAACAGTTAAGCAGGTAAACTACACAATATCATCACACATAAACAATATTGGTGGAAAGCGTTTATATTACTGTAAATATAGGGAAAGTACATAGGTAAGAATGACTACAACCGAAGCTTAACGTAATAGCCCTTCTCCATCCAAGCCAATTGCCATATCCTCCCAAGGAAGTATGAGTCTCTCAATGGATGAGGTAGAGATTTCAATGATGATTTAACCAGCATGTAGACACTATATAATTTCTCTCTTTGGAGAGGGGTAGAGCTTCACTTATACAGGACTAAGTGGATAGGGTATGGATATGGTAGGTTGATATATGGTAGGAGAGAGATAGGGGATCCCCCCAAGAGGTTAGGAATTGAGTGCTAGCTCCCCCAAGAGGTCAGGGATAAGGATCCAAGTCAACAGGCTTCGAGAATGAGCTCAAAGGGCCTATGTTTGTCCATTAACTGACTTCGTCGCACCTTGCAGTAGAGCAAGATGCGACCTCACAGGTTGCATGTGTGTATCCTGTGACGAGCTCTCAAAACCTAGCATAAATGAAAAGGTATCCTTTCGAGGTAAATGACTTAGCCAATGAAACTTCAGGGATGTATACACTGAATCTCAAGATGGTAGGATTTTAGGTGTAACGGAATGCCCCCCAAAGCATGAAGTTGTTGAAATTTGGACAGGTGAAATGCTTTGACAGAAAGAATGGCAACAACTTATTAGACAAAGGACACTGCTGCAGTACAACTGACTTTAAGTATACAGTCTCATATGATGTACAACATGGCTGCCGACCAATACAATGCAGATCCATGATAATAATGACTGACTGAACACAATCATGGCTACTAGACACAAGCGTAGATCCATGATGAGATGATAACACAGCCACAACCAATACAAATGTGGATCCGTGTGACATGACTCAATACAAACTCCATCGCAGCCTGGGTAAAACATAACTCCCCAGGGTCTTCAAGCTGAACCCACAATGATACGAATCTATCCATGTGATTACAAATGTCTTAACATCAAACATGGTAGAAGCCACTTGATTACCGATCATTGATGTATATCGTTAACAAGTGCGAGGGAGATCATCATTAATGCCAATGATTCCCAAGGTATCACAGTACATATCATCAAGCGTGAATAAATGAGTTGGAGTTGAACACAATATGAAATCTTTCGATCAAGAGTCAATGATGTAAACTCATGTTGAAAGCGAGGTAACCTGCCATTGAGGCATGGAGCGCCAAGGTACTTGGTTGGTTTCTAGATTCAATCCTCGAATGATGATTTGGAGTCGACAAGGATGAATCCGTCGAAGGAGGGCCATGATGAATCCCCCATCATCGACACGAAACATGACAAAGGATGTGTAGAGCAGATCGGATGGTACAATGACATGCAAGAATGACTCAGAGTATACCAACATGATGGAAGATGTACTGACTGTAGATAATGAGTAGTGAGAGTATTCTTGAACATGGGCATGGCATGCCTTGGCAGTATTGACCTAACGAGTTATGATACCAAATCCTAATGCAACTGATGATGGAAGCGTTATTTGAATGACCCAAAGGAGTAACAAGACTCCGGAAATAGGTGAAACTCGAGGACAAATAGATGATCCAAGTGTAATATGCAAATGCAGATGAGTGGCATGTTCAAGAAATGACTAGATACTGCCACTGATAAGAGGTGTAACATAAAAGCTTTCCTTTTTCCCCATCATGAATGATGAGTGCCTCATGTGTTTTTTACGAGCTTGATGAGGGTAACCAGATGATCGGTATAGCTCATCTCATTGATGAGTCCAGTCCCAAATATTTTCCGAACCTGGGACAGGAGGGGTTCGTCCCATGACGGGCCCTTCAATGTGAAAGTTTAACGAGTCCATAGAAGGTAATATTGGTCGTCATTTCATGTTTAGAGAGTCTGAAAAGAACTAAAGAAGACTCCAACGGTCCTTTTTCGTAAAGTTAGCCTCATTGCCCAAAAAAGGGTAAAACAACGCGAGAGAGGACTCTTCCAGTCATGATTGGCTGGAGTATACCTTTTTCGTAAGTAGTGCCCCCTGGTCCGAAAAATGGGTAAACTATCACTAGGAAGACGACCATTCAAATTCTTTAACAAGCATGAACGCGACAAGTTCACTTGGAAATCTTTTCGTATTTCAAGAGACTGAAAAGAGCTTAAAGATAGACTCTGGGGGGGTTCCTATTCCATGGGAGTTTAACGAGCCTGAAAAAGTGACAAATCATAACTCGGTAATGTATTCTCATAGTTTCAAGAGTACGAGAAATAACAAAGAGTAATCTCATCATCATAAAACAACTACAATCTAATGAATGGAAAATAACGACAAAAACACACAAGGGGGGGATCATACCTGAGATGACCGTTCCAATGTGAAAGCGGCGTAAAAAGACACTTAATGACTCGTGCACACCTGGAAACTAGGTCAAATGGTCAACCAAGCGTTCAAATGAATAAAATTGACCTAAACTATAGCAAATGACCTAAAAGCATCAAATATTTGAAAAAGGAATATTCCATTTTGTTTATAAATAGAAACAAAAACCAAATATAGTCAACATTGTTTCATTTGCCAAATTTGGGAGGAGAAGTGCCATTTGGAGCCAAAACTTCACTTGTCGATTCTGGGAGCTACGAGCAGCCATTTCACCCACCGTCTGGAGCAGGTAACTCTAAAATTCATCCAAGACAATTGTAGTGGTTTACATTTTTGAATTTGGTTCATTTTTTTGGGTTTTAGCTTGGTTTGTGAAGGGCCATTGCATCCTCGAGTTGTCGCAGTCTGCCCTTTCGGGAACTGCGATGAGACTGAGTTGTCGCAAAGGTTGCATGGATGGATTGTGATGATTTCGCATTGTTAGCAATAACGAGGTGCGACGACGGAAACTTCCAACCCCAAACACAAACCACGTCCAAAAAAAAACTTTTGGTGGTTGAAGCAAGTGTTAACAATGTTTAAATTCTCCTTTTGGTAGGTTACTAGCAGCCAGAATGGTTTTGGAATGGCGTGAACGGGAGCATGAGCTAGATGATGAACAAGCTGCAAATGATCCACGATGTGTGGAAGAATTGAGGAACTGTGGGCTCCTCAAGTTCTTCGAGATCTATGGCATGAGGGCCCAAATCCCGTTATTGACACATATGCTCCGATGTGGCCCAGCAATATTTTGTGATCGGTGAGCACGTGCTTACCATAGATGTTGAGGACATCTACTTCCTGACTGGATTGTCCTGAAGAGGGGACAATGTGATTCTTACTGGATCACGTGGAAGTGATCGGACTGTGGGGGACATGATCCTACAACACTGTATTCCCAACACTCGTGCTTCTAGTGGGAAGATTCCCATAAAAGATGTGCGGGAACGTCCATTGCGCGCCATACTTTTCACCATTACGAGGATGGCAGGGTGTCATGTCCCAAATTTGGTATTGGGTCAAAATGGCCTAATCACATTGTCCCTATTCATTAGAGTTTGTCAAATTGATGCTAAAGGTCAAATAATTGCCAAGGAGGAAAATTACTAGTTTCCTAGGTTTGGGGTGGAAGCTTTGGGATTTGGAATAATGGGGATAATAAATGATGTTTGAACATTAGAATGGTATAAATATTTAATAAAGGAGACAAATAAATATATACAAGTGAAAATCAAAGTGGCATTTCATCATGAAGACACATGGAGGAAGTGGGACCCACATATGGCTAGATTTCCCCACTACACTTGGCATCATTCTCTCACCAATTCGAATTCAAGGTGAATGGTAACATACTTGGGGGAGTCCAAAAGGTATTATTCATTGCATGACTCATCCAAGGTCGAAATATAGAGGAAGAGTAACTCCCATGGAAGAGGAAGAGGCAATTTGGAGCTAGTGAGACACTTGGGCTAGATTCCCTAGCTCTATGACAACAATGATGAAGATGCTATGACACCTATGACACAAATCAGACCTGAAGGCTGACATATGACATATATGACATGTCAGGGCTAAAAATAGACTCCAAGAGCTAGTGGATGACTAGTTTCTTGCCTTAGCCAATTTCGAGGGTGAAAGATTCCCATCCATGTTGGAAATTGGAAAGGCCATTCAGACCTTTCATTTGGAGCTTTAATGGAGTCTTTATTTGTAGGTGTAAGATACAGGGCATCTCATGGTTTCTTCTATTGCAGCTCGCTCCTTCAACCATTTCCAGTTTTGATGGCATATTCTTGATCCTTGAGGGAGGGCGTTTTTGGTGAGCTATTGTATTCTTTGGGGGAGCTTCTAATGCCCCATTTCTTTTGTAATATGAAGTAAATACTCTGTTCTTCATCTCCAGAAAGTTTCAGGTCGAAATTCCAAGTAGAAGTGTATAAATCTCATTTTTAATGGAAGAACAATGCCATTTCCCCACTACCTTGTTGTGAACCAATGTATTGATGATGATTTCGAATGAATGGATGATTCTATGATGCATTTGTGATTAATGGACTACCATGGATGTATTTTACAAGTTTCATGTACTGTACTTGAGCATTTGAAGTATTTTTACTCAGTTTAATTGCATTGGGAGAAGAAATAGTGCCATTTCCCCAAGGGTCGAATTGGTGATTTTTGCAGTTGAATGGGAGAGGGTGAGAACAGTTGTAATAAACCATTAATGGTGCATATGAGACCTTAATAACATATTTAACACATTACATACCTCTGTTCATAAATTTGAGTGGGTTTGGAGGCATTTGGGAAGCCATTTTCAGTACTTACCTTAGGGGGATTTGAACCCCAAATTACTAGTAAAATTGCATACTTGGTCCAGAATCTTAAGAGAGTTAGCAGAGGTCTTTTGGTGGCTATATGTTATCCCTGAACATCATATTCAATCCCTAATATCATTCATACACCTTCCTTGAAGATTTGAAGGCATTTGGAGTCAATTTGAGACCTAGAGACCAATACTAGTCAAAGGGAAATCACTAGTAAAGTTACCTACATTGACCAGAATTGAAAGAGTATTTGCAGAAGTTTTTTAAAGGTACAAAGGCATCCCTGAAACACATATTTATGTTCTAATATCATTCATATACCTTCTCAGAAGATTTGGGATCATTTGGGGCAAATTTGGGACCTAGAGATCGAAACTAGTCAAAGGTCGAACCAAGGAAAAAAAGTGGAAAATTGCAATTTTAATAAAATTCCTAACAAGGGACAATACAGTGGTATCAGAGCCCCAGCAATGCTAGTGGATGACTAGTTTCTTGCCTTAGCCAATTTCGAGGGTGAAAGATTCCCATCCAAGTTGGTAATTGGAAAGGCCATTCAGACCTTTCATTTGGAGCTTTAATGGAGTCTTTATTTGCAGGTGTAAGCTACAGGGCAGCTCATGGTTTCTTCTATTGCAGCTCACTCCTTCAACCATTTCCGGTTTTGATGGCATATTCTTGATCCTTGAGGGAGGGCGTTTTTGGTGAGCTATTGTACTCTTTGGGGAAGCTTTTAATGCCCCATTTCTTTTGTAATATGAAGTAAATACTCTGTTCTTCATCTACAAAAAGTTTCAGGTCGAAATTCCAAGTAGAAATGTATAAATCTCATTTTTAATGGAAGAACAATGCCATTTCCCCACTACCTTGTTGTGAGCCAATGTATTGATGATGATTTCGAATGGATGGATGATTCTCTGATATATTTGTGGTCAATATAATTCCATGGATGTCTTCTACAAGTTTCATGTACTGTACTTGAGCATTTGAAGTATTTTTACTTAGTTTAATTGCACTGGGAGAAGAAATAGTGCCATTTCCCCAAGGGTCGAATTGGTGATTTTTGCAGTTGAATGGGAGAGGGTTGGAACAGATATAATAATCAATTAATGGTGCACATGAGACCTTAATAACATCCTTAATACATTCCCTACCTTTTTTCAGAAATTTGAGTGGCTTTGGAGGCATTTGGGAAGCCATTTTCAATACTTACCCCAGGGGGATTTGAACCCCAAATTACTAGTAAAATTGCATACTTGGTCCAGAATCTTAAGAGAGTTTGCAGAGGTATTTTGGTGGCCATATATCATCCCTGAACATCATATTCAAGTCTTAATATCATTAATACACCTTCCTTGAAGATTTGAAGTCATTTGGAGTCAATTCGAGACATAGAGACCAATACTAGTCAAAGGCAAATTACTAGTAAAGTTCCCTACATTGGCCAGAATTGAAAGAGTATTTGCAGAAGTATTTTAAAGGTCCAAAGGCATCCTTAAAACACATATTTATGTTCTAATATCATTCATATACCTTCTCAGAAGATTTGAAATCATTTGGGGCAAATTTGGAACCTAGAGATCAAACTAGTCAAAGGTCGAACTAGGGAAAAAAAGTGGAAAATTGCCATTTTAATAAAATTCCTAACAAGGGACATTACACAGGGAGCCAAGCTCTTCACTTAGCCACCAGGTCCCTGTTACACAGAAATATTCCACCCTGTGAGCATCAACATTCTTTGGCATGTAGGATCCATTTCAGTGACTCAGATCCATTTTCATCCTTCAGTGATACCAATCTACCCTATTTTTGTTCCTACCCGCATGTTGCATCACTATAGCATGCGTACCCACGAGTTGCATCCCTATAGCCTGCGGGTATCAAGTAAAATGGTAAAAACCACTATTTTATTACTTTTTACTCCCCAAAAGTGGTCATTGGGTGACCTTTGGATCTCCATCTGCCCAAGTAACGTCTCGATGAGTTCTTTCACCTACCTTTGAGAGGACTATATATTGAGCACATATGGCTTATGGACGGGAGGAAGAAGAGAATAGTAAAGGCACTCTAGTGGATTTTTTCCCTATCTTGAGTCTGCACTCATTGATCCTTGTAGTTGTGAACCAGTTATGTTCACCTTCCAAACTCCTTGCTAGTTTGAGTTTGCCTTTCATGGAGGATTGAAGTGGTGGAGGCACAAGTGGATTGATCTAGATATTGGCTTAGATTGGGTTACATTTGCTTATGATATTATGGATCATTGTTATTGATAATGTTAATGTCATTTATATATCACATGTACTTGTTAGATATTGGTTGTCAAGACTAATTTGCAGATTACAAGTGCTTGGATGTGCGCGGATTGAAAAGCTCCAACGGGGATCTACATCAAACATTGGATTGAGGTTGGTTACATTTCTCCATTATTTTAACATTGTCATTTATAATAGCATTGTTTTGAGAATTGAGTAGATTTATGGTGGTAATCTGTCTATTGTAGTATTCCCAAGCCATAGTGAGTTTTCACCAATACATAAATGGCGACTCCACTGGGGAAAACATCCATGTTTGGGAAAATTTTTGAGCATTAGTCCATATTTAGAGTTGCTGTTTATCGAAGCTCTGTGTCACTGATTGGCCGTTAAGATACACTGTAGAAAACTTGCTTTTTTCTGAGCCTCTGGACTCTTTATTTGACCATTTGCTTTTCCTCACCCGCGGGATGGCTTAGTTCTGCCCGCGTATACCCGCCTCTGTTTACTCTACTGCTCACGGGTACCCGCAGGTATTCCTTTGACAGTAGCGTGTAACTCCGGCTTTTGTTGGTTTATGGCTATTGGTTGTTGCTGGGTGAGTTTGGTTGGTTCCTGAGTCTTTGTTGGCCTCTTTCTTGACTGTTTCATGCCTTGGTTGTGACCAGATCTCTTCGTTTCTCTTGGTTGAGCCTTCTTGGTTTTTTACCAATCTTTGGTTTTAACCTCTTGGTTTCTTCCTTTTGAGCTCTTTCTTTTGGCTGAGTCTTGTTGTTTAGGATCTGCTGGGTTGTCTTAGTGATCTTATCGGCACTTCAGTGACTAAATAGTAGGATTTTGCTTGCATTTTTTCATTCCATATATATTGAAAATATACAAAAATATTCATTAGTTTTTTGCATTTTCCTTTCTGTTTATAAGAGAAAATACAAAAATATTTTACTTTCCATGTACTGCATTTTGCATTGAGTGCTTGTTGCCTTCATTTTAGGTTCTGCTTGTGCATTGAAAAGATAAAAGATTGCATTTTTATTTCAGAATTTTTGGTTGATTTTGCATATTAGTGACATTGTTTTATTGGATAGATGAGTCTAGGATTGGACGATGTTGCATACTATTGAGTCTACACATCACTAGTTTCACGACCATATCCCTTGAGTAATCACAGCCACTAAAATTAACGTTTAATCATAAAATTGATTATACTTATTTTATTTATAGGGTACACCAACTAGCATAGGTTTAGAGTCTTGGAATAGATCATTGTGAGATCCAAGACTACTGAACGAAACATTAGGTGTCTGACCAGGGAGTGGAGGAATCCATGGTATAGATCGGTGTTCTCAGGAAAACTCTACTCAAACCAGAGTTAAGCATGAGGTCATGGGAGGTTGGTTGAGGAGATATCCCTCTGATACAGGCTGAATGTGGGAGATATATCCAAGATTTGTTCGTATCTGGGGGTACCGGAGGTTTGTCCTCTTGTGCTTCAGGCTTAGCTACCCTGCCCATACGACGGGTCCCACCTGCGACTGTCCCCGTAAGCATTGGTTATATTGTGGTATACATAGTTGCCTTACCTAGGTACCGCACAGGGTACTTGCAGTGGTTATGCTGTTTGTGTCCTAAGTCAGATAGGGATTGGACAACACAATTGTGTTCATGTAGTGGACTTGACCCTGTCGACACATTGAAGCCTGGGTGTCTCTATAACTGATTATGTTACCTCCGGCTATAGTTTGGGAGTCTCAAGCCTCTCCTAGGAGAGACATACCGGCTCTAGTGTCGGGAGCTCATTTAGCCACTCTGTCTGTCTGCTCTTGGCTATAGATTCTCTAGGTGTGTGCTTTTGATTTACTGTTTTTTGATCGATAGTTGGCCTTTAGGAGATGTTGTGTCTCTCTCCGGAGAGAACGTGGCGCAGAGCCCTACTCTCCGTCGGTCCCATCATTTGGCTTGTTTAAAGCCAGCTTTGGTTACACAATGTATTACTAGAGGATGCCAGAGGGATCCCTCTGAGTCTTCAGATTCTTACGTGACTTACGCTGAGGACTACATGGATGCACATCCTGATCTTTCTACTCCTTCGGGTAGAGTTGAACATACTTCTGATACCCATACTCCTCATGAGGATTGGGGAGGTGATCCACCTGTGACTCAACCTGGTTCTATTTGGCCTAATCCACTTGATCAGGATCCGTTTGATCCTTCGAATCCGGATAATTATCTTTACGGGATGCCCGACTTATCCGAGGAGGAAGAACATGACGAGACTTTCGTTCCTACGTTTCCACGTGATTCTATATATAGGAGGCCTAAGACTCATGATGATTCCGGCCCTATGGTCAACCCCACTGCACTCTCTTTTGGTATGCCTAGTCACAATACTGTCGAACCTTCCACTATGGTTGGTACTCATGCTGGCACTAGTCAAAGTGTTAGCCATACTATACCCACTGGGGGCAGTACCCTAGCTGGGGGCACTACGTTGTCCACCCACTCACATAGTATGGGGACTGGTCAGATTCCTAACCATGCTAATGTTGGAACGCGACCACCTCCTAGGAATACCCAACCTAGTCGGAATGCTGTCCGGAACACGACTTGCCATCCACCACCTAATACACATGTCGCTACTCGTCAACCCAGGACTACTTTTGTACATGATACCGTTCCTCCCAACCACGGGGGTGGACACATACTGCATACTTTTGCGTCCACTACCGCCGCTAGTAATAATAATGTAGGGGGTGGGAATATTTCATATCCACATGGACATCACACCACCAACCCTACTACTGGTCACACCCATATTGGACTTGGGAATACTTCTCATGCTTATGGTCATCACACGACTGCTCAAGCTAATATTAATATTGGGGGTGGGAACATACCATATCATTACAGTTAATACAACATAGTTCCCACTATGAATAGTACATACATGCCCCATACCCATGGTGGCAACCCTTACTACAACACAGTCGGTGCTAGCCACCAGTATCACCCACCACCCCAATATGGTGCTCAAAATGCACATATACTTGCTTACTCTCAAATGGGTCAGGAAGGGGGAGGTTATCCATCTTATGGCCATGGGAAAGCTTATGGGTCGTCAGGTCCTCAGGATCAGCAGTTTAATCCTCATGGTCAAGATTTTGGTCCATCGTATAACACAGTTCCATTCAATCAACCTTTTATGGGAGCTTATAATCAAGCTTTCTAGCCGCAGCTCCCTTTCCTTGCACGCTTGAATCTCCCGGATATTTCGAGGCTCACGAATGATCCGGTGTGTCACGACCCTACTTGGCCCCCAGTCCCTACCAATCTCCCTTCGGACATTCCAAAGTTTGAGGGGAAAGGTGGTGAGGACCCGAGAGATCATGTCACGACGTTTCACATTTGGTGCTCCTCCAATTTTTTGAATCATGATTCCATTCGATTATTCCTATTTCAATGCACCCTCATGGGGGCAGCCGCAAAGTGGTATGTGGAGTTGCCCGGAAACACCTATAGGGGATTCAACGAGATTGCTTTGGTTTTCTTATACCATTTCCAGTTGCCGGTTCGTTATGATACTGGTACTGAGTTGTTGTCCACCTTCCGTCAGAATAAGTCCACACATATTTCTGACCACGTTCAAGAGTGGCGTCGGCAGAAGAGATTAGTGAAAGCCAACATTCCTCCAGAGTTCCTATTGGAATGGTTCCTTAAGTCTTTACTTCCATATATTGCTAAGGATGTTTCGATGTCCGACATTATGATTGAGGAACAAGCTATCTTGAAAGTCCAGCAGTTAGATTTACTTTATTCTTAGTCTGGCATTTTGTATGACATTATTCCTGACGCACCAAGAACAAGACATGAGCCCACGTCCATTCCTGGACCACATGCCGATGGCATCGTGGGGTCCGCATGCACTCACCCTGTAGACTTGGTAGCTAATCAAATGCAAAATTTGTCGCTAAACTAGTTTGCACCCGGACAGGTTCACACCTTGTCCACTTCCACTCCGTCGTCTGATGTACACAATGTGCAATCAACGAAACCGTCGGGTAACCAGCAACCTGGTGGTAAGAAAAAGGGGAGAAATAATCGTAGGGGTGGAAAAAATGGAAGTAACAACAATAGCAATCGTAATACTCCTCGTAAAGAGAATTCCAACCCTCCTCGGGAAGGCGGTAATGCTGGCGAGGATCATAAGCCTAGGCGTAAGGTGAAATTCCCTTGCAAGCTTTGTTGGGAGGATCATATTACTCACTTATGTCCTCGTATTGAAGAAGCACCAAAGCATTTGGCACAGATCCAAGCTGTGTTGAAGGATCCCCTACCTCATCACCAAAACATGGCTTCGCATGCTCCCACCACTGGTTATGGTACTAATGAAACAGCAACGTCTTCTTCCAATACTAGTGGTTATGGATGTGTGAATATGGTTCAGTCGAAGGTTTGTGTTGCTACTCGTCAACGTGATTATGGTGCACCACAACCGAATTTGGGGAATGATCCTCCCCCTCTTCCTGATAATTCCTTGCATATCGAGAAGCCTTCTATTATGCCACGGATACTAAAAGGTGTTCTCAAGCGCTCCACACATAATCCTAATGCTCGAGCCGCCCAGAACTACTCCATCGTAGAAGATTTGGGCCAAACTCCGTGTGCCATGTCGGCTCTTGAATTTTTGCAAGCTTGTCCTTCTTAGAGGCATGCCCTTTTGAGTGCGTTAGGAGTTCAAGATGGGGGAAGTCCTAGTGTTATCAAGTTTGACACTACTGATGTCCAACCTCGCTTGCCTTACCATGTGGCTTTTCAAATCCAGGTGGTTTTCCTTAAGAGCTTTGTCAAACATACTATGGTTGATGAAGGTGCTTCCGCGTCAATAATGTCGTTAACTTGTTGGAAAGCTCTTGGCTCTCCTCCTCTACTCGCGTCTAGAACTACACTCACTGCATTCGATGGTAGATCTTTTACGCCACATGGAATTATCCCTTCCCTTGTTGTCTCCTTGGGAGGTAAGTCCGTGCCTATTGAAGTCGAAGTGGTTGATGCACCCATCGACTACAACCTTTTACTGGGTTGGAACTGGATGTACGCTATGAAGGTTGTCGCGTCTACTGTATTTCGAGTTATTTGCTTTCCCCATGAAGGCAAGATTGTGATGATCGATCAGCTGGATTATGTTGGCACTCCTTCCACAGCATCCACGGGATCAGTAGTCCCGCAAGTTTCTGATTCTCAGTCGACAACTAGGAACATAGGTGTTGGAATGTACCCCTCATTGATGGGAAATTTTAACCATTCTGCACCTGTGAATTTTATTGGAACCATTTACGACAGTGCGCCTCCTCCTTCGAATAGTATGCCATTCCAGACTTCCTATTGTGGTGATCCATGGATTTTTCCATCCGCGGATTCTGTGTCTGGAGACATTGCGCACATTGGGATGTTTATGCCGTTATCTGTAGCGGAGCTCACTTATGATCACATCCAACAAACCACTGCAGATCCAGATCTCTCTTCTTCTCAGACAGTTGAAGAAGATCCCATTACACTGCTAGTTTGGGCAGCCAACTCATCTTGCTCTCACGATTTCCTCGATGATACTTTGCCATCGGATGAAGCTATCCTCGAATCCATGTGTGGTAGTGAGAGGCCTTGGGAAGATATGCACCATCAATCTTATTTCCTTCCCAACCTTGAGCTCGATGAGCAGGATGAGTTTAGGATGACTCTAGCTGAGATGGTTGGTCACCCTGTGGCTCTTTTGCAGTCACATGATGTTTTCTTGGAGGAGAATATGGCCAATATTTCCCCAACCACTTCGATCAACATCTCCCGCACTCCCGGAAAGGTTGAGAATGTTTACGTTGATGCTGATTGCACTCCTGAGGAGATTTCTATTTACACTGATTTGTTTACTGAACTCCAGGAAGCTTTCACCTGGTCATATGAGGAGATGCTAGGAATAGACCCCTGCATTGTTGAACACGAGATTAAAACGTATCCTGATGCTAAACTGGTTCGACAACGCTTACGTGCTGTGAACCCTAGGAAGGCAGTTGCTATTAAGGCAGAGGTGGAGAAACTGCTCAAAGCTGGTTTCATCTACCCCGTTTCCCTTACCGAATGGGTGTCAAACCCTGTTCCCGTGGATAAGAAGCAGGGAACGATCCGTGTATGCACTGATTTCAGAGATTTGAACTGTGCATGTCCGAAAGACAACTTCCCCACGCCATTAATTGATCAAATATTGGATGCTTGTGCGCGAAGTGAGATTTTTTCATTCATGGACGGATTCTCGGGTTATAATCAGATTGAAATCAAACCCACAGACCAACATAAAATGACATTTATTTGTCCATGGGGAACTTTTGCGTACCGAAAAATGCCCTTTGGCCTCAAGAATGCCGGAGCCACTTTTCAGCGAGCCATGACCTATGCCTTTCACGATCTTAAGAAGATTATGGAATTTTTCTTGGATGATCTTACTGGCCATTCTCGCAAGAGAGTGGACCACCCCAAGCACCTCCGTATGATTCTCGAACGATGTATCCACTACAAAATTCGATTGAATCCGCACAAATGCATCTTCGGTGTTAGGATTGGTCACCTTCTAGGATTCATAGTTTCAAGGGAGGGTATTAGAGTCGATCCTCTCAAAGTTGAGGCAATACTTCAGTTGCCTCCTCCGCGTAATTTGTTTCAACTTCAAAACCTCCAAGGGAGAGCTACTTTTCTGCGTCGGTTTATAGTTAACTATGCCAGTATTACTAAAGGTTTCGCACGCTTATTGAAGAAAGACACACCTTTTATCTGGGATGAGCGAGCCCAGCAGTCTTTCGACACCCTTAAGAAAGCTTTGGTATCGGCCCCCGTGCTTAGTCCGCCGGACTTTACATGAGATTTCATACTTTATGTGGCCGCATCTCAAGAGACTATTGGCATGGTCTTGGTTCAGGTAGATGATGTGCTCGTCCAGCATGTTATCTATTATCTTAGTCGAAATTTAGTAGATGCTGAACTAAGGTACACCCATGTAGAAAAGCTGGCACTTACGACTGTTCATGCAGTCCAGCGATTACGGCATTACATTTTGCTTCGAACAACCACTGTTGTAGCTCATATCAATCCATTTTAGTTCGTGCTATCACGACTCCTTATCAGGGGTAAGTATAATAAATGGATTGTGATCCTTCAGGAATTTGATCTCGAGTTTGCTTCTGCAAAATCGGTGAAATCATTGGTGTTCGCTGAGCTTATGTCGGACCTTCCACTACTTGATGAGGACGTCATTCATGAAGATTCCTTTGTGGATGAGCACTTATTTCTTATCTCGACCGAGGACCCTTGGTATGGGGATGTCATTAGATATGTCCAAACTTTGAAGTTTCCTCCGCATTATTCGTGAGACGAGCGATGGCGTGTGAGACATCACGCTAAAGATTATACTACTGTCAGTGACACTTTGTATCGTCGAGGAAAGTATTCCATTCTTCGTCATTGCTTGACACGCGAAGAAGCGAAATGGGTACTTAATGATTGCCATGCGGGGGCGTGTGGCGGTCACTTATCCAGGCTTGCTACAGCCCAGCGTATTATACGAGCGGGTTATTTTTGGCCTACTATCTTTAAAGATTGTATTAACGCTGTGAAGATATGTCACCCTTGCCAGGTGTTTTCTCGGAACATACACTCACATCCAACTCCCCTCCATCCGGTCGTCACTGTCGGTCCCTTCACTAAGTTGGGGGTAGATTTCATGGATTGCAAACCAGCTTCAGTTGGGGGGCATCATCATATTATTATGGCCGTGGATTATTTTTCCAAATGGGATGAGTCCATGCCTACCGTTAAAGCCGATGGTGCTACTGCAGCCCATTTCGTGTTCAACCAGATTATCACTCGGTTCGGTATCCCGAAAGAGATTGTCACTAACCATGGCAGTCACTTTCAAAATAAGATGATGGAGGATTTGTCTCTCAAGCTTGGGTTTCGTCAGGAGCACTCATCTTCCTACTATCCTCAAGCGAATGGTCAGGTTGAAGCAGTAAATAAGTCTTTGAAGACCATTCTCCAACGTACCATCCAACAAAGCAAGACCAATTGGCATATCATGTTATATCCTACTTTGTGGGCATATCAAACCGTAGTTAAGACTGCCACCGAGTTCTCACCATTCCAGTTAGTTCATGGCGTGGAGTCACTTTTATCGATTGAATGTGAGATCCCTTCGCTCAAGCTAGCCATAGAGCTCCTCCCTGATACGACGGAGATTGAGCAACATTTAGTACACCTCGAGCAACTTGACGAACACCGTCGAGATGCCGCTGTGGCCATTGATGTTAACAAGCGTCGTGTCAAGGTTCAATATGATAGGTCTGTCCGTTCCTGGCAATATGCTGAAGGTGACTTGGTACTCTTGTATGACCAATCTAAAGAACCCCTGGGGGCAGGCAAGTTCAATCCCATGTGGCACGGTCCTTACATTGTGAGGTGTGTCCTTGAAAAAGGAGCTTATGAGTTAGAAGATTACGAGGGAGTTGTCTTGAAGGAGCCTAGAAATGGGCTCTACCTCAAGCGGTATTACGCTTGAACCTTAGCTGATACTTTTGTACACTATTGTATAGTTTTTCTATACATAGTCTAGGTTTCCTTTTTGGTTATCGAGTCTGCTGATTAGCCTCTGTTTGATTGAAAGATGTCAGCAGGATGTCCTACGTTCTTAGGTTTCGCGGATGGTGCTAGCCGACATATGCAACAGCTTGCTTCTGCTGCCTGGGTTATCTTTTCACCTAACCATCTAATTGTGTCCTCAGGAGGTGCTTGTCTCGGTCCTACATCTAACAATGTGGCTGAGTATAGTGCCGTTGTTGAGCTACTTCGAGATGCCATTTCACATGAAATCTAGTCTTTAGAAGTCCGCCTGGATTCACAACTAGTTGTGTCTCAGCTGAATGGGCAGTACCGTGTACGAGACCCTACATTACTATGGATATTCCTTAAGGTACGACTCTTGGAGAGACATTTTGTTTCCATTACAAATATTCACATTCCGAGAAGTCATAATTATATATCTGATGCATACGCTAACTATGTATTAGATTAGCATTTGTCACATTCATCATGAAGCAAATAAATACAAAGACATTCATACATTTGTACCATACACACATATAGTAGAACCGAGAACCAAAGTTGTATATATATATATATATATATATATATATGTCCAAAAATGGTAGTGTCATACATGACTGGAGCCCGTAGCCCTAAAAAATATACATATCGATACAAAAAATGATGAGACCCTGGGATATATACTCCCTCCGAGGAGGTCTAGCTGCCGACTCGACGAGATGTGTCTCATAGTAGTACTGTACTGCGTTGGCCATCAGCTGCAGTAGCCGCACCCACTCACCAGGAACACCCACTACCTGGCGCTGCATAGCCTCAGGTAGTCGGGCTACCTCTATCAGTGGTACTCGGGCAACCATCTGTGAAATGTTGTGCCACAACGTTTGGAGTGTGCGCCCTGCTGCAGCATCTGTTGCCACCTCATCCCTACCCTGACGACCATGTCTCAGGAATCCCTCGGGTCTCACTGGGCCTTTGTCTGTGAGCAAACAGTCACCCATTAGCACATGACATTACCACCGAAAATATTTTTTGCATTTCAACTGTAATAAAAAAATCCATAAAAATTTAAAAAACACAAAACAAAAGAGTACTCACCGATGTATTCGGAAGCTGCACCTGGTGGGAGCGGCATGTCATGGTCCTGTCTGAAGTCTATCCCCGCATAGGGGTAGTCCTTGATAACAATCACCTGCCGGTTCCACCAGCGGAAGAACTCCTCAGTATATGGTGATGCCAGACGGCCACCACCCTGTCGTGTCAGTATCTCAGCCCACCGGGTCAAGGTTGGATCTCGGAGACTATGAGGAGAGACATCCACCCTCGGGCTAAGTCCCGGAACCCTCTCAAAGAAGAAACTGCAGAGGATGCTACCATACCCAAAGTTTTTGGCCTTCCCCTCTTTGCATTCCATCAGTTGTGTCTTCATAGACACCAACAGAGTAGTACACCATTCGAATACAGTAGGCTGCAAGCATTGTGATGCATAGAACATCACCGGTCTGGAAGCCTGATGTAGTGCTTTGGATCCCGTGATCCACACCAGAGTAGCCACAATGATCTTTGCACTCAGATCCGTTATGAGGTTGACTGGCACTTGACTTCCCACTGGTCGTGTGTTGGTGGGACAATACCGTACTATGTAGTCTCGCACAGTGATCCCACCACCCACGGTCCGTGACCGAAGACTAGCCACTTCCCCTCTACGGGACAAACCGGTAATGAAACATATATCCTCTACTTCTAGTGTCAGTGTTTGTCCGTTGAGGATGAAGTGTTGAGCATCCACATCCCAGTAGTTGATCAAATGACGGAGTAGTAGGTTTTGGGCCCTTAAGCCCCTAAGACTCCAGTATTAATATAAGCCACATGCTTGCAATGCTTGTTGTGCTTGCAAATCATTGCACACGGGCTCATCTACCTCGTCATGCTCTCATTCTCTCCACTCTAGAACCATCCTGGAGTGCAAAGCAAGAAATTTTTAGACAGTTTCATGTTTAAAAACTTCTTCACGGTCGTACCCGCGGGCTATATTGTAGACATGTGCGGGTAGACGTGGGCAGTCAGATTTTTGACTGTGTGTTTGATGCCCTACCCGCGACCCGCATACTTACAGCCCGCGAGTAGCACCGAAGCCATTTAGGGCTTGGCCAAACAAAAAATCCCACCGACCAAAATTGAAATAAAAGCACTTAAATGAAAGGTATGGCAGTGACCACTAACCTGCTCTAGACAGTTCGCTGAACGGTTGCTCGTAGCTCCCATGATCGGCGCTTGAAGTTTAAGGTGCAAACTTACCACTCAACTCCAAAATGGTGACTAGTGCAAATGAATTGAAAATTAATAAATTTTATTACTATTTATAATTTTCTGGACCCACTTTTCTATAGTTTTTTCCATTTTGGGCCGTTATGAACTAATATCATGTCCTGGAGTAGTGTTTTTTCAATAGATTTCCTCGGCGAGAGTTGTTCTGATCCCATTTCACACCTACGGCAGGTATGTTTCACACTTGGCATATAGGTTAGATGCCATTTCCACATGCATTATGCATTTGAACTTTGACCATTTTTCATAAACCCTAGGTGCGACCCCGCTTCGTGACCGACACGGAACCTTCACACTGTTATAGAAGTGTCGTCATGTGGGGGTAGGGCTTTCCCGAAAATGGGTACCCTAGTTAGAACCCCATTATGCTTTTGGTGTCCATGCCGTTGTTTGTCCTCAGGATTGGGAGTCCTTTGTAGTCACGCCATGACATTGCGATGAAGACTCATACTCTACTTTGTCTTATGCTGGCCATCTCCCTTAAGGACTCCCCTCACTTATATCATGTTGTGATTGCATTGCATCATCCTGCTTGTCGCTTGAGCCTTGTGACGGCTCCCACTTACTCAATTGTTAGCTTGGTGGTTGAGCACTTTCCTTGTCGAGCCCTACAGAGATTATATATTTTCCCTTCACAATTTGATGACCCTTTGACCCTGAGGGAACACAACCCTGAGTGTCCACATCCTGCACGCACTTCCTTGCATTGAGCATAGGTATGTTCCATTGCTTGGGACTAGTCTGCTAGCTATTTGACATTCGTTCCCTCACTTGTTGTACTATAAGCAATTTTATTCTTTTTTAAGCTTTTCCCAAATATGAAAAAGACAAAAAAAATCAAATATTCCAAAAAGCCGGATGGGATTATGGTCATTATTTCTTGTTGGCAGTTGTTGTGTCGCCTTTCAACATAGTATTCATTCCACTCCATACATTATGATTCAGGACTATAGTTGGGCCTTGGGAGCTGTACTTGTTTCTCAGTTTTCTCCACCGATTTGTTAAGCTTCCAGTCATTATGGGGCCCTCTGTAATGCCTCCTGCATTGCACAGTTTATGTCAAGTCTATGCTGCTTGAGTCTATCCATCTGCTCATGCTCTTGTTCAAAGGAAGTCCTGAAACTAGTGTCGGCCACTCCTCAGATATCTTGACTATTGCATGTCGGCCATCCTTATTGAGTCAGTCTGTTTCACCTGAGATCTTCCAAATATTTCAACATTGCTGGTACCTCGTGTTGGTTGATGGGGGATGCCTTAATGCCCTCCTTCCAGCGAGTCTCGTTCCATCGACTTCAACTCATTTATTCCGGGACTTGAGGCTTATAGTTTGGTTGAGTACCTTGAGGCTTGCAGTCATTAGTGGCAGGTTCTCTCGCCATCAACAGTTTTGGGAATACATCAATGTCCCCTGATCGATGGATTCATCCTAGTGTTCGACTTCAACCCATTAATTCACACTCTGATGATTGTGCTCTGTGCCTTGATGCCCATTTTCATTATCGGTGGGTCATCTTGCGTTTGTTAATGGTATACATCAATGACCGGTAATCAGACGATGTATCATCAGGTTCGACACCAACTCCTTAATTCACTTGATGGGACTTGCACCGTCGAAGACTTGTGTAGAAGACCCCAGGCGATTGTGGCATTCAGTATGCTACATATGACCTTGACTTTACATCTGAGATATCACCTCTCAGATTTCAGTAGTTTGTACCTCCAGTTTGCATCAGTTGTCTTCTTTTCAGCAGAAGACCACATCTTACTGTAGAGGGATCATGGCTATGATCACTTATGACATGTATCTGCTTATGTACTGCCTATTCATGGTCATTGTATCAGATTATTGTATTATACCGACATGTATTCAGAGATACTATTGTATTATGACGAGTGAGTTGTTCTTTCCACTTGTGTCTCCATCACTCCATTTCTGAGTTTTATAATGTATTTCGGCCATCGTAGCACTTTCAGTCTCTGACCTCACACATTAGGGGGCATCTGTTACATAGAAATATTCCACCCTGTGAGCATCAACATTCTTTGTCCTGTAGGATCCATTTTGTTAAATTTTCAGAATTTACTTCAATCTGATCTAGGATCTAATTGAGAGAACAACATGTACAACAAATCTACAACATATCAATCATGGCCACAATAATGCAAGCACACAAGAGACACAGAGTTTACTTGGGGAAAACCATAAAGGTGAAAAACCTCAATAACTTCCTTAGAGATAGATAGAGAAATGATACAACCAGAATACAAGAGATAGTATTCTCCTAGCAGCAGAGCCTCCTACTCCACAAGTGCGCCACTCTCCAAAGTGTGAGCGAGAGAATAGAATGTATAAAAAGAGAGAGACACACTCTCTATTTATACACTAACTTGACTTGACCTTTACACAACTAGGTCGGCCTCAACTTAACCACTTAACATAATGCTGACTGGGATGACACCCAATAGGGTGGTCTAATAACCCTTTGACCCACATGGCCGACCCCCAATAGGGTGGTCTAATAACCCTTCGACCCACATGACTTATACAGGGCCGACCCCAACAAGGTGGTCTAATAACCCATCAAGTATAAGTTACGACACTTACAATATAAATGACGACACTTCCATATAGAGGAATAATAACATCTCTATAGGAATACAAACACTTCCGTATAGAGGAATAATAACATCTCTATAGGAATACAATATACATATATGTGAAATACATTCCCAAGTTACATATACATCAACACTCCCTCTTAACTAGGAAGGTATTTCTCAACACAGGTCTTCTAGCACAAGTCTTCTTCTTTTGATCATCGTCACTGGATAATCGTCATCGAGTCATCGTCACTGCTGCTGCTATCTCAATCAATCTTCGAATCTACTCGTCATAGGAAGTTCTACAGAGCCAGTCCTTTTTCATACTGGATGTAGGCCCACCATCTGTAGGTCTTCATCATCACTGGCCATACTGTGGAATCTTTAGGACTTATTACGTGCGTCACAAAACCTGGCTGCAGCATCCCATGCTATTACAAGCACACAGCTCTACCTGTCGGATCTCCCAAGAGCACATTACATGTGACCCATCACAAAACCTGGCTGAAGCATCCCAGGCTGTTACGAGCACATAGCTCTACCTGTTGGATCTCCCAGGAGCACATTACATGTGATCTTACCACAAAACCTAGCTGAAGCATCCTAGGCTGTTACGAGCACACAGCTCTACCTGTCAGATCTCCCAGGAGCACATTACATGTGGTCCACCACAAAACCTGGCTGAAGCATCTGAGGCCTTTTTCAGCTTGTCCAGATCTCCCAGGAGCAAATTACATGTGGTCATGGAAAAACCTGGCTGAATCATCTGAGGCCTTTTTCATCCTGTCCAGATCTCCCAGGAACAAATTACATGCCATAGGAAAAAACCTCGCAAGAGCATCTCAGGATGTTACGGGTATACAACTCCGACCTTAAGATCTCCCAGGGCACAAATTACACGTCCTCCCAGAGCAATGTCTTGAAAGAGCATCCCAGGCTGTTACAGGTACACAACTTCGACCTATAGGATCTCCCAGACATGCTCATCTACACAACCTGATCCACGAACACAAAGTATCAACCTGATACTCACCATACATCATCCTGATGTACACATGATCATCCTGATAATCATCACTGCAACATCCTGCTGCATATCATCTGGAGCAACATCCTGAAGGTCGTCATCCATGATCATCCTGATCATATAATGCATCTACCTGACGCATACCAAGTATCTACCTGATACATATCATCATACATGATCCACCTGATCATACAATGTATCCACCTGATACAAATACAAAAACATGATCCTCCTGATCATCTCTGATACATATCAACATACATGATCTACCTGATCATACACAGTATCCACTTGATACATATACAGATACATGGTCCAAGCATCCAACATGATGCATATAAAAAACATATACAAATGATCCTATTGATCATATCCAACATCCAACATGATGCGTACATACATATATATATATAAATGATCCAACTGATCATATCCAACATCCAACATGATGCGTACATACATACACATATAAATGATCCAACTGATCATATCCAGCATCCTCCTGATGCATATATAGAGCAGTAACTGGAGCATCGTCCTGATGCTCATCATCTAGCGCTTACATCCACAGCCATGTGAAGGATCCTCCTTCCAACATGCTTGGAATGGCTTCTGCAAATGTGTCCATCACTTCTTCCTCGAAGTGTCATCAATCTGAAGAACACCAAGCCTCTCCTTGAAGTAATCGAACTTCACCCTAGCTAGTGGCTTCGTCAGTACATCTGCAATATGCTCGTCCGTCGCAATGTACAGGAGCTTCACAGCTCCTCTCTGCACCATATCCTTGATATAGTGATATTTGATCTCTATGTGTTTCGACCTGTCATGAAACACTGGGTTCTCGGATAGCTTCACACAACTCTGGTTATCACAAAAATACTAGTAGCATCCAACGGGAGATCAAATAACTCAGACAGTAGCTTCCGAAGCCATATTGCCTCACAACTAGCTGAACAGGCTGCAACATACTCTGCCTTAGCTATTCTCAGTGCTACGCAAGATTGCTTCCTGCTGAACCAAGACATCACACCTGATCCCATACTGAAGCAACACCTAGATGTGCTCTTCCTATCTGCAGCACTGCCAGCCCAATCTGAATCAACATAACCCTGCAGGTTAAACTTTTGATTCGCTTCATACTTGAGCCCATAATCCACTGTACCCTTCAGGTACCTTAGAAAATGCTTTACAATAACCAGGTGAACACTCCTCGGATCCGTCAGGAATTGGCTTAATGTGTTCACCGCAAAGCAAATATCTGGTCTCGTGTTTGTCAGGTACATCAAGGACCCAATCATCTGACGATACATAGAGACATCAATTGGCTCAGATGAAGCATCACAAAGAAGCTTAAGATTCGATGCCATAGGTGTGGCCATGGCCTTGCAATCCATCATCCCAAATCTCTTCAAGATATCTACTGTGTACTTCCCTTGACCAAGGAAGATCTCACTTGCACTCTGCCACACATCCATACCTAGGAATAAATGCATTATTACCAAATCTTTCATATCGAACTCGACAGCAAGCTTCCTCTTAGTATTTGCAGTCAATCTGTCATCTCCTGTTACAAATAAGTCATCCACATATAGGAGTAGAATCACATGATTCCCTTCCTCAACCTTGTAGTAAAGGTTGGAATCCGCTTTAATCTTGGTAAAGCCCAAACTGGATATAAAGCTATCTATCCTACCATACCAAGTTCTGCACATATATGACTCCCTTCCATGTGTCTCAGAACCAAGTGGTTGCTCCACATACACTTCTTCTTCAACTACACCATTCGAGAAAGCTGTCTTGAAATCCATCTGGTGTATCTTCCACTTCATCACTGCATCTAGAGCAAGTACTGATCTAATGGAAGTGTATCTGGCTACAGGAGCAAAAGTCTCTATGCTACCACCTGCAGCATGCAAGATCCTCTTGGAAGTCACTACAGACTCCCCTTCAGGTCTTGGGACTGCATCCCAAACATCTTCATGATCGACTGGTACTCCTCGATCATGGCATTCTTCCCAGATCCTGGGAATTTCAATATATTCAATATTTTCAATAGATAACTTTGTTGCTTGAACAAGTGTTGTAGTCCTTCTTTTGTAGGTGATGGTATACGATATTTCCTACACAACAAGTTAAATTGCATGATTAGAAAACATCTCATAGTTTTCAGAACAAATTATTACACATAAAGAAATATGTCATACAGTCATGCAATTGTTTTAGCCAATGCTTCAATACAACATTTATCCATATCCCGTAACTTTCTAGATGCCTTCCAATCTCTACTAGAACATTGTTAAGAGTGTGCACAACTCCTAACATGTCAGCAAAGAGGTTTCATTCTAGATAAGTAGCAATGGAATGTTGTACAGGTCCATAGGCCACTTACCCATGTATATTAGTAGTATATTGTTCATCAATGCAACTATTCTAATATGCATAATACACAACCTAATTCTAGGAACATAAGCATATACATCATTGAATAACATTATGTAAGAAATGACAATTCAAATACTTATCTTTGTTTGTTTGTTGGGTTGACTCCCTCTCAGTCTTTGCTTCTTTTCTGCAACTCCATTTTGATGTGGATTGTGAGAAGTGGTCAACTCCCTCTGAATATCTGCATCCTTGCAGAAACTACTGAAGTGTGCTCCTTCTTGATCTTTGCTTCCTTGCAAGAACAACTAGAGTGTCCTCCCTCTTGATCTTTAATTCCTGGATTTCTTGTCCTTGAACTTATATCCATCCTTAATCACTATGCATGCTTATTAGTATCATCATTGTGTTATCATTGAGGTCTCATACATAATCATACATTCATTAGTATATTCTTAACACAATAATCTTAAGCATGTATAGTCATGATCATTTCAAAAAGAAATAATAAGCATTTCAAGGTTTATATAGGACTCTTATGGTTAGTCATATCATAAATTAAGGTAAGAAACATAATATGCCTAAACCCGTGATTACTCAAACCGGCACCTTCATGATTCTTCTGGTTAGTCATATCAATTATGGTAAGAAGCATAATATGCACACAACCATGACTATTCAAACCTATGACTTCATGAATAATAATTATTAACAACACAACAGTATAAGATCCTAACACAAGGTAGGATTCTAGCTTGATATAGGAAAAACATACCTGGATTAGCATGCTTAGCTAGTTATGTCTAACATACCCGCATAATGTCTTCTAGTTCTCTTCAATGACTTGTGCTAGTAACCTGCATGTCTCATAAGTTATCCATTGTAGAACCAAGTTATACATACCTCGTAAGTAGATTTTCTAAGTGATCCATAACAATGGATGAATCTTTGTCTTCATGTCATCATGATCATATGTTCTTGAACTAGAACATGATTTGTCTTTCTTGGTGTACCTTTCATGTTAGCGAACAACATAAACCTCATACAACATCACAATGCATTAGTACAATCATAAGTGTCAAAACCTTAATCAATGAATATCTTCTATTAAGGTAATATGACAAGTTTAGTAATTAATCAAGATTGTACTGTAATTATATGAAGACAAACATATCATAAACTTAACTATGAACAGAATTCGAAACATACCTATAAGCCATACCTGTCAAGATTGCTTGTAATCCTCTTATGGAAGGCCTTAGCCTCATCTCCCTCTGAAACAGGAACTTCTTCACTTATGTAGGTGACCAATCCATCATCTTCTAGGATTAACCCAATCCACTTGATTTGCAGGAACTAGATCTGGAGCTGTAATAGGGTTTGTCAGAGAAACCCCAAAAATTCAAACTTTGAATTTCAAACTTCCGAAAGGATAGAAATATGCGCCTTGATGAGCTAATCAAGCTGGTATATTCAGAATTTGAAAACTGCAAAGTTTCACTCCTCAATTTTGCCTTTGAAACTTTTGGATTCACTGGACGTGACCTCGAACTGGGGTTTGATGAATCCCACTCTTCTGCCCAATCAAAAGGTTTGATCCAAAGCTATAAGCTTCTATTTTTATGAGGAAATTCCAACCGTTGTCACAGATTTCAAAAATTTCCATTTTTACAGAAACCCTAATTTTCCACTTTCCTAATCAAAGTCCCGAACTAGGGTCTAATCAAGCCCACCCTTCTTCCCAATAAAAAATTCTGATCTTGGTCTCTAAATTTTGATTTTGATGAGTAGCATTCATCCGTAGTCTTCGATTACAAAAATTCCAACTTTATACGAAACCCTAAATTTCGGAAGCCATGAATGAAGGTGCTAAAAAATAATTTTGTTTTGACAGAAATATGTACCTGATTGTTTCTGGTGTAACTCTGAACTTTTCTATCCACAGGGTCTGAAATTTTTTCTTGAGATATCCCGACCTGTCATCTTTCCATCCCGACATGTCTAACCTCAATTGGATTCTTTGAGAGAGAGTTATGCCAAGTGTCGTAACATGACCTATTTATGGTATAAAACAGGAGAGTGAACTTGTACGGTGTGCCACGTGTCACTGGTTCAACTTCGGCCTCTAAATTTTTTTTCCTGAGATAGTAAAGTCTATGTACTACCTGTCACTTTTTACAAAATTTCATTTGGAGCTTCCTAGCCCAAGTTATGACCTTTTTTCCAAGGTCACCTGTTTTTGACTCAGATTTGGAAGAGGCAGAAACCCTATATTGTATAGATCATAAATCACAAAGTGCAACGAATTAGAGGTTGTCCTTTGGACACAAGTTACATGGAGATCTGATCTTCGACCTGTAAAAGTTTCAGACCCAAAAACTTTTCCAAAACGGATTTATAGAGAAAGTGCTACGATGACTGGTTTTTGCTATATCAAGCCCTAGCATCGTAAGTGCAACAAGTGTCATACATGCCATATCATGCCTTCTTTCAGGCTAGCTCTGATACCATAAATTTTTAGAATTTACTTCATTCTGATCTAGGATATAACTGAGAGAACAACATATACAACAAATCTACAGCATATCAATCATGGACACAATAATGCAAGCACACAAGAGACACAAAGTTTACTTGGGGAAAACCATAAAGGTGAAAAACCTCAATAACTTCCTCAGAGATAGATAGAGAAATGATACAACCAGAATACAAGAGATAGTCTTCTCCTAGCAGCAGAGCCTCCTACTCCACAAGTGCGCCACTCTCCAAAGTGTGAGCGAGAGAATAAAATGTATAAAAAGAGAGAGACACACTCTCTATTTATACACTAACTTGACTTGACCTTTACTCAACTAGGTCGGCCTCAACTTAACCTCTTAACATAATGCTGACTAGGCCGACACCCAATAGGGTGGTCTAATAACCCTTTGAACCACATGGCCGACCCCCAATAGGGTGGTCTAATAACCCTTCGACCCACATGACTTATACAGGGTCGACCCCAACAAGGTGGTTTGATAACCCATCAAGTATAAGTTACGACACTTACAATATAAATGACGACACTTCCATATAGAGGAATAATAACATCTCTATAGGAATATAAACACTTCCTTATAGAGGAATAATAACATCTCTATAGGAATACAATATACATATATGTGAAATTGTAATGTCCCTTATTAGGAATTTTATTAAAATTGCAATTTTCCACTTTTTTTCCCTAGTTCGACCTTTGACTAGTTTTGATCTCTAGGTCCCAAATTTGCCCCAAATGATCCCAAATATTCTGAGAAGGTGTATGAATGATATTATAAAATAAATATGTGTTTCAGGGATTCCTTTGGGCCTTTAAAATACTTCTGCAAATCCTCTTTCAATTCTGATCAATGTAGGTAACTTTACTAGTGATTTTCCTTTGATTAGTATTGGTCTCTAGGTCTCAAATTGACTCCAAATGCATTCAAATATTCAAGGAAGGTTTATGAATGATATTAGAACTTGAATATGATGTTTATGGATGAGATATGTCCACCAAAATACCTCTGCAAACTCTCTTAATATTCTGGACCAATTATGCAATTTTACTAGTAATTTGGGGTTCAAATCCCCCTGGGGTAAGTACTGAAAATGGCTTCCCAAATGCCTCCAAACCCGCTCAAATTTATGAACAGAGGTATGTAATGTGTTAATTATTTTATTAAATTCTCATATGCACCATTAATGTATTATTACAACTGTTCTCACCCTCTCCCATTCAACTGCAAAAATCCCCAATTCGACCCTTGGGGAAATGGCACTATTTCACCTCCCAATACAACTAAACTGAGTAAAAATGCTTCAAATGCTCAAGTACAGTACATGAAAATTGTAGAATACATCCATGGCAGTATATTTATCACAAATATATCAGATAATCATCCATTCATTCGAAATCATCATCAATACATTGGCTCACAACAAGGTAGTGGGGAAATGACATTGTTCTTACATTAAAAATGAGATTTATACATTTCTACTTGGAATTTCGACCGGAAACTTTTTGGAGATGAAGAAAAGAGTATTTAATTCATATTACAAAAGAAATGGGGCATTAAAATCTTCCCCAAAGAGTACAATAGCTCACCAAAAATGCCCTCCCTCAAGGATCAAGAATATGCCATCAAAACGGGAAATGGTTGAAGGAGTGAGCTGCAATAGAAGAAACCATGAGCTTCCCTGTATCTTACACCTACAAATAAAGACTCCATTAAATCTCCAAATGAAAGGTCTGAATGGACTTTCCAATTACCAACTTGGATGGGAATCTTTCACCCTCGAAATTGGCTAAGGCAAGAAACTAGTCATCCACTAGCTCCCCCTCTTCACAAATGCAATTGCAAATTCTACAAATGATAAAAAGCCATTCTTATACTTCATTTCTACATTTTATAATCAACATTATCCTTCTAAGGGTCAAAATCCTCTCAATAGATTCAATAGATTTCCATTTAGGAAATATTCCACATTTGCCACTCTTCTCCTAGTTCCAACCTTCCATCTTCTCCCAAATTCGATTTTGAGTCTCTTTGGCTTCTCCAACTCCCAAATTCGCCTTCCTTGAGCCTATTTTTGGGGCTGACATGTCATAGTGGTCATATTTTAGAGGTCAGGTCTGCAATTTGTCATAGTTGTCATAGATGCTCCATCATTGGTGTCATAGGGGCTAGGGAATCTAACCCAAGTGTCCACAAACTTCCACTTTGACTCTTTATCTTCCATGGAGGTTACCAATCCTTCCCGATTCGACCTAAGATGCTCAATGACATGTGTTATAACTTACCAACTCACCCAAGAGTGTTCACATTCCCATTAATTCGAATTTGCAAAAGAGAGATACCATGTATTATGAAAAATCAAGCTAGTGTGGGTCCCACATCCTCCATATGTCTCCAAAACCATTTGTCACCTAGGATTTCTCTTGAATTTCTTTATTCACTATATTTATTAAATACTTGAACCCTTATAATGTCTAAACATCATTTATTATCCCCCTTATTCCAAATCCCAAAGCTTCCACCCCAAACCTAGGAAACTAGTAATTTTCCTCCTTGGCAATTATTTGACCCTTAACATCAATTTTGCAAACTCTAATGAATATGGCTAATGTGATTAGGCCATTGTGACCCAATTCCAAATTTGGGACATGAAAAATCCTCCCTTCCCAATATTGCTTGTCCTCAAGCAATTTCAAACATGGGTGTTGAAGAACCTGCTTTCTGTATAATTATTTGAAGTTGCCATTGAATTGCCAAACCTTGAGTCTTTGAGTTTCCATGAATATTTTAGAGAGGAACCACCATGCTTGATGCTGCACTACTCTGATGAAAATCACTTTATTAAGTGGGGAATCCATCTCCCATACTGCTTGATTCCCCTAGAAAAATGAAACCAATGAGACAAAAAATATTCCAGGGTCCGATTGCTTGTATTGCACCCCAACAATTAAGAGTGCTCTCCAACCTACACCATTAGATAAGAGAATTCCTGGATCCCATTTTCTTGTATGCATTCTTCCAAGCATCATGAGTACCAAATATATATCATCAAAGTACATAACAACATAATGAAAATGTACATCAAGGATATGCTTCATCAAAGAGTCATGAAAGTGCTTATACCTCCAAGCAAGTAGACCACCATTTTCCAAGTGCATACAAGCTTCAAGTGACCAATCAAATCTAATCCAATGACATAGGTGAGGATCCCATGTCCTATAATTCTGCTCCAAAAGGATGTGATATGCATCAAAATATTCAGCCATGTATTCTTTCATCCAAGAAGTGAATGAAGAATCTCCACTAAAATCTGAACCAAATAATGAGCAGAAAAAACAAGGAGACTTCAAATGACTCAAAGAAGTCTCACCCATACATCCATGAATGTGAGAATCATAAAAATATAACAAAGTATGTGGCTGCCAACAAAAATGTTCTCCAATCATAAATCTATTCTCCCAAGTGTTGGATGAAGTTCCTCCAACATCAAATGAATCAAATGTTGAGCAAGAAAAACCATGAGTCTTGAAGTGACTCAAATGCATATCATAGGTGCATCCATGTAGATTTGCATCATCATAAAGTGACAAATAATGTTGCTGCAAATGTGAATAAGAATGTGCTCCAACCATGTCATCATAAAAGGTAAATCTAAGAGTTCCATACTCCTCATGTGGCACCATAAAAAAGAACCCTTTCATCCATACTTCATTGAGACTAATACTGCAAAACATGGAATTGTAGGATGTAGGAGAATGAAATAACTCACCCAAATGATCAAAAAGTGCAGGAGTTTCATCATGGGAAGGATCCATGTGGGTAGTATCATGCAGCTCCTTCAAAAGTGGGAAACCTTTGTCATAGATTGGTTCCCATGTACAGGAATCATGCTCTTCTTTAAAAATTGCATAAGCTTTATCAAGAGACAATTCAAGTTCCTCTTCCACCACATCAAGTGTTTGGATCTATTCAATTTCATCTTCAAACACATTAAGCACATTCAAATTCTCACATTTCTCATGATCCACCATGTCATGAGAATCCTCCAAACAATCTACCATTTGACAATCTGAAACATAGGAGGAAAAACAAGTATCTTGCAATTTTTCAAGAAGTTGCTCATTTTGAATTGTGAGCTTATGAATATCCTCATTATTCTTCAAGTATGCATCATGTAACAATTCATTAAGATCAAACAAATGGTTTCTATCAAAAATGAATGACATAAAATTACCTTTGATGTGGCACATTGCTCTTTGAATCTTCTCCATGTATTCAAGGAAGGATGTTTCCTCCAATGAAGTAACTCTCCAACAAGAATTTGACACCAATGCTTGAGTGTCATGGAGAATGCTGAGGGACTCTTGGATATTATTTTCATTCATCTTTAAGGACCCTTCAAGAAAATGAGGCTCTTGCAAATGAACCTCCTCATCTTCTTCAATTTTGCTTGGACCAACTTCATGAAGCTCAAGTGGTGATGGGGAAGTTGATCTTGGTTCTTCTTCAACTGCTACAAGGTCTTCATTATCATGCTTAATGAAACTTTTACTTGTAGGAACACTTTCAAAAGTGATCTCTATGTCACCAACATAGAGGTGTGAGCACCCATCAGTAGGTACTCCTTCATAGTTTAAGCATCCATCAGTAGATGCTCTTTGGTTCATGTCTAAGCTAGAAGGTGTCTCGAAATGATCTTCCATATTTTCAATAGAATCTTCTTCATGCTCTTGTGATGTCTCTTCCTTTTGCTCCTTAAAGCAAGCTGATGCATTTTTCCCCTTGTTTTCCTTAGGATCAATATATTTGGAATCTATTCTTGAATAAATCTCAAAATCTCTCCTCAAGGAGGACATCATTTCATGCACACATATATGATACTCGCTTCAAGGGTTTTTACAAGAAGGGCATAAACCTTTCTTCACTAACTCCACATCTTCATTTTTGGGCCTATTTTCAAAAACATGTTCAGCATAGTACTCAAAAGACATGGCATTTTGTGTATTTTTGCTAAAAGCAAGATATTCTTGGTATTTTTGATATTGTTGGTGCAAGGTTTTATATTTTGCTCTCCATCTTTGGAACTCACTCATAGAATTATCCTTGGTTGGTGTGACACACTCATATTCATTAGATTTAAAGTCATAAGAATAATCTTCAATTCTCTTGAAATTGTAAGAAGTGTTGCATGATGACACCTCTTCCTCATACCATTCACATTCTGCTTCATATTGCTCATAAGCATCTGCATATTCCTCATAAGAATTGTACTCATAGGATTCATCATAATAGTAAGACATGGCTGCCAATTATTCTTGAATGTATGTACCTAATACATAGGTGTAAGGACCATGCTCTGATACCACTGTAATGTCCCTTATTAGGAATTTTATTAAAATTGCAATTTTCCAGTTTTTTTCCCTAGTTCGACCTTTGACTAGTTTTGATCTCTAGGTCCCAAATTTGCCCCAAATGATCCCAAATCTTCTGAGAAGGTGTATGAATGATATTAGAAAATAAATATGTGTTTCAGGGATTACTTTGGGCCTTTAAAATACTTCTGCAAATCCTCTTTCAATTCTGATCAATGTAGGTAACTTTACTAAATACCAGGAAACAAGTGGGGAATCAAGATCAATGTAGGTGAACTGCTGCACTACTCTGATTAAAATCACTGCGACGTCGCAAGTGGATTGATCTAGATCTTGTCTCAGATTGGTTGCCGGAAAGAGGTCGTATCACTTTGTACTTCTTCTTGTTCATTAATAGAAATACTCATATTCTCGTCCTTTCATGGTGTGAATGTCATTTATTATACATTGGGTTACATTTGCTTATGATATTATGGAGCATTGTTATTGATAATGTTAATGTCATTTATATATCACATGTACTTGTTAGATATTGGTTGTAAAGACTAATTTGCAGATTACAAGTGCTTGGATGTGCGCGGATTGAAAAGCTCCAACGGGGATCTACATCAAACGTTGGATTGAGGTTGGTTACATTTCTCCATTATTTTAACATTGTCATTTATAATAGCATTGTTTTGAGAATTGAGTAGATTTCTGGTAGTCATATGTCTGTTGTGGTATTACCAAGCCATAGTGAGTTTTCTCCAATACAGTCCCAGATGCTATACACGAAGGACTGCATGTCTCCGAAGATCTTAAACTGGTGTGAGGGACTCCTTGCAAACATGCGAGCTCATCTTACCAAGTGTCGGCAGGCAGAGCTCAAATAGTTTAGCTACGGTTCGATAGTGATCTCGTTCCTCTTAGAACGGGTTCCCCTCTTGCGCCATCAGGTACCACTGGATGACATGGATCCTAGGGATCCACACATGGCTAGATGGACAGAGGTGATGGCCCGACATGGTGGGGGTCCCATCATCTCGTATGGTATTGAGTTCTTCAGCTGGTTAGAGGGCCAGTTACTTATGGTAGAGGATTACCCGTACGGTGGTATGGACTTCAGAGATGACCTGGATTTGTCGCTGCCCGAGGGAGCAGCATGGGGAGACATAGGTAAGAACGATAAACCCTTGTACTTTTAAGTTTTGTGTTTTATAATTTTTTTGTTATACTGCTGATGAGTTAACAACATGTGTGTGTATAAGTGGGCCCTGTACGACCAGTCGGAGTCTCTCTTCTTGCGAGGAGAGAGAGAGGAGAGGGAGCAGTCATGGGTCCTGCTGTACATGCTGCTATTCCAGAGATGGATGGAGTCTATGCCAACCTGAGTGGGTTGACATTAGACATTCCTGAGCCGACGGTAGATGAGGTGCCGTGGCCGATGCAGGTGTACACGGTTGGAGTGACTGCGTGCTTCAACGCGCTGCTTCGCAGGGTTGCGAGAGCAGTTGACTGTTTCCACACTCAGTAGGCTAGAGCTGCTAGACCTAGGGTTGTACGGGCCAGGCGATAGGCCTTATGTTGTTATCATGTACTGAGAGCTTAGAGGCCTCATATTTTTGTACTTACTGAAAACCGTGAGGCTTCAGATTTTGTAGAGATGCATTGAAAGCCATCATGCTTCAGATTTTGTACCAGCACTACTTTTATGATAACATATATATACATACATAAATTCCGACAATTTATACATTATGTGTTTAAAAAAAAAATGGATGAATGTTGTGGTCTTGTTATGTGTTTGCTTATAAGTTATTTACATGTTACGTCTACTTTTAACAATTCATGAATATGCTTATGTGTGTGCAATGTACCAATCTAAGATGAAGTTGGCCATAGAATCGACAACTGTGTTCGCATCTCGTGGAATGTGTAGGTACTAAATGGACTCGAAGGACCTTTCTAGGAAACAAACTTGTCAATAGAGAAGGAGTAAGAGAGGATCACGGATGATGTGGACTCGGTTAAGATGAGAGACCACTAGTTGAGAATCCAGGTGGATGACAACATGGTCCATACCCAAAGAAATGGCGTTAGTTAGGGTTCCAATGACTACTTGATATTATGTAGCATTATTGGTTGTGAAACCTAGACACATTCCCCCTGAGCTGATGAGCTCGTTGGTAGGTGAATAGAGTACCTAGGCTACCGAAGCAAGGTTATGGGTATGTCAGCTGGCGCTGTCCACGAATCCATAGCATGTTGCCATCTGCACACGCATACAGAACACGGTATAAGAAATGAAACAAGACCTAAACACGCAAAAAAAAAGCATTCACACCACACAAAAACACACACACACGCCATGTACAGTATATACAAAAGTACTTATGCATGAAAGACTCAGGCATAATACCTCTTCAGGTAGAGCCCATTGCAGGGTTAACCCAAAGATATCCCGTTGTAGTCTTCAAGCTCATAAGCTCCCTTCTCCAAGATGAGTTTCACTATGTAAGGTCCATGCCACATGGACTCAAACTTTCCTTCCCCCAGCTTATCATGTTTTTGGTCGTATGTGAGGACCAAATCTCCTTTGATGTAGGTGCAAGGTTCTACCGACTTTTCGTACTGTGCTTTGATATGTTTCTTATGAGCCTCATTGGCAAGAGCGACATCTCGGTGAATCTCGTTGAGCTTAGCTAGGTAGAGGAAGCATTCTTCCTCGGCAGTAGTGTTTGGGAGAAGTTTGATGACGAGTTTGAGGGACGAAATCTCGCACTCAATAGGAAGGACCGCCTCCAATCCATACACTAGTTGGAAGGGAGTAAATCCAGTGGCAGTTTTAATGGAGGTTCGATAAGCCCAAAGCGTGGAGAAGAGCATGTTGTGCCAATTGGCTTTGTGCGTACCCACCATATGTTGGACCATAGTTTTCAAGACCTTGTTAATGGCCTCGACCTGTCCGTTCGATTGCGGGTAGTACGGTGTTGAGTTTTCATGGCAAAAAACCAATCTATCGCTCAACTTGTCAACCATATGGTTCATGAAGTGAGAACCATGGTCAGTAACTATCGCTTGAGGAACTCCAAACCGCGCTATTACATGGTTAAACATGAAGAGTGCGGCGGTCTTGCCGTCGTTCATGTACATAGGCATTGCCTCAGCCCACTTTGTAAAGTAGTCCATAGCTACAATGACGTAACTATGCCCCCCGGACGAGGTAGGATTACGATGCATGAAATTGATGCCCCATTTAGCAAAGGGGCCAACGGCAATAACTGGGTGTAACAGGGCGGTATGGGTGCGCTTTTTCATATGAAAATGTTGGCATGGAGGACATTTTTTGACGGCCTCAATACAATCTTTGAAGATAGAGGACCAATAATATCCTGTGCCAAAAATATTCTGGGCTGTAGCCATCCCATAGAGGTGACCACTACATGCCCCAGTGTGACAGTCATTCAAAACGGGTTCAGCCTCATCATGAGTCAGACAAAGTCGAAGGATAGAATCAATACCACGACGGTACAAAGTATCATTGATGATCAGATAATACTTTGCATGGTGGCGTATGCGACGTCGGTCGTCACGAGACAATTCAGGGCTAAGACATTGGGTTTGAAGATACAATGTGATATCTCCATACCAAGATCAGACGTACTGATGAGAAACAATGACTCATCCGGAAAGGAGTCATTGGACTCATATTCTATATCAGTGCGGGGGAGGTCGCAGATGAGCTCAACAAACACCAAAGATTTTTTTGACTTGGCTATTTCGAAAAGAAGATCGAATTCTTGCAGTATCACGATCCAACGTGAATACTTGCCCCCAAGTACCTGACGAGTCAGAACGTGGTACATGAGGTTCGAATCAGTGATGATGGTGGCGGTGCAAAGAAAAATGTAATGTCAGAACTTCTGCACGGCTATGACTGCCGTGAGAGCGAGCTTCTCAACATGTGAATAGCGAGTTTCAGCGTTAATGAGACCTTTACTGGCATAGTATATCACATGTTCTTGGGCGTTCTGGTCTTCCTTTACCAAAACCATGGTGATAGTGGTGTCAGAAGTGGCGAGATCTAAAATGTAATCTCGATAGTAATTAGACGGTTGGATCATAGGGGCATGCGTGATGGCATGTTTTAAACTATCAAAAGACCGTTGATCTTGGTCATCCCAGATGAACGGGACGTCCTTTTTCATTAATCTCATGTATCCCTATGTCTTTTTCACGAAATTACAACGAAGCGTCGTAAATAAGTTGCTCTTCCTTGCAGACTCTGAAGTTCCGTAATATTGGTTGGAGGTGGAAGAGAAACGATGGCTTCCACCTTTAAGAGATCAATGCGGATCCCATCTTTTGAGACGATAAAGCCTATGAGGCGTCCAGACTCGACACAAAAAATACTCTTGTGAGGATTCATATGGATATTATACCGCTTGCATCCGAGGAAAACAACTGTCAGATGATCTAAGTGGAACTCACACTGCTTTGAGTGGGCAAGGAGGTCATCCAAGTAAGGTTCCACAAAGTTCTTCACATCATGGAAAGCATACGACATGGCTCTCTGGAATGTGGCACCATCATTTTTAAGACCAAAAGGAAGTTTACTATATGCAAATGTTCCCCAAGGATAGATGAATGCAGTCTTGTGTTGGTTGGCAGGGTGGATCTCAATTTGGTTGTATCTAGAAAAGCCATCCATAAATGAAAAAATGACACTTCCAGCACAATTGTCGATGATCTGGTCAATGAAGGGAGTCGGGTAGTTGTCCTTGGGACAAGCTTTGTTGAGATATTGATAATCGACACAGACACAGATGGTACCCTATTTTTTGTTCACAGGGATGACATTTGAGACCCATTCTGTCAATGGGATAAGGTAAATGAAGCTAGCCTTCAAGAGTTTCTCAATCTCTACCTTAATTTCCGCAGTCTTCCGAGGGTGTACCGGTCGCAACTTTTGGCGGACAGGTTTGACGTCGGGATAGGTTTTAATCTTGTGTAAAATAATGGAGAGGTCTATCCCAGGCATCTCCTCATAAGTCCAAGTGAACACGTCTCGGAATCGCTTGAATAAGGCCGTGGCGGCGATGAATTCTTCAGGGGAACACTTCTGGCCTAACTGAATGCGTTCCACTACACCAGGAGTAACCGAAATGTCTATCAAAGTGGTAGGCTCAATGTTGGAAAAGTTGCCTTCAGAGTCCATTTGACATGCGAGTATCAAGGGATGAGAGTCAGAGTAGACATTCGGTGAACAGACGGTGTGAATGCTGTTCTCCACAGTATCCAACATGGGAGGGAAAGACGAACGATGGTGGAAGTCTTCCCACGACGGATCATCTGCGTTCATGATTTCCATAATGGACTCGTCAGAATGAAAAGTCTGTAGCAGAGGATCGGATGATGTCCGTTGTAGAGAAAAGGAGGTGGAGGCCACAGCTAAGTGGTCCTTCGGTGCTGACTGGATAGCCTCATACATGAGTTCAATGAGTGACAGAGGCATAGTGTCTCCAATTAGGTGTGTGGTGGCTTCATCAGGTACAAGCCATGGATTAGTAGAGTTGGGAGTAGGTGAAATCTGCAAGGATATCATGTTCACCGTGGCAACATGGTTTGGGGGATCCGAAGTAGGAAAGACGCCCATAAGGGATGAATCCTTAAGGAGGCCAAACCCCACACTCTCATACTTTTGCGAAGATTGTCCAATTGAAGGAACGTTATCGCTTGGGTGAATAGTGGTGTCAGGTGTGCAGAAATCCAGTTGGTCGACTATGACAATTCGACCTTGATGGGGGAATTGTACTATGCAAAAGACAGATGATGCGACCGCAGTCATGGAATAAAACCAATTACGACCAAGCATAATGTTATAATCTAATGGGTCAACGACCACTTCTATGTTAATGGTTGCGGTCTTTCCCCCCAACTCGACTGCCATAGCTTGTAACAACCCATGAGGTTGAAGTCCATGTCCGTCGAAAGCTCTCAAAGTGGTAGGGGAACGGTTCAACTCGGGAGAGCCGATGGCTCTCCAACGGGAGATTGGCATGACTGACGTGGAGGCACCTTCGTCTAGAACGGTATGATGGATTATCTTCCCGGCAATGTTTGTAGCAACTAGAAATGCCAATTGATGGGAGAGCCTCGGTTTGAAATATTCCAGCCGGAACATGATGGTATTAGATGAATATGGGTCAACTGCACCGATGGCAGCTACGAGAGTCTTGCGCTGATTTGGATAGTTTTGCAAGACCTATAGCATCGACATAGCACAAGGAGCTTGTGCTAGGTCCTCTACAATATTGTAGTTTTGAGCAGCCTGCGCATTAGGATTGAAAACCGATTTTCTAATCGTGCTCTTGGGTGGATGCAACACGGACTCAAATGAGGGCTTCTCTATGGTGAGAAGAGCAGCTGGTACAGTGACATCAGGCATCGAGGTGGAAGCTTTTTCAGTATTACTTCCAATTGGTTCCTTTGCCGAAACAGAGTCATACGAACGAGAACGGGTGTTCAATTTGATAGTTTCGCTACGCATCATGAGAACATGTGCGGTGGTGGATGCTTCAACTTGGGAAGAAGAAGTGTGAGAGATCGACTACTGATTTTGAGCAGGGAGGGGATCGTTGAGAACTGCGGGTGTGGGTTTACCCTTAAGAAACTTTTGAACTTCGTCTATAAGGGGGCACTCTTTAGAAAAGTGATCATCACCACACAGTAGGCAAGGATACTTCAACTTCCTTTTCTGTTTGGTATCATTAGGGGTGCTCTTTTCTTCCTGCTGGGTGGAATATTTCTTAGGTTTCCCCTTGTTCTTTTTCTTACCACCAGAATTTTGAGGTGAAGCTGATGAAACATAATTCACTTCTTCGATGACAATAGGAGTGGATGATTTGGTGGTGCCATGACTAGCCTGTGTTGGTTATGGGGAAGAACCTTGTGGGTTCGACGATCCAACAGTTTGGGAAGAAGGCTGGGTGGTAAGGGATCCAATAACGCCATCGACTTGGGGTCCCTTGGGTGGTTTTGTGGGATCATAGGTGCTATGGGGGGCGTTAGGAAGAATGTCAAACAATGTGCTGGATTGGGCATAGAACAAGTCTAGCAAATGGGCACGAGCGATAGCTTGCTCTTCAGTGATAGCACCGCCCATGGCAACATCTCGAGCTATGGTGGGAATGAGAGACTTCGTAAAACAGTCAGCTAGGATTTGATCTGGAATAGGGGCCTTAATGAGATGTCGTCTCCTCCGCTACTCATGTATATGATCTGATATATGAGTAGCGGTATTTTGACGGAGCGAGGTTAAAAGCTCTGTACCAGTTTCATACCGTATAGGCAGCTGGAAATGAGTCAAAAAGTTCATAGCAAGAGAACCAAAATCAGTAAAAGAACGGGGTGGTAGTTCAATGTACCACTTTGTAGCCGAACCAGTGAGAGTCCGTTGAAATAACCTAAGATGGATTGAGTCATCCATCAAAGAGTTGGATGAACACCACAAGTGGTATGTCATCACGTGGTTTTTAGGATCCTCACCCGACTTGCCATCAAATTTTGGGATATCTGATGGAAGTTTCACCGGAACGGGTGGCCAATTAGTTCCGTGGTAGATGGGGTCGTTGGTCAAGCGAGACAAGTTAGGTAGGTCCAAAGTAGCCAAAAAGGGAAGCTGCGGATTAGGCTACGGGTACTGATAGTACTAATAAGGTGTGTAAGGACCTATGGGACCTAGTGTCGACTGACCATAAGGTGTTCCAGGAGGAAACTGGCCATAGGGGTACGGGGCACCCGGACCAAATGTAGGTTCGCCGCCATAGTAAGGTGGTCCATAACCATAATAAGGTGTCCCATTACCATAAGGTGGGGGCTCGCCTCCACCGCTGGGAGGGGGTGGGTCGCCTCCAAATGGTGGGGGTCCGCCACCACCACCAGGGTAGGATGGGCCGCCACCGCCTCCATCGAGAGGGGGTAGTGGTTCACTACCACCACTGAAATAGGACGAGCCTCCACCACCTCTGCTGGGAGGGGGTGGTGGGCCACCGCCGCCACCGGAAGGGTAAGAGCCTCCTCCACCACCTCCACCATATTAGGTTGGTGGTCCACCACCACTGCCACCAGGATGAGAAGGTCCTCCACCACCACCACTGGGAGGGGGTGGTGCTCTTCTACCACCACCGGGATGAGATGGTCCTCCCCCACCACTGCCGCCAGGGGGGGTGGTCCTCCACCACCTCCACCAGGGGGGGTGGGTCGTGATGACTGAAATGAGGTGGTCCTCCACCATAAGGTAGAGGTCCGCCTCCTCTAGAGTTATGTAGGGGCCCATCGCCTCCAATGGGAGGTGGGGGTGGACCAAAAGGGGGTGGAGGGACTGTTAGTGGGGGTCCATGTTGTAAAACATTTTGTTGTCCCCATATAGTGTAAGTATTGTCGGGGTAGGGTACCCCGTAGAGTGTACCTCTGGGGTTAAGTTGACCCGACACAGGGTTAGGATGACCTGGATACGCTTGACTCGATGGAGGTTGAATTACGTTGGACGATCCCCCACCATGGGATAGTCCCATGGTGGAAGGTCCAGGAGGTAAGGAATTTCCAACGGAAGGCCTGATGGGAACTCCTGCTGCAGTATTATGGTTAAGAGATGGGGGTTTCCCTCCAGCAACAACTTGCTGAACACTAAGTAAAGGTTGACCCAACACTAGTTGTTGATCATTCACCATAGGATTACCACTACCTGTAAAGAAGGTAGGGGGTAAAGAGTATCCTCCCCTTGAAGTTGGGGGTGGGGGAGGAACAGGTAACGTAACCGTGGTGACCACAGGTGTGTTGGACTATTGCTGTTCGATAGGTTGGGTTGTGAGAGGTACTGAACTGGTCTGTCTAGGGGATGTATGTGCAGGAATGGATAGTTGACCAGTTTCAGTAGTGGTCGCGTGTTGCGTGGATGATTCCGATGACTCAAAAGATAAAACATGACTTGGGAGTGGTCGGTCGTCAATCCTTAGTTGAAAGTTTCGACTTCGAAACTCCTCACCCATAGCACATAAACGATCCAATTGCTGATGGTAAGGTGCTAAGCGGTTGTCGGGGCTAGCCTAATTGGGTGGGGATGCAACGAAAAAATGGGCCACTGGGTGGCCTAGAGAAGATGTCCAATAAGCCGTTGATGGACCAACAGCTGCCGTGGGGTCATCCTGGGGTTGATTTATCCATTGCAACGATCCAGTCTCTCCCGGTGCAACGGGAGGAAAGTATTGTGAAGTGGGGAGTTGTGCTTCTTCACCCTGCGGGGGATGAGAGGCAGGTGAATCTAAAGGAGTACGAGGAAACAAAAGTCCTCCAACATTCAAAGTGGGGTTTTCCACTTCGTGTGACCTGAACCTGGCTTGTGGATCCATCCTTACCCTAAAAATTACCTCCTAGTTAAGGGGATATTCGGGTGGAAAATTATGAATCATGCGAGACCTTCTATAAGGAAAGTCAGCCAGTGCGATTGAAACAAGAAGTTTTCTCCTAAGGCAAGCTAAACAAAAGAAAATCAGACCAGACAAACCCTACACAAACTAATGCCACAAGCAAATTTATGTTACAAGAGTGGATTCAATGGTCTGGAACCTCACAGGATTGTCAAGGCTTCGCAACTCGCGATATACCGCAGGGTCCAATAGTAAAACGCGACAAGGAGGATTGGGACCGTACCCTTGCCTGAATACCTGATTACCTAGACGATATGTGCGTAGTAGCTCCCTAAGTGTTGTTCTCGGTGTATTAGTCCGCCAAGACGACCAAAAGGTTAACTCAGTTGGTTTCAGGAATCCTAAGGGTGTCTCCCGATATACGCAAGGTACGTGGGAGTTCAAATCCGTAGTGGTGCTGCCCAATGCACAATCGTTCGGCAAGAGACCTTCCGATATACTACTAAGTACGTGATACACCCTTCGATATACGCCAAGTACTCAAGGTGACTTGGTGGGTACGTGAAGGATCTCGATATACCGATAAGTAAGTGGAAGACTACAATACCCCCGGGATACAGCGCTGGCAAATAACGACAGCTTCCACGCTTAACGACGCCGGAACACGTCTCTAACTTACACACAAGTTACTAAAATTTTTACCCTAGTTCTACCATTAATTTTATCCGGACGGTTAGGTGAATGCATGAGGTGAGTACATAATCGTAAACATAATGCAGGCCCTAACTACATGCAGAAATACGCTTTTCTTTCAATGAACTCTATGTATGGGAAGGAGAAATTTTCTTTATCTTTCCAAAAATTTCACCAAAGCAATGCAATGCAAGACAATCCCAAATCTACCAAAAAATGATTATGGAGTATTCTTTTCTTTTCCGAACGAAACATGAAAGAAACAACACTACTAAACCAAATCAAAGCATGTTTTTTTTCTATTGTCTTTTCAAAACTAGAATAATGTTAAGTAATGAAAAGAGAGAATTTCTAAGCAGAGTATGCAAATTTTTCACTTTCACTATGATGGTCTAAAAGCATAAAAATCAAAAGATGCAATTAACTTTCCCAAGCATGGAATTAATTTTGCAAAACTTGATATCTATTCGAATTTTTCAAGAAAATGAGCAACTCATAGTTCATGAAAAACACAAATAATGTCATTTTCTTTCAACTTTCCCAAAATATCTACAAATGAGACATTCCAATGCACAGACAATTCTTCAAATGATCTTCAAAAATGACGGTAATAAAGTACTTTTGATCTTTCAATGGATGTATCAAAATAACAATTTGATAACAACGATGCTTTTAAACATAAATACTAAACTGAAAAGATCACCCGCAACACTCTAATAACTCAGAAAATCTCAAGAAAAGATGAGCACTCAATGGACTGAAAATACACACAAACGCTCAAAATCAATCAGTAGCAAGCAACACTAAAAGCAAGAAAAGCTCAAAGATGAATGCATATGAGGTCTGGAAACCGATCTAATACAATGATTAGACCTGGAGAGGAGAGGGGGGAATGCAAGGGTGAGTGGATGAAGATGGTGGAGACAAGAGTGTCCACCACTACCAAATCTCAGACTTGTCCAAGATGGAACCCAAAAAAACTCCAAACAAAACCAAACAACTCAACACACAAAGCAAATGGGATCTCTGACTGGATCACACAGTACAGAGGGAGTCTGCACACAAACCAAAAATTTAATCAGAACTGGAGAGGGCATGCCTGTATGGAAAAAATGGCAGATCGGTGCACTCTGTGCTTGTACACAGTGCGACGTCGCAGTTCACCAATGCGGGGAGTGCGACGCTGTCGTAGAATACAAATGGAAGGGTTGTGACGATAGGCTAACAGGCAAGGAACATAGATAAAAAACTACACAGTGTCGCTCTGGGTACAATGACCAGGTGCGACAGGCGAGATCTAAGTCCAAAAATGAACCAATTCTCTAGATAATGAGCATAAAAAGGTCTGCAAATGAGAAGTACAAACTCAAAGGAAGGAAATCAGACTCTTCAAAGTGAAGATCTGATGGTGAAACCAACTTAATAGGTTAAATGACAAAATGATATGGCTTGAAACAAGAAATCAACTGAAACTAACATTCAAATTGACAATTACAAAGCAAATGTTCTTCCCCAGTATGGTTTCCAGATTTGTTTGACGGACAATCCACTCAAGCGGATGCGAGCCGAATCTCCCTAGCTCAAAGCGAGTCTAGAACAAATAGTACAGACTAAAAACTACTTTCCTAGATCTACTTAAGGATCAAGTGACTAGATGTCTTACCTTAACTTCACAATCCTTTCTCCTGGATGTTGCTCCACGTCTCACGGTAATCAGATCTCAGCTGCAAAACCTGTCAAGACACATAGAACAATGCAAACGAGTAAAGAGCATCTATACAATAAGAGATCTAAGTAAACAGTTAAGCAGGTAAACTACACAATATCATCACACATAAACAATATTGGAGGAAAGCGTTTATATTACTGTAAATATAGGGAAAGTACATAGGTAAGAATGACTACAACTTAAGCTTAACGTAATAGCCCTTCTCCATCCAAGCCAATTTCCATATCCTCCCAAGGAAGTATGAGTCTCTCAATGGATGAGGTAGAGATTTCAATGATGATTTCACCAGCATGTAGACACTATAGACTTCCTCTCTTTGGAGAGGGGTAGAGCTTCACTTATATAGGACTAAGTGGATAGGGTATGGATAGGGTAGGTTGAGATATGGTAGGAGAGAGATAGGGGATCCCCCCAAGAGTTTAGGAACCGAGTGCCAACTCCCCCAAGAGGTCAAGGATAAGGATCCAAGTCAGCAGGCTTCGAGAATGAGCTCGAAGGGCATATTTTTGTCCATTAATTGACTTTGTCGCACCCTGCAGTAGAGCAAGATGCGACATCGCAGGTTGCATGTGTGCAGCCTGCGACGAGCTCTCAAAACCTAGAATCAATGCAAAGGTATCCTTTCAAGGTAAATGACTTAGCCCATGAAACTTCAGGGATGTATACATTGAATCTCAAGATGGTAGGATTTTAGGTGTAATAGCCATGTAGCTTCAACCTGAAACAAATGACTCCATTGTAGATACAAATTAAATGTCTGAATGGCCTCTCCAATTTCCAATTAGGATGGGAATCTTTCACCCTCGAAATTGGTACTAAGGCAAGTATAGTAAACACTCCACAAGCATGGACAAGCTATGCTCTCCAATATGAAAAATGAGAAATGATCAAAAGATATTTTCCTTCTTTTTTCTTCTCTTTTATAAACTTCTCAAGTCCTCCATGGGTCGAACTCCTTCCAAAATCCTCATGCCAACTCAAGTTGGAAAGAGATTCCAATGTGTGCCACTTGTCCAACAATTCCTAGTCTCTATCTTCCCTCAATTCGAATGGGGAAGATTCTTGGATTCCATAACTCCCTTGTGCGCCCTCTTGGAGGCTATTTTTAGCCCTGAAATTTCATATATGTCATATGTCAGCAATCAGGTCTGAACTTTGTCATAGGTGTCATAGAATGTTCATCATTGTTGTTATAGGAGTTAGGGAATCTAGCTCCAAGTGTCACAATTCTTCTAAGATTCCTCTTCCTCTTCCATGGGAGTTATTATTCCACTCCAATTCGACTTACATGACTTATGCCATGAATAATACCTCTTAAAATCCCCCAAGTATGTTACCCTTCATCTTGAACTCGAATTGGTGAGAGATCATGCCAAGTGTAGTGAGGAATCTTGCCACATGTGGGTCCCACAACCTCTTATGTTCCCTCATGATCCAATGCCACCTTATTTTCTTTGTATTATTATTTAATTGACCCATTTAATGTGAATTTGTAAGTCTGAGGTCATTTTGGGTCTTGTAGCTCCTTTAATCCAACTTGTAATGCTTCCACCCCCAACCTAGGGAACTAGTAATTTTCCTCCATGATAGTTCATTTGCATGGGAAATATTACAGACCAATACTTGGGAATTTTCTCTTGATGTAACCCACATTGTCCATTTGGATCTAATTTTGCATTATTACCAACTTGGACATCATGATTGGAAATTATTTTACCCTTAGCATCAATTTGACAAACTATCATAACTAGGGCCAAGGGGCTTAGGCCATTGTGACCTAATGCAAATTTTTGTGACATGAAAAATCCTCCCTTCCCAATATTGCTTGTCCTCAAGCAATTTCAAACATGGATGTTGAAGAACCTTCTTTCTTTCCAAAACTTTGCTTCCAAAACTCTGAGTAGTGGCACTCATGCACTACAATTGTGTGTTTCCAAAAGCAAGGAGATGTGGATTTTCTTTTTCATATTGATATCCCGCGTGACATCACCACTAAACACCAAAATATTAATTAAATCCATCAAAACAAAGTTTGCACAATTACTCTTTTACCTCTTTCATATTTTGGAAACCCCTTTCTATATAATTCTTTGAAGTTGCCACTGAGTTGCCCAACTTTGAGTCTTCAAGATTCTATGAAAATTTTAGAGAGGAACCACCATGCTTGCTGCTGCACTACTATGATTAAAATCACTTTGTTAAGAGGGGATCAATCTACCATGCTACTTGTGTCCCCAAAAAATTGAAACCAATGAGACTAAAATTTATCCCAGGGTCCCATTGCTTGTATTGCATTCCAACAATTAGGAGTGCTCTCCAACCCATACCATCAGGCAAGAGAATTCCTCGATCCCATTTTCTTGTATGCATTCTTCCAAACATCATGAGTACGAAAGATATATCATCAAAGTACATAACAACATAATAAAAATGTACATCAAGGAATCATGAAAGTGCTTATACCTCCAAGTAAGTAGACCACCATTTGCCAAGTGCGTACAAGCTTCAAGTGACCAATCGAATATGCTCCAATGACATAGGTGAGGATCCCATGTCCTATAATGCTGCTCCAAAAGGATGTTAGATGCATCAAAATAGTCAACAATGTGTTCTTTTACCCAAGAAATGAACGAATAATCTCCATTAAAATTTGAACCAAGTAGGGAACAAAGAAAACAATGAGCCTTCAAGGGGATCACAGAAGTACCATTTGTGCATCCCTGAATATGTGTATAATCAATAAATAACAAAGGATGTTTTTTCCAATAAGAATGTGATCCAATCATATATTTCTTCACCCAAGTATTGGATGAAGTTCCTCCAACATCAATTGAAATAAGCAAGGTGCAAGGAAAATCACGAGTCTTCAAGTGACTCAAGTGAACATCATAGGTGCATCCATGAAGATATGTATCATCATAAGGTAAAAAATGATGTTGCTGCAAATGTAAATAAGAAGGTTCTCTAATCATGTCATAATATAAAGGAGAGATAGGATTTTCATACTCCTCATGTGGCACCATCAAAAAGAAACTTTTCACCCATACTTCATTAGGATGAACTCTGCAAAATATGGAAGTGTAAGATGTAGGAGAATGAACCAACTCACCCAAATGATCAGAATATGAAAAAGTGTCATCATTTGTAGGCTCCATAAGGGTAGGATCATGAACATGTGATGTCTCTTCATATTTTTCATAGTCACTTGGGAGTGACTTTTGATCCTCTTCATGTACTACTTCTTCTACTTCACCTATTTCAGAACTAGGTGGCTCATGGGTCTCCTCCTTTCGCTCCTTCAAGAAAGCTGATGCATTTTTCCCCTTGGTTTCGTTAGGATAAATATATTTTTAACCTCTTTTTGAAGAAAACCCAAAAACTCTCTTCAAGTAGGAAACACATGCATTCCCTGAAGCTTCAGATATTTCACTGCTCTTTTCACTCACACACATATGATTTTCTCTCCAAGGTCTTTTGCAAGAAGGGAATAGACCTTTCTTCACTAACTCCACATCTTCTATATTGGTCCTATTTTCAAACACCAAATCAGAAAAGTCTTCAAAAGGAATGGCCTTTTGTTTACCTCCCTTATACATATCAAGATATGCTTGATATTGTTGGGGCAAGGTTTTACATGTTGCTCTCAATATTTGTAGTTCATTCATGGAATTGTACTCATAGGAGTCATCATAATAGTAATACATGGCTGCAATTTCTTCTTAAATGGATGAAATTAATGCATAGGTGAAAGGACCATGCTCTGATACCACTTTAGCGTCCCTTTTTAATAAATTTGGTAAAATTGGTCGAATTGCACTTTTTGGCCAATTCGACCCTTAGACTAGTAATGACTCAAATGCTTCCAAATGGCTCCAAATAATTCCGAATTGGGTATGAACGTGTTTGAAAGGTATTAATACATAAAAATGATGCTGATGGATGCTTGGAAACTCTCAAAATACTTCTGCAGCTTTCATTTAAAATCAAGAGAAAATAGGGAAATTTACTAGTCAATTCGAGGTTCAAAACCCCCAAGGGTAGGAGACAAAAATGGCTTCCCAAATGCAGTACGACCCTCCAAAATTTCAGAATAGAGACATGGAATTGTTAAATTGCTTCAATGGGGTCCCAAATTCATCATTGATCAGTTCCTAAAGGCTGCTGCAACTCCCATAAATTAGAGGTTTGTGGACATGTCTTCACCTAGGGGAAATGATAGGAAACTTCACCATTTGCTATGAAATTCGAGATTTATGTTCCAAAGGCTTAGGTAATGTATATGAAACTTATTTAGGACATTAATGACTCTCCATACATCATAAAAATTACAGATATTAACTGATACAAGTCCAAATAAATCAACTTCAATCTTTCATAACAAGATATGAGGAAAATGACACCATTTATACATTGTTTGGTATTTTGACATAGTGTCACAATTCTTCTAAGATGCCTGTTCCTCTTCCATGGCAGTTATTCTTCCACTCCAATTCGAATTACATGACTCATGCCATGAATAATACCTCTTAAACTCCCCCAAGTATGTTACCCTTCATCTTGAACTCGAATTGGTGAGAGAATCATGCCAAGTGTAGTGAGGAATCTTGCCACATGTGGGTCCCACAACCTCTTATGTTCCCTCATGATCCAATGCCACCTTATTTTCTTTGTATTATTATTTATTTGACCCATTTAATGTGAATTTGTAATCTAAGGTCATTTTGGGTCTTATAGCTGCTTTACTCCAACTTTTAATGCTTCCACCCCCAACCTAGGGAACTAGTAATTTTCCTCCATGATAATTCATTTGCATGGGAAATATTACAGACCAATACTTGGGAATTTTCTCTTGATGTGACCCACCTTGTCCATTTGGATCTAATTTTGCATTATTACCAACTTGGACATCATGCTTGGAAATTATTTTACCCTTAGCATCAATTTGACAAACTATTATGACTAGGGCCAAGGGGCTTAGGCCATTGTGACCTAATGAAAATTTTTGGGACATGACAAAGAAATGGCCAATACCATTTATGAATGTCTATGTTACGGTTTCCTTTAAAATGATGTAATCAGTAACATACTTTGGTGTCAGAAAGTGGGCCTTTTGAACCTCCATAAACACATAAATAAGTACCTACAGGGGTCAAATAAAATTATCCCAACCGTGTGACCACTTTAAGGGGCTCCTTAGACATACAATTTGGTTCCTTTTCAAAAATCAGCTTGTACAAGGGAACCAACAAGTCTTTGCAAATTTGCTTATAATAACTTGCATGTTTCCGTGTCCATAAAATTTGGTATGCTACATACACAGGAGTTTCACTGCGATTCCACCTACATCCAAGACCTAGAAATTGATGTAGGGTGATGATACAGTCTATCAAGTAGGATGACATGTGAAATTCAACCTTCCTCTCTTTAAGTCCCTGTTGTGCATCATTGATAGCCTGCACCATGTTCTTGTAAATTATATCAACCCAATTGAAAATGGTGCCATGCATTGTGATATGACATAGTAAAGATATCCAACTAAGTTTGTAGTTGGCTGAGATGGGTCTTCCACATAATCTACATAAGAGAGTGGCAACAATTTTGAAGGGAGTCTTTAGAAACTTGGTCTCATACTCTCTGCTGCTTCTTTGGCGTAATTGCTTCCCAATCAATGGCATTTTCTTTGCACACTCTGCATGATCTAAATTTAGGATTTTGAGCCAATCTTTTGTTAAAAAATCTTTTGGGGCTGGAAGCTTGTAAGATTTGCCTATATATGCCGACTGAAACGAGGCGAAACCTTTTCCCGTGGCACTTGTGATGATACGAGCTTTAACGTTAACATAAGGGAGGATCCAACCTATCATCTCGGTGCATGGGAACAACTCTGGTCGAGCAAAAAATTTGTGTATTCCTGACTTCTTAATGTTTTGGTAGATTAAATCTTCCTCAATCATCACTTTAGGTATAGTTTAATGTCTGATTGGATGATACAATTCACACCATTTGAATTCAGGGGCTACCCCATGTTGGATTGAGTGTCATCAAATTTAATTTCTAAATCCATTTCTGGAGTTGCTTCATCGTCATAATCTAATATAACCTTGGAAGAACGTTTTGGACCCCTCTTTGACATCTCTCTACCCTGTAAAACAAAAAGTGTATCATCATGTTGCATAAAAGCCATTAAGGTTGTAAACAATATGTAATGTTGAATAAACAAGAAATGGTTTCAAAACTTCTTCAATGGACAATGCTTCTAAGGGCATGAATGCATACTTTCTCGCCAATGCAAGGAAGACTTAATCCTTTCACAAGAAAGCACAACTGAGAACCCCATAGCCTGTCGAAAGGCGTGAATGGCATGGGCATTGTGAATCTAGGGTTTAAGCAAGACTTGAGAAATATCCAAAAACACCACTCCAGAGGCACGATTTGAATATTAGGGTTCCAAAAAACGTGTGCATAAATAGAGCGGCTACAAACCTCAGGCCCAGATGAAGACTCAAGCTAGCCAATGAAAATGAAGACTCCAAAGAAAAACGGTTTTCCCTAACAACCAATCACACATTTGTATTTTATGACACCAATGTATCGACACCAAGGGTAAATAACAATCATAATTAGGATAAAGAATACCTACATAGACAACGACAAGTGTACCGAGTTAGTTTACAATTGTACTGAGCGAATATTTTCATGTACATAAATGACCAACGGGGTTAGGTTTTTAAAATAACTCTTTAGAAACCCTAAGTTGCTTTATAAATGAGTTGAAATCGGTTGTGTTGTGTTTTAAATGGTTAAAAAAAGTTATTTCGGAGGGTATAAACAAACCATCCCAACGCTTGTTAGAGGAGATTTGTTTTCTTTTGCGACCGTTTGTCGCCAATAAAACTCATGTGTTTTCCGAATCAACGTTAAAATCTATTTCCCTTTGCTACAGTTTGGCGGGGAAATAAAATACATGCCTACGACTTCGCATTAAGGCATTTCAGCAAGGGAATTGAGCTCTCTGCAACCATATCGGTAACGAAAAGAAATCTATGCTGATACCATTTCGGTAGGAAAATGAAAACTTTGCCGAACAACTTGGTGATGAAACCATAAAATATTTGGTGAAACGAAGTCAAGGTTTTGGTGAGTTTTTGCAAAACTGTGCGAACTTTAACCAAGAAAGAAGAGAGAGATTCATGTTGACACTTTAGTTTACCAAATAAACTTAGCCAAAATTTCAAAAACAACATTGTTTCAACGATAAAAGGTCAGTGACGAGAAGTTTCGGAGCAGAAAGGGAAACAAGGGCGGCATGTCAGAGAGGTTGGACAATTTACTGATGTTTCAACACAATTATGAAAAATTCTCTAATGTTTCGGTGAGTTTGGAAAAACTCTCCGAAACGTTAGATTGCGAAGGCAAAATGCCTAAAGTCAAAGAAAATTTGTCTAAGTATTTTTGCCATGAAACATCCAGTTTCAAGCAATATTTTACTCATTTAAAGAAAAAATCAAAGTATAGAGCAAACAAAATGTTGAGTTCAAATGTGAGGGGCCCCAGTCTTTCAAGAGAAAATAATGGGGAGGGTGGTTGCAGTTGCAACACAAGGTAGGAAGTATCGTCTAGCTTATTGCTTTTGTCCCAACATTTTTTCAAGACAAGACACATGAAAAATGTCGTGAGTCCAAATTTTGTTTGGTAAGTCCAATTCATATGCTACTGGATTGATTTTCCTGTTATTCTGATATGGTCTGTAAAATTTGGGTGCCAGCTTGTTCTCTCTTTGTTGCTTAAGAGATAATTGTTTGTATGGTTGGATTCTTACGAATAACCAATCTGCTACTTCGAACTCTCTCTCTGTTCTATGTTGATCTACTTGCTGCTTCATACAATTTCGCGCCATTGTTAGGTTATCCTTGAGTATTTGTATTATCCTCTGGTTTTCTTCAAGTTGACTTGTTTCTACGGGTATCTTTGTGTTACTTTGAGCAAATTCCTTCCACTTGGGAGGTTCATACCCATGTAGGGCTTGAAAAGGTTTCATTTTAGCCAACTTGTGGTGAGTATAGATATACCACCATTCTGCAAGATGCAACCACTGTAGCCATTTGTTATGCTTATCGGTGACAGAACGACAAAGATAGGTTTCTAGGTATTTGTTGACAATTTCGATTTGCTCATCTAATTGGGGATGGTAAGTTGAACTGATGTTAATATATGTTCCATTTTGTTTGCAAAATTCCTTCCAAAGGTTGGTTTTAAATTTGGCATCTCTATCACTAACAATGATTTTTGGGAAACCATGTAATTTGTACATGTTTTTACATAATACTTCAACAATTTGTTTAGCTGAATTCTTCTTCTTTATGCCCATAAAATGTACCTACTTAGTTAGTTGGTCCACTACCACTAAGATTTTATCTTTCCCTTCCAACAAGGGTAACCCTTCAATGAAATCCACATATTTTTCTTCCCATTTCTAGTTTGGAATGTGTAGGGGGTCGAGTAACCCGAGCGTCATGACATTTTTTACTTTGTTTCTCTAACATGTGTCACACTCTGCTACATAGTTTAGAATGTATTTATACATCCCCTTTCATAACAATGATTTCCTAGCATTGTAGTAAGTTTTGAAAAACCCTACATGTCCTACAGCTGGTGAGTCATGGGACTCTTTCAGAACCTTAGATTTAAATCTTGATGTTGAGCTCAAGTAAATCCTTCCCTTATACCAAAAGATGTCATTCCTCCATTCAAATTTAGGATTTTGAGCTGGATTATCAATTATGGAATATGTGTCTGGGTCTTTGGCATATTCTCTTTGGATTTCGTCCAACCATTCTGGAACTGCAACCGAAATTGCATCTACCTTGACTTCTTCATACTTCCGGGAAAGAGCATCAACAACTACATTGTCCTTTCCTCTTTTGTGTAATATCTCCATATCATAGGTGGCACATTTTTCTATCCATTTATGTTGTTATGTTGACAATGTATTTTGTTGTAGAAGATATTGAAGACTATTGTGATTTGTTCCTATCATAATTTTGCTTCCTAGAAGGTATTGTCACCACTTTGCAAAGGCATGTATGATGGAAAGAATTTATTTATCATAAGTCGACTTCAAACACTCTCTCTTATTGATATTTTGACTTTCAAAGGCTATTGGATGGCCTTCTTACATCAACACTACCCCTATCCCAAATCCTGAAGCATCGAACTCAATGACAAAGGGTTTTGTAAAATCTGTCCAATTGCTAATACTGGAGTTGATGACATAATTTTATTTTATGCTTCAAAACACTTTTCGAATTCATCGTTCCATTGAAACGAGTTTTTCTTTAGGATATTTGTCAAGGGAGCAGTCACATGAGCATAATTTTTCACAAATCTTTGGTAGTACCTTGTCAAGCCCATAAATCTTTTCTTAGCTCAAATATGTTATTTGTCTTGGGCCACTTGGTGATTTCCTTGATCTTACTTAGATCTACCTTGACTCCTTCCTGTTATAGCGCATGGCCAAGATAATCCACTTCCTTTTTACACAATGTGCATTTTGACATCTTTTCATAGAATTGGTGTTCTTCTAAGATGGCAAGTACTTGGTCTAAGTGTTGGAGATGTCCCTTCCATGTTTTATTGTATATAAGGATATCATCAAAAAATACGAATACAAATTTCCTCAGGTACGATTGTAATAATTCATTCATTGCGGCTTGAAATGTAGATGGAGCGTTAGTTAGTCCTAAAGGCATTACTTTGAACTCATAATGACCTTCATGCATCTAGAAAGCAGTTTTTTCTACATCCTCTAATTTAACCCTGATCTGATAGTACTTAGATCTCAAATTTAGTTTTGAGAAGTACTTGGCTCCATGAAGTTTATCCAAAATCTCATCTATGAAGGGAATAGGGAATTTACTTTTAATTGTTATTTTGTTTAGACCTCTGTAATAGATGCATAACCTAAAAGATCCATCCTTCTTCTGTACTAACACTATCGGGTTGCAAAAGGACTTCTGCTTTTCGAAATGACACCACATCTTAATAGATATTGTGTCAATCTCTCAATATTTGTTTTATGATGATGTGGATATCTGTAAGGTTTGACATTGACCAGTATTGCCCCTGGTTCTACCTCAATTACATGTTAAATCTTCATGTTTGGCGGCAACTTCAAAGGTAGATCTTAGTACACCTTTTTGTGTTTTTGAATTAATTCTTGAATTTTCAGTGGTTTGGAATCTCCCATTTTGGTTGTTAACAATTCCATCTCTTGACATGGTATTACGTAAGTTGGTGCTCCTTTTTCAAATTAGCCTTTCCATTTGATGTGATGAAACAATTTTCATTTGGGGTGGTTGGAAACCATACAATTTGTACCTTCCCCTATCCCTTTGAACTTAATAAAGTGCTTTTGATTGTTAGCATAGTAAGTGCCTAATGTTTGCAACTGCTGAATCCTTAAAACCACATCTTATACTCCTCCCAGAGGCACTGCAAAGAATTCGAATTCTAGGTTATAATCTTGCATTTGTAGCTTAACCTTGTGGCACCATCCTACATTTTCAATCTTTTTACCATATACCACCATCACCTTCATGTTAGGTACTGGGTATACAAACAAGTTCAACCTCTTTGTGAGATTAACATTGATAAAATTATGGGTGCTTCATGTATCTATAAGGACCATGACATTGCTATTTTTTATATGACCCTTCTGTTTTAATGTATGAGGTTTATATATCCCTGTAATGGTGGCGAGTGATATCCTCAGTGCATTATCTTCTACTTCTGAGGAATAATTTGGAGGATTTCCTACATCATCGTCACTTGATTCTTCACTATCATAGTCAACTTCTTCTTCTGCTTCACATGTATATAAATTTTGGGTGTTGTCCTTTTGAGAGCATCTATGCTTTGGTTCCCACTTTTATCCACGGTACTTACATTTTCCCTCCATTCTTTGGGCCTCCAAGCTGAGTTTTCTCCCTTACCTTAGATGCAGAGGCATGTATTTTGAAGTTCCTACATCTACTGTTTGGGGTGGTTTCCTTCTTGAGTAGAATTTATCAAAACTGGTATGAGAAGACCTTTTAATTTGTTCTCAACAACTTTTTCCTTACGTCTTTCCTTCTCCATGGTCGTAATGTTATGCATTTCTAATTCATCTCGTATGTATTTTTGCAAACCATGCACATAAGTTTTGAGATGTCGTTCATCTGTTAGTTCCCAACATCGGGTTTCCAATGCTTCCCATTCATATGTGTACTCATCTGCATTTCCCTTCTGTTGTATTCTGGTAATTTTTGCAAAAATATCCTTCTCGACAATGCCTTGAAACCTTTTAAGGAAATCATCCTTGAAATTGTTCTAGATAAAAGAGCACATGTTCGTTGTATCCTTACACCACATGTACCAATTATATGCCCATCCAATTGCATGGCAACTGTAGTTAGTGTTTTCACACTAGCCGGTGTTAAAAATCACCTGCTAAGACTTATGGAAGTCTTAGTGACAGTTCAAGTGGGAGTACAAATAATGAAAAATAAACTAGATCTACACTAAGCATGCATTAAGCCAGTATTAATTTAAAATGATTTTAGAAGAGCACAATCTAGGACCATAGAAATGCTTGGAAATATGGGCCCTTGCAGCCTTCCAAAGTAGGTTCTTGGTTTCCTAGTAGCTCCACAGTCTCCAGCTACACATCACAAGAGGTGCCAAAGCTCAACATATGAGTAAAGAGGACTCTATGGAATTTCGACAGAGTAAGGACATGCATGAGGTGGAGAATATGTGTGGGTGTGAAATGGGGGAACTTCATATGTATATATAGATATTGTGACCCATGGTATTTGGTGGCCCATGGGATTGGAAAATGGTATTTGGATAAACATTATGAGTGGGTTAGGTCCAACTTGTTTTTACCCTTTTTATGGAAATTTTCTCATTTGTGGGAATTTCCTATTTTTTGAGGATTTTCCTTTTTTTCCCGTTTTTTAGGAATGTGCCAATTTCCCTCTTTTGTGGAAAGAGTAAATAATAACGATGGGACATTTATGATATTTTTGGCATGTGAAGGTCAAAGTTGTGGAAATGGATAGTGGACATGATGTATGATATGGTGTGGCTAGTGGATAAGCAAAGTGGACAAACTTTTGGTGTTAACAGATTTCCCCTGATGTGTGAGGTCAGGAGCTCACCGTTTGGCCGACAAACATCATAGGATCTTTATTTTTTCCAAGGGAGAGTTGTGACGGTAGCATAGAGAACATAAATTGTGTCAGAGGGTAGAACATACCTTTAGTCCGAACTACAAGGGCCTGTATCTACATATATTATCACTCAAAATGGATGAGTTACATATAATCTCAAGTATATGGATGAGGCAGGCATACCCATGCTCGTATCAATGTCTAAAAAATATATAAAATGGATCAAGGCCCAAAAGGGGGCCAATCAATACATAGATAACTACTGTGTACACCATAGGTTTCCAATAAGAGATTGATCACAATTGACTGTAATCATGGTCTAACCATGGATGATCTGAAGAATCGATACATGGAAACAATGACATTCACCAAGAATGCAAGATCACAATAATTGATGTTTTGCTGGATCTGAAGGGAACAACAAGTGTATGGACTCAACAACTAAGAGTTGAAATCTCGGAGGTATAATGAACTGCATCTGAAACTGGATACACTAGGAAGCATGGAACCGAAGGGCTTCCCAAACACTGTCGCCAACACAACCCATATGTCACAAGGAACATAAAACTATCAGGATTCATGGGAGACTCACCAATATGCTAGAGTTAGAATATATCCAGGGTCTTCGACCAAATAATGAAGGAACTAACAATTGGAATATTCTCACCATCTTATCTTGGTCCTGCATGCTTTTCATGCATTCCATGCAACACTCCATGCATCCATGCATTAGCATTTGAGTCTCCTAGCACCTATTCCTTACTTTGGGCCCCCGGAGCTTGTTTTTGGCCATCATTAATCCTCCTATCCACTCATAGCTCCTTGGTTACATCACTGAAGTCTAAAGTCCCCCTCATGCATGATTTTAGGAGTTAGCATAGTTAGTTCCATGATTTAGGGCACCTTGTCCCCATGATTGCTTAGTTAACTGATTGCTACACCTAGTTTCACTGCTACCGAGGCACCTATTTTGACCACTACAAGTCAGTATTTCGCCCCCTTGGAGTCTCCTCCCCTATTTTGGCACCCACATTATTTAGTTATGCTCAGTTATACCTCAGTTAACTGATTATTCATCATCGGTGGCCACTGAACCTTATCGTGAGATGGTTCCAATGCAAACTAAGCCTATACTTGAGGTGATTTTGAAACCTCCAAGGAGTATCGAATTCATTCTATTGTAACACTTCTTGATTGTCAGCTTACAACTGATTGATGTATCAACAACATTTTTTCATCTCTGTTTCAGTTTTATGAGTGAATTGATCAATGTCTTTGTCTAATTCTTCTCAGTAATAATAGTGTGAATTTGTGAGGCTTGTTCTAGATCAATGATATATCCCTGTGGAATTTCACATGGTATCATAACTCGTGAGATCCTTTGAGTACAGTAGTAGTAGCAGTTGCTACAGTAGCAGCAGTTGCAACAGTAGTAGTAGTTGCTGAAGTTGCAACAATAGATTGAGAACCTGATTTCCGTAGAGCACCAGAAGCATCTATATTTCCACAACAAATTTTGGTGTCATTGCATTGAATTCATTGGAGAAATCCTTTGAGTTCTATCTAGGTGTGAAGGATTCAGATAAAAGTGCCTACTATCCTAAAGCAGTGTTCAATAGATTCAAGAACAATCATCCATATATTTTTCCATTGTTTTTGCAGGTATTCTACAACAGCTTCCATGAATCTGAAAGTAATTCCTCCTCTCTCTCCATACAACTATGATGAGTGGAAACCAAAGATGATAGCATATTTGAAAAGACAAGGTATTTTTGATATGTGTATTGGTGTTATGAGAGATTTTGCTTCTTATGAAGAAGAGAATGATTGGCTAAATGAATGTGACAGAGCCTTCAGAGCAATGTGTATTGCTATGTCTCCTAGTATGCGCTACCTCATGGAAACTGCTGAATATCCAAGTGATATATGGGCCCAACTGGACAAAGCATTTGACAAGCATAATGAAGAGATTGGTGCAAAAATAACAAGCCCAGTGATACCTCCTTAAGTGTTCTCTCTAATTATGTCTCGACCTCAATCATCTCTCATGATTAAGTTGTTCAAGATGAAGAAGAAGTTGTAGATTCAACACAGAAAGTTCATGTTGAAGACGTTCCTTCCTCTGTTTCTCCAGAAGTTGAAGACTGTTTCGAATTGTCCCCTTCTCATGTAGCTGATGCAGATGAAAGTGATACAACTAACGAAGATGATCCTTTTGGAGATATTATCCATTCCTCACTCATGTTCTCAATATCTTATATTTCAAATTATGAGCAAGATAAGCCAATTCATGATCTAGAACCTGAAGAGGTTCTTAAATCCTCTTTTCCACATGAGTTTGCTGATGTGCATAATGATGATCAATGTTTTGGAGGTTAAATCAAAGTTTGGAGGTGATGAATTCTCCTTCCATGATCACATGCTTCCTATGAACTTCTATTTGATCATTGGCACATGCTCTCAAAGTTTCTCTAAAGATGGAGGACACTACCATTTGCTTGGGTTCAAGTCTCAGGCACATTTTTGTGATTTTGGTTTTGATCTCACCTTTGTTGGTTCAAAGGAGATCACAAGAAACCATCTATCAATTCTTGAAACTGATTTAACTTCCACTGATCAAAAGTTCAAGTTTCAAGATAAATTAGATATGATTGGAGTTGATCCTGCCTCATTTGGTTCGAATTACAGGTTCCAAGATGATCTTCATATTTTTGGATTTGTTCTCACCATGTTTGGTCTGAAGAGAAAGTTCAGAAAGCCTCCAGATTCGATTGCATCCACTAAAGGAGAATTCAAGCACATGTTTTTGGAGAAAGATCCACTTCTTCCCAAGAGGAATATACCTCCAAATATTGAATCAAGCATCACACCTACTTGAGTCTTGAGCAACAATTTTTGGTGTGTTTTAGTCTATCTTGAGGGGGGGTTTCCCACTGGGTTTTTCTTCTTTCCTCACTTTTTCTAGACTGATTGTATGGGGTGAACTTTGGTCTCAGTAACCAGGGACCTAATTTTCATTTATTTTTACTCATAGTCCAGCTTAAGGGGGGGTGTTGTAATATTCTCACCATCTTATCTTGGTCCTCCATGCTTTGCGTGCATTCCATGCATTCATGCATTAGCAATTGAGTCTCCTAGAACCTAGTCCTTACTTTGGCTCCCTCAGAGCTTATTTTTGGCCATCATTAGCCCTCCTATCCACTCAGAGTGCCTTGGTTACATCACTGAAGTCTGAAGTTGTCCTCATGCATGATTTTAGGAGTTAGCATAGTGAGTTCCATGATTTAGGGCACCTTGTCCCCTTGATTTCCTAGTTAACTGACTGTTACACCTAGTTTAAGTGCTATTGAGTGTAGGAGCACCTTTTTCGACCACTACAAATCAGTGTTTCGCCCCCTTGGAGTCTCCTCCCCTATTTTGGTGCCCACATGATTCAGTTATGCTTAGTTCTACCTCAGTTAACTGATTATTCATCATCGGTGGCCACTGAACCTTATCAAGAGATGTTTCCAATACAAACTAAGCCTATACTCGATGTGAATTCGAAACCTCCAAGGAGTATCGAATTCATTCTATTGTAAGACTTATTGATTTCTAGCTTATAGCTGATTAATGTATCAAAAACATATTTTCATTTGTGTTTTAGTTTTATGAGTGAATTGATCCATGTCTTTGTCTAATTCTTCTTAGTAATAACAGTGTGAAATTGTGAGGTTTGTTCTAGCTCAGTGATCTATCCCTGTGGAATTTCACACCAACACCCTGTACGAATCTCAACGGTGTGGTGACATGGCTTAAGTCGAGTACATGAGACACAACCAGTCTAAGGGGCACTGAGCACTCCCCTCAGGTGGTCCAAAGAACTCATCAATAAGGTGGATGAAACCAAGGTACATGGACTTCTGGGTATATCTTATGTAATAGATGTGCTAATGTCGATAGAGGGAGACCTGAAACTACTAAAAAAATGGGGTTTCCTTGATAGGATCGCAAGGGATACAACCACAGAGGAAATGGATCTGAACATGGGACTGGGACACTAAATCAGGATACAAGGGAAACTGTGTAGGGGGACATAGACTTCCTTTGTTTAGAGTATGACGGTAACCTGATGACCTGGAAGCATATGAAATTGATCTCGAGGGAGGGGAACATAGTTGGGTTGACTTGGTGGGGATGATTGCAATGGTGGATGCTCGGAGATAGGATACTAATACATGACATCAGAGGGACTCCAAGGAGGACTCATCGTAGAATACTATGAACAAAGGCAACCATACTGGGGGTGCTACCATAATAAGGGGTCATATGTTATATGCAGAGGCGCCGAAAGGCACCATTTGGGCCCTCTTTATGGTTTAATGAGCTTAAAGAAGGGATATAAGGGTGCTCGATAATGTACTGACCTGTGGATTTTGATCGAGAACGAGTTAGTTAATGCTCATCATTGTTTTCAATTTTAGAGAGTCTAAAAACATGAAGAAAACTCCATTGAGGTTATTTTTTGTAAAGTTAGTCTCCCAAGCCCGAAAAAGAATAAAAATATGCAGGTGAGAACTCTTCTAACCAAAGGGACTAGAGTATTCCTTTTTCATAATTAGTCCACTCTATCCGGAAAATGGGTAATAGGAATAACAATTGGACACCCTAAATCAAATACTTTAACGAGCATGAAATGAAGCAAGTTTGCTCAACGATCTTTTCATTATTTAAGGAGTCAGAAAAGAGCTTAAAAGAAACTCCATACCAGGAGTCTGTTTATAGGGAATGGCCAATGAGTGACAATGTGAATGGAATGCATGCGGATTTATTTCTAGATGTCGAACTGTGAGGAATCCCGATTCTATGGGGATTTGAGCGACATGGGTGCCAAATGCGAGGGGTAGTAAAACGATCACCCATGTGAGGTAGGCTCTACTATCAAGTAAGGAAGAATGAAATGGTAGCTGGGGTGGGACACTTAAATCAAATGAGGGGGGGTCCTACAGGTGTAAAGGGTAAACCAAATAAATGCATCATATACTCTATGGGAGAAAATGACCTATATTCCAGTTAAGAGGTTATACCTATAGGGATGGACCTCACTAGAGAGGAGTGGCGCCGCCAACTAAAACAAGTGGAGTTCATGCAACCTGAACTTGTACACATGGAAACGATGCTCAAGCATAAAATTTGCAGATGGAAATCAAACCAAATATACAAGTGACATGTGACCTTGAAAATGGTCAAGGTCACGCGTTTGATAAAGTGAGCAGGGTTAATGTCCTGCCCCCATGCTATGTGTATGGGGTTTGTGATTATGGATCACATATGTGTTGGATTGAGCTAGGGGCTCATTTAAGTATCGAGATAGATGTGATGGGGTAGGATCAAAAGGATTGATCATGCCCCCCTATCCCAGGTTAAATATAATCAAGCATGTCCCTTAGCATAGAGGTGTTGATGTAGTGTGGATGCTCTCTTAGAGAGTTACCAACAGGGCATCAATCAATTGTTAGAAAGAAGGAGTACCATGAGGTTATTGGCCATGGTGGCACACTAAATGGTTGATATGATGATGGGGGATGCCCCAATATTGTTGAAAAGGGTGACGCTGATGACTAGGAAGGTATGGAGGCTTTCCCCCATGCTATGGACATGGGATTTCCTTATTGGTTCTAAAGGATTGACTAGAAAGGTCCAAGAGACCTGTGTCTATTGATGCAATCCTAGTGGTATGATTTGATAATGAAGGGTCATCAGAGGACGAGATGAAACAAATGGTGTTCGTCTTGCTTGAATAAGACACCGGGGGGTGGAATTCTTCTATGATGGTGAATTCCGATTCTAAAGAAAATCGATTTAGGTTAGCGAGGGCAAATAAATATTAGGCTAGATGTAATGTCCCCATTCAAATAAGTGCATAGTAAGACAATCCCATCAATCCTACTAGTTTCCTAGGTTGGATGGGAACATGTGGGATGGTAATAAGGAAGCTAATAAATGATATTTAGACATTAGAAGGGTTCAAGTATTTAATAAATATGATGAATAAATAAATTCAAGAGAAATTCTAGGTGGCAAGTGGTTTTGGAGACATATGGAGGTGGTGGGACCCACACTAGCTTGATTTTTCAATGACACATGGCAGCTCTCTCTTGCCAATTCGAATTCATGGGAAGGTGAACACTCTTGGGTGAGTTGGTAAGTCATAACACATGGCATTGAGCATCTTAGGTCGAAATGGGATGGAATAGTAACCTCCATGGGAGAGGAAGAGTCAAATTGGAGACTAGTGGACACTTGGGCTAGATTCCCTAGTTTTATGACAACAATAATGAAGCATCTATGACATTTATGACAAAATTCAGACCTGAATTCTTACACCTGACCATTATGACATGTCAGCCCCAAAAATAGGCTCAAGGAAGGCGCTCATGGAGTTGGAGGAATCCAAAGAGACTCAAATTCGAATTTGGGAGAAGATGGAAGGTTGGAACTAGGAGACAAGTGGCAAATGAGGAATATTTCCTAAATGGAAAATTATTGAATCTATTGAGAGGATTTCGACCCCTTGAAGGCTAATGTTGGTTATAAAATGTAGAAATCAAGTATGAGAATGGCTTTTGATGATTTGAGAAAAATTGCATTTGTGAAGAGAGAGCTAGTGGATGACTAGTTTCTTGCCTTAGCCAATTTCGAGGGTGAAAGATTCCCATCCAAGTTGGTGTTTGGAGAGGCCACTCAGGTCTTTCATGGTGCTTTAATGGAGTTTTTATTTGCAGGTATCAGCTACAGGAAGTTTCATGGTTTGGTTTAGTGCAGCACTTTCTCTCCACCGTTTCCAGTTTTGAAGGCATATTCATGCTCCTTGAGGGAGGGCGTTTTTGGTGAGCACTTGTGCTTCTTGAGAGAGATTCTCATTATATATTTATGATTGTAATAGATTCATATCCTATTTTATTCATATTCAGAAAGTATCAGTTCGAAATACCCACTGGTTGTATGCAAAACTATTGATTAATGAGCAAACAATGTCCATTTCCCCAATGCATTGATGTATGACACTATAATGTTGATTATTTCGAATGGATGGATGATTCTCTGATATATTTGTGATCAATATAATGACATGGATGTCTTCTACAAGTTTCATGTACTGTACTTGAGCATTTGAAGCATTTTTACTCAGTTTAGTTGTATTGGGAGATGAAATAGTGCCATTTCCCCAAGGGTCGAATTGGGGGTTTTTGCTGTTGAATGTGAGAGAGTTATAACAGTAGTAAAAATCAATTAATGGTGCATATGAGACCTCAATAACATACTTAACACATTATATACCTCTGTTCATAAATTTGGGGGAGTTTGGAGGCATTTGGAAGGCCATTTTTAGTGTTACCCGGGGGGGATTTGATGCACAAATTACTAGTCAAAATTACCTATATTGATCAGAATAAAAATCAAGTTTGCAGCAGTATTTGGAGGTCCATAAAACATCCCTGAACCTTATATTCAAGTCTAAATACCATTAATACACTCATACAGAATATTTGGGAGCATTTGGGATGATTTGGAGGTCAAAACAGTTAAACTAGTCAAAGGTCGAAATTGGGGAAAAAGTTGAAAAATTGGCATTTTAATAAAATTTGAAAAAGGGATATTACAAGTGGTATCAGAGCATGTTCTTGGCACATTATGGTCCTAACAAGAAGTCAAAATAATAATCCACCACCCTTTGAACCAGTAGTTGAAGAGGTTTTTGTTGAAGAAGAGGTAGTAGAAGAAGAGGAGTCTTTTGCTGAAACCATGGGTAGAGAGGAGGATGACAAATTAAAACATAAGGAGGAACTTATTGCAACCTTAGATCCATGTTTCTCTAAACTTTCAGCAAACATGGATAGGATAGGTGATAAATTGTTGCAAGGATTTGAATTGTTGATTAGCCAGCTTCAAAGCAAAGGGATAATAGGAGATAATAGAGGTTCACACTCAGGGGAAAAGATGAAAGGGAATGAGCATATTTTCTCAAGTACAGGACCTCATAATAGACCTGATGAATTTCAAAGCACACAAAGGCATACTGCACCTAAATTTCTCACACCCAAAGAAGAGCCCAATCTTGCATTGGATTACAAGAAACTAGTAAATGATTGGAATGATTTGAATGAAGAATGTAAAAGAGGTGTACCACTCAGTGACTACATTGATGCTATGCAAAAGATTAATAGGAAGGGAGACAATAGGAGTCCATTCCAAAACAAAGAATTAAATAGTGCTATTGGAAAAATGTCACTTCCTACTTTTGATGGTTCTTCTCAAAATTCTGCTAACACTTGGGTGCAAAAATTGGATGTATATTTTCAGCTGAATCCTATGTTGGAAGAGGATGCATTAAAAATGGCCATTTTGCATTTGGAAGGAGATGCCAATGAATGGTGGTTTCATGGGCTGAAAACCTTGGGTCATAATCAGGTTAAAACATATGGAGAATTTGTTGACAGGGTACTAGAAAGATTTGAACAAAAAGATCCAGAATTGCCTTTCAAAGAACTAGCTCAATTGAAGCAAACTGGGTCCCCTACTGAATATATGTTGGAATTTCAAAAATTATCAGTCAAGGTGGCTGATGTATCTATGGGAAGATTAGTATTGCTGTTCACTGAAGGTTTGGCTGAACCCTTAAGAGGTTTGGTCAAAGCCCACAAGCCAACTACATTAAAAGATGCAATGAGCTTGACTAGGGATCTCCAGAATGTGCTTCCTAGAACGAGATTTCCTCCTAAGCCTAGCTATAAATTTGAAAAGAAACCTTGGCAAAGGGATGGATATGATAAGAAACCTTGGCAAAGAGAGTCATTTGAGAGGAATAAAAAAGAGGGACTAAACAGGGATGAACTTAGAAAAAAGAAACTATGCTTCACATGCTTCCAACCATGGACACCGGGGCACAAATGTACCAAAGGAAAGGCTCAATACATAGAAGTATTTTCTGATAATGAGGGGTATGATGGGGGAATGGATGAAGATGGACATATTTCAGATCAAGAAGAGGCATATGAGACAGCAGTAGAAGAGGAAAGACAAGAAGAAAATCAGCCTTCACCGGACAAAGCAAGAATGGCAGTGCTTTCAGCAGTACCTCGCTATCATACTATCCGCTGCAAAGGTGTGGTACAAGGACAAAGAACTTCAGTTTTGGTAGATGGAGGAGCCACTCATAACTTCATTGATGCAGAGATGGTAGAGAAAAGAAAGATACCTATTGAACCATTTGATGGCTTCACAGTTGTCATTCCCGGTCACAACACAATGCAATGCAAAACATGGGTTCCAAAGCTGCAAGTCACCGTAGGTAACTATACTTTTGTTGATAGTTTTTATGTGGTTGATGTTGCTGATACTAATGTGGTTTTGGGAGTGCAATGGTTGTATTCAATAGGAGAGCATACAGTAAATTATCAAATTCCCGAAATGAAATTCCAAGATTCAAAAGGAGTACAAAGAGTTGTGAGAGGGCAACACACTTATCCAAATCAAGTAGTGACTTGCAATAGCATGAGATCTATATTGAGGCATGGGGATATAGAATGGGCTGCTGAATGTCATATTACATCTCCCAAGCCAACTATAAATATTGTCAAACACCCAAAGGAGATAGAGAGACTCTTGCAAAAATATGAAAAGGTTTTTAGAGACCTTCCACATGGTAGGCCACCGGATAGGGGGGTTGAGCACAGTATTGTTTTGGAGGAGGGTACTTCACCCATTCAGATACCACCTTATAGACATCCTAAAAGGTTTAGAGATGAGATTGAAAAAGCTATCCAAGAACTCCTAGAGTTGGGACTCATTAGACCAAGCTCTAGCCCTTATGCTTCTTCAGTTGTGCTAGTGAAGAAAAAAGATGGAACATTGAGAATGTGCATAGATTTTAGAGCCTTGAACAAAAAGACTATAAAGAATAGGTATCCTATTCCTAGGATTGATGAGCTCATGGATGAGCTGCATGGGGCCAAATACTTCTCAAAAATTGACCTTAGATCAGGGTATCACCAAATTCGAATGAAAGATGAAGATGTGCAAAAGACCGCTTTTCGATGTCATTTTGGCCACTTTGAATTTCTTGTCATGCCTTTTGGGTTAACAAATGCTCCAGCCACCTTTCAAGCATGTATGAATAGGATATTTTGCAAGCAACTAAGAAGGTTTGTTTTGGTTTTCTTTGATGATATTCTCATTTACAGTAAAACATGGGAAGAGCATTTGCAGCAGTTAGAGATTGTGTTGAAAATCTTGCAAGAAGAGTCCTTATTTGCTAAATTATCAAAATGTGAATTTGGAATGAAAGAACTATTGTATCTTGGGCACATTATTGGGCAAGAAGGAGTGAAGGTACACATGGAAAAAATCAGGGCTATCTTGGAATGGCCATCACCAAAAAATATTACCGAATTGAGAGGCTTTATTGGCATATGCACCTACTACAGAAAATTTGTGAAAGGATTCTCCAAGTTGACTTCTCCACTCACTGATTTGACTAAGAAGGATGCTTTCAAGTGGGATGAAGAGGCTGAAAAGGCCTTCCAAAAAATGAAAGAGGTAATGAGTAGTTGTCCCATACTTGCACTTCCTGATTTTACTAAACCTTTTGTTGTGGAATGTGATGCTTCAGGTGGAGGAATAGGGGCTGTCCTAAAGCAAGGCCAACACCCCATAGCCTTTGAGAGCAGAAAGTTGCAGCCTCATGAAAAACTTTACTCCATTTATGATAAAGAAATGCTGGCCATTATGCATGCATTGGCCAAATTCAGACAATACTCGGTGGGCAGCAAGTTTGTGGTGAAAACTGACCACAATAGTCTAAGACACTTTCTCACCCAAAAAGATCTAAATGAAAGGCAACAAAAGTGGGTAAGAAAGATTCAAGCTTATGATTTTGATATTGAATATGTCAAAGGAAAGAATAATATAGTAGCAGATGCTTTGTCAAGAAGGCCTTCTTTTTCTCTCATGGATATTGCCAAGGATTGGAAAAACATGCTACTAGTTGAATATGCCAAAGACAAATTTGCTTGTGATGTGTTGGATGGAATCAAAGGGGATGATAATTATAGGATTTTGAATGGGCTGATATATTATAAGGGAAGAATTTATTTAGTTCATAACTCCAAGCTCAAGTACCGAATTTTGCAAGAAGCACATGATTCCCCACTAGCGGGCCATCCGGGGATCTTCAAAACTTATAGACAGTTGAGGCAAAGATTTTTTTGGAAGGGGCTGAAGGAAGATGTTCAGAAGTATGTGAATGAATGTAAAGCATGTCAACAAAACAAATCAGAACTTACATGTCCAGCCGGCCTATTACAACCATTGCCCATTCCGGAGCAAAAATGGGACAGTATTTCCATGGATTTCATCACCGGATTGCCTAAATCCTTGGGTAAGGATTGTATCTATGTGGTAGTTGATAGGTTGACAAAATTTGCTCATTTTTTTGCTGTTACATCATCTTTTAGTGCTGCACAAGTGGCTGATATTTTTTTCAAAGAAATCTTCAGATTGCATGGGCTTCCCAAGAGCATTGTCAGTGATAGAGATAGTAGATTCATGGGTGCTTTTTGGAAAGAAATTTTTAGATTGGTAGGCACTCAATTGACTCCAAGTACTAGCTATCATCCACAAACTGATGGACAAACAGAGAGGGTAAACCAATGGTTAGAAGGATACCTAAGAAACTATGTGGGAGGGCAGCAAAAAGCATGGGCAAAATGGCTACACTTGGGTGAGTTTTGCTACAACACCACTTATCATATGTCAATAGGAATGTCTCCTTTCAAAGCATTATATGGTTATGATGCACTTACATTTGCTGACATTATATTTGGTGATAGTAGAGCCCCAAAGGCTAAAGGTTGGGTGGAAGAGAGCCAAGAAATTTTAAAGCTCTTGAAAGACAATTTGCAGGTTGCTCAAAATCAGCAAAAACAATATGCTGATAGACATAGAGAAGAGAGAACCTTTCAAGTCAATGATTTAGTGTATTTAAGGTTGCAGCCCTATAAACAAACATCTCTCAAAAAGAATGGAGCAGAAAAATTAAAACCAAGGTACTATGGGCCATACAAGGTAGTGCGGAAGGTTGGAGAAGTAGCATATGAACTAGAACTTCCGGAAGGGAGTAAAATCCACAATGTATTTCATGTTTCTTGTCTTAAGAAAGCTCTTGGTCAGCAAATCATCACTTCAGAAATACTTCCTCCTTTGGATGATGAAGGTCAGCTCACACTTGTTCCGGAAGAGATTTTGAAGACACGGGAAAGAAGGTTGAGGAGTAGAATCATCAAAGAATATTTAGTGCAATGGAAGGACTTACCAAATGAAGATGCCACATGGGAAGAGGAGAAGATTTTGCAGCATCCAAATTTGAAATTGCTTGAGGACAAGCAATCTTGGGTGGGGAGGACTGTAATGTCCCCATTCAAATAAGTGCATAGTAAGACAATCCCATCAATCCTACTAGTTTCCTAGGTTGGATGGGAACATGTGGGATGGTAATAAGGAAGCTAATAAATGATATTTAGACATTAGAAGGGTTCAAGTATTTAATAAATATGATGAATAAATAAATTCAAGAGAAATTCTAGGTGGCAAGTGGTTTTGGAGACATATGGAGGTGGTGGGACCCACACTAGCTTGATTTTTCAATGACACATGGCAGCTCTCTCTTGCCAATTCGAATTCATGGGAAGGTGAACACTCTTGGGTGAGTTGGTAAGTCATAACACATGGCATTGAGCATCTTAGGTCGAAATGGGATGGAATAGTAACCTCCATGGGAGAGGAAGAGTCAAATTGGAGACTAGTGGACACTTGGGCTAGATTCCCTAGTTTTATGACAACAATAATGAAGCATCTATGACATTTATGACAAAATTCAGACCTGACTTCTTACACCTGACCATTATGACATGTCAGCCCCAAAAATAGGCTCAAGGAAGGCGCTCATGGAGTTGGAGGAATCCAAAGAGACTCAAATTCGAATTTGGGAGAAGATGGAAGGTTGGAACTAGGAGACAAGTGGCAAATGAGGAATATTTCCTAAATGGAAAATTATTGAATCTATTGAGAGGATTTCGACCCCTTGAAGGCTAATGTTGGTTATAAAATGTAGAAATCAAGTATGAGAATGGCTTTTGATGATTTGAGAAAAATTGCATTTGTGAAGAGAGAGCTAGTGGATGACTAGTTTCTTGCCTTAGCCAATTTCGAGGGTGAAAGATTCCCATCCAAGTTGGTGTTTGGAGAGGCCACTCAGGTCTTTCATGGTGCTTTAATGGAGTTTGTATTTGCAGGTATCAGCTACAGGAAGTTTCATGGTTTGGTTTAGTGCAGCACTTTCTCTCCACCGTTTCCAGTTTTGAAGGCATATTCATGCTCCTTGAGGGAGGGCGTTTTTGGTGAGCACTTGTGATTCTTGAGAGAGCTTCTCATTATATATTTATGATTGTAATAGCTTCATATCCTCTTTTATTCATATTCAGAAAGTCTCAGGTCGAAATACCCACTGGTTGTATGCAAAACTATTGATTAATGAGCAAACAATGTCCATTTCCCCAATGCATTGATGTATGACACTATAATGTTGATTATTTCGAATGGATGGATGATTCTCTGATATATTTGTGATCAATATAATGAAATGGATGTCTTCTACAAGTTTCATGTACTGTACTTGAGCATTTGAAGCATTTTTACTCAGTTTAGTTGTATTGGGAGATGAAATAGTGCCATTTCCCCAAGGGTCGAATTGGGGGTTTTTGCTGTTGAATGTGAGAGAGTTATAACAGTAGTAAAAATCAATTAATGGTGCATATGAGACCTAAATAACATACTTAACACATTATATACCTCTGTTCATAAATTTGGGGGAGTTTGGAGGCATTTGGAAGGCCATTTTCAGTGTTACCCGGGGGGGATTTGATGCACAAATTACTAGTCAAAATTACCTATATTGATCAGAATAAAAATCAAGTTTGCAGCAGTATTTGGAGGTCCATAAAACATCCCTGAACCTGATATTCAAGTCTAAATACCATTAATACACTCATACAGAAGATTTGGGAGCATTTGGGATGATTTGGAGGTCAAAACAGTTAAACTAGTCAAAGGTCGAAATTGGGGAAAAAGTTTAAAAATTGGCATTTTAATAAAATTTGAAAAAGGGATATTACACTAGATCAGGGAAATGGTGGGAGTAGTGGCCATAGGTGCCACAAATTGCATAAAAATGGTTTGTGCGTAAGGAATTGTTGGGCACTTAAAGAGGGTCAGATACTTGGACAATTGGAATATTTTCATTGTAATCCAGCGTCTGCATGTGAGTATGGAGGATGGGAAACTATTGACCATGATGGGTAGTGTGACCTGGAAGATTGCATAAAGCACATGGCGAAGGTGGTTGCACCGTAGTTGGAGGAGGCAGTGTCATAAATTTGTTTTTTGTTGTCCTAGCTTTCTTGGTATGGAGAGGAGAGGGGGAAGGAGGTACAACATTGGACACACCAGGAGGCGGGTGTTGGAAAATATCGATCGGTTGGACTGGTTGCAAAATAAATTGTGGGGTCAGGGGTGGGCTAGGTGCAGGTAGATACCACACAGGAAGGCCTAACGTCAATACCAGAAGGCTGAGAGTATCCATCACTGGCGTGGTCACTATGTTCGATGGAGGAAATAAGAACAAGATCACATGGATAGGCGTATCCCCCACCATTCTAGGTACCAATGCCGTTTGTGGTTGAATTTGTGGTGGGTGTTGATGTTATGAGTGCAGTTGTGGTGGGACCAGAGGTTTAATAGACGAAATGGTGCACAAATATGATATCTCAATGGTAGGAGGGGGTGGAGGAAAAGCCTCAAAAGTGTCAGTCAACGAGGGGTCATGGAAGAGGCCTAGCCCCATGACCGAAAGCAAGGGGATGGAGACATTGTGGATAGCGGTGTCAGCGGTGGGTAGGATAGTTTCAAGAGTAATCGGTCCCTTAGGATCGTAGTAAGTCAGCTGGTCAATCTTGACAATCTTCCCTTCATGAGGGAACATCATAAGTCAAAAGACTAATGAAGAAAATACTTTCATGGTATACATGTAGCTACATCCAAGGAGGAGGTTATAATCTAGTTGAGCATTGACAACCTCAATGTCAATGAGGACCATTTTACCGGCTAGCTCCATGGGAACATTCATGAGAAGTACTTGGGGTTGGGTTGCTCGACCATCATAGGCACATAACATGGTAGTAGAGGGTTGTAAGGGAGGTGACCCAAGATTTTTCTAAATAAAGGTTGACATAACACAAGTGGAGGTGCCGTCATCAACGATACATCGATGTATAATGAGGTTCCAGATTGACATGGGAATTTGGAAAGTGATAGATGAAGGCATAAAGGGTTCTGACTGATCCAAGTCGAAGGTGATCAAACGTGAATCATGTGGGTCTATAACACCTAAAGTCTACAATAAGGCTTTGCGTTGCATGGGGAAATTCCTGAGGACCTCCCACGTCAACATGGATGCAAGTGATTGGGCCAAATCGTCCACAATGCTATAGCTAAGTGCAACTTCAGCATTGGGATTATTCGCAATGTGATGCAAAGGAAATTTTGGGACTTTGGGAGCCCCATCGGTTAGAGGTGGAGGTATGCACAAAGACTGGTCCACAGGGGTGGATGCTACAACCTTATTTGTGGCTATGGTTTCAGTAACCGAACTGTATTGGTTGCGTCTAGTCTAAAGGTTGATGTCAGACAACATCATATAAAGGTGGTGAACACTTGAATCAGGGGGCTGACTCAATGACGTAGGTGTGGGAGGGTACGAGACCATGGGTTGTGTGGAAACAACCCCTTTAGTAGGAAAGGGCTCGTGCAACATGATAGGTTGTTGGCCAAGTTGAGGTGGGGGGTTGGGCTGTGCCTGAGGGGCGATAGTACCTTGGCATTGGTTAGCCTCATCCCAAATTTGTTTAGCTCTAGCCAAGTGGGGGAAGTGATGCGTATAATGGTCATAGACACCACATAAAGAACACAGGTGGTTGTTCTGAAGTTGAGGTCTCTTCCATTGCTTGGGTGTTTTATTGTGGTTCTAAGGTGCAGGATTGGCTCCATAATTATCAAGGGGTTGTGGAAGTTTTCTACCCCCATCCTGACGGTTATGGTTTCCTCAGTTTCTTGCTCTTCGATGCTTACCCTACCCTTGTTGGTTATTGGGGGCAGGTTGGGTGGGAAAGAAATGCTGTGCATAAACTTGCCCTTGCGAAGAAGGTGGAACAGGGGAAGGAGTTGGCATAGGGGCTGCCGCTGGGTGGCTAGGATAAAGATAGTAAATAGTAGGCGCTTGAGGGGATATATATCCTTGTGGAGTATCACCAAATGTTACTCTGGAGTAGGAAGGTTCATGGATATGTTGGGTAGGAGGCACATAAGAGGGTGTTTCTCTTGACTGGGATGAGCCACGAGATAGATCAGGTCCATAACCCTGTGCATGAAAGGAACCTGTCGAAGGATGCCCAATGATAAGGGTGTTGCCGTATGCGGGGTTGGTCTCCATGGAAGTGAAAGGAGAATACATCATAAGTTGCGATGCGACAATTTGAATAACACCATCGACGACATGAGATGACCTCGAGGAATATTTACGAGAGGAGTTTCCAGGGGGGGCATCGTGAATAATGGTGTATAGGTAGCCAGACTGTGCATAGATCAAGTCAAATTGTTGGGCCTTGAGGATCGCTTATTCCTCAGATTGCGGACACTCCGAGGCTACGTCCTTGGCAATGGGAGGAAGTAGGGACTTGAGGAACCAATTTAAGAATATCTGGTCATCGAGCTTGATTTTACACAAGATTTGATGTTGACGCCACTCATGGATGTGGTGCATGAGGTGGGTAGTAGTATTATGGCGGCAAGACAAGAGGATCTCAAGTCCCTCGTCGTATTGTACAGGTAACTGAAAGAACCACAAGAAAGTGGAAGCTAAGGACACAAAGTTGGAGTGTTCCCCATGAGGTAGTTCAATGTACCACTTGGATGCAACATGGGTAAGGGTGCACTGAAACAACTGCAATCTAATGGAATCATCCACAATGCTGTTAGAGGAACACCATATGTGGAAGGAAATAATATGGTTATGGGGGTCTTCCCTAGCCTTCCCTTCGAACTTAGGGATGTACAAGGGGAGTTTGGTAGGCATTGGGGTCCACGTGGGATCATGTCTAATAGGATTGTTGCTCAATCTATCCAAATATGGAAGGTTTAGACTAGCCATAAATTGAAGGCTAACAATAGGATATGACATGGTAGGGACAACATGGGTATTGGCCATAGAGGCTATCGTGGGGCCACCTCCACTAAGTGGTGGAGTGACAATGGTCATCATGGAGGGGATCATAGAACTGATACGAACCGTTACACCAAAACCCTGAGGTATTAGTGAAGGTCGCCCACTAGGATCTTGACATCCCACCATGCTCCGCAGTCCAGACTCTGGGATAGATGTGCGCTTGTACGGTGGTGTCCCCTTTGAGTCATATGAGCCCCAGACAAACACTACAATGCCGTCGCTGCCACCTACGCTGTGACTTGAACCTGGGTGGAGGCTCTGATACCAAATGATACGAATCGTTACACCAAAACCTTGAGATGTTAGTGAAGGCCGCCCACTAGCATCTTAACATCACGAACCGTTACACCAAAAACCCTAGGTGTTAGTGAAGGCTGCCCACTGGGATCTTAACATCCCACCACGCTCCGTAGTTCAGACTCTGGGATGGATGTGTTCCCATACGGTGGTGTCCCCTTTGAGCCGTACAAGCCCCAGACGAACACTGCAATGCCGACATTGCCACCTGCTCTGTGACTCGAGCCTGGGTGGAGGCTCTGATACCAAATGATATGAACCCTTACACCAAAACCTCGAGGTGTTAGTGAAGGCCTCCCACTAGGATCAAGTATGGACTCCGGAGCGTGGTGGGATGTTAATATACTAGTGGGCGACCTTCACTAATACCTCGGGGTTTTGGTGTAACGGTTCATATCATTTGGTATCAGAGCCTCCACCCAGGTTCAAGTCACAGAGCAGGTGGCAACGTCGACATTGCAGTGTTCGTCTGAGGCTTGTACGGATCAAAGGGGACACCACCGTACGGGCGCACATCTAGCCCAGAGTATGGACTGCGGAGCGTGATGGGATGTTAAGATGCTAGTGGGCGGCCTTCACTAACATCTCGAGGTTTTGGTGTAACGGTTTGTATCAAGAACCAACAACAAGGGTCATTGTGACTGTGACGGAGGGGCCAATTCCCTCAAGAAGAGATGTGGTGACTGTATGGACTGTGGTCATGGGGGTGGGCCCGCTGGTAGAGGGCATAGATCCGGTAACCATGTTACAGAGAAAAAATTCCTATGGATTGGGGTATACCACAACATACAGATGACTACCAGAAATCAACTCAATTCTCAATACAATGCTATATAAATGAAAATTCTAAGATGTGGATAAATGACCAACCTTCAACCGGATGTTCGAAGCACATCCCTTTTGAGCTTTCCAATCTCTACACTTGAACCTGCAGCTTAGTCTCAACAACAAATACAAGAAAGTGCATATAATATGTGAAAGATATTAGCATAAACAATAGCATGGTCCATGATATAATAAGAAAATGTACCCAATGTTAATTAACCATTCACAACATCAATTGGACGATAAAATGAGTATTTTTATTAATGAAACAAGAAGTACCTGATACAACCTCTTGCCGGAAACTCATTTGAACCAAGAACTAGTTCCCTCCACTTGTGTCTCCACCACTTCAATACCCCATGCAATGGCAAACTCAAACTATGAAGGAGTTTGGTAGGTGAACATAAGAAGTTCACAACAACTAGGATCAATGGATGTAGACTCAAGCTATGGAAAAAATCCAATAGAGCTTCGATGCTCTCCCTTTCTCCTCCTTCCATGTACCATAAGAGCTCAATATATAGCCTTCCAAAGGTAGGTGAGGTCGAATTGAGTCATTTCTGTATACATGGAGGGCCAAAGGTCGCCCTAAGACCGTTTTTTGGAGTAAAAATAGAGTTTTTTAATGTAAATTACCATTTAACTCGATGTACGCGGGTTGTAGTGGGACATCCTGCGCATGCGCGAGTTGCAACAAAGAAGCTCGCGTATCGGAACAAAAATAGGGAAAATTGGGTTCCTGAAGGGAAAAATGTGGTTTTGAGTCATTGAAATGAATATCAGAGGCAAATAGTAAAAATGCTCATAGGGTGGCAAAATACGCTGTAACCAACCATGTCAGTTGTAGTGGTGGAAGTAGGTCCAATGCTACCGAGAATAGTGATTCCCATGGGACCAACAACTTGAGTGGTTGTTGTAGTGACTGTAGGGCCACTACCATGCCCACCACCAACAATCCCCCAAAAATGGGTCAGGATTCGTGCTAGCCATAGGGCTACGTGTAGGAGAATGTGTGGGTGACTTTAACTAGGAAGAGTCAGAAGTGAACTTAAGTGCCTCGGGAAAAGGTTCCGGAGATGGGGAGGTGTGCCAAATTGGGGTTTGATGTGTGCGGTCCAAGAAACAGGACTGAGGCTACTGCCCCCGAAGTCGATGAGAGTACCTAGGAGGAGCAATGGTGATGGGAAATTGTTACAGGTATAAACTCAATGATCGAGAAAAAATGGCTAAAAAATCCCAATGCAACCAAGTGTCGAAGAGGAGAGCACAACAAAAGGCATTTAGGCCAAAAAATAGGCTCGAAAAACCAACTGCAATCGTGTGTCAGAGTAAGTGAGCTACAAAAAAATGGCCACAAAGCCTACAAGCAGTACTACCTAACAAAAGAAAAATGACCCACTAACCTATGTGGTATAGGAGCAATTAGTCACCTAACCATAGATGGAAGTCCTCCTCAAATTGCTTCCTCGGTGGGGATCTCAAGTCCCATCAAACAAAGCGAAATGGAAAACCAAATATGGCCAAGGGATATACCCATACCAAAGGGGATATCGGGTAAAAGATCCCTAGAAGAATGGAAACTAGGCCACCTCATTCAAGGCACGTCTGGAAAGGTTACCCGCGACTTCAGTTGTTTGGTTGTTGTACAACCAGTACAGTCGTCGGTATCTACAATGGGGACAACAAATTGGTGTCCTTCAGTACAGAGTGGAGAGCGACATTCAACCCAGACCTTTGGAACCAATCTTACCACTTGCCTTCCTGAGGGAGAGCCCCCCTGATAAATCAGTATCAATCATGCTAATAAATACAAGAGGATTTTGGCTCCCTAATTGGACAACTGCTCTATATTAGATGTAAGTGACAAAGGGGAATTATTTGGATGCCTATCCCTAGTGTCCTAATCTAACTACCAAATTGTTTTCATCCTCAAGTGAGGTTAATGTTGGTTTAATTAAGGTTAATTTTATGGCTCTGCTTGGGGTCAAGAACCAAGCGTTTGACTTTAAGGTGTGAGTTGTGTGCATAAGTGGTGTGTATAACCCAAATATAGCGGATAAAAGAAACATTGAAAGGAAATAACAAATGATGCTATGTAAAAACAATCTCTCATTCATCATTTCAACTAAATGCAATCACTTCTCTTCATATCTAACTACAACCAATGATTAATTACCATACAACTTACTAAAATGGAAAATGATGCATGCTTAATAGATCTAAATGGAACCAAGAGGTGTAGTGAAGACTCAAAAACATCTTGTTCTTCACTACGGGGCTAAAAAAAGGCAGACCGGTTGACAGCTGCAACAAGCAAATAGGAGCAAACAAAACAAAATGGGCATTGCAAACATATGGATCTAGAAAAATCAAAGCAGGTTGCAAAGGGCAGCGAGACTTAGACTAATTTTTGTAACTTTTTAAGCATAATTTTTAGAAACAGACTACTGATCTATCTAAAAAAAAAATCACTTAATTCCGAGTCTCGGAGGCCAAGATATCTAATTGAAAATATGCAATTTTCAGCAATTTTCCGTGCGGGCGGAAATTTTGCAGACATGATATCTTCGCACCGAGTGATTAGATTGCAACTAGATCAAAGCCATTGATAGAAAATTTATGGGGGTTTTATTTGACATATTATATGTCATACTTACGGTCAATAATATGGATGCTACATCTGTTACAAAATTCACCCTCAAAATCCTATAGGGGTCGAGATCTAATGATGGATTAGATAATTTTTTTGGTTTCTTAGTCCAAAATTGATAGATGGTGACAAATAGGGCACTATATGACCCAAAATGGAGAGATTTGACAGGGACCACCACCCATATCCATAGATAAACTAAAAATAAAGCAAACCAAGCAAAATAAAATGAAAAACAAATGGGTAAGGATGGTCAAATGGAACCATAGATCTACAAAGATCGAACCCAATGGGAGTTGCCAAAACTATAGTTAGTGTTTTCACACTAGCTGGTGATAAAAATAACCTACTAGGACTTATGAAAGTCTTAGTAACAGTTCAAGTGGGAGCGCAAATAATGAAAATAAACTAGATATACACTACGCATGCATTAAACTAATATTAATTTAAAATGATTTTAGAAGAACACAATTTAGGACCATAGAAATACCTAGAAATGTGGGCCCTTGCATCCTTCCAAAGTAGTAGGTTCTTGGTCTCCTAGCAGCTCCATAGTCTCCAGCTACATGTCACAAGAGGTGCCAAAGCTCAACATATGGGTAACGAAGACTCTATGGAATTTCAATAGAGTAACAACATGCATGAGGTGGAGAATATGTGTTAGTGTGAAATGGGGGACCTTCATATGTATATATATATATATATATTGTGTCCCATGGTATTTGGATAAACATTATGAGTGGGTTAGATCCAAATTCTTTTTCCCCCCTTTTATGGAATTTTTCTCGTTTGTGGGAATTTCCTATTTTTTGGGGATTTTCCCCTTTTCCCATTTTTTAGGAATGTGCCAATTTCCCTCTTTTGTGGAAAGAGTAAATAATAATTATGGGCCATTTATTATAATTTTGGCATGTGAAGGTCAAAGTGGTGGAAATGGAAAGTGGACATGATGTATGAGATGGTGTGGCCAGTGGATAAGCAAAGTGGACAAACTTTTTGTGTTAACAACAACATATTTATCCTTTTCATTGTTGATATGTATATTATGGATGTCAAAGTACTTTTCATCCTTATTAATCCATGCAATACATTGCTTTTCGCCCCCATTGAACTTGGGTAACCATTTTTACCCTTATCTGATACCCTTGTACTAGTTGAGATGAGAAGAGAGGTGGTGAATTGAGAATTTGGAACCCATGGGGAGATGTAATTGACTGATGATTTGGTGTTTTTAGAGTGCTCGAGCTAGATGTATTAAAAAAATCTGGTGGCAGGTTATTGGTATGTGGTGGGATGGTGGTATGCGGTTATAGATTTTCTACTATTTTTTTTGTTAGAAATATCACCAATACTGAAGGGGGGGATGAATCGGTATTGAGTACTTTTTACCATTTCAAAACTACAAGTACAACATATAAACATTAACCATTTCAAAACTACAAGTACAACATATAAACATTAACCATTAACAATGTCATTCATCATCACATAAATCATACATAGTGCACAAGAGATTTTACGTGGAAACAACCACATAATGCTTTTCTTATATTATTACAAGATTACATTCATAGGAAGCACCAACTTCCGATTTATGAGCACCAACTCAAAGGAGGTTGCAACCTCCTAGCTTTACCGGCTCCAACTGGAAGGAATCACCCACTTCCTAGATTCTCTAGCACCCACTGGAAGGATCCTAAAACCCCCTACGATCATAGGCTCCAACCTGCTATGAGTAAGAGTATGAATCTACCACTTTCATTGTTACTATCACTATCTTCAAGCTTCCTTTAAATCATTCCTCAAATCTACAACAAGACCTTCCTCAAATCACATGTCAAAGTAGTCATTGATAGACTTCATCTCTTGCATGAGAGGAGCCTTAATCCATGCTAATAGAGGCTCCTTACATTACCAATAGATAGAAACCCTAGTTCATGAGAAACATGCGCCTTCACAAGAGAAATCATAGTCCATAAGAATCATGCCCTTATATCAAAACAAAATCCTCCTCTTGAACTTCGCTAGACAACCTTGTACCTTTTCCTTATCCATCTTCTACTTGTGCATAAGAGATGATGAGGAGTTGATCTAAATGAAATGTTCTAGTGCTTATTTATACTAATGCTCCACATTTTTTATTATAGTTATGTTAGGTCGTCCCTAACAAAATTCTGGCCCAGTTAGGTCGGCCCTTACAAAAATTATGGCCCAGTACAAAGAAAACTTAATTTCTTCTCAACCACAGGGAGTTAGGAACCATGTCACCTATCACCGAAAAGGTCTCAAAATAAGATTTTTTATTATGGAACTTGTGCTTTTATTTGGAATACCTTTATGGGGTAAAAAACAAGTTTTGGTTATAGCATCATTCTCATGAGACTCCCCTAGATTTGACTTGTCTTCTTGACCACTTCATGTATTTTTACTATGGTTGACATTAATGACAACCAAATGTCCAACAATCTCCCCATTTGGCATTGATGGCAACTTAGTAAAACAATGCTTCTTCCCCTGTGAATATACTATCTTCCTTGATTTGAATCCCCATGTCTTCATGCTTCTTAACTCGAGCTTGTTTTACTATTTTTCTCTCCCCCTTTGAAATCAATGACAAAGGATGATTCTTCCTCTTAATCCTGCTGCAACTTCCCCTATCAATATTCCTTCTCTTTGGGGTTGCTTCCCTTGAACTCATGCTTCTTTTATGGTGCTCAACAATATTTCACCTTTCTTTTCTATCTTCTTTTCTTCCTTGTTGTCATCCTTAGATCTTTCATGCATGGTTTCAATCCTCTTTCTCTTTACTTGATCTAGAATGTATATGTTAATTGGTCTTCTTGTAGTTGTCACAACTAGTCTTCCTAAATATTTTTCTCTAATTTTACATATTCGGGAATCAAATGTGGGATTGTATCCTTGATCACACATTTTGCTAACACAGAGGAGATTATGCTTCAAATGTTCAACCAAAAAAACATTTGTTGCTTTTAAATTTTCACTTCCAAGACTCACTACACCTCTTCCAAGTATCTTGATAGAGGAGTCATTTCGAAATGCAACGTTGCCACTTCTTCCTTTATTTAAACCGATGAATTTGTTCTAATCCCTAGTCATGTGTGTTCAACACCCACTGTCTTTGTACCATTCATCTTCTTTATCTTCAACAAACAAAGCTAGTCCACAATCTTCCTTGCTTTAATTATTTTTCTTTTCCCATATTGTAGTTGATTCCTCTTTCCTTATGATAGGAACATCTTCTTTCACATTTCTGCAATCACGTGCCTTGTGACCAAGATTATTGCATTTGTAGCATACAATGTTATGATCCATCAATGGGTGAAATGGATTGTAATTTCTATTAATAATCCCATGAGCATTTCCATATCTACTTTTTACATGGTTGTCCTTTGGATATCCATAATCATTTATGTTTCTCATATATTTATTTCTTACATAGACTTTACAATGAATTGCTTTGTGTCCAAAGTTTCGGCAAGCATAACAATGACCAAGAAAAATATTTTCATACCTATTAGTAAAGGACCTTCTTGGTGTCTCGACTTTCTTGAAATCAGATCTTCTGTTCCAGTTGGAAGTGTCATGCTCCTGTTGTTCAAATCCTTTTTGTTTGTTGTTTTCATTTCTTAGAGAATTGGCATTGTTTCCTTCATCTTCCCTTGGTGGCTTTGCATTTTTATAACCAAGTCTTGTTTTATTAGCATGCGATCTCTGTTTGCTGAGAATTTCATCCAAATTTTTAGTACTCATTTCAAATCTTATGTTGTCATTCGCCTTTGCAATCGTCAACATTAGATCCTTTCTTACGTGATCCAATTCAACTTTTAGTTCATCATAATATTCTATATTCCTTTTTAGCTTGTGGTTCATGAGTTATCCAGTCTTCTTGGCTTCATCTAACTGCTCCTTCAGATTAGCAATTGTCAATTCTCTCTCTTCAAGCTCATGACACTTTTCTTCGCATTTTTTTAGTTTGCTTTTCAGCTCTTTTATTTTTGTTATTGAACATCATTATTTCTTCCACAACATGTTCAATTTTTCTTTGATATTCGCCTCATCTTCAGTTTATGTGTCGTCTTCAATTCCCCCAAAATACTTAAGTTTGTCATTAATGCATTTATCTTCAGAGTCACTTCCATCTATTTCAGAAATTTTATATTCACCATTCTAGGTTTCTTGAGTTATGAAGAGAACTTCCCTTGCATCCATTTCTTCTCCATCACTTTCATATGAGGAACTGTTGTCCTCTTTGGAGTAAAGACTCTTATTTTTATAGAAGCCTTTTTTTTCTTCAATAGGACATTTCTTAGCATAATGTCCTATTCTGCCACAATTGAAACATTTAAATGGTAACTTAGCTTTGTATTTCCTGGTTCATTTCTTGATATTTATTACAAAATTTTCTTCTTCTTCATCTGATTAATTGCCTGATCTTTCTTTCTTCTTACAAAAAAGATTGCCCTTGCTCCTTTTAAAAAAAGGAACTTGAAAAACAATTTGAAAAAAGGATAAAGGAAGAATTAGAAGATGAGATAGAGGCAAAATATAATGTTGATGAAAAGATCTTGTGGCATGTTTGTTCTCGTTTATGAAGGATAAAGGTAATGCAAGGGGAGATTTTTCTTGATATGTTGGTAGTTTGAAAGTAGAGGATCTCATTGATTGGATATGAGAGCTTGAGAGATACTTAGAGTATTGTGCTAAATTTCTGGATATTTATTGTCTGTAGGTTTAGAGATGATTGATGCGTTTCGGGTGGATAATCCATGCATCTTCAAGATCCATATAAAGCTATGCAATATCTATTTCCTTTCTTCTTGCATAGATTTGTGTGGATCCTAAAGATGGGTGGAGTATCCACCTGAAGCGGGTCGATCATCTATAAACCTACACACAATAAAAATCCAAAAAGTTAGCACAATGTTCAAAAGTTGTGGAAACATCCATGCTCAGATACTTAGAGTATTAAAATGTTCAATATCATAATCAAGTTTACGTGCAATAATGAAATTGAAAGGTCACACTACAATCTGATGGGATGTGTAACATCTATCCTAGTGATGGTTGTTAAGTTAATAAACAATTTCTAAATTAAGTAAATCTAAAAATGTGATCTAACTGTGTAATTATCTATTTTATTTGTTGAACATGTTTCTTCTAATTTTTAATTTCATAACATATACTACACCTAACTGAATGTTCATAATGTCAAATAAGCAGTAATAATCCAAATAAAGAGTAACAACCAGTAGAATATCTTTAGGTCTAATTGAGATAGATTTTTCGTTGCTCCAACCTAACCCTGTAGTCCATCCAATAATGTTCCCCAAACTAGGACCTCCCAGCCAACTAGTAGATAGGTTGCTAGTTCCAGGAAATCAATGGGGTTTCCTGGCCCTCCGTTCCTGTAACCCCAATAACCACAATGGAAATCTCCTCGTCAAAGCCAAGTATATCCATTCCAATAACCAGTCAAGTCTAAGTTCAATATACAAATCATGTGGTAGCTCCATATTTTTTCTTCCCACTCTTAACCTTCTGTCCCCAAAATAATCACCCCCTTTACATACTCCAAAATTTACTTTTATCTTCCCCCTTCCACTACCTTCCTTCCCCCACTCCCGAAGGGTCTAGGAAGGTACCATCATGAATCATGCCAATCACCTACCTCTTTATGGATTTGACAACCACTCACTACAAGGCAAGTCACAAACATAGCTCAACCTAGTTTTTGAAATGTTAAACATTATTAAATAATAAAATGTGTTTGTGTATTTATTGTTTTAATAGTTCATCATCCTTCACCTCTTCATTTGTTTGGTAAACATTGATTGTCCCATCAATAACATGACATTTTAATTAACTAGTTTATACATACTAATTAAAATTTAACAAATGTAATGAGATCATTTAATCAAATGTATTTACTAATGAGAATTACAATGGATGGCAATCAATACAATTAATGAAATTACAATGAAATGTGATTAACCTAAGCTAATGTAAATGAACCTAATACTAAGGAATTTAATCAATGTAAAGCAAATTTACAAAATAACAAGTTAATGATATATATATATATATATATATCATAATTAATACTAGCGTACACACTCAAGGTGTGTGTGTATGGTCAACATACACATAACTTGTGCATGTACTATGGAAAACTATCATTACCTCTAATGCATAGTCCCTAACTGACAAGACAACAATGACCACACATACAAGACAAGGTAACCACACATACAATACAATAATTTGATACCCATAACATCAAGAATTTTTTTAACTAAGACACAACACATCAACACTAAACATTATTATATTTAGATTTACCTCAGTGAATTGATCTAGGATTTACAAGTGAAAGGAACCAATTACAACTAAATTGGTGTCTCAAATCCCAAGCCAAAACATTACTAATCTAATAACCATTCCTCCCTAACCTACTTCCAACTTCCTTTGCTAGAATATATTGGAGTGTCAACTATATTGACCTAACCCCAGATATAAACCATAAGTGGTAGTGTCGACCAAATTGACCTAACTTTCAAGCAGGAAACTAATAATAATCATCATAGAACTTGGGGAGTGTGACTCCCACAACACTCCCACAATTCTAGGTTTCATAGGATACACGATGGGAAATACCTCCACCCCTCCTATTGGAACTAGGGTCAACACCCTACTATTGTGGCTCTTAGAGTTGCATCATCGAATGAGCAGTTTGGGTAATCACACTTGCACTAACCCACACGTCATAACAAGTATCAAGCTATCGTTTAGCCTCTCTAACTTGTGGGTTAGTCTTATCCAAAACATAAGAACACACATATTCTTTCACCAATTCCATGTCAATTACCAATTTATCAACCATCAATTAATATAAATAAGTTAACATATATATCATATGCATTGCATCCATTTGTTCATTTAATCGTAATGTACATTGGTATCCATGTACCCTATCATTTATTAAATTTTCGATATTGGAAGCAAATCACATAATTGCAACCATTATTAAGATAAATGGTGACTTAAAACATAATTGATGCATATAATTAGGTTTATAAATCCAAACACATAGTTTACTCAGTCAAACTAAGTTCGACAGATAATAAGCAAATAAATACAATATAGGTCCAATTGTTGTTTAGAGATCCCATAAAAAATGTGGTGCACTACATATGCCCACCCTTCGAGAAACTTCATTCCGAAGTTATACTAAAAAAAGTGAGGGATAGTCATGACACATGGTCTCTGTGTTCCCCTAGGTAGCAGATCTCGGGCTATATTTCTACCACCGGACCTTAAATTGGTTCACAAGACAATGCATGAGTCGTCGAACCCTATGATCTAGTCTGCATAATGGTTCGACCATAAAATTCTGCTCATCAAAGACCTGCAATTATTTCTAGTGAAGTTCATGAGTCTCATCCGCCACATAATGCCACAATACAGATACATGAAATACATTATGAGTTTTATGTGAGTGGGGTGGTAGTGCAAAACGAGAAGAAACTATTTCAATTCTCTCTAGGATATCAAATGGACCTATAAACTATGGCAACAACTTGGTCCCCTTTCCAAACTGAATAGTAATTTTATTTGTTATAATAGGAATAAACACTTGATCTCCAACCTCGTAACTTCTATATGTTCAATGCACATCGGCATAACTCTTTTGCCTATCCCAATCATCCTTTAACCATTGCCTAATATGAATCACCTCCTCTTCCATTTTCTGAATCAATTCATACTCGATTACAATGAGGTCTTCTAATCTATACCAACTTTATGGTGTCTTGCATGGTCTTCCATACAGAGCTTGATACAAAGACTGATATAGAGGTATACTGATGGAGCTATGGTAATTGTTGTTGTATGCAAACTCCAACAAAAGTAGATAATTTTCCCAATGGGTTTGTTGGTCCATAACATACATTCCAAGCATATCTTCCATCACCTAATTTACCTTCTATGTTTTCCCATCTATCTCAGGGTGATAAGTTGAGATTAAGTTTACCTGTGTCCCCAATGGTGATTACAAACTTGTCCAAAACTTGGAAGTAAACTTAGGGTCTATATACGAGATTATCTCTTAAAAAAAACCATGGAGGCGTATAATCTCACTTATAAATAATCTCGATAGATCTACAATGTCATATGTTTCCTTAACTAAAATGGGTGCTTTTGGTTAGTTTATCAATACCACCAAAATGACATTATTTTTTAGAGACGTGAGGGGCAATCCTACAAAGAAATCCATGGAAATGACCTCCCACTTACACATAGAAATGCCATGAGGTTGGAAGAGACCAACTAGGTAGTGGTGATCAACCTTTACCTACTAATATTCAAGTCACTTAGCAACATATTTCACTATGTCACACTTCATGCCTGCCCAAAAGAAGGGTTCTTCATGTTTGCATACATCTTCTTCATCCCCAAATGTGCACTGTAAAGTGCTCTATGGGATTCCCTAGGGATATTGCTTCTAATATCCCCTTCCTCTAGGATATACATCCTCCCTTGAAGTCACAACAATCCATTTGTCTCAAGTTGAATCCCTTCAAACTTAGGTTCTATCTCCCACTCTGAAGTACATAAATAACCTTTAGATACTAACTATCCCCAAGAAGTTGTCTTAACACTTTCTCCCTTAAATTGGATATTAAGGTTATTAACTAGGAGAATATCCTTGGTCTCCTACTTAGGGAATCAACCACTACATTATCCTTCCTTGATGTATGCTATAATGAAGTCATAATCACTCATAAATTCACTCGATTGTCTCTACCAAGCATTCAAATCCCTTTGTGTGAAAATGTACTATAAGCTTTGATGGTCACTCTTGAGTGTGAAGCTTCGCCCTACAAGGTCCTCCACAACTTTAGATCCAACATAAGTGATGCGAACTCTAAATCATGCGTGGCATAAATCTCCTCATGAGATTTAAACTTCTAGGATACATAATCTATTACTCCACCCTCTTGAATTAATACCACACCCAATCCTTGCTTTGAGGCATCCATGCATATTGTGAACTCTTTGTCCATATACATGTGTAGGATTGGAGCACTTGTTAGCAATCTTTTTACCTTCACAAATGAGATGTCACAATCATTGGTCCATTCATACTTGATTCCCTTGCGCTTTAAGGTGATAATGGGTTTTGTAATATTGGAGAGCCCTTCCATGAACCTTTAATAATACCCAGGTAACCCCATGAAAGTATGCACTTAGTGCACATTCTTTAGAACTGACCAATCCTGTATGACTTTCACCTTTTATGGGTTTGCTGAAATTCCTTTCATCGAGATAATATGTCCTAGGTAGTGAATCTCTGTCTGGAAGAAAGATAATTTCAACAAATTACCAGATAACTTATGCTCTCTTAAGCATGACAAGACTAGCTGCAAGTGCTCTTCGTGCTCCTCATTCTTAAAGTATATTAGAATATCATCTAAAAATACATGCACAAAGTGGTCTAAGTACTTCCAAAAAATACTATTCATGATGTTCATGAATAAAATTGCCACATTGGTTAACCAAACGACACCAATGTGAACTTGTAATGCCCAAACCTTGTTCATAAAGCAATTTTGGGGATGTCACCTTCCTGAATTCTTAATTGGTAATACCCTAATTGCAAATTGATCTTTGAGAAAACTGAAGCCCCTTTCAGCTAATCAAAGAGATAATTGATTTGAGGTATTGGGTACCTATTCTTCACCATGTCTTTGTTCAAATCCTTATAATCTATGAGCAATCATAGGGAACCATCCTTCTTCTTGACGATGATAACCAGTGCACCCAATGGTGAAGTACTAGGTCTAATGACTCCCAACAGTTCCTTTAACTGTATTTGTAATTCATAAATTTGTTGCACTATCATCCTGTAAGGGGTCTTAGGACTGGCTCTGCAATGGTTTTAGTTCGATTGTAAAATCGAGCTCCCTTTCAGAAGGTAACCCTTGCAACTCTTTTGGAAAAATACCCTTAAATTTTGATAGAATTGGGTATAAATATAGAACAGGTCCTTTCTCATCACTTATTGCCTCTACTACAAATAACTTACATTCTTGCCTTAGACATTGCTTTGCTTTCATCTTTGAGATGAAATGGAGAGACACCTTATTTTTAAAACCATGGATTTGAATTGTCATTCCCTCGTATCAAGACATAGTACTCTCTTTGCATAACAATTTAACTGAAATACCGATGAGCTGCTAACCAATCTATGCCAACAATGAGGTCATATTCCCCCAGGGTGATGCCATATACCTTCAACTTAGTAGTACATACTCCTAAGTCAACCCAACACTCACTCACACTAGGCCCTACTACTTGATTTTCTCCCGAATCCATTTTGACCAGTTTAAATTCATTGTGCTTATATGCTTCCAACCCACATCTATCCAATGCATAAGGAGAAATTAAACTATTTGTTGCACCAGGACGAAATAAGATTTCAATTTTAACATTGTTTACTTTTCTTGTGGATTCTATACAGTGGATTAATGTTTTGCTTGGTGGTTATTAACCATTGCATGGATATGATGGTCACTGCCAAAAATCCCTATCGGTTCCTTTCCTTGTCTTTGCATGTTACTTAACCGTGCCTCAAGGAAATCCTGATGGAAATGAGGACCCCCACATCCCCAACAAGAAATATGAGGTAGGCCTTGCATATTTCTTGGTGGAGACCTTTGAAATGAGTTCCTTCCCCGGGAACCCTTAAAAACCCTATTGAAACTTCCCTAAGATCACCTTATACTCTCATGAGTCCTTGACAAAGCCCGAGACACTGTGTTTATGGAAGCATTACCCCTCGGTGTGAGTCTATTTCCATAGGGAGCATGCCTAAATTGTCCTCCCTTGAAGTACGGCCATGGGGCCTTCCTTGAAAATATTGAGTGATGTGAGCCTGTCAACTTACTGCCCCCTTTTGAATATAATATATCTTTCACATAATGATCATATTCGACTCCCATAGAAACCAAATTCAACTTCCACATCTGTACATAAGCCCCGGTCTTATTATTATGTTTATATACAAAACACTCTACCTAGTGGTCATTTGAGTCCATATAGGGAACACACTTTACTAAGTCCATCAATCTAGATTCATATTCTTCTATTGTCCTATTCCCCTGTACTAGAGCATGGAATGCACCCTCCTATTCTTCCATTTTAAATGTAGGCAATTAATTCACATGGAATGTTTCTTCAAACAACTCCCAAGAGACTGTGAGGGGAGTGAGGTGCAGTCACATGGAAGGAATGATGCAGAAGTAGAGTGGGAGGAGTGGAGCATGAGGTGGGGGGTTTATGGGTGTGAGCGTGAATGTAACGAGGAGTGTGCAGGCATGAGTGTGGGAAGGAGGATGGGATGTAGCGTGTAGTTGTGGAAGCGTGAGGGAGTGGAGGCTGAGGGTAAGGGAGTAGTGGTGGGTGAAGTGTGGAGTGATAAGGAGGTGTGGGGAATGGAGATGAAGGTGAGGGCAGCAATGGAAATGTGTGAGGGAAAAATGAAAGGAATGGAGAACCTGGCTCTGATACCACTGTAATAATAGACAAGTTCGTCTATTATTATTTGACAGAAATTTCTGCAATGAATGTATATAAATATTTATTGAAAATGAATATGATGATTACATTGACTGAATGGCCTGAATATATAGGGCTTCTTGGTGTTTCTTGACGTAAAGCTGTGTCTTTACATGAAGTGACCTTTAGTAATTATAATTAAATTAATTAATTAAAAATATAATAAATATGCATGTTTGTTTTAATTTTTATGTTTGTTACAACAATTCCCTTGAAATATCTTGAAGAGGTTCTTGATCCAAGCCCTGTTCCCTTTATGATTTTCCCTACCATGCCATAGGAGTTTCAACTTCTGCACCGAACCTTGGGTTCCTTCTCATTGTTGTCATGATAGTCTCCAAGGAGTGCATTATGATTTCCATTTTGGGTATTGGGGTTGACAACATCGATGGCGGTCCTAATGGTGGAGCTGACCAACATCAATTTCCCCATTTTATAACCATGATTGGTCCTATGTCATGGAATAAATGATAATCAATAGGTTTTAGGTCCTATCTAGGCCATAATTAAACACATACTCGTGAATGTGTGCGCAAGTGTAAGTTTCTATTCTACACTTGCCTGTAACATTCGTTAGTGATAATAGAGGCAAAATGCCTAGAAGGGTAAAGAAAATGGTGGTACTACTCAATCACCATGCCCAACATAACCATTGTATTTGTGAGATAAGGAACTAAGACTCAGGCATAATTTGTAGCAGTGGCTTGACTGCATTCCTTAGGTACCTTCTAGAGACACACTAGGTTCTACAACTCACGCACACCCTCTTCTAGTGATCACTATGTTTAACAAGAAGTTGAATGATGCTAGAAAGAAGTATTCAATTTATGATTAGGAATTCTATGCCATTGTTCAAGGTTTGAAGAAATGGGGACATTATTTCCTACCAAGAGAATTTATATTGTTTACCAACTATAAGGCATTACAATACATAAATAATTAAGGTAAGCTAAATTAAAAGCCTTTGAAATGGGTGGAGTTTTTACAAAGGTACTCGTTTATTTTGAGGTAGATGGCTGGAAAGTTAAATAAGGTTGCATATGCATTAATCTAAAGGGTGACGTTGAACAATACCATGTCAAATTGAGGTTGTTGGTTTGGAAATTGTGAAGGAGTTGTACATAGAATAAGTACATTTTATAATGGCATGGTGTAATGTCCCCATTCAAATAAATCTCAAGAAGGGAAAATTCCACCAATCTACTAGTTTCTTAGGTTAGGGTGAAAACATTAGATTTGGAATAAGGGAACTAATAAAACCCAAATGGACTTTATCTTGACATACATATATTAAATGGGTCTAAATAAATAGTTATGATGAGAAAATAATATGGCACTTGTTCATGGAGACACATTGGTGGTGTGGGACCCACACAAAGCTAGGTTCCCCATGCCACATGGCATTCTACTCTCACCCATTCGAATCCAAGGTGTAGTCCAATATTCTTGGGGGATTTGGAAGGGAATAATACTTGGCATGACTCAATGAGGTCTAAATGTAGAGGAAGAGTAACTCCCATGGAAGAGGAAGAGGCATTTTGGAGCTAGTGGGACACTTGGGCTTGATTCCCTAACTTCTATGACACCAATGATGAAGATGCCTATGACACTTATGAAAAAATTAGACCTGATCGCTAAAATATGACATACATGACATGTCAGGGCTAAAAATAGCCTCCAAGAAGGCGCACAAGGGAATTAGGGCAGCCAAAGAGACACCTATTCTAATTGAGTGAAGGAGGAGGCTAGAATTGGAGGGACAAGTGACACACTTTGGAATCTCTTCCCAACTTGAGTGGAATGAGTCTTTTGGAAGGAATTCAAACCATGGAGGACTTGAGAAGTTTATAAAAGTCAGGAACAAAGAAGAAGACCAAATTTTGATCATTTTACATTTGGAGAGGAGAGCTAGTAGAATGTTATTCTACTTGCCTTAGCACCAATTTCGAGGGTGAAATATTCCCATCATAATTGGAAATTGGAGAGGCCATTTAGAAATTTCATTTGGATCTACAATGGAGTCCTTTTTTATAGGTTGAAGCTACAGGGAATCTCGTGGTCACATCTCTTTCAGCTTGCTTCTACAACCATTCTTCCATTTCTTGCCATATTCTTTCTCCTTGAGGAGAGGCGCACTTGGTGAGGTGATGATCTCTTTGGGATAGTTATTGAGGCCACATATATTTGTAATATGATATATATACTCTGTATTTATTTCTCATAAGACTTTCAGGTCAAAATACCAAGTGAAACTATGTAAAACTGCTAAACTATGAATAAATGGTGTCATTTCCACAATACCTTGTTATTTGCACATGAAGTGGTATCAAATTCGAATGGTTCAGTAAAAATATGATATATTATTGTTGTATGGAGAGCCATTAATATTCTGAAGAAGTTTCATGTTCATTAGAGAAGCATTTGGAGCAATAGTCTTAAGTTTCATAACCATTTTTGAAGATTTACTATCATTTCCCCCCATGTTGAAGATAGTATACCAACATCTGATTTATGGAAGTTTCATAAGCATATAGAAACTAATTGATTCTGCATTGGGAATACCATTGAAGTCCTTTATCAGTACCATGTCTTTGTTCTAAAATTTGTGAAGGTCTTACAAAGTTTGGGAATCCATCTTTGTCCCCTACCCTTGGGGGTTTTGAACCTCGATTTGACTAGTAAAGTTCCCTATTTTTCCCTGATTATAAATGAATTTTGAAGAAGTGTTTTAAGAATGTCCAAGCATCCATCAGCCTCATTTACATGTTTTAATACCTTCCAAACTCATTCAGGCCCAATTCGGAACCATTTGGAGCCATTTGGAAGCAGTTGAGTCAATACTAGTCTAAGGGTTGAATTGGTCAAAATTTGCAATTTTTCCTAGTTTTTGCAAATTATTAAAAAGGGACACTACAAGTGGTATAAGAGCATGGTACTTTAACCTGATGTGGATGACCATTCATGAGGACAATAAGCCAGAAAAATAGGCCCCCACCCTTAGAACTTGAAACTGAAAGTGTTTTTGTTAAAGAGGAAGAAGTAGGAGAAGAAGAGTATTTTGTTGAAACTATGGCTAAGGATGATAAAGGAACCTCAAAGCAGAAGAAGGAATTTAGTAAATTCATGAAACCATTCTTTGAGGACATGAAAAAATAGATCATGAAAGGGTTCGAATTGTTGGCTAGTCAACTTGAAAGCAAAGGAGCAATAGGAGGCAACAACAGTTCTCCTTTCAGGGAAAAGAAGGCAATGGGTGAAAGTATGTTCTCAAGAACCAGACCTCATAATAGACCTAATGAATTTCAGAGTACACCAAGGCCTACTACACCTAAATTTTTTGAGGCCAAAGAATAACCTAACACCCCATTTGATATGCAGGAAGTTGTAAAAGAATGGGAAAAGTTGAGTGAAGATTGTAGAAGGACTTAACCTTTTGACCAATACTTTACTATCTCAAACAAACTCAAAATGAGGGAAGGTAATAGGAATCCATTTTAGAATAAAGAATTGAATTATTCCATTGGAAAAATCCCCCTTCCCACTTTTGATGGCTCATCTCAAAGTTCTGCAAATACTTGGGTACAAAAACTAGATGTATATTTTCAGCTAAATCCAATAGTGGAAGATGATGCTTTAAAAATGGCTATTTTTAATCTTGAAGGAGAGGCCAATGATTGGTGGTTCCATGGTATGAAAACTTTGGGACATGATCAGGTTACAACATATGGATAATTTGTTGACAGGGTATTAGAAATATTTGAGCAAAAAGACCTAGGATTTCCTTTGAAAGAACTAGCCCAATTGAAGCAAGTGGGAACCCCTGCTGAGTATATGTTGGAATTCCAAAGACTATCAGTTAAGGTGGCTGATATATCTATGGTAAGATTAGTATTGCTCTTTACTGAAGGTTTGGATAAACCCTTAAAAGGTTTAGTTAAGGCCCACAAAAAAAGTCCATTGAAGGATGCCATGAACTTGACAAGAGATCTACAAAATGTGCTACCTAGGACAATGTTTCCTCCCAAGCCTAACTTTCCTTCCAAGTTCAGATTTGAAAAGAAGACATGGAAAAGAGATGCATTTGGAAAGGATAAGAAAGAGGGACTAAACAAGGAAGAACTCAGAAGAAATAAATTGTGTTACACATGCTTCCAACCATGGGTACCGGGGCATAAATGTGCTAAGGGGAAAGCGCAATACATTGAAGTATTTTCTGATAATGATGAGTATGATGGGGATATGTAGGAAGGAGGACATATTTCATACCAAGAACAAGGATATGATACAACAGAAGAAGGGAAACAAGAATAAAATCATCCTTCACCTGACAAAGGAAGGATGACAGTACTTTCAACAGTGCCTCATTTTCACACTATTCGATGCAAGGGAGTGTTACAAGGACAAAGGGTATGAGTTTTGGTAGATGGAGGAGCCACACATAAATTCATTGATGTAGACATGGTGGAGAGGAGGAATCTACCTACTGAACCATTCGATGTATTCACAGTCATCATTCCAGGTCACAACACTATGGAGTGCAAAACATGGACTCCAAAGCTAGAAATCACCATAGGTAATTACACTTTTTTTTGATAGATTTTATGTGGTTGATGTTGCTGATACTAATGTGGTGTTGGGAGTGCAATGGCTGTACTATATAGGGGAGCATACAGTGAACTATCAAATTCCTTAAATGAGATTCAAAGATTCAGAAGGAAAACAAAGGGTTGTGAGAGGCGAGCACACCTATCCGAATCAAGTAGTGACTTCCCACAATATGAGGTCTATATTGAGGCATGGAGATATTGAATGGGATGCTGAATGTTAAATCACTTCACCAAAACCAAAAATAAATAATTTAGAACATCCAAAGGAGATAAAGCAGCTACTACACAAATATGAAATTTTTTTTGGAGACCTCCCTTCTGGAAGGCCACCTGATAGAGGAGTTGAGCACAACATTGTTTTGGAAGTGGGCACTTCACCTATACAAATCCCACCATATAGACATCCCAAAAAGTCTAGAGAGGATATTGAAAAGGCTATTCAAGAACTCTTGGAGTTGTGACTCATTAGACCAAGCTCTAGTCCCTATGCTTCTTCAGTGGTTTTGGTGAAGAAGAAGGATGGGAGCTTGAGAATGTGCATTGATTTTAGAGCCCTCAACAAAAAGACAATCAAAAATAAATATCCCATCCCAAGAATAGATGAGATCATGCATGAGCTACATGGAGCAAAATTCTTCTCAAAAATTGATCTTAGATCTGGTTACCATCAAATTCGAATGAAGGAGGAGGATGTGCATAAAATGGCTTTCCGGTGTCACTATGGTCATTTTGAGTTTCTTGTCATGCCTTTTGGGTTGACTAATGCTCAAGCCACATTTCAATAATGCATGAATCAGATATTTTGCACACAGCTTCGTAAGTTTGTTTTGGTTTTCTTTGATGACATTCTAATTTACAGCAAAACATGGGAGGAACACTTGCACCATCTAGAAGTTGTCTTGAAAATTTTGCATGAACAATCTTTGTTTGCTAAGTTGTTTAAGTGTGAATTTGGGATGACAAAATTTTTATATCTTGGGAAAATCATTGGGAATATGGAGTGAAGGTGCACTTAGAAAAAATAAGAGCTATTCTTGAATGGCCATCACCCAAAAACATCATAGAATTGAGATACTTCATTGGAATATGCACTTATTATAGAAAATTTGTGAAAGGGTTCTCTAAATTGACTGCTTCACTTACTGATTTGACCAAGAAGGATGCTTTCAAGTGGGATGAAGAGGCTAAAAAGGATTTCCAAAAATGAAAGAGGTAATGAGTAGTTGTCTAGTACTTGCATTACCTGATTTTACTAAACCATTGTCTTGGAATGTGATGCATCGGGAGAAGGGATAGGGGTTGTCCTAAAAAAAAATCAACACCCCATAGCTTTTGAGAGCAGAAAGTTGCAACCACATGAGAAGCTCTATTCTATTTATGACAAATATATGTTAGCCATCATGCATGCCTTGACCAAGTTTAGACAATACTTGGTGGGAAACAAGTTTGTGGTCAAAACTGACCATAACAATTTGAAGCATTTTCTTACACAAAAGGACCTCAGTGAAAGGAAACAAAAGTGGGTAAGCAAAGTCCAAGATTTTGATTTTGACATTGAATATGTTAAGGGAAAGAATAATATTGTAGCAGATGCATTATCTAGAACACCATCATTTTCTCTTATGGACATTTCAAAAGATTGAAAAAATATGCTAATAGTTGAATATGCCAAAGATAGTTTTGATTGTGGTGTGTTAGATGGGGTCAAAGGTGATGATAGGTACAATATTTTGGATGGTATCATCTACTACAAGGATAGAATATACTTGGTTCATGGTTCGAATCTCAAGCACAATATTTTGAAGGAAGCTCGTGACTCTCCTTTAGCAGGCCATCCTGGTTTTTTCAAAACATATAGGAAACTAAGGGAAAGGTTCTTTTGGAAAGGGATGAAAGAGGATGTTCTAAAATATGTGAATTAATGCAAGTCATGTCAGCAAAACAAATCTAAACATACACATCCTGCTAGTCTATTGCAACCATTGCCCATTCCACAACAAAAATGGGAAAGTGTCTCCATGGATTTCATCACAGGTTTGCCCATGGATTTAGGTAAGGATTGAATTTATGTTGTGGTGGATAGACTCACTAAATTTGCTCATTTATTTGCTGCTACAACATCTTTTACTGCTGCACAAGTGTCTGATCTATTCTTTAGAGAAATTTTCAAATTGCATGGAATTCCCAAGAACATTGTGAGTGATAGAGATAGCAGATTTATGAGTGCCTTTTGGCAAGAAATTTTCAAGTTGGTTGGAACTCAATTGACTCCAAGCACAATATATATTCCTCAAACTGATGGCCAAACAGAAAGAGTGAATCAATGGTTGGAAGGGTACTTGAGGAGCTATTTTGGTGAGCAACAGAAAGCATGGGTGAAATGGCTACATTTGGGTGACTTTTGCTACAACACTACTTTCCATATGTCCATTGGCATGTATCCTTTCAAAGCATTATATGGTTATTAAGCAATTAAATTTGTTGAGCACATATTTGGTGATAGTAGAGCCCCAAAAGCTAAATATTGGGTGGAGGAAAGTCAATATATTTTGAAACTCCTAAAAGACAATTTGCAGGTTGCCCAAAATCAATAGAAACAATATGTGGATCAACATAGAGTGGAAAGAACTTTTCAAGTAAATGATTTGGACTATTTGAGGCTACAACCATATAAACAAACATCCTTGAAGGTGAAAGGTTAAAAAAAGCTCAAACCAAGATACTATGGTCCCTACAAGATAGGTCGAAAAGTTGGGGAGGTGGCTTATAAGTTGGAGCTTCCAGAAGGGAGCAAAATTCACAATGTATTTCATGTCTCATGCCTTAAGAAGGATATTGGTCAGAAATTATTTGTTTTAGAAACCCTCCCTCCATTAGACGATGAAGGACAACTCATACTTATTCCAGAAATTTTTTTGAAGGAAAGAGAAAGAAAATTAAGGAGCAGGACCATAAGGGAGTATTTGGTACAATGGAAAGATTTTCCAAGTGAGGATGCCACATGGGAGGATGAACAAATTTTTCAGCATTCTAATTTAGAATTTCTTGAGGGAAAGCAATCTTGGGTGGGGAGGTATGTAATGTCCCCATTCAAATAAATCTCAAGAAGGAAAAATTCCACCAATCTACTAGTTTCCTAGGTTGGGGTGGAAACATTAGATTTGGAATAAGGGAACTAATAAACCCAAAATGGAATTTAGCTTGACATAAATATATTGAATGGGGCTAAATAAATAGTTATGATGAGAAAATAAGATGGCACTTGGTCATGGAGACACATTAGTGGTGTGGGACCCACACAAAGCTAGATTCCCCATGCCACATGGCTTTCCACTCTCACCCATTCGAATCCAAGGTGGAGTCCACTATTCATGTGGGATTTGGAAGGGAATAATACTTGGCATGACTCAATGAGGTCGAAATGTAGAGGAAGAGTAACTCCCATGGAAGAGGAAGAGGCATTTTGGAGCTAGTGGGACACTTGGGCTTGATTCCCTAGCTTCTATGACACCAATGCTGAAGATGCCTATGAAACTTATGACAAAATCAGACCTGATGGATGACATCTAACATACATGACATGTCAGGGCTAAAAATAGCCTCCAAGAAGGCTTACAAGGGAGTTAGGGCATCCAAAGAGACACATATTTTAATTGAGTGAAGGAGGAGGCTAGAATTGGAGGGACAAGTGGCACACTTTGGAATCTCTTCCCAACTTGAGCGGAATGAGTCTTTTGGAAGGAATTCGACCCATGGAGGACTTGAGAAGTTTATAAAAGTCAGGACCAAAGAAGAAGACTATATTTTGATCATTTTACATTTTGCATTTGGAGAGGAGAGCTAGCAGAGTGTTATTCTACTTGCCTTAGCACCAATTTTGAGGGTGAAAGATTCCCATCCTAATTGGAAATTAGAGAGGCCATTGAGACCTTTCATTTGGAGATATAATGGATTCCTTTGTTATAGGTTGAAGCTATAGGGCAACTCGTGTTCACATATCTTTCATTTTGATTCTACAACCATTCTTCCATTTCTTGCCATATTCTTTCTCCTTGAGGAGAGACACACTTGGTGAGGTGATGATCTCTTTGGGATAGTTCTTGAGGCCCAATATATTTGTAATATGATATGTATACTCTGTATTTACTACTCAGAAGACTTTCAAGTTGAAATACCAAGTGAAACAATGTAAAAATGCTAAACTATGAATAAATGGTGTCATTTCCCCAATACCTTCTTATTTGCACATGAAGTGGTATCAAATTCGAATGGTTCAGTCAAAATATGATATATTATTGTTGTATGGAGATCCATTAATATTATGAAGAAGTTTCATGTTCATTAGAGAAGCATTTGGAGCAATATTAGTAAGTTTCATAACCATTTGTGAATATTTACTATCATTTCCCCCTATGTTGAAGCTATTATACAAACATCTGATTTATGGAAGTTGCAGAAGCCTATAGAAACTAATTGATGCTGCATTGGGAAGCCCATTGAATTCCTTTATCAGTACCATGTCTCTGTTCTGAAATTTGGTAAGGTATTACAGTGTTTGGGAATCCATCTTTGTCCCCTACCCTTGGGGGTTTTGAACCTCGATTTTGACTAGTAAAGTTCCCTATTTTTCCCTGATTATAAATGAATGTTGAAGAAGTGTTTTAAGAATGTCCAAGAATCCATCAGCCTCATTTATATGTTTGAATACCTTCCAAACTCATTTATACCCAATTCAGAACCATTTGGAGCCATTTGGAAGCAGTTGAATCAATACTAGTCTAAGGGTCGAATTGGTCAAAATTTGCAATTTTTCCTAGTTTTTGCAAATTCTTAAAAGGGGAAACTACACATGGAGAGGTTGTAAATAACCACAGGGTACGAATAGGACATTGTATTTGAATTTCCAATTCCAATAGGAATTCTTATATAAGAATCAAAAGTTGTCTATTACAAAAATCTCATTAAGAGTGAACTTCATTTGGGAACTACAAAGTGGAGGCTTAGGTGGATATCTTGGAGTGGATAAGAACAAGGAGTTGGTAGATGAAAGGTATTTTCGGCCTATAATAGGTAGAGAAATTAGGAATTTTGTTGAGTGCTACAAAATTTTTCAGTTGGTCATAGGAAGATGTCAAAACACCAATTTATCTACTCCTTTACCTACACTAGATAAAACATACAAATACATAAACATGGATTTCATTTTGGGGTTTCCCAAGGCATAGAGACATTGCAATTCAATGTTGGTTGTAGTGCATAGGTTTTCTAAAATGTCCCAATTCATATCGTGCAACAGGAGTAATGGTGCTACTCATGTGGTTGTATTGTTTTTCAAGGAGATTGTGAGGTTACATGTGCTACTTAAGGGTATGACTTCAGATAGAGATAATAGATTCCTCATACTTTTCTGGACAACTCTTTGGAAGAAGATGGATTCTAGGTTGCAGTATAACTTAACATATCATCCAAAGATGTACTGTAAAAATGAGGAGGTTAACTGAAGACCTAGAAATTTGTTGAGAAGTTGGACTAGAGACAAAACCAAGCCAATGGAATTTGGCCTTAGCTCAAGATAGTTTTTCCTACAACAATTTAGGTAATAAATCCATTTATAGGGGTCCATTTCAGGTAGTTTATGGTATATCTCTGAAGGGCATTTTGTGTTGGCTTTTCGAGTTACTCGAAAAGTGTTTACATGATGTTTTGGAGTGCTTCATGAGATGTGGAGTGCATGCTATATGGAGAACCCTTGATGTTATGTTATGGACTTACACATTGTAGGTGGATTACTCTCGAGTTGTTGTACATTGTATGGATGCATGTGTGACATTATTCCTAGGAGTGTTGTAGACCTATCAAAATTGGTGGCATCTTCATGTACTTGGAACATGGAGGGAGGTTTCTTACTTGGAGGATGGCTTGTATTAGAGGAGTGTTGGGAATTCTAGAGGATGGTATTGATCCTCATACAATATTGAATTGCTTGGTTGATTGCATGGAGTATTACACTTGACTTTATGACACTAGTGTTGAGGGAGTGGACATGTAGGTGTGGTATTCCTTGAGGAGGCACATGAACTTGGAGATGCATTTGAGGTTTTAAACCTTGGAGGATGTTGTGAACCAACCCGGTTCACACACAAGCTATCTATAAGAATAGGAAAGATAATCCACAATGGATAAAAATAAATATTAATGAGTAATATGAATGTGCTATTTTTTACAATGAGAGTGTGCCAAAGATATAGAGAATCTAGAGGCACATATGGTGACCATCCATGAAAGGATGCGTCCCTTAAACAATTAATAACTATTTATTATTATTATTATTATTATTATTATTTATGATTATTAATACTTAATATTATATACATTTTGTATGTTACATTTCCTTCCTCTTCAGAAATGCTTTGTCCTCAAAGCATTTTCATGAAGAAGCTTTACGTTTTTACTTTTGCTTGTAATGTTGCCACATCATTCTATTGTCTATCGTAGTTGATGATATGAGACATTATGAACCGCTTGTTAGGATATTCCTATACTCCATCCTAGTCCTACCATCATTTTTAGTCATGCATGCATTTGCATGCATCCCAGTCATCAATCCCAACACCTAGCCCTCAGTTAGCTAGCCCCCAAAGCTTCCTTCCACTCAGTTTCAGCCCTCCTAGATCTTAGTGCGCCCTCCTTTCACCTACTGCATGAGAAAGGTGCGCTTCCTTACCTACCATTCAGTTATCTTCAGTTCTTTCCTTGATTTAAGGCTAGACTGACTCTCAACTGACTCTCAACTGACTGTATCACTCCGATGGACCTCCAGTGAGACTTGATTGCCCATTCTGACTTCAGTTAGCTCCTCATGCGCCCTCCATTGAGCTTCCTTCATTCAGTTAGTGCTAGTTACACTCTGTTACACTCTGTTACACCTACCACACTCAGTTAGACTCAGTTTGACTGATGGTTAACAATTACTTGAGCATTGATGACTCCACTGATGATGGGATATACTTCTAGTTGTGCTCCAATGACACTCCAGTGATCTTTTGATCACTCCGTGAAGGCTAATTCGAACTGCCACCTTAGGCATTCGAATCCTCATGCATTGTACTATTTATTTGTCCATATTGTGATTAATTAATTAGCGTGTGTGAAGTATTTTTGCTTCTATCCGTGTTCTACTGTATTATTATTATTCTGTTGCTCATTACATTGCTTTGACCACTCTTCTTCTATCTTCCTGCTTAATCATAATTACTCTTGTGAGGTATACATCATCTCTTAGATCTGCTGTGAGGATTTTCACACCTCTGAGGTTTGAACAATTTTTTTGAAATGTAAAATGATTGATCCATCCTAATTCAATTCTTTGCAGAACGTTGCATTTCCACGATGAACTATTATCATGAGATTTATTTGCGCTGGTATCAATATTTTTCGTTAGTTGTTCCCGACCTAAGGGATATTGATACTCTAATTACTTAAGATATCTGCTCTTATGATTTGGATGTTGATAAGGAATTCTTATGATGTTATTTTCGCTTATCATGCTTGTAGTGTTTTCTAGCTTTAACTTGTGTATATGGTTTTCTTCACACCTTGATTTTGTTCGATTAATTGATAAACTTCTATTAGTGCGTACACTTGGAGTTCCCATTGTTTGTATTCCGACATCCGTATATGTTTGTTCTTCAACTGGATTGACATCTTTTTGAGATGTGATGTGGATTGGATCTGTATTTGTTCCTTTTTTCACAATTTGGATTTTATTCCCTGAGGGCTTTGATGTCTCCTTTTGGATTTACTCTAACTTGTTTTCCAACAACTTTTTATCATTCTTAAGCTTCTTGAAAGTTTCTTCTTGCGACTTCTCGTCATCATTTAACTTATTAATCTATTCCATCAGATCTTGATCATGATTTTTAAGGTGGAAAATCTCTTTTTCCTTTTCCAATAATTTCTCTCGAATATCTTCATTAGCTTGTTTCAACTTTTGAATATTCTTTAACTTCTTGACTTTTGTGACTATAATTTTATTATGATTTCTCAACTGGAAGATCTCATCATTATTGTTTGATATCGTTTTATTGATCCTTGCAAAATCTAATTTGTGAGTATTTTTAATGCTTCCATTATGTTGTTGTAGCTCTTTAATTTGTTGTTGATGCTGGCAGAAGTCTGACTCTTTGCATTCTAATTTCTTTTGGAATTGCACAATTTCCTTATCTTTGTCCATGAGGAGTTTGTTTAAATGCTTTAATTCCTCTTCTAAATATTCATAGATTTCAAATGGTGATTTTTTGTTTGTAATTTGCGATGAGGGGACTCTCATTGATGAGTCAAGTATTATTATTTTCTTCTTCTCGTGGAATAAGGTCATGAGTTTATTTTTTGCATTGAAGGTGAATGTACCCAATGTTTCCAGCCAGTTTGAACCCACCATTATGTATCTAATATTGTTGTCTATAGGTAAAACAACGAATTGAGATGCAAGATCATAATTATCGATATGTAAGTCTATTTCGTTTATTTGATCTCTGTTCCACTTGTTCTTCTCTATAATTGATTCTGGAACTTGTAGTTGATTAGCAACATCCAAATTAATAAAAAGTTCTTTATTAGTTGGACAAATATCGACGACAATAGGGCTTTCATAAAATATGCCATTAACTTTTAGCATTTCCATAGGCACTTTTGATGGAACCTTATAAAGTCTTTTTTTTCTCATTAGTAAAATCCATCTCTACCATTTTGAACCTCTTTTTTTTAAAGAAAAATAATTGGAATTTATAAAAAAATTAACTATTAAAATGAATAATAATGATAATAATAATAATAATTATAAATTAATAATAATATTACTATACATATATTATATAGTTTTTAATAGTTAGGTAACCTTCCCGTGGACGTAGCTCAATTGGGTGAACCACATATATCTAGTGTATTCTTTTCCTTGTTCTCTTTCTGTAGGCTTATTTACTTTGATATGTTATTGATTGCTAAGATAGGTAAGCTAGTTTAGTTAGATCTATAGTTTTTTTTAAGGGGCCGTAAGTAAAAGTTTCTCTTTTTTTACTGTGTTTCTTCACATCTGCATGGTAAAGTGTATCATTTTTTTGTTATTCACCTTTTTCTCTTGTCATTTCTAGCATTTGGGTTTCTTGTCAATATTTCTATCATTATGACTTCAGAAGTAGATTCTATTCTTGAACTTGTTGGTCCTAACTATCTTGCATGAAAAATAAAAATGATTGATGTTCTCATGAGTAAGAATATATGGAGGATTGTTAATGGTGAACACCAAAAACCTGTTGATGCTAAACATGTGGCTATATGGGAAGATTAATGTGATCAAGAAAGAGGGCTCATTGGTCAAACGGTTGCAGATAGTCTTCAGGTAAGTATTGAGGCAGAATACAACCCGTTTGAGGTATGGAAAATTCTTGCTTCTTTATTTGATAAATCTTATGATGTTTCTGCTTATTACCTTGAAAAGAAGATTTTTGAGCTAGATCCTACTAACTTTGAAAGAGTAGAATTATATCTTGCTGAAGTGAAAACTTTAAATGAAATTAAATAATTGTGGTAAAGATTACAAGAAAACAGACACTGCTCTTATAATTCTTGTAGAACAAAAATTGCCATCTTGTTTTGATATGTTCATCCAAACTAGGAATAGGGCTCTTGAATTGTCTCAAAACACCACGAAATTTACTTTTGATGATTTTTGTAAAGGATTAATAAATGAGCAAGAAATGTTGATTGTTTTAGGACAAGTCTCACCTAATAAGGCTCTTATGGCATATAATAAGAATCCTAAGAAAAGTTTTAATAATGTTAAAGGTTCTAGTTCACACACTTCAAATCATACTAATAAATTTGGTCATGCTTCTAATGCACATCATGAAAATAGTAAGAAGAAGAATGTGTATGATCCTTGTAAGCATTGTGGTAAAATTAACCATCCCGAAAAGAATTGTTTTAAAGTGAAACGTTTAATGGCCAAGGCTAAAAATAAAGGTTCTGATGAATCACAAGTAGCTTTATGTGCATTTGTTGTTTCGTCTAGTAGTTCTTCTTCTAATGTGGAATGGATAATGGATTTTGGTGCTTCTAAACATATGACTGGTAATGCTTCTTTATTTACATCTTATGACAATAATAAAAACACATCTCAGAAAGTATCTATAGGTGATGGTAAACAACTTTCCGTAATTGGTTCTGATACTGTTAATGTTGTTAATGGTCAATTGGAAGATGTTTTTCATGTTGAACACATGCCCATCAACTTGCTTTCTATTTATCATGCATGTAAAAAATGATATAAATTTGAAGCTTGGCCTGATAAATATGTTCTTAAAGATATCAATCAAAATTTTAAAGTAGTTTCTTCTGGTCTTGTTGATCATACTGCTGGTTTATATAAATTTGTTGGTTTTAAGTCAATTAAAAGAAAACCCTTTTATTCTTATGTTGTTCATGCTGATGAACTAAGTAAACTATGGCATGAAAGATTGGTTCATTTGAATTATGGTAAAATGCAAATGTTAACTAAAATGGTACTTGGCTTGCCTAATATTTCGTCTACTCACGATGTTTGTGAAGGTTGTGTACTTGGTAAACATCATAGAGAAATGTTTGATAAAGGTAAAAGCTTGGTGTGCTAAATAACCTTTGCAATTAACTCATAGCGACATTTGTGGTCCTCTTGAAGTTCCTTCTATATCTCATGCAGTCTATTTTCTTACTTTTATTGATGACTTCAGTAGAAAATCATGGGCTTATTTTTTGAAAAAGAAAAGTGACACTTTTTCTAAATTTCAAGTATTTAAATCCTTGGTTGAGAATGATTCTGGTAAAAGAATTAAGACTTTAAGAACTGATAATGGGGGGAATTTGTTAAGAAATAATTTGAAGTATTTTTATCTAAACATGGAATTCAACATCAAAAGACTATTCCTTACACACCTCAACAAAATGGTGTTGCTGAAAGGAAAAAACATAACTTTAGTTGAAATGACTAGATGTATGCTTTATTCTAAAGGATTACACAAGAAATTTTGGGCCAAAGCCATAAGTTGTGCTAACTTTATTTTAAATAGAGTTCCTACAAATTTTGTTAAGCATGTTACCCCTAGGGAAAAATGGAATGGTAGAAAACCAGATATTAGTAACTTTAAGGTGTTTGGTTGTGAATGTTGGGCTCATATTCTTGAAGAAAAACAGAAAAAGTTAGAACCCAAGTCTCACAAGTGTATATTTATTGGTTATGCTGAGGATTCCAGGGCTTACAGGTTATTTGATCCTTCTAATCAGAGTGTCATCATCCAAAGAGATGTTCAATTTACCGAAGTCTCTCCACCACCTGAGTCAGTAGAACCTCATGTTACCTTGAATATTTCATTGTCTCCTGTTACTCCTATATCTGTTACTCCTTCCAGTACTGTGCTTATTGTTGATCTTAGTTCACCCTCTTCTTCAAGTATTCCACCTGAAAGTATTGAAGCTCCTAAAGTGACTTCTGTTACTTCTAACCTTCCTGTTTGGGCCTGAAAAACTCTTGAATTTGCAGGTAGTGAGCTCGGTAACCCTTCCGATACTCGTAGAACTAGATCTAACTTTTCTTTTATGACCAAAGTTTTGGCCACAAATGATCCTACTTCTTATGCTCAAGCTAAGGGTAAGCCTCATTGGGAACAAGCTATGTCTGCTAAGTATGATTCTCTTATGAAGAACAAGACTTGGTATCTTGTTCCTCTTCCTTCGGGAAAGAAATTAGTTGGTTGTAAATGGATTTATAAAACTAAGTTTACTGCAGAAGGACAAGTTGAAAAATATAAAGCTAGATTAGTTGCAAAAGGTTTTAATCAACTTGAATGTATTGATTATAATGAAACTTTTGCTCCTGTTGCTAAAATCAATACAATAAGAACCATCTTATCTCTTATTGCATCTTATAAATGGGAAATACACCAAATGGATGTTAAAAGTGATTTTTTAAATGGTAATCTTAATGAAGACATTTATATGCAACAACCTCCTGGTTTTATTAATGTTGAATCATCAAGTTTTGTATGCAAATTACACGTCTTTATATGGTCTCAAATAAGCACCTAGGGCTTGGTATGAAAACAATTGATACATATTTCTTGAATAATGGTTTTAAGCATTGTATATCTGATCCAAATCTGTATGTTAAGAACTTTGGTGATCATATCCTTATTATTGTGTTATATGTGGATGATCTTATTATCACTGGAAGCCAACTTGTTTTAATTCAAAATATGAAAAGTGATCTTCAAAAGCAGTTTGAAATGACTGATCTCAGTATATTGCGCTATTTCTTCGGTCTTCAAATCTGGCATATGGAAGATGGTATTTTTCTCTCTCATCCGAAGTATGCTACAAAATTATTGGCTCGTTTCCATATGAGTGATCGTAAACCTGATCCTACGCCATTCCAGTCCGGTGTAAAGTTAATTGTTGAGTGTACTACTCCTCTTGTTGATGCTACTCTTTATCGTCAACTCGTGGGAAGTTTGATATATTTAACTCACAACAGACCAGATCTCTCTTTTTCCATCAGTATGGTTTCTCATTTCATGCAACAACCTCATGAAAGTCATTGGCAGGAAGTTGAGAGAATTATGAGATATTTACAGGGGACATTGCACTATGGTGTCTTTTATTCGAGCAGTGCTACAGTTTCACTTTCTGGATATACAGATTTTGTCTGGCCAGGTGATAGTTCTGATCGACGGTCTACTGCTGGTTATATATTTCAACTTGGTTTAGGTCCGATTTCTTGGTCCAAAAAGAAGGTGAAGACTCTTTCTTTATCGTCGTGTGAAGCAGAGTATAGAGCAGCTAAAGAAGCAGTTTGGTTATGACATGTTCTCATTGAGCTTGGTATGGTTCCGAAATTGTCCACTATGTTGAAATGTGATAATCAGGTTACAATTTAACTTGCTTATAATCCAATATATCACTCCAAGAAAAAGCATCTCGACCTTGATGCTCATTACATTCGAGGTCTCATCGCAAATGCTATTCTTTCTCTTGAGTATTGTCCTATCGAGCAGCATGCAGCCGATATCTTCACCAAATCCTTAACAACAACGAAGTATGCGCATCTTCGTTCTTTACTTGGGATGAGAGAAGTTGTCATCAAGGGGGAGCCACAATGACTCCTTCCTTCCTTAGTGTTAGTGAGGGATTTTCTCCTAGCCATTATTAAGGGGGAGTGTTGAAATATATTAATTATATTCCTTGGAAGGTAATAATGTCTTTGTATTATGTCGGAATTTATCCACAATATTATGTAAAAGAGTAATACATTATATCCCATATTCATTATGGTAAAGTATACTATTTATATCCATCATTATATAAAGAGATGTTATTATGGAGAATTATATTATCCCACATGCAATATGTGAGAGTAATTCCTCCACATCTCTTGGTATATAATAGGGTCACGGGAGTCACATCAACATCACAGTGATATAGTGAACGACATGATGGTATAGTGGTATACGCTTATAGATAGTATCAACACATGGTATTGTGAACACAAGCTCTGCTATATTGTATTGGAGTTATTTGTAGTTGCTCTCTTGTAAGATTGAAGGAGATTTCTGGAGATAATAGAAGACAACCTTCCCGTGGACGTAGCCCAATTGGGTGAACCACGTATATATGGTGTATTTTTTTCCTTGTTCTCTTTCTGTTCCGATTTAATTTGATATGTTATTGATTTCTAAGATATGTAAGCTAGTTTAGCTAGATCTATAGTTCTGACAGGGAGATTTCTCTTGAGATATGTCAGGGTTTTTTATTGGGAGAAAGACATCGAAAATGATGACCTCATGAATCATGCACTTGTATTTATTCTTCTTTACACTTGGGTTAGAGTTGTGAGCAAAGGAGCATTAGTTTCTTTCTCTCTCTCTCTCTCTCACACACACACACACACACATTCAATTTTTTGTGTACTTTATTTCTCTTTGTCTTAAGGTGCTAAAGGTTTCTTAGAGCATCCTTGAAGTCTAAGGTTGGGGTTTGGTGATAAAACCTAAATTGTACTTGTTGAGGAGGCAGATAGATAGCTTGCATGAGACCAAGAAGGACTTGTTAGTGGTGATTCTAACTCTTTGGAGTATTTTTGGTGGAGATAGGGTTTTTCTTAGTTTTTCCAAGCTAGAGTTTTGGAGAGCTTGGAAGGTTGCACTATCTTATGATAAGATGAGAGTATGTACTTAAAATTCTTCTATTTTCTATATATGTGAACTTTTCAATTGTCCAAAATTGTCTTTTTGCACATTTGATTTTCAACTCTCATTTTCTTCACGGTTTGGTAATTGCCAACACCTATATGCCCTCCTAAATTGATGTAAGTCAAGGCTGAAATTGTCAAGGAATTTAACATTTATATTAAAGACAACAAGATAGATTTAATGTTGTAAATCTGCATTAATTACAATTAGTTTATCTTTGTATTATGCATGAAAAGATTGCCCTTGAGGGTTAAAACTTGTTGGCATATATTTGATATCTTATCTCTTTCATTGCCTAGTGTATTGGGGTTGATATGAAGTGAGATATTGTTTATTGTTTGTGTATTAATTTATATATTAGTTCACTGCTAAGGCTGATAATTCATAGGGTTTAGGTCCATGAAACCTCTAAAAGGGTGAAGTTTTTGAATTTGTAAAAGAAACTTCAATTTATGAAATTTCTACATGGTGGAGTTGTTAATTTGATAATACAAGGGTTGATTAATCTAGTAGAAAAATGATTCCCTTGAGAGGCAATATATAATTCAAATCATAGGGGAGAGAGTTCTATAGTTGAACGGGAACCGGTAGTGGTGATAGAACCGGTGACTGTTACAACCCAAAAAGTGATCAAGAAAATGCCAACTGTCAAACACATATAATTATATAAATAAGTAAAAAGTTTCCTATTTGAGTTCATTAAGTGTCATTCTGTACAGTAGGCCCACAACTGTCAACTATAGGACAAAAGGTTGACAACTGAGCAGTCTTGACAAAACCAAAATCAAATCCATCATGTCCCTTCCAAATCCCAACATGCACTGACACAAACATCTAATTGGACCTCATCACTCCCCAGCCAGCCCAATCTATAAGGACGGATTGCCCATCACATGGAGCCCATCGAAAAAGCTTCAGAGTACACCCAGACCAGCATCGAGAATCACTTAACCACCAAGGCATCCCACCTGCACATCTATCAAATGTCACCTGCATAATAAATGGAGAATGAGTGTCAGCTCCAGGTGCATTGCTGTTCAACAAAGTAGCCCAATCAATGCAATTAATGCTGCCAACTCCATTAAAATCATCAAATCAACCAGAAAACCAAACAGAAGCATATGTCCATAGGCATATCGAAGAGCACATGGATCGACAAAGCCCCATTGATGGCCATTGGATTGAGGCCAACTCAATCTTGAGCCACTCATCCAACTCCAACCAGTTGCAATCCATGCCTTCTCAAACTTGCCAATCAAATCAAACACCAAAATGCTATAAAGACACTACAACCTTAAAACAAACTTCATTTTTTCTGCTATTTGAAATTCCCAGACCTTGTTAAACTCACCTCTATTTCCAAGCATCAAATTTCAGAGTCCAGGCATTGCATTCAAGCAAAACACAGTTGCAGAGTTAATTCAAGACAGCATTCAGAGTTCAGGTATTGCATCCAAGATAAACTTTTCTTTCAATAATGTTTTCAAGTAGCCAGACTATATCTAGTTTTATGCAAGAACCTGCATTGAACATGTAAATCACGTCAAGAGATCCTTTTGAATACTCCAGATCCTAGGGTCGTTTTAACACTTTGTTTCAACACAACTATTATAATATTCCAGATCCCTGTGAATTTACACAGCTAGTTCCTTTTGAATACTCCAGATCCTAGGGTCGTTTTAACACTTTGTTTCAACACAGCTATTATAATATTCCAGATCCCTGTGAATTTACACAGCTAGTTCTATCTCCGTAGGTGGGAGAAATGTTATGGTTTTTGGTTTTAATGCAGTCATGGCAAGAGTCAGCACTACTCGTGCAAGGAGGTCAAGTAGGAGACTCAGCAGGGGTGCCCAGCTACAATGCACCTCGTCCGATGAGGACATAGCACATGATGCTGATAATAACAATGCACACAGAGATGATGAAGAGGAAAATGATGCAGAGCGTAGTGGTGTTATTCCATCATCAACCACAGTTGAAGAGGCAAATGATGCAGATCCTCGAGGTGTTACTCCACCATCAACGACAGTTGAAGAGGAAAATGATGCAAATCCTGGAGGTGTTATTCCACAATCAACCACAGTTCAAGGTGCAACTGCCAGTAAGAAGATTAGTGCCATCAGAGGATGGACACAAGAAGACATGAAGGCTACCATAGATGATATAGATTTCAATGGTTTTTCTATCAGAGCAGCTGCTAAAAAACATGGGATTCCACCAACATCAATCCATTACTGGATAAATGGCCTGACCCATACCAAGCGAAAAGGACCTCTTACAGTGTTGAGTGCAGAAGAGGAAGAAGAAGTTGTGGTTTGGTGTGAAGAGATGGCTCAACTAGGCCATGGTCTGGAGTTGGTTCAACTCAAATCCACTGTTGCACAAATCTGTCAAGGGAGGCCAAACCCCTTCAAAGATGGATTTCCAGGAAAATCATGGTGGAGAGGATTTAAACAAAGGCATCCAGAACTTGTGTTACGCACAACAGAGGGGCTTGACAGGGATAGGGATTTCAATCTGCGCCCTACAATTGTGACCAAGTTCTATCAGACACTCTCTGATGCATATGAGAAACACTCATACAGAGGAGACCATATATGGAACTGTGACAAGACTGGATTGCAGGCAGGGAGGAATTGTGGCATGCGGGTAATTGCCAAGAGAGGGAGCAAGAATGTGCCCAAAATTCTGCCAAAAAGTAGGGAGTGGATAACTATTCTTTATTGTGTCAACACAGTTGGAGCATCAATTCCAGGTTTTTATCTGTTCAAGGGAAAGAATCAACTCAAAAATTACATTAAAAACTGTGAACCTGGCGCATGCATGGCTGCACACCCCCATGCTTGGATGACAAAAGAACTGTTCTTGAGTTGGCTTTGCCACTTTGCTTCCTCTGTCCCTGGCGGTGTTTCACCTGAAAACAGACACCTTTTGATTTTTGATGGCCATGGAAGCCACGTTGCTATACAAACCATTGAGGAGGCAAACAGGCTAGGCATTGATCTGTTGACACTGCCTGCACATACCACCCACAGGCTGCAACCTCTAGATGTGAGTGTGTTTGGGCCTTTCAAGTGTTACTTCAGGTTTGAGAGAGCATCCTGGATGGCAAAGAACCCGGGGGTAGAGGTGAAGAGGTTCGAATTAGCAGAACTTGCAAGCAAAGCTTTTGCTAGGGCACTCACAGCATCAAATATCAAGGCTGGTTTTAGGCAGACAGGAATATGGCCTTTCAATTCTGATGCTCTTCAACATGACACGGGATGTAGTCAGGCTTTTGATGTTCAGGGGAGAGAGGATGCATATGCTGCAGATAACATCATATCACTCTCTCAAGGTCATTGCCAACCACTGGATGACGACAATGAACACGTAAGTGAAAGTCAGTATGGCACCGAACCTGTTGGGGAGAATATAGAAGCTGTTGGAAGGACATAAACAGAATTAGATGGCCAAGGGATTGTTCATAACAACGTTGCCGATTTGAGTGTGAATGGAGGTGACCAAGCAATGGTAAACAACAGCGAGGAGTTGACATTTCCAAGCCAGCTAGAACAACCCGAGTGGTTGGCAGAGGCGATAACAAATATGAACAGACACATTGTCACCCCCACCAACGATGAAAGCCTTAACCTGCCTTCGATGCCAGTAGTCCTTAACAATGAAGCTGTACATTATTATGTGCCACTTGGGGGTGGTGGAGATGAGATTGAACAAAATGAAGATACAGTGGACCAAGAAAATGATGATGAGGCACTCCCACCAAATGAGCCACTACTTGGCCAGTTCCTTAAGTTGCCAGTGGAGAAAGTTGCAACTCATCTATCTAATCCCACTGCTGAGCATCTTAGATTAAGCAGGAGCTCGCAACTACTAACATCAGAGGACTACATCACCCTACTGATTGAGGCTGAGCACAAGAAAAAGGAGATGCAGGATTTAAAAGAGAAGAAGAAGGCCCTGGCAAAGGAGAAGAAGGAAGCAAAGATTGTTGTAGCAGAAAATCGAAGGAAGGAAAGGCTTGTAAGAGTGAAACAAAGGGAGGAAAGAGAGCGACGGAAACAATTGGCAATGGAGGAAAGGGAGCAAAGAAAGGCAAATCAGAGGAATCCAAATGGTCTGGAGAGGATAGAGGTGGTTGACAACCCATTGGATCAGTTTTCAGAGAACAGAAGATTATTCCAGGACCTTATTAACATACAGATACCCCAATACCACTAGGCAGGGGGAAATACTATGTATGCCTTCCAAACTCCAGTGAACCCAGGGCAATTAGGCTCAAGTCATAACTATGGTTACTCAATTCCTCCTTGGCTACAAGGATCAACCTGGCCCGCACCAAATGTTTGCAGCTCAACACAACCAGGTCATGCATCAGTATCTAACCCAACTAGTTTGGGTAATGAAGGCAGTCAACCTCCTTGCACATAGGGTTTTTTGTTTGGAGAATGATAGATGTTTTGTGTTTGGCATACACATATGAAAGGAAGATTTTGTTGCTGGGGGGAATTTTGGGTGGTTTCCTAAGTTTTTGTTTGATTCCAATCTGACAGTGGATATATGTTAGGCATAACCACAGTAAATGTATAAAGTCCCAACCCACCATGGACCAACCATATGTATAAATCTCGAATTGCTACTATGTTGAACAGGAATATGCCCTTTATGTAAAGTACTGTTTTCTTCATGTCTCTGTCTATTTACTGGACTACATTCCTTACTAAAACTGATTGCTATATTTATTGGTTGGCAAACTAATTTGAATGTTAAACTAAATTGGATGGTAGACCAACCTGATTGAACATTTAAATTGAATGCAAGTTTTTTTCTGAATGCAATACTGACTTGAATGCAAATCGACTTGAACTGGATTGATAGTAAGCATTGCAAACAATCACCGAGCACACAGTTAAAGATTACTTAGGTTAGAGCACACAGCAAGAATGAAAGCAGGTGGGACAAACACATATGAGAACCAAAATTCTAGAAAAATACAAAATGAGGGCTAACTGTAGATGGGACAAACACATATGCATGTCCAGCATGAATGGTTGTTAATTTCTTAAAAGGTTTCATGCCTCCAAACCCTAATTGCAAATTCATACAATGACTGAAACAATCAATGAACCATAGCAAACCCTAATTTGTTATAAGGTTTCATGCCTTCAATTCACAGTCCAAATTATTCATCTAATTGGCATGCCCAAATTATTCATCTCAAGCATGCATCAATCCTATAATCAACTCCAATAAGAAATTAACAACCATTCCTTAAGAATTCAAGCAATCACTGAAAGAAATATAATCACTGAAGGGTTTAATGGAGCACGGTTATGGTGTTTTTTTATGTCAGAATTTCCCGTAACCTTCATACCATTAAAGCATATCTGAATTTTCCATAACCATGAAACCTTCTCTCAATTTTAAAATATACTAAGTTATCAACCAATGAAACAATGAAACCATATCAAACCCTAATCCTATAATGAACTCCATTAACAAATTAAAAACCATTCATTGCGAATTCATACAATCACTGAAACAGTCACTGATCCATAGCAAACCCTACTTAGCATGAATGGTTGTTAATTTGTTAAAAGGTTTCATGCCTCCAAACCCTAATTGCAAATTCATACAATCACTGAAACAATCAATGAACCATAGAAAACCCTAATTTGTTAAAAGGTTTCATGCCTTCAATTCACAGTCCAACTTATTCATCTAATTCACATGCCCAAATTATTCATCTCAAGCATGCATCAATCCTATAATCAACTCCAATAAGAAATTAACAACCATTCCTTCAAAATTCAAGCAATCACTGAAAGCAATATAATCAATGAAGGGTTTAATGGAGCACTGTTATGGTGTTTTTTTTTTAATGTCAGAATTTCCCGCATCCTTCAAACCCTAATCCTATAATCAACTCCATTAACAAATTAACAACCATTCATTGCTAATTCATACAATCATTAATAATAAATTTCGACCCTAATAGTGTGCCATTAATAATCAATTTCGACCATAACAATGCTCCATTAAAAACCAAAAACCATAACAGTGCTCCACTAAAAACCAAATACCATTACAGTGCTCCATTAAAAACCAAATACCATAACAGTGCTCCATTAAAAACCAAATACCATTACAGTGTTCCATTAAAAACCAAACACCCTAACAGTGCTCCATTAAAAACCATAAACCATTACAGTGCTCCATTAAAAACCAAATACCATAACAGTGCTCCATTAAAAACCAAATACCATTACAGTGTTCCATTAAATACCAAACACCCTAACAATGCTCCATTAAAAACCAAATACCCTAACAGTGCTCCATTAAAAACCAAATACCCTAACAGTGCTCCATTGAAAACCACATACCCTAACAGCGCTCCATTAAAAACCAAAAACCCTAACAGTGCTCCATTAAAAACCAAAAACCATTACAGTGCTCCATTAAAAACCAAATACCCTAACAGTGCTCCATTAAAAACCAAATACCCTAACAGTGCTCCATTAAAAACCACATACCCTAACAGTGCTCCATTAAAAACCAAAAGCCATTACAGTGCTCCATTAAAAACCAAAAGCCATTACAGTGCTCCATTAAAAACCAAATACCCTAACAGTGCTCCATTAAAAACCAAAAACCATTATGGTGCTCCATTAAAAACCAGATACCCTAACAGTGCTCCATTAAAAACCAAAAACCATTACGGTGCTCCATTAAAAACCACATACCCTAACAGTGCTCCATTAAAAACCAAATACCTTAACAGTGCTCCATTGAAAACCAAAAACCATTACAGTGCTCCATTAAAAACCAAATACCATAACAGTGCTCCATTAAAAACCAAAAACCATTACAGTGCTCCATTAAAAACCAAAAAAGCTAACAGTGCTCCATTAAAAACCAAAAACCATTACGGTGCTCCATTAAAAACCACATACCCTAACAGTGCTCCATTAAAAACCAAAAACCATTACGGTGCTCCATTAAAAATCAGATACCCTAACAGTGCTCCATTAAAAACCAAAAACCATTACGGTGCTCCATTAAAAACCAGATACCCTAACAGTGCTCCATTAAAAACCAAAAACCATTACAGTGCTCCATTAAAAACCAGATACCCTAACAGTGCTCCATTAAAAACCAAAAACCATTACGGTGCTCCATTAAAAACCACATACCCTAACAGTGCGCCATTAAAAACCAAATACCATAACAGTGATCCATTAAAAACCAAAAAACAATTTCCTACGACGTCGTTTGAACAGGCAACCGCACCCAAACAAACCGAACACAGACAGAGAAGGCAAGCAAATCACACCGAGAGAGTGGTTGTGTTGAAAAACACAATGCAAGCGAAGCCGGTAGGATCGAAATCCTACCACGTTTGCTGAACAGGTGGCCACCGCCGAGCACGAACCAGGAGCGGAGCAGGTACCGGGAGCCGAGGACGAACCAGGAGCCGAGGACGAAGCAGAAACATGAACACCAGGAGCCGAGGATGAACCAGGAGCAGCCCGCAAACAAGCAGGAACAGGGCCGAACCACCGGGGAACCCACGCCACAGACCACGAACACAACAACAAGACCAGACCAGTTATCCAACGCACGACGACGACCATGGAACATGGCCACTCCACCACGAGCTTCCAGCGAGTTAACCAAACCAAACATCTGTGCTCAAATAGCAACGACCTCCGCGCGAACAACAAACCGGGGCAGACCACCACACAGTGACATTTGTTCCAAGCAGCGGCCTCATCGAACAACAGCAGGAGGCGGGAGCGGAGCAGCAGCGGAGCCATGGCGGACAGCTTCCGGGGTGGCCGAACACTCACCTTCCAGCCCCGAGCAAGAATGAACGGGCAACGGGAGCGACTGTCGGGAAAGGGCCAGCTGGCATGCGTCCCGAGGTGCCATAAAGCGCATTAAAGCGCTAGCTACCCGGGACGACGTGGAGCAGCCACCTGCAGTGGTCCCGCCCTCGACGGGTGGCATCCGCGTGGCATCCCGGGTGGCCAAAGTAGGGGTGGACCACTTCTGGCCTCCCTCCCCTATAATCTTCTTGATTCGAGGATAACTAAATATTTTATGATCAATTTTGTTCAAATTGCTTGGTCTTCAAATATTGCTTCAAGTACACCTTCATGATTTTTCTTGTAAGGATAAATCGACATAAAAGAAGGAAATAGTTGACTTCTTGTTACTGGAATGCAAATGCATACATTTTCTATCATGTAACCCAAGATACAATCCATAGTCTAGTCCTTTCATACTCTCTTGGTCATCTTTATGTTGGACACATAACCCTACATGATTATTGTTGTCTACAATGTAACATAGAAATAAAGTTGGAGGTGAAGAGATGAAGGGCAGAACAATGGTCGCCGATGTATTATGTTAATGAAATACATGAAGCCTCAAGTTTATCCTAAGGCCAGAAATTTGGCATCAGAACCTAATGATTCTTGTCATAACTCCATGAGTGTTGACAGTCTTCCCTCTTCCATGGTACTGGCTTCTCCTCAATCCGACATTGCATGCTCCTCAGTTTGGCACTGCTCGCTGCATTCTAGGTATCAATTAAAACATTTTCCGAGTGATTCCACCTACACAAACCCTATCTGCTACCTGTATGCCTCTGCATGCTGCGACCTCCACTATGACCTCTGTGTGCCTCTATGAAATTTATTTTTCTTTGCATTTTTCTACCCATGACCAGTTTGCGGTTCTACATCACTCCAACTTGTGTGCAATGGAATAGAGTCTCTGCCTGAGGACCAATCAAAGGGAAAAATGAGTAAATATGTTCCGGTCATTCTGCCAACACGTAAACAAATAAACGGTCTGCATGCGTGTAAGATTTAAATCTACGACTTGTTGGATCCTCTCCCTCTTGGGAACAACCACAACCGCAGTCGACGTATATACACACAAAACTCCATGCCTTTTCTAATATCCTTGGGTTTCAGCATAAATATTCCCTTGTTCCCTTGCTTAAACCTATTCAAGACCTGCGCATGGAGCTAAGTGGAGATCGATACTTGTGCGTGGAGCTGAAGGAGACCTATCTTTCACGTGGAGCTGAGAGACCGAGACTTGTGTGTGGAGAAGACCTGCGCGTGGAGCTGAGAGACTGAGACCTGTGCATGGATATGAGAGACCGAGACCTGCGCATGGAGATGAGAGATCGGGAGATCGAGACCTATGCGTGAGCTGAGTGGAGATCTGTGTCTTGGAGCTGAGTGAAGTGTTCGTCTTGTATTCTCCACAAGTGAAGCATTTATCTTGTATTCTCCAATATCAGTGACGCGTTCACCTTGTATCTATTATAATTTTTATCCCAATGAATGAAGTGTTTCTCCCTTAATGCTTTTATCATTCCATATTAAATTTAATTGTGAACTATGATCAACATTTTCGAGAGATAGTTCTAGGGTTGCAAAATACATCATTGTATTGTAGAGATTATTTTTATCACAAAGAATGGCATTGTTTTGAAAAGTTGTAAGTTGGTTGTAGAGACTTAGACCTGCACCTTGTCAGTGTGTTGAGGTGTTTTTAGAATCTGTTGTATTGCAAAGTTTATTGTAGGAAGTATATTGCAAATTACTTCTTGAAGATGCATTCTTTGGATTCCATTGTTAGAGCATTGCTCACAAACAAGGAAAAATATATACCCAGAATGGTTGAGAAAGATCAAGCACATGCTCATCTTTATTGATATATGGGAGGGAATCGATGAAGAAGAAACTGTTGAAACAACAAATTGCCCTATGATCGCTGCACCAAAACAATATACAATAGGCAAAGAGCTCACCATATGGAAGAGCAAAGACAAGAATGCATACACATTGATCATTGCTATTGGAAGTAAAGAGGTGAGTGGTCATACAATCTCTATTAAAGAATCTTATGGTGCTTTTAAGAAATTAAAGGATTTGTATGATACACATTCATAATTGGAACTCATACAATTGTTAATGAAGCTCTTTAACCTTGAATTGAAGGAAAAAAATATCATGGCTTTAACATATGAGATAAAATCCATCATGCATGACATTGATGCCACTAAAATAAACCAAGATATTCCTCTCACATCCTTTATCAAGGCCCTCGACCCTACATATTCACACTATCTTGAGTCCCTGCAAGCTAGTGGTCAAATGAAATCCCTCACATTTGACACTTTGGCGAAGAAGGTTGAAGAGCATGAGAAATCATTTAGAAATAAGTCAACTTAGTCCACTAGAGAGGCTATGTTTCTTTCTCAGAAAGAGAAGAAACAATCCAATAATTTTTCTAGAGGAGAAGGTAGTAAAAGAGGACATGGATGAAAGAATTTCAGAGGTAGGGGGAGACATAATCAAGGTAAGAGATGTGATCGCGAATGTACTCACTACGAAAAAGATGGACATGATGTGGATCATCATTGGGCTCCATGGGAGGCGATTAGAGAGAAGGATAACCAGAAGAAAGAAGACATAGGTAAAACTCATGATATTGGTAAAGCTCCTGAATCTGCTCACTTTATTGTTGCTCATTGTAATGTTGGAATAAATGAAGTCACTTTCAATACTGCATTTGCATCTTGGAGAGATACTTGGTTGCTCAATATTGCTATTGCAACCTCCCACATGACATTTAGAAGAGAGTTTTTTGAAGAATGGGATGATAATACAGATTGTGTAGTGTATGTTGTAGATATGTCCAGCCTCAGGCCCAAGGGAATTAAGCTCCATTAGACTCAAACTTCCTAGATTCCTTAAATTTTTGCTGCATAATGTTCTCTCTTTCAGAGTTGCAAAGAAACTTGATGTCTATGGTGCACATTCGAAAACAAGGCCATTCCATCCACATTTTTGATGGGATAGTTGAGATAAGGAGATACTCTGACAACATCGGATATGAAGATGAAACAATACTAAAGCTGGAAGGAACATCTGCAAGAACTTATAATTTCACATGCTTCTCTTAGCATGAATAAGGTACATTGTCTTCTAGTATTTTATGGCATGCTAGATATGGACACATTACCTATAACAGTCTCCGATTGTTGAAAAATAATGGTGTTTTTGGTTTTCCCACCATTCCAAAAAAGCTAAAATAGTGCGATGCTTGTACTCTTGGAAAAGATAGTAAGCAACCTTTTCATGAGTCAAATTTTAGAGCATGTAGAAAGTTAGAGTTGATACACTCTGACTTGTGTGGCCCCATGCTAGTTCCTTCTGCAAATGGTAATAAATATCTCATGAATTTGGTTGATGATTACACCAAGATGTGTTGGGTCTATTTACTAAAGAAAATAATATGAGGCATATGAAACATTCGAAAATTTTCATGTATGGATTGAAAATGAAGCACAATATCACATTGGCACAATTCGTATTGATAATTGCAAAGAATACACTTCTAATGAATTTGAAAACTATCTTCGTCAACATGGGATTAGGCATTAAACTACAGTTCCATAAATTCCTCAATAGAATGGTGTGGTAGAAAGAATGAATAGAACACTCTTGAATATGGTATGCTCCATGTTATTTTTCAAGAATGTCAAATTGGTGTTTTGGGGTGTTGTAGCTTTATGTGCAGTTTATTTGAGAAACAAAAATCCAACTCATTCTCTTGGAAACAAGACTTCACATGAAATGTGGTATCGATGCATTTCTTCGGTGAGGCATCTCAAGGTCTTCAATTCCACTTGTTATGTCCTAATCCCAAAGGAACAAATAAAAAAGATAGGTGCAAGGAGTCGAAAGTGAATCTTCTTGGGGTACTCAAACACCACCAAAGCATACCGTCTTTATGATGAGGTAAACAAAAAGTTTATACTTTCCAAAGATGTTATTTTTTTTGAAATGAATAAAAATTGCAAGTATATTGATAGGTAACTTGATTGTCTAGATAAATTTACCCATGTAAAGACATTTCATGAAGTTGATAATGAGATTCCACATCTTGAAGGGGGGATCCCTATCTTGGATCAATATTTGGAATCTCCTTTTGCAACACCATCTTCCCCTCATGAAGAAGTTCCTTCCACTTCACCAGAACATGAGGTTCAAATGGATGATGTGATTGAGAGGATTGGAATATTGAATCTTGAAGAAAATGAAGCACCACTGGATGAGTAACCTGGACCTTCATGCAAAGTTCTAAATGGGTCACAAAGACACTTGAAAGTGTCCATCTTGATGAAGTTAGAAAGATAGGAACCAAAAGTTTGATAAGGAAGGAATATGGAGGAGATGGGGATAATTCATGTTTAGGTGATGCATAAGATATGGATGTTTCATATGATTGTGAATTGAATTCATTTGCTAACCTTGAAACAAATTTCGAGTATATGTTATATTCTTTGCATGTGTGTGTGTGGGGGGGGGTATGCGTTTGACCACGTAGTGGTCAATTCCCTTCATCTATAATGCACTGGGTGCTGCGCGTGGCGTTGGATCAGCGGGGGTAAGAGGGGGGGGGGGGTGTCGATGCCCTCCCCCTTCTTCAAAGCAGACGACACAAATTTACATTAGGCCATTTCTGTTCTCACTAGTGCCGAATTTTGTTGGGTTGTTTTCGGCAATTTTTGGGAATTTTCTAAAAATATGTAATTTAATCCCGGTCAAGGGATTGGGGTCTATTTTCTAATCCGGGTTAACGGATTAGGGTATTGGATGCTGCAGAATACCTATATTGTATTATGAGTGATTCATAATCATAATTAGAAAAATAAGAGGTGCAGCTCTAAGTTTTGCTGGTTTTCCCGGTTACAGGTTTCCAGGGTAAATCTCTGTGTATTATGTGTGAATGCTGTGGCGTATCTTTGTTTTGATTAAAGGAATCTGTATGATTTTCTTCTTTGCACATGATTACAATTTACATCAAATTCCTCTTAAGAGGCTATTGGTCATGATCAATGGAAAGAATCCATTCAGAATGAATATGATGCTGTCATCAAGAATGAGATGTGGAAGTTGGTGGACCCTCCATTTGGAACCAAACCAATTGGCTATAAGTGGGTCTACAAGAACATGTTTATATCATATGGCTCACTTAACAAGCATAAGGTGAGGCTTCTGGAAAAAGGTTTTGCACAAAAGGAAGGCATTGAATATGAGGAGACTTTCTCCCCTAAAACAAAAAGGGCTACCATATGCACTATGTTATCTTTGGATGCACAAAATGGGTGGAAAGTTCATTAGATGGATGTGAAAATTGATTTCTTGAATGGAGACTTGAAAATGAATGTCTTCATGTCTTAGCTAGAAGAATTTTTTGTGAAGGGACAAAAGAAAAAGGTATGCAAACTCATCAAGTCACTATATGGCCTAAAACAAGCACCTCACGCATGGTATGAAAGTTAACTGAGCATCATCTGAAATTAAATTTTGAACATTTTAATATTGATGATGTAACATTGTTTGCAAAGATTCAAAATTGGAATATCTATTGTATATCTTGTGGTGCATGTAGATGATCTTTCGATGACAGGGAACAATCAAAGTTACATTGCATCCATAAAGAAGCAATTGAACAAGGGATTTGAAATGATATATTTGGGGAAACTTTGGGGCAACTTCACTACTACTTGGGAATTGAAGTGACTCATAATGCCAAGCACATATTCATCTCCTAGAAGAACTACATTGGGGAGCTATTGAACAAATTTCGTAAGCAAATAATGGGCTATTTCAATTAATGCTTTGTGTGACTCATTGTTGTTTGAAGTTAATGGCTATACAATCCTCCCACAGGGTTGAACTAAATGGAAATTTAAATCCTAAAAGTCACTGTGATAACTGTTGTGGTGATTCTTGCAACAAGGGTTAGCGACATATCTAATCTAAGAGTTGTGACTTATATCACAAAAGAATACCAATAAATAAAGGAAGTAATCATTAACTCATGCAAATAATAACCAAACCTATGAATCAACTCACCAAATACTGTCATAGAACAAGATGAATCATACAATACTGGTTGATTTACATTAATATGTACCAATGGATATAGAAAAATAATAAAAACAAACACCTTAGAGTAGCTTGATGGAGTGTAGATGGTCTACTGTGTTGCTCCGTAGGGAGGGTCCTCTACTTCCATAAATGTTCATGATTCCTTTCCTTGCTAGTGTTAGAATATTAAAAACCCATCTAGACTTAGGATATAAAGTATTATTCATTTTTGATACTTTCCTAGGTGTTTGACTAGGTGTTGGCCCCATATTGCCTTTTTAGGCTCACAACTTGTCATAATTATCCACATGAGTGACCTTAGATAGATTATGCTACTTTTATGACTTTCCAGAATGGTAAGAGTGCACTTCCTGCTTTTACACAGTTTTGTCCTCCTTTTTCCGCTTTTCAGTGGATAAGGATCAAGCTAGGCACCTTTATGGACTTGGAAAGTTGTCTACTTTTTGGACAACACATCCTCCATATTTTTCTCTCCAAAATCCATCATCTTACTGCTTTTTCATCACTCATTAGATGCCATACCTGATTTAGCTAATTCGTGAGTTGGAAAGTGATGTTGCCACTATTGGGTTTTGTTTTGCTTTTAGTAAGCCTACCTTTTGTGAGCTTTTCAAACTTGTCTCCAAGGCATCCGAAATATCTCTCAGAGATGTATTGTATATTGTATTCATACTGTTGAATAATTTAGAGATGATATTTACATCAATTGAGTTCTGTCTCTTATGGTTTTGATTCAATATTTCTTCTTATTTATGCAAATCTCTGAGTAAATTCTTGTGAGGACTACTTTGTTTCTAGATCCCGACTTATTAGAATTTCTAAATGGTATCAGAGCCTTGTAGCTTGATCAAATTAGTCTTCCGGTATAATATTTGAGAGAGTTTGTTTTGAAGGTACTGAAGATCAAATGGCAGAAATATATTGTTGAAGAAGAACTCAGATCTTTCCATCTCTCATCATTGTTCTCCTCTCATACTTCAGATATTGAGGACTTTGTGCAAGATAATGATCTAATGGTTATTTGGAAGTCCAATATATAGTGTGAGGTTGTTAGTTTCACTGTCACTTCCACTGTCCATGCTCCTACCAGTTTCTACATGATTGCCAACACATTTTCTCAAGAAGTTGGAGACACCTCTCAGTTCTCTCATATGTCTTTTGATTCGAATTCTGAGAATCATCAACCAATTGTTGCAGCTCATACACACTCATAACCTCTCATTGGTTTGATTTTTGGTGTGTCATTGGATGCTACAGAGGAATAATTACTGTATGGAGTTGTTTGAACATTCACTCTTATTGTCATGCTTTTGATCCACTGCATGATTATTGGCCCATGTTATTAAAGTTGCACAGAAGATGGAGGACATCATCAAGTCTCATTTGGACCCGATCTCAGGAATTTCAAGTCTGGTGAGCAACAACATTCACTCTACTATCAGTGGATCTCAGTTGTTTTACATGGCTACAATGTCCAACATGCAGTTGTTTATGTTTCTGATTTAGTTGAGCACACTCCACGTCTTCCCAAGAAGAAGATTCCTCCATACATTTGACCAAGTTCTCACCTGCTTGGATTTTGGAGAGACTTATTATGGTGTAATATTCCATGTTGATTTTGAGGGGAGGTTTTATTCCCAAGTGGTTTTCCTTCTTTCCTCACCTACATGGACTAATCAATTTTTGTAAAGGGTGACCATAGGCCATAGTTTCTTGGGAACTCATCATATTTTACCCACACTAAGTCAGGATTAAGGGGGGGTGTTAGAATATTAAAAACCCATCTAGACTTAGGATATAAAGTATTATTCATTTTTGATACTTTCCTAGGTGTTTGACTAGGTTGTTGGCCCCATGTTTCCTTTTTAGGCTCACAACTTGTCATCAATATCCACATGAGTTCCATTAGATATATTATGTATAGATTCTACTACTTTTATGACTGTACAGAATGGTAAGAGCGCACTTCTTGCTTTTACACAGTTTTGTCCTGCTTTTTCTGCTTTTTAGTGGATAAGGATAAAGCTAGGCACCTTTATGGACTTGGAAAGTTGTCTACTTTTTGGCCAACACATCCTCCATATTTTTCTCTCCAAAAGCCAACATCTTACTTCTTTTTCATCACTCATTAGCTTTCATACCCGATTTAACTAATTCGTGAGGTCCTTGACTGAGTTGGAAAGTAATGTTGCCACTATTGGTTTTTTTTTTTTTGCTTTTAGTAAGCCTACCTTTTGTGAGCTTTTCAAACTTGCCTCCAAGGCATTCAAAATATCTCTCAGATATGTATTTTATATTGTATTCATATTGTTGAATAATATAGAGATGATGTTTACATCAAATGAGTTCTGTCTCTTATGGTTCTGCTTCAATATTTCTTCTTATTTATGCAAATATCTGAGTAAATTCTTGTGAGGACTACTTTGTTTCTAGATCACGACTTATTAGAATTTCTATAGCTAGATGGATTTTAGATGAGCATTACAAGAAGAAAAGGTCTTCAAGTCTCTAGGCAAATCAATAGCATAAAATTGCTTTGGATGGAATGAATCGGTGTGACCCCAAATGGTCTCTTTATAGGTTTTGATAGGAAACACTAAAGAGTCCCTCTTTGACTTAGCTTGAGTTGGATCAAAGAGTTACCCTTTTTCCTGGTAATAATAAGATGAGTAGCTCTAGTTTGAACAAAGAGCTAATTCCAGGCATACTGATGATCTATTGAGTTAAATGAGAGTTTGACACTTCATAACTGCTTCTTTGGAGTTGCATGCACCCTAATTAGGTGGAAACATGCCCTAATTCTTGAAAATAATCCCAAAATAATAGAAATGATGGTTTCTAAGGAGTAACACACTTTATTGAGCAATTATTTGCGTCGAGAGCACATTAATTGGCTATTATCTATGCTAGCCAGTGCAAGATACCTGGATTTATCTACGTTGGCCTCCTAAAGTTCTATTATTTCCAGGAGGAGGCCTCTTAATGGTGACAAATAGTCTTGATCATACATGGAGCAAATTTAGAGTGATAATAGTTTCCCCCTGATGTATGAGGTTAAGTGCTCATCTTATGACTGAAATACAACATAGTTTTTTTCTTTACATGGAAAAAGGAGATTTACCAAGGAAGGAGTGGAGAAAGAGAATTGCCTCTAGAGAGAGCTAGGGAGGACCACTAGCACAAACAACAAACCAAAGTAGTGATTATTCAATGACACCTAAATAGAGATAACTAGGGTAGATCCATACTCGTCAAGATGTCTTAACAATATATAAGAAGGGCCAAGACTTTATGAAGCTTAGTAAAAAATGAAATAAGTGTCCATGGCCAATAAGAGTCCATGATAAAGTACAATGTTGGCATAGTGGCAAATATGTAGCCATGTCAAAGTACATAAAAACACTAATACAAAGATGAGAAGAGTTTCAATCCAAGAGATGAATCATGTCGAACAATAGAATCACTAGTGAAATTTATAGTTGTGTTATACAATAATAAGGCATGAGGTGAAAAAAGAAGATGTAGTGAGTTGCTTGAATGAAAACTCCTTTATAGCTAATTTATCTAGCATAGATATGTAGAGATGAAATAAAAACTAAGACATGTGGGGAGATTCCTAAAGGCCAACTCCCTCTTGAGGATGTGGAACAACTCATGTCTACTAATGTGGGGCAATCTACCGACATATGAAGGAACTATTTGCAGGGTAGATCCCTCTTGTGGGATAAGAATAACTCACACATGTGCAAGATATGGGGTAAATAAATGATATAGTGGGACAACAAAAGTTATGAATCTCACCGATGGGATAAGGAGTTGGAGTCAAGAACATGAGAAACTACCAGGGCAAGGAGCAATGAGGGGTCTCCTTACTTGATTCGAGGGGAGATACCAATGATGAAAGTGGGTCCAAGGTATACCGGGAATATCTAGGATAATCCCTTAGAATGAATGTGTTGATGTCGCTAAGGGAAATCCTGCTAGATACAATGCATACAGAAATATTTGGAAACTAGTGTGAGATATAAATACCATGTGATATACATGACTAACCCAAGGGAAAAGTAAGCATAAATGAAAACAAAGAAAGACTTTGGACTTCCTTGATTTAGAGCATAATGGAAAGGCATACTTGACAGAATTTAAACATAACTGGGGAATGAAGGGTCAATTGAAAAGAAGTGAGTGCAAATGTGACAATTCAATAGTTGGTATAATTGGGGAGGGTTGGGTTTTGTTATTATGGGAAAAATGGCTCACATAGGGTAAGTCACAAGGAATGAGCACAACACGCGGATGGGAGTAAATCTTATTGGGATTCTTTGGGCGAGTTTGAACTCAAATGCTCTTAACCAAGGCAACTAATTGAGACGTTGTTGACTAGACTAGGGTTGTGCTCAGAAGCACCATGGATACAGTTGGAATGTAATGCTGAGAAGCACAATCAAACCAATGTGAAGTATATATGCAGGAAATCATACTTGTATATTCCCATATGGGGGATGTAAGGAGGGTAATGGCATAAGTTCCCAGTATGTATAATCAAATGGTTGTTATGAAACTATCATATGAAAGAAAACAAGGGAGGGGAACTATGGTACATTTCCTTCAGGGGTGATGTAATTGAGTTAAAAAAACCACAAATATACATTATGATGTGGATGATACGAAGGATCATGATATTATAGGAATTCCAAAATTGAGAATAATCATTAATGAATCTATTGGGGAGTCCAAGGGTAAAGGTAAGATTGAATATGAGGAGGAACATGAAGCATAAATCAGGGGATAGAGGCAAGGAAGAATCCCAATCAGAAGGGGATAAACAATAGGATGGGTACCGATAAGCAAAAGGTTACTAATATAGGGCACCCATGTAACAATTGATAACTACCATCAGACAATGGCCACTTGAATAAGTGAAACAAGAGATCCCTCTTTCCCAAACTCGCGGTGGGGAGGGGGGTCCTGTGGTGTACTACAAAGGGTTTATTAAGTTATATACAATAAATTTGGAGGGAGAAAGCTATCTATATGCATAAGTTGGAAATTGATACCTGAGGGGTTGTTTTTGAGAGATTTTATATATGAATATGATTCATAGTAATATATTACACACACATAAACAAATACCATAACATTAAGTTGCACATGAAATATAAAACTGATTACTTAATAACATAATACTTGGAGTGGTATCAAGACATGATTAATATAGTAAAGCACGCCATTGAAAAATGATCCCAAAAGTATGAAATTAGGAAAAAAATAAGATCCTTTTGGAGAGCTTCGAACACCAAATCCAACGATGTGAATGGTGAGTCAATTGGACACTATGTGAGGGCACAAGGGGCTAATGAAGAAGTAGGGTTTCAATTATAAATAGTGGAAATTATCCAAATTCAATTCATTTATGCATGTAGACATTGGATATTTGGAGAGCTATGTTGTGCCCTAGATCTTGTAGAGCTCACTACAAACAAACCGATCGGTGAAATTGATTTTGCAACTTCAGGTTGGTAACCTTATCATACCCTTCAATTTCACTAGTTTAATTTTCTAGATTAGGGGTTTATTGATTGTAAAAGAGACTCTACCTAAAAAATGTCCCCAACATATGTTTTTGGGTCTTTTTTGTGCTTGAGCATAAGATATTGTCCTAATAGCTGCGTTGGGCCAGTGCATGAAAGAACCTAATTATTGCACTAGCTCAACGCATAAAATAAACTAGTTCCTACACTTGAAGCATAGGAAAGATGCCAAAATATGCACTATGGGGAAGATTAAGGATGTTCCTTGAGACTAATAACTTAGTGTTGTTGGTTGTGCAAGGATGTTAGGGTTCTAGGAGGTCCAAAGAGAGAGGGAATTTATGAGCCATGGTAGCAAATCCTTCATGATCATGTTGTTCATGATGCATCAATGATGCAAGGGTTACTTAATTTTATGGAGAATCCACTGATCATAGGATGCAAGGGCCTATTGTCTTGTATTATAAAGTGCTAGGATGTAGCTGCATGAACATTTGTGATATAGGGGGGGAAATTCCCCTAACACTGTTGAACTTATATGTCCTCATCGGTCTACTAACTTATGAAGTGGTAAGTAATATACAAACAATACCTTATTGAGGGAGAAAGATACAAGAGTTCATTGAGAGACATGACACTGATTAGTGTCGTGTGAAGTATGGGGCCATCCCCACACTAGTAGAATTTGGAAAATTAATGACTACATGACTAAAAATGTTAGCGACTATAGTGTTTTTAAGCTAAATACTATTAAATTTGAGCAACACAACTAAAAATGACTAAATTAAATGAATAATTTAGTCACTGGATAAAAAATACGACTAAATAATAAGCGACACAACTAAAAATGACTAATTTTCCACTTCCATTCTCATTTCCAAAACAATTCGATTCAATGGAAGCCAATGCATTATCTCTAGCATTAGAGCAATCCCAGAAGGAAGGGGAAGATGAGGCCCTGTTTGAGCCTCCTCCTCCCTTGTGAACATCATCTTCCCAAATAGGAATATTGCTTCTCAATACATCAGGTTGCAACCTAGATCACATGCATTATGTTGTTTGTCCGATGTCATGGCCGACTACTGCAATATTATCCACTACCCTTGTCTTTTCGATGATTACCCACCATGGGGGTAAGTATATATATATTATAATGTATAGTTATACTTATTTAAATGTAATAGTTGTAATATATATTTATTTCAGTTATATATGAAATATAATATAAGTAATTATATATGATATGTTATATATAATAAGTTAATATGTTTTACATTATAATATATAATAATATTAATATAATATAGCTAATATATATAAATATATTATAATTAATTATTATATTAGATGTAATATATGTAATTATTAACAAATAAAAAAACAAAAAACAAAAATAAAAGTAACAAAACAAACAAAATGAAAGGGTGAAATTAAGAGACATTGGCAGGAAGTGCATGCGAGGCCATTGAGCTAATTCATGGATTCAATTGAGGATTTCTTCTCTTTGCGCATATCTTATGATACAAAACCTTGCAGTCACTCTTCTCGCCATTTCACCTTGGAATTTCAGAAGGTTTCATCATAGAGGAGATGAGGTCCAATCTTCTTTAGATCGTAAGTATAAAACCCCCTTTTTATTTTCTATTGTTGTTTCTTTCTAGGGATTTTATTAAGGCATTGTGACAACATTGCAACTCATCAGTTCTGCATTTATTTCTAGGGATTTCATTAGGGCATTGTGACAACATTGCAACTCATCAATTTTGCATGAGAGTCGTTAAATGTTCATCACTTTTGAAATTGGAAAAGTCCTTTGCAAAACTGCCCAAACATTCTTCATTAGAATCTCAACTAGGGGATATGTTCTGACCTTATAAAAATTTGGTTGAGTTAAACTGATTTTTTTACTTATTGTTGTTATACCTCAATATTACACATTACGTATTAGTGTCGCATCCTTGCATTACCGAACTAAATGACAGTTTCCCTTAAAGATCATCTGAACATCCAGAGTGAAAACCATTGATTGAACACTGAAAGCAAAACCTTTTTCTGCCATCTGTCAACCCAACTTAGCCTGTTTGTGAGCATTACCGCTCTTTGCATATCTACATGGGCGCGGTAGTCATCACTACCACGTGTTGCTCCTCCTCTGGGGCGTGGTACTACAACATTATGCTCAGTGGTAGGGGCGCGGTAGTCCGAAATTAGCCTTTTTTCCTTGGAATTTGCGATCTCAACCTTCGAGGATATTTTGTTGGGATTACCACCTTTGGTTTGATCCTAACTCCCTCTTTGTTTAGCTGGCCTGATCCACTAAACCCTCCATAGATACACACTTCTCTCTTTGGTTAACCTTCCCATGTGCTATAAGAGAGAAGCTTTCCATGGGCCAAAGGAAGGACTTTTGGGGCATCAAACCTATGATCTTCAGACTTCTGCAGAGATAGCTAGAGGAAGCACTTGGAGCTGAAGGATTGGCTTGGATATCAAGCAACCTTTGTAAGCACTCTTCAAGTTTGTAATATAAGATAACTTGTCTTGTTTTTCCCATTTCATGTGTATTGTATAAATCTTTGATATGAAATGTATCTATTTTATATTTGAACTTAACCTTTGCTTCAAGGTATTTGGAAGATCGCATGCTTGTCCTTTGTTTGATTTCAACAGGTTCTACATTGGAGCTTTGGGATCAAGAGCTAGAAGCGGGACAAACGTCGAATTGGAATGTGAGTTACGTCTTTAATCTCTTCTGAATGCATTTAATCTTGTTGTGAAGATTAGTTTAGGAACTCAAGGTAGCATTTGTTTCCTTTTTGTCTTAGCATAGAGTCAGTGCATCCTGCTTTATCCTAAGAGAGTTTCTACCTATCCGTAGGGAGAAATTTCTGCAACAAAAACTGGCAACTCCGCTGGGGACTTGAATCCATTTTCTTTGCATGTGAAGTTTGATTTCACTCATTGATTGTAAGAATTGGGTTCTTTCACCCTCATTCACTTCCCTGTTCTCTGCATTCGACTTCTGTTACAGATCAGTAAGTCCTCTCGGTTGACAAACCCTTGAAAAGTCAAAATGTTTTCTCAAAATTCTGCCTCTTTCCCCCTGTTCACACACTACCGCGCCCCCGTAACTGCCTACAGAGCGGTAGTACTGCGTCTTAACCACTGTCTAGAGCGCGGTAGTCTAGCAGTACCATGCCTTAACCACTGTCTAGAGCGTGGTAGTTGTTAACACCCAAAAAGTGCTCACTAGCTCATTTCCTTATTCACATGACCCATTTGTCCACTTTTTCACCATTTGAGCCTCTAAAGCCACGACCTTAATACACCCCTTTTCCCACTCAAAATGAATATTTTTCCTCAAAAAGCATAAAAAACCCTCAAAAAGGGTCAAGAATTCCCAAAAATATTAAAAAGGGAATAAAAATATTAAAAATATTCAAAAAAGGAAAAAGGAGGGAAAATGTACCTAAACCATGTTGGTCAATACCATTGGTTTCCTCAAAACCATAATGGTATTCCCCACCACCAAAAACTATAAAAAGGTGGTAGGGGCTCCTCACTATCCATCCATCATCCTATCCTCATGCTGTCAAAATATCCCATGAGCTTTTGGCCATTGTAGCTACCTTGGAGAAGGGACCTTTGGAGTTTGGAGCTGCTCACCCTTGGAGCTACTCAACAATCTTCACCACTTGGAGGTATTACCATTGCAAGCACTTGCTTTCCCTTATTCTTAATACAAAATCATTTTTTACATATTGTCAATTGTTTTTCTTTTCATAATATTTCCATTGTTTGCTTATCTATTTCACATAGATCCATGATTAATATAGTTTAGATTAGTTTGTTATTTATTTCTATTGAAACTGCTGCTACTAGTTAGCAGGTGCCCATTGCACTAAGCTTGGTTGCAAATCCAAGCCAACAGTTTTTGGCGACTCCGCTGGCTTAGAATTCTTATATCTCAACTTTTAGCTTTAGATCTTAGTTTTTGTTAGTTTTAGTCAGTTTAATTCATAGATCTACCATCCTAGACAGTAGATCCATTGCTGTTCTAGATCTTGGCCCCTTCTATTGCCATTAACAGGCCGAAATTTCCAATTTTCGGGTTCATTTTTCGGTGTCCGTTTTCGGCTTTCGCCTCGCGGCTTTTTTCCTGACAGTCGCACGGCTCATCGCGACTTTTTGGATTTTTTCCGCGCGGCTCGTCGCGGCTTTGCGGCCAATTTACGCGCTGCACATCGTGGCTTCGCGGCCATTTGCCGCGTTGCACATCGCAGCTGTGTGACGAAAACCCGCGCTGCCCATCGCAATTGTGTGCCAGGAATCCGTGCTGCACATCGCGTCTTCGCGGCCGAAACCTGCGCTGCACATCGCGGCTGTTTTCCCGAAACCCGCGATGCAAATTTTTGCAGTTCGGCCATTTTTTTGAAAAATATTTTCTGCTGTATTTTTTGCCCATTTAGCATATTTTATAGTATTAAATTTCCTGCATTTTTACAGCCATAAGAAATATTTTACTACTTAGAATGCTTCATTAAAAAGTCTTTTTAAAAATTTTCAGAAATTGAAAGAGAGATTTTTTCTGCATTTTAGCTAGATCAAGGTTTTACTGTTTATTTGCTCAATAATTTGCACAAGCAATTTTCAAGAGATCAATTTATTTCTTGAATATTCATGCCATTTGCTTCCCTTTAAATTATTTCAAAGATCCATTATTTTTGAATGGTTTTTTCAAGCATTTACATTTCAAAAACGCCTTTATTTTTTGCAAAACTGGAAGCGTCTTTTCTTTCATTTGTAAAATCGCCCAAGCGAGGCAAATCAATTTCAGTTTAAATACCACACTTGCACCCACTCTGCCACTAATTTAAACTGAGCCTTAAAATTTACCTTAAACACAACCAACTTTTAACCCCACTTGGGGAGCACTTAATAGAATTTTGTAGTTAGGTAGAATTGAGGGGATATGTGTTCCAATAACACCCATCAGTTATTACATTTGAGACATAGCTGTTGTCCATTAGGGAACCAAAATCCCCTAGTATTTTTTGGCACGGTCACAACCAGTTTATCGGAAGGCCTCTCCCCTAGGAGGGTTGAAGTCGCCAGAGTTGTTCCGGAGGCCTGAGTGGAATACCGCAATCCATTCAGTAATCGAAGGCTACCTCTCGCAGTTCTCGGGGTATCCCTGTATGGGGATACTGCGGTAAAAGGACCAAACGGCAGATTCACCTTTTCTGAACGTGTCATGAACATGGTATCCTAGTTGCCACTCTTTAGGATTGTCTACCCGGTTTCCCTCCCGGTAGGGGGAGATCTAGCCGTTGATTCAACACTCTATATCGTCTGACTTGGATTTCATCACCTTGCAGAGGATATCGTTTGTCGACTCACAATACTTCTAGTTAGGTGTTTGCATGATACATTACCCACCTTTGGTCTAGTAGCACCTCTTTTTTCTAGAAACTATTTGACTATTGGTATTCTGACCAATTTTGTTGCATCCCTCCACTTATTATAGCACAACTGCTATAATAAGTGCTTTTTGAGGTTGATTTTTTGGCCTGAGAGCCTTTATTTTCACTCCCCTTTTTGCACTCATTGTTGCATTAGGGTTTCGAGTTTTTACATCACCACCTTACACTGAAATTTTTTAAACAAAAAACATATTTCTCACCATTGAGAATTTTAGACGATCTCGTCGTCTTCAGGGTGAACCCCCAGAGTTCAGTCTACTTGGCTCTCCACGTCACCGACGTCGAGCCTTATCCCTTGACTCGACACGTTATCGGCCAAACATACAGTCATCCGATTCTGACACGCCTCACTTCACATCTGATTCTGAGGCTGAATCCGAAAACCCTACTGAATTATTACCAACCAACCTCATGGCTGGAACACAATTCGACCCACTTTTTACTAGTACCATTGGAGATACATCCACAAAACCTTCCATTACTGTGCCATCCTTGGTAACAACAACCCCTCTAGGTATGCCTAATGTGGGGGACACTCCACCTTTAGGAATGCCCAACACAGGACTACCTCCTATTATGGGTATGCCAAATATAGGAATCACACCACCTGCCATTACCACAACCCAGATCCTAGGAATTCCTGGTACTATTCCTAACCCTAGTGTAACCCATGTTGTACTTGGAAACGCTGGCCCATACCAAACCACAGCAGTTGGAGGACACATACCTTCAATACCTAGCATACCCTCAGGGGCTACTGGACCACTACATAATGCCACCATGCATAGTTATGTACCAGTCACTACGCCACACCCATATGCTAGTTTACCTTACATGGCAAGTCTGAACTTACCAAACTTAGCCAGGATAACCAACGATCCTATCAGGCACAACCCTACATGGCCACCCATGCCTACAAAGCTCCCCTCAGACATACCCACGTTTGAAGGAAAACCTGGGGAGGACCCTCAAAACCACATAATGTCTTTTCACCTATGGTGTTCATCTAACTCCATAGTGGATGACTCCATTCGTCTAAGACTATTACAATGAACCTTCACTGGCTCTGCAGCCAAGTGGTACATCGAAAAACCACATGGGACCCACCAGACTTTTACGTCTCTCGCCTCCACTTTCCTTCAGTTTTTTCAGCTACCTGTACGTTACGATGGAGGAGTTGAAATACTGTTGTCTTGCAGAAAAAACACAACTACCCACATCACGGACCACATCCATGAGTGGCGCAAGCATCATAACCTCTGTAAGATTAAATTGGATGAACGGATATTTTTGGATTGGTTCCTTAAATCACTCCTACCCCTCATAGAAAAAGACGTCGCTTCCGAACGACCCCAGTCAGAGGAAGAAGCTATCCTAAAAGCTCAGCAATTCGACCTAATTTACGTCCAGTCAGGCTATCTCTACACCATCATACCAGACGCCCCACGAGGCGATTCTTCACGTGGTGACGTGCTGGGGGCATGACATGCCGCTGATGGTATTATTGGCCAGGTCACACCGCACATTAAACCTTTTAGTATGGTGAGCACCATAAATGCCCCAGACCTCTCTAGGGCTACATCTAATTCTGGAGCGACAACTTCGTACGCTCCAACGAATCAGACTCATCACACTCATGGACCCTCTTGTCCACAACATTGCTATGGGCAAGCGCCATCGGCATATGTACCACCCACATACTATAACCAACCAGCTATCCAGAACCCAATTCAGTTCCCGCCACAACCAATGTATTACCCACAGCAAGCTGCAACAGCTAACCCAACACCTCCAATAGCTCAGGGTTACCAACAACCCCAGCAGGTAACTGGACCACCTCCAACCCCACTAGCTTATTATCCACCGCAACCTGCTCCCGCACTTGCGGTAAACCAAAATCCTCCTGCTGCTCAAGGGAAAGTGTACACACAACACAATCAGCCCCAACATCAAAACAACCAGCGCAACCAGGGTGGACAACAAAACCGTGGAAGAGGACGTAACCGCGGCAACAACCAACAACATCAGCAAGGTCCACCACCTCCCAATCCTCCACATAATAACAACGCTGCTCCTCCCAACCAAAATACGGATTGTCATCCCAAGCAACCCAAAAACAATAATCTGAGAACAAACCACCCATGTTCTATATGTGGAGTCTATGGACACTACACTCATAACTGCCCCCACTTAGAGAAAGCACGTCAACTTTGGACTGACAATTCCCAACGCCAGGGCCACGCTGGACAGCCAACTCCACCTCATCAACCGCAACCCATGGTATTACAAAACCCCTTACCAACCCAAGGCATAGTGAACACTCAGCCGTTGGCTCCCCCTTAAGGAAACACGCCCCCACAACACCAGATCACGTATGCCGCTCCTGATCAACCCATGTTCGACTCAGGTACCCACCACTTGTTAATGATGTCATCCGCTGATGTCAACCTCCAAACCCGTCGGAACCAATATGGCTCCACCCCTGAAGCCCCTCCCACCGACAAAAACACTAATGCTCATCCCACTGATCAAACGTTACGTATACCTCCGATTCCACTCGATGGCACTTCTAAAGCACCTTGCTTCCCACTTCGTCGCATCAGCAATAACCCCAATGCTCGTGCTGCGTCGAATTACAGCATTGTAGATGACTTAGCCCAGTCTCCCGCAGCCATGTCTGCTTTAGAAGTCTTAAAAAACTGTCCTTCACAGCGCAAGACTTTGCTCTCTACTATTGGTGCTATTGACCCCAATGATTCACAACTGATGGCATTCGATTCGGACCAGTCTGAACCATGCCTGCCTTCCACTTTAGCATTCTAAGTTTCTATTTTCGTTCGGAATCTTGTCATCCATCGGTGCATTATCGATGAAGGTGCCTCTACATGCGTCATGTCCACATTCGTTTGGCAGAAGTTGGGATCCCCTACTCTCCAGCAGTCTACCACGGCATTGCGAGCCTATGACGGCCGTTCGGCTCAACCCCAAGGTTTGTTAGCTAATGTCCCCGTCCAGCTGGCTGGTAAAACCATGCTCATTGACATAGAGGTCATCAATGCCCAACTTGATTATAACCTCTTACTTGGTCGCAGCTACATGTATGCCATGCAGGCGGTTGCCTCATCCGTTTTTCGTACCATGATGTTCCCCCATGATAGACGCGTGGTCACGGTTGACCAACTCACCTATTACGATCCCAAGGCCCCCGCTACACCCGAAAATGTTCTCCCCATGGTTGAACAACCTGTTTGTGGTGCCACTACCGCGTTTGTATCCTCCGTGGGACCCGGACTTTACACCAAGTCACCTATGACTTCCACTTTTCCATCGATCTCACCACCTTTACCGATGACAAAAACATCGGATTTGTGCACCCTGTCGCACACCACACAGCAGCCTTCGTCCCTACCACAAGCACCCACAGTGCGTACTCATATTGGCACAACGCCAATTCACACCATCCCGTTCTTGTTCCCATTCTCCGGAGTTGTGAGTTCGCCAGTAATGGCTACACTCAACCTTCCTGGATTAACAATAGGGATACCTGTATGGTACTTACCTGCTCCGAGCCCCCCGCCTACTCCGACTGTTATTTTACAGCCGGTACAACCTATCCCCACTACCAACTACCCACCCCCTCCCGTCACTAATCTGCAAAACAGACCTCCCCCAATAGTGACTACGGAATCAACCTCCAGAAATGCTCCACCTCCGTTCCGGAACACAGGGGGCAGAGGCCCACCAACTTATAACACCGGACTCATAACTCGCACCCCCCCAACAACCCCAAGGTAGTTAAAACCCCCCCAGCTATTCGTATTCCCCCTAAGTGCTCGTTGTGTGACGACGTAGGCCATGCCACTCATCAATGTCCACAATTACCTGCACTCCAGGAGCACATGAATATGTTGGATGACGACACCGAAATTCCAGTAGTAAGACTTGAGCCACCTCCTCAGCCTCGCGACAAAACACTCCACACCAACCACCCTTGTGCGATATGTGACATTTATGGCCATTATTCACACCACTACCCTGATCTACCAGATTACAGAGCAGCGTTGTACGAGTTGAATAACATCGACTTAGAGATATCTCCTCCCCTCATCGAGGAGATCTACCCTCCGAGATCATCTTCTTCGGAAGAAGTCAATACCATATATATGATTTCAACCACGTACAACCCAGAACCCATCGATTTATGGTCTGACTACTTCCATACTGATGAGCAAATTTTAGAAACACTCACTGCACCGAACTACCCTTGGGACGATATGCATCATCGCTCATACTTCCTCCTTGAGGCGTCTACATCCACCGCAGCAAACCAGCTATCAGTCGAGTCAAAGGATTTTCTACCAACTAAGGTTGATTGGTTAAAGGACCCCATCCCAGCACCAGATGCCTTCGAAGAAGGGAACATGTCCAACATTTCCCCTATTATCCAAATCGACATTTCCACCACACCTGGAAAACCTGAGCTCATCTCGCTAGGTGCATCTTGCACTCAAGCGGAAACTCAGGCATATAAGAAACTCTTCCAAGAGTTTCGTGATGTTTTCGCCTAGTCTTACACAGAGATGCCTGGCCTCGATCCCAAAATTGTGGAACATCACATCGACACTTGGCCCAATGTACCTCCTGTCCGACAAAAACAACGGCCCATTCACCCATCCAAGCTCCCAGCTGTTAAAGCTGAGATTGAAAAACTACAAAAAGCAGGATTCATATATCCTATTGCCTACACCACCTGGGTTTCAAACCCAGTACCAGTAAACAAAAAAGTGGGCACCATACGCGTTTGTACTGATTTTCGAGGCCTCAATCTCGCTTGTCCCAAAGACAACTTCCCCACACCTTTCATCGACCAACTAATTGATGAATGTGCGGGACACGAGGTCCTTTCTTTTATGGACGGTTTTTTCGGATACAACCAAATAAAAATCCATAAAGAAGATCAATATAAGACAGCTTTCACCACCCCATGGGGCACCTTCTCCTATCGCGTCATGCCTTTTGGCCTCAAGAATGCTAGAGCCACCTTCCAACGCGCCATGACTTACTGCTTCCACGATCTCCACAAGATCATAAAATTTTATCTTGACGACCTCACCGCTCGATCCAAGAGACGATATGACCATTTAGACGACCTTCGACAAGTTTTCATGCGTTGTCAGAAATACAACATCCGCTTGAACCCCCTCAAGTGTGTCTTTTGCGTTACATCAGGTCGCCTACTGGGGTTTGTTATCTCAGAAAAAGGCATCACCGTAGACCCCTTAAAAGTCCAAGCCATTCTAGAGTTACCGTCACCCCGCACATTAAGACAACTGCAAAGCCTACAAGGGAGGTCCAACTTCCTCCGTCGCTTCGTCCCGGACTATGCCACAACAGTCCATGGTTTCCTACGACTACTACGTCTGCATGCCCGTTTCATATGGGACCAACAAGCAGAGACAACTTTCACCGATTTAAAGAAAGCACTTACAAACGCCCCGTTGATTTCTCCTCCAGACTTCACAAAATATTTCACCCTTTATGTTTCAGCATCCGAACATGCTGTATCTGGAGTCCTTGTACAAGAAGATACTGCTCGCTAAGAGCATGTTATCTACTATGTAAGCCAGACCTTGTCCGGCCCACCCCTCCGATACCCACATGAAGAGAAGATGGCCCTCGCCGTCGTTTTTGCAGTACAAAAGCTGCGACATTATATTCTCTTAAGCCACACCACAGTCGTAGCTAATTCCAATCCTATGGTTTACCTCTTGACACGTCGCCTTCTTCAAGGCCGCATAGCTAAATGGGTGATTATCCTGCAAGAGTACGACCTTACTTTCAAGACCCCAAAGAGCACCAAGGCCCTAGCACTAGCTCAACTCATCACAGATCTCCCGTCTTCTTCGTCATCACCCGCCATCCAAACGGACCTCACTGACGACCACATTTTCATCATTTTGTCTGACGACCCATGGCACGGAGACATCTTAATCTACCTCCGCACACAAAAATTTCGACCCCGCATCGATCGTGACGGACGCCATCGTATACAACACCACGGCCCCTGATACCTCTTGTTAGGCGATGTACTTTATCGACGCGACGTCGATACCATCTTACGACGCTGCCTATCTCATAGCGAGGTAGAACACGTCCTTAATGATTGCCATAGCGGTGCCTGCGGAGGCCACTTCTCCGACATGGCTACTGCCCAAAAGATCATCCGCGCAGGTTACTTTTGGCCTTCATTATTTACTGACTGCATCACTGCAGTCAAACATTGTCAAAACTGCCAACTTTTTGCCCCAAAAGCAAGAACCCCACCCCCCCTTCATCCAGTTGTCACTGCCGGACCATTCTGCAAATGGGCCATCAACTTCCTTGATTGCAATCCCACGTCAGCCGGCGGTCACAAACACATTATTGTGGCCGTAGATTATTTTACCAAGTGGGCGGAGGCCATGCCAACTTACAATTGCAAGGCCGACACCGCAGCACGGTTTTTTCTCAACCATGTTATCGCTCGTTTTGGAGTGCCAAAGAAACTCGTCTCGGACCACGGCTCTCACTTCGAAGACGCCGTCTGGAGAGAACTATCAACCTTACTGAAATTCGAACACCATTTCTCCTCTGCTTACTACCCCCAAGGAAACGGCCAAGTCGAAGTGATTAACAAAATTTTGAAAACCATCCTCCAACACACTGTAGACAAACACAAGTCAAATTGGCACCACATGCTCTTCCCGTCACTATGGGCATACTGCACGTCAACCAAAACTGCCACCGGTTTTACCCCTTTCCACTTAGTTCACGGTGTCGAATCCGTCCTCCCCATTGAGTGCAGATCCCAACCCTACAAATGGCCGTTGAACTCCTACCGGACACTTCCCTAATCGAGCAACGCTTACTAATCCTCGAGCATGCCAATGAAGATCGACGCACATCCCTTCAAACCATGGAAGCAACCAAGAACCGATCCAAACTGAGTTATGATAAACATGTCCACCCAAGAACTTTTACTGAAGGGGACCTCGTCCTCGCCTACGATCAGGCTCATGACAAAACAGGGAAAGGAAAGTTTGTGTCCATGTGGCAAGGCCCATATATTGTACACACTTGCCTCGGACAAGGGGCATACATTCTGACCAATTCAGAGGGAAATCCCCTCCGCAACCCACGCAATGGGTTGTACCTCAAGCGATTTTACCCATAGTAAATCTGGTGGACACCATTGTCCATTATTATACAGTATTATTTTCTATTTTCACAAAAAATTCAAAAAACCTAAATATTTGTTTTCTCTGCATGACCACAGATAGATCCTGTTCCACTCTGCTTACGTCGGGCATTTTTTCCTATGCCCCCTCGTCGCCTCGGTTTGCGTGCCACATCGACCGTCGTCCATTTTTGACATGTCTTATATCGACGGATTCAGTTTTCCATGCTCGTGATGATGCTTGAGATAATTTCTCGCTCTCACGCCCAGATTTTTCAGGCATTTTTTTCCATGCCCCCTCGCCGCCTCGGTTTGCGTGCCACATTGACCGGATTCCATTTTTGATGAGTGTTATATCGCCGGATTCCGTTTTCCACGCTCGTGATGATGTTTGAGATCATTTCTCGCTCTCACGCCCAGATTTTTCGGGTATTTTTTCCATGCCCCCTCGTCGCCTCGGTTTGCGTGCCACATCGGCCGTCGTCCTTTTTGGATGAGTGTTATATCACCAGATTCAATTTTCCGTGCTCGTGATGATGCTTGAGATCATTTCTTGCTCTCATGCCTAGATGTTTCGGGCATTTTTTCCATGCCCCCTCGTCACCTCGGTTTGCGTGCCACATCGATCATCGTCCGCTTTTGACAAGTGCTATATTGTCGGATTCAGTTTTCCGCGCTCGTGATGATGCTTGAGATCATTTCTCACTCTCACCCCATATTTTTCCGGGTATTGTTTCAAAATGCCACCCATCACCTCGGTTTGCATGCCACATTGGCCTTTGCCCCTTTTTTGACAATCTTTATGTCACCGGATTTGGTTTTCCGCACTCATGATGATGCTTGAGGCCTTTTCTCGCTCTCATCAATCCCTTTTTTGTTCGGTATAATTTTACCCCTTTTTCGGGCCGAGCAATCCCTTTTACGAAAAAGGCACTTAGGGAGTTTCTGTTAAGCTCTTTTCTGACTCCTAAAACAATGAAAAGATTACCAAGCAACCTTGCTTCCTTTCATGCTCTCTAAACGTATTTGAAAGGGCGTCTACCTAGTATAAGTTTACCCCTTTTCCGGACCTTGTAGACTAATTACGAAAAAAGGAATACTCTAGTCACATCGGCTAGAAGAGTTCTCCATTTGCATCCTTTTATGCTTTTTCGGGCCTTGGAGACTAACTTACAAAAAAGAACACCAATGGAGTCCACTTACCGCTTTTAGACTCTCTAAACATGAAAGCAATCACGAGCAATCACCATCCCGGGCTCGTAAAAACCAACAGGACGGTACTCACAACCACTGCAGAGTCTTCTTATCGTTTTCAGACTCCTTAAAAATGAAAGCACCCATGAGCACAAACAGTCCTGGGCTCACAAAATCCACAGGACGGTACCATTTCAGAGCACACTTTTATCCCTTCTTGGAGCTCATTAAAACTACGAAGAAGGACCCAATGGTGCTTCTTGGCGCCACAACAGATCACGTCTACTCATATGGCAGCTTCCCCATTTTGGTCGCCTTTGTTTAGAGTATTTTGCAGTATGTCACCCTGAGAACCCCTCGACAACACCCATCAGCTCGTCCCCTCAGTCAATACATACCCTTCAGTCTCTAAAAGCTATGATAGCCACACCTACAAGTCAGTTCCCTACGCTGCCAGGTCAACCATGTCATCATGCTCTGAACAAAAAAAGTTTGAGTCTACCCACTATATGACCCAGTTACTTCCCATCCCTACAAGTATGTCAGTCCTACCATCAGTACTACCACACTTCAGTTCTACACCTCGCGCTCCTATCAAGGAAACATCATTGCCTTGTTAGTTGTTGGTCTCCCTCTGTTGACGACAAACAAATTTATTCCAGAGGATAGACCTAGAGGTCCTTGTGTCTTGGACTCATCACCATTTACGATGAGTGCCTACGAATAATTTTCGAGAAGAGTCCTCAGTGCCTCTCCAAATGGTTGTTTCTCACATGCTCAACTTCAACACCTTGATCGCATCGTTGAGACTCGCACAGGGTATTGGTCCGTTCAGTTATTAGTTGAAGACCCTGGATACCACCCGACTCTTCCACATTTGAGAGTCTACTTATGGAAACAACCAACTACATTTTTTCTATAGATATCCGGGTTGCGCATGGCGACAATATTCAGATGTACCCCAGTTTTATACTCCCTCGAGTATACAGTTACATATACTTCCCAGAGATGGCTCACAGTCATTGAGTCCCTACAGATGTTGGACACCTTCAGTTTCAACAGTTCATCAACCCTTCTGAGACCTTATTCAGAACGGTTGTTGCTTTATTCTAGTGTATCAGTCATTGAGATCAGTCATGTTATGATCATGAGTACATCCCAAAATGATGTCCCCTCTGGACCATTATGATGTACCAACATATTTTTTTTTAATTTTTAATTTTTTATTTAATTTTTAATTTTTAATTTTTTAATTTTTAATTTTAATTTTATTTTTAATTTTAATTTTAATTTTATTTTATTTTTATTTTTTATTTTTATTTATTTATTTATTTATTTTTATTTTTATTTATTTATTTATTTTTATTTTATTTATTTATTTATTTATTATTATTATTTTTTTTTTCATGTCCCCCTTCTTGGGACTAATTGTTATGTATATATCTTGATACAAGCATGGGTATGCCCGCCTCGTCCATTATCAGAGATTATTCCTCATTCATATTGAGGCCATGTAATATTGTTTATTTTTGCAGCTTCCAAGGGCCGTGGATCCAGTCTCCAATCGGTCTCTTCTCCTCCCCAAACCCAAGAAAAAAGACAAAAGAACTATGATGTCTATTGGCCATACGATGAGCTCCTACCCTCACACATAAGGGGGCAATCTGTTAACACCCAAAAAGTGCTCACTAGCTCATTTCCTTATTCACATGACCCATTTGTCCACTTTTTCACCATTTGAGCCTCTAAAGCCACCAAAAGGTCACCAAAAGACCTTAATACACCCCTGTTTCCACTCAAAATGAATATTTTTCCTCAAAAAGCATAAAAAACCCTCAAAAAGGGTCCAGAATTCCCAAAAATATTAAAAAGGGAATAAAAATATTCAAAAAAGGAAAAATGAGGGAAAATGTACCTAAACCATGTTGGTCAATACCATTGGTTTCCTCAAAACCATAATGGTATTCCCCACCACCAAAAACTATAAAAAGGTGGTAGGGGCTCCTCACTATCCATCCATCATCCTATCCTCATGCTGTCAAAATCTTCCATGAGCTTTTGGCCATTGTAGCTACCTTGGAGAAGAGACCTTTGGAGTTTGGAGCTGCTCACCCTTGGAGCTACTCAACAATCTTCACCACCTGGAGGTATTACCATTGCAAGCACTTGCTTGCCCTTATTCTTAATACAAAATCATTTTTTACATATTGTCAATTGTTTTGCTTTTCATAATATTTCCATTGTTTGCTTATCTATTTCACATAGATCCATGATTAATATAGTTTAGATTAGTTTGTTATTTATTTCTATTGAAACTGCTGCTACTAGTTAGCAGGTGCCCATTGCACTAAGCTTGGTTGCAAAACCAAGCCAACAGTAGTCTAGCAGTACCGCGCCTTAACCATTGTCTAGAGCATGGTAGTCTATCAGTACCGCTCCTAGGTGGCCTGCAGGCCCACGATAGTTCCTGAAAAGTGTTGTTATTTGGTTTGTTTGGTTATTTTTGGGTCTTTTCGAGATTTGGATCCATGTTGGCCCTTTGAGTAAACACTAGTGTTTTGCTTGCATTTTTAAGCGAAATAGGTTCTATTTTTGAAAACAAATTCCCCCTCATGGCCCGGGGGGGGCATGAATCGTGCATCCTACAGTCGTTTTGACCCATATTAAGGTTTTGAGATCATTTTTTGGTTTGGTGTGTTTGGATTGCTTGGCATCTTATTTCCTTTACATCCTATCTAATGATTGTTTGGAAAGATTGATTCCTTGTCTCCGCTTTAGTCCAAAGAGAAGCTTGGTTTTGTCACTCTTTTGCTATATTCACGAAACTGGAAAAAATATATGTTCTTCTTGCTTTAATTTGATCATTTGCAATTCTTGGTCTCAAATTCATAAGAAGAAGAAAGGCTTGTTTCAGATTCGTGTACATTCGAGTTAAAGATAGAATTGTTGAGTGCTTTTCTTTGTCTTCCATCTAATTGGAAATGTTTGTAGAATCTTTCTTTCTGTAGCTTGGATGTGTCTTTTTCAAGTGTGAAAAGATAAGAAATGGATTAGAATCGTTACGTTTGATGTTCATAAGAAGAACTTTTTCATTGCTTTGGGTTAGTTTTTGGGTACATATTTTACTTCTTTCTATCATTTTGAAAAAGGAATAAAATTGCATGTGCATTGGGTTGTGCATATTGGGAACATAAAGAATTCTTCCTTACTTTGGCTAGTGTTCATCGAATAGAAAGGCTCATTTTGATTCATTCTCATTTGTATGGTTTGGGTCATCACAACACCACCAAGTTTCACATCCATTTACCCGATTGAGTAAGACAACCTCTAAAATTAATCTCCCTAACTAAACCAACATTAACCTCACTTGAGGAAATCAAAAGAATTTGGTAGTTAGGTAGGACACCGGGGATAGCATCAAAATAATCCCCCCTTGTCATTTTTCATCTGAGACATAGTCGTTGTCTTTAGGGAACTAAAATCCTCTAGTATTTGTTGACACGGTCATACACTGGTTTGTGGAGGGGCCTCCTGACTATTTTAAACTTTCAGGGGTTAAACCACTGCGAGATCCAGAACCGGACAGACTCTGTGGAATGCCGCACTCCACTTAGCCCTAAGGCAACATCGATCATTGTCTTCCTTGTATTCATAGTAATACAAGGGTGATAAGGCAGAAGCGCTGAAAACCTTTTCCAACGTGTCATGAACGAGGTAGCTTAGTGACTTTTCTTCTAGGGCTATTTACCCAGGATCCCTTTCGGTAGAGGGATATCCTTCCATTATCGGTCTCTCATCTTGTATTGTTCGACTTGGATTTCATCACCTTGCGAATGATACAATTTGTTGAGGTCTCCAGCTCTTAGTTAGGAGGTTTTTCTTGCTATCTTGTAGAGGGTCTTTTTCTTTGTAGGGATGCTTTTTGTCATTCTAGCCGTTTTGTTGTACAACTCACTTACTGTGGCAGTGGTCTCAGTATAGTTTTTTGAGATTGCTCTTTTGGCCTGTGAGCCTTGTCTTTTCCTAGCTCCCCTTTCGCATGCTCAGTTGCCTGAGGGTTTTTGAGTTCTTTTTAACAAGACTTCGTCCACATCACTTAGTTTTGTTTCATGGAGAATCTACCTCCATGCACCCATGCTCCTTTTGGGACTACCAATCCGGAGACCCCTTTTCAAGGGGTACCTTTTACTTTTCCTCCAGTTGGAGATATTGGTCCTCCCTTTATTGCCACGTTAAATCTTCCTGGATTAATCATAGGATTATTGGTATGGTTATTCAATCTGGTAATTCCGATTGCACCCAATGTTTCGAATGTTAACTCTCCACCACGAGAGAGTCAATCCCAAACTAATCCTTCCCCTTCTTCGTCGAATGAATCTTCTTCCGTTCCTTCTTCCTCGCCCGATCAAAGCAATAGTGTTAGTAATCAGGTGGATAAGAAGAAGAAGAAAATGAAAGTTAAGAAGAAGAAGGATAAGGAAGAGACCAAGCGTAAACCGGTTGCCGCTAATGGCACTCATTTTACGAAAACACCTCGTAATCCCAAGTTCCCTTGCAAACTCTGCAAGGGTGATCACCTTCTCAAGGATTGCCCCGGTCTTTCCCATGTGTTAGAAGTGTGGTCTAAAAACCCCAAACCAATTGTATCGTCGACCTCTGACCATCATGTTGATAACACTCCCTCAACCAGTGACCCCTTGGTGAAGGGTCGGGAGGGTAAAGTCCTATATCCCTGTTTGATATGCAAGGGTATGCACCGTACTTTCCTTTGTCCGAACATGGATGAAGCTTTGCAGTGGTTGGAAGATATTACCAGTTCTCAACTGGTGCTTCCAACAAACGATAGTAAGTTGTCCCTCAACCCCCCACTGGTTGACCAAGTGATCAATTCAGTTTCATCTGCAATTGATCCCACTCTCCTTCCCGAGAGTGAAGTGATCGTGTCGCTGTCATCTCCACTCGATCTCGCTCTTTCATTGAAGAAAGTCCAGACTGAAGTAGTCATCTTGACACAATCTTCATCTCATTCTTATCTTCCAAGCGAGAGTGAATTGGAAACCGCTGATGTTTTCCTTATCGGTTCAGAATGTCCTTGGCAAGGGGAAACCCTGTCCATTTCCGTGAGACCCCCTCCAAGTACTGAGGTTATTTCCTTTGATTGGAATGGTTTAACAGAATCTCGTCTTCCTTCGAGTGTTCCTTTTCAAATATTTGTAGGAGTTTCCGATAAAGAATTTTTTCGTACGATAGTTGATGAAGGAGCTTCTGTTAGTATTCTATCCTCAACTGCTTGGCAAGCCTTAGGTTCTCCTTAGCTTGTGCCCGTCACTGACCAGATAATGGCTTTCAATAGAAGGCCTACTGGACCTTTAGGGTCCCTTCCTCAGTTACCTATCACTTTGGGAGGGAAAACTGTCTGTATTGATGTCATGGTCGTCCAAGGTCCCTTAGATTTTAATCTACTCCTTGGACGTGATTACATCTATGCAATGAAGGCTGTAGTGTCCTCACTCTTTTGAGTGATGTATTTTCCCCATCATGGGAATGTTGTGACCATCGATCAACTTTCCTTTGTGACTCCCACTCATCGCATGACTCCTAGTCACCAGGCTTCCCTAAATGTTCCACATGTTTTAGTGGTTTCTTCCCCCTAGGGGGGTGATCTTGGAAACACTAAACCTATGATTCTATGAGTCTTGCAAGGGTGATGTTGGAGAGCTTGGAAGGAGGTGCTGCTACTTTGGACATCAAGGTATAACATTGTAATCAACTTTTTTTGGCTTTCTTATCATTAATATAACTTAGCCTATTCCTCTCATTTTCATGTCTTTAATGATGAATGCATGAAATTGTCTCTATTTATATAGTTAGATCTTTGTTTATACATATATTGCGTTGGAGAAGGTGTTGTATTTCCTTTGTGAACAGGTTCATAAGTCCATAATCAAAGGCTGGAGCTGGAGCAACATAGGAGCAGCAGGACAACCATCAAAGTAAGGTATGCCATCAACTTGCTTTGTATTTCCATAGCTTGTTAGCTAATGTGTGAGCTAGATCTAGGAGGACTATAGTGTCTATTTGTTTCATCTCTGTCTTGGTTAGGCAACTAGGGGACTTTTCTAATCCCAAGGGGATATCTACCTATCCGTAGGGAGATTTTCTCACAGCAACACTTCCTGTGGTTCTGTAGGTTTTCTACTCCTGTGTCAAGCTCGTTAAAAAAATGAAACATATCCTTTCCTTTGTGACGCCCACTCATCGCATGACTCCTAGTCACCATACTTCCCTAAATGTTACACATGTTTTAGTGGTTTCTTCCCCCTAGGGGGGGACGCTTGGAGCAAAGTTCTATTCCGGTGTCAAGCTTGTTAAAAAATGAAACCATTTTCTCAAGCATAGTTTACTTTTGGTTTTAAGCTTGTATAAAAATGAAACCAACCATCATTTCAAGCATAATTTACTTTTGGTTTTAAGCTTGTGTAAAAACGAAACCAATCCCAAGCATAGTTTACGTTCGGTTTCAAGCTTGCGTAAAAATGAAACTACCTTCGAGCATAATTTCTTTATGTTTTAAGCTCATTAAAAATTAAAAAGGACCCTTTCAAACATTGTTATTATCTATTTCAAGCTTGTGTAAAAATGAAATAGATCTCCCTTCCATTTGTTCGAGTCTCTTGCTAGAGTTAGGATTTGAACCTTCATTTCATCTGCCTGGGTCACTTGGTCCTGGTTCTCCCTACCCCCCCTGGTGAACACATTCGGATTAGTAGCCAGGATTTTTGGGTAAGGAAGAAGAGTAGTCAGACGAAACGAAGCTTGGGGGGAATGTTTAGCCGTTAGCAATCATGCTGGGGGCATTTACCAACCTCTGGTCATCATGTTGGGAGGGAACCCATCAATGGGCCTTGACCATGAGCAGAGTTTACCATTGGCTTCAAGCTCATTAAAAAATGAAACCAGTAATCTGAGCAAAGTTCTACTCCTGTGTTAAGCTCGTTAAAAAAATGAAACATATCCTTTCCCTTTGAGTCGAGTCTCCTCGTAGACTTAGTACCTGAACCTTCTTTTCACTCGCCTATACCTTAGGCAAATGAAATGAAGCTTGGGGGCATGTCTTCAACCTCTGGAAGTTACGTTGAAGTCAACTCGATTGCCTTTTCACACCATGTTGGAGCTAAGTCACTTACTTCTAGCAATCATGCTGGGGGCATGTACCAACCTTTTGATTTCATGACAGGAAGAAGTTCACCATTGGGAACATTTTCAAGCATACTTGCCTTTTTAGGTTTCGAGCTCATTAAACCATGAAAAGTATCCTGAGCATAGTTCATTTTCTGCTACAAGCTCGTTAAAAAATGAAGCAGACATCATGAGCATTCTTTCAACCTATCTTCGAGTTCATTAAAAACAGTAAGATGGTGTTTGAGCTTACTTTTCACTTTTTTCGTGCTCTGGTTAAAATATGAAAAGTGGTTTGAGCTTACTTTTCCTTTTTCGTGCTCTGGATCCAAACATGAAAAATATTCCGAGTGATTTTGATACCATTATCGTGCTCGTTAAACAATTGGAGTAAAAAGGTGTGTCTAACGAGTATAGGTTTATCAATTTATCCGGCCTCGCTAGACTATTTACGGAAAAGGAACTGTGCCGAGTTTACCTTTCCTTTGTCGTACTCGGTCATCAACCATGAAAAAGTTGTACATGGAGTCCTCTTTAAGCTCTTTTCAGACTCCTAAAATAGGAAAAGATGGCCAAGCGAAATTGATTCGTTCACGCTTGTAAAAGGATTTGAATGATCGTCTCCCTAGTGATAGTTTACCCCTTTTTCGGACTAGGGGCACTACTTACGAAAAAGGAATACTCCAGCCAATCATGACTGGAAGAGTCCTCTCCCGCGTTGTTTTACCCTTTTTCGGGCGATGAGGCTAACTTTATGAAAAAGGACTGTTGGAGTCTTCTTTAGTTCTTTTCAGACTCTCTAAACCTGAAATGACGACCGAGTTTTCCTTCCTTGGACTCGTTAAAATTTAACATCGAAGGGACCACTTTGGGTCGAATCCCTCCTTTCTCAGGTTCGTAAAACATGTGAGATTGGACTCATCTATGAGATGAGCTATACCGATCATCTGTTATCCTCCTCAAGCTCGTAAAAAAACAAAGAGGTACTCGTCCATCATGTCGGGGGAAAATGGGAAAATGAGTCAAGTTTACCTTGTTGGCAGCTTGTGAGTCGTCACCTTTGAACATGGCATGCATCCTCACCTTGTCTGTTTTGGGTAGTCAGTCTTGTTGATAGTGTCATCATTATGATCATGCGTCCTCATTATTGCTATGAGTTCACACTTCCTATGGTTCTGTCTGTTCAAGTAGTCCCTACTGCCAAGATCTGTTTCATGTCGTTATATGTTCAAAGGGTTATTACCTTCAGTCCGCCTCCACTTCATGTCAAACCTTCCCTTTGTGTCAGTACATATTCTATTGTTTCATCGGTCCATACTATCTCTCGTTCTGATTTTGTGTCAATGATGCGGGAATCATCATGGCCCACCTTCGACAAGTCTATTCCCGTCGACACCAAATCACTATCTAGGAATTAGGCTTAGGAGTCAACCACCAGTACCTTGGTACCTGCATGCCTCAATGGCAGGTTTCCTCATGTTCGACAGTAGGTTTTCATCATTGACCTCTGATTGAATGATCTCTCGAATGCTCGACATCAACTCGTTTATTCGCATTTCGTTGAGATGTACTATAGATACCTTGGGGATCATTGCCATTATTGGTGATTTCCCTCGCATTTGTTAACGGTTCACATCATTGACCGGTAATCAAATGGTTTCTACCATGTTCGACTTGAACACCTTGTAATCACATGGCTAGATTCGTATCGTTTGTGATCGGGTAGATTTTGATTACGTCCAGGTTGCAATGGATATTTTTCTGTATTGTCACACAGATCCACTTATGTATTGGTCGTGGCTGTGCCATTATTGTCTTATGGATCTACGCTTGTTCATAGTAGCCATGATTTGTCTACAGTCTATATCATCTCAATACTCATGGATCTGCAATGTATTGGTCGACAGCCATGCTTTGAGTCATTTGTTTCCGAGCATGGGAATGCCCGCCTCGGTGGTATATCTAACATTTTTTTTTTATGTTTCAGCTCCTTGTTGCTCCCCTCGATGCTATCTCCGAACCATATTTGTAAAGTCTTTCGGCCATCAGTCTCTTCTAACCTCACACTTTAGGGGGCATCTGTTATACCTCAATATTACACATTACGTATTAGTGTCGCATCCTTGCATTACCGACCTAAATGACAGTTTCCCTTAAAGATCATCTGAACATCCAGAGTGAAAACCATTGACTGAACACTGAAAGCAAAACCTTTTTCTACCATCTGTCAACCCAACTTAGCTCTGTTTGTGAGCACTACCACTCTCTGCATATCTACATGGGCGTGGTAGTCATCACTACCGCGTGTTGCTCCTCCTCTGGGGTGCGGTACTACCGCGTTATGCTCAGTGGTAGGGGCACGGTAGTCCGAAATTAGCCTTTTTTCCTTGGACTTTGGGATCTCAACCTTCGAGGAGATTTTGTTGGGATTACCACCTTTGGTTCGATCCTAACTCCCTCTTTGTTTAGCTAGCCTAATCCACTAAACCCTCCATAGATCCACACTTCTCTCTTTGGTTAACCTTCCCATGTGCTATAAGAGAGAAGCTTTCCATGGGCCAAAGGAAGGACTTTTGGGGCATCAAACCTATGATCTTCAGACTTCTGCAGAGATAGCTAGAGGAATCACTTGGAGCTAGAGGATTGGCTTGGATATCAAGCAACCTTTGTAAGCACTCTTCAAGTTTGTAATATAAGATAACTTGTCTTGTTTTTCTTATTTCATGTGTATTGTATAAATCTTTGATATGAAATGTATCTATTTTAGATTTGAACTTAACCTTTGCTTCAAGGTATTTGGAAGATCGCATGCTTGTCCTTTGTTTGATTTAAACAGGTTCTACATTGGAGCTTCGGGATCAAGAGCTAGAAGCGGGACAAACGTCGAATTGGAAGGTGAGTTACGTATTTCATCTCTTCTGAATAAATTTAATCTTGTTGTGAAGATTAGTTCAGGAACTCAAGGTAGCATTTGTTTCCTTTTTGTCTTAGCATAGATTCAGTGCATCCTTCTTTATCCTAAGAGAGTTTCTATTTATCCGCAGGGAGAAATTTCTGCAACAATTGTTTACTTGGTCAAATATGGTTTTGAGGGGAAATCCTTGCATGAGATATTTAAATATTTTGATTTCCCTAATATGTGGACATGTTCTGGTGTACTAGATAGAATCATCAGGCTCAATGTCTGATGTAAAGTGAAGAGATACCTTTATCTGTTTCATTTTTGTTTTCATGTCATGCCCCTGATGTCAAAGTGCTCATTCCCCCTCCAACATGAGTTTGGATAAAAAGGAACAACCTACCATCACAAGGGAAGAATACTTGATTATGATAAATATTGATTTTATAAATTTTTATTCCAGTATGCATAGTTTTCATGTTTCTATAATAGAAATTTGTTAAAATTGTGTGCAGGAGGAGTGGTAAATTTGCAAATTACTGAAGGATGGAAGCTACCAAAAATGGTCTTGTATCCCAACTTATCCTAGCTAGGGAGGATGTTACTTCATGGATATGTTGTGAGATCAATTATTGGTGTATTTTGGCCTCACTCTTTGTGATCGTCTAGCACCCGCTTAGGGGCACATGATCTTGAGCATTGTGTAGAGATCCATTCTAGGTGTGTTGTCTCACATACACTATCTAATATATACTTAAATCAATATGTGTAATCTCAAGGAGATCAATGTCAAACATTGTTCCAATGGTCAAACCAAACTCTGGAACCGATTTAATGCTAAATCTAGTGCTAGTAATCAATGGTTCTTAAAACTGCCAAGATTTTGTGGAATGACGATCTTTTGATAATATGATGATGCCATTAAATTGAAAAGCATGTAGGGTGTGCTATGTTTTGGATGAGAATATTGTTCACAAGGAAACACTCACTAGGATCAAGTCACTGAATCCACGAGCTCTATTATATCAATTGGAATATCATATAAACTGGTGGACACTGCACACTGTTCATTTTGAAATAAGGACATGATGACACTATCTAAGCACAAAGGTTGATATCAATAGTGTCAACCCAAAGAATATCATTAATAGAAATACATAGTACTAGAAGCAGTGGAAGACATGAGCTAGACTAATGGTAAATATTCCAGGTAAATGCGCCAATCTTGTGAACCAACCTGGTTCACATTGGAGCTATCCGAAAGAATAGTAAAAATAAATCATAATGGATATAAATAAATATATAATGGGTAATATTGAATATGATGATTTTACAATGAGAGTGTGCCAATTATATAGAAAAAATAGAGGAACATATGGTGACCATCCATGAAAGTATGCGTCCCTTAAACAATTAATAACTATTTATTAATATTATTATTATTTATGAATATTAATACTTAATATTATATATATGTTGTATGTTACATTGCCTTCCTCTTTAGAAATGTTTTTTTCTCAAATCATATTGATGAAAAGGCTTACATTTTATATTTGTTTGTAATGTCGTTCTATCGTAGATGTGTTAGGATATTTAGACACTTAGGAGTTAGTTAAGATCAACTTGTGTAATATATCCGTTAGGGATAGTGTGTTTCTTTAGTATGCATTTGTAAATACTTAATCCGACGGTCATGATATGTTCCCGACATAGAGTGATCCGACGGCTCAACTTCTCTTAGATCAAACCTAACCTTGATCCGTGGCTTAACACCCAATTGGTCCATGATATCTATTTAAAGAGCATGGAGGGTCATTTTTTAGTTGATCGATTATGAGAAGTTCATTTGTAACTTTCTTTCTTTGCATAATAAATTGTCCCGTAGAAGCTATTTGGCCGGGGCCATGGAGTGTTTCCCTCAAGAGGGTTTAAACCACGTCAAAACATCGGTGTGTTGATCTGTGATCTGTTTATGTGAAGTGGTTGCTCTTGGTGTTCGGTCCTTTGGTAGTACCCTGTGTACCTGAACATGGTATCAGAGCTTTTATGAAGTGCCGCTTCCGGTTATGATCTAGATCTTGAACTGCTGTCGCCGAAACTCATAAGGGTTTCTATTTCTGGTATTTATGTGCATTTTTGGGCTGTGGGAGGTGTTCCATTGCGTCCGGAGCGTTATTTCCATTGGGAAATAGTTTTCGTTTGATCGAAAACGGTTCCCAGTTTCTCCAGAAATGCGTATTTCATCAGATCTGAAGATACATCTGGGAAAGCCTTATTGTCCCAACAGAAAGAAAAGTCGAAGCCTCCCAAGAAACAAAATTTTTGCAATAATAAGTCAAACAAGGGTCCAAAACCCTCTCAGTCAACTCCTTCTTTAAAAAATGACAAAGGATCCAAGCCAAAAAGCAAGAAGACTGAGCGTTATTGCAACTATTGCGGGAAAGATAATCATGATGAATCTAAGTGTTTCAAGAAGATGGCAGCCTTGGAAGCAACAATGAAGAAGCACCACATCAACCTAGATTCACCTTCAGAATCTGCCTCTCATGGACATGCACTTTGTGCTTCTGGTTATTCTTATAATGCATCTTCTTCTTCTACTTCAAATGAATGGCTCATTGATTCTGGAGCATCTTATCATATGGCTAAGGATCAAGCCATCTTTTCTACTATGCATGAATGTAACACCAAACAAATATTTGTTGGTGATGATAGATCTCTAAGTGTTGTAGGAGCTGGAAGAGTTCCAGTAGATAATGGTCATTTTAGTGATGTACTATGTGTTCCAAGAATTTCCTGCAATTTGTTATCAGTCTATCAGATCACTCATTCTGGTGAAGGTAAAACTGTGACCTTTACACCTCACCAAGTTGTAATCAAGGATTTTAAAGATCCTCAACAGGTCCTAGTTACCGGAATTGTTGATGATATTACCAGGTTGTACAAGTTTAACAACTTTGGGTCATCACCTTTCCCTTCAGTTTTTGTTGCTCATAGTCATAACTTGAGCAAACTTTGGCATGAGCGATTTGGTCACTTAAATTATTGCTCATTGAAACAACTATGTAAAGAAAATATGGTGACAGGACTTCCGATGGTATCTTGCAGAGATGGTGTTTTCTCCGGTTGTGTACTCGGAAAACATCATCGGGACAGTTTTGACAAACGTGCCTCTTGGCATGCCTCGGTTCCCTTGGAGCTTGTGCATAGTGACTTGTGTGGTCCTCTTCCATCTGCTTCCTTTTCTGGTTTCAAATATTTCTTAACTTTCATTGATGATTACACCAGACGCACTTGGGTTTATTTCCTAAAACTTAAGAGCGAAGTATTTAACATGTTCTTGGCCTACAAGGCCCTTGTTGAAAAACAATCTGGTCATCAAATTATTAAGTTAAGATCTGACAATGGAGGAGAATATGTTAACAAACAGTTCACTACTTTATGCACTGAACAAGGCATCCAACAACAACACACTGTTCCATATACACCACAACAAAATGGTGTAGCTGAGCGGAAGAGCCGCACTTTAAAAGAAATGGCTAATTGTATGATCCAATCTAAGGGACTAAGTCTTCAATTTTGGGCTGAAGCCATTAATTGTGCAAATTACATAGTTAATCGCACCCCCACTAAAGAATTACAAGGTATAACACTGGAAGAAGCATGGAGTAAAACTAAACCTGATGTAAGTCACTTCCGTGTGTTTGGTAGTGAAGCATGGGCTCACATTCCGGATGAAAAATGGAAAGCATTGCAGCCTAAAAGTGAAAAGTGCATATTTGTTGGATATTCTGAAGATGTAAAAGGTTATAGACTTCTTCAACCACATTCTCATGAGATAATCATTAGAAGAGATGTTAAATTTGATGAAAATATCTTGGCCTGCGAGCCTAACTCGGCGATTGTGCCATCTTTGGCCTGTGAGCCTGATTCGGCGTTTGTTCCTTCTTCTTCTTATTCCAACTTCCTTGACAGGTTTCCAACTCCAGTTTCTAATGATGACAGTGAGGATGAAAATCCACCTCCGCCTGCTCATGTTTCTCCAGTTGCACCAGCACAAGTGCTTCCTCGATGGGTCCGTTCAACATGTGAAGCAGCTGGTGATCTTGCCGGTGATCCTAGAGATCAACGTCGAACACGTTCTCTGTTTCAGTGAGCCTCTTCTATTTTGGCTCAAGTTTCCGAGAATCATGATCCAGAAACTTTTGCAGAAGCTTCAGCGAATCCAGATTGGGATGCATCCATGGATGAAGAATATCCTTCCTTAATGGCGAACGATACTTGGGATCTTGTACCTCTTCCAAAAGGAAGAAAACTTGTCAGATGTAAATGGGTCTACAGAACTAAGTATGCATCAGATGGAAGTGTTGAAAGACTTAAGGCAAGGTTAGTTTCCAAAGGTTTTTCCCAAGTTGAAGGGATTGACTACAATGAAACCTTTGCTCCCATCGCAAAAATGAACTCCATCCGCCTTGTTCTTTCCCTTGCAGCCTTACACAACTGGGAAGTCCATCAAATGGATGTCAAGTCTGCCTTCTTACATGGTGATTTACAGGAGAAAATTTATATGGAAAAACCTCCTGGCTATATTCAGAATAACTCTAGCCTTGTCTGCCGCCTTAAGAAATCCTTATATGGCCTTAAGCAAGCTCCTAGAGCTTGGTATGCCAAAATGGATAACTTTCTCCTTGACACTAGTTTTTCTAGATGCCATTCTGACCCCAATGTCTATACCAAGAAAGTAGGAAACCATCTCATCATACTTGTTCTATATGTTGATGACCTTATTCTTACTGGTAGTGACCCTAAGCTTATAACCCATGTGAAATTCAGTCTTAAACAAAATTTTGAAATGTCAGACTTAGGCCATTTGCATTATTTTCTTGGTTTCCAAGTCCTGCAAACCAAAGAAGGAATCTTTCTTTCTCAGTCTAAGTATGCTTGTGACCTTCTTCGTCGCTTTCACATGGAAGATTGTACACCAGCCCCTTCTCCCTTCTAGTCTGGAGTCAAACTTTCTGCCACTTGTACTTCACCTGAAGTCGATGCCACCTTGTATCGTCAGCTTGTTGGTAGTCTCTTATACTTGACTCATTCCCGTCCTGACCTTTCCTTTGCCGTTGGTCATGTTTCCCGTTATATGCAGACACCTCATGAAAGTCACTGGAAAGTAGCTAAAAGAATACTTCAATATATTCGAGGTACAGTTCAGTTTTGGATTCATTACAGTACAGGGGGGAAACCTTTGTTGGTTGGTTTGACTGATTCAGAATGGGACGGCGATCCTGATGATCGAAAGTCTACTGCAGGTTATGTTTTCAGTCTGGGATCTGGACCTATTACTTGGGCTTGTAAGAAACAACAAGCTCTTGCTCTTTCTTCAGCAGAGGCAGAATATCGAGCAACAGTTAATGCCAGTCAGGAAGCTTTATGGCTTCGACAGATCCTTTCAGAGTTTGGATTCGAGCAGCAACAACCTACTCCTCTTTGGTGCGACAATCAAAGTGCCATCAAGCTTGCCAAAGATCCAGTTCTACATCAACACAGCAAACACATTGAGCTACGTATGCACTTCATCAGAAATCTTGTTCATGATCGTGTTCTTGAAGTGCTCTTTTGCCCTACAGATGATCAAGTTGCAGACATCTTCACCAAGTCTCTTACAGAAGCGAATTTTTCTAAACTTCGATCTATGTTAGGAGTTCAGGAACTTGTCATTAAGGGGGGATAGGCTCTAATGCCTCCTTCCTTCTCCTAATAGTGTCACTTTTGTAAATCCTTCAATCCTATCCCAAGTTGTTCTTAAGGGGGGATGTTAGGATATCTAGACACTTAGGAGTTAGTTAAGATCAACTTGTGTAATATATCCGTTAGGGATAGTGTGTTTCTTTAGTATGCATTAGTATGCATTTGTAAATACTTAATCCGACGGTCACGATATGTTCCCGACATAGAGTGATCCGACGGCTCAACTTCTCTTAGATCAAACCTAACCTTGATCCGTGGCTTAACACCCGATTTGTCCATGATCTCTATTTAAAGAGCATGGAGGGTTATTGTTTAGTTGATTGATTATGAGAAGCTCATTTGTAACTTTCTTTCTTTGCATAATAAATTGTTTTGTAGAAGCTATTTGGCCGGGGCCGTGGAGTGTTTCCCTCAAGAGGGTTTAAACCACGTCAAAACATTGGTGTGTTGATCTGTGATCTGTTTATGTGAAGTGGTTTCTCTTGGTGTTCGGTCCTTTGGTAGTACCCTGTGTACCCGAACAAGATGATGACATGAGACAATATGAACCTCTGAATGCTAAACAAAATTTTCGAAATGTAAAAGGATCGGTCCATCCTAATTCAATTCTTTGAGGAACGTTGCACTTCCACGATGAACTGCTATCATGAGGTTTATTTGCGTTGGTATCAATGATTTTCGTTATTTGTTCCCAACCTAAAGAATATTGATACTCTGATTGTTTAAGATATATGCTTTTATGATTTGGATGTCGATAAGGAGTTCTTATAACATTATTTTCCCTTATAATTCTTATAGTATATTCTTGGTTTAATTTCAGTATATGATTTTCTTCATGCCTTGATGTTGTTTGGTGAAATGATGAACTTCTATTAGTGTGTACGCTTGGAGTTCCCATCGTTTGTAATCCAACATTCCTATATTTTGTTCTTCAATTAGATTGGCATCTTCTTGAGCTGTGATGTGAATTGGATCTGTATTTGTTCCTTTTTCCACAACTTGGATTTTTACTCCCGAGGGATTTGTTGCCTCCTTCTGGATTTTCTCTAACTTGTTTTCCAACAACTCTTTATCATTCTTAATCCTCTTGAACGTTTATTCTTGCAACTTCTCATCATCATTTAACTTCTTAATCTATTCCATCAAATCTTGATTATGATTTTCAAGGTGGCAAATCTCTTCGACCTTTTCTAATAATTTATCCTGGATATATTCATTAGCTTGTTCCGACTTCCGAATATTTTTTAACTTGATTTTTGTGACTAGAATTTTATTATGATTTCTCAACTGAAGGATCTCATCAGTATTGTTCGATATTGTTTTATTGGTCTTTGCAATATCTAATTTGTGAGCATTTTTAATGTCATCATTTTGTTGTTGTAGCTCTTTAATTTGTTGTTGAAGCTGGTAGAACTCTGACTCTTGGCATTCTAATCTCTTTTGGATTTGCACAATTTCCTTATCTTTGTTTGTTAGGATATTTAGACACTTAGGAGTTAGTTAAGATCAACTTGTGTAATATATCCGTTAGGGATAGTGTGTTTCTTTAGTATGCATTTGTAAATACTTAATCCAACGGTCACGATATGTTTCCGACATAGAGTGATCCGACGGCTCAACTTATCTTAGATCAAACCTAACCTTGATCCGTGGCTTAACACCCGATTGGTCCATGATCTCTATTTAAAGAGCATGGAGGGTCATTGTTTAGTTGATCGATTATGAGAAGCTCATTTGTAACTTTCTTTCTTTGCATAATAAATTGTCCCGTAGAAGCTATTTGGCCGGGGCCGTGGAGTGTTTCCCTCAAGAGGGTTTAAACCACATCAAAACATCGGTGTGTTGATCTGTGATCTATTTGTGTGAAGTGGTTTCTCTTGGTGTTCGGTCTTTTGGTAGTACCCTGTGTACCCGAACATGGTATCAGAGCTTTTATGAAGTGCCGCTTCCGGTTATGATCTAGATCTTGAACTACTGTTGCCGAAACTCGAAAGGGTTTCTAGTTATGGTATTTTTGTGCATTTATGGGCTGTGGGAGGTGTTCCATTGCGTCTGGAGCGTCGTTTCCATTGGGAAATAGTTTTTGTTTGATCGAAAACGGTTCCCGGTTGCTCCAGAAACGCGTATTTCATCAGATTTGAAGATACATCTGGGAAAGCCTTATTGTCCCAACAGAAAGAAAAGGCCAAGCCTCCCAAGAAACAAAATTTTTGCAATAATAAGTCAAACAAGGGTCCCAAACCCTCTCAGTCAGATCCTTCTTTTAAAAATGACAAAGGATCCAAGCCAAAAGGCAAGAAGACTGAGCGTCATTGCAACTATTGCGGGAAAGATAATCATGATGAATCTAAGTGTTTCAAGAAGATGGTAGCCTTGGAAGCAGCAATGAAGAAGCACCAAATCAGCCTAGATTCGCCTTCAGAATCTGCCTCTCATGGACATGCACTTTGTGCTTCTGGTTATTCTTATAATGCATCTTCTTCTTCTACTTCAAATGAATGGCTCATTGATCCTGGAGCATCTTATCACATGGCTAAGGATCAAGCCATCTTTTCTACTATGCATGAATGTAACACCAAACAAATATTTGTTGGTGATGATAGATCTCTAAGTGTTGTAGGAGCTGGAAGAGTTCCAGTAGATAATGGTCATTTTAGTGATGTACTATGTGTTCCAAGAATTTCCTGCAATTTGTTATCAGTCTATCAGATCACTCATTCTGGTGAAGGTAAAACTGTGACCTTTACACCTCACCAAGTTGTAATCAAGGATTTTAAAGATCCTCAACAGGTTCTAGCTAGCGGAATTGTTGATGATATTACCAGGTTGTACAAGTTTAACAACTTTGGGTCATCACCTTTCCCTTCAGTTTTTGTTGCTCATAGTGATAACTTGAGCAAACTTTGGCATGAGCGATTTGGTAACTTAAATTATCGCTCATTGCAACAACTATGTAAAGAAAATATGGTGACAGGTCTTCCGATGGTATATTGCAGAGATGGTGTTTGTTCCGGTTGTGTACTCGGAAAACATCATCGGGACAGTTTTGACAAACGTGCCTCTTGGCACGCCTCGGTTCCCTTGGAGCTTGTGCATAGTGACTTGTGTGGTCCTCTTCCATCTGCTTCCTTTTCTGGTTTCAAATATTTCTTAACTTTCATTGATGATTACACCAGACGCACTTGGGTTTATTTCCTAAAACTTAAGAGTGAAGTATTTAACATGTTCTTGGCCTACAAGGCCCTTGTTGAAAAACAATCTGGTCATCAAATTATTAAGTTAAGATCTGACAATGGAGGAGAATATGTTAACAAACAGTTCAATACTTTCTGCACTGAACAAGGCATCCAACAACAACACACTGTTCCATATACACCACAACAAAATTGTGTAGCTGAGCGGAAGAACCTCACTTTAAAAGAAATGGCTAATTGTATGATCCAATCTAAGGGACTAAGTCTTCAATTTTGGGCTGAAGCCATTAATTGTGCAAATTAAATAGTTAATCGCACCCCCACTAAAGCATAACAAGGTATAACACCGGAAGAAGCATGGAGTAAAACTAAACCTGATGTAAGCCACTTCTGTGTGTTTGGTAGTGAAGCATGGGCTCACATTCCGGATGAAAAATGGAAAGCATTGCAGCCTAAAAGTGAAAAGTGCATATTTGTTGGATATTCTGAAGATGTAAAAGGTTATAGACTCCTTCAACCACATTCTCATGATATAATCATTAGAAGAGATGTTAAATTTGATGAAAATATCTTGGCCTGCGAGCCTAACTCGACGATTGTGCCATCTTTGGCCTGCGAGTCTGATTCGGCGTTTGTGCCTTCTTCTTCTTCTTCTTCCAACTTCCTTGACAGGTTTCCAACTCCAGTTTCTAATGATGACAGTGAGGATGAAAATCCACCTCTGCCTGCTCATGTTCCTCCAGTTGCACCAGCACAAGTGCTTCCTCGATGGGTCCGTTCAACATGTGAAGCAGCTGGTGATCTTGCCGGTGATCCTAGAGATCAACGTCGAACACGTTCTCAGTTTCAGTGAGCCTCTTCTCTTTTGGCTCAAGTTTCCGAGAATCATGATCCAGAAACTTTTGCAGAAGCTTCAGGGAATCCAGATTGGGATGCAGCCATGGATGAAGAATATCGTTCCTTAATGGCGAACGATACTTGGGATCTTGTACCTCTTCCAAAAGGAAGAAAACTTGTCAGATGTAAATGGGTCTACAGAACTAAGTATGCATCAGATGGAAGTGTTGAAAGACTTAAGGCAAGGTTAGTTGCCAAAGGTTTTTCCCAAGTTGAAGGGATTGACTACAATGAAACCTTTGCTCCTGTCGCAAAAATGAACTCCATCCGCCTTGTTCTTTCCCTTGCAGCCTTACACAACTGGGAAGTCATCAAATGGATGTCAAGTCTACCTTCTTGAATGGTGATTTACAGGAGGAAATTTACATGGAACAACCTCCTGGATATGTTCAGAATAACTCTAGCCTTGTCTGCCGCCTTAAGAAATCCTTATATGGCCTTAAGCAAGCTCCTAGAGCTTGGTATGCCAAAATGGATAACTTTCTCCTTGACACTGGTTTTTCTAGATGCCATTCTGACCCCAACATCTATACCAAGAAAGTAGGAAACCATCTCATCATACTTGTTCTATATGTTGATGACCTTAATTCTTACTGGTAGTGACCCTAAGCTTATAACCCATGTGAAATCTAGTCTTAAACAAAATTTTGAAATGTCAGACTTAGGACATTTGCATTATTTTCTTGGTCTCCAAGTCCTACAAACCAAAGAAGGAATCTTTCTTTCTCAGTCTAAGTATGCTTGTGACCTTCTTCATCGCTTTCACATGGAGTATTGTACACCAGCCCCTTCTCCCTTCCAGTCTGGAGTCAAACTTTCTGCCACTTGTACTTCACCTGAAGTCGATGCCACCTTGTATCGTCAGCTTGTTGGTAGTCTCTTATACTTGACTCATTCCCGTCCTGACCTTTCCTTTTCCGTTGGTCGTGTTTCCCGTTATATGCAGACACCTCATGAAAGTCACTGGAAAGCAGCTAAAAGAATACTTCGATATATTCGAGGTACAGTTCAGTTTGGGATTCATTACAGTACAGGGGGGAAACCTTTGTTGGTTGGTTTGACTTATTCATATTGGGCCAGCGATCCTAATGATCGAAAGTCTACTACAGGTTATGTTTTCAGTCTGGGATCTGGACCTATTACTTGGGCTTGTAAGAAACAACAAGCTCTTGCTCTTTCTTCAGTAGAGGCAGAATATCGAGCAGCAGTTAATGCCAGTCAGGAAGCTTTATGGCTTCGACAGATCCTCTCAGAGTTTGGATTCGAGCAGCAGCAGCCTACTCCACTTTGGTATGACAATCAAAGTGTCATCAAGCTTGCAAAAGATCCAGTTCTACATCAACGCAGCAAACACATTGAGCTACATATGCACTTCATCAGAAATCTTGTTCATGATCGTGTTCTTGAAGTGCTCTTTTTCCCTATAGATGATCAAGTTGCAGACTTCTTCACCAAGTATCTTACAGAAGCAAAGTTTTCTAAACTTCGATCTATGTTAGGAGTTCAGGAACTTGTCATTAAGGGGGGATAGGCTCTAATGCCTCCTTCCTTCTCCTAATAGTGTCACTTTTGTAAATCCTTCAATCCTATCCCAAGTTGTTCTTAAGGGGGGATGTTAGGATATTTAGACACTTAGGAGTTAGTTAAGATCAACTTGTGTAATATATCCGTTAGGGATAGTGTGTTTCTTTAGTATGCATTAGTATGCATTTGTAAATACTTAATCCGACGGTCACGATATGTTTCCGAGATAGAGTGATCCGACAGCTCAACTTCTCTTAGATCAAACCTAACCTTGATCCGTGGCTTAACACCCGATTGGTCCATGATCTCTATTTAAAGAGCATGGAGGGTCATTGTTTAGTTGATCGATTATGAGAAGCTCATTTGTAACTTTCTTTCTTTGCATAATAAATTGTCCCGTAGAAGCTATTTGGCCGGGGCCGTGGAGTGTTTCCCTCAAGAGGGTTTAAACCACGTCAAAACATCGGTGTGTTGATCTGTGATCTGTTTGTGTGAATTGGTTACTCTTGGTGTTCGGTCCTTTGGTAGTACCCTGTGTACCCGAACATTGTCCATGAGGAGTTTGTTCATACGCTTGTTATATTTTCAGAATTTACTTCAATCTGATCTAGGATCTTAACTGAGAGAACAACATGTACAGCATATCTACAACATATCAATCATGGAGACAATAATGCAAGCACATAAGAGACACAAAGATTTACTTGGGGAAAACCATAAAGGTGAAAAACCCCAATAACTTCCTCAGAGATAGATAGAGAAATGATACAACCAACCAAGAGAGATAGCCATAACCTAGCAGCAGATCCTCCTCCTCCATAAGTGCGCCACTCCTCCTTGAGTGCATGTGTGAGAAGTGAGTGAGCAAATAGAGTGCCTCCCGCACTCTATTTATACTTGAATTGACTTGCCTTTTTACCTAACTCATGTAGGATCGAACTTAACCACATAATATAATGCTGACTGGTCCGACCGCCAATAGGGTGGTCTAATAACCCTTTGACCCACATGGCCGACCCCCAATAGGGTGGTCTAATAACCCTTTGACCCACATGACTTATACAGGGCCGACCCCAAACAAGGTGGTCTAATAACCCATCAAGTATAAGTTACGACACTTACAATATAAATGACGACACTTCCTTATAGAGGAATAATACCATCTCTATAGGAATACAATATACATATATGTGAAATACATTCTGAAGTTACATATACATCAACACTCCCTCTTAACTAGGAAGGTATTTCTCAGCATAGTTCTTCTAGAACAAGTCATCTTCTCTGGATCATCGTCACTGGATAATCATCATCGAGTCATCATCATCGTCACTGCTGCTGCTATCTCAATCAATCTCTGAATCTACTCGTCATAGGAAGTTCTACAGAGCCAGTCCTTTTTCATACTGGATGTAGGCCCACCACCTGCAGGTCTTCATCATCACTGGCCATACTGTGGAATCCTCAGGACTTATTACGTGCATCACAAAACCTGGCTGCAACATCCCAGGCTATTACGAGCACACAGCTCTACCTGTAGGATCTCCCAGGAGCACATTACATGTGACCCATCACAAAACCTGGCTGAAGCATCCCAGGCTGTTACGAGCACGCGGCTCTACCTGTCGGATATCCCAGGAGCACATTACATGTGATCTCACCACAAAACCTGGCTGAAGCATCCCAGGATGTTACGAGCACACAGCTCTACCTGTCGGATCTCCCAGGAGCACATTACATGTGGTCAACCACAAAACCTGGCTGAAGCATCTGAGGCCTTTTTCATCCTGTCCAGATCTCCCAGGAGCAAATTACATGTGGTCATGGCAAAACCTGGCTGAAGCATCTGAGGCCTTTTTCATCTTGTCCAGATCTCCCAGGAGCAAATTACATGCCATAGGACAAAACCTCGCAAGAGCATCTGCCAGATATCCCAGGGCACCGAATTACATGCCATAGGAAAAACCTCGAAAGACTATCTGCAGATCTCCCAGGGCACAAATTACATGTCCTTCCAAGCAAAACCTCGCAAGAGCATTTGCTAGATGTCCCAGGGCACCGAATTACATGCCATAGGCAAAACCTCGAAAGACCATCTGCAAATCTCCCAGGGCACAAATTACATGCTTACCTGCACAACCTGATCCACAGCCACAAAGTATCATCTGATACTCATCAAACATCATCTTGATGTACACATGATCATCCTGATCATCATTACTGCAACATCCTGCTGCATGTCATCTGGAGAAGCTCGTCATCCACGATCATCCTGATCATACAATGCATCCATCTGATGCACACAAAGTATCCACCTGATACATACATAGATACATGATCCACACAATGTATCCATCAATTATACATGATCTACCTGATCATACAAAGATACATGATCCACACAATGTATCCATCAGCATACATGATCTACCTAATCATACAAAGATACATGATCCACACAATGTATCCATCAGCATCCAACATGATGCGTTCATACATAAATGATCCAACTGATCATATCCAGCATCCAACATGATGCATACATACATAAATGATCCAACTGATCATATCCAGCATCCAACATGATGCATATACAAAATACATACACATGATCCAACCGATCATATCCAGCATCCAACATGATGCATACATATATACATATAATGATCCCACTGATCATATCCAAGCAGAAACCAGAACATCATCCTGATGCTCATCATCTAGCGCTTACATCCACAGCCATGTGAAGAGTTCCCCTTCCAACATGCTTGGAATGGATTCAGCAAATGTGTCCATCACTTCTTCCTCGAAGTATCCTCGATCTGAAGCATGCCAAGCCTCTCTCTGAAGTACTCGAACTTCACCCTGGCTAGTGGCTTCGTCAGCACATCTGCAATCTGCTCGTCCATCGCAACATACAGGAGCTTCACATCTCCTCTCTGCACCATATCCCTGATATAGTGATATTTGATCTCTATGTGTTTCGACCTGTCATGAAACACTGGGTTCTCGGACAGCTTCACACAACTCTGGTTGTCACAGAAGATACCAGTAGCCTCCAACGGGAGATCAAATAACTCAGATAGTAGCTTCCGTAGCCATACTGCCTCACAACTAGCTGAACAGGCTGCAACATACTCAGCCTCAGTTGTACTCAATGCTACGCAGGACTGCTTCCTGCTAAACCAAGAGATCACACCTGATCCCATATTGAAGCAGCACCCAGATGTGCTCTTCCTATCTGCAGCACTGCCAGCCCAATCTGAATCAACATAACCCTGCAGGTTAAACTTTTGATTCACCTCATACTTGAGCCCATAATCCACTGTACCCTTCAGGTACCTCAGAACATGCTTTACAGCAACCAGGTGAACACTCCTCGGATCCGTCAAGAACTGGCTCAATGTGTTCACAGCAAAGCAAATGTCTGGTCTCATGTTCGTCAGGTACATCAATGACCCAATCATCTGACGATACATAGAGACATCAACCAGCTCAGATGAAGCATCACATAGAAGCTTCAGATTCGATGCCATAGGTGTGGCCATGGCCTTGCAATCCATCATCCTGAACCTCTTCAGGATCTCTACTGCATACTTCCCTTGTCCAAGGAAGATTCCATCACTCTGCCACACCTCCATGCCAAAAACGAATAGTGCATCATCCCCAAGTTCTTCATCTCGAACTCGGTAGTAAGCTTCCGCTGCGTGTCGGCAATCAATCTATTTTCACCTGTAACAAACAGGTTATCTGTATACAAAAGTAGTATCACTGTATTGTCTTCCTCAACCTTGTAGTAAAGGTTGGAATCCGCTTTACTCTTGGTAAATCCCAAATTGGATAGAAAGCTGTCTATCCTACCATACCAAGTTCTGCACACATATATGACTACACCATGCTGTCTTGAAATCCATCTGGTGCATATTCTATTTCATCTCAATGTTTCCATCTGCAACATGCTTGATCTGATAGTTCCTTTTTGGAAGTCATAACAAAATTCCCTTCACATCTTGGGACTACATCCCAAACATCATTCTTCATGATCGACGAATCATGGCATTCTTCCCGTATCCTGGGAACTTCAATATCTTCAATAGATAATTTTGTTGCTGAACAAATGTTGTAGTTCTTCTTTTGTAGGAGATGGCATATGATCTTTCCTACACAACAAGTTTAAATTGCATGATTAGAAAACATCTCATAGTTTTTAGAACAAATTCTTACACATAAAGAAATATGTCATACAGTCATGCAATTATCTTAGCCAATGCTTCAATACAACATTTATCCATATCCCGTAACTTTCTAGATGCCTTCCAATCTCTACCAGAACATTGTTAAGAGTGTGCACAACTCCCAACATGTCAGCAAAGAGGTTTCATTCTAGATAAGTAGCAATGGAATGTTGTACAGTGCCATAGGCCACTTACCCATGTATATTGGTAGTATACTGTTCATCAATGCAACTATTCTAATATGCACAATACATATCCTAAGTCTAGGAACATGAGCATATACATTATTGAACAATTTTATTTAAACAAACAAATATGCATGAAATGATAATTAAAAATACTTATCTTTGTTTGTTCATTGGGTGGACTCCCTCTGAGTCTTCGCTTCCTTGCAGGAGCTGCTGGAGTCCTAATCTGAAGTAGCTTCTTCTATACCTTTCTGTTGTGGGATGTACAGAGATGGACAACTCCCTCTGAATATCTGCATCCTTGCATAAACCACTAGAGTGTACTCCCTCTTGATCTTTGCTTCCTGGATTACCTGTCCTTGAACTTATATACATTCTCGATCCCTATGCATGCTTGTTAGTATCATCATTGTGTTATCCTCTAGGTCTAATATAAAATCATACATTCATTAGTATACTATTAAAACACAATAATCTCAAGCATGTATAGTCATGATCATTTCAAACAGAAATAATAAGCATTAGCATTCAAGGATTCTTATGGTTAGTCAAATCATAAGAAACATAACATGTCTAAACCTGTAATTACTCAAGCCTATGACTCTTCAGGTTAGTTGAATCATCAATCAAGATAAGAGATATAAAATGCATAAAACCTGTGATTATTCAAACCTATACCATCATGATTCTTCTGGTTAGTCATATCATCAATTATGGTAAGAAACATAATATGCATACAATCATGATTATTCAAACCTATGACTTCATGAATAATCATTATCAATAATAGATAAAATCCTAACACAAGGTAGGATTCTATCTTGATATAGGAAAAACATACCTGGATTAGCATGCTAGCTATTTATGTCTAACATACTCACATGATGTCTTCTTGTTCTTCTTCAATGACTTGTGCTAGTAACCTGTATATCTCATAGGTTAACTATTACAAAACCAAGTTATACATACCTCGTAAATGGATCTTCTATGAGATCCATGACAATGGATGAATCTTTGTCCTCATGTTATCATGATCATATGTTCTTGGACCAGAACATGATTTGTCTTTCTTGGTGTACCTTTCATGTTAGTAGACAACATAAACCTCATACAACACCATAATGCATTAGTACAATCATAAGTGTCAACACCCTAACCAATGAATATCTTCTATCATGCATTCATAATTTTGTTAAGGTGATACGACAAATCTAAAATCAAAATTGTACTAACCGTAATAACATGAAGACAAACATACCATAAACTTAATCATGGACAAATATCGAAACATACCTTGATGAGTCATACCTGTCGAGATCGCTTGTAATCTTCTTATGTACGGCCTTAGCCTCATCTCCCTCTGAAACAGGAACTTCTTCACTCATGCAGATGATCAATCCATCTTCTTCTAGGATTAACCCAATCCACTTGATTTGCAAGAACTGGACTTGGAGCTGGATATGGGTTTGTCAGAGAAAACCCAAAAATTCAAACTTTGAATTTCAAACTTCCGAAAGGATAGAAATATGCGCCTTGATGAGCTGATCAAACTGGTATATTCAGAATTTGAAAACTGCAAAGTTTCACTCCTCAATTTTGCCTTTGAAACTTCCGGATTCACTAGACGTGACCCTGAACTGGGGTTTGATGAAGCCCACTCTTCTGCCCAATCAAAATGTTTGATCCAAAGCTCCAAGCTTCTATTTTTCTAAGGAGCTTCCAGCCGTGGTCACAGATTTCAAAAATTCCTATTTTTACAGAAGCCCTAATTTTCCACTTTTCTGATCAAAGTCCCGAACTAGGGTCTAATCAAGCCCAGCCTTCTGCCCAACCAAAAATTTTGATCTTGGTCTCTAAATTTCTATTTTGATGAGTAGCATCCAGCCTTGGTCTCCGATTACAAAAATTCCAACTTTCTCCAAAGCCCTAAATTCCGGAAGCCATGAATGAAGGTACCAAAAAATAATTCTGTTTTGATAGAAATATGTACCTGATTGTTTCTGGTGTAACTCCAAATTTTTTGATCCACAGGGTCTGAAAAAGTTTCCTGAGATAGCCTGACCTGTTATCTTTCCATCCTGACAGGTCTGACCTCAATTGGATTCTCTGAGAGAGAGTTATGCCAAATGTCGCAACGTGACCTGTTTTGGGATAAAACAGGAGAGCGAACTTGTACGGCGTGCCACGTGTCACTGTTTTAACTTCGGCCTCTGAAAAAGTTTCCTGAGATAGCTCGTCCTGTTACCTTTTCAGATCCGAAAAATTCGCCAAAACGGATTTATAGTGAAAGTGCTACGATGACTGGTTTTTGCTATATCAAGCCCTAGCATCGTAAGTGCAACAAGTGTCATACATGCCATATCATGCATTCTTTCAGGCTAGCTCTGATACCATGTTATATTTTCAGAATTTACTTCAATCTGATCTAGGATCTTAACTGAGAGAACAACATGTACAACATATCTACAGCATATCAATCATGGAGACAATAATGCAAGCACACAAGATACACAAATATTTACTTGGGGAAAACCATAAAGGTGAAAAACCCCAATAACTTCCTCAGAGATAGATAGAGCAATGATACAACCAACCAAGAGAGATAGCCATAACCTAGCAGCAGATCCTCCTCCTCCATAAGTGCGCCACTCCTCCTTGAGTGCATGTGTGAGAAGTGAGTGAGCAAATAGAGTGCCTCCCGCACTCTATTTATACTTGACTTGACTTGCCTTTTTACCTAACTCATGTAGGCTCGAACTTAACCACATAATATAATGCTGACTGGGCCGACCCCCAATAGGGTGGTCTAATAACCCTTTGACCCACATGGCCGACCCCCAATAGGGTGGTCTAATAACCCTTTGACCCACATGACTTATACAGGGCCGACCCCAAACAAGGTGGTCTAATAACCCATCAAGTATAAGTTACGACACTTACAATATAAATGACGACACTTCCTTATAGAGGAATAATACCATCTCTATAGGAATACAATATACATATATGTGAAATACATTCTGAAGTTACATATACATCAACAACGCTTTACTTCCTATTCTAAATATTCATAGCTTCCACATGGTGATTCTTCATCTGTATTTTGCAATGAGGGGACTCTCACTGATGACTCATGTATTGTTATTTTCTTTTTCTCATGGAAGAAGGTCTTGACTTTCTTTTTTGCATTGAAGGTCAATGTACGCAATGTTTCCAGCCAGTCAAAACCCAACATTATGTCAATAATACTGTTGTCTATAGCTGCAATGGTGAATTCAGATGCAAGATTATAATTACCGATCTGCAAGTCTAATTCATTTATTTTCTCTTCGTTCCACTTGTTCTTCTCTATAACTGATTCTGGAACTTGTAGTTTATTAGCAACATCAACATTAATAATTTTTTTTTCTTTATTAGTAGGACAAATAGCGATGAAAATATGACTTTAATAAAACATATCATTGAATTTTAGCATCGCCATAGACAATTTTGATGGAACCTTGGAAAATATTTTTTTCTCATTAGTAGAATTTGTCTCTTCCATTTTGGCCTCCTATTTTTTTCATTTCCCCCTTTTTTTATGAGAAGAATAGTTGGGATTTTATTAAAAGACTAGCTATTAAAAATATAATATTGACAATAATAATAATTATTAAAAATTAATAATAATATTACTATACATATAATTTCTAATAGTTTTTTTTTGAGGAATTTAAATTATTATAATTATTATGTTATTAATATTATTATAATTTATGTATATTTTTAAAATGGATGGATGGAGCCAGGTTTTAAAATATAATATTAATAATAATAATTTATTAACAATAATATTATAATAATAGTGTTTTTATAAGGGGAGGTTTTGGTTTTAAAATGGGTGGTGGATGGCAGGACTAGAAGTGGAGGCAATGATGGTGGGTGGGAAAGCAACGCAGGTGGGAAATGGGACAGAGTATGGATAAATGGAGCGCGGGAACAAAACGAAGTTGGGAGCTGATGGGAGAGCATGATGGAAGAGTGTGGAAGCGAGGTATGGAAGTGAATTATGTGGGCTGGGTGTGGTGGAGAGTTGTGGTTGAAGAGTGTGGGAGTTGGAGATTGTTGGCAGGCGGTTTGATGAGTCAGCATCGGGGATGCTGCGCAAGGCCAAAGGTACCTCAAAAGGAGGAAATCAACGCGCAAGGAGACAATAGTTTAGGTAGTTTTGGGTCATTTGGACCGCGTCATGTGTATTTTGGGTCATTTGGACCACGTCATGTGTATTTTGGGTCATTTGGACCGCATTTTGTGGGTTTTGGGTCATCTTTTTGTAGATTTGTTAAGAAGTAGTTAGGTGGTTTACCAAGTGGACCGTAAATGTAAGGGCGCAAGCCTATAAATAGACTTAGCATTGTAAGTGTTGAGACATCAAGTTAGAGTGGAGAATTGAATATCTCGAGACCGATTTGGAGATACATGAGTTGATGAATCAGCCTATTATTGTCTGTTAATCTAGGTATGCGACAGAAGGATTATGTTGTTTTTGCAAAGATGAAGATGATATGACCGTGTTTTGAGCAGAATCCTTATGTCTTTCCTGTTTTCCATGTGATGAATGCATTATGCGATATGAATCTGTGAATGATGTGATGTTTTCTTGCTGCGATTAATGCTTTACTGTTATATCTATTGCGCATGTAAGGTTCTGTCAATGACAAGATCTGTTGATGGATGCTGTGATCATGTTTAATGCCTAAGTTGAATGTTTAAGATCTGTTTCTGAATGTTGCAATAAGTTGATCAGTTCATGCACAACATCCTCCTTCATTCGGTGGAAACATGGTTCCGTCAACTCTCCCTTGAACATCTTGGGTGAGACCTCATCTGCTCTGCAAGTGTTGCTGGACAGGGTAAAACCTATTTGGGCCGGTGCTCAGGGAGATCGTGGTGGTTTGGGTGTCGACAGTGTGTGGAACCCCTATCGACTGGGTTTGTGTCAACAAATGGTTCCATTGCCGGGATCATAGCGCAAAGTGAAAGGAGGATATGTTGTGGCATCCGACGAGACCAGAGATCCAAGATTGGTTCGACTTGAAGTTGTGAGTGTTCGCTGAAAAAGAAAATTAGAACCCTGGGTTGTCGACAGATTGGTGGTTGGAAAAGTACATTCACGACGGTCCACACGAATATTTTTTCTGCGAGTTCCCAATCATCGTGTATCAGTGGTTAGAAAAATTGACCTATAAGAAGAGGAACTTCCAAGGTGGTGAGCTGATAGCTTGGACCCCAGAATTGCTCTAAGAGCTGCAAGAAGTCGACAACAAAGCATTGCGGGTTGTTGAGGTTTGGGTCGACAGTATACTGGAAGGTTATATCATTGAGTTTGCGGTTGATATGATAAAGTCTTATAGTGAAGCAGAAAGGGAATTATTCAATGGACCAAGGGGTAGGTTTCTATTGTCGCTACAGTTGTCCATTAGGATGCTCATTTGTGAAAAGGGCATACTGAAGATGCACCTAGACCAGTAGAAACCTGGTGGGTGGAGGTTGTGGATACCGCGACAGCAGGGGGGGCGGTACATGGAATGATACGGGGTAGATGGGTGCAAGTTATGACGAGACTGTGAAGGAAGCCGAGGAAGAGAGTGGTCTTATAAGGGGAGGAGCAAGGTTTCGATGGGAAAAGAGGTAGATGACAGGAGAAGTCCTTACTGTGATCGAAACGCAAAGCCGTGAAGGAATACCACACGGGACGAAGCGACCTCATAGTGCCGTCAAGGACAAACAGGCTACGCCCAGGATAGAGGCAGGACCAAACCCCAGCAGCAACGTACCCACACCTATGCTCACTATCTCTCAACCAGGAAGAACTAAACTTTGACACCACCATGTTCATCATGTCAACAGAGCTTGATTGGTAGTATCTCAACGACTGTAGGAAGGAAGCCCAGGATGGTGGGAAAAGATGCAAAGTTGCCGCCGTTCCACGGAAATGGAACAGATAATCCCGAGCAATACTGGTTCTTATGTGAAGCAGTATGGACTGTTAAGCAAATTACTGATGATGAGGCCGAGAAAGGACAACTGGAGACAACCCTTTGAGGTCGCGCATTAGACTCGTTTATGAATTTTGTTCAAGTTCCCATAGGTACCCTAGAAAAGACGCTAGAAGAACTCAGAAAAGGATTGATTGTAGAGTTCAGAAAACCCAAATCTGAAGCGCAGTATATTGCAGAACTAAAAGAGATTAAGCAGTATCCCAATGAAACTGTGTGGGATTTTGACCAACAGTTCAAAACATTGATGGCAAGGGTTAGTTTTGACATGAGCGATGTCCAGCACAAAGAATGGTTCATCGCGGCATTGCTACCTCACATTCGACTACCGTTGATGCAACAAAATATTACAACACTGAGTGAAGCTCTGGAGATTGCAATGTGGTTAGAAGCTTCGCCGATTGGTGAGAATGCAACGTGCATGTCACAGATTCAGACACAGCTGGCCAACTTAACAATACAGTTGCAAGACCTTAAGAAGGGTAAGGAACATTGTGAGGAGGTTTGGTGTACGCGATGTCGTGCAGAAGGGCATACTAAGGATAACTGCCCATACTTCTGTAACTATTTGGTATCTAGAGCACTGAACCCATTGAGCGGTGGAGGAATGTCGTGGTGCCGCATCTGTCAGGTATATGGGCATCGACATGAAGAGTGTCAATATATGCAGAAGATGGTCACAAAATCGATGAATTCGTATTGTACATTCTGCAAATCCATGAGACACGAAGACAAGGATTGCCGTGCCTATGGTTTGCTTCAGGAGAGAACGTACGGTGCATTTTATGTGAAGGACAACTAGCGGGATGTACAACAACCGCAATCATAGCCACAGGTAGCCCAGCCGCTACCTCAATCGCAGATGTAGTTTCTACCGCCCACAGCAACCACAACAGTTTATGCCACAATATACTCAGATGCCGATGGCTGTGCAACAACCACAGTATGTTCAGCAGCCACATTATGTTAAGCAACCACAATAATTCTAGCCAGGACAAGGCATTCAGTTTCAACTGAATCCCATACAGCAGCAGTTTCCTCATCCACAATATCAGCAGCAAGGGGGATTCTGTGGAGGATACCAGGGAGGACGCGGTGGAAGTTTTTGTCGCGGAGGAGGACGAGGTCGTGGACCTGTCCAATGTTATAATTGTGGAGTGTTTTGGCACTACCAGAGAGATTGCCCACAATTGCAGACATAGTGTACATTTTGTTTCGTTAATGATTGCACTGTTGAAAACTGTCCGCAGTTGATTGCATGGTGGCAGGCAGGAAATACACTGCAGTTGCAGAATCAGAACCAGTTGCCAAATCAGAACCAGCCACAAAACTAGAACCAACGTCTGAATCAGAATGCCAATCAGAATGTGAATCATCCTGCAAACCCACCGCTGAACCAGAATCAGGGACCAATTGTTGCGACAATTTCAACAGAGCCGAGGACACAAGATGCTTCTATTGCTGTTATTACTCACGAAGGTGCGACAATAGGCGATGATGGTTCGCATCCTCTGATACGACTGGTTGGGAAGAAAAATGTGCAGTTTGCGATTGATGCCAAGCGTGACGCATTCTTTCAAGCGCGGAGTGGGATGGAAAAAGATCACGGTAAGTCAGTTGTTTATGACATGCCCCCGACTTTCGACTCAATGTCGGAAGCAGGACCGTCGCGACAGTATGGCACATTGCAGCACTTCTTGGAAAGTTGTGTATTGTTGGCAAGAGATCTTGATGCTCTGGCTAAGATCGAGAGTCTGTTGTGGCAACCGACTCAGGGACGGAGGGAGTCCGCGGTGAATTCCTTGCAAAGGAAGAAGACGAGCAAGGAAATTCACATGAATGTCCAAATTGGGGATTATGATGTCGACTCCGTTATTCTGGATCTAGGCTCTGACGTTAACATATTGACAAAGCAAGCATGGAAAAAGATGGGGAGTCCAACGCTGAGCTGGTCTCTTGTACAGCTGCGATTGGCTAATCAGGCTAAGGTGACACCCATTGGGAGAGTTCCATGCCTTGTTGTGGATATTAAAGGGATGAAGACATATGCGGATTTTGATTTCATTGAGGTTGTTGAAGGTGGAAGCTTCTATCTCGCGTTGCTGGGGATTGGATGGGCTAATGACAGCAGAGTAGTCATTAACTTTAAAAAGTGGATGATGACCTTTGAAAATCAGGATCTCCGCGTCATCGCTCCATTGGATCCGGGTGAAGGGCGACGATATATTGAACCTATCAAGGATGAAGTTGGAAGAGGATGGGATCATGCATACAACATCTCAGAAGATTACGTCCATCCAACTGTTGGTGGAGAACTTGGTTGGCGCAGCTCCAGCTCTGCGTCTTCCGACTCGGATGATGCTTTAGAAAATTGACAGAATCGACTGCATGAGGTATCGTTCCGTAAGTGTGGGTTGATCACATAGTCGCTGCTGCGTGTTGTGATTGAGACTGTTGAGTTGCCGGTGTACGAAGGACTTCCTGGATTGACTGTTTCTTGTTGCATTTGAAGCTAAGGTGTCAGAACTGCAGTGGTTGCTGGCGTTGGAGGAAGCGCTGAAAGCTACTCCAGCACGATGGTGGGCGAGCCATAAGAAATCGATCACTAGTTGGTCACAGTGTCATAGGTTGATGACGGTTCGCTTTGGGGACACATAAATATATCACACGGGGAAGTATGATGGGAAGAATGACCTTGGTAGTCATCTGATGGAATGTCAGACCTTGTGGGCTTCGCGACCAAGAGATGAATGGGTCCATGCTTTTATCCATACTTTGGATGAAATGCCGCACTCATGGTATGCTGCAGCGGAATTGCGAGGGGAGATTACCACTTGGTTAGAGTTGACAGTTTGTTTTACTCATACTTCCAGCTTCGCGGATACCAACCCAAATGTCCATAACGCTTTGCAGCTCATCCGCAATGTTGTTTTGAAGGTTGTTCCAGTGGCATATCCTGTGGATCCACATACGCACTGTAAGATGCAGTCAATAATGGAATGTTATAATATCACTGGCGGGCGAAAGGATGGTGATGACCCGCGGAATGTCAATATTTCAGAATCAGAAGGCAGTCACGATGTGGTAGCTCCTGATGCACCGATAGATCCGATTAGTCAGCCGCTGAAGCTCCGAAAAGTCAACATTGGGAGAGAAGCGAACCCAAATTTTGCGAATGTTGGCGACTACTGGGACAAAGATATGATTGCGAAGGTCATTGACCTCTTGCATGAGTTCCAAGACCTGTTCCCTACGAATTTTTCTGAGATGAAGGGAATCTTGGGGGATTTGGGGGAGATGAAGACCCCGCTGAAACGAGATGCAAAACCAATAAGGCAGCGACCATATCGCCTGAATCCACGTCATAGGGAGAGGTTCAAATTAGAACTTGACCGCATGTTGGATGCGGGCATCATTGAACTAGTTGAAGAATCAGAATGGATTAGTCCAATGGTGGTGCAAGACAAGAAGACAGGTGAAGTGCGAATTTGTGTCGACTTGCGGAAGCTGAATGATGCATGTATGCATGATCCATTTTCGACACCGTTCACTGATGAAGTCTTGGAGGGTGTGGGTGGCCAAGAGATGTATTCTTTCACGGATGGGTTCTTTGGCTATCACCAGATCAAGATTGCGAAAGAAGACCGCCACAAGACGACATTTGTGACTGAATGGGGGTGTTTTCAGTACATGGTGATGCCATTTGGGCTGAAGAATGCACCTGCGATATTCTCTCAGGTTGTTGTTGTTGCTTTCAGGAATTTTATTTAGAAGTTCTTGCAAGTTTACATGGATGACTGGACAGTATATGGCTTGATCAGCGATCATTTGCAAAATATGTGACTGATGTTGGAGCACTATCGACAGCATCAGATATCACTGAACTTGAAGAAGTGCATCTTCTGTGCACCATTTGGGATATTACTGGGTCACATTGTTTGCAAGTAGGGATTGTTGGTCGAGCCAATAGAGATTTCCCTCATTCTGAGCTTAACACCGCCTACCAATTTCAAGCAGTTGAGAGCGACGTTGGGACACACAGGGTACTATCGCAAGTTCATCTGGGGGTATGCTGCGATCACAACTCCTATGGAGAAGTTGTTGAAAAAGGATGCGATATTTCAATGGAGCCTAGAATGTCAAGTCCGTTTCGAGACATTGAAGGCTAAGATGGCTTCAGCACCGATACTGGTATTTCCGGATTGGAGCAAGGAGTTTCATGTCTATGTAGATGCATCATCGATTGCGCTAGGAGTCATGCTCACGCAACCAAGGGAAGGGGATCTGGATCACCCAATTGCTTTTGCGAGTCAGAAGTTGTCGTCTGTAGAGAGGAATTATACCACTATAGAGAGAGAAGGCTTGGTGATGGTATATGCGCTGCAGAAGTTTAGGCACTACTTATTGGGAGGTCACTTCAAGATGTTAACCAACCATTTTTCTTTGAAGTACCTAGTCAATAAGCTTGTGTTGGGGGGGAAGATATGTCGCTGGTTACTTATTTTTCAAGAGTTCGATTTTGAGGTGATTGTGAATCCAGGCTGCTTGAATGCGGGGCCAGATCATCTATTGCGGATTGAGACAGGGGAGGAACCAACTAACATTTAAGATGGGTTGCCCGATGCGCAACTATTCAGGGTTGAAGTAGCTGATGACTACTATGAAGAAATCATTCTGTTTCTGGCAACAGGAACCGCACCAGAGGGGTTCACCACAACTCAGAAGAAGCAGCTGGTGGTTAAGGATTTCTAGTTGATTGCAAGATAGATGTACAAATTGGGATCAGAGGAGATCTTGAGGCGCTGTGTCCTGCCTCATGAGAAAGGGCAGATCTTGTCAAAAGCACATGTAGGAGTAGCTAGTGGCCACTATGGCAGTTGTGCAACTTCCAGGAAGGTGCTTCGCGCAGGCTTTGGTGGCCCAATCTTCACAACGATGAGACGGATTATGCGCAAACTAGCGATGTTTGTTGGCGGACTGGGAAGCCCTCCAGGAGGGATGAGATGCCACTAATACCTTAAGTGACACTACAACCATTTGATAAATGGGCAGTGGATTTCGTGGGACCTATCAGCCCACCTGGGAAACATACTGGTGCACGATACATAATCACATTGACAGATTATTTGACAAGATGGGTGGAGGCTGCACTAGTCATAGATTGCACCGCTGCAACAACAACACACTTCTTGGTCGACAACATTGTCACTTGGTTTGGCTGCCCAAAGGTATTGATGAGTGATCAGGGAAGTCATTTCATCAATCGCATAGTCAGCGCACTGACAGCTGAGCTTCAGATACAACATAAGAAGAGTACGCCCTATCATCCGCAGGAAAATGACACGGTGGAAGCTTTCAACAAAGTATTGGAGAATGCGTTGACCAAGGTTTGTAATGTGAACCGGGATGACTGGGATTTGAAGATTCCAGCAGTCTTGTGGGCATATCACACCACTTGTAAAAGGTTGACGGGACAAACACCCTTCAAATTGGTATATGGGAAAGAGGTGGTTATGCCTATGGAGTACATTGTTCTGAGTCTGCGCATCGTGAAAATTACATGAATGAATGATGAAACAACAATAACAGAACGTTTGGAGTAGCTAGTACAACTTGAGGAAGACCACTTTATCGCAGGTTTTCACCAATGCGTGGTGTTATCACTCCAGGAAACTCTTCTAGGTTGTAGCTCGAAGATGCCTGGTAACTTAACTATTTTCTCAATGTTTCACTCAATGGATCAAGTCGGATGACTAATCAGACCTCACTCACTCAAAGCATGCATAAAATTAACCAAACAGACAAGGATTCTAACTATCACTGTTCAGAGGGTTTGTAATATAGGTGAATAGACGAAGAATTCTCACTATGCTGGCAGATTCCTACATAAAACACTTACATATGAATGGATAATCATAACAAGGAAATGATACTTGCAATTCAACTTATCAATACAGAGATAGGATGAAAACTATCTGGTATTAGACAACAATAATAAACATGAATAAAATATCCAATTACAAGTATAGAACAGAAAGAAGATGTAATCTGAACATGTAATGGCAAAAGAGCTTGTATTAATTGACAAGAACATGAGAAGCTTGAGTACAAAAAGTGTCTAAGAGTATCTAAAGTTGAACCACTACAATGATTCTTCAATGATCTTAAATAAGCTTTACAAATTAGTTTCAAGATCCTCAAAAGATGGATCTGATAACCTCTTTTCCCATATCAAATCCGAATTTGTGAGGTGGCTGGAAAATGCAGAAATTTCTAGAAATATGTTGTTCAGATATTGACCTATATGTATCAAATAAAAACATATTTTGGAAAACAAAGAGAGGTTTTTGTATATTGGTTTGTTGTGAGAAAAAACCTCTCTCATTTATTTGAGATCCATTTTCATTTTTCCGATATCTATATTTCAAAAACATGTGTCAAACAGAGAAATTTCGAGATCTGAAAATTAGGGCTCAGAGATGGATTTGATTCTACCAATCTGTGACACCTGTGTATAAAATGAAAGAGGTTATTGTTCTTTGACATGTTAGGCACAAAATTCTCTGAACGTTTCTCAAAATGATCCTCCAGTCGCTCAGAATCATCATTTCAAAATGATGACTCAACACAGTAAAAACGCCATATTTATGAAAACGTAGCCTCATCTTGCGGGGGACTTTTGACTGCCTTCCCCAGCTCCAAATGCAGATCTGAAAGTACCATTGGAAATATTAGGATGTCTAGTTATCAATAGACTATTTGAGCGTGTAAAAAGGCCTCTCCAAGGCTGAGAAAATTGATTTTTCCCAAGACTTGCTGACCATTTCTATGTTTCTGTGCTTTCGGTGGCTAAAATAGCCCCGAATTTTCACGTTTTAGCCACCGAAAGCGAAAGATTTGCTTTTGGTGGCTAATGAACAGTTGGAATGTCCGCCTAAGCCACCGAAACCTGAGTTTTGACTTTTTTGAAGGAAAAAACAAATCAATTTTTTTTCAAACCTTATTACATACCTAAAGCTCTAAAAAATGAGCCTTAAAAAATTTAGAAATGTATTTTTCAATGACTTACTATCACCTAAAATAAACTAATTTGACTAATTTATTTAGGGAGATAACACGTGGAGAAGGATTGGCAAAAATCTTTGCATGATCTCCATATCAAGAACAAACCGTTTTAGCAGGGTGGCTTGGTGCTGTTGTATGACAATAAGTTCATGAAACATCCAAGGAAGTTACAGATGCATTGGCTTGGTCCATATCGCATCAGTGGCATAAATTCAGGAGGTGCAGTACAACTGCAGTAGTTAGATGGAGCGATGCTCCCAAAGTTGGTGAATGGTAGCAGGTTGAAGCCCTACAGGATGGGCTTGGAGTAGCGTGACGCCTGATTCGCATCGAAAAACAAAAAAAATAAAAATGCAGGATGTTAGGTGGTAGGATGGCGCACCAGCAGGGACAAAATGCACAAGCAGGAGTGATTGTATCACCGTTTGGGGTCTGTGTTGCAACAACTGTAGGGTCCCGACCTGGTCAAATCAGAAATAAATGTAGGAAGTTAAAGACAGTTAATTACTAGTGCGTGATGAAATGATTGGCATTGATGGTGGATTCGGCCGTTGGATTGACAGAATCGACGATGGATTTGGGTAATTAAGGCATGATTTGGTCATGATGCATGGGTTGATTTGGTAATGATGGTTAAGGACGCAATTCGACACTATAAGAAGGGGCAGACTCTGGTCGAAAGGGACCATTGTCCAGAGTAAGAAGTTTAGTTCAGTGTTGCATCGAGTTACTAAGCTAAGTGTTGTGTATTTGCTAGCAGCAAGTTGTGTCGGAGGGTGAGGAACTGTTGAGCGGAGAGGGGCCCTAGTGCTGCATGTCGAGTACACCTGTGGTCGAAGTTTCCAGTGGTATAGAGTCACCATCTAGGCTAGTAATCATTGAAGAAGAAGTCACCAGCATGCCAGGTGGATCGGCGTTCACAAGTATCCCAAAGAAGCGGAGGGGGGCCAGCATTCCGAGTCCCTGCAGAGAAAACGACAGCTAAGATCATCCACAGCTATTGTGGAGGAGGTCCCAGCGGAGGTGGGACAATCAAGTCACGGAGTTGAAGAATTGACTGCTTGGGCAGGGATATCTGCTGCGGATATGCATGGGTATGTACCCCCCTGTCGGGCTAGTATTCTGCCCCGAAAACTCACTAAAAATAAAAATACCCAGTGCAGATGCCAACGCTACCAGTAGGAATGGAGTGCTCTGCAGATATTGTGCCGGCATTGATGCACATGAAATATGATGACCACGACATGGTGGCATACAAGGAAACTACCTTCGATCCCTATGTGTCAGGGACGCCACTTGGCGGCAAGCCGATTCCGTAAGATTGGGAGTGTGGGTTAGACAAAGCGGGATTGCTCGGTCTCATCAACATGCACAACTTTGGGCGATTTCCAGAGGTCAATGCGTGTGTGTAGGAGTTGCTAGCTTGCTTCCACGATGGAACATTATGGCTGGACAAATCAATTATAGTCACTTTCGATTTAATTGCTGAGATCACCGGGTTTCCGAAGGATGGAGTAGACCCTTCGCAATACTTCAAAGGTAAGGAGAATGATAAAAAGAGGGTAGCACAGTTGGTACTGCGTTATGGATTGGAACGTGACAGCCGCGCCTTCTGCATTGGAAGCATTAATGATAGGGAGGTCCTCACTGGAGCAAAGATACTGTCTTGCAAAGTGGTCCGAAAAATTTGAACCAACCAGTGCAATTCGGGGGTTGTGGCATGTGCCGAGCAGTCCGCGGAAGGTGTACAGATGAATTGGTTGCTCTTCCTGTTGAATCAGTTAGTAGAGGATGCCGCAATTGTCCAAGATGGGAAGGGAGCATTCACATATAGTTGACTCTTGATCTTGATCACGCTTGTTGCATGGAAGGAGCCCGACACTTACCAAGGAATGGAAGTTGATTCCACGGAAGACCGTAAGGGTGCACGCTATCAGAATCTATGGTGTGTGCAAGAACCCGAGCGCCTTAAGGACTGTGCACTATAGTTCTGGCTCTATTGGGAGATGATACAATCAGTAGCGATGAAGGTGCCCCTCTTATCTGAAGAAGCCGCGACAAAGTACAAACAGATTGCTCACTTTGAGATTGGGCCTCATGCTATTTATGTGCAAGCACGACGCGACCCCGAGAAGCAATGGTTGCTGATTCACTACAAATTGTCCGATGAGGAGCTGGACGGCATCATCAATGATTGGCATGTCGAATGGTGGGAATCAGTCAGTATGGCGGAGATCGTGGCGGGACCACCAGCGACGGGCCTAGAGGATCCACTACCAGCACAGGACCAGCAGAGTCACCATGACTCGGATTAGGAGTCAACGAAAACACCCACGGATGATGAGATAGATTGCGACCTTGAGGAGGGTAGAATGAAGGTGCGCTATGAGTATGGTACAATCAGTGGGGCCTCCCCAGTGACAGAGGCGCAGTTGGGACAAATTATAGCGCCTGTAATGAATGCAACAAATGTGGCAGCTCGAGCAATAATGACACAGGTGGGAGTAGGTTTCAAAGAGGTAAACGTTCACCTTGATTCTTTATGTGATATTGTTTTGCAGCGAGTACCAGAGGTAGCAACTGGGCAGGTAGTTGGCATAATCAACACTGAGCCACGGATTCAGAATGTGAACATTCCCCCGACTGCGATTGTGACTGACAATGAGGCTCTCCAGGCCGTGCTGTAACAGTTAGAAATTTTGTTCGTTAACATCAATGGGATGTCAACAAAGGAGTTGACAGATATGCAGGAAGTCGCCAGCCGAGAAATGGCAGATAGGATGTAGGAGATCAACGGTCAGTTCCTGTGATCGCAGGAAAACGAGGCAGTGGCCCAACAAGAGGTCGCAGACTTAAAGGGAAAGGTAGTAGTGGTGCGGGAGGTCGTTGACGAGTTGGAGGATAAGCTAGAGTAGCTGTGTGCTAAGAAGGCTCGAGCGATAGAAGAGTTGAAGAAAGAACAGGATCACTTAATAGTGGAGAAAGCCAACCTATGGGATAACAATGTGCGGTTGTAGGCGGCAATTTCTGAAGCATGTCAGCATGTACTGGAGCCCACCGTGCAGTTGGATCCTATTGAAAGAGCGCAACGACTTGGGGCTGTTATCGCCCAATTACAGCATGACAATGCGGATTTAGCAGCTCTGAATAAACCTGACACACCACCAGAGCAGGTAAATGAACGGAAACATGCCATCGAGGATTTGGCAACGCAGATGGGCAAGATGGAACAGGCAGCAACAAAGATCACTACAGAGACTACGCAGTTTTGGGGCACCATTGTTCAGGATGAGCAGTTAGAACAGTTGACCAAACTGCGACATGAAGCGGGAGCGCAACTAGAAACACTTAAGGTGTCGATGAGAATGCTGCCACCAGTTTCTCAGGTCACCAAATCAACGGAACTGAAAGAGTTGCAGCAGCGTGTCGCCAAGGCCGAAGAGCGTCAGAAAAAGCGCAGTGCACAGCTGGAGGAGTTCCAAGAGGTTGGCAGACAGTTTTTGCTCAAGGAAAGTTCTGCATTGCAGGAGGGTCACTGGCAAGTTGCTGAGAATATGAGTGAGCATCCATCTGCATAGGATGTGGCATAGAGCCAGGTGGTGGCTGAGGAAGTGAAGGACCAGGTTAAGGAAGTCGATGAGCAGTACGAGGACTTCAGGCTGAAGACCAATGAGTACACCATGTCCAGTTGATGTGGCTCGAGGGCGAGCCACAAGATTGTGTTGGGGGCCTGTTGGCAGGCGGTTTGCTGAGTTAGCATCACATCATCGCGGATGCTACGCAAGGACAAAGGTACCGCGAAAGGAGGAAAGTAGCGCGCAAGGCGACAATAGTTTAGGTAGTTTTGGGTCATTTGGACCACGTCATGTGTATTTTGGGTCATTTGGACCACGTCATGTGTATTTTGGGTCATTTGGACTGCGTCATGTATTTTGTGGGTTTTGGGTCATCTTTTTGTAGAGTTGTTAAGAAGTAGTTAGGTGGTTTCCTAAGTGGACCGTAAATGTAAAGGTGTAAGCCTATAAATAGAATTAGCATTGTAAGTGTTGAGAAATCAAGTTAGAGTGGAGAATTGAATATCTAGAGACCAATTTGGAGATACATGACTTGATGAATCTTCATGTTATTGTCTGTTAATCTGGGTATGCGACAGAAGGTTTATGTTGTTTTTGCAAAGATGAATATGATATGACCGTGTTTTGAGAAGAATCCTTATGTCTTTCCTGTTTTCCATGTGATGAATGCATTATGCGATATGAATCTGTGAATCATGTGATGTTTTCTTTCTGCGATTAAAGCTTTACTATTATATCTATTACGCATGTATGGTTCTGTCAATGACAAGATCTGTTGAAGGATGCTATGATCATGTTTAATGCCTAAGTTGAATGTTTAAGATCTGTTTCTGAATGTCGCAATAAGTTGATCAGTTCATGCACAACATCCTCCTTCATTCGGAGGAAACATGGTTCCGTCAACTCTCCCTTGAACATCTCGGGTGAGATCTCATCTGCTCTGCAGGTGTTACTGGACAGGGTAAAACCTGTCTGGGTCGGTGCTCAGGGAGATCGCGGTGGTTTGGGTGTCGACAGTGTGTGGAACCCATGTCGACTGGGTTTGTGTCAATAGAGATGAGCAGGGTAGGTGCGTAGGGGTGTAGATTTGGTAGGTGGAGGATTGAAATGTGGGTGGAGTAAGTGAAGGGGGTGTACTGATTGAGGATATTGTGGTTGTGGCATGGGATTAAATCACACAAGGAGTAGGAAGGTGTGCTCAGGGGAGAGTCACTTGGAAGGTCGTGAGGAGGAAAGGCGCTTAGATATTAGAGAGCACAGAGCGACGAATGAGTGCATGAGAAGGGATGAGTGGTGGATGTGTAGAGTATGGAGAGGGGGCACAAGTGGATGAGGGAATGAGAAGTGCATGCATGTGTAGAGGGGTGGGGAGGTGTTAGAAAGAGAGAGTGTAGGTAGGCACAATGAGGGAAGGTTGCGTGGGAAGGTGTGAAGTGTAGGGAGCGTGCATAGAGGTGGACATAATAGTGTAGTGTGATGTGTGGTGTGTGGGAGAAAAGGAGCGAGGGTGGAGAGGGGAGAAACATAGTGTAGGGAGTATGATAGGGTAAGGGATTTGCGTGGAAGGATTTGTGTGTAGGTCGCAGGGATAGGCAGCGAATGTAGGATTTGAGAATCGTTGGTGAAAAGGGAGATTTAAGGAATTGGTAGCCTGGAGGAATGGAGTAATAAATATATAATGAGTAATATTGAATATGATGATTTTACAATGAGATTGTGCCAACTATATAGAAAATCTAGAGGAACATATGGTGTCCATCCATGAAAGGATGCATCCCTTAAAAAATTAATAACTATTTATTATTATTATTATTATTATTATTAGTAATACTTAATATAATATATATTTTGTATGTTACATACACTCTCTACTCGATACTTAAATCAATCTTTTTAATCTCGAGGAGATCAATGTCAAACATTGTTCCAATTGTCAACCCAAACTTTGGAAACTTTTTAATGCAAAAGCTAGTGCTAGTCATCAGGGTTGGAATTTGATACCGTTTTTCCCGTCAAATACGGTTGCAAATTACATTAAACCGTCAAGGAATAAGCTTAAAATGTACAAAACGTTTTGTAAAAGGATACTAACTGTCAAATTTGATGGGTGACATGGATTTCAAATTCCAACCCTGCTAGTCATTAACGATTCTTAAAGCTGCCAAGATTCTATGTAATAAAGATCTTTTGATAATATGATGATTCCCTCCAATGGAAAAGCAGGTAGGGTGTGCTATGTTTTGGATGAGGATATTGTCTACGAGGAAACACTCACTAGGATCAAGTCACTGAATCCACGAGCTTTATTATATCATTGTGTTATTCCTAGGGTTGTTCCATAGATTTACACAGCTCTTACTTCATTTTCATTCAGTTTTTTTCCATTTGCTTACCCTAGGTATTTATCCTTTTTTGCTTAAAAGTTTTATTTTACTATTTGTCATGTTTTCAAGATTAAATAAGGATTTGGCTCTTGTTCCTATTTTTATTCAAAATATGGTTTAATTTCTTGTTTTAAAAAACACTTCAAATGTTTTGAAAATTTCAAATTTGATAAATTTGATTTAAGGGTCAAACTGACAGCATATGCCAGAATTTCGAATTTAAAAATGCTGTCAGTTTTGCAAAAAATTTGAAATTATGATTTAATAAGGGTTTGACTGTTCATAATTATGATTTAGCAATTATAATTTGAAATGGATTATACATATGCATGAATCAAGTACTCCATGAAGCGTGGTAGCCGGTTTCACTCAACACTTGACAATCAAACTAGTACAACAGTAATAGTGATGTGAACATCCTCCAGGCATCGAAATCAGCAAATCTGACCAACAAAGGAGTGTAATTTCGGGAAAAAACCCTTGCAAGCTAGGGTTTTCATTGCATTTTACAGGTTCGTTCTGGGCAAGGATAGAAATATGGAGGAAACTTCACAGTTGAAAGATAAAAAGAAAGCAGGTGGCTTCCCATGCAGAGCCGAACCCAATAATATACAGTGGCTCTTGCAATTTCCCAAATCAACGAAGTTAATGAGAGATTCAGGGTGGCTTATTTACTGTGAAAGATTGCAGGGATATAATTCCTAGGTGACAAAGGCATTCATAAGAAATTACAAGGAGGGGGTGGTTGATTTCAAGAGTTTCAGGATAATATTAAATGAACAATTAATCCCATAAGTAATTGGCGTCCCAGCTGAGGGTGGAACTTGGTTCAAGCAGAAAGAGTTCGAAGGAGATTATGGTGAATTTCTGTTACCTGGTTATGAAAATTTGAATTGGCAGAATGGGATTCATGTTAGTAAAATGAAGCCAAATTGGAAAATTCCCCTGGAAATGGTCCAGAACTACATTACCTGTGATGGTCGTTTCGACAAGGTTTTGAGATGTCATATTAGAATGTTGATGCACTTGCAGGGAAGCAAAAAGTTAAATTTACCATACTATTTATGGAGGAGCTTGCAGAAAATGGTATTATGGGTACATGGTCACCCAAAACACACAGAGCGTTCTATTTTTCATCACGGGCTCATTAAACTTTTGGTCCTGCATTACTTACAACAAATTAGACAAAGCTGGGATGAATTTCTCCTTAAGCAGGGTTACGATGTTAAAAAGAAGAAGAAGTTGTCTAAAGAAAAGGATGATGAAGCAGAGTTGCCAAAGAGACAGACATAGGTTGATGCTGAAGGTAAAATTATTTCGAATCTGTCCAATATGCAGAAGCCCGATATGATGAGTATAGTTGCTAAAAACCCCATTGTTGAATTGCCCGATAATGAGCCAATAAAAACTTTAAGCACAGGAAATGTTAATTTAGGGCCAAGGATGAGATTAAGAGCTAAAACGACCACATAAAATATATTGCTCAATAAACCTGCTAAGGGAAATGAAATTGTCCCAGTGAATGATTCTGAAAATGACATGGATGTGCAAGAAATTGATGTCTTTGTTTATGAAAGTGAGGGTTTTATAGATATGCAAGCAGAGGTAGAACATGTTCCCAAAATATTTTCTGAAAATAAACAGGTTCATGATAAAAATCAAGCATCAACTTCTAAGAGCATACAGGAAGAAGATATTGCAATGAGTGCAGAAGAAATAAAGACAGTTCCTGAACTAGACCAAATAAAGAAATCCATGCGATCATACAAGGAGTAGTGTCAATATCTACAGAACATAAATGAGAGCCTATTGGTGGCAAACAAGAGACTTCGAGAGGACTTGGGACAGAAGGACGAAGACTATTAGAAGCTGGCATCCATAGCAAAAGAGACACTGCAAAAGAAAAGAGCTATGCATAAGGAGTTGAAACAGATGAAGACCAAACTGGATGAGCGGCAAGGACGAGAGCACAATGCTGACGCATAATACACCAGGTTACAAAGGAGGTCTCAAGCTCTAGATGACCTGGCGGTTCTAGCTAAGTCACCTATAAGCATATAGTGTCTTTTCTATAATTAGTAATAGGATTTCATAGCTGGCAAAATTTTCTAGTTTATTTGCTTATGTTAAGAGCTCGAGAGACTTGAATTCAAAAAACTTTGTTCCACTTTTTAAGGAATCAGATCCAATTAAATAGGATCTATTAAATGTTCTGTTAGGAACAATTTTTGTATATAGAGGACAGACATAAAATAGAAAAAGGTTGGAACTTGATAGCATGATCGAAGTTCAATTTTAGAGACTTTTTACAGGCATGTATAAATTTCCTTATGTTTATATAATGCAGAAATGACTGTTTATGAATTAAGATATGATCTTTGATCCAATCCTGTTTAATTTATGAAGTATATGCTTTTAGTATTCTGTCTGCACATGGTCTAAATTTCGTGTGGCGATTCTTCTAAGTAGCAGACAACTATGCCCCTATCATAAAACAATATATGAGCTCTTATTTTCACAGTTTATGATCACAGCAAATTTTCTGCTTCTATTCATATATTGAGATGTTATACTGTACATGTCTTTTATTTCCTTTTAAATATTTTACATAGCTCTGTTTTCTTCTTCCACTAAAAAAAACTGAAACAATCATTGTGTAGATGCCTTATTCCTACAACCAATATCTCCTTAAGCTTGATCTCCTGTTGTCTAGGATCAACTTTAGGGATAACATCTTTTGGCACCGTTGTCGGGGATGAAAAAACGAAAGTATATCTTCCCTGGGTGTTGACATTTTTATAGCTGGTTTTGAGAGGTGACATAATCAGTACATTTGTTACAGACTACATTCACCTGAAAGTCAGAAAGTTACAGTGGCTTCAAAGCCGATTGGTACAAGAGGGAATCCTACATCTCCTTTACATGAAGGAGTTTTTGATCCAGAAAAGATTACCAGGGAGGCTAGAAGGAAGTTAAATTTTCCATCATCCAGTAACCTTCAGTTTTCCACTAATGATGTAGAATTAGGACCTTCCTCTTCAAACCCTGTGGATATTCAAGAAGAAAATAAACCAGATCTATCTTTGAACATCCCAGAGGTGGATGATCTAAATCCAACACAGGTTGGTGAATTCAATGTTTATTCAAACCCCCTATCTGTAAAACATAAACATGTCCCTGAAGAAGTCTTTACCCTGAAGTCTTTGACAGTTCCTGAGATTCCTTTCACGAGCAGAATCTTTATTGGCCAGTTGAAGATAGAAGTACCTTCTCCCTCACAAACTGAACCCCCATCTCCTTCACATGTAGCTCATTTTTCACATATAGTGCAACCTTCAGCTCTACAGCATCAGCCAATTGTTATTTAGACACCTCATTCACCAAATATGGCTGGCCAACCTCCTGATATGTTGGATCGTATGGTAGCAGCCAGATATGCTCCATTGGTTAAGCCTCAACCTTGGAACCCTTTGCCTGGTGGTGATTACCAGAAGTACTTACCTAGATTTGATGGCCATGGTGGAAGAACTGTTGAAGATCATTGGGATAAATTTTGCAGTTATGCTGATAATCATAACATTGAAGCTAGGGATGTTTGGATGAGAATGTTTGTCCAGAGTCTAGATGGAGAGGTTAGAAAGTGGTTCAGGGAGTTACTAGAGAATTCTATTGATGGATTGGAGGAATTACACCATGTTTTTATCAGGTAGTGGGGAGACACAAAAGATTATCTCTACTATTATACAGAATTTACAACTTTAAAAAGAAAGCCTGATGAAGCTGTTGCAGACTTTTCCAAAAGGTTTAATAAAATGTATAACAAAATTCCCATCGAAATTAAACCTACTGAAACTGCAACCAAGTTAATTTATGCCAGTGCCTTTGATCATTAGTTTTCCTTGTGGTTAAGAGAGAGAAAAGCAGTGTCATTGATGAACATGCAGGATGCAGCTTTAGAAGTTGAGTCTAACATTTTGGCATCAAATAAGCTTAGAGAAGAGGATGAGTATTGAAAGACAGATCGAAAGGGTGAAAAGGAGATGATGCCCTCTTCTTCTGTTACAAAAGATGCAGATAATAAACATGATGAAATGCATAAGACTATAAAAGAATTGTCTGCAAAGCTTAATAGAATGGAAATGGAGAAGAAAAATCAGAACATGCCTACCTATGATAATGACAATAGAAACCCAAATCAATTTAGGCGCCCTTATCCTTCTAGATTCATGTCCAAAGAGAGAAGGAACAATGAAATTGAAAGGGAGAAGAGAGAGAATGAAGATCAAAAGGTACAACCACCTTTTATGAACAACTTAATAAGGGAGGATGATCCTTATGAAACAACATTAGAAGAGAATGAAGACTCAAACCATGATATTAATCAGCTGGATGATGTATATGCTTCTAAATTTATAACTAGGGATGATTACTATGCTGCAACAGAGATTAATTATGAAGAAGGAAGTGTTAATGAGCAGCAATCTGGAATTTGTCAGCAACAACAACAACAGAAATCATATGGACTTAGGTCTGGGGTAAAACAAGCTGCACCATTCAAAAAGAAGGTGAAATTTGTGCCCACTAAAGCAGCATTGCCTTCTACAGAACAGCAGGAACCACAAAAAGATAAAAAAAACCTTGTTAAATTAGCAGAAGGAAGTAATATGCTTGGTTTTGATTTGGAGCATGAGATAAATAAAATCAAGGTCCCCATCCCTTTGACTGAATTGATAAGGAGCATATCTTATAGAGAATCTACCATGAAAATCTTGAACTCGTCACCTGTTCATGCTTTAGAAGATGTGATAAATTTGCAGGAGAAAGATCCCACTATTATCACTGGTTCGAAAGCTTCTGACCAGTCAGAAATAAAATCCTGTTATCCCCCACCTTTTTATATTACACTTACCATACATGACCAGATGTTGCATAATTGTCTTTTGGATTCAGGTGCTTCGCACAATCTTATGCCAAAAGAGGTTATGGAAGCCTTAGGACTATCTGTCACAAAAACCTATCATGACTTATATGCTTTTGATTCCCGAGCTGTCAAATGCTTAGGAGTAATCAAAGACCTTGTAGTCAACCTTACCCAATTGCCTATGAAAAGTGTTCTCATGGATGTTGTAGTGGATGATATCTCTCCTAAGTTTGTCATGTTGCTGTCAAGATCATGGGCTAAAAAGATAGGAGGCACTCTCCAAATGGATCTATCATATGCTTCAATTCCTATATTTGGAGGTGAATATAGAAGGTTATACAAAGAGGTGCAGTTGGCATTTCTGGTAAGTGATGACAGAAATCCTATGAATCATCCTATTTATACAGTACAAGAGGATATGGGTTCATGCATGTTACAGGTAAATGATGATGATGCTGGGGTTTTGCAAGTTTGGAAAGACAGTTCATTTTAATGTGACACAGAAGAAAAGGAAGGGATTTGGCAGATGTACTTTGATGGGTCATCAAACAAAGATGGAGCAGGGGCTGGTGTGTTGTTAATTTCTCCTAGAGGTGAGATGATTTCATTAATGTATAAATTGGAATTCCAAACTACAAATAATATTGCTGAGTATGAAGCACTAATCCTTGGATTGAGGGCTGCAAAAGATATGAATATTCAAAGTCTTGCAGTGTTTGGCGACTCTGAATTGATAATTCAGCAAGTGAAAAGTATTTATCAGGTAAAGCAGTCATTATTGAAAGTTTCCAGAAATGAAGTGTGGGATATGATAGATAATTTTTTCTGTGCTTTTAATATAACATATATTCCAAGAGATTGTAATCAGACTACAGATTCATTGGCATTAGCAGCATCATATTTCAGAATTCCTAAATTAACACACCTAAAGTATCCCATTGATGTGAGGTATAGGCCAACAGTCCCAGATGATATTAAACATTGGAGGGTTTTCCAAGATGAGCAGGAAATAAAAGAGTTTTTAGAATTAACTAAAGAGTTTGCAGATGACTAGATTGAGATCTGGCTGAAATGTCTACTCATGCAAAACAGTCAATTGCTGATAAAAAAATTCTGGATTTAAAGAACAATTTTATCCCTAAGGGACTTGTTCCATTAGAGAGGCCGTTTTCAAAAAATGATACACTATTGAAAAATAATTTTCAGACCACTAAAGAGAGTGTAATCAGCTGTAATATTGGGTCTGTGGCAGAACCGAGGATGGTTAAGATATCTAAACAATTATCAGAAAAGGAGAGAAACAAATACATCATTTTGTTGAAGGCATTTATATATATTTTTGCATGGTCATATGAGGATCTTAAAACCTATGACACTAATGTTATTCAACATAAGATCCCATTAAATCCTAATACTAAGCCTTTTAAACAAAAATTAAGAAGGCTTAATCCAACACTTTTACCAGTCATTGAAAAAGAGGTGAAGAAATTACTGGATGCCAAGATTATTGTTCCTCTTAGGTACTCCTCCTGGGTAGCTAACCTTGTTCCAATACGCAAGAAAAATGGGGAAATAAGGTTATGTGTAGATTTTCAAAATTTAAATAGATCATGCCTTAAAGATAACTATTCATTGCCGAAGATAGATCAGATTTTGCAGAAAGTGGTTGGTGCAAAAAGAATTTCAATGATTGATGGTTTTTCTGGTTATAACCAGATTGCTGTTCAGCCAGAGGATAGAGAGAAAACAACTTTTACAACCCCCTGGGGTACATTCATGTATGACAAAATGCCTTTTGGGCTAATGAATGCAGGTGCCACGTTTCAAAGGGCAATGGACATAGCATTCGTAGGTGAGAATGAAAAGTTTGTGGTCATTTATCAAGATGATATCACGGTCTTTTCTAAATCTGATGAAGAACATTTGAAACATCTGAAGCAAACTTTTATGAAATGCAGAAGATTTGGGCTATCATTGAACCCCAAAAAGTCTCACTTTGCTATGACAAAAGGTAAGTTATTGGGTCACATAGTTTCTGCAGATGGGATTAAAATAGACCCTGAGAGAGTGAAAGCTATTTTAAAGATTGCTATTCCTAGAAATAAAAAAGAAATCCAGTCTTTCATAGGAAAAATCAATTTTTTGAGGTGGTTTATTCCTAACTTTGCTGAAACTATTCAAGTATATTACTGACATGCTTAAGAAGGACAGGGAGGTAAGATGGTATCAACAAGCCAAACAATCATTTGAAAATATAAAAAAAGCACTGATAGAAGCACCAGTGTTGGTAGCCCCTGATTACACCAAATATTTTGCAATATTTTCATTTGCATCAGAAGAAACAATTGCTGTTGTGCTGTTGCAAAAAAATTCTGAGGGATTAGAGCAGCCCATATCCTTCTTTAGTAAAACATTAAGGGATTCAGAGTTAAAATATACTAGTATGGAGAAACAGGCCTACGCTTTGGTAAATGCACTTAAATTTTTTAGAATATATGTACTCCATTCTAAAGTTTTAGCCTATTGGCCTAATTCTGCTGTTAAGGAAATCCTAGTACAGCCAGACAGTGAAGGAAAAAGGGGTAGATGGATTGCAAAACTGATGGAATATGATGTGGAGATCAAGCCCACTAAATTGGTGAAGGGGCAGGGCCTAGCAAAGCTTCTCTCAGAATCAAATTGTCAAATATTGGATTTGCATATGATGGCAGAAGGTGCAGAAGAGGTGGAAGAACAAGTTTACAACAACAGGTATGATGACAACCCTTGGTATGCTAAAATTGTATATTTCCTGTTACATTTACAGTGTCCTTAGGAGTTAAGTAAAAATGAATGCCGATCAATAAAATTGAAAGCTCTCAAATATGTGTTGATTGATCAAGTATTGTACTAGAAGGATCCTGGAGGGATACTTCTGAGATGTTTGGATAAATCAGAAGCAAATAATGTCATTGAGGAGATGCATGCTGGTGTGTGGTGGACACAAATACTGGAAGGCCACAACTTTCAAAATATTAAGAGCAAGGTATTACTGGCCCACTCTTTTCTTAGATGTGTACCAACAGATTAGGGCTTGTTAAAAATGTCAGAAGTTTGCAGGTAAACATCAGTTACAGTCATTAGCCTTGAAACCTATTTCAGTAGATGCTCCTTTCCAACAGTGGGGTCTGGATTTTATAGGTGAATTTCATCCTCCGTCTAGTGGCCAACATAGGTGGATCTTAACTGCAACAGATTTTTTCACGAAATGGGTAGAAGCAATCCCAACTAGAAGAGCCACAGACCAAATTATCATTAATTTCATGCAAGAAAATATTCTCAGTAGATTTGGGTGCCCTAGAAAACTCCTTACTGATAATGCCCCTGCGTTCAAATCCAAAAAGATGATAAAATTAGTTGAAGATCATAACATTTCCTTGAGACAATCTACACCCTATTATCCCCAGGGTAATGGACTAGCAGAGTCCAGCAATAAAAGCATTATAAACATTATCAAGAAAATGTTATCAGAGAATAAGAAAAATTGGGATACTAAATTAAAACTTGCATTATGGGCATACAGAGTTACTTTAAAGAAAGCTATCGGAACCACTCCATTTCAAATAGTGTATGGAACTGAAGCAGTATTCTCAATTCAATTGATGACTCCAGTAATTAAGTTTGTGCAGGAGGTTGAAGAAGAACCATAAATAAAGAAAAGGAGAACATTTCAAATAATTCAATTACAGTAAGAAAGGGAAGCTCTCATGGACAAAGCTGAAATACACATAAATAGGATGAAAGCAAGCTTTGATAAAAAGGTAAAAAAGAATATGTTTGCAGTGGGTGATCAAGTGTTGAGATGGGATGCCAGATATGAGGATAAAGGAAAACATGGTAAGTTTGATGCTCTGTGGTTTGGACCATTCATAGTGATGAAAATTTTGGGAAACAACACCTTTGTTCTACAAACTTTGGGAGGTAATGAGATTCCAGGTCCAGTTAATGGACGTTTTTTAAAGTTGTTTCATACTTGATTGAGATGACAGGTTTTTGTATATATTCATTGTACATATTAGTTCAAATAAGTTCAGTAGACTCCAGCCCAATAAAACAGATTGCAGAAGGCACAGGTCACATGTTCTTAAGGTCTCACAGGGAAGACCTTATCCCCAGACGGAGCTTGATGTTATTCCTAGGGTTGTTCCATAGATTTACACAGCTCTTACTTCATTTTCATTCAGTTTTTTTCCATTTGCTTACCCTAGGTATTTATCCTTTTTTGCTTAAAAGTTTTATTTTACTATTTGTCATGTTTTCATGATTAAATAAGGATTTGGCTCTTGTTCCTATTTTTATTCAAAATATGGTTTAATTTCTTGTTTTAAAAAACATTTCAAATGTTTTGAAAAATTTCAAATTTGATAAATTTGATTTAAGGGTCAAACTGACAGCATATGCCAGAATTTCGAATTTAAAAATGTTGTCAGTTTTGCAAAAAATTTGAAATTATGATTTAATAAGGGTTTGACTGTTCATAATTATGATTTAGCAATTATAATTCGAAATGGATTATACATATGCATGAATCAAGTACTCCATGAAGCGTGGTAGCCAGTTTCACTCAACACTTGGCAATCAAACTAGTACAACAGTAATAGTGATGTGAACATCCTCCATGCATCGAAATCAGCAAATCTGACCAACAAAGGAGTGTAATTTCGAGAACAAACCCCTGCAAGCTAGGGTTTTCATTGCATTTTACAGGTTCGTTCTGGGCAAGGATAGAAATATGGAGGAAACTTCACAGTTGAAAGTTAAAAAGAAAGCAGGTGGCTTCCCATGCAGAGCCGAACCCAATAATATACAGTGGCTCTTGCAATTTTCCAAATCAACGAAGTTAATGAGAGATTCAGGGTGGCTTATTTACTGTGAAAGATTGCAGGGATATAATTCCCAGGTGACAAAGGCCTTCATAAGAAATTACAAGGAGGGGGTGGTTAATTTCAAGAGTTTCAGGATAATATTAAATGAACAATTAATCTCATAAGTAATTGGCGTCCCAGCTGAGGGTGAAACTTGGTTCAAGCAGAAAGAGTTCGAAGGAGATTATGGTGAATTTTTGTTACCTGGTTATGAAAATTTGAATTGGCAGAATGGGATTCATGTTAGTAAAATGAAGTCAAATTGGAAAATTCCCCTGGAAATGGTCCAGAACTACATTACCTGTGATGGTCGTTTCGACAAGGTTTTGAGATGTCATATTAGAATGTTGATGCACTTGCAGGGAAGCAAAAAGTTAAATTTACCATACTATTTATGGAGGAGCTTGCAGAAAATGGTATTATGGGTACAGGGTCACCCAAAACACACAGAGCGTTCTATTTTTCATCACGGGCTCATTAAACTTTTGGTCCTGCATTACTTAAAACAAATTGGACAAAGATGGGATGAATTTCTCCTTGAGCAGGGTTACGATGTTAAAAAGAAGAAGAAGTTGTCTAAAGAAAAGGATGATGAAGCAGAGTTTCCAGAGAAACAGACACAGGTTGATGCTGAAGGTAAAATTATTTCGAATCTGTCCAATATGCAGAAGCCTGATATGATGAGTATAGTTGCTAAAAATCCCATTGCTGAATTGCCCGATAATGAGCCAATAAAAACTTTAAGCACAGGAAATGTTAATTTAGGGCCAAGGACGAGATTAAGAGCTAAAATGACCACAGAAAATATACTGCTCAATAAACCCACTAAGGGAAATGAAATTGTCCCAGTGAATGATTCTGAAAATGACATGGATGTGCAAGAAATTGATGTCTTTGTTTATGAAAGTGAGGGTTTTATAGATATGCAAGCAGAGGTAGGACATGTTCCCAAAATATTTTCTGAAAATAAACAGGTTCATGATAAAAATCAAGCATCAACTTCTAAGAGCATACAAGAAGAAGATATTGCAATGAGTGCAGAAGAAATAGAGACAGTTCCTGAACTAGACCAAATAAAGAAATCCCTGCAATCATACAAGGAGTAGTGTCAATATCTACAGAACATAAATGAGAGCCTGTTGGTGGCAAACAAGAGACTTCGAGAGGACTTGGGACAGAAGGACGAAGACTATCAGAAGCTGGCATCCATAGCAAAAGAGACACTGCAAAAGAAAAGAGCTATGCATAAGGAGTGGAAACAGATGAAGACCAAACTGGATGAGCTGCAAGGACAAGAGCACAATGCTGACTCCGAATACACCAGGTTACAAAGGAGGTCTCAAGCTCTAGATGACCTGGCGGTTCTAGCTGAGTCATCTAGAAGCATATAGTGTCTTTTCTATAATTAGTAATAGGATTTCATAGCTGGAAAAATGTTCTAGTTTATTTGCTTATGTTAAGAGCTCGAGAGACTTGAATTCAAAAAACTTTGTTCCACTTTTTAAGGAATCAGATCCAATTAAATAGGATCTATTAAATGTTCTGTTAGGAACAATTTTTGTATATATAGGATAGACATAAAATAGAAAAAGGTTGGAACTTGACAGCATGATCGAAGTTCAATTTTAGAGACTTTTTATAGGCATGTATAAATTTCCTTATGTTTATATAATGCAGAAATGACTGTTTATGAATTAAGATATGATCTTTGAGCCAATCCTGTTTAATTTATGAAGTATATGCTTTTAGTATTCTGTCTGCACATGGTCTAAATTTCGTGTGATGATTCTTCTAAGTAGCATACAACTATGCCCCTATCATAAAACAATATCTGAGCTCTTATTTTCATAGTTTATGATCACAGTAAATTTTCTGCTTCTATTCATATATTGAGATGTTATACTGTACATGTCTTTTATTTCCTTTTAAATATTTTACATAGCTCTGTTTTCTGCTTCGAGCAAACAAAACTTAAAAAATCATTGTGTAGATGCCTTATTCCTACAACCAAGATCTCCTTAAGCTTGATCCCTTGTAGTCTAGGATCAACTTTAGGGATAACACATTGGACTATCGTATAAACTAGTGGACACTGCTCACCATTCATTTTGAAATAAGGAGATGACAACGCTATTTCAACACGAAGGTTGATATCAATCATGTCATCCCAAAGAAGATCATTAATATAAATAGAGATCACTAGCACCGGTGGAATACATGAACCATACTAATCGGAAAGAATCTAGGTAAATGCCCCAATCTTGGTTTTTCTAAATTGGGATATTGAATTTCACGCGCATGTTAACGTATTAGGCATTACCTTGGGAGAAATTCTAGCTCATCCGGGAGAAAGAAAAATAGATCATCAAATCTATTTGCAAGCATAAAGTTATCCAATGTCATTAACGATTGTTAAAGATGCCAAGCTTCTGTGTAATGATGAGCTTTTGATAATATGATGATGAGACCACCATATAGGAGGTTCCAAGTTCTTAATCTATAATTCAATCACAATTTTGTAGGATTACTTTTCTTACTATCAAAAATAAGTTTTAGGTATATCATTGTTTCATTATCTTCCAGGTTATGTAGTGTACTATTTAATGATAGTTCAAACACATCTAAATTGAAAAGAACTGTAGCTAATAAATTTATACACAGGGAATTGAATCTCATAAAAGTCAAAGGGATTCATTGATAGTAAGTTCTTAAATATTTGTTTTTAAATTTTAACACATGCAGTGCTATTGATAGACTGTTGGTATTTTAAACTTGTTTGTATTTTTGTATTGAAAGGGTGTATTAGTTCTCATGCAAATGAAATAAAAATGATGCAACCCCCTAGAATAATCTTATAAGCAATATGCATTTTCTTTCTAAAAACTTCGAGTTCAAGTCATATCTGTTCTCGCTTATGTTGTCTATGAGCATAGTTAGGCCATCGTTTAATAAATCATTGTGTAGAGCTCCTTTTAACCTCATTCAATAAATATTTGTCTGAAGCTTATTTAGTATTTACTCTCATAGAAGGTCTAATGCACATAATGCATCATTAAGGCTTTGCATATTGCACATTTATTTTTTGTATCAATTAGTTTTAAAGATCAATGAGCAAGGTTGCATTTGTGTTTGTAAGAAGCTGCCAAGAGAACCTTCCTTGGGGCCAATTTTAAAGATTGGTTTATATTGGTTGATTATTATTTTTTTCCAAAGAAACAATGTGATTTCTATTCATAGAGAGAGTGGAAATTACATTTTTTAGGGGCTTCCTCCACATTGTATACATCATGGTCTTAGTAGCCTAGTCCATGTATAAATTCTTCATCTCCCATCATCTGAGCTAACAAAAGCTCAAAACATATTATTTAACAATCCTTTAACTGTTCCATCCATATCTATGCTAATTGCACTATAAAAGACCACTATTTACAAAAAATAATTGCCTGATTTATGCCCCCTAATGTCTCATACCAGCTAGATTGGCATACGGAAACTTTAATACCTTCATTTTCATAAAATATCAGTATTATAAAAACATTTTTTAGAAATTTAACGATGAAGAAACATAGATTCCATCTCTGATTTCTTCCATAGCCATGAAACCCTAAGCTAATAGTTTCCCTTATTTTGATAGGTGTTTGCTTCCTCATTTGATTCCTTGAAAATATTGGTAATAGAAATTTCTTCAAAAGAGGTCACCACCTCTTTTCACTAATAACCAATTGGCTTGAGCATTGATGATAATATTGTGCATTTGTGCATTTCGATTAATCCAATTTATGACAAGGGAGACATCCCCAAATATCTGTAGGTGTTTGATATTTTCTCTAGAGCACACCTAAGAAGAAATCTCAAAGCTATGAATTCAGAAAAATTATTGGAACCTGCCCCCAGGCCAACTTTAAGCTTTATGCCGTGAGAATCAGATAAGAACATAACTACTCCAACACTGCTAAACTCTGATCACCTATTTAACAAGATACACCTTTCCTAGCATGCATCCTACAACTTGTAACCATAGAACTAATCTATGAGAATCCTTGAAAGGTGGAAATATGTCTATCTTCAAAGATTTAGGAATTCCTAGCCATCCATATTTCCTAGATGATTAAGAATGCAAAGCTCTAAATTCTCTTTAGTTGTATTGTGCTTTCAGAATTTCTTCCACTGAATCAATATTCCATGCATTTGAAACTCTTGTAAGTTGTTATGCTTCTTATTTTCATCCTCCATCCTGTGCAACATGAACATACATTTCTTTGGACCTTGTCTATTATTTCTTTATAAGACTTCCAATGTGAAAGCATTATTTCATAAAGCTAGCCATAGAAAAAATCATGCTTTTTTGGAAGTTTTCAATTTCCATATAAGTTTCCAGCACCAAACTGTCTCTTGGTGGTCTAAAAGCCTCATTTTACAGCTTGAAATCAGAGAACTAATCTGAGAGAAGACTTGAAAGGTGTGAATATGTCTATCTTCAAAGATCTGGTAATTTCTACCCAACCACTTTTCCTAGATGATTAAGCAAGGAAAAGATCTAAATTCTCTAAATTCTCTTTTGTTATACCATGCTTTTAGACTATCGTCAAATGAATCACCATTCCATACATTTGGAATTCCAGTAAGTTGTTCTTCCTCTTTCTATATTTGCTAAGAATATGGGAACTTTATGAGTAGATGAGTCATAGTTTTATCCTCCATTGTGCACAACATATATCTCCTTGGACCTTACCTATTTCTTCTTTATAATAATTCCCATGTGTAATCCTTATTTCATAAAACTAGCCATAGAAAAATTCATCTCTTTTGGGAGCTTTCAATTTCTAGATCAATTACCACCAACAAAATGAATCTTGGTGGTTTGAAACAGACAATATTTTGTATCCAAAGCACATATTGTATTCTCACAAGATCTTGTTTATTGACCATGCAAGGGTATCCTTCTTGTCCCTCAGCATTATATGACTTGTTTTAAGACTTTCTATAGGAATTCTTGTATGGCTTCTTGTCCCACATGATCATATGCTCTCCTTCCAAACCCATCATCTATGCATTCCTCCATTCTTGCTACTAGGTATTTCTTGTGGCTAGGTTCCCTACTTGATTGAGGATACAAATACCACTATCTTGAATATATCCAATCATTTCTTCTAGTAGTCTAACCCTTTATCCACAATTTAAAATGGAATTAAATCTAATACTAACATGTTCTCAATTCCCCACTCTCTAACCCAAGTGATTCCCAACCACAGGGAAGGTCTATACTAAGGCCTTCCAATGCATAAAAACATTATTAATATTCTTTCTTGGGTTCATGATCCAGTATCCATAAAGTGCTCAAAATCCCATATACACTACTGTTTTAGTAGTAAACTTTTTCAAGCTAATTGCAATGAAACATGCTTTGTTTTAGTAGTCATTGAAAAGGTTTTGAAGCATTATTTATTATTGTAAATAATATTTGTGTCAAGAGACATCACTTTTCTGCAAAAAAATATCGATTTTGTCTATTATAAGTTTATACATATGCAAGTTCTCAGCGATAATCACAGTCATATGAGAAGTTTATCTGAGACAACATGAAATTTGAAGCATTAGCAAGGAAACTCAATTCAAAGAATGTTGTTATGCCAATCCACGTTCCAAAATATTTCGCATAATCGTTACAATAGTAACAAGATAAATTTTGCTAACATCCAACAAGGAAATACACACTAGTTGAGTTAGCAATGACATTCAAGAAGTTGCCAAACGAAGATGGAGATCTACTACCTTTTGCACTGACTATAACTATTATTTATCATTTTATCACTTCTCAATCCTAACTAGCTGACAACATTGATACTGTCCTTTGTTGTAAGCTACATCTTATATGTTACTAATGATAGGTTTAGGAGGTATATGTTTAATATAATCTGGTGCATGCCACTCCAGTCCTGGTCTAGTATTTCAACTTGGTCTAGAGTTGGCATATAGTTCATATTATAGTGAGTAGGTATTTTACATTTTTAACTTTAGCTTGTCTAGGTTAATCTAGACTATGAGAAAGTGCCCTTTCCACTCTAGTTCCATCTTCATTACTTGGTGTACTGCCAATGGAAATGTTTTATAAGTGCAAGAATGGATGGATGGTATTACTTTACTTATATAATACTAATATTTAAAGGCATCATGGATATGCTTTTGGTCAATAATCCATCAATATAGATGGAACACCCATGAATATGTTTCTATTGCTATACCAAGCAATCTTTTGTGATATCATTTTTTTTGGTTTGTTAAATGTAGAAAATCTATTTTAAAAACTTTATAACCAATTAAACCAAAACACTTGTTAGCATGAATATTGTATTGAATGTGAGGGTGCAAATAACAAAAATATATTGAGATATAAGTTTCGAGATACATAAAATATGAATGAACAAGCATAAACATTGAGGCCTTAAATGGCCTGTAGTGTCCAAAAATTATATAATGAAATGAGTACATATCTAATATGAACTCTAGCTCATTAGACAGAATTGGCTAAGTCTAAGTCTCTGAAGTTTGATTTCACTTGGTGAATGGATTAAAAAATTGTTCCCATTCGATGTTTTAAGTATGTTGGCACCATTGGGCATCAAATGTGTTTCAATCACTTGGTTCCATTGAGATTCCTCTTCCTCTTCAATGTTTCAATCTTAGAATCTAATATAGCTCAAGGGTTGTATGGGAAAGGGGTCCCTGGATTGGCTGGTCGAACTAGTTTTGATTTGGACTAGGTGGTTTTATCTGACACTGGATGAAAAATGCTTTAGACTAGTTTAGAGGGGAAGGACTGGTTAGACTCGGCTAGTTTGGTGCAAACCAGATGGTTTTGATAACATTGTAAAAAATTACCATAAAAGTATAAAGACTCGGGAAAAATTGTGAAATCACTGTGAAGGACTTACCAAAAAAGGAAATAGCTATTAGAGATCTAGTACATTCCAAAGTAATTAAGTTTTTTAGGAACTGATACCTTTGGTATCCCATACAAATCTTTGAAAGACTATTGATATTGATGGGCTTATGTTCATAACTAGGTAAGTCAAACATGAAGATGAAAATAAATGCAAAATGAACACAAATGTCTGCTCTATGGAAAACAAGTGATTTGACGTAACAACGTGTTTTTTAAATTTCCCAAATATGACCTACTATGACTTAAGAATTTGATGCATCTAATTCAGCACAATGAGCTGAATACAATGCTGAATTTGTCAGCTATGTAGGCATGAATCTCTAGCAATAAGTTATTAGAATATGGAAACAATTTTCCTTCTTGAAAAGGCATAGAAGAAATAATATGCTAAATTTATTGATTTACAATGCAATCCGGGAAATATAAATTATGTTTGCATATCGCATATTATAGTTATATAGAGCTAGATAGTTCTTCAGTTTTGAATGATGTATACAACATGTTACCCGAGGTTGGTTTTTGATAGTACATTTTGATTGTTGGTTGATGCAGATGTTGAAAAAACTCAGTAGACAACTTAATAGAGAAGATTGGACATGGAACAAATTGAATGTGCTCTACTGTGTGATTGGTTCTATTTCAAGTTCTATGATGGAGGACTAGGTACATTATGTTTGCCACAATTGTTATTTATGGTCTTCTATAGTTTTTATTCGGTTTTCTATTCCGATTCATATTTATTGACTTGATGCTTATTATTGCTGCAACTAGGATATGGTGTCATTAGCCTAAATGTATTTTTTTTCTATGTGATTTTTATAATGTCTTTCATTGTCACACCAATCTCCAAGCATAAAACATTCATGCAAGCACATGGATTCGGTTTTTTAATTGAATTGTTAAAGTTTTAAATAGAAAATAGGACAGTTCAACAAAATTTATTTATTATTTATTAATGACAACTACAAACAAGTGGTGTTAAAGCTTGTAGTGCCATCTTTTACTCTTCATATAGAATCACGAGCATTAAAATTATTGAATTGCTTTGGTGAGTATTTATGGTTTAACCATTTATACGAGTTCATGTTTTTTGATATCTAACTGTTTGCATTTGGATTTTGTATTGGTAGGAAAATTGAATTTTAGTAATAGTAATTCCCGATTTGCTAAAGATATGTGAAGTCACCAAGAGAAAGGGCAATACAATTGTAATTGGAAGTAACAACATGCATGTATGGTCTTATTATGTCAATGATTTGATCATGTTTACTTGTTGAAGCAATAAGTATATTTTTTGAAGTAGTAAGTATTCTTAAAAGGTGCTAGCTCAATGGAAGAGCACAGGCCTTATAGGAAGGATGTTGGTGGTCTGATTCCTCCGTTCCCTATCATAAATTAATAAATGATATTACAATATATTTTCTAATTATACTACCAATTGTCGAAAATTAGTGAATAAAATGACTAAATATTTTACTAGTTGACGATAATTAATATTCACAATAACTAAATATACTACCAATTGACAACAATCAATGACTACAACAACTAAATAAACTACCAGTTGACGACAACCAATAACTATAATGACTAAATAAACTACCAGCTAATGACAATCAATGACTACAAGGACTAAGTAAACCACCAGTTAACATCAATTAATGAATAACAAAACTAATAAATATACTATCAAGTTGACAAATTAGAACAACCAATAAATGACTAAATTTTTAGTCATAAATTTAGTCGCGTTATAAGTGCCTGGCAATAAACTATTAATAGACGGGTGACCAAAATTAGTCATTTATATGCAAACTTTAGTAGGTTTTTTAAGTCATAAATTTCTCATTTTCTACTAGTGTCATCAAGGATCTCTTGTCAATGGAGATGTAAGAAACCACATCGACGGTGGTTCGTATAGTGGGTACCCATGCCCCATACAAGATTTCACATGGTCTGTATTATGGAGAGTGTGTTGGTTGAAACTTGTTATGAATGGGCCCAGATGTTGTTATCTGCTATGCATTGATAGCTAACATCTTGCAGGCAAGAGTATGGTGGAAACTTTGGTTTTGCTACATTAATGTGCACTTTCTTCTTTGAGAAGTTTCCTACCTTACAACCACAAGTGGCTATACATAATTCATGGTTGAGGGAGACTCAAATGCACCGTTGGGGAAAGCTTCCACTGCAAGGTGGAGGAAGTGTAGTGGGAAATGTATTTAGGGCATAATTCTTTACTCATTGGGATCAACTAGCGATTTAGATTGATGATTATCCCCACACATGGATTAACTATCTCAACAATCCTAAGCTACCCCTACCATTGGCGCAGGTCTAGGGACCCAATGGAAAGACATAGTGGTTTTGGTGATACACATGTATGCTTTATATAGTGTTAATTAGTATATGGGATATTGATTGCATCTTTGGATGTGTATATATAGTGTTAGTGGGGCTAGCTGGATAGCGGCGGTGGCATGGTAGAGTGGAATCAGGAGGTTCGGGGCCTATAACAGAGAATGTGTTGTAGGAGGTAGAGGACCCACAGTGTCACTTTGATGGTTTACTAAGAGGAGTTTTAGATAGAGGTTGGAAAATAGTGATGTTCAATATTACTTGGGAGTTAAGCCTAAGTTGAGAGGTCTTTTGCAATGTATTGCCATTGTCAAGAACATAGCCCGAGATCTATCCAAAAGAGCTATCATGCTGATGGCTCAATATTCTCTTGCAGATGACAATGAGAAGGATGACTAGGGATAGACACATGGGTGGTTTACCCCATTTTTGGATATATGTATCATTTTGGACATGGACTACTTTTGGTAGAGCTAAGGTTCTTATGTAGACACTTATTATGATGCGATATATATATATATATATGGTATGTTATGGTTTTGATAAATTTTCAAATGGTTTAAATGCAACAATGTTTTCATGTACATGTCATGATTTACCTTTTCGTGGATGTGTGTATAATATGCCAATCTAGAATGTCATTAGTGATGCAATCTGCATAGTTATTTTGGTGTCTTGGTACATGTGAATAATATGAATTCAAACTATCTAACCAAAGGTTTAACTCGAATATACTTTCTTTAGAGGTAGGGGTTGCACAAATGATAAACATCGTTTAGTTGTTGGATAAGAAGCCGAGAATCCAAGAAAATGAGAAGGTGAATAATTCCCAATTGGAGAGCATCGGTGAGCAAGCCACTCACAACATCTTACTCTACTTGATTATTGGTGGCTGAACCTATGCACATGCCACCTAGGTGGACGAGAGTTTGCAAGGAGGTGTAAATGACCGAATATGCAGAAGCAAGATTCCAAACATAATGGCTCACACCATTAGTGAAACTAACATAGTAGAGAGATTAAGGGACTCTAAAAAACAAAGGAAGAGAATCCATGGGATTCAAAAAACTGAGCAAGGAAATGTAGGAATCAAGTATCTAGAGAAAATAAAAAATAAAAACTTTGATGCAGTGGAGTCAAAGTTTAAATTTCTTGAGATAAAGATCATTATGGGGTTGCTTAAGAAGTTCCCCATTTGGTCCGACGAGAAAATATGTTCTCTTACCCAAACATTTAGGGATAATGTAAGGGCCTTGCCATAGGGATTTGAAATTCCCTTTTCCAATCTTAGCATGAGCTTGGTCATAAACAAGAACTAAGTCCCCTTTGCTAAAGGTGTGAAGGTGAATGTGGATATTTATTGGGTTATGGATCGTTTCTTAGTAGATTCATTGTGTTGCAATGTAACATGACACTCTTTGTCTAGATGTTCCAAAGTGACAAATCTTGCTTCTATTGAAGACGTTTCCAAGAGAAGTTTGATGGCCAATTAGAGGGAAGGAATCTCACATTCAATTGGTAGCACGACTTCGGTTCCATGGACAATATGGAAAGGGGTGAATGTGTTAGTTGTTTTGACTAACTTTCATTAGGACCATAAGGCTGAAAACAAAATTAGATGCCATATTGTTTTTGTGAAGATTCACCATGCGTTGCAACATTGTCTTGAGAACCTTATTACGAGTTATTTTATTACCCTAAAAAAGAGCAACAAAAAAGGACTTGTACATTAAATGTCAACCCTGATTTGAGAGGAACTTGTGAGATGTCGTGCACTATATGTGTAGGATCTATGTTCATTATTCATAACTGGTTTTCTAGGATAAAATTCTCACTGGGGAAAACATACAGAAACGGGGATTCTGTGGCCCAGGTATGTGCATTATGTGCAGAGCAGCGGGTGATGACATACAACATCTTTTCACCCATTGCAGTTATCTGAAAGAGGTCTGGAAGGTTATTCGAGGATTGTTATATTTGCTTGATTTTTGGAAGGGGTTTTATCTGGATGGCTGTTTTCGCAAATGGTTTGGGCATAATGGGAACAATAGCTCTCTTCCTCTGTTCCTGATTGCCGGCATTTGGAAAGCACGAAACTCTGGGATCTTTGAGGACTCTCTACCAGGATACAATTCTCACTTGGGATAACATACATTGAGTGGGGATTCTGTGGCCCAGGTATGTGCATTATGTGCAGAGCAACGGATGAGGACATACAACATATTTTCACCCATTGCTCTTATTTTAACGAGGTATGGCAGGTTATTCGAGGATGGTTATATTTGCCTGATTTTTGGAAGGGGTATGATCTGGATGACTGTTTTCGCAAATGGTTTGGGCATAATGGGAACAATAGCTCTCTTCCTCTGTTCCTGATTTCCGGCATTTGGAAAGCATGGAACTCTGGGATCTTTGAGGACTCTCTACCCCCGGTCCAGGCCACGGCTAAAAGAATTCTTTATCATTGGAATGGTCATCCGGAATTGTTGGGTAGAGAAAAGGTGTGCCGGGTCTCTTATGCAGTGTTGGAGGAGGGTTGCATTTATGGCTTCTTCGATGGTGCCTCTCAACAAGGTATTTCTGGAGAGGGGATCATGTTTTATATCCGCAGAAGTCACATCATTAAGATACAAGTCGGCATTGGAGGTGGAAATGGCTTAAAGGCTGAACTGTTGACGTTGAGGTGTTTATTGTGGTTTGAGGTGTTTATTGTGGTTTGCCCGTAGGAGGGGTTTTTTATATTTGAAAATCTTTGGAGACTCTCAAGTGGTAGTCAATTGGTTCAACGGCAAACATGTGATCAATGCTATCCATGTGATCAATGCTATCCTTCTTGAGCCCTGGATGGAGGAAGTGAGCCCTGGATGGAGGAAGTGAGACGTATTAGTGCTTCCTTTGACTTGATATGTTGTCGGCATATTTACCGGAAAGCGAATATGGAAGCCGATCGAATTTCAAAACTGGCGATGGGCCCGATGGATGGTCTTCTGCATTTTAGTGAATCTCTTGACGAGGCTGTAGTTGATCAACTACAGCCATTGTAGATTTACAGTTTTCAACCTTATGCATGCAATTTTCAGTCTCATATATGCAATTTATATTTATTCATCATTTATGCCTATGTCCATTTGACCATCAAGAGAGAACCCAACTCCGTATGCTAAACCTTCCCGCGCTCACCCTTCCTGTAAGAAAACCAACACACAATGTAAAAGAAAGAGTAGGTCGAGAGTTTGAACCAGAAACAACTAGCTCAGAAAAAAACCGCCCTCAGAACAGAACCGTAGTATCGACCACCTTACCAAGAAAGAAAAGAACTCATGGAGAGCAGCATTAATGCCCACATTGTCACAGTGCATTGCATACTATGGGACTGCAATTTCCAGTGCCACATTTGCATAAATTTCCATTGTTAAATTCTTTGCAGAATGATAGCAACAAAACGAACTCAGGAAGCAACAACTAAGGTGGAGAGAGTAAAGAGAGGAGCAAACCGAGTTTCAGTTGGATCAACAGCTGTTGATGAAACAAATGCACACGTGGAGTTTAACCGGCATCCGTATAACCAACATTGAAACTTGTGGAGTGGACAAAGAAGAAAGCAACACTAGGACGTTGTCTCATCTCACCAAATGGTGATCATGCTAAGTCTGTACTGCCATGTTGCATTGGCAGTTGGACGTTGTCTCATCTCACCAAATGGTGATCATGCTAAGTCTGTACTACCATGTTGCATTGACAGTTGTTTTTCATAGACACATCCGAACAATAAATTTAGTGAAACAATTTTAATAATCAGCTTGGTTATGAAACTAGTGGACCGGAACATCAACAAGCATAGTAGCAGATTGTTGTTTATGAGCCTCAGCAGGCCGTAGAAAAGATTTACAATTGCTTCCATGAGTAAAGCAAAGTGGCAGCACGGGCAGTTCCATCGTGCACGAATTGCTAAGTGCCAGCATAGATGGGTTATTATTTCGAGCACTTTGGCGAATTTCAAAATATTTTGATAAAAGCACATTAGAGTGATTACCTTTTCAACGCACTAAACATATCCGATTCCGATTCTTGGTTTGGGCATAACCTCGTTTACCATGAAAGACTCATTTAGAAGGATTACATATGTTGTGTTTTCATGAGACCATACAATCCGTTTGCAACTGTCGGGGATACATTAATTAACTAAACACAAAGTATAAAACTCCCTGAAAAAGTTTCGAGTATGCAATCTTTAATAACAGAGTATATATCTGAGTATTCTAAGACTTGTCCCTGCAAAGAAATGAAAATGAAACTAGGGTAAGAGTATCGCAGAGGACAATATACCAAAACAAACTTACAATACCCTTGAGTTGCAACTGTCATGAGATGATCAATTTGTACATTAATTCCTCTGTTTATATGCAATTTGCAATTATTTACAGTTCTCAATAACAAAATCATACATGTGCAATTCATTATGCCACAATTTTTCATATAATTGAGATAAAGCTAATGGCAATACTTCTATAAAGTTTTTTTCCTGGCTAAATAAATCTGATCTGTTTTGTATTTGTTAATGTTAATCGGAAGACTTTAAAAAATCTCAAGGTATTTTAGAACTTTGAACATTCTGTGACTGGATCAAAAGCTAAGTCTCTAGATAATCTTGCCTCTGCCTCTGCTTAAATTGATGCTATGGTTAGTTCTGGTTCAATAACTATATGGTTGGTTGATAATTTAAACTAATTAACCAAATCGCCAACATATACTCTTGCCTCTGCTTACTTTGATGCTAATCAACCAAATCGCCAACATATACTCTTGCCTCTGCGTACTTTGATGCTATGGTTCGTTATGGCTCAATAACTATAAAGCTGGCTGATAATTTAAACTAATCAACCAAATCACCAACTCCCAACCTAGAGTATCAACTCGCTCAACTAATCGAATACCAAGTCATGCAATTCGGGCTCAACTAATCGAATACCAAGTCATGCAATTCGGCAGGTATTGTTGCTTGCGAGTTGCGACCTTGTTATTATTATTATTACTATGTATAATAGTGATCGATTTGCGGTTGAATGGCAAATACTGATGAGTTGACCAAAATTTTTTGCACTTTTTTGAAACTTGTACATTAGAGATTGGAATTTTTATTTTTTCTTCCATATTTTTCTTTTTAGATTATTTATTTTACATCCCATTGGTTGAAAACTTGAAGGCTTTATTGTCCAGCCGACAGCGGGCACCTAAAAATATTGTGAAAGTTATTTAATTCTTGAAGTCCACTTGGCTTCATTCCTCCGGACCGCCTTGACCTCATGCCTTCATTTTACCTAAACGCCTTTTCACTTTCTTTGACCCTATTACTTTGCATCTCACTTTCTGCATTTTAATCAAAGTTTTCATTTTTCATGATTTCATGCGATCATATAGGACAAAGATTTTCTTCCTCTTTGTGTCACCCGTTACTGCCTGGGTGGCGAAAAATGATCCAAGGGCATTGAATTAACATTCAATACGGTGCCTTTCAAGTCTCTGCCTCTGACTCCACTATTTCTACTTCCAATGTATCGCCTGTAACTCCACTGTCTCTGCTTCCAATGCACAATGTCTTTGCACCGCCTTCATGCCTCTATGCAACGCTTAACAATTTCTCTCCATGCTTTCCATTGTTTAATGTTTTCCATTGTCTCAGTGCTAGGAAACTTAGTAAGTTGCCGGACTGAACAAGGAAGAACAAGCTGTGCTGCTTCAACTATTGGCTCCGTGGAACCATTAGCTCTCAGTGGACTAGCATTAGAACTCCAGTTGCATCTGCATCCTGTGTTGTGGTCTATGCTCATAATTCCTCCCGCGACCTGCAACAATATATTCCTCCTGCACAAGTAAAAGTAATATATTCCAAGCCCTGCACACGTAAAAGTAATAAATTCCAAGCCTGAATTTTCATTATGCCATCAATATTCAACATTGTATTCTTCCAATAAGCTTATATTTTCAAAATGTTTTTCTGTATCATATCTAGTAGCTTCTTGGAATGGTATTAAAATCAAATCTTTCAATAGGAGCATGTCATGTATAATTCATGAATCAACAAAAAATACATTGTGAAATTGAACAAAAAATACATTGTGAAATTGAAGATCCAAGATAATTACTGTATATGTGAAACCAGTAATGTAAAAACACGGTATATGTGAAACCGACAATGTAAAAATTGCACGAATTACTAATGTCTATATGCTTTCTGTCCTTCACTGACTAATATAGCAGTAGCTAACCGCATGGATTTCCTTCTGTTTTCTAATGCTATTGGTCTATGTAAAAACTACATGAAAATACACATCTACTGAAAATGGATAGCTAGTTACGTAATTATGATATGAAACCCCAAAGCTGTAAAATCCATAACACAATGAAATGCATTATGATATTGAGTATATACAATGCTATGACATACATTCATACCTTGTTCTCTGTTGAGCCTTGTCCTCCAAGCTTTCCATGTCTTTTTTTTCTTTCCTATTACCCTGGGAACTATTGGCATCAATTGCTGGGAGGATGGTCAACACAAACTACGATACTCATGCAGCCCAATACTCTCCCACCTATGATGCCATATAAAGTACCTCTCACGTGGAGTGCAACTCATCTCGCTACGAGGTCGTAGAAACCTAGTACGTGTTGATCACTAGAAATTATTATGCAGGATACGCCCAACACAAAATACAATGCTCATGAAGCGGAATACTCTCACCTACCACGCCATTTTTTTATGTGCCAATGTCTTTGTAAGATAAAAAAATAAAACGCAAATCAAAACAATTATGCGTGCCTATGATATACAAAAACATTAAGGGTTGAAGTGATGGTTCAAATTTGTGGTTTGACTCATGTTTATTATTCCTAGTTTTCGAATTTTCTAGAGTTTATTAGCAAGGGTATAAGTGTATGCCTTTTATCAAATTTTTTGTTTATGAAAAAAAATGCCTAAGAAATGCATTTATTCATTTCAGTAAGTACTAAAATATGATCTCCAGTGAAAGTGCAATACTGGTATGTTGTCAAATCTACTCTTAATATAAGCTTTTGGTCATTTGCTTTAGGTTCATATAAGCTTTTGGATACAATAAACTTGTTATACATTACTTTCTCACAACTTATTTATTATATTACCTTAATGTGATTTTTAGTACATTAGTACAGTAAACTATCTAAGCTTTTGGTCATTGGAATGGGCTAAACTTTAGACGATATGCATTTTTTCCAGTGATTTTCGCTGTAATCCGGTGATGGGGAAATTGATGAAACTGCGATTTGGGTTACTTGAATTGCAATTTTGGTTGCAGAAATGGATTCAACGACCTCGATTACCCCTGGAGCACCCACATTATGCAATTCTAACAACCCAAAACTGTCATTTTTGTAATTTTAGCTAGATTTTCGCTGGAAAAATCATCGGATTCTTGGTGCAAATCGTCTAGAGTTTAGCTTACACCTTGGTCATTTGCTTTATGTTCACATAAGATTTTGGAGAACCAAATTGTTGTAAATTACTTTCTAATAACTTATTTATTAACATAAGATATTGCTTTAATGCAATTCACTATACACTAGTATAGTGAACTATATGCAGTGAACATTTTTAGTTCTATGGAACCAATAATTTACAAGTCACAGACCAAACCCATTACATCAATAATTTATTTAAGAGTGGATAAGTTTTAATATACCATGCACCTATCCATCCTAAGCGCCTAATAACCGAGATTAATTTGGACTAAAGCATTTTGAAGCATCATATACATAAGACACATGAGAAATTGAACGATAGAAATGCCAACAACGCATGGTACATTAAATGGAATGATCAATTCAATTATATGCATATGATCTATATGACAATGATAATGTAAATTGGAAAATCTAAAATCATAGCTACCAATTCATCATCTGCAATCAAATAGAGCAACCATTCTACATATTCTATTCTGCATTTGTCATGTGATTGCACACTGAGCGCACGAGCAAAGCTATGCAATCTAATCGACAGGTAACGCATCGTTATGCAATCTTGTTTTAACCAAGGCCACTAAAGTATACGACCTTTCCTTAAGTTTTGCAACTGAATGACGAGGTAGACATGTTGATGTGGATCATATGCCTCACATTCTTTTATAATATGCACAACCATAACCATGAGGACTCGTATGCTCCATTATGTGACATCTAGATATTCTAACATATTTAACTCATTATCTTCCGGTTCATGCAATGTAACTTCTAGATAACCTAGTATATGTTGTTGATTGGTGTCAGATGTCGGTATGGTGTGGCAACTATGTCGACATACTGAACATGGGTTTGTGTCATTTAATTCTACATTATGCGTAATGTAGAGGATATCCCCATTGTACATGTATGTCTACTATCAATAGATTAGGAGGGGAATGGCTACACATCTGCTTACATAGCATCAACTGCGCAAACAATGGTAAGGGCATCCCAAAATTAAGGTATTAATGGACAATGATGTGAATAGTGACCATATGTGTCACATACCATGCATGGATGGTTGCTCCATAAGGACTTATTATGTGAGATTGGGGTCTCAATATGGGGAACATTGACCATGGATATAGTTCCTTCGATGCATAAGTTATAGTTATTCATTAAATGGCGAAGCTCTAGGAGCAAGGGGCATTTAATGGTATGGTGGCCAAAGAGGCTGCACAAAGCACACGGTGGTATGTTGTGGGTCAGTGCAGTTGTACTAGTGTCTGAGCCAATGGTATTGGTATTCATGGGCTTCTTATTCTTGCCCCCAACCTTTGGTGGTTTATGTTGGTTTTATTTTGTGGTTGAGGTGTTGAAGGGGTTTTGACAGATCTAACCTGGTTTAATATTGGATGTGACATAGGCACTATAGGCATAGGTATAGGAGGCTATTGAGTTAGAGGGGTCAATGCTAATGGTAGGTTTGAGTGTAGATACCAAACAAGGATACTGAGTGTGAGGTTAGGAAGACTCAATGTAGCCATGAAGAGAATTCCAACCATTCTTGGGGGTGGATACAGAAATGGGGTTTGTGCAAAGGGAGACCCAAAATTTAGGATGTCTTCCCATGTGGGCATGGTGGGATTGGGTGTAGAAAACATTCCATTAATCTAAGGTGATAATGTAACAATAATTATACATACTAGGATGTTGGGATTCTCATATGAGAAAATGGCGCACATATTAGGTGTACTCGAGGGTGTGACAACAGGTGGTGTTCAATAATATTTGTAGAGCAAAGTGGAGTGTTTGAAGATTCTTTGTCCTATGTTTGTGAAGGTGTTACACCTAAATCTTGTCATCATGAGTCTCATGTTAACTCAGTGCCCTAATCCTTGAAGTTTCCCTGACCTGGAGTCATCTAGAGAAAGTTGTGGACCCTTTGTCCATGTTTTCTAGTTAGGTCGGCGCAGCTTTCCTTCCAGCAAGATGCGCTTGACTAGGTTCGACATAGAATGCCATCTGACAGCCTGCGCCGATGGCTCAGGTTTCCTTCATGCAACCTGCGCCTGCCCCTTCCTGGCACAAATTTCCCTCATGCAGCATGCGCCGGGGTTGGTTAAAATGGATAAATGGAACCTTTGAGCGACATCTCGAAGTAGGGTGAGGTGGATGTCTATCCCTAAATTCTAGGTGAGTTGGAATTCAGTTCCCTAACCTCTAGGTAAGATCCCTTAGACCTCTCCTATCATTTCTCAACCTACTCTATCCACTTGGTCTTATAAATATGAATCTCCTCCCCATTCCAAAGGTAGGAAGGTCTATAGCACTCTCATGCTAGTGGAATTGGCTTAGGTGATTTTTGCACATCCTTGGGAGTCCTACTTCATCCTTGGAGGCTTTGGCTTGGCTTGTTGGAAGGAAGGTTGAAACGTTAAGGATTAGGTTGTAATGTTCTTCTCTATTGTACTCTCTTTCATTACAGCCAATATAATCTCTTCCCATATATGTTATTGTGTTGATAATGTATAGAGCATACTTCCTTAACTGTTAGCTTAGATCAATCATACGAAATATATGCTTTTACTACTTGTTTGTGTCTGTCTGTTCAATAGGGTTTTGCAGCTGCAGATCTGAAGATTCTGGAGCATCAGATCAAGCAAGGAGCAAAGGGATCATAAATATCAGGTAAGACACCCGTTTACTGCTTTATGATTCTATTGATCTAGGGAAGATGGTTCTATTATGTACTTATTTGTTCTAGATCTAGTTAGACTAGGGAGATCTGGCCTTAAGTCCACTAAGGTAGATTGTCCGAAAAAAAATGTGGCGACCATACTGGGGAGTACTTTTGCTTTGATTTTAGTTTGAGTGTGATTCCATTGATTTCTTAGTGATCCATTTCTTGGCCTCCTGATCCCTTCCCACCATCAAATCTTATGATTAGAGATTCTGTTGATGTCCTCTGATTCTTTTAAGATCATTTTTCACGTCATTTGCTTTTTATTCTTTGGATATCTTTTGATTTTTACAAGTCATTATTCGCCCAACGCACCTGGGATGTGCATACAGTGCGCCTAGACCCATCCAACTCTTTCCCTGTGTGTGCAATCTGCGCCGACGGTGCCATTGTCCTGCATACAGTCTACACCAGCGATGCTTACCCCTTGTAGACATCCTATGCCAGACGCTCTGCAACATACTAATAGAGTGCACCTGCCTTTTGAGCTTGGTGCTTGGTTCAAACCCTCTCCAATTGTTTGCTTTTGATCTGATTTGCAAGCTTCTGTGTGCTGTATCTTCCTGTCATAGACTTGTTTTCCCAGCTTTCTTGTGTTTGGATGTGTTTTTGTTGATTTTTGGGTTCCATTTGGTCAAGTTAGAGATTCGATGGTGGCGGGAAATTTCAATCCCCCACGTTCATCCACTCGATCTTGCATTCCCTGATCACCATATCAGATCTATTCACTGTGTTAGATCTGATTCCAAACCTTTTCTGCACTTAACCATTTAGTTGTGATTGCTTTTGATTGATTTTGAGTGATTTGAGTGTCTTTGGACCCATTTGAGTGCTTGTCATTTTTTCCTTGAGAATTTCTAAGTCATTGGAGTGTTACAAGTAGTCCCCTGTTTTCTGCTATTACATCTGAAAGCATTATTATTATCAGATCTTGTTTTGGTACATGTATTGAAAAAATCAAAAGTGATTCATTTTTACTATTTTCAAGATCATTTGGGAATTATTGTGGAAATTGTTTCGTGATTTGGAATCCATTATTTATATTTTCAAGAAGTTTGAAGAGACCATCCATTGGTATATTTTTCTTAGTTATGAGTCTTTCATCTCTTTGAAAAGATCAAGTGAATTCAAGCTCTTGCAAAGTATTTCAAATTTGAAACGTTATATGCACTTTTGGTCTTTTGTGCTTTTGGTTCATCATTGCAGAAATTGAAGAGTTAGTGCATTCTAATCAGAAAATCCTCTTCATTATTGCTTAGATTCATTTTTGAAAAGACAAAGAAAAAATGTTTTGATTTGGTGTTTTATTGATTTTTGTGTTTTGTTGGAAAAACGAAAAGAGTGCTTTTATCATCTTTGGTAGATTTTGGAACTTGTTGAAATTTACTATTTTGTGAGACCATTGGAAAAAGATTTCCCCTTACCTTACATAGGCTTCATTGAAAGAAAAGGAAATGTGCACCTTCATGTAGCTAAGGTAGCATTATTTTTACATTTCTGTCTACACCTCATGCATTCACCTAAATGCATAAGATAAAATAAATCGGTAGCATTAGGTTAAAATTACTAGTTACTTGTGTGATAAGTTAGTGACGTGTTCCGTCATCATAAAACGTGGTAGTTGTCGTTATTTTACTGCACTGCATCCCGGGGGCCTGTAGTTCTTCCACGTACCAACCAGTATATCGAAGGCTCTTTCACGTACCCTTGGGTATATCGAAAGGCACTTCATGTACTTGGTAGTATATCAGAAGGCTCTTTTCGTACGATTGTGCATTAGACAACACCACTATGGATTTGTGCTCCCACATACCTTGAGTATATTGGGAGACTCTCCTAGGATTCTTGAAACCAACCGAGCTAACCATTTAGTCGTCTTGGTAGAGCAATACAATGAGAAAAACACTCGGGGAGATACTACGCACATGCTTCTAGGTAGTCGGGTTATACAGTCAGGGTTATGGTCCCAATCCTCCCTGGTTAGTGCTCTGAAAAATTGGGCCGAGTATAACTGTTGAACCCTGTGGTATATCGCGAGTTGCGAAGCCTTGACAATCCTGTGAGGTTCCAGACTTTTCAATCCACACCTGTCACATAAGTTTGCTTGTGGCCTTAGTTTGTGTATATTTTTGGATTGCTTTTATTTTTTATAGAAGACACTTAGGAGAAACTCTGCTTCAGTCATTCTGGATGAACAACCTTTGAGAAGGTCCTGTAGAATTTTAAACTTGCCACCTGAATATCCCCTTAATTAGGAGGTAATTTCGAGGGAAAATATGGATCCACCAGTTACTGTCATGTCACCTGAAGAAGAAGACTCCACCATGGAGTCGGGAATGAACTTTTCACTCCCCTTGAGTCCACTAATCACTGATCCTCCAAGGTCTGTGACAATGGAACCATCTACTTCACGAGACGCATCTTTTCACCATTCGGTGGAAGGAGAACCTGGTACTATAGATTAGTACAATCAACCCCAGGATGACCTTATATCTACAGCTTTTGGACCATCTGCATCCTTTTGGGACACCACTCTAGGGAAACAATGGGCCCACTTGGCATTACATCCAGAGGAAAAATATTCCCCTCTTCATTGGGCTCCCAATACTGAGCGCTTGGCTCCAGTCTATGAACTCATGGCCCAATTACGCCAACGCAGTGAAGAACTTCGACGCCAGAGTCTTTCACGGAGAAGAGACACCTCGAAAGTGCCCACATTTCGACATACCCCAATTCTTTCACTATCTCTTGCTTCATCGGAAACACCTATACACAACATGACCTCTTACGAACCTGGTCAACCCTCATTTCCTGCGAGTACACCTCTTAATCAGGATACCAGTTCCATACCCCAAATGACTCAAAACATTGAAGGACAACAGTCCAACACCCCTCACACTTCTATTGGAACATTACTCACCCCTCCCCCACCCCAAAAATTGTGGGGAGGATACTCTTTACCTCCTAATTTTATCATGAGTAGTGTTCCTCCAATAGTAAGTAATCATCAACCCATTATGAGTCAACCATCAATAAGTGGTCAAAACATTGTTACTAGGGGGAAACCCCTGTTCGCTAGCCATAATATGAGTGGAGGGATTCCCATTGGTCATTCTGTTGGAATCTCCTTACCAGTCACGGGACCTACCATGGGTCAACTTCATGGTGGGGGACCATCCAACCTAACTCAATCACTATGGAGTTATATATATCTAGGTAATTTCAACCCTACATTGGGACAATACTAGCCGGGAAACATGCTTCCTTGGGTACCTTAGCCCGAAAACTCAAACACTCCATGGGGACATCATAATGTTATGCTAAGTGGACCCCCACCAACCTTTCCTCAAGTCCCACCACCCCCACCACTGTTTGGTCCACCTCCACCTCCTTCTGGAGGCGGCGGGCCCCCACCTCATTCCAGAAGGGGGGGGACCTCCACCTTCTGGTGGAGGCCCACCCCATTCTGGTAGCAGTGCCCACCCCACTTTGGTGGAGGCCAACCCCCTTCCGGTGGTGGAGGACCCCCACCTTCGGGCGGAGGTCCTCCTTATTCTAGAGGCGATGGACCACCTTATTCCAGTGGCGGAGGACCCCCACCTTTTAGTGGAATCCCACCCTATTCCGGCGGAGGCGGTGGAGGACCACCTTATTCCGGTGGTGGTGGCGGACACCCACCTTTTGGTGGAGGACCACCCTATTTCGGCGGAGGCAGTGGAGGACCCCCACCTTCTGGAGGAAGCCTACCTTATTCCGGCGGCGGTGGAAGACTCCCACCTTTCGGTGGCAGACCACCCTATTATGGAGGTGGAACACCATACGGTCGACCACACAACCCAGGCGACACACTCCCTTATGGACAATTCCCTATGGGAACACCTTACAATCAGTCGATTCAAGGTCCTACTGGTCCACACATGCCGTATCAATACTATCAATATCCGCATCCAAACCAATAGTTTCCATTTCTGGCTACTTTAGACCTACCAGACCTGTCTCGTCTGACCAACGATCCCATCCTACACGATTATAATTGGCCACCCATTCCGATTAAATTACCTTCTGATATTCCAAAGTTTGATGGAAAGCCCGATGAAGACCCAAAAAACCATGTGATGACATACCATCTATGGTGTTCATCCAATTCCTTGATGGACGACTCGATCCGTCTAAGGTTATTTCAAAGGACCCTCACCAGTTCAGTTTCCAAGTGGTATATTGAACTACCACCGCACTCATTTTCTGATTTCGTTCTTTAGCTATGTCGTTCCTAACTCATTTCCAGTTACCCATCCGCTATGAAACTGGTACAGACTTATTGAATTCTCTCCGCCAGACTACCGTGACTCATATATTTGATCATATCCATGAGTGGCGGAGGAGACGACGTCTCATTAAAGCTCGCATTCCAAACCAACTATTAGCTGACTAGTTTACGAAGTCTCTTTTACCTACCGTAGCTAGAGATGTAGCTATGGGAGGGGCCGTCACCGAGGAACAGGCTATTGCTCGTGCCCATTACTTAGACCTTGTCTATGCTCAATCCGGCACGTTATATGACATTGTTCCTGACGCCCTCCGCCCCACCTATGATCCTGCAAAACCTCCCCAGGGACCTCATGTCGATGGCATTATCGGTTCCATACACTCCCAACCTCCTATTCAAATCGGTGGATATTCGAACCACCATGGCTCTTACCCACCCTCGCCACAGGCTGGAAGTAGCACCACCAAGTCACCCACTCCTGCTCCCACCGAGGAGGTGAATTCTATTCAATCGACTTCGCCTCATAAATCCGGGTGGCAAGAAGAAAACCAAAGGTGAACCCAAGAAGTCTTCCAACCAGCAGGAGCACAAGAACCCTCCCGAAGACACAAAACAAAAAATGGAAGCTCAAGTATCCTTGTTTACTGTGTGGTGGTGACCATTTATCCAAAGAGTGTCCCCACAGAGACGAAGTGAAGAAGTTTCTTAATGGAAACCCCACACCCGTAGTTCTCAATTATCCCTTCCCCACCCAAAACCAACAAATGATTGCCCAACCCTCTCCTTCTCAAGGAGAAACATCATCCACCGTGCATGTTCTCATGATGCGTAGTGAAACGGTTAACCTGAATACACGATCATGATCATACGACTCAGTCCCTCCTAAGGAACCCATAGGAATTAATACTGAAAAGACTTCCACCTCTACCCCAGATATTTTCATGCCACAAGCTCCTCTCACCATTGAGAAGCCTTCATTAGATTCAGTGTTGTGTCCACCTAAGAGCACGATTCGAAAAGCAGTTTTCAATCCTAATGCTCGGGCAGCTCAGAACTATAACATTGTAGAGGACTTGGCGCAAGCCCCTTGGGCCATGTCGACGCTAGAAATCTTACAGAATTGTCCCAATCAACGTAAGACTCTTCTTGTTGCCATTGGCGCGGTAGACTCGGATTCCTCGAATATGATAATGTTTAGACTTGAGTATATGACCAGCTAGCTTTCCAAATTGCCACAAAGGCTGCTGGGAAGACAATCCATCGTACTGTAGTAGACGAAGGTGCCTCTACCTCGGTCATGTCGTTATCTTGTTGGAGAGCCATTGGTTCTCTTGAGTTAAACCGTTCTCCTACTACCCTGAAAGCATTCGACGGTCGTGGATTTCAACCCCATGCGCTATTACAAGCCTTAGCAGTAGAGTTGGGGGGTAAGACTGTAACCATTATCATGGAAGTAGTCGCATCCCCATTGGATTATAATCTCTTGCTTGGTCGTAACTGGTTTTACGCCATGAATGCGGTCGCATCACTAGTCTTCCGCATTGTGCAATTCCCCCATCAAGGCCGAATTGTCACTATCGACCAGTTGGACTTCTGTACACCGGACACCGCTACTCATCCTGACGATAATGTCCATTTGTTAGGGAAATATTCACAGCTATATGAGAGCATGGGGGTTGGCCTCATAAAATATTCATCTCTTATGGGTGTCTTTCCAACCCCAGATCCCCCTAACCATGTTTCCTCAGTGAACATGATATCCTCCATGATTCCATCTTCTTCCAAATCTACCGATTAATGGATCCTACCCGATGAGGCCACCATGCATTTGATTGGAGATACTATGCCTCTCTCACTAGCTGAATCTACTTATGAGGCTATTCAGTCAGCACTTGAGGACCACTTGGTCGTGGCCTCGACATCTTGTTCTCTACAACAGAGGTCATCTTCACCAGATCCTCTGCTCCATAATTTTCATTCTGACGAGTTCATTATGGAGATTATGAGCACGGATGAACCTTCGTGGGGATACCTTCACCATCGATCATATTTCCTACCCTCATTAGATTATGTGGAGAATGCTATCGCTACCATTTTTACATCGGATGTCTATCCTTTCCCACAGTCACCGATCCTCACTTGCGATACGGTTACGGAAGGAAACATGTCAAACATCACGCCCACTATCTTGATTGACATCTCGGTTACACCCGGCGTCATGGAACACATCCGCATTGGCCAAACTTGCTCTCCTGAAGAGCTCACCACATTCACGGCCTTATTCAAACAATTTCATGACATCTTTGCATGGACCTATGAGGAAATGCCCGAGATCGATCCTGCTATTGTTTCGCATGAGATCAAGACATATCCCGATGCTAAACCTATCCGCCAAAAATTACGACCAGTACACCCTCGAAAAACTGCGGCAATTAAAGTTGAGATTGAAAATCTCTTGAAGGCCGGTTTCATCTATCCTATTCCTTTAACAGAATGGGTCTCCAATTTTGTCCCTATGGCCAAGAAGCAGGGTACCATAAGGGTCTGTGTCAATTATCGGGATTTGAACAAGGCTTGTCCTAAGGACAATTACCCTATTCCCTTCATTGATCAGATCATCGACAATTGCATCGGGAGCGTTATCTTCTCGTTTATAGATGGATTTTCCGGTTATAATCAAATAGAGATCCACCCGGCCGACCAACACAAGACTGCTTTCATCTGCCCCTGGGGTATGTTTTCCTATCGCAAACTCCCCTTTGGTCTTAAAAATGCTGGTGCTACATTCCAGCGGGCCATGTCGTATGCTTTTCATGATGTGAAGGACTTTGTGGAGCCCTATCCTTACGATCTCCCTGTTCATTCGCAGCATCACAAGTTCCACATCGATCATCTGACGGCTGTATTCCTAAGATGCAGGCAATATAACATCTGTCTGAATCCTCACAAGTGTATTTTCTATGTCGAATTAGGACGCCTCCTAGGTTTTATCGTTTCAAAGGACGGGATCCACATTGATCCCTTGAAGGTGGAAGCCATTGTCGCTCTCCCACCCCCTACTGACATCACAAAACTACAAAGTTTGCAAGGGAAGGCAACTTACCTATGACGTTTTGTCTGTAATTTCACTCAAAAGACACAAGGCTATATGCAATTGCTGAAGAAGGATGTCCCTTTCATCTGGGACGACCAGTCCCAGCAATCCTTTGACAACTTAAAGTCTGCCATTACTCACGCCCCTGTGCTCCAACTTCCCAATTACTATAAGGATTACATCCTTTATCTTTCCACTTCTGCCACCACGATCACCATGGTCTTGGTGCAGGAGGACACAACGTCTAGGAACATGTGATCTATTACCTCAGTAAGGGTCTTATTGACTTCGAAACCCATTACTCACATGTTGAGAAACTCGCTCTCGCGGCAGTCATTGCTGTCCAAAAGTCCCGTCACTACATCCTACTCCACACCACTAATGTTATTGCCGACTCGAACCCCGTGTACCATGTCCTCACTGTGAAAATCCTCACAGGTGATCTAGGAGATGATGTATACCTCACAAGAGTAATTATGATTAAGCAGGAAAATAGAAGAAGAGTGGTCAATGCAGTATAATGAGCAACAGAATAATAATACAGTAGAACTCGGATAGAAGCAAAAATACTTCACACACTAAATTATTAATCACAAATGGACATATAAATAATACAATGCATGAGGATTCAAATGCCTAAGGTGGAAATTCGAATTAGCCTTCATGGAGTGATCAAAGGATCATTGGAGTGTCATCGGAGCACAACTAGTAGTCTATCTCATCATTAGTGGAGTCATCAATACTCAAGTAACTATCAACCATCAGTCAAACTGAGTCTAACTGAGGGTGGTAGGTGTAACTGAGTGTAACTGGAACTAACTGAATGAAGGAGGATCAGTGGAGGGCGCATGAGGAGCTAAATGGAGTCAGAATGGGCAGTCAAGTCTCAGTGGAGGTCTATCGGAGTGATACAGTTAGTTGAGAGTCAGTCTAACCTTAAATCAAGGAAAGAACTGAAGACAACTGAAGATAACTGAATTAATTGAAGTGCAACTGAGTGGTAGGTGAGAGAGGACGAGTGGCTTCCTTAAATCAAGGAGAAAGGGCGCAATAAGCTCTAGGAGGGCTAAAACTAATCTAAGAGAAGCTCCCGGGGGCTGGCTAACTGAGGGTTAGGTGCTGGACTGATGACTGGAATGCATGCAAATGCATGCAAACCCTAAGTGATGCATGCAAACCCTAAAAGTGCATGCATGACTGAAAAATGTAAATGAACAAAATACTGGTCGGACTAGGATGGAGTATAGGAATATCCTAACAACCCCCCTTAATCCATCCTGGGCCCTGGTAAATAAGACCAAAGGTCACCCAATACAATGAATAATAATAGTCAATAAACCAAGGAAGTGGGGAAAATTTCATGGGAAAAATACCCCCCCCTCAAAACAGACTGTAAGGCACACACAAAAACAAATGCTCCAAACTCAAGCAGTTGTGATGCTTGGTCATATGTCTGGAGGTGTCTTCTTCTTGGGAAGAAGTGGATCATGCTCAAAAAGCATGTGCTTGTACTTGCTCTTCAGATTGAATGTGATGAGAACAAATCCAAAAGTATGAGGATGATCCTTGAACCTATGATTCGAATTAGTTGAGGTAGGATCCAAAACATGAATATGCAGATAGTCTTTTGTCTTCTCCTTCGAACCATCATGGGTGAGATTATGCCAAAAGGAACCATCAAATAATAATGATTGCTTGAAATCCAAATCAGATTTAAGACTTGATGAATAGTTTCTTGAGATCTCCTTTGAACCAGCAGGGGTGAGATCAAAACTATCGTATGCATGAGAAATTATCCCAAGTAATAATTGCTTAGAATCCAAATTAGATCGAAGACTTGAATCATGGTTTCTTGAGATCTCTTTTGAACCATGAGAGGTGAGATCAAAACCAGTAGATGTATGAGAAATTATCCCAAGTGAATGGAAATGGCCATATTCTTCAATAACCTTCTGAAAGCATGGAATAATGATCATATAGTAGTAAATAAGAGGTGATTGTTGGAGGAGAGCGAATGCATTACCTCCAATAGCTGATTTTTCCTCTGAAATAATCATGTGATCATGATGCAAACCAACAGACTCTGGTGCAAGAGAGGATTTAGGACCTTCTGCAATATCTAGAGTGTGAGTTGGCTCAGAAAGAGAAGAAAGTTGGAGCATGAGTGTAGAATCTGCAAGTTCTTTGTGGAAAACTTCAATATGAGATGATACTGGTTCATGATCTGAGAGACCATCAAGGGGAGCAAATGCATCACTTTGCTTGTTCTCGAAAGGGTTTGGACCAATTCCTTCATTCCGTATGCCAAATATTTCATCCAGGTAATCCCATATCTTTTTTGGAGATGAAATATTAGGGAGGTCATATAACATGCATAGGGACATAGCATAACTCATGACTACACAAGCTTGTTCACCTTCACTTAACCAATCATACTCTTCATCATAGGATTCGAACTCTCTTTCAAAACAATAATCAAAGAGACCATGTCTCTTCAAATGTGCTATCATTTGTGGTTTCCATTCATCATAGTTGAATGGAAAAAGAGGAGTAATTCCCGATGAATACATGGAAGTTGTAGAAGACCTGCAAAAACAATAGAGAATATCTGTAACTACTACTGCTGCAAAGATGCAGAAATTGCTGCACTCAAAATCTTGGTAATAACCTGCAAAAAACTCTCAAGAATGGAGATAAACAATACTCTCAACATGCTCTGATACCATGTGAAAATCCTCACAGCAGATCTAAGAGATGATGTATACCTCACAAGAGTAATTATGATTAAGCAGGAAAATAGAAGAAGAGTGGTAAATGCAGTATAATGAGCAACATAATAATAATACAGTAGAACTCAGATAGAAGCAAAAATACTTCACACACACACTAAATTATTAATCACAAATGGACATATAAATAATACAATGCATGAGGATTTGAATGCCTAAGGTGGAAATTCGAATTAGCCTTCATGGAGTGATCAAAGGATCACTGGAGTGTCATCGAAGCACAACTAGTAGTCTATCTTATCATTAGTGGAGTCATAAATACTCAAGTAACTGTCAACCATCAGTCAAACTGAATATAACTGAGTGTGGTAGGTGTAACTGGAACTAACTGAATGAAGGAGGATCAGTGGAGGGTGCATGAGGATCTAACTGGAGTCAGAATGGGCAGTCAAGTCTTAGCGGAGGTCCATCAGAGTGATACAGTCAGTTGAGAGTTAGTCTAGCCTTAAATCAAGGAAAGAACTGAAGAAAACTGAATTAACTGAAGTGCAACTGAGTGGTAGGTGAGAGAGGACAAGTGGCTTCCTTAAATCAAGGAGGAAGGGTGCACTAATCTCTAGGAGTGCTAAAACTGATCTGAGAGAAGCTCCCGGGGGCTGGCTAACTGAGGGCTAGGTGCTGGATTGATGACTGGAATGCATGCAAACCCTAAAATTGCATGCATGACTGAAAATGTAAATGATCAAAATATTGGTGGGACTAGGATGGAGTATAGGAATATCCTAACACTTACACGTTAGGTGCTCGGGGGAAAGTATTCACGCTGGATCGTGATACTTCAGGAATTCGACCTCCTCTTCGAGAAAGCTAAGTCAAAGAAATATTTGGTGTTTGCGGAGCTCATTTGCGATCTTACCCGTGTTGATATGGGAAATGAGCCCATCGAATCCCTTCCAGACGAGTCGTTGCTTCTCATCAGCACATATGATCCATGGTATGGAGATATTACCTTATATCTTCAAACCCAATGGTTCAACCCCCAATTATCCCGTGACGACCATCGTCGTATCCACCACCATGCCAAGTATTACTTGATCATCAGTTATACCTTAATGTATCATCGTGGCGTAGACTCTATCCTTCGACGTTGTTTAAATCATGAGGAGGTTGAACACGTATAGAATGACTGTCACTCTGGGGCTTGTGGCGGTCATATTTCTGGGATGACTACATCCTAGAAAATACTACGCGCAGGATACTACTGGCCTTTGATCTTCAAGGATTGTATTGAGGCCGTTAAGAAGTGTCCTCCATGCCAGCACTTTTAATTCAAGAAGCGCTCCCATCCATCCTCTTTACATCCGGTTATTTCCATCGGCCCCTTTGCTAAATGGGGCATAGATTTCATGCATTGTAAGCCTACCTTGATCGGGGGGAATGGTTACACCATTGTAGCCGTCGATTATTTCAATAAATGCACCGAGGTGATGCCTACGTACAATGAGGATGGAAAAACCGCTGCACTCTTCATGTTTAACCATGTCATTGCGTGATTCGGAGTTCCGCAAGCCATCATTACCGATCACAGATCTCACTTTCAAAACAAGATGGTACATGAAATGAGCGCCAGATTGGGTTTTCACCATGAGAACTCAACCCCATATTACCCACAGTCCAATGGACAAGTATAGGCCATCAATAAGGTCTTCAAAACCATGATTCAAAGCATGGTGGGTACACACAAATTGAGTTGGCATAACATGCTCCTTTCCGCCCTATGGGCATATAGGACCTCCGTCAAGACTACCACCATGTTCACACATTTCCAACTAGTTTATGGATTGGAGGAAGTTCTACAAATAGAGTGTGAAATTCTGTCACTAAGACTCGCAGTCGAACTTCTTCCACACACCACTACCGAGGAAGAACGCTTCCTTCACTTGGAAAAAATCGAAAAAAACCTGCCGCGATGCTACTCTTGCCAATGAAACGCACAAGAAACACATTAAATCCCAGTACGATAAGTCAGTCCAACCTTGTATCTGCAACGAGGGGGATTTTTTCCTCACATATGACCAGAAACATGATAAGATGGGGGCAGGCAAGTTTGAGTCTATGTGGCATGGGCCATATGTTGTAAAACGTGTCTTGGAGAAGGGAGATTACGATCTCAAGGATTATGATGGAATATCTCTAGGGGAGCCTCGCAATGGGCTCTAACTGAAGAGATACTATGCCCGAGTTTTTCACGCATTGGTATCTTGTATATACTGTACATGGTGTGTGTTTTGTGTGGTGTGACACTTTGCTTTAGTGTGCTAGGATCTTGGTTTTACGCTTATGTCATGTTCTTCCTGCATGTGCAGATGGAAACCTGTTTTGGATTCGCTAACGATGCCAGCCGGCATAATCGCGGCCTCGCTTTGACATCCTAGGTACTTTATTCCCTTACCAACGATCTCATTAGTTCGGGAGGGAGTTGTCTATGGTACACAACCAACAATGCCGTAGAATATCACGCGGTGATTGGAGTCTTAACCGACACTCTTTCCCTTGGTATGGAACACATTTTCGTCCACCTCGACTCACAATTAGTGGTCTCCCATATTAACCGGATCTACACCATCCGTGATCCCATGTTACTCTGTCTTTTCCGACCAATACGTCTCTTGGAGAGGTCTTTCAAATCTATTCAATACCTACACATTTCAAGAGACATGAACACCGTTGCTGATTCCATGGCCAATTTCATATTGGACTGGTACATTGCACATACATGAAAACATTCAAAAACATAAAAGTAGCACGACATGTACATAATGCATAAACAAGCACATAAACAAGATCCCATAATCATCCATAGAATACGATGTATAAATCCGCCATAGAGTTTTTATATATCATAATCAAAATGTAGTATTGATACAAAATCTGAAGCATATAAGCTTTCAGTAGATATCCTCCGATACAAAATCTGAAGCCTATAGATTTTAGTACATAAACATATACAAGTGGGACTACTCTGCCCGATGCTCATGGTAGCAGATGATCTCCCTTGCTACTTTCCTAAGTAGTGTATCGAAGCGCTCGAACACTCCAACGGTCTGGAGCTAGTATCGACGAGGTAGATCATGAACCCCGAGGTCTGGAATGTCTAGAGTCAAGCGATGGAGGTTCTCCTCCAGCTCATCCATCTCCTCTACAACATCACGCGTTGCAACACCCAATACCGACACTACTCCTCTCCGTGCAATCAGAGACATACCCGCTGGTCATGTCGGGCCCACATCTGCATCAAACACATGTCAACCATCAATATTACTCCAAAAACATCAAATACATATAAAATGAAAAACACAGTAGAGTTTTCATTCTTACCGATATCACCCCACTACGTCCCCTCGGGAAGCACTAGGTCTAGATCTCCTCTCAAGTCGGTCCCGTCATATGGATAGTCCTCTACCATGAGGAGTTGACCCCTCAAACCATTGGAAGAAGGGTTCACCAAAACTGATAATGGGACCACCGCCACCATGGCAGGCCAGTACCTCGGTCCAACGCATCATGTGTGGATCTCTCGGATCCAGATCCTCTATGACAACCTACGGGTGTAGGTGAGGCACCCGCTCCAAGAAGAATGAAACTACAACTGAGCCATAACCAAACTGTTTCAGCGCCCCATGCCGACACTTGGTGAGCTGTTCTGGCAAGCTCGCGAGAAGTCTCTCACACTAGTTGAAAACTGTTGGATCCATGCACTCCTCAACATACATCATCTGGGACTTGCTCGCCAGATGAGAGGATCTACTGCCGACCACCCTCACTATGGTAAACAAAACAGTGCGAAGAGGTCGATCTCTAACCTCTTTGATGTGAGTCTTTCCACCTACCATCTGGGTGCCGTCAGTGCACCATTGGTCGATCAAATCCTCCATGGTACGATCACCTCCTTGTGATCCTGCTAATGATACGGGAATCCCCCATCAAGACAACCCAGTCAAGAAATAGATATCCTTGATATCTATCGTCAAGGTATGAACACCAATCTGAAAATGCTGCTGCACTGGATGCCAATATTGGATCAATTGCTCCAATAACAACACTTGGGATCTCATGCCCGGAACCTGGAAGTACTTGAGTAATCCACAATTCCTCAATGCGGCCATGCATTGAGGGTCATTTTCCGCTTGGGCATCGTCGAGCTCATGCTCTCGTTCACGCTATACGACCATTGGCCGCATTGAGGGTCATTTTTCGCTTGGGCATCGTCGATCTCATGCTCTCGTTCACACCATTCGACCATTGTGTTCACTTGAAACCTTCCCAAAAGTCCATAAGAACATCATTAGAACCTTTTCAAATCATCAAAAGTTTCCATTTTTTGTTATATTTTGAGTTTTCCATGTGGACTTGCGCCGGCGCAGCTCGTCCTTTCTGACAGGGCGCTGCCAGCGCAAGACATCTTTTCGGGATTTCCGTTGGCGTGCCCTCGGCACAGTTCCCGAAAGGGGAGATTGCGTCGATCCGTGGGTGCAATATCCCCCATTAAGCAAGCTCAAAACACAAAAAAATGGAAAGAAAGGAAAAATGTAATCCACTGAAAAGAAAGGGGGCAGAGTTTAGGGTTACCTGACACTGACGACATGGGGAATGACTGATCACGGCTCTTGCAATCAAAAGTTGAAAATTGCTCTCCAAAGGTCACTTTCACTCTCCAACTTGGTAAAGAACAATAGTAATTATTTTTTACTATTTGGCCCTATTTATATTGAAAAATGGAATATTCCTTTTTTGATTTATTTGTTTATTGGGTTATTTTCCCTATAGTTGGAAGTGTTTTGCATATCTGAACACCTAATCGATTGTTTTGACCTAGTTTTGGGAGATTTGCAGGTGCGATAAGATGTTATAAATGATTGCTCACGTTTGTATCCTTTTCACACTCATTGTCTAGTGTGAACAACTCTTTGATATTTTTTGTGTCGTTATTTTGTTCATTAAAATCAATTAATGACGACACCGAGATAACTCTTTGTTCCTTCTCGTGCTCGTAAAACGATGAGAATAAGTTACCGAGTTATCTTTTATCAATTTTTTGGGCTCGTTAAACTTCCACGAAAAAGGAACCCCTCATAGTCTTTCTTTAAGCTCTTTTTAGGCTCTCAAAATACGAAAAGATCACCAAGTGAGCTTGATACGTTCACGCTTGTAAAAGTATTTGAATGATCGCCTTTTTGGTGATAGTTTACCCCTTTTTCGGACCAGGAGACACTATTTATGAAAAAGGAATACTCCATCCAATCATGGTTGGAAGAGTTCTCTCTTGCATTATTTTACCCTTTTTCGGGCAAAGAGACTAACTTTACGAATAAAAGACATTTGGTGTCTTCTTTATTTCTTTTCAGATTCTCTAAACATGAAATGACATCGAGTTTACCTTCTTTGGACTCGTTAAAAACTAACATAGAAGGGCCCATTATGGGACGAAACCCTCTTATCCTAGGTTCATAAAACATTTGGGATTGGACTCATCCATGGGATGAGCTATACCGAGCATCTGTTACCCTTCTCAAGTTCGTTAAAAAAAAAAGAGGTACTCATCAATCATGATGGGGAATAGGGATGAAATTGTGTTCATTGTAGTTATGGTAGTACATAGTCGCTCTTGAACATTTCACTTGTTTGCATTTGCATTCAGTACTTGGGTTATCCGTTTGTCTCCGAGTCTTACTGATTCCATGAGTCTTGTCACTCCTGTGGGTCATCCAAAGAATGCTTCCATCATCAGTTGCATTAGGGGTTGTTATTATTCTCGTTGTTTCAATACTGCCAAGTCATGCCATGCCCATGTTCAAGAGATGTTCATTATTCATCATATACAGTCGATGTACCTTCTTTCGTGTTGGTTTACCCTGAGTTAGTCTTACACATCAATCTACCGTTCGATTCATTCCAAACATCTGTGATCGTGTTTCGTGTCGATGATGGGGGATTCATCATGGCCCTCCTTCGACGGGTTCATCCTTGTCAACTTCAACACATCATCCGAGGATAGAATCTAGAAACTAGTCAAGTACCTTGGGCCTACATGACTCAATGACATGTTACCTCGCTTTCAACATGAGTTTACATCATTGAATCTTGATTGAAAGATCCCGTCGAGTGTTTGACCTCAACTCATTAATCCACACTCGATGGTATGTACTATGATACCTTGGGAATAATTGACATCGATGGTGATTTCCATCGTGCTTGTTAACGGTATACATCAATGACCGGTAATCAACTGGTTTCTACCATGTTCGACTCCAAGACATTGTAATCACATGGATAGATTCGTATCATTGCGGGTTCGGCTTGAAGACCCCGGGGTTGTTTCATATTCTACCCAGGTTGCGATGGAGAGTGTTTGAGTTATATCACACAGATCCACTTTGTATTGGTTGTGGTTGTGTTATCATCTCATCATGCATCTGCGATTGTGTTTAGTAGCCATGATTGTGTTCAATCGGTCTTTACTACCATGGATTTGCATTGTATTGGTCAACAACCATGTTGTGATTCATTTGAGACTAGGTTCTCAGAGGCAGTTGTACTGCAGCAACACCTTCCAACCAACAAGTCCTTACCATCTCTCTTGCAAAGCATATCACCTGTCTCATTTTTCCAGCTTCATGCTTTGGGGGGCATTCTGTTACACTTAAATCTCGTCATCATGAGTCTCATGTTAACTCAGTGCCCTAATCCTTGAAGTTTCCCTGACCTGGAGTCATCTAGAGCAAGTTGTGGACCCTTTGTCCATGTTTTCTAGTTAGGTTGGAGCAACTTTCCTTCTAGCAAGATGTGACTGACTAGGCTCGACACAAAATTCCATCTGGAAGCCTACGCCAGTGGCTCAGGTTTCCTTCATGCAACCTGCGCCTGCCCCTTCCTGGCGCAAATTTCCCTCATGCATCATGCACCGGGGTTGGTTAAAATGGATAAATGGAACCTACGAGCGACATCTTGAAGTAGGGTGAGGTGGATGTCTATCCCTAACTTCTAGGTGAGTTGGCATTCGATTCCCTAACATCTAGGGAAGATCCCTTAGACCTCTCCCGTCATTTATCAATCTACTCTATCCACTTGGTCTTATAAATATGAAGCTACTCCCCATTCCAAAGGGAGGAAGGTCTATAGCACTCTCATGCTGGTGGAATTGGCTTAGGTGATCCTTGCACATCCTTGGGAGTCCTACTTCATCCTTAGAGGCTTTGTCTTGGCTTGTTGGAAGGAAGGTTGCAACATTAAGGATTAGGTTGTAACGTTCTTCTCTATTGTACTCTCTTTCATTACAGTCAATATAATCTCTTCCCATATATGTTATTGTGTTGATAATGTATAGAGCATACTTCCTTAACTGTTAGCTTAGATTAATCATATGAAATATATGCTTTAACTGCTTGTTTGTGTATGTTTGTTCAACAGGGTTTTGCAGTTGCAAATATGAAGATTCTGGAGCATCAGATCAAGCAAGGAGAAAATAGATTGTAAATCTCAGGTAAGACACCTGTTTACTGCTTTATGATTCTATTGATCTAGGGAAGCTGGTTCTATTATGTACTTATTTGTTCTAGATCTAGTTAGACTAGGGAGATCTGGCCTTAAGTCCACTTAGGTAGATTGTCTGAAAACAGAAGGTAGAAATAGTTTGGTTCCATTTCACAATAGGCATGGCATTATTCAAATTAAGTTAAGACTTTGGGTCATAATACACGAGCTAGTTAATGGTTATGATCTTTCCATTGTGAGGAAATACCATCTTTTGATATACATAAGAAGTGACAGTTTTCATTATGTGCATATACTTATGTCCAAGAATAATGTTGCAGTCCAAAGGGGTATCAACTACCTCTACATTGATTAAAACCATTTTATCGACTAATTCAATATGTATGTTTTGGTAAAGCCCTTCAGGTTGGGGTGGAAAACCATCATATGACCTAAGAGTGATTATAAATGGTACGAGTTCAATGGACCCTAGTTGTTTCCATATGCTAGCTTACATGCCACAGGTGGAGGATTCTTCAATGATAATACACCGATGAACAATGATGTTTTTTTTGGTGATGGGAACTTGAAAAGCAACTGAAGGTGGACTACATGTCGTTGAATTATCAGTGTTAACGGTGATCATTATATCGTTGGATAGGTTTGAAGAACCTCTAGGGATGAAAAAGAAGAATGGGATTGTATTAAATCATCTACTATGCTATAATGGTGGGTGGCCTTTGCAGAGGAATTTTGGGCAAGACGACACAAAGGGACCTTTGGGACCTTTGGAAGTCCCTCAATAATAGGTCTAGGAATATTTGAAGGAGTATCAATACTTGATGGAATTCTAGTGGACCCGACTGATAGGGGGCCAATTGGTATTCCATATTGATGATTACGAGTTATGAGGTTCACAAACAAAATCCACTAGAATTTCCTAAAGGGTTGTGTTTAGATGAATATCCCATGGGTTTGTTTGGTATCGTGCTAACTAAACCTTGTTATGGGAAGGGGATTCTTAACACAACTTAGTGATTAAGTTGGGGAATGGGTTGGAATTGGGATTCCCTTGGTGAGGTTGAGTATGAGTTTTAATTTCCTTCAACTAGAGCAACTTCAAAATCAGGGGGAAATTATTAATGTAATGATCGTATACACAACATAGGGTACAAGGATGATTAGTTTTAAGTTGAGGGTTATTATCCTACTTAAGAGGGGCATAAATATGTTGGTTTTGATTGTTGGCATTATTATTTCCCTTAGAATTATTGGATTGATGTTTTGGGTTAAGAGTTTGATCATTCGCCTTGTTCTTCCCTTTATTATTTTTGGGATTGGGATTATTGTTTATAGGCTGGTGGGTTAGGTGTAATTTGTTTGGCATAAACCTGACCTTGTTGGGGATGAGTGGATTAGACTGTGTTGGCCCGGGGTTGGTGAGTTTGACCCTAATCCATTGTTGGGCCTTATGGAGGTCTCGAGAAAGGATAGTAGGGGTTATGTTGAAGAAGGGTACCGCATGACTGGGAGGTGTCATGACAAGAGGAATTGTACTTGGATGTACATGGTAATGTGCAACAAGGCTTGTGTAGAAAGAGATAGTCCCAACTTTGGATGATGGTCTTGAAGGATCTAAAGGAGAGTTTGGATAGGTTCAAGGAATCGACGGATACTTGGGGGCATGGAATAGGAGTTATTAGGTCCATAAGGGTACTAGTAAGATCTTGATTGCAATTTTTTATGGTTAATAGTCCCTACTACGCCATTAGTTGCATGATATATCCAAGGCGCCGATAAATATTCAAAATGAAAGTGGGGAGCATTGGGTAGGATACTGTAAAGGTATCATGATTGGGCATATATCAAATTGTGTCGTTGAGTTTTCAATATAGTTGCTTCCTCACTTGTGGGAAAGGTCATGGCTATAATTTTCGTGATGGTTGGAAGTGAACACTTCATGAACCAATCTAATAGGATTAGATCCTTTATTTCATCCTTGCATAGGCTACATCTCCTACACCATCATGGATATGATCCATTATTTGTGTAGCATTATTCTGTCAAAATTTAGTAAGGATTTTGATGCCTATATCATGGTGGACATGTAACTAGAAGAAAGTCAAATTATTTGGCAATGGATTCAAATGTTCTATGCCAGCTAGTGGTTTGATCTATGTACCACTTAGCAGCTAAATTGGAGAGGGTCGGTTGAAACAACCAAATCCTAATGGAAGATTCCATGATACTATTGTAAGAACACCATACGTGGAAATACATGACGTGATTTGAAGGATCTTCTCCAACTTAACCTTCAAAATTAGAGATATTGAAAGGTAACTTTGTTGGCATTGGGGGCCAAGTAGCAGTATGTTGGATATGATCATCGATCAACTTGTTCAAGTCAAGGAGGTTCAAACCAACCATATATGGGAGGTGGGGGGTTGGTTTGAAACCATCCGTTGATTTACGTGGACTATTAGGCAAAGTGGGTGGTAGAGAATTGACATGGGAAGAACATGATGATGTTAGATTCAACAAGGTCAAGCTAGATACCAAAGATGAACTCCAAGGTGAAATCACATGTGAGTTATGTGGAGAAGGGTGAGACCCTTGATTATTTCATGCCCATCTAGTGGAAATAATAATATGGTAAAAATAGAAGAGAGTAAGCCCAAGATTCTACGAAACCTTCATAAATAAATCAAGGGTGCAATCTTCACTAACTTAATAACCCCTCGAAGGAGGGATTTAAAACTAACTAGGAATATCTAAAACTTGTAAAGTTTTTTCCAATTTTAATGAGTTACTTGAGTTAAAGAAAAAAATAGAGTTCATGGGTTCAATATGTATTTAACTTAAGTAAATAGATAAAATCAAACAAACATTCCCTATAAAGAAAAATACCCCCTATCCTACATATGATAAACTCCCATGATAAAAGACAAGGAACAATACTTGTAACTATTTTTGACTAAGTGGTCATGAGCTCCACCTTGAGAAACAAAAATAATAATTCTCAAAGTACTTCCAAGAAATCACTGTAAGTGGGGGATGAATTCCACTTTAGGGAATGAGTGAAGTTGTGAGCAACAGTTATAATTGTAAGACACTAAATGATGAAATCCTAATGGTCAACGAAAATCTATCTCAACTGACCCCTCACTCATGAGAGATACTTAGGCAAGAGCCCTAATAAAAAAGGTTGCTAGGCTACCTTCTTCACAAACAATTAGGAAAATTTATCCATACCTTTGACGGAATCCATGATCCATGGGTTCTTTAGTATTGAAAGGGAAAAGTGTCCCAGTATGACCTTTACTCCCAGTCTTGGCATGCACCACCCTGAAAGGATAGGCCTGCCGTTAAATTGCTCTTAACCGTGTTTGTTACAAAAGGTTATCGGATACCTAAATTGACAACAACTAAGTTTTAGATGTAGAATAGTTGTGGCAAGTTATTTAGATACCTATTCCCACAACTTGATCTTAAATATAAATTATTTTTGGTCCTCGAGGGTGGTTAAGTTGGTTTAAATTAGTTTATCAATATTTTTATGTCTAAGCTATGATAGCCTGAACCATGCATAAAATTTAGGTGTGTAGTGTGTGAAAAGGGAAAACCACAACTTGAAAAGATCACGAACAACAATGGAGTGCTAATAAAAGGAAATAAATTAAAATAATTGATATTTATGAACTTTCAATACAACAATTACGTCAACAACCCTACTCTAACCTAGGGATTAGGGTATACAAGTGCTAAAATCTCATAATAAATGATTGGAATGGAGAGTCACTAATAAAAACAAAGATATAGTTATGTTCGTTACCTTATTAGTCATCATGATACATCCATGATTCCAATGATCCACGATGTTGAGGCCAAAAGTGTGACCTAACTTGCAACCAACTTGAGAGTAATATTGAAGGAAGAGCCCAAGGATGATTCCTTTTCACATGAAAACAATGAAAGTACAAGAAGAGAGACAACAACCACATTTATGAGGGTCCTTGGGAACCCTAAACATAACTAACCATAATAGAAACTAAGTTTTTTTTGGGAAAAATCATCCGAAAGGGGGTAGTTTAGGTTTTTAGGTCAATATCTACATTAGGAGCACGTAACATAGGCCATAATTTGCATCATTGACAGAACAATGATTTTTTCAATGAAATATTGAAAATTTGCCCAATTAGGGGGGTTTTGATAGTGGAAAATGAACCTAAGAGTACCTGTAGCAGGTAAAAAACAACATGCAAGTGCAAAAACCAAAGAAAATAGAGTTTAGTAGAACATAATACAATAGAGGAATATATATGGATCATTCCCTAATGGAGTCACCAATTTGTTGTGGGGATTCCTACAACAAGGGTTAGAAGCAAGCCTAATATAAGAGTTGTGATTTAGATCATAGATAAATAATAATAAATAAAGCAAGTAACCATTAAGTAATGCAAATAATAACCAGACCTAAGAATCAACTCACCAAATACTTGGTTAAACATGGTAATTATGCAAGAGAGATTAGCTAAGATCATGATCTCTGCGTTTTGAGAAGGATAAGTCGACGTGTTTAGATCCCCACTGGATCATCCGCATGAGCTCTTTGAAAAGCCTCATTGAATAGCCATAAATCCCTTACATGTAAATAGTAAATGGACTCATAAACCCAAGAGTTATGTTTAGGTCGGACATGTTAGTGACTAATGTTTTTTCAAAGAAGAAACAAGTGGCCTCCAACTTTCACTCAACTTTAAACCCTCATCCCTATTCATGTTATTAGGGTTTAACTCTCCCCTATTTCATTAGAGGTAGGATTCTAGGTTCTTCCATCCATAGTGTCCTTTTGTGTGGGTAATGAATATTTTATTGTGTTTATCATACCCATAGACGGATAAGAGTCTGCTTTGAATATTATTTGAGATGGCCTCTTGATATTCTTTGAACATTTGATTTCATATGGTCATATCTTTATTAGATTCTTCAGATATCCAACTAGTTTATTTGATTTGGATGGTCTTAAACTAGGGAAAAGATGGTTTTGTTTGAGCCTTTAGGGCAGTTTATTTGGTATAGTATCATTTTGATTTTCCATACATTTTCCAGATATCAATTCCTTCCATGGGTCATCCATAGTAGACAGTTTCAAAACATGGTTATTTATGTGTTTGGATGGGCGGACCCTCAAGATAGTAACTTAGAAGTATTTATCCCAGTGAAATATACATGATTTAATACATTTTAATTTTATTATGATCATGTGATAGGTGTCCATACCATTAGAACAAATAGGATCAAGACAAACAGGTTGAAATCCTTTCAAATGATAGTGCTTGAAATTGCACCATTGACTCTTTCCAATAAGAAGAAAATTAAATCTTCGAAATATTTCTCACAACGCCGAAAATTTAAAGGAATCAGTCAACTAAAAGAGGTATTACATAAGGAATGAGATTATAGCTTTCCCATCCAACACTCTAATGGTTGAACTTACTTTTATTGAAGGTTCAAAACAAGGACTTCTTGTCGAACCATTCCTCGATCTACGGCTTTGTCGGATGCCACAACATGTCCTCTCTTCTTTCGCACTAGGGTCTCGGCAACAGAACCATTTGTTGACACAGTTCTGTCGACAGGGGTTCACTTCGCGCTGCTGTCAACAAAGATTGACCAGACACCCTTAAGAATCGACCCAAAAAGGTTTTACCCTTTCTAGAAACACCCAAAGAGTGAGTGAGGTCTCACCCAAGATGTCTAAGGGGTACTGCTGGAACCAAGTTTCCACAGTTGGGAGAAGATATGCGCTATTCCACTCTTAATCGACACATTCCAGAGATTTGCATTCACGTTAAAACATCATACTATTGCCCTAGTAATCCTTAACTGCATTATCATCTCATACTTAACGAATGAAACAAACCAACATAGCATGTTTGAGGAGTCTGCGGTACATAACATATCTGCAAAATATCTAATGCGATCTCAAGAAAACATCATATTGAGATAAACCGAAGACAGGTATGCATATTAATCGTAGTACAGAACCAAAACCAGATAAATACTCCACAGATCGATCCAAAAGACAGAAACACAATAGATGTGAAGGTATCATCTCATATTTCACAACTCAGAAAAATGCCCCCAGGCTTACAATCGCACAAAAGGTTCTTCTCCTCGGATTCTCTCTTCGATTATATCTAAAGCTTACAATCTTAATTCTATTTATAGGCGCACTTGGCTGTTACAAATGGTCCTAATGACCCATTTCTAACTAACTTAACTAATTACTTCCACACATCTCAGCTTTGCGACCGGTCCTTTTCTCTTGTCTTTGACCCTTTCGCCGCTTGGGGTTCCACACTTGTGCGCTTCAACCCCGTGCCAACGCAAGCTCATTTCTGCTTCATTATCCCATTCATTAACTTCTTCTACTGAATTTTCCATAATCAGTTTGCATAATCCTTGGCCCTTAACGATGGTAGAGGGATTGAATTCCAAGTCATATTCTTGTAATGCAGTAACCCAGTTCCCGCGCCTTTCTCCTAGTTCTTTCTGCACAAATAATGATCCGATGGCTGGGTGAGGTACTATGACCTTAGTCCTATTTTTTAAATTGTAGGGACTGAACTGTTTTACAGCTTTAAATATTGTGTAAGATTGTTTTTCCACATTTGGATAATTCAACTCAGCCTCTTATAACCTAGTGCTCATAAAAACTATTGGATACTCATCCCCTTGCTCTCCTTTTTGAGTGAGCACTATTGCAAGGGAATGATCATACGCAAATGTGTAAATGATAAAATACTTTTCGAAATCAGGACTGCTAAGAGATGGTGCATGAGTAATTGCATTCTTAATATTTCGAAAGGCATTCTTCTCTATTTCAGTCCACTTAAATTGTACGTCTCGTTTGATAATTTGTTGCAATGGTTTTACAATATGTGATACAAATCTGTAAACAAAATTGTAAAACAAAATTTGATACAAATATGTGAACAAAATTTGAACAAAATTGTACAACAAAATTTGATACAAATTTGTGAACAAAATTTATTTTTCCCATCAATGATTGCATAACATTTTTATTATGGGGCATGGGAATCTACAGAATGGCTTGTATTCCTCTAGGGTCAACTAATATCCCCTTTTTTGAAATTATGTGCCCTAGTAATATCCCTTCTAAAATAGTGAACACACTTTTCTTTGGATTAAGAGAAATACCATATTTTTGACATCGATCAAAGATTTTTTTTTATATGATAAACATGGTCTTTCCTCTTCTTGGAGAACACTGTGACATCATATAAGTGGACAACCACACTGTGGCCGATCAATCTTTGCAATGCAATGTCCATAACCCTTTGGAATGTGGCTCCATCATTCATTAGAGAAAAATACATTCTTCTATAAGCAAAGTTCCCCACTTGGTGCGAAATGTAGTTTTAAGGTGATCTTCTTCGACCACCAATACTTGATTATATCCGAAGAACCCGTCCAATAAAGAGAACATTTATGAACCAAAGACTAGTTGTAATATCTGCTCCATGGGAGGAACATGATAATTATCTTTGTCAGATGCTCTATTCAAATTTCGGAAGTCCACACATAGCCTTATTTTTCCATACTTATTCCTTACTAGCACTAAATTGGCTACCCACTTGGAATGTCTGACTTTGAATATAATCTTAGCATCAAGAAGCTTCTTCAGTTCCTTATGGATTAAAGGTTCCAGTCTAGGGTGTACCTTCCGAAGTTTCTGTTGGAACGGTTTAGCTCCTTGTTTGATAGGGATAATGTGTTGTATAATTCTAGTATCATATGTTTTTAAATCATTATAAGTCAACGCAAATACATCTTTATATTGTTGGAACAACTTGTTGCAAATGCAACCACCCTCCCCAGTATTTTCGCTTGGAAAACTGGGGCCCCACATTTTGAAATTAATCTTTGGTTGTTTCATACCTTTGGCCCTATTTTAAACCGAGTCAAATACTGCTTGAAGTTGGATGTTTCCTAGGGGAGAAAGTACTTAAACAAAATTTCAAATTTTGGACTTCTTTTCCAAGTTTTAACATTTCAGAGAGTTTTCCCAAACTTGCCGAAACGTCGAAAAGTTTTTCCAAGCTCACTGAAACATCAGGGAGTTTCTTCAAATGCGCCAACATATCGATGAAAGTTTCTCTTTCCTCATTGAAACATCGCCCGAAACTTAACTTGTCCAACAACACTCTGCAGAAACTCATCTTTATTTGCTGAAACATCGGTTGACTTGTGATTTTTTTCATTGAAGTTTTAGCGAAAGTTTCGCTAAATACGCCGAAACGTTCGGAGAGGTTTAATGAATTATGCCGAACACTTAATGAAATTTCCCTTTACCCATCGATATATTGCCAAGAATGTTCAAAACCACTGAAACATCGGCCTAATTAACTTTTTCTCGTCCAAACCTTTGGTGAAGTTTAGCAAATTACGCCGAAATGATTGGCAAACTTTTCCATTTAACGCCAAAACATTCGCATAAAGATTTTTGTTGTTGCTGAAACTTGTCGTTCATTGCCGAAACGATGGGTATCATTGGTTGAGCCGAATTGTTGGCATGACCTGTTCCCTCCTTTCTTATCCAAATTTTGCCATGTTTTTAAAAAACTCGTCGATACGTTGACTCCTTTCACTAGTACAAAATGAGAGATAAATGACCAAGCAACCAAAAAATTTTGTCACCATAGCTTTGTCAAGGATAAATGACCAAAATTGATAAATTTTAAGTGAATTAACTAAAAATGACCAAGATAAATGACCAATTTGGTCATGTGATAAGAACTAAACTAAAAATGACCAAGATAAATGACCAATTTGGTCACAGGATAAGAACTAAACTAAAAATGACCACATAACAATTGTTCATTTGTTTGGTCATTTTTAGTTATGTCACTCCGATAATGGAAAATTACAATTTTGACAATGAATTTGTACAATTTACTAAATTTTAACACTGCAGATGGATTCAGAGACCCCTTTAAAGAGGGGTCTCTGAATCCATCTGCAGTGTTAAAATTTAGTAAATATGGTCTCTGAATCCATTTGCAGTGTTAAAATTTAGTAAATATAAAGGGGTCTCTGAATCCATCTGCAATGTTAAAATTTAGTAAATATAAAGGGGTCTCTGAATCCATCTGCAGTGTTAAAATTTAGTAAATTATAGACCCCCTCATGTGTCACAGATCAACCATTGACACCAAATAATTAGCGTTACTGATCATGGTGACTTCATGATAATTATTAGGAGACACCTGCATATTCTGCATGATGGTGTGACGTTGATGACTAGCATCATCATTATAATTAGAATTATACCCACTGATGTACCCCATAGCCATAATTTTGTAACCATGTATATATTAATGATCATAATTATATAATATTATTAAAATTATAATATCACATATAAATTATAATTGAATATAATATGATCATGTATGTACCTCCACAAACCCAAATACAATATTATTTTTGTGTTAGTGATAATTCTCAAGATTCCTTGGTAAAGTTTGTTTACATTTATCAAGCTACAAACCATTTCTTCCCAATATAGGCAACATGGTAAGCGTCATGTTCTCAATTGTAAACCATGTCGACCACCCAAAATTTCTTGCCAAATATAGTTCATTTAGGAATTAGGGGACAATTTTGAATAATTAATTAGTAATATTATATGCAATGATTTATGTTCAAAAGGAGAAGCGAGTGGTTTACAGTGAAATTCTTAATGAATTGTTGTACTTTGACATAGAGGGTGTTTAATGGAACCTAAGAGTTTTCTAGCAGTCGAATTGTCAATATGTCGATAGATATTATTTATATCTTCCTTTCTAAAAACTTAAAATTACATAACTATTGAAACAATGCACTTCCAAAGACGAGGAACAAAAAAAAGTTTTTCTCATTGCAAAAAAGATTTTAGATAATTTTGCATATTATATGGTAAGGAAGTTTCCACCATTTGAGAAATTTTTTCTATCAGCTAGTTGCATCATGTAAAAAATATAACCATAAGGAGAAACTATCAGTTTAATAAAATGGTCATGGCCCTTTAGCTAGGATTTCTTGAATTTGTTATTATTTACCCAAAAGTAGCGTCATGTAAAAAAGATAACCATAAGGTGAAACTATCAGTTTAATAAAATGGTCATGGTCCTTTAGCTAGGATTTCTTGAATTTATTATTATTTACCCAAAATCAGAAGCGAAAAATATTTCTTAATGGTCACAATATTGTGAATGGATTAACTATCATTGTGGAACTTATTAACTCTTATGTGTTCATTCCACCATCTGCACTTTTTCTAAAGTACTAGAGATGTGAGAACTGATATCCTTTCTAAAGCCATCAATATCCATGATATGTTTGTATGCCATGCCTTTAGAGTTGTAGTTTTTAATGATAGTTTTACCATGGGAAAAAATGAACATAAGTTCACCTTAGGAAATTACAAACCCCTAATAGAATTCCAAAAATATTATCTTCAAATGAAAACTCATATTTTGTTTTAAGTAAAAAAGTAAAATTGTTATTTATAAAATAATATATATTATTTTAAATAAAAAACAAAATAAAATATATTTTAAGTAAAAAAACAAAATAAAAAAACAAAATCGTTAAAGCAAAAGAGCCATGTTTATGGCAGGGCTGTCCAAAACCCCTGCTTGGTCCATACCCGCGATACCTGTGAATGCGACCACCAAGGGATTCAGGGCAGTCGTGAAACTTGGATTTTACACCAAATTTTTTGGTTTTGGCAGGAGGGGAGGGGTTTGGGTCTAAGAAGGCATTTAATAACTACTTCGCATGGAAGTTGTTGGGAAAATTTTGGCATGCGAGGGCTTCTGCAGTAGCAACACAGTTAAAATCTACTTCTTCTCAGGTTAGTAAATCTACCGTTCAATTACTTCATGATAGAATAATTACTCCGTGCATCTAAAAATCAACAATTACTTTTCTCAGGCTTGTCTAGTAACTACAGTTTGTATATTTAGGGTTTTTTAACATCCAGAGTTTGATATTTTTATGAGGCCTCAATATTTGATTTGAATTTTTATCTCCGATAGTTCAATGTCTACAATTTAACATATTTTCTAGGAATCTCGAATGCATTGTGTGATAGAAGGGAGTTTGATTGATATGTAAATTTTCTGGAAAATTTGGCAAACTGCAATATTGATATGGAGGGGGCGTTCCTTAAATAGAGTAGTCAAAATGCGGTGACAATTTTCGTGACAGATTTTTTAAATCCATAACTCACTCCATGTTTATCCGATTTTATTTATGAACACAATTTGGAAATCCCACGGCCACTCTGCATCTAATAGCACTGATTTGGCAGAATTATGGGCACTCTGTCAAAAGAGAAATGCTCCAGAAGCTAGGATGCCTTGAATATAAAAAACTATCCTTCAAATTGTTTAAAACTCATTAGTAACAAAGGGTACAATGGTGAAATGGGGTTCGACTCCCCATGTACTGAGTTAGTCATTAAAATAAGGGCCTAGTAAAGTCTCTAACCGGGCTCATTTACTCCAAGGTCAGCTGAATATCCTGTTAGGCAATCATGCGGGGTACTACGGGCCCAAGGCTTGATTATCCAGTACACCATCTTGCTAAAGCCAAATATCTACCAGGATATTTTTTTATTGATTTGTCACGTTAAGGCTGGACCTGGGTATGCTTCTTCCTCTATCTTTAGTAAATAGAGTCAAATCCTTCTTACTCTTTCTTGGATAAAAGAAAAGAGTGGATCAGTCATGCAAAAGCACCATCAATATTGCAGAGCTTGATCTCAGATCAAAACCGGAGCATAGCCACTCTGGCTATTACTACATTGTTGAAAACAGGAAATGAGTTGAGTGTGGATCGTTTGATGAAGCAAATCACGAATTTTATGCCAGATATAGCAGATGAGTTCAATATTGTGGTTGTGGAAGCAATTTGATCTCTGCACTTAATGTTCCCATAGAAGTATCGAACCCTGTAAGTAATATGGCAGTCAGAGATTAGAGACGACATCTAATGAAGTAACATTCATGGCACTTGGCCCCCCCTCATAGTCTTGGTACCAAGATGTTTTTATTTTTTTTTAATTTGCACTTCATTCCATTGAAGAATGATCTCATTGTCAATCCTGACTACATTCAACGTTATTGGGTTTGTTAGCATTCAAAATTGTCTTTGGAGAATTTAGTCCCCAGGGGATCAAATGTAACATTTAGGGAAAGTGCCAATGTCACCTCACATAATCATCTCGCTTCGAATTAGTGCTTGCTGGCCTAAGAGGGTCATCCCAAGAGAAATTGGAGCCTAAAATTTAAAATTAGAAGAGTGATTGGTGCCAAAACCAATGGGTCGTGGAGAAAATTGAAAGACAAAAAGCTAGCATGTCGATCCTAAATTGAATCTTACTAACTTAAAAACACTTGTCAATTGAATCTTACTAACTTAAAATTACTTGTCAATTGAATCAAAAAGCTAAGAGAGCATTCCTTTTTGAATGAATTCTCACAATAAGACAACTTGACAAATCAAACATATGAGCTTTTCATTAGTTAGAGATGATGGTGCATAATTTTGGTACAAAACAAGACTTAACTGTCCTAAGGCATTGGTGGGGACGTAGATAGATGTCAATGCTCAAAAGCTTGTTGACCTATGACAAACCCTAGAACAATTTTGTGGCTCCACTCAAAAGAATAAAATAAAAGAAGACAAGTAGAGGAAGAAGAATGAGGCACTGGTTGTCTCTCTTGGTTGTACACTTGTTTATAGCCAAGAGAAGATGCAAACAGGAGGAAGATCAAGGATAGGGTTGGGCATTGATGTAATAAGCATAAAAGTCCTTATACACAAAATAGACAAAGATGTCCTTAAATATGATAGTACATCGTGATAAGATTGATTAGATGATTACAATGAGAACAAGTTTGAGTATAAATCTACTTTAAGGGGTATCTTTATGAAGATATCTTAATTGTACGTCCTACACAAAGTGGCCATAAAAAAGCTTTTCCACAATTTGTTATGACTAGAATGTGCCAACTGCCAAGTGATTTCTCAGTTGCAACTTGCAACAATATTAGTAAAAAGATTTTCAAAATACCAATTTTGATACTCTATTTCATATAGATTTTGGGAGTGAAATTGTTTGACCTTTGTTTTGATTTTTGGCTTTTTCATTGTACTCTATCTTCAATATCTGACCTGTAGAGGTCCATATGAGAAAACTAGGGTAGAAATTTTGTCGCTTTAATTCTAATGTTGGACTTTATCATTTTGTTGCTTTGGTTGATTCAGGTAGCTTTACAGTTTGTTTATCTCGGTGCTGGTGCAGCAGTTGCATCCTTCTTCCGTGAGATATTGCATTCCACCTTAACCTGATGATTTGGTCATTTTATGGTCACGTTTCTAGTTTGAATACCCATTGTTTGCTTGTTATTTTTATTAGGTACTGTTATAACAAGACAATTAAATGGGCATCAAAATGGACTCTAGAGTGAAGTTTTCCTTGTAATTAGTGATACTTCATTATCTATCTTGATAAACTTTGCCTGGCAGAGGTGGCGTTTTGGATGTGCACAGGAGAAAGGCAAGCTGCTCGTATCAGGAGTGTCTACTTAAAATGCTTTTAAGGCAAGACATTGCATTCTTCGATTGTGAGACATCAACAGGAAAGGTTATTGAAAGGATGTCAGGAGACACCGTGCTAATTCAAGAGGCTATGGGCGAAAAGGTCAGTCAATAACTGCTATTAAACAACCTTTTCAGCAACACTGCACAAAATTTCAAGCTAGAAAGATCTTTGTTGTGACATAAGAGTGTCCATCAAATGAAAACAACAGAACTGAGACACATTCATAATCAAAATGCAATTCTCGAGCTACCCATCCATACATAGGCCTTACTATCTAATAAATTGCACGAGCCACCTCTTTGTAATAGGAACATAAACATTTGGCCAATGAAACCCTACCAACCTACTTGCATAGGTGCATCAATCAAATTGTCTTTGGTAAATAAAAAGCATTTTTTATAGTACAGTCAAGAATCAAAATATCAAATATCGCAGTGCCAGAGAAAAGCTTATACTTCGGGCCCTTTAACTTTCTTCTTGGGTCCCATATGTTAGAAAAGGAGATTGCAGCATTTGCCAAATCCAACCACTCAGACTGAATTGAAGTACAGTCTTATGTCGAAACGGTCTCAAGGTGGTCTTTACAAATCTTGAATACAATACTGCTGTTTTGAAAAATGGATCTTCGTCAGTTCGTCAAATCAATATCACTGATCTACTACTATCCTCTAGTTTCGTATAAAATGAAAGAACAAACAAAACATAACATCCTTTAGGAAAGGCAAAGGCATTTTCACAAGCATTCTATCAGAGGTAGAAAGGTAGGTAACATCTTTTAATGCTTGTCATCTGGAGACTCAGCTGTCCTGGTCCAAATGCTCCTAACCAGGGCCTGGGAAGCCTCGGAGATTCTTTCCTGCTGTGGTGTTAGCTCCCTGCCATTCACTGTACTATAGTAATATTGATCATACCCCAGACCTTGATGTTTTTCAACGCTGTTATCATTGTTTGAGGAGCTCCCATGCACCTGAGAATCACTCCTCTTACTGCCATGCTTGGTCCTGTTCCACAAGCTTCTGATTTTCTTCAGGTGAGATATGTTTATCATCTTTCCTCCAAGATTTGGATTCTATGGCCTCGTTGATGTTTTTAACAATTCTGTCAGAGATCATCAATGAAATTGCCTTACATAACAAGGTTATTGTTTTTAGCATGTGTAGTCATGATCTTGTATTTTGCATGCCATCAACGTACTTCTTTGTGCAGACCAATCATCTTATGGTGTGGAAGTTGTCCTCCACAAAAATTTGTCATCCTAATTAATGAATTTCAGCTAATTCTTTCACTAACTGCACTAATGTCCTAATTAATGTGTTGATTGTGGAAAAATATACCTTTGAAGGTAACTCAGTATGTCTGGGCACATTGAAACTTGAAAGGGGTTGTAAGGATTGCTGATAGGGCACTCTTTGGCTTACAAATTTATCATTATTAGCAGGTTGGATGTTTAATGAAATATGAAGGCAAACACATTTCTTTGTAATGGAAAAACCTACTCATAGTATTTTCTTTATGCTATAAAATTGAATGTATGGTATTCATGAGGTTTGCTCGAAAACTTTTGAACATGATTTGTCAGAAATATTAGAGTAATTATATTTTGTACCTTCTGCAGAAGAAGGTACAACCATCTTATTATATCTTTATGTTTTTTGTTTCTGTTCAGGTCGGGATGTTCATACAGTACACATCTGCGTTCTTTGGAGGTTTTGTTTTAGCTTTCATCAAAGGCTGGAAACTTAGCCGAATTCTTCAAAAATGTATTGTAGGTTATAATTGGGCCTGCTACTATAGGTGGTATTCAGGCAGGAGCATTCAAAATTGGTGATACAGCTGGCACGATTGACAACATTATTCAGTGCAAGTTGTATAGGCCAGGATCTGTTGGCTTTGTTTCTAAATCTGTAATTGTGCCGAGAGGTGCTCTACAACTCAGTATGAGGGAGATCTTGTAATTGCACCGAGAGGCGCTCTACAGCCCAGTATGAAGGAGATCTTGTAATGTTTGTCCATGTTTGTCCTTATTGTCGGCCATAACGTTTGTCTTTTAACATATTAAAGAAAAATAATTAATATTATGTGCACAAATATTTAATTGGATAGGGATGGAGACTCCTAAGACGGTAAGACGGTAGCAAGGGTTTTCATATAACAAACATGCAGAAGAATAGTGTGGACGCCATGGCTGTTGACTGCAGCTTTATCAAAATAAATAAATGATAAGAACGGTGGCAAGAATATCAAATTGCAGATCGAATTCATATTTGAGGAGATTGTGAATATATACCATCTCTTACCTTCTATCGAGTCAGCTGCAACAACTAGAGATCTACAAAAGGAAAGCTTCATGCATGCAATCAAATCAGTAGGTGTTCATGATCGAAGAGCCATAAAATCTTAGAAGACGAGACATAAAATCTGAGTGAGGTAGCTGTGAACATTTTGTAAGTGATCCGTACAAAAAAATGAGCCAAAAGTCTGTTTAAACACTTTTTCGTTGAAGGAGCAACAGTCTGGCGTTTATTTTTTCTCCGTTTTTCATTTGGGCAATGCTTGGTGTGTTTGGGTGAATTTTAATCACCGTCTACCAGATATCTGCTCTTTCTCAGAGTTTGCTCAACTGCGTGTTTGAAACAATTTTTAGCCATTTAATGTCTATGCACGGGTTCAATTAGCTGTATGGCACCTGCAAGATAATCGATTTTGGATAGGGACAGTCCAGGTAAGGAGATACATCGATCCATTGTCGTGTAGACATGCTACTTATTAATTGCAAAGAATTATAATTCTGTTGATGATTTGAAAGATGACAGAAGTTCTTGAGATTGAATTGAATTGCTTCATTCGGTTTGTTTCAACCTTGGGGATATTTAGTTTATGAAGTTGTGCACGCGCCCAGATTCGAAAGTGTCTATTGCAGAAGAGACTCATCACTTGTAAAAATCGAAACATTAAACTATAGCTTACAATTGCTTCAGAGATTGCCACCAAGAGAATAAACTGCCATGCTTTTGCTGCTAATTGCAGGTTTAAATCAAAATCAAAATCATGGTGTTTATTTTTTTCACTGCCGTAAATCAATTATAGGCAGTCCCATGGAAATATATGGAGAGCATGCAATGTCGTACATCCATGGAGACACATAGGTTTACTCTAATACAGTTGCAACATTGATTCTTAACGTTTTGATTGGCACATCTCATGAGATTTATGGTATTTGGAGTTTGTAAAAGAGGAGTTATAAGGGACTGATATAATTCTTATTTACATTAAATCTTTGTAAATGAGGGTGGTTAAATCTTTACTAAATTTTTATAAGGGAACCTATATCTTTGTATTTTTTTTTTTTTTTTTTAGAATTGATAAGAGTCATTTTGTTTAATAAAATTGAAGTTTTCGTATTATATCCTAAATTTGTCCCAAATTGAATAAGGGTGTCTTAGGAAGTGGATCCCTCTATCAAGCATCAAGAGGGATCAAATCCCCCGAGGTGCAAACCTCTCCTCTAAAATCTCCTTGAGTGCAATACTTGAGAAGAGGTTTGCACCTCGGGAGATTTGATCCCTCTTGGCGCTTGATAGAGCCTAGGATTTGGATCTAGGCTGGTCATCCTAAGCTCTCTCTTAGGTTGGAGTTGCCTTAAGTAGTACTTTTCTACATTTGACATGGCATGGTTTTCAGTTTCATTGATTGCTTTTGGTCATCTACATGCATTCATCTAAGCCATTTGTTCCTTGTGGAATTATTTTGTTGACTTTGAATGGCTTAGCTTTATTTCATTGTTTTGAGTTGTTTTGAGTTTAGGCATTGCTGATATTAGTTTCCCACAGGGGGGAATGTCAAATGAACTCTACAATACTATTGCACGTGTAACTGATGGAATACATGAAGGTAACTGATATTTATTATTGTTGTCGTTAGCTAATATCTGAAAACCTTTTTTTCTGCGTAGATTCTAGTATCTACTAGCATCCCATATAATTCACACACCTTGGAAACCTTACACTCTGGTAGGTATTGCAATTGGTGGGGATGTGTTTCCTAGTTCAACATTGTCTGATCGTGTCCTAGGTTTTAACAATATTCCACAGTTAAATTTAGAGTACAGGAGGATGGACCATAAAAAATAGCAATATCAACAACAACTCAACTGTACTGGCAATGGCATCACTGCCCTCGTCAGCAGCAGTAGCCTCTATTAGACACAATAACTGTTATAGTAGCTGGAACGCCTATGGGCCAATGGGTTGATTGATTGGATATCTAATTAGTGTTCTGTATATGATCTGTAAGTGCAAAAAAAGGTAGAATCCATACACACTTCTACCATACACAAGTAGAGTGTTCATTCGACAACTAGATAGGGTCGATTGACTCCCTACTCTTTGTCAATTTCTCAGTGGCTTTGAGAACTAGATGGGAAAGAAAGAATGATTTTGGAAGAATGCAAGCTTAGCCAATTAAAACTTGAGCAATTATCTCGTGATGCTTGTTGTCCATGGAGTCAAGCCACCTAATTAGTAATATCTTGCCCTTAAAGCCACGGTCACATTATTATGCCATGGAGTTTACTAATGGGTTTTTCAATTTTCTTGATTCCTTTCTGAATTTTGGGATTTTTATATTTGATCTTTTTGGTTTGGGATTCATATTTGTGTAAGACTTTTCATGTTTACCAATCTCATCTAGAAAACTCTAGATCTTTAAAGGTAGTTGGATCAATGTTTTTGATGTTTTTGATGTCATGCCATCCCTTCCATCAATTTTTGTTTATATTATTCTGACCTTTGGCAAGATGGTGTTAACTATTGAAAATTTTATTCTCATATCAATCCATAAGGAATTCTATTTAAGGGTGCTAGCTCAATGGTAGAGCACCTACCTTATAGGAAGGAGGTTGGTGGTTCGATTCCACCGTGCCTTATTTATATTCTGAAACCACTAAAAGGAGATAAATGGCTAAAAAAATGACCAAAATTTGCATATAAACGACCACCATTACAACATAAGAGATAAGTGACAAACAAAATGACCAAAATATGCATATAAATGACCACTTTTGAGTTGGCGAACGCTGGTAGCAAATTAGCGGTCATTTATCACGTGACAAAAAATGTGGTCATTAATTGTGACAATTAATAACCAAATATATTACCAAATTAATGACCAAATATACGACCAAATATATGACTACAAGATAAGTTATAAATGACCAAGCTAAATATGACCACATTTTTGGTCGTGTGATATATGACCGCTAATTTGCTACCAGTGGTCACCAACTCAAAAGTGGTCATTTATATGTGGATTTTGGTCATTTTTTTGATCATTTATCTCTCATTTTGTACTAGTTTTTTTACCAGATTTGCAGCTTCATCACCGAGCTAATCAACAGACTTTTCATTTTTTTCGCCAAAGCTATATCGGCGTAAATTTCCTTTTGTCACCAAAATGGCCGCAAAGATTGTTTCCGTTTCCTTACCGAAACACAATAATGCAAGACCTCCGCGTATATTATGATTCTCTACTGAAGCGTATCGACAAGATTTGAGATTTAATGCCAACACTGCCATCGTGAGAGAAAGCAAATCACCACCGACATATGTCGGAGTGATTCACTTATTTCCTTAGAAATAACTTGTTGGGTACATTAAAAGCACATCAAGGTCGTTCTTTTGGGCTCATTTGTAAAGCAACTTAGGTTTTCTAAAGGATTTCCTTGTTTTTAAAATAAAAACCTAACCCCGTTATCCATTTCACTACCGTCTTTTCTCAATACCGTTTGCTCCCACACCACCTGGAAGAAAATTTTTGCTCAGTACGACTGCAGAGTGGCCTAGCATGCCTGTCGTTTTGTTCAGGTAGTCATTTTTGTCCTGATTATGGTTGTTATTTCCCTTGGCATTTGGAGATTGGGATTGTATAAGACAAATGTATGATTGGTGTTGTTAGGGCAAGTTGTTTCTTTGGAACCTTTATTTTCATTGGATATCTTGATGTTTTCTCGGGGCCTGAGGGTTTTTAGCCACTCTATTTATGTCTAAGTATTTTGTGCCCTAATTTTCAAGCCATATCTCTGGAATATCTTTCAAACATTTCTCAAGACCACTTAAACCCTAAATATCACAACGCACAGACTGAACCTAACTCGATTCACATAGTTCTAACCATCAAGTTTTGCTATGGATTCATAGTCGTGGTTTCTTTTGAAAGGGATTGGGTGTTCTTTGCATTAACGAAAAACTATACATTTATGCCCTTAGAAGAATTTGTTCATTGAAGAAAATTTTGAAGTTATTTCTTGTTTACTCAAAGTTACATCTTATTCACAACTTTAATGGATTTTATGTAAAATGATGATGCATCTTCTATTTTACAGGATACAGAGATGTCGAAAAGAGGTCCAAAACGGTCTTTCAAAGTTGTATTGGATATAGTCTTTGATGATGAAGCAGTTCCATAAATGTATTTAGAGATTCAATTTGATTACACTCAACCCATCACAGGCATAACCCTTCAATTCAAATGGGGTGAAATTGATCATCTAGTTAGAGATCATAATGTACCAGAAGCAACGATTGAGGAAGACTTAATCTACCAAAACATCAAGAAGTATGGCATCCACAAGGCTGCTTCTTGACTTGAGCTGTTCCCATGCACTGAGATGATAGGCTGGATCCTTCCTTATATCGACATGAAATCTTGTATCATCACAAGTGCGACGGGAAAAGGTTTTTCCTCATTTCAATCAACACATATAGGAAAGGATTACAGGTTTCCAACCCCAAAAGTATTTTTGACAGAAGATTGTATCAAAAGCCTAAAGCTGGACCATGCAGAGTGTGCGAAGAAAATGTTATTATTGGAGAAGCAATTACGCCAAAGAAGTAGCGAAGAATATGAGACCAAGTTTTTGAAGACTCCCTTTAAAATCGCTACTACTCTCCTATGCAGGTTATATGGGAGGACCGACTCAACTAATTACAAGCTCAGTTGGGTACCTATTCTTTATCATATCATGATCCATGGAATTGTTTTCAATTGGGCGGATATCATTTATGAGAACATGGTTCAAGCTATTGATGATGTACATCGAGGACTCAAAGTGAAAAAGTCTGTATTTGACATGTCTTCCTACTTGATAGATTGTATCATGACCCTACATCCCTTTCCAGGCCTTGGATGTAGGTGGAATCCTGGTGAAAATCTTGTGTATGTAGCTTATCAGATTTTATGGACCCAAAAACATGCAAGCTACTATAAGCAAATTTGCGAGGAATTCTTGGTTCCCTTGTACAAGATGATTTATGAGAAGGAACCAGACTACATGTCCGAGGAGGCCCTTACAATGGTTACAGAGTTAGGATAATATTATTATTTGACCCCTAAAGGTACCTACCTACATATTTATAGAGGATCGAAAGGTCCACTGTTATTGCCAAAGTATGCTACTGATTACATTGTTTTAAAGAAAATTGTAAGACAAACATTCATAAATGGTATTGGCCATTTACTGCACGACAATAAGAAGGCTTCTTGGCCTTCACTCCCATTGACAGTTGGTGCATACAGGTTCAATAAAGTCAAGGATGATCAATATTTGGGGAAAGATATAGATTCATATCATTTTGGTGAAAAAATATTTGTCAGGAATGATAGTCACTAAAAGGTATCCCTACATTGCCAATAGGTTAGAATTCATTATGAGCATGCTGATTAGTTCTTAGCGAGAAGAAGAAGTGTATAGACGGGTACAAAACCTTACATAACTAAACAAAAGGAAAGGTGCAAGTTCTAGTAAACCATCTGATGCATCGTCACATGGAGACATAGAATAAGTTGCAAGGAAGAAAGCAGTAGAAGAAGCTCTCTTGGCATAAAATACCAAGAGACTGCAAGAAGAAGACACTAGTACAAAATGGGTGATAAGTGACTAAAAAATGACTAAAAATGGGCGATAAATGACTAAATTCGGTCATGTGACCGTTGGTAATAAATTAGCAGTCACTTATCACCCAACCAAATTGGTCAGTTATCACTTGGTCATAAATTGCTTGAATTGCTTCATGCGCTAGTCATATATTTAGTCATTTATTTGGTCATTAATTGTCGCTATTTGTCATTTACTTGGTCATTAGTTGTCGCTATTTGGTCATTAGTTATCGTTGTTTGGTAGTACATTTAATCATTGATTGTTGTTAACTGGTCATTTATTTAGTCATTGATTTTTGTTAAGTGGTCATTTATTTAGTCATTGATTGTTGTTAACTGGTAATTTATTTAGTCATTGATTGCTATTAAGTGGTCATTTATCTAGTCACTGATTGTTGTTAATGGGTCATTTTTTAGTCATTGATTGTTGTTAACTGGTAATTTAATTAGTTATTGATTTATGTATATAGGGAACGGAGGAATCGAACCACCAATCTCCCGTCTGTAAGGCATGTGCTCTTCCATTGAGCTAGCACCCTTAAATAGAATCAAAGTTTATATTGAATCAAAGTTCACACTAAAAATATATCACAAAATATTACAAACATAATACTCCTTGTTGATGTATTTGTAACTTCGGAATGTATTTCATATATATATATTGTATTCCTATAGAGATGTTATTATTCCTCTATACGGAAGTGTTTGTATTCCTATAGAGATGTTATTATTTCTCTATACAGAAGTGTCGTCATTTATATTGTAAGTGTCGTAACTTATACTTGATGGGTTATTAGACCACCTTGTTGGGGTCGGCCCTGTATAAGTCATGTGGGTTAAAGGGTTATTAGACCACCCTATTGGGGGTAGGCCTTGTCAGCATTATGTTATGTGGTTAAGTTAAGACCGACCTAGTAAAGGTTATTAGGTAAGTCAAGTCAAGTATAAATAGAGTGCGAGAGGCACTCTATTTGATCATTCTATTCTTCACTCACACACTCATTGGAGAGTGGCGCACTAGTGGAGAAGGAGAAGCTGTTGCTAGGAGGACTATCTCTTGCACTTGGGTTGTATCATTGCTCTATCTATCTCTGAGGAAGTTGTGGGGTTTTTCACCTTCTTGGTTTTCCCCGGTAAAACTTCGTGTCTCTTGTGTGCTTGCATTATTGTGTCCATGATTGATATGCTGTAGATATGTTGTACATATTATTCTCTCAGTTAAGATCCTAGATCAGATTGAAATTTCTGAAAAACTAACATGGTATCAGAGCTAGCCTAAAAGAAGGCATGGTACGGCATTTATGACACTTGTTGCACTTGCGAAGCTAGGGCTTGATATAGCAAAAACCAGTCATCGTAGAACTTTTGCTATAAATTCATTTTGGCGAAGGTTCAGGATCTGAAAATGTTACAGGTCAAATATAAGATCCCAATGTACCTTGTGTCCGAAGCACAACATCTAATTCGCTGTACTTTTTGTTTTATGGTCCGTACAATCTAGGGTTTTTGCCTCTTCCATATCTCAGTCATAAACAGGTGACCTAGGAAAAAATGTCACAATTGGGCTAGGAAGCTCCAAATGAAATTTCGTAAAACGTGACAGGTGGGGCACAGACTTTACTTTCACGGGTACTATTTTCAGAGGCCGAAATTGAACCAGTGACACGTGGCACTCCATACAAGTTCACTCTCCTGTTTTATCCCATAAACAGGTCACGTTGCGACACTTGGCATAACTCTCTCTCAGAGAATCCATTTGAGGTCAAACTTGTGGGGTTGGAAAGATAACAGGCCAGGATACCACATGAAGAATTTTCAGACCTTGTAGATCTGAAATTTTGGAGTTACACCAGAAACAATCAGGTGCATATTTCTGTCAAAACAGAATTGGATTTTGAGCACCTTCATTCATGGCTTCGGGAATTTAGGGTTTCAGAGACTGTTAGAATTTTTTGTATCGGAGACCACGGCTGGATGCTCCTCATCAAAATCGAAATTTAGAGACCAAGATCAAATTTTTTGGTTAGGCAGAAGGCCGGGCTTGATCAAACCCTAGTTCGGGACTTTGATCGGAAAAGTGGAAAATTAGGGCTTCTACAAAAGTTGGAATTTTAAAATTCTGTGACCATGGCTGGAAGCTCCAAGAAACTCAAACCCTAATTCAGGGTTCTCCCGAGTGAATTTGGAAGATTGAAAAGCAAATTTGAGGGCTGAAATTTTGCAGTTTTCAAATTCTGAGTATACCAGGTTGATTAGCTCATCAAGGCGCATCTTTCTATCATTTCAGAAGTTTGAAATTCAAAGTTTGAATTTTTAGGGTTTCCCTGACAAACCCTAATCCAGCTCGAGTTCTAGTTTCTGCAAATCAAGTGGATTGGGTTAATCCTAGAAGAGAATGGATTGGTCACCTGCATAAGTGAAGAAGTTCCAGTTTCAAAGGGAGATGAGGCTAAGGCCTTACATAAGAAGATTACAAGCAAACTCAACAGGTATGACTTACGGGTATGTTTTGAAATCTGTTCATGATTAAGTTTATAATATGTTTGTCTTTATTAAGATTAGTACAATCTTGATTAATTTTAGACTTGTCATATCACCTTAATAAAAATATGAATGTATGATAGAAGATATTCATTGATTAGGGTTTTGACACTTATGATTGTACTAAAGCATTGTGGTGTTGTATGAGGTTGATGTTTTCCGCTAACATGAAAGGTACATCAAGAAAGACAAATCATGTTCTAGTTCAAGAACATATGACCATGGTGACATGAAGACAAAGATTCATCCATTGTCAAGGATCACATAGAAGATCTACTTACGAGGTATGTATAACTTGGTTCTATAATGGTTAACCTATGAGATATGCAGGTTACTAGCACAAGTCATTGAAGAGAACAAGAAGACATTATGCGGGTATGTTAGACACAACTATCTAGCATGCTAATCCAGGTATGTTTTTCCTATATCAAGTTAGAATCATACCTTGTGTTAGGATCTCTTATATAAGTATACTTGGTATGATTGATAATGATTATTCATGAAGTTATAGGTTTGAATAATCATGGGTTTAGGTTTGAGTATCCTTGTGTTATGATCTCTTCTTACTTTGATTATTGATATGACTAACCAAAAAAGTCCTATGGTCAAATAAGAATATGCATGAGTAAAAGAATTGTGATCAATTATTTGTGTATGAAATGATCTTGACTATACATGTTTAAGATTATCTTGTTTTGAGATTATACTAATGGATGTATGATTATGCATGAGATCTTGAGGGTGGCACAATCATGACACTAGTGCACATTTAAGCATGCATAGTGGTCCAGGATGGATAGGACAGATAATCCAGATCAAGAGGGAGCACACTCCAGTAGTTCTTGCAAGGAAGCAAAGATTGAGAGGGAGTCCACTCAACAAACAAACAAAGATAAGTATTTGAATTGTCATTTCTTGTATATTTGATTGTTTAAATAATACCGTTCAATGATGTATATACTTATGTTCCTAGACTTAGGTTGTGTATCATGCATATTAGAATAATTGCATTAATGAACAATATACCACTAATATGCATGTAATGGGTAAGTGACCTATGGCACTGTACAACATTCCATTGCTACTTATCTAGAATGAAACCTCTTTGCTGACATGTTGGGATTTGTGCACACTCTTAACAATGTTCTGGTAGAGATTGGAAGGCATCTAGAAAGTCACGGGATATGGATAAATGTTGTATTGAAGCATTGGCTAAAATAATTGCATGATTGTATGACATATTTCTTTATGTGTAAGAATTTGTTCTGAAAACTATGAGATGTTTCTAATCATGCAATTTAACTTGTTTTGTAGGAAAGATCGTATACCATCACCTACAAAAAAGGACTACAACATTTGTTCAACAACAAAGTTATCTATTGAAGATATTGAAGATATTGAAGTTCCCAAGATTCGGGAAGAATGCCATGATCGAGGAGTACCAGTCGATCATGAAGAATGATGTTTGGGATGCAGTCCCAAGACCTGAAGGGAAGTCTGTTGTGACTTCCAAATGGATCTATAAGATCAAGCATGCTGCAGATGGTAGCATGGAGAAATACAAAGCGAGGTTTGTAGCTCGTGGCTTCTCCTAGAAAGAGGGATTGACTATGAAGAGACTTTTGCACCTGTAGCCACGTACACTTCCATCAGATCAGTACTTGCTCTGGCTGCAGTGATGAAATGGAAGATACACCAGATAGATGTCAAGACAACTTTCTTGAATGGTGTAGTCGACGAGGAAGTGTATGTGGAGCAGCCACTTGGTTTTGAGACACATGACAGGGAGTCATATGTGTACAGGTTGAAGAAAGCCTTGTATGGCTTGAGGCAAGCTCCTAGAACTTGGTATGGTAGGATGGACAGTTTCCTATCCAGTTTGGGATTTACCAAGAGTAAAGCGGATTCCAACCTTTACTACAAGGTTGAGGAAGGAAATCCTGTGATACTACTACTGTATGTGGATGACCTGTTTGTTACAGGCGATGATAGATTGATTGCCGACACGAAGAGGAAGCTTGCTGCCGAGTTTGAGATGAAGAACATGGGGATGATGCACTATTTCCTAGGCATGGAGGTGTGGCAGAGTGCAGATGGAATCTTCCTTGGATAAGGGAAGTATGCAGTAGAGATCCTGAAGAGGTTCGGGATGATGGACGGCAAGGCCATGGCCACACCTATGGCATTGAACCTGAAGCTTCTGTGTGATGCTTCATCTGAGCTGGTTGATGTTACTATGTATCGTCAGATGATTGGGTCCTTAATGTACCTGACAAACACTAGACCAGATATTTGCTTTGCGGTGAACACATTGAGCCAGTTACTGACAGATCCGAGGAGTGTTCACCTGGTTGCTGTAGAGCATATTCTGAGGTACCTGAAAGATACAATTGATTATGGGCTCAAGTATGATGCGAATCAAAAGTTTAACCTGCAGGGTTATGTTGATTCATATTGGGAAGGCAGTGCTGCAGATAGGAAGAGCACTTATGGGTGCTGCTTCAGTATGGGATTAGGTGTGATCTCTTGGCTTAGCAGGAAGCAGTCCTGCGTAGCACTGAGTACAACCGAAGCAGAGTATGTTGCAGCTTGTTCGGCTAGTTGTGAGGAAGTATGGCTTAGGAAGCTACTGTCTGAGTTATTTGATCTCCCGTTGGATGCTACTGGTATTTTTTGTGACAACCAGAGTTGTGTGAAGCTGTTTGAGAACCCGGTTTTTCACGATAGGTCGAAGCACATTGATATCAAATATCACTATATCAGGGATATGGTGCAGAGAGGAGTAGTGAAGCTCCTGTATGTTGCGACAGATGAGCAGGTTGCAGATGTGTTGACGAAACCACTAGCTAGAGTGAAGTTTGAGTACTTCAGAGAGAGGCTTGGTGTTCTTCAGATTGATGACACTTCGAGGAAGAAGTGATGGACACATTTGCATGAGCCATTCCAAGCATGGTAAGAGGAGGATCCTTCCCATGGCTGTGGATGTAAGCACTGGATGATGAGCATTAGGACGATGCTCCAGTTACTGCTCTGTATATGCATCATGTTGGATGCTTGTTATGATCAGGTAGATCATGTATGATGATATGTATCAGGTAGATACTTGGCATGCATCAGGTGGATGCATTGTATGTTCAGGATGATCATGGATGACGAGCTTCAGGATGTTTCTCCAGATGATATGCATCAGGATGATGACCAGGTTGATCATGTGATGATGTACATCAGGATGATGTATGGTGAGTATCAGGTTGATACTCCGTGGCCGTGGACAGGTTGTGAAAGGGTAACATGTAACAAGTCCTGGAGATATGGACAAGTTGTGCTAGTCACGTAAAAGGCCTCAGATGCTCTTTAGAGATCTTGCTTGGAAAGACACTCTTTTAAGGTTTTGCTATACCACATGTAATACGTCCTGGAGATCTGGACAGGTTGTGCTAGTCACGTAAAAGGCCTCAGATGCTCTTTAGAGATCTTGCTTGGCAAGACACTCTTTTAAGGTTTTGTGGGGACCACATGTAATACGTCCTGGAGATCTGGACAGGTTGTGCTAGTCACGTCAAAAGGCCTCAGATGTTCTTTAGAGATCTTGCTTGGAAATACACTCTTTTAAGGTTTTGTGGGGACCACATGTAATAAGTCCTGGAGATCTGTATAGGTTGTGCTAGTCACGCAAAAGGCCTCAGATGCTCTTTAGAGATCTTGCTTGGCAAGACACTCTTTTAAGGTTTTGTGGTAGGGGTCACATGTAATAAGTCCTGGAGATTCGGACAGGTTGTGCTAGACACGTAAAAGGCCTCGAATGCTCTTTAGAGATATTGTTGGGCATGACACTCTTTTAAGGTTTTGTGACAGTCACATGTAAAAGATCCTGGGAGATCCGATAGGTTGAGCAATGTGCTCGTAAAAGGCCTGGGATGCTCTCTTGAGGTTTTGTTGACGTACGTAATAAGTCCTGAGGATTCCACAGTATGGCCAATGATGATGAAGACCTACAGGTGGTGGGCCTACATCCAGTATGAAAAAGGACTGGCTCTGTAGAACTTCCTATGACGAGTAGATCAGAGATTGATTGAGATAGCAACAACAGTGACGATGACGATGATTCGATGTCGATGATCCAGAGAAGAAGACTTGTGATAGAAGACCTGTGTCGAGAAATACCTTCCTAGTTAAGAGGGAGTGTTGATGTATTTGTAACTTCGGAATGTATTTCATATATGTATATTGTATTCCTATAGAGATGTTATTATTCCTCTATACGGAAGTGTTTGTATTCCTATAGAGATGTTATTATTCCTCTATACGGAAGTGTCGTCATTTATATTGTAAGTGTCGTAACTTATACTTGATGGGTTATTAGACCACCTTGTTGGGGTCGACCCTGTATAAGTCATGTGGGTTAAAGGGTTATTAGACCACCCTATTGGGGGTCAGCCATGTCAGCATTATGCTATGTGGTTAAGTTAAGGCTGACCTAGTAAAGGTTATTAGGCAAGTCAAGTCAAGTATAAATAGAGTGCGGGAGGCACTCTATTTGATCATTCTATTCTTCACTCACACACTCATTGGAGAGTGGCGCACTAGTGGAGGAGGAGAAGCTGCTGCTAGGAGGAATATCTCTTGTACTTGGGTTGTATCATTGCTTTATCTATCTCTGAGGAAGTTGCGGGGTTTTTCACCTTCTTGGTTTTCTCCGGTGAAACTCTGTGTCTCTTGTGTGCTTGCATTATTGTGTCCATGATTGATATGCTGTACATGTTATTCTCTCAGTTAAGATCCTAGATCAGATTGAAATTTCTGAAAAACTAACACTCCTTGTCCCCCACTCTTGACAAGTGCCAAGAGTGGGGGACGAGGAGTATTATTCCCAAAGAGGTACAATCCCTTGATGGGTTAATCTAGTGTTCGTTCAGAATAAAACAAGGTCTATCCAGTCTAAATTGTTCTCTGATCCTTTTAGTGATCCATCATCAAATTAATTATACATCACAAACCAATTATTTCTGAAATGACTAATGGGCAATTGACTTAAGGCACCTAAGGAAAAACTTTGAAAAGGATAAAATGCTTTAAGCAAGGAAAAAATGCTTAAGAAACATAAGGAAAATGCTCAAGTATGGAAGGAAAAGGCTTTGAACTAAAAATTAAGACTCTAAATACTAGGGAGAAGATTTAGTAAATAAATCCTCTACGAGTTACCTCTCGATTTCTAGAATTTATCAATCTCTACAAACTAGGAAGAAAATTGCACTGAACATGACACTTTTAAACTAGTTGAATTTTACTTCCATATATTTACCTTGTGGCATAAGAAAAAATGCATGATAAGGAACACAAAATAGCTATAAAGAATGTCACCAAGACAACACAAATAAGTAAAAAGAAACCATCATGGAGAAGTTGAACAAGAACAAGTCACGTAGCTCTATACTATGGTCAATGACACAACAAATGATGGGAAATATGATATCAAGTACGGAAGGGAAATGTTTTGAACTACAAATGAGGACTTACTAATTAATACTCTGCATACTAGGGAGAAGCCTTAGAAAATAAAGCCTCTATGAGCTACCTCTTCATTTCTAGAATTTATCAATCTCTACAAACTAGGAAGAGAATTGCACTGAACATGACACTTTTATACTAGTTGACTTTTACTACCATATACTTACCTTGTGGCATAAGAAAAAAGGTCCCTGATGATGAGTGACTTTTACTAGTTGTCATTCTTGATGAGTGTGAAATCATAAAGGTCCCTGATTATGATAAGCATATCATTCATGAAAGAAACACCTCATCCCAAGATCAATTGCAGCCTATTTGCGATTAGTATCCCGAGTCTATCTTTGAGCAATATGTTGACAAAGAAATCCGTAATTATAATGAAGCCTTGCAGTTTTAATCATTACCGGTTCTAAAGAAGATATTAAACACATTATTCTTTATCGATCCATCATAAATAAAGAATGGGATGAGTTGATTCCTAAGTTGATGTTTGAAGGTTTCATTTGGGATTCATGGATAATGAACTTTTTCAATCTCACTAGGAATAACTCATCTAATTTGCATTTCCTTTTACCCATTTAAGTCAGGACTAACATTTCTTTTCAAAACTTTGAGATCAAGCTTTTTGTTTCAGGTGCTCAATGCAAAATCTTTGACAATCATCATGATCCAAATGATAATATCCATAACATGATTGATGCTATCCTCTGCAATAGATGGCACCTGCCATGATTGGATTTTCATCCTTTGTAGTAAGATTTTGGGTTTGCATTGACAGTCCTAGGAATATGCTTTCTTGTTTTCACATTTAGTTTTTGTTGCATTGCATTAGGTCATGTGTTTTATTTTACACAGTTTTACTTGCTTATCTAGTTTCTTTTTAGTCATTTACTTTATGCGGTTTCCCAATTAGTTTTCACAAAATTTGGCGTCTTTTAGTACTATACGCCATTATGCTCTTTCTTTAGATTGTTTTGTCGTTAATCCCTGGCATGATGACATTTATCCATGATATACATGAGATGACATGACGTGGAGAAAGAAGAATTATCAGGCAGTTCCTAGTGATCACGCCGAGTACATTGAACTCTTATTTTCTTTCTGTTTTCATTTTCCCAACACTTCTTCTCATCCCTTTGCTTACCCATTGAAGAATGCCAACCTTACTCTTTTCACTCCTTTCCCTTTTCAGGGATGAATACTGTTAGTTTTTCATATAATTATAGCATAATATATTTACTTGCATAAATTCAATAGGATCACTAGAAGAAAGACAAAGCACAGAAACAATAACACAAGAGTTTTATCTCGGGAAACCCAAATGAGAGAAAACCCAGCAACCTTCGTATAGAGATGATAATACCGAGATCAGAGTACAATAATGAAAAAGAAAAGATGGAAATGCTTTCTAAGTAGAAACTCCAGAAAGGGTCTTCTCCTTCTGCAGATGTGAGCCTCTCTCTCCAAGTGATGCAAACTTGTGTGAAGTGAATGAGTGAATAATGAGGTAAACTTTCCCTCTATTTATACAAGTGCCAAACTGGCTATTTCCCTAACTGGGACGACTTGTCTTGGGGGACAATAAATAATTTATTTTTAATCTTTTTATTTTTTTGATTTTTACCCCAAGGTTTACATTGATTCTTTCAAGGGTATACATGATTAATTACATCAAGTTCATCTCCCTTAGGAGGTACAATCATGTACAATAATAATATCTTTCGAATTTGCACAAAATCCAACACTCCCTCTCAACAAGGATGGTATTCTTTGGTGTTCATCAGCATTACGGTCATCTGGGCTTCATCTGTACATCTATACTGTCTCCATCATCTCTCTACATTGAAGGTTGTCAAAACAGTCTCAGTCCTTCGAGAAGTGTCATCATGCATCAAATCCACCAGTCCTTCGGTGAGTCCAAGAGAGTCTCTCCATCCTACCTGGATGTCTGAGAGATAGTATTTACCAACTTCTATACCATCTTCTACCTGTCCGTCTCATTTGCCGATGGGATATTCCCATGCATGGCCGAGAACCTGGACGAGCAGATGTGCACGAACATCTACTACCCGTTCGTTTGATCTACCGATGTGGTACTCCCATGCTTGGATGAGAACCTGAACAAGTAGAGGTACCTGTAAAATCACACAACCATCTACTACCTATTTGTCTCATATGCCGATGGGATTTCTCCCATACCTGGCTGAGAACCTGGACGAGAAGAGCTACCTGTGTGAACCCGTTCATCTACTACCTGTCCGACTCATCTGCTGATGGTATTTATCCCATACCTAGTTGAGCACCTGGACAAGTAGAGGCACCTAAGTGAATGCAGGGTAAAACATCTCTATGTCATCTCTCCCTCTTAAGGAGGAACACGTTCTCTTCTACTCCAAGTATTTCGCGAAAGTATTCGAACTTCATCCTGGAAAGAGGCTTGGTGAGAACATATGTAGTCTGTTCATTTGTTGGAATATACTGTAATCAGACCGCACCTTTCTGCACCATATCACAAATGAAGTGATATCGAATCTTTATATGCTTCGACCTGTCATGAAATATAGGATTCACTGACATCTACACACAGCTCCGGTTATCACAGTGAATCACGATTGGCTCTGGAATCTGGCCAAACAATCCTGCTAGGATTTTACGAAGCCATACTCTTCTCGAGCTACTGTACTAGCAGCCATATACTCGGCCTCTGCAGTACTGAGTGCTACTGAGTTTTGCTTCCTGCTGCACCAAGAAATCATTGTAGAACCTAAACTGAAGCAACATCCAGAAGTACTCTTCCTATCTGCAACACATCCAGCCCAATCTGAGTCTGTAAACCCCTGCAATCTCAGGTCACATTCTGAAGCATATCTCAGGCCATATCCCACAATGCCACGCAAGTATCTGAGCACATGTTTTGCAGCAATCCAGTGAATCTGCCTCGGCTCACACATAAACTGATTGAGAGCATTCACATAAAAATATATATATGGCTTGGTGTTCGTCAGATACATCAAGGACCAAATCGGATGGCGATACATAGTAGGATCAATCAAATCTGAATCTGAAGTAGAATCTCTCAGCTTCTTCAAATTTGCATCCATCAGAGTGGCCATGGACTTGCAGTACAACATTCAGAATCTGTTCAGAATATCTATGGTGTATTTTCCTTGACCCAAGAAAATCTCCTTCTGCCTCTGCCATACTTCTAATCCCAAGAAGTAATGCATCAATCCAAGATCCTTCATTTCGAACTTAGAGGCGAGTTTCTTCTTACACCATACGATAAGTTTCTCATTTCCAGTGAGAAACAGGTCATCAACATATAGTACTGAAATCAGTGGCTCATCATCCACAACCTTGTAGTAAAGGTTGGGGTCTGCATCACTCTTGGTAAATCCCAAGATCACCAGGAATCCGTCTATCCGTCCATACCAATCACGGGGTGCTTGCTTGAGTCCATACAATGCCTTTTTCAATCTGCATACACGAGACTCTTTTCCGTGGAAAATAAACCCTTCTGGCTGCTCAATGTATACTTATTCCTCAATAACACCATTGAGAAAGGCTGTCTTAACATCCATCTAATGCAACTTCCATCCCATAGCTGAAGCAATAGAAATGATCAATCTGATGGAAGTATATCGAGCCACATGAGCAAATGTTTCATCATAATCGACTCCCTCTTTCTGAGAGAACCCTCTGGAAACAAATCTAGCCTTGTATTTTTCAACACTCCCACCTGCTCCATGCTTGATTTTGTATAACCACTTGGAAGTTACTACTGAATTCTCCTCAGGTCTCGGCACAACCTCCCAAACGTCATTCTTCATGATGTATTGGTATTCTTCCACCATTGCATCCTCCCAAAATTGGTGTCTGGATGCTTCTTCATAAGTGGTCGGTTCTGAGTCAATGATGTTACTCATCAATGCTACATAACTGGAGAACCTCTGAGGTATTTTTCTTTCTCTGAAAGACCATGTGGAGCTTCATGCCCCTCCACATCCTGCAAAGTCTATTGTGCCCATCTAGGCCTTTTCCAGCCTACTGCAATATCTTTGGGAATATCAACTAGATCAATAGGATTGATGGGTTCATCCTTTTCTACTAACTCCCTCTGAACTGGAGGGGGATATGATCTCATCTACTTGGAGATGATATCATCTCCTTTGGTTCTATCATTTGGTGTCTAATCCTATGCGTTTCCTGACAACCATCTCTTCTTCAAAGGTCACATCCTGCTGACTTCAATCTGTCTGGATCTTGGGATGTAGATTCTGTATGCCTTTGAAGACTCACTATATCCCACGAAACTTCCATTCTTTCCTGAAGGTTCTAATTTCGTCCTTTTCTTCTTGGGAACATGTATGTAGACTGGACAACCAAATATCTGAAGGTGGCCCACTTCTGGTTTTAATTCTGTGAAAGCTTCCTCTGAGGTCATCCTTCTAGGCTAAGAGTCGTATTCCTGGAAGCTTCCTGCTGAAAATCAACGAGATTCATGTGTCCATCGGAACAAGTCTCGTCATCCTTCTCTTGTAGGACAAATCACATGGTCTTTTCCCTACAAGTCAAATCCCGTCTGATGATTAGTGACATTGCATAATCAAATTTAACCAATTTTCTATTTCTATGCAATGATAATAGTTCACATGGGCATCTTGGCTAATACTTTAGTACAAAAATCATAAACATGTCTTCTAAATACATCTGGGAACTATATAGATGTCTACTATCTCCACTAGAACATGCCCTCAAGAGTGTGCACTACTCTAAGCATGCAGGAAGGATATATCATCTAGACTAGCTCCATTATGTGTTAATGAAGTGTTGTGTAGCTCATATGCATAATAAATACAACAAGGTAAACTATATCATCTGCTCAACACACTTCCTGATAGATCTACATATAATGGTTATGAAGACATATAAGACAAATTAGATCTATGCAAGAAAGAAAACCAAATACTTATCTCTTATTTTTTTTTTGTGTGGGCTCCCACTGCCTTCTTGTGGGAACCATGAGAGATCTCTATTCTTGCAGTCTGGATCTTCATATCTCCTCAACATATGGAGAACTAAAAGAAGAACTCCGAACGATCATCATTCCTTGACTTCTTGTGATGATGGTCTTCTTCTACATCAATAGTTGAGGCTTCATGCTTCCTTTTATTTGAACTTTGACAATTGCTGTCATAATGACCATATGCCTTGCACCGGTAGCATTGTATCTGAGACAAGTCTTTCTTCTTCTTCTCTTGATCTGGAGGAGGAATTGATCTCCTACCCTGGTGCTTGTGTTTGTAAAACTCTCTTCCCCTTCCCTTTCCTTTCTTGGCATGGGATACGAATGCTTGATTCTCCTCAGGTTGAGTGCAATGAAGTCTTTGTCTTGTTGCTATTCTTGTCTCTTCCTGAGTGCAATCTTCCCATAGCTTGCCGAATTTAGGTAGCTTGGATCTACCGCTTATACTTTGAATGAAAGACTCCCAAGATGGTGGGAGACCATTTAGAGTAGTTGTGACAAGCTCCTTTTCATCAATGGGATATCCACTTGTACTAAGCTTGTCCCTTAGTTCTATGATCCTCATGAAATATGAGGCAATGAATTCTAACTTGGACATCTTCATGTTTGATAGCTGATTCCTCAATGTAATGGATACATTGATACTACTATGTTCAAACAACTTCTTTATGGTTTTGAACATCTTTCTAGCAGTCTTCTTACTTGAGATTTGAGGAACCAAATGGTCTCTAACCGAGTCCACCAAAATCCTTCTTGCTCTGGCATCATTCTTCCTCCAGCGAGATTTGTCTTCTTCGGCTTCTGGTTCTGGAACCTTCTCATTGACGAACTGCAAAAGGTCATTTTCTTCTAGGAGAAGAAGAACCCTAGACTTCCAAGAGATAAAGTTGGAAGCCCCTTTCAACCGATCATCAACCTTCATACCAATCATCTTGTCTGTAGATTTGGACCAGAAACCCTAGTAGGAGCTAGGTCAAATATGAAAGTTGGAATTTTGGAAAACTGACTTCACATGTAGATGTGCCCTAGCAAGGCGAGTTGAGTAGAGGTAGGACTGAGCCAAAAATGTGGAGAAAATGGATTAAAAACTGAAACCCTAATTTCTGCCGTAGCTGTAGAAATAGGTCAAAAATTGAAAAATCTCATAATTGAATTTTGTTTTCACCAAAAGATGCGCCCTCCTTAGAGCGAAATTCCCAATGCTCTTTTTCTTCCAAAAAGTTGAGTAAGACTTAGAAAGATGAAACCCTAGTTCCGACAGGGTTTTGACAATGTTCCGACAATGGCTTCTTCTAGTATCGCTCTGATACCATGTTAGTTTTTCATATAATTATAGCATAATATATTTACTTGCATAAATTCAATAGGATCACTAGAAGAAAGACAAAGTACATAAACAATAATACAAGAGTTTTATCCTGGGAAACCCAAATGAGAGAAAACCCAGCAACCTTCGTATAGAGATGATGATACCGTGATCATAGTACAATAATGAAAGAGAAAAGATGGAAATGCTTTCCAAGTAGAAACCCTAGAAATAGTCTTCTCCTTCTGCAGATGCGAACCTCTCTCTCCAAGTGATGCCAACTTGTGTGAAGTGAATGAGTGAATGGTGAGGTGAACTTTCCCTCTATTTATACAAGTGCCAAACTGGCTATTTCCCTAACTGGGCCGACTTGTCTTGGGGGACAATAAATAATTTATTTTAAATCTTTTTCTTTGTTTGCTTTTCACCCCAAGGTTTACATTGATTCTTTCAAGGGTATACATTATTAATTACATCAAGTTCATCTCCCTTACGAGGTACAATCAAGTACAATAAAATACAATAATAATATCTTCCGAAGTTGCACAAAATCCAACAAATATGAGTACTTGTACCTGTTTTGTGGTTACAATTTAGTTTATACATCTAGTTCATTAGTTGTTGTTCATTCGTCTTGTGTCGTTGTATCCTTTCAGATGGTTGTTTGTTTGGCTAAATATTGATGTCTTAACATCAACATGATTTTGAAGGGTAAGAACATGATGGCTAAGGCAAACACACTGAACGTTGTCATAATATAATTCGATCTCAATAATGAGATCCAGAACAATGTCCTCTTGTCATCCATACTCAACTTTGCCATGGGCGCCACCATTTGGCCTTCGCACCTCTTGTGGGAAGGTTCGTCATGGATGTCTTGTCGGTAAAATTGAGTTGATCTTTGAAATTTTCTTGTTCTTTCCATTAGCGTCGTCATGCTACCATTTCTATACTGTTGAATTTCGTTCAAGACGCTCATCGCTCCCATATTTTGTTTTGCAAAATCCATCACTGTTTGACTCCTGCATCAATATTGGAAAGTTTCATCATGTTGAAATCCATGTGCGTCTCGCAGTTGAAATTTCACCATTTTTATCAATCATGTTCCCATCGATTTTGATTTTCCAATCCCGTGCTTTAACATTATCATCACGACTGCTTCACCTCACCAATTTTTATATTAGATAAATAAATAAAAAGATTCATTTTGTTGAGTCAAATATGTCTTAAATTCCCTCTTTTTAACTTAGGCTTGCTTGTAAAAATAATCCCATTAGTAAAGGGGCTCTCCCCAATAAAGTTTTCCCATGATTACAAACCTTTTATTGAACCAAAATCTTCATTAATTAGAAAAGGATACCCTTTTCCCATAAAGCTCCCATAAAGTGTATTTTTCTTAACCCCTAATTTCATGAAGTATTGTTGTCCGCCCGTAAGAATAAAACCACGAGAACTTTTGTTTTTTTTTAAATCTCAAGGATATCGTGTTACCTCCCAAAAGTTATGGTCAACGCGTGACGAGCCAAAGGGATGGAATCACAGAATCACTCTCCTGCTCTAATACATGAGAATGCCTATAGGATATAGCCAAATCCCAAGGTATAAATAATGAGATGTTCAGAACCATGAACTCTGCCTTCACATCATTTTTCCAGATGAAACAAAAAAATTGAGTTAGGCTTAGCTGTGTCTGCAGCGGCAACGCGTTTCACACATTTTTATGATAATATTGGCTGTGTAGTAGAGCCATTGATCATGTGCAAGTGCAAATCAGTAATTCCTTAGTTGTATCAACAATTACGACTTTTTGTATAGTGATTCTTCAAGTTTTTGGCAATTTGACTCTAATGAAAGACTGCTAATATACAATTGCAACCATTGATCGGAATCTAAGACAAACTTCAATAAAAAGTGATCACGTAACATTGAGTTCGAAAGGCCTTGTGTAGAATACGAGTGGAAGAACGACACTCTTTATTTGGTAGGTTCTTTCTATTCCGGATGTAGGGTATTTGACCATATTTTACGACTGGTGCCAAGTATTCAGAATTTTCGAACGACACGTAAAATGGCGTGGCACGATTTCCTAGGTGTTAATTGGGCATTACATGAAGCCAGACTATGCTTTATATCTAAATGTGCCACCTAGCAGTGATTAAATTTGAAGGGTGGGTCTTAATTTCAATTGAAAGCGCATTTGTTCTTGGAGCCCTTCAAAGATGAAGGGCAATATAAATAATTGCGCCAAGAGGTGCTCTACAACCCAGTATGAGGGAGATCTTGTAACGTGTGTGTGAGTATTTGTCGAGTAACAAAATAATACAAAGTAAACAAAAAAGAATAATACAAAGTAAAAAGTAATAAATATTATGTCGGCTATAAACAAAAAAGGATAATACAAAGTAAAAAGTAAACATGAGGGAGATCTTGTAACGTTTGTTTAGTGTTTGTCGAGTTTGTCCAGTAACAAAATAATACAAAGTAAACAAAATGTCCGCCATAAACAAAAAAGAATAATACAAAGTAAAAAGTAAATATGAGGGAGATCTTGTAACGTTACTGTGATCTTGTAAAGTAAATTTGATCCCTTTCGGTGCTTGATAGAGCCTAGGACTTGGATCTAGGCTGGTTGTACTTCAATTGACAAGAGCACCTAAGTGGGCCTAATGGTTAGGAACATGTGTTATCTTTGTGGAGGTCACAGGTTCAAAACTAGCTAGGGGTAGGGTTGGTCATTGGCCCGTTGTGACAAGGCTCGAGGAGTAGGCGATCCCTGGGATAAAGGCTCACCCCGGTGGGCTTCAAGACGTCTCGGCCCCTGCTGAGTCACAAGTTACTGGTATATTTGGCTTGCGGGCTGTTGGATATACACTTGGGAGGTTGTTGTTCCCATGGTTAAAAAAGCAATTGTACTTCAATTGACAAGAATAAATTAACTAAACCCTTCCCCCTAAAATTTTTTAAAAACAAATGTTGCACATCCAATTTTTTACAATACTCAATATCTACATGAAAAATAGTATCTTTTCAATAAAACCTAATTTGAACACACTAATTTGACATATATGTAACATTAATTTTACATTTCATTAAAATAACAACTATTCATTCTATTATATTTTTCCAAGTTGGAGCACACTTCATTATACAAAAAAAAGTACTTAAACTATGCAATAACCATATTGGGGCATCCACATGATCTTATGCATAGTGCAGGGCATTGTAACTTGATATAGTCTTAAAATAAAACTAGAACGATGAGAAAATTACTTACTATTAACTATCTACAAAAAGGAATCCACTAAGCAAAACGAGGCTATAATAAACCTATAACAAAAAAATACATATAAAACCAACCAAAAACGTAATTCAAACTAGAAAGAGGGCATCCATTCAAGCCTGAGAGATGTAATGATGGGCATTGGACGCCTAAGAAAAAATAATACATAGCTCAGAAAACATTAAAAAAAATCCTCCATACCAAGCAAGTTAACATCGTTAGCATCACATGGGCTGGGGCATCAAATTTTGTTGTTCAACACTTGTCGTGACAACATACAGGTATGGGATGGAGGGGAAATGGAATCAAACCTCAGTCAACTGGAGCCTTGCAACTCGCTGCATGTTTGAGTCTCGAGAATCTGGCTTTTAAATTGAACTAGAACACCAAAAGAAGTTTGTTAATGGCTTGATTTGAGAAAATTCTAGATGTGCGTAATTAAGAGCTCAAAGCTCTAAAATTTGTTGTGTTTTGTACCAATCCACGGTTCGTTGAATTCTCGTTGGAATGAAATTTAAGTTATTTAATGAAAATAATTAATGTATCTACCTCTATGTCGAAATTGTTTTCAATGCCGATGAGGGCCACTACCCTCCCTATTGTCTTACCAAAAGGCATGAGAATGAGGAAGAAGACTTGAAATTATGGACTTCACCTTCAAAGAGTGCGTTACAATCACATTGGTAAGGAGTGATAAGAAGATCACAACAATCCAACGTGTTAAATCTCAGTAATCCAATGTGTCAAATCTCAGTTGATAGTGTTAATTAAAGACTTATATGGTAAATTTAATACAAGACTTACTTATAGTTGTCTCTTACTCTTTGCGTCTCGACACATTTGATATTTTATGGTTGTCTTTGCACGTTGACCCAATTGATATTATAAGGTGAGGATGTGCATGCATAATAATCCTTAGTATTGACTATGAGATGAGGATTTAAAGAGAAGAGGATGTAAGGACGGAGGGAGACTACATCATGATCATGCCACGAATCAAATTGAAGACTATTCTTGAGCCAAAATATGTTTTTTTTTTTAAATTTTATTAATAACCATTGTGGTGCTTTGGTCCATTTTTTTTCCAACTCATTGTTTCTCCATATCGTGTGCCCAGTGCCACCTCTCTATATCAATGCATAAATCGACCTCTGCACGGTTTGTGGTCCTAGCTACATGCCATTATTTGTAGTTGCATGGCATTGAGTGTTGTTTAGAGTTGTCATGAGTCTGTGACATTCATGCAAGAAATGAAGTCTTGTAGCGAAGGACTCATCAAATTGGCCATTTGAATTTCATTTTGATGAAAAATGAGTGGACATTGGTAACCAGGAACACATATGTAGTAGGCACAATGTTTCGAGCTCGTTTTGGGTCTAGTAGTAGACTAGTAGTGGTTCTCTGTTGTTACAACCGTAGTTGCTAACACATTGTCACACATTAGATATCATCCCAAAGTGACTCAGGAGTCAGAGTCAAATCCCGGTGGCCAATGCCTCATAGTCATCAGTCATCACTCGTCATCTTGCATAGCTGAGCAGTGAGTGCATGACGTGAGTGAGTGATTATAATTTATGATATTTCCAATATTTTGAATGACGAGTCAAATTTATAGCATAGGAATTTCAACATAGAAATTGAAATTTATGTGGATGGGTAATTTCAAATGTTGATATAAATTATGTATTTTTTAATTGGAAGGGTAAAATTCGGATTTTAAATTTTTTTGAAGGACAATTTTAACTTTACACTTCTAGGAAGGGCTAGAACCCTTTGGAAGAACTAGGAAGGGTTCAAATTTGTACACTGTCGCCTAGCATATTGGTGTGCCTGCCCAGGGGCGCTAGCCAAATCCTTTCGTGCATTGTGCTACTGAGGAGATCCAATAGGGCGTGATACAGGTCACTCAAATCACCACGTATCTGTTGGAATCTGACACACTATGAATCACTAATAATTGTTGAAAGTGTAATTTCCATTACTCAAATAGCAATTTCGATGATTTGGGTAGTTTAAAAATATGCCATTTAATTTGTTGAAATTGCTGATTGGGATACACAGATACACGGAAACATCCCAGTGACATATTTCATCAAATGCTTATAATTACACCAACTTATCGCTACATGAATTTGTGTTTTAAGGTACCATCAAGTACTCCGCGTGGTATGACTGGGAAATTTCAGCAAAGCAATCAAAGTTGTGAGAAACTAGAGTTGGTAGAGTTGGTTGGAACCTTGATTTCGATCTTTATCTCGTAGTTTACAGAATGCTATCTATTTTCCAAGAAACACCTCTAGTCAGCCACATAGAAGCTCGATTAGTGTGCTGATTAGTAAGCGCAGATTGTTGAAATACGTTATAAGCTTGCACAAGTTCAAAGGGTTGCGTTACCATTGCAAGATGTGTGTTGTAAAGCGATTCAAGGAAGAACTTTGCAGAAGTACCCTGTGAAGTAATTACTTTCTTTCATCCAGAGGATGTGGGTTCAATTTTCGATGGGTGTTATCGCACCCATTTGAACTTCGAGAGTCACAAGCATACCCCATGCAAGCGTTCAAAGAAGCCATGATTGACATAGATTCCTTGTACCCACAAGAATTACCATACCCAATTTCTCAAAGCCATTCATGCTTTGTGCATGGGTTTGATCAATAATACATTTAGAAGTCATCGTTTGATGCATGGCACCATATAGAGATGGCCAAGTCTGGGATGCTAAATCTTTACAAGAAGAGGACCTATCATTTTAATATATAAAGAACATCACTAGAAGCTTGGAACAGAGATAGCCTTCGAGGTTTCATGATCATATCAAGCTCAAGGGCATGGAACATGAAATGGCACAATCTAAGATGCTTCTATTTTCTAAGATTTTCCACTTTTCAGGTGGAGCAGAGGGCTTATGTTCTATACATACTCATCCATAGGTCAAAATCATGAGGAGTATTAAACTCTATAGTTGAAGGCTTGTTATTACCTGTTATCAAGGCTAAGTCAGTCCACTGTAAACTCAACATGAAATTGAACATCACCTTGACATTTTTGCTTTAGGAAAATATTAAGTTAATATCAAAATTGTTAAACAGAATTAATGATATTGTTTTCACTCTTGTCTATAGATCCTAATGAATGAAATGTTCATGAGGAGGAGGGAATCGAATTATCGAACTCTAAATATCCCCAAATTGACAATTATAGACCCCATATACTGAAGAACACAAATGCAAAAATGTTTACAAACATTAAGCTCATAAGTGCAACAGGAGAGCCTATTGACATATAAATAACAAATCAGAACCAGGAGGTTTTGAGCTCACCACTGGTCTACTGAAACGATAAAATCGTTTCCTATAAAAACTTCCAACATAAATAAGACAAATGCTCCATAAATGGATAATAAAATGTATATTGATAAAAGATATGATGATTTACAATTATAATGTTTTGGACTTTATATAAGCCCATCACATTGTGTCTTTTAGATATATGGACACATCCTTTAGATTAAGTTAATTATTGATAATTATTATTATTAATATTAATATTAACGTTATTATATATATATATATAAAACATTGCCTTCCTCTTAGAGATGGTTTGTCCTCAAAGCATGAGTATGGAAGATTTTTATCCTTTGTTCTTGCAAGGCTTTCTCGTGATCTTTTGTGTTGATAGCTACGACACTTGACGAAACGAGTCGATGTGTTCTTTTAAACATGAAGTAAAAATGTTGCATCATTTGTGACGTGGTCCACCCAAGATCTAGCTTCGATTGTTCTGAGTAGTCGATTTTGTCTTTGCTCTTTGTAGGAATAATACTAGTAATTTTCCTCTTGTCGTTGATCATAACAATTCTTGTGATTTGGATGGCGATACGGTACTCGAGTTGCTTGTGGAGTGTTTACAGGAACTTCAACTTTTAGTGCTTCTGACAATTTGTTGGTTGACAATAATTCAGTTGAGTGTATTTGTTTCTTGTTCCTCAACTTGAATTTGTTTTCCAGAGAATCTGGATGCTTCCTTCTGGATTTGCTCTAATTTATTCTCTAACAGCTGGTTATCATACTGAATCTTCTTGAACTTTTCTTCTTGCGATTTTCATTATCTTTTAACTTCTTAATTTGTTTCTCTAGTTCTTGATTAAGATTTCTCAGGCGATGATTTTTTTCTTGCTTTTCGAGTATTTTCCCTTCAACGTCTTCATTAACTCGTTCTGACTTTTGAATACCTTTTTATTTTTTTATTTTAGTTTTGTAACTAGTGTCTTATTATGGTTTCTTAGTCGGAAGATTTCTTCAATTTGGTTTGATAACGTTTTATTGAGCCTTGTGATCTCTAACTTGTGTGTGGTTAATGTCCTCCTTTTGCTGCTGGAGTTCTTTTATTTGTTGCTGACTACGATATTCCTCTAATTCTTGGCATTTTAATTTCTCTTAAATATGCGCAAATTCTTTGTTTATGTCGACGATGAGTTTGTTTAGAGAAATAGTAGAGCATGTGGGAGGCTGGCGAGGGAGAGGTGGCAGGTGTATTAGCGAGTAGGAGAGGGAATAGTGCAGGGCTGCGCGTGTTGCCGGTGGAGGGGCGTGCAACGAGGAGGATGCGAGAGATGTGTGTGGAGGTGTGTATAGAAGGGATGCGTGGAGCGTGGGTGCTATTGCACGCGTGGAACTGGGGATCGCAGGAACGTGTGGAACTGGAGAGATAAAGATGGAGTAAGGTCTAAATGAGAGGAAAAAAGAGTGTCGGTTTTTGCAACGAGCGAGTTTTCTTGCTCTTCCTTCTTCCGTTCTTTACAAAGGTTTTAATTCCTTCTTCACTGTGAATGGCCAAGGGCCAACAGAGAAACTCGGATACAAGGATAAAATGGTGTGTGGCCAACAACCGTTCTTTACAGAGGTTTTAATTCCTTCTTCACTGTGAATGGCCAAGGGCCAACAGAGAAACTCGGATACAAGGATACAATGGTGTGTGGCTAACAGCCAGACAAGGTCTGAACAAAACTTCCAATGTAAATAATAAATGCTTCCATAAATGGATAATAAAATGTATATTGATAAAAAGATATAATGATTTACAATTACAATGCTTTAGATTTTATATAAGCCCATCCTGTCTTGTCTTTTACATATAGATCTATGGACACATCTTGATACATCCTTTAGATTAAATTAATTATTATTATTATTATTAATATTAATGTTATTATTTATATATATAAATATATATTATCATGTTATATATATATATATATTTTTAGAAGGCATTTGCTCCTCCCACTTCTATGAATAAACCATATATAGATATATGGACACATCCTGATACATGTTTTTTTTTTTCCCGAAAGAAAAGCGTAATTTCATTTCATCCATAGAGTACGAAATTACATTGATCGACACACTCATTTAGAGTGGTATATAGAACTGCTGAAGCAAGCATCCTGTTGAGAGCCAAAATAAATACCGATGTTCTCACTACGTGAGCAATAACATCTTTTACAATAAACTAGTATAATAACTTCTTTTGTAACTGTACAAAATTTGTATTGACTATTACAAAATAACTAACCGAGTTATAAATCTGCAAAAATGTGTAACTGCAAAACATCAGTCTTTCACCAAACTGTTTGTAGGAGATAACTGTAGTGTCACCTCAAGTACAAATACCTGTAATAAAAACCTGTTTTCACTTGATCATTCTATGAATGGTCTATGATAAAAAGCTCGTTCAATGCCATTCAAAAATTCAGAAATTTTCCAAATTCCGACCCCCATAAGCAGCCCTTCCTTAGAGGCCTTGTCTGCCTTAACATTGTTTTCACGATATATGTGCCTCCTTCGCTCCGGTTTGACTGACAATGAAACCGCCAGCATGTTGGCCTAGGGAACCGTGCCAGCCCCTGACTCGGATGACGGCCTGCTGCCGTCTGCAGTGGGCTGGGCAGGCTCCTGCTAGCACCGTTCAAACCCTAGGAGCCATTGCCGTCCGCCAGTCCATTCTAATTGCACATCCTGATACATGTTATTATATATATATTATCATGTTATATATATTTTTAGGAGGCATTTGCTCCTCCCACTTCCATGAATAAACAATATTTTTGTTGTAAATGAATTATGAAGTCCCTCTGAAAAGTTATAAAGGAAAAGACAGGATGAGAGGAAAGCCTTACAAGAAAGAAAAAATATATTTTCTTAAATTTTGGATATCTATATTATAAATATGCTTTTTGTACCCAAAGGATTGGCGGGGGGTGGTTTTTGCTTTAGCAATGTAATCTATTTTTCATTTTAATGGAGAAACCATCGTTGGAAATTTTTTTGTAGGATATCTCGTGTTCATGGAATCAGTTGTAGACTTCTCTCTCTATTTTTATGATATGATAAAATGCTGCAAGATTTTATTCTGTGTTGCTATAGGGCCATAGGCTATTCTTATGCACTCAATGTCTTGTCTCACCTTCTCTTTTTTTTTTTTCGCTAACCTGGGGTATGCTTCTGTAGTTTGCAACTGTGCTTGCAGGTTTTCCTTGGTCTACTGCTGGTAGTTATAAAATTTTTGCAATCTTTATGTTTCGTAACTTCCAACTAACTGTGTTGAGTTGAATCTTTCAGCTTCATGTTTTTTCTTTTGCTTATTAGATTATAGTGAATGCATGCATCTGCATTTGCATTCTGCACTCTGTACTTCTGCATTTAGTTTTAGAAATTATTTTATAATCATAAATTAGTAATGGTAGCTGGGCCAGAATCTGGACAGCTCCCCATTCCAAATGGTGGGAAGTCTGACAGGGACTTCTCCTCAAGGTGAACCCATAATGTTGATGGCAGGAAAAACGGTAAAACCCCTTTGTCAACGTGAACCAATCTTGTGATAGCTTTCCATGCTATCCAAATACTCCTGAAGATGAGAGAGCCTGGTAATTGAAATAAACGGGGCACAGAGATGATATCACAAAGACCAAAAGCCCCTCAAACTCAACCAATTTGCTGCACAGTGCTCACCTGATGACTAAACAGAACCTGCCAAGGGTACCATCCATTTGGCTGCAAAAATGCTACCCTGAATGACAACATCAATAAAACCAAGCCCCCCTCATCCTTGGGCATGGTGCACACATCCTACAGAACCAAAATGGAAGACCTGCCCCCACCCCACCATACTTCGACCACAGTTGTGTCCCCAAAATCTACTCAAGTCCACTGAACTGAGCCCCACCTGAGAACCAACAAGACACATAATAGACATGAGAAGCCCAAAGAATTTGGTTGATGATTCTCACTTGTTTATGGGGGCAGAGCAGGAATCAGTTGATGGGGCTCTAGCTTGTTTGGCCACTTTCTGTTCCGCCCCAGGGGCTGTGGTTAGTGCTCATAAGACTGATTTTGGTCAATAGGATTCTCCTCTTAATTGGATCCCTGCAGCCTAATGGCAAATCTTATCCAAATCTCATGGATAAATCCGAATTCGAACCAAATTTCATTATTGTTGAACTTAAACTTGAACTCGAACTCAAACCCAAACTCAAACCATGTGACTTAGGTCTAAATATGTCAGGGCAAGAGAGAAATGGATTTGCATCTTAGTATATACTATATATTCATTTCAAATGAAAAATGAGGCAGAAACTAGGACGCATATATCTTGTTTTTGTCTACATCATTCACTAGGGATATTGGGATCTTGTAGCTCTTTGCATACAATGTTCTTACTTTGGTGATCAAATTAAAAGATATCTTATGTGGTTAAGAATCAAGATATGTCACATGAAAAAGAGAATTATGTTTACAACACAAATGTATGGATGTTTTGTGTTCACCTCAAAGTGCAAGGTTTTAAGTCATGTGGCTACTAAATTTGTAGACTATGGGGCCAGCTTTTGGTGAGGGAATAAAATATCCAACCTAGGATGTAGAATTTCAGATCCTTTGTGGATAATTTCTACCCAAAGGAAGAATTTTTTTTGTTCATATATATTTGATAATTACTGCCCACGAGATCTGATCAATGTACAGCACTGCAGTCTTTTTTTGTCTATCGAGATACTAGGGCCATTGGTTGGGGCATACCATATTGGCTTCCTAGCTTCTATTAACTTATTATTAGGTGCTTTCTATAAGCGATTGATCGTCACTAGATATTAGCAGTTAAGCATTTGATCATAATGAGAAATTTAAATTACAGAGCTCATACGATATGAATGCATTGATTATGTGTAGTCTTTGCTTATAAGTTATTACTCTCCAATCTCCAATCCCTGTTACATGTAAACCTAGAGGAAGCTTAAATTGCAATATTGGTATGATTTGATATTTCTATTTACACAAGCACTGCAAAGTAAGTGTTGGAGCTGGCCACAAAATTAAGCTTCATTTCATTCATCTCTGCACATGAACATTAATAAAATTTGTTACAAAGGAAATTTCTTCCAAAAGTTTCCATTTTACATAGGAGGCATTTTTTAATCCCATGTACACTTTGACAAGAGGAACCCAAATAGATGCAAAGTACTAAATATGTTTTTATCTTAGTATTAAATATGTTTTATCTTAGAATAAGTTTCATCTCAGAATTAAATATGTCATTGAGAAATCTTGATGGCTTTGCTTCATGTTTCTCTCCTCCTATGATGTTTGATGTCGAAAATGTTATATACCTACACCAATTTATTGCCATTAGAAAATAGATGAAATGAAATTTAAAGGAATTGAATCACAAAATAAGTTTACAACTTCCACAAGACTTACAGACGCCACATTGCCCTTGTTATTCCTACATAGAAAAGGCGATGCTCTTCACTCGCGTTCTGACCAGACAATGGAAGCAAATCCTCTTGTAACCCAGTGATGAACACACAGTCAAACTCCAATCCCTTGGCAGCGTGAAGAGTCATAAGCTTTACAAAATCCTTGCCATTTTTACCCTAGTAAAAAAAAACACCTTGGTTAAATATATTAGATAGACTTATTAAACATATCATAATATGATTTTTTATTCCTTTGCTTTGCTTTGCTTTAAGTGCAAACTCAGAAGCAAGGAAGAGTTTTCAAATATAAAACAGCTCAAGGGGATGTACACACTATATGCTCTCTCACTATTAGAGGGCTAGTTAAAGCATGGAAAGAGATAAAGCACGTGCTCCCATGGAAATTCAACTAGATTACTAAAGGCTTGTGAATACACCAAACCAATAGAGATCTTGCAGCATTGATCCAGTTTTAAAAGAATTAAAAGGTCCCAATCCAACAGTGGGAATTTGGGGCCTTTAACTATCATTAATTCTCTATTTTTCAATTTGTTATTACTTGGAAACCTAAAACGAAAACATCTTAGAAGCAACTGAATATTAACAACTGCAAGGTTTCAATCCACTTAAAACAACTTCACGTGTGCACACTGAGATGCATAGTCACCCAGTTTTTGCTTTAATGTAAACATGACAGACTGTCTCCACCTATGAGCAATTTGAGAGCATATACTTAGCAGTTACAACCAAAGAAAAGAAAAGCAGTTCCAAATTCGGAAGGTTTGATTCCCTTACCACCTCGTTCTTCTGATCAGATACAAAAGAAATTTCTTGGAGAAACGTAAGAAGGGCTGATTGCCCAGTTCCATAATTGTATACTGATGAATCTGCAATGGTCTTCAAACACCAACGTAGACATCTTAGCATTTCCCCATATGTATTTTATGAAATTAAGATGCTACAAAGCACTAGATATTGAACTTGAAAATGTGCATTTTATCAGTGCCTTTTTCAAACATAAACTCTTGCTCAATTTGCTAATGTTAATGACAGCTAAAAGATGATAGATCCCCCTGCAGTTTTCAGATGAATAACTAATTCTTGTCAGTAAATTTGAACTGGAGAAGATGAATCACTCATAGGTGCACAACACCAGCAAATACAAGAATGATACACAAGAAAAGCATAAGAAAGCAAGTGTGCAAATATGAGAGGAGATTGCCAGAACTTTACACATGCTATACACTCTTTTGTATCACTATATCTATATTACAAAATTGTGGGAACAGTGATCAAAATTGATCATGTCTCCAATAAATACAATAAAGTGGGTGAGTGATCAATTTAGATGAAGTCCCCCAAAAGCAACAAGGATAAATTACAAAATAGAAAAGTACCATTATAATACATGTCAACACATTTCACTAGCCTAAGTCTCATCGATTCCTTCTTGTCGAGAGGAAATTATTCCTGATTTCTGCTAAAGATGAGGAAAGTGCTGTGCATATGCTGAGTGGGTCAGCCACTTGGCTTGAGCGGGAAAAATGCCTTTGTTGCCCACCATGTCAGTGATAAATTATAATTTGATGACACCTAGTGGATATGGCGAGGATGTCCAGAAGTGTATCTTTAGGAAGGGAAGGATGAAAAATCTAGAGTTGTGGCCTCCAATTATGTGACTGGAACAGATTCCTCCAAGTAAGCTGGCTCATACACTGCTGACATTCACCTCATCATGGATGCGAAGATAAGCTGGGAGGTTCAACTTGAAGGCATTAGGAGTTGTTATCACATCCATAGTAGCCGGGCTACCATGATGTTGCAGACCAGTTTTGTCCCAGACCCGAGCCAGGCCTACATTGAGATGAGCCTATTTTTGAGCAGTGATGATCAATGGCATAGTACTTTCAGAGACAGCTAGAGCCCCAGAGCAGCATTTGCTAGCTTGCCTTGTCACTTTTGAGCCCACATGATCCCTGAGAGATGCTTATTAGAACATGGTTCACTTGAGCAGTACATCAGAGCAGATAGCTGATACACATTTCCTTGCCCCTAGACTATCAGAGGCAGTTCAGACCCAAATGCAAAGTGAAAATTTTGGAACCCCAACCCAGTTTGAAGTTTAATTTTTCACATAGAGTTGCCCAAACCCCATGACTGCATATTAGCTTCAATGCATAAAAATTTAATTTTGCTTGAAACACATGGAATTTCTTTTCACTTTTTCAAACTCAGAAAAATTATAAAAGCCACACACATAAAAATTCAAACTCAGAATTTTAGCCAAATAGGCTCAGGAAAAACCCCGAAGGGAAAACCTGATATGAGAGAGATTTTATTTTTCAGACACAATTTACAAATTCAAAACAGCAGTACTTATCTCAACTTTTCATCTCGAAAAGTGTGCCAAACTCAGCAATAAATCTGAACCCTTCTGACAGCAGTACAGCCCACACATGCCAGTCATAAATACAGCAGTACAACCTAGGAAAACATGCCCAGAATTTACAGCAGTACGGCCAGCATTAAATGCAGTACAGCCTTTTTTATTTCTGTGCCTGTAACAGCCTGTACAGCCTCCTCTATTTCTGTGCCTGATTTTATCTCAAAATCTGTGCCCAATCTGCTGCTGTACGGCCTCCTCAAATTCTGAACCAGACTTCTACCTCGGAATCTGTGCTTAATTTTCTGCTGTATGGTCTGCAATAAATGTCTTCTCTGCTGCTGTACGGTCTGCAATAAATGCTGTAGCAGACTGTCTTGAAAAACGTGCTCTCCTTGGGAATCGTGCTCTTACTCAGCCTCTTCAATTCCTGTGCAAGAGTTTCTTCTCTCCTTTTTGTCTTCTCGACTTCTCTTCTCTTCTTCTCTCCTTTTTGTTTTCTCGACTTCTCTTCTCTTCTTCTCTTGCTTTCTCCTCTTCCAAAAATCTCATTTGGAATGTGAACAATTTATTAGGTTTGAGTGCCTTTCCCTAGTTTTGTTTGAGGCAACTAACTTCCTTTTAATCCAATGGCTAGGATCAAAATTTGACTTGATGAGATCTATGGCTCTCATTAAATGCTCACTTTTTCTCATTAAATGAATTTAATGCACTTCATTTAAATAATTAATGAGACATTAATTTTACTCACCTTTTTAATTTTCTCATAAAGCCAATTAATAATTATAACCTCAAACTCACTTTATAAAGTGACTTTGTAATTATAATTAGGAGTGTTGTTGTAAACTAAGTTACCGGAAACGTCCTAGTGACTCCTTAGAAACGCGGTTCCCTGTTTCAGATACGGAAACGGATGTGATACGGCTTTGAAACGGCCGTGATACGTTTCAAATGACAGTGATATGGATCCGGCTGAACTGATACGTTTCATTCTGACTGTGATACGGATCAGGCTGGTTCGAGCAAGTGTTTGGCGGGGTTTTCACTTTTCGGCGGACAGGGTTTTGACCAACAGCCACAACCAACAATGCCAATCGGTTAGCACCCTACGACACCCAGTGATTGAGAGATTGGAGGGTCTGCGGAGCTCGATCGAATTTTGGAGTGTCGGCCCTCTGCGTGTCAGCCCGAGCCGCCAAGGAATTCGAAGCCCTCTATGTGTCAGCTCGAGCCGCCAAGGAATTCGAAGGACAAGGAGTGTCGGCCCTCTGCGTGTCAGCCCGAACCGCCAAGGAACTCGAAGCCCTCTGCATGTTAGCTCTTTTAACTGGTCTGCGAGAAATGACGCGCAATGACGTGACTGCGATTTAAATTTTGTCGTGTTTTAACTTTTTAAGTTTTAACGGAGACCGATCATTGACGGAACGAATGCGCGTCAGTTTTTTTATTAATTATATAAACTATAAAGGCCTAAATGCCTAAGCCTTGCATATTAAGTTTCGCGCAAGCAACCAACTCCTTTCAATTGAGAGTTCGCTCCCTCACCCTAGACGCTTTCTAAATTTGACATAATACGTCTTTTTAGGTTTTGGACCCTTGGAGTTTCAGGAATACGTTTAACTTATTTTTGCAATTACAATTTCATTTTTTTTTAAATTTTAATAAAAGCATTTATTATTGAATTTAATTTATCATAGTTAAGTTAGTTATAACTTTATAAGTATTTATTATTATTCTTACTTATAATAATAATTATAACTATTATTCTTATAATTATAATTATTATTCTTATAATAATGGTGATGTTTTAGTTAGATCTCAATGGTGAATGTGAATGGTAATCTAAAAAATGATTTTTTTGTCTCATGGTTTTTAAATATATATATGTGTGTGTGTGTGTGTGTGTGCCGTTTCCCCGCCGTATCGTATCCAATCTTTTTGAAAATTTGCCATATCAGTTTCACCCCCCGTATCCGTTTCCATTTCCGTATCCGCTTCAATGCAACTTAGGTTGTATATGTAACTTCGGAAGATATTCATTTGTATTTTCTATTAATAATTGCATCTTACTTGTACCTCCTACAGAGATGTTTTTTCTCCGTTTGGGGATGTCATTATTATGTTTGGTCATGCTAGGTCACTGAGGTAAACCTCCATTATAAGTCGAGGCAATAGCACCCCAAAAGATAAATGTAAATTGTATTATTAAGTCTCCCTAGGACAGGTCGGCCCAGTCAAGTTAGTCAAGCCGACCTAATTAGGAAAAAGGTCACCCGAACATAAAATAAAGAGCTTGCTCTCTCATTTGGACACACCACTCACTTACTCAAGTTCGCATAAGCAAGAGAGAGAAGACAAGTTCGCTAGAGGAGAAAGATAGAGCTACAGAAGACTTCTTATTTTTGGGTTTTCCATTTCGTGATATTGTATTAGTGACGAATCTATCTTTGAGGAAGTTGTGGGGTTTTCTCCTTTATGGTTCCCCCGAGGAAAATTATTGTGTCTATTGATTTTTGCTGTGCTTGTTATTCTTTCAATTAAAGATCCTAGTTAAATTGAATTAAAGTGCAAACTCTAACATGGTATCATAGCTAACCTGAAAAGAAGACATTGTGCAGCAGCGGGAAACTGGGGCTTCCTAGTTCAAGGTCTTCTCTCCACAGATCATCTGAAAAAGAGGGCTAGGCTAACTCGCCATAGGAGGGCGCGGCTTTTGGAGGAAGCGTGCCGGGAGAAAACTAGAGCATCAAGCTTTTGGGGTTTTCCTCCATCAATTTGGAAAAAGGAGTACATTGGACAACTCACCTTGAGGAGGCGCATCTTCCTGTCCAATCAGAAGTTCAAAATTCCAACTTTGGGAAAATTAGGGTTTCTCTAACAAACCCTAGGCCAGCCAGCTCCAGAACCAGGTTAGGCATTTCAAATTGGTAAGATCTAAATCTCTGCTATTTCCATTTGAGGTTCTCATTTCAAAATGACTCACCACACCAAGCTTGAGGATAAGCTTGAAGGAGCTAACAACTTCCGAGCATGGAAGTATAGGATTGCTCTTGTCCTTGAAGAAAATGATTTGGACAAATATGTTAGTGAGGAGGTTCCAGCAGCTCAAGAATGTGAAGATCCTAAACTCAGAGACCATGCAATCCTACTTCACAAGGGTCTCTCAAATCAAGGAACAACTTGAAGCAGTTGAAGAAAAAGTAGAAAAAGGAGAGATCGTTATGACCACCTTGAATGGTCTCCCAAGATCATGGGACTCATTCATTCAAGGAATATGTGCCAGGAAAAATGCACCCAAGAAGAAGCTCGACTAGTGGCACGAGAAGAGAAGATGGGAGCAAATTATGATCAAACTCTTACAACTCACACTAGAAGAAATCACAACAAGAGGGAGGACCACCATCATAGAAGACAAAGAAGATCCAAAAGAGATCTATCCAGTATTAGATGCTACACATGTGATGAGAAGGGACATTACTCAAGAAACTGTCCCAGGAATCAAGGATCCTCCAAGAAGACTAACAAGAAGAGACATCATGCTCACACTGCCAAAGATGATGAACCAACAAAGAAAAGAACCAGAGAAGAAAGGGATGATTCTTCAAGTGATGAAGAATATGTATTATGATAACCAACTACAAGGGTCCATTCAAAAGGTTCCACCCCTTAAGGTGAAGATAGAGATGACCTTCAATATTACATAGTAGGAGAAGCTCCTACAAAGTTGGACTCCGGGAAAACAAATAAAGATCAATGCTCTATGGAAGAACCTCTCATCCACTTCAGCATTGGTTAAGATGCAGAAGAAGGGACACACTGAATCTACTCCAGTACAAAGAACAAGTGATCTACAATGTAGAATACTTGCTCAACATTTCCGATCATAAGCAAGAAAGGCACAGGTCCTCAAAATCAGACGATGAAGTAGAGCACATTGTCAGAGACTCCAGTAGTTCCTGCAAGCAAGCAAAGATCAAGAGGGAGTCCACCCAACAACCAAACAAAGATAAGTATTTGAATTATCATTTATTGTATATCTAATTACTTAAATAATATTGTTCAATCACGTACATACCTAAGAAACTGGATTCGTCAAAACCCCTCTGCATGTCCCGTGGGGATCGAATCGGACACGATTCAATGTCAAATCGTGTCCGATTCGACTTTGGGTCGTGTCCGCAATTGGGACACGTCCGAAAGTCGAATCGGACACGATTTGACATCGTGTCCCCGATTGTCGGACACGAGTCCCGAAAACAGGACACGCAAATGGTCGAAAAGTGCAGCCGGGTTGGATTTAAAACAAAAATTTGGATTTTTTTTTGTCATTTGGGTCTCATTGTGATTTGTGAATGACAAATGTGTTGTGAATCGTGATTTGTGAATGACAAATGTGTAATCATTAATGTGTTTTGATTCTAATTTCTATTGAATATTTGTAAATGTTCTAGTTTCTAAAGATTTTTGGATCTATATGTCTATATTTTTTAATTTTAATATATTTTTTTAAAAAATATATATGTATATAAAACGTGTCCTTCGTGTCCTGATTCCGGGGGTCACCGTGTCCGTGTCGGACTCTCATATTTTCGTGTCCTTCGTGTCCCCGTGTCGGGTGACTTAGGTACATACTTATGTTCCTAGAATTAGGATGTGTATTATGCATGTTAGAAAAGTTGCATTAATGAACGAAATACTACTAATATGCAAGTAACGGGTAAGTGGCCTATGGTACTATACAACATTCCATTGCTACTTATCTAGAATGAAACCTCTTTACTGACATGTTGGTAGTGCACGCTCTTAATAATGTTCAAGTAGAGATGGAAGGCATCTAGAAAGTTACCGTATGAATACGAGATATGGATGAATGTTGTAATGAAGCATTGGCTAAGATAGTTGCATGACTGTGTGACCTGTCTTTATGCATAAGAATTTGTTTTGAAAATTATGAAATGTTTCTAATCACACAACTAAATTGACTTGTAGGAAGGACCGTGTACCATCACCTACAAGAGATGATGAATATGGGTGTCTATGGTTGTCATTGATGACAACATTAATGACAAAGGATTGAGTGGACAAAGTGATGGGCATTGGAAATGACCCATTCTGTGGTCATTTGGTCCTAATACCCTAGACAAGAACAAATTGAAGATATGGAAGGTGACATAGCATGGCTTATGGACAAGGACAATAAATGAAATATGACTTGGCATAAAAGACAATAGGCAAGATGACAAGTTGACAAGCAAGGTGTAAATGGCTGAAGGTGATGGCAATGCCGAGCAAGCGTGAGCTTGTGGGCATGCTTCATAAAGTATATACGGGTATGAAAATTAACCAGTGTGGGCATGCTGAAAGGAAAAGAAGTTGGTCATGTGGGTGTTAAGACCACATGCATGTGGTAAAAAAAAAAGACAAAGTGCAGGCATGTCAAAGAAGGCAAACAAGAAGCCATTGTGGGCTTGCTTATGACCCTAGTATGGGCACACTTCACCAAAGCTGCGTGCTCAGCTTTTGAAGGGTTAAACCCCATGTGGGCATGCCATCTAACCATTGCAGGCATGAAAATAAAGGACAGTGAGGGCATCTTAAATGGTGGAAGCCACATGGGATGTAAATTAAATATATATATTTGTAAATATATTTATTTGTTGATGAGGTGGTAAGAAACACAAACTTAAACATATAATCATTTAATTTATTAAATAATAAAATGAAAATACAATGTGACAAGTCGACCAGCTAAAGGAAAAGGAATTAAATTAAACTCAAATTTAAATAAAAATAAAAATCCTCTTATGACAGGTCGGCTCGGGAATTAATGGAAATGACTATAAATACCCAATGAAGTATTTCTCAAATATATATCATTTTTTGGAGTGTGAGCTCGCAATAAATGGTGCTCTGAGGAATTTTCGGACTGTGTATTGAGGCAGCAGACAGAGGAGCTCTGTTTTTAGTGGTGTGAACAGAAGCTACAGCAGCAATGTAATTTTTTATTTATCTTTTTACCTTTGGACTGGCTGAAGACATAATTAGTTGATTGCTGAAAATAATGGACAGCTGGTTGATACGTTAGGGGTACTGAAGGACAGATTGGAGATATAAATAATCTTGATTTCTGGGTTGAACTAATGTGTGATCATGCTGAAGGTGTTTTGGTTGAATATGCATGTGTTGAAATGATGCATGGGTAGAAATGGACAAGAATGTAAAGAAATGTTGGATTGATTCTAGATTACATGCTGATGTAATGTTGATGATGAATGCCAAATGATGAGACTATATGCTGGCTGAAGTCTATTGATAATGCTGGGTAGCTGGTGAACAATGAAGACATGATAAATATTTATAAGGACAAAATGCTGATTTGCATATGTATGATCTAGGAAATCATGATATACATGGTCAAACAATGAGAAGATGCTGGACAGTCTGATGTTTTTGAAAAAATGAATTTGTGGATAGTTTGTTGACCTTGAAGAGTTGATAATCATGATATGTGCATGACAGTGATCACGCTGAATATGAACAGTGCAATGATGCTGATGTGATGCTGAAAGAGATGTTAAAGAAGACATGGTGAATTGCAATAATGCTTGTGGACAGAATGGTGATATTATGTTGTTGTGATGACAGTATGCTTGGGCTTGATGATCAATGCTGATGACAGTCTGAATATGGAGAAGAGACAAGTGCTGCAGTTGATGACATGACTGAGTTGATGACTGGACAGGATGAGACAGTCATGACAAGACAGTGTTGACAAGTGTAATGTATATGTGCCTGTAATTTGGAAGTTGAGTGTTGTACAGAAATATACTTGTAAATACAAGCTGGGTCTTGTATCCACTTCTTAGTAGGAGCTAAGAAGAACTAGGCAGGGTCCTAAATAAAGAGTTGGTGCTCTTTTATTTCAGTTGGTGCTGAATTGCCTCACGGTTGTAGCCATTGAACCAAATTACAAAACGATTACAAACTATATTGTGTGTCTCTTGTGCAATGTGTTGATCATTATAGGCTTTACTTGATAAATGATTAATGATATAGGTTATTGATGAATATGATATGGAAGTGAATGTGTGAATGAAGATATCAGATTGTGATTGAAGTTGAAATTTGGTTCAAGTATAGGCTCACTGATTCACCCCCCCCCCCTCATAGTGAGCATTGTGTCTAACAATTAGTGTCAGAGCAGGCCTTCTGCAGAAGCCTAACAAGCTTGAAGGAAATCAGTAGACACAAGTGAAGGAAAGCCATGGAGGAAATTCTTCCATTATTCAATGAATCAAGTTATGAATTCTGGAGCTTCAAAATGAAATATTACTTACAAGGACAAGGGGTTGACATCTGGAAATCAGTTGAAGGAGCAACAACTAAGAACCCACAAGAAAGCAATGAAAAGGAACTAAGGTTGATCATGAGGAGCTTGCCTCAATCAGAGAAGGAAAGGTTGAATCTTGGAAGGTACACTTCAGCCAAAGATCTTTGGAGCACTCTTGAAGGTGAGAACAAAAGGAAGGCTCAAAATATTGACAAAGAAAAGGGAGTCAAGATATCTGAAGATGAAAATCAAGAAGAGAAGAAGGCTCAAGCATCAAGCACTAGTGAAGGTAAGAACTCTTCTATTTGCAATAACTCTGAAATTAATGAAGTTGCTCTAGTTAAGGTTGAAGAAGATGAGTTGTCAAGACTCAAAGAGGCATTTGCAAAAACTCTATTGGGTAAGGATGTCAAATCCAATATAAGGCTTAAGAAGAAGATTATGGGAGCATTTGAAAAATACCAAGAGGAGACAAAAGCTCTGTTCATGAGCTCGAAGGTCAAGAACAAAGACTTACATGAGTTAGAAGACAAGAATCTCGAGGTCAAAAGATTGAAGGATGAACTAGAAAAAGGACAAGAAAAGGTTGATGTGGATCCTAGAGAACTTGAAGAGACAAGATGGGCTAATCTTGATTTGAAGGTTCAGTTGGATGAGTACAAGAGAATTGAAGAAGTCTTGAAAAATCAGTTAGATAAAACGGAGAAGGAAAATCAAAAGCTAGAAATGGAGGTTGTTGGACTCAAGAAGAAAAATGAAAAGCTTGATGCATATGGCAAGTTCAAACATAGCTCAGCTATCTTAGATGAAATTTTGGAATGTCAAAGGCCCTCATTTGACAAATCTGGCCTTGGGTACAAGAAAGAAGAAGAAAAATATGAAGATGACACTTGGCCTCCCAAGATTTTTGAAGTTGGATCCACCTCTTCTAAAGAAGAAAGCAAAACTCCTCATACACCTGCACATGACAACAAAGACCTTGGAGACTCAAAAATGGTTGAAGAAGTCAGCACTGCACCTCAAAGCAAATTCAAGACAACTCCAAGATGGAATGAAAGTCCAAGATATGAAAACAAGTTCAATGGTTATTGTTTTTCTTGCTCTAATTATGGTCATAAGGCTTTGGATTGTAGATCCTATGGGAGAAGAAGTGCTGGAAGTACTAATGGCAAAGTTAGGTGTTGGGACTGCAATCATATTGGACATGTGGCTGCTAACTGTCACACAATGAGGTGCTACTCTCGTAGTGGCTTTGGTCACAAAGCCCAAGAATGCCCAAGTCAAAGGAGTCAACCTAGGAGGAGTTCTTCATACACATCAGCAAGAAGATCCAGTGATTCGTGAAAAGGAAAAAGTGCAAAAAGAATTGAAGATCCAAGGATACATAATCAAGATCACGGACACTCCAAGGTTTGGGTAAGGAAGAACATTTTGCTAGACTTAAATCAAGTTGATGATCAATGCAAAATTGAAGGTGGCTTCCATGTGGCAAGCCAAATTTGAGGTCTCTAAAAGACCTCGGACAGACCTTGAGTTCATGATATTGGAGGTCGAACTCAAAGGTAAATGGTGGGTTCTCCAAGCATACAAACAGGTCCAAGGATCGTGTTTTAAAACACAAGGCAGAAATGAAAAAGAGGCATACTGTTAGGGGGAGCAGAAGTATTATATTTTTTTTTAAGAAGCTACAGGCTGACATTATTATTCTAAAAAGGAGCAGTCAATTAAATTTTGGTGAAGCTGAAGAATGATGCCCTAACTTACTAGCTAAGGAAAGAATTTGTGGCAGCTACAGGTGTTTCATCTTAAAGCTCTAAATTTTGGTGGTGGTGAGCCAAGAAGTAACCATAGTCAAGTTTGCAACCCATGCATGAAATGTTGAAGTCCATTAAGTTAGCCAAGTCCTTTAAATTATGACTGAGATGGTGAAGTATTTTTAGCACTGATTTTTTCGTGAAAGAAGGATTGATCTCTCTCAGCTCGGTAAACCTCAGTAATGAGATGGTTTGATCTTTGAAGACAAGCACGAGTGTCATAAACAGTTTACACAGCAGTGGATTCATTTGAAGCTACAGTTCTGCAATTCTGTGAGGTTCCAAAAAAAAAAAAGGATTACCTTGTAAATCTACAACACTGAAGTTTGAAGTTTGTGTTTAAGCAGCTGCAGAGTTTTCATGAATTGAGGCAGGTGTCGTAGCAGATTGAAGTCATGATTCTATTTCTCTCTCTGAATTAGGGTATGAAGAAGATGTGTTGAATGACAGCTGTAAGTTGCAACATTTGAAGACAACAAACAAGGGCCATAGCATCATGCAAAAAATTCTGGTTTTGGCAGCAGCTCAAAGAATTATTTTGGGTGGTAGTTGAATTCATGCGAATAATAGATTTCTGAGATCCTGAAGAAGCAGATTGAGTTCGTTTCTTGAGCATTACTATTATGCAGTAAGCAGTGACATGGTTGTGACAACTACAAAATAGTGGCAATGTGGGATTAGCTTTGTGAACAATGATATTGGGCAAATCAGCAATTAGTGGCATTAGTACATTTGATGAAGAACATGACCAAGTGACAAGCAATAATAAATTGAGCAGGATTGCATTTAATCAGGTATGACAGATTTGTAAACTACAGCAAATTTTGGACTGTGACAGGTTGAATGGAAGCACTCAAGCAAAGAATCTACAATTATTAACAAGACTCATGAAGGTCAATTTCTGTGAGTTCTTTTTGAAGTCATATCCACTTATTGAAAAGATGAAAGCCATATCAACAAACAAGGTCTTAGGGGGAGCATGGCAAATATTGATACATGCTTACTCTGATTTTTGAAAGAATTTTTGATGACAAATTGAGATATGGGAGAAATCTGAACTATGTGAAGATGGTAAGCTCAGTTTGCAGAAGTATGATCTTTCTTAAAACACTGAATTGAATAATGGTCCAGGGCAGAATTGTTTTTCGATAGAATGATAGAGATAGAGATAAGGCAGAGTGCTTCAGGAACAAAATATACTCAGGACAGAATATTTATGATGACTTGTCAAGGATGCTGGATTTCTTTTTTACATGATACTCACCTATTGATGGTGCAAATACATTCTTGATGGAAGATCCATCTCAGCATGAAAGGGGGAGTGTGTTTATGAAAAACTTGAAGATGAGCAGACTTACATGAGCAGACTTACATGAGCAGTAAGATGACAAGCTAGTAGACAAATTAAAGGCTTGAAGTATGATGATGTTGCATGCTTACCTTTTATGAATTTATTGGACATCAGCATATCAGTTAGGGGGAGCATCTATGTGAAATCTGAAGCAGGCAAACTCAGAAAAAGATCTGTTGAAAGTATTCAAAGAAATCAGCCCTTTGTCATTAATGTCAAAGGGGGAGAAGAAAAAATTGGTTGGTTGCCATCAATGATAAAGGGGGAGATTGATGAATATGGGTGTCTATGGTTGTCATTGATGACAACATTAATGACAAAGGATTGAGTGGACAAAGTGATGGGCATTGGAAATGACCCATTCTGTGGTCATTTGGTCCTAATACCCTAGACAAGAACAAATTGAAGATATGGAAGGTGACATGGCATGGCTTATGGACGAGGACAATAAATGAAATATGACTTGGCATAAAAGACAATAGGCAAGATGACAAGTTGACAAGCAAGGTGTAAATGGCTGAAGGTGATGGCAATGCCAAGCAAGCGTGAGCTTGTGGGCATGCTTCATAAAGTATATACAGGTATGAAAATTAACTAGTGTGGGCATGCTGAAAGCAAAAGAAGTTGGTCATGTGGGTGTTAAGGCCACATGCATGTGGTAAAAAAAAAAAGACAAAGCATGGGCATGTCAAAGAAGGCAAACAAGAAGCCATTGTGGGCTTGCTTATGACCCTAGTATGGGCACACTTCACCAAAGCTGCGTGCTCAGCTTTTGAAGGGTTAAACCCCATGTGGGCATGCCATCTAACCATTAAACAGCTGGTTGATACGTTAGGGGTACTGAAGGACAGATTGGAGATATAAATAATCTTGATTTCTGGGTTGAACTAATGTGTGATCATGCTGAAGGTGTTTTGGTTGAATATGCATGTGTTGAAATGATGCATGGGCAGAAATGGACAAGAATGTAAAGAAATGTTGGATTGATTCTTGATTACATGCTGATGTAATGTTGATGATGAATGCCAAATGATGAGACTATATGCTGGCTGAAGTCTATTGATAATGCTGGGCAGCTGGTGAACAATGAAGACATGATAAAGATTTATAGGGACAAAATGCTGATTGGCATATGTATGATCTAGGACATCATGAAATACATGGTCAAACAATGAGAAGATGCTGGACAGTCTGATGTTTTTGAAAAAATGAATTTGTGGATAGTTTGTTGACCTTGAAGAGTTGATAATCATGATATGTGCATGACAGTGATCACGCTGAATATGAACAGTGCACTGATGCTGATGTGATGCTGAAAGAGATGTTAAAGAAGACATGGTGAATTGCAATAAGAAACACATTCTAGAATTTTAAGTTCACAGTCTTTCATAATTCATTTCCAATACAAGTAGTACATGTGCTTTCAGTTTTAGCCAACAACAACTCAAGTGACTAGAGGGACTTCTGCACAGTGCCAAATATCGGGACAACCGACTAGAATGATTTAGGCATACAATCCAACTTAAAAAAGGCAAGTTCTGTCAGCAACTCAGAGCCGATACACAAAACAAACATGGATGCGGTCCAACACAGAGGTAGAAATGGGGAAGTCCTCAATATCAAGAAGTCAAGAAGGCAAGTCAAGGGTGAAAGCCAAATCAGGAAGGTCATGGATGGATGGAGTCAAGTGAATGTGGTGCCTAAGCTAGCAGACAAAGATGTCAAGAAGGACCATATCTATGCTCACATGAGGGTAATGAAACCAATGAGTATTGTCAGAAAACCTTAGTCTGCAAGTAATATATCCATTTTATATTTATAACATCATCCAAAATATTTCATTTCATTATTTAAATAGTACTGCCACAACATCATGAATCATGTACCAAGTCAATGCTATGAAGATGACTAAAACAACAAGATAATAATCTAGTATTAATAATCTAATGTTAATAATTACAAGTCCATAGGTCACATCATATCATAATAATCATCCATGAACAACTGAAACACTGCTGCAATAATACAAATGGGCACTGAACTGGAATTGTATGGAACAAAGGGTCACATCGGTCATCAAATCTAAGCTCTCAAGGCTCAGCCTTGGCACAAGGTCTAATCAATGTCTGATACATGTACTGCTTTGATCCATAAATGATCTCAAATAAACAAGCTCATCATAGCTGATCTCTGTAAAATCAAAGCTCTGAAAAGTGCAGATATCTGCTCAGCAAGAATAGTAGCACAGCTACTATGGTGTGATAACAGGTCCTTTATATACCTTTTGATGATTCCATATGATGGGCATAGATTTCAAATGATGATTGATGCAGTTTTTGTTGATTATTATTATTTCAAGATCATCAATTTTTACTTGTCAGGGTATGGTGGATGCTATAGATGATCTTATAGGTTACCATGAGGTGTATGAGTACTCATCTCTAGTGGATTTGGGTCTTCTGGATCCATTCGGACACTTATCTTTCAGCTTCAGGCACTCCCAGGCATGATTTGAGCAGTTTTTCACTTGTTGACCAGTTTGGCCATGCTGATGTGGCCTGTCCAACTAGAGCATTGGAGGCTAGTCATTGCCTAGGGTACTATAGAGGAAGGGGTGGTCCAGCCACTTGTTATTACCATATTACCCCCCTTTCGGACATGATGGTATAGCCATTTTTTGTGCACATGCACTCGACAGTGGGTTGTGGGAAATTTGGTGGCTTTTTAGGTGGAATAAAAAGGTCATTTAGGAATTCGATTTGGGCAATTGAGGCAAGGTTTTGGCATGAGGTCTGCTCTGAGGTCATCTATGGTGTATCCCACTCCTTCCAGATCAGTTTGCAGCATTCAGTGGGGTCCACACAGTCATCAGGATGTGTTTTGATGTATTCTTCTCTCAGTTGAGAGGGCCAGGATTTGATCATTTGTACACTTGGACATGTCATTGAGTCTTATGTTATATTATTGTGCCATGGGGTGATGCTAGTGAAGGAAAGTAATGCCTCCTAGCCCCACCATGTGATCCTAGTCACTTGTCCTAGTCATCTTATGTGGCACACTTGTATTTTAGTCTCCCTTGTGTAGTGCGCACCCCCCCTAGGGCTTCCTCTATGTAGTGCGCACTCCCCTCATGTGAGTGATCCATGTTATATTGTACCAGCTCATCTTAGCCGTTGATTGTATTATTTTATCTTTTGATCTCAACCACTTATTTCAAAAGTGGTTTAGGGTGTTGGTCTCCCTCATCCTATTTAAGGAAGAGACCCCCCTATTGTAAAGGCACCTTTTGGGCTCTAGAAAACTTGGAATAAAATACTATTTCTGTGGATCTTCTTCTTGTGCTTTGATGGGATGCTCTTGTACATGATTATACATCTCTTGCTTTAGACATCTTTGCTTTTACAGGTGATTTTGACAGCTACAGAGGGAGGCCGAATTGACTTGTTGCAGGGATGTGAATTGCTTGAAAGGATGTCTATGTCCAATCCAGGGGTAAACAACCCCCAAACTAAATATCCATACAATAAATCCCACTTTGGCCTGTACAATAAAAAAAAATTGACCCCTTGTTGTAGCCTTAGCCTCTTTGGAACTCTATAGTATCTCTGGTGCGTAACACTATGCAACATTGGACAGGGCTTAAAAATACACCTTCATCTTGAAACTGATCACAAACTGTCTCTGAAGATGGCAAACTTTGTTGTTCTGGACCTGCAATCAAATCTTCCTCTTGTTGTCCCAAATCTGCAGCAAACTCTGAAGGAAGTGGCTAAAAAATATGACTCAAATCCACCCTAGGAGAGGGCAGAACAGGCTGCTCTGGATCTGCACTAAAAAACCCTCCATGCTGCTCAAAATCTGCAACACCAGCATGCTCAAATGGCCAGAAACCCTCCAGGACTTCCTCTTGGACATGTTCTTCTTGATTACCTTCATCATGGACCTCTTCAAGGGTTTTCCCTTGTTCAAAAGAATGATCTTCTTCCTGGGATTGTTCATCAAGGACTTGATCTTCAAGGGAGTCTCGAGGTATTTCAATGCTCTCTTCTATAAACATAACCTTGGTATCTTCTTCATTATCCCTAGAGCTCCATCTCATGCAAAACGATTTAACCAAATCTACAAAATATAATAACCCTCCCTTCACCAAACTTTTCCACTAGAACTAGGTAGCATCATCATCAAGCATAGTAGTTACAACATGCTTCATTACCTCATCCTCATGACCAAGACCAAGGTCAAAGATTATCTTTAGAAAAGATGCAACATGTTATATTGGTGAGTCATGATACCCGTAGAATTTTAAGCCATACTCCTTAAATTTTTCAAAAATGGTTCTACAATGCTCATTAGGAGATCCAAGGATATTTGAAAAATTAAGAGGAGCAAAAAGATCTTTGAACCATGGTAGCCATTCGTTTTCCCTTTCTTTTAACTTCTTCGAAGAGGATACCAAATAGAATTGTTCGAAATCTTACTAACAATTTGCAACACATAAACCATACATGCTACTAGTTGTTCATCAAGCATCTTAAAACAATGCCATTTGTCATTATCTTTTTTGTATGTTCAAACGCCATTGTTGCAATGTGAGTGAGATTTTTATAAAGGGACTATATATGTTCTTTTCTTTTACTAATTTTAGTGTACACGTGCATAAGCTATGAGGCTAAGAGTTTGTAATGTATATAGAAATCTTGGCCAAGCCTATATAATTATTTAGTGTACATCACAACTCATTGAAAGTAATGATAACTTAAGCTATTGAATATTGTATGTTCAAACGCCATTGTTGCAATGTGAGTGAGATTTTTATAAAGGGACTATATATGTTCTTTTCTTTTACTAATTTTAGTGTACATGTGCATAAGCTATGAGGCTAAGAGTTTGTAATGTATATAGAAATCTTGGCCAAGCCTATATAATTATTTAGTGTACATCACAACTCATTGAAAGTAACGATAACTTAAGCTATTGAATATTGGACATGCTCTGCAAATTGTACAAATTTGCACCATCCATAGTAGTTTAACAGAAAGGGTGGGTTAGGAGAAGTGGAAATCAAATTGTAAAGTTCAAAAAGAAGCTCACCATATCGCTAAAAGGTGAATGATTACAAGTAAAAGACAACTTATGTTTTTCCTTAGACATCTCGATGTATATTTCTTTGCAATATATTGTTTTAATAATTTCTAACCAACCAGATATATATTCTGATTCCTAATCTAACTACATTTTAAGAGAAGAAAAACATGTTACCTGCAAAACTGAAAGTCGATCTAATTGTTCTATACAAGTTTTCTCACTATTATTGAGTTTTTTGACATAGTTTTTTAAATCAGTCCTGCAAAAAGGAGAATAAAGTTAATAAAGGGAATCAATAGAAAATAAAAGAAATATTCTTAATTGTGCTGAAGAATAATTTTTTTATTGTGCCCAGTCAAAACACAAATGCTTAATGGATCTCGTTGAACCAATCATGGATTCAAACATACATATGCAAATTTCAAGGAAAAAGGCAAAATTTCAAATACATAGGCTTATCCTGAGATCTACTTCAACATCCAAAATTGTTACCTATCTAGGGGTGATGTGTGATTTCCATTTCAATGTTTGTGATAGGCCTATAGAAAAATGTTAGTTGCAAATGCTCACATGTTGTATGAAGCGAGATTATGTGTAAATGAAAGCCTACAATGTTGAGGCAACTTGTAAAATCTTTTTGTAATATCTTGATTAGTTGAAATTATTAAGTAGGAAATTTGTTTCCTCTTGCATTTCACAATTATAGTTTACATATTTCCTTATTGTAACAGATGATGGGACTGAGAAACACACAACACTAAGAGGGGGGGGGTGAATTGGTGTTGTAAGATCTTAATAGATTTTTTCAAACTGTCAATATACTAATCAAGTAACATAGCCATCAAAAATAACATTAACAAAAAATGCTCCACTTTGTATAAATATGAACTTTATATGAAAAGTCTGTGCTGCAACACAGGGTACATATACCAGCTACAACTGGTCAATCAGAAGCTTCAACCTCAATCAATAACTTATCCTCAGCTTCAACTGAGATGATCTAAACAAACTGCAACCTGAATATGGACACAGGTTTGTCCCCTTGCACCACCCTTCCTCCCAAAAATCTCAGAGTTACTTCCCTTCGAATTCAGAGTTCCCTTCACCGAGTTTTTCAGAGCTCCCTCACTCCACCCGAGATTTTCAGAGCTGCTCTACCTCCACGAGTCTTCCCCAACTGCAGCACCCGAAATCTCCTTCTTTATGCCTCCACGAGTTCAGACCTCCCTTCACACTCCACCGAGATTCATTCCCAATCCACTCACAGCTTAGGCATAAAGAATAACCCAAAAATATACTTTGCTGCTGCTGCTGTCCTCTTCACCGAGCTGTCCTCACCGAGATGTCCTCCGAGCTCCTTATGTCTCCCTGAGTTTTTCCCATGGATTGCCCACACAAAAACAACACATTGCTCTTTCATTTATACTTGAATTCGTCATGCAATTTGGAGGCCGACCTGTTATGATCAAGCAAGCAATATTTTTGGGAGGTCGACATTGTCAAGGCATATTTTAGTTCCACGATTTCATCATTAAGATTGGAGGCCGACTTCCTCATCAACTATTTCATTAAGCAGACTTGTCATTTGTTTATCAAAGTATATCTTTTATCTTCTTCCCACATCACATGGTCTCCACATGACCAAATTCACTTCAGCTGTTCGCATGGGGTTTTTGGCATATCTCCAGGATGCCCGCAGCTTCATCAATTAGGGCCACATGCTCGTATGACCATCATCAGATGCCCGCTGCTCCTTGCACTGGATGCCCGCAAGGGCTTTCTTTCACGCCCTCTACAATATGCCTTCCATAAATGTTTTTTGATGCCCTCATGAGACCACTTCAGTCATGCCTGCAGCTATCTCTTCAATGCTCACAGGGTGTGCTGAGAAGATGCCCGCATCCTTGCTTCTTTACATCACTGCTTGCCATTTTCATGCCCACAAGCTTACGCTTGCTTGGCATATTGCCATGTCATTTTTGCTTATTCTTCATAAGTCATGTTGTTGCTGAGCCATGTCCTCCTTTGTCAACTTGTCCATCTTGTCCATCTTACCTTTGTCCAATGCTATATCTTAGCCATGTGTGTGATGTCTCCAATGCTTTGTCCTCATCATCCTTGTCTAGGGTATTAGGCCCAATTCCAAATGACCACAGTATAGGTCATTTGGCTCAATAGGTATGCCAAAGCCCAACACTTTGTCCACTGTGTCTCTGTCTAGGGTATCACTTCAATCCAGCCACACACTTCATCTTTGTCATTAATGTTGTCATCAATGACAATCACATATTCATCAATCTCCCCCTTTGTCATTGATGGCAACCAACCAGCTTCTTCTTCTCCCCCCTTGACATTAATGACAAAGAGTTGAGTAGCCATCAAAGGCTTCACAATACCAAAAAAAATGGCTTTGAACACATCATGAAATTGTATGCTGAGTTTGATCATCAGCCATCATCAATTTTTTGTAAATATTCTCCCTTTCTGGCTGCCATCTATATCAAAAGTATACTGCTGGTTTAGATGCTTTTCACATGCCATGTTCAAAATTTGAGAAGTATATGCACGCCATAACAATTTTCCTTGAAAACTATTACATTTTTCAGATTTCATATGAGTGCTCCCCCTATGACACGCAAGCTGAAATGTAATTGTTTCAAGTTTTCCAAACTCCCCCTGAGCTTATGCTGCTCTTGACCAGAACTTATACACCGGCTGTAAAGAGACTGCTGAAATGCATCATTACTTCTTCTTCATACCCAGATTTAAAAGGAGAACTAGAACCACAACTTTCAGCTGCTGCTATAGTTGTCTTATCAAACACTCTTTGGGTGCTTATACACAAGTTTCAGTGTTGTAGATGTCTAAGGTAATCTTCTTTTCGGATCCTGATAGAATACTTGTGAACAATCTAACAGCATCTGCTGTTCATCTGTATACTTCCCCTTTCTGACATACTGCTGATACCAATAGATGATTTACCAATAATCACAGAATTTGTTTCAGTCAGTTCATTAAAAGTGTGCTTCTGTTTGCATGGATAATCTCTTGCTGCTACAATATGTTGTGGCTGGCCGTATTAGCTGAGTTTCAAGTAACCTTGCATACTCCTTGTTATATAATCAATTCATACCAATTAATGAAGAAAACATTTCCAATATAACTCATACAACAGTTATTTCTTGAAATCATTCTTGTCAATCATGTCTAAGTATAGTAAATTCATAAAAGGTAAGCATGTATCATCATACTTCAATCCTTTAATTTGTACACTAACTTGTCATCTTACTGTTCATGTAGGTCTGCTCATTTTCAAGTTTCTCATAAACACACTCCCCCTAACAATCTGAGTTAATGTTGACATCCTTCTTCATGGCTGCATAGCATGTAGCAAAACATAGTCCATACTCCCCCTTACAGTCTGCCTTCCTCATCACAAACAGATCCCATAATGGGTGTCATTCCTATAGGACACCCTTATGTATTATGTGAAATTAATCTTGAAGGGAGATAACCCCCAACCTCTGTCGAAGATACACAAATGTATCCTTGGGCAAGGGTTTCGTAAAAATATCAGCAACCTGTTCCTTTGTCCTCACATACTTGAGTGTGACCTGCTGCTCACTGACCTGCTCTCGTAGAAAATGATATTTAATAGGAATATGCTTGGACTTGGAATGCATCACTGGATTTTTGGACAAACTGATTGCACTTGTATTATCACAGTTGATTGTGACTGGTTGATCAAGATGAATCTTCATGTCAGCCAAAGTTTGTTTCATCCAAATTATTTGAGTGCAGCATTCAGCCGCTGCAATGTACTCGGCTTCTGTGGTAGATAATGAGATTGAAGATTGTCTACTACTCATCCAAGAGACAAGACAATTTCCTAAAAAGAAAGCATTTCCACTCGTACTCTTTCTATCATCCAAACTACCTGCCCAGTCAGCATCAGTGAAAGCTGTGAATTCAATGTGTGAATTTTTGGGATACCATAGCCCAAGATTCATTGTACCTTTGAGAAATCTGAAAATTCGCTTGACTGCTGCTACATGGGATTCTTTTGGACTGGCTTGGTACCTTGCCACCATCCCAACAGCTTGCATGATATCGGGTCTTGATGCAGTAAGATAAAGTAGACTGCCTATCATTGACCTGCAGAATGTGGCGTCAACTGAGGGAGACTCATCATCCTTGCTGAGTTTGCAATATGTTGTCATAGGTATGCCTACTGGAGAACATTCAGCCATCCCAAACTTGCTTAGCATTTCCTTCAAGTAATTGATCTGAGATATAAAAATATAGTCTGAAGTCTGAGTAATTTGCAGTCCAAGGAAAAAAGATAGTTCTCCTATCATAGACATCTCAAATTCTTTAGCCATACTTGCTGCAAAATTTTGACTTAGCCTATCCAAGTTGCTTCCAAAAATGAGATCATCAACATAGACAATGGTAATTAATAAGTGATCGTCTTCGATTTTAAAATAAAGATTGCTGTTTGCACTTCCTCTTTTAAATCCTTACTGAAGAAGGTATGTGTCCTGTTATCACATATATAGTAGCCGGGCTACCGTACATTATTTTCTGATTCCAGTACACTATTCAGTCAATTCCCTTGCATTGAGATGCTGAGATGAGCATCTACTATGGATCATTATCAGATTTTGGACAACAGTTTTATTCCCCATGCCATGACTGAGTTTTAGGACACTCAGAGAGATGACCGATGTAGCTATCTAGCCATTTGTACAGAGCAGTCAGTAGTGCCTAGAGTTACAGCAGCAGTTTCAGAGGACAGATGATGATTCAGATTGATGAGCATTCAGGTATATGACTCAGCAGGTATATTGTGGTGTTGTGGTCATACTGCTTTTATTTCCATTTTCTTAGCATGTCTTAGCACTTAGTATCATGATATGGCGATCATATAGATATGTGGACTTGGTTGTATTATATATATATCATATTTGTCCCTACTCAGACTTAGAAGTTCTTGGCCTATACTCATTGGTTTTACCCTCCCTAGGGAGAATAGAGGTGATCATTTCCACCATACTTTGGCTTGCTAGTGTCGGTTTCATAATTCACTGTCTTCATCCATCCATGACTTACCCCGTTGATTCATTACCTTGACTTACTACTTGACTAGTGGCATGGAGGACCTTTTCCCCACTATAGCCTCTATATTGGACAAGCTTCCCTGTTTATTGTGTCTCGGCTCTAAGTTGGTGACAAAACTTACCTATGGTGAGTTGGATGTCCTTGGGAATTCCCCCTAGTCACTAAAGATGTTGTTGGCTAAACTTGAAACCTTTAGTGCTGCCATTAATGCAAAGTATGGAAATGAAATGTTGTATCTTGTATGAAAAGTCCATTCATGCAATGTGTTTCTTAACACACATGAATGAAAGGCAAGCCAAATGAAAATGGCTATGAAATATCAAATGTTATATCTTTTGTGAAATGAAAATACCTAGGTAAACAAGCTGTCTGTGACACACCTAGAAGTGCTTAGGTAAACACGTGCCTTAAAAACACACCTGCAGCAAGAAGCCTAAATAATGCAAATCTATGCAATGTGTTTGTAAACACACATAGATCAAAGGCTATGGAAACTCTAGGCCCAAAAAGCAATGGAACTTAAATGCTATATCAAAAAGATTGATGGCCTCATTTGTATTATGGATTGTGCGCATCTGTGTAAGGTGAATAAACACTCTTTGAACAACTTATCCATTTGTGAGACACCGCCATTCCCAGTGTTGTTGCTTGTCCACTATATGCTATGGTGTGTATTCCCTTTTCCATTTCCAAAGTGTCACAGTGTTAAGTCAGTAAGTCATCCTTTGACCTAGCCAATTGTTTCTTAGCCTTCACCCTTCACTATCAAATTGATCACAACTATGAAGTGAGTATGACCTTGAAAGTCTAGTCTGAGTAATAAATAATAATTATGACTTATTATATTTGGATTTAGATCGCCAGTAATGATTACTACTTGTTATAATTGCTATATGAATGGATTGGAAAGCATGCTTTAACCTTTGACACCTTGCAACAGCTTGATGACAGTTTGAGTCATATTTTGGTCATGTTGACTTGTTCAAACCTCAGTTGACCAAAAGTCAACCACAAGACATGAGGTGGCAGACCTCAGATGTTACAGATAGATGATATATGGTCTGGTACAGTTCACCATGGTGGGCTTATGTAGTGGTTTCAGACTTATGATGATGATTTGTGCTTTTCAGCACTTTTTATAGATTATTATTATTTGGTATGCCGGATATGATGAGCATTTATTTTGGACCATGCAGAGGTTTATATGGTGTATGAGTACACATCTTAGATGGATTTGGACCTTCTGAGTCCAATGAGATAGTTTGTTTTCAGATTCGGGCAGTTACAGTGACGATGGAGCCTTAGTAGGCTATCCTAGTGCAGTTTTGGTCTGTTGGAGACCTTGTCAGAGCAATGATGGGATTCACTTGGTTCACCTAGGGTGCTGTGCATGGAGGGGGTGGTCCAGCCACTTGTTATTACCATATTAACCCCCTCCCAGACTCATTGGTGAGCTCACCTGGATAGCGCAGGCACTCCAGGAGACAGTTTGGGCAGTTTCACGCTTCTCGAGGCAATCCGAAAATGGTAGAAATGGCTACAAAGGAATTCGATTTGGGCTACTGAGGCAAAGTTTTGGCATGGGATCATCAGTGATGATGAGTGGATGTCTTCCACACATTCTCCAGCAGTTTCAGCTTCACCGGGACCCACATCCATCACTTATGGCATTTTCTGATGATTTTTGGAGCCTCCTAAGGCTCACGATTTGTCCATAGAGGCACGATTTGGTACTTTGATGATTATTTTATTGATATTGTGCTATGGGGATTGACCAAGGGTGTCTAAAATTACCCCTTGGACCCAACATAAGCTAGATCTATTATTTTATCATCATGATTTGGTGGGATCCCCTCTTCTAGGGTGAGCTTGTCCACATATTGTATTATTTTATTAGTGATCCATGTATTGTATTGTTGAGCTCATCTCAACCATTGATTAGATCTTTTGATCTTTTAATCTTAGCCACTCATTCAAAAAGTGGTTAGATTGTGGACTCTCTCCCTCCTATTTAAAGGAGAGAGCCTCTCATTGTAAAGGGGTGCCTCTCATTGTAAAGGGGTCTTTGGCTCTTGGAATCTTGATATAGAAAATCTTTCTTGTGGAAATTCTTGATGGTCTCCTTTGCATCTGGTGTTGTTATATGGTGATTGGAAAGTCTATTGCATCCTAGCATTTGGGTATTTGTGGTAAGATCTATCTTTTTGGAAACTGTTGTCTTGTCTACAGGAGGGCGACTTCACTTGGGCATTTTTGCAACGCTTCTTCAACTCGCTCCACTTGGCATTCGCTTGTATCAGGGGGTTATCATTAGTATCATTGTGATCTATGCTATCTTTCTGTTATTTCTCTGGTGGCATTAGTCTTATCTCTTGTTCACAGTAAATCCGATATTGTTGACGTTTATTGTGCAGGAGAGAGGGCGCATTGGCTTCCTTGGGCAATTCGACTTCATAGAAAACTACCTCAAATCGCTCCAAATTGATCGGGTTTGCATAGATCATCATCATCAAGGCATCTACAAGGTTATCCAGGTAAGATACACAGGTTTGTTCTTCTTGTCTTGGCTCCAATCCATTGACATAGCTACTTCATTGATAAAACCCTTAATTTACAAACCCTCATTTTACATTTTCTCAGATCTGGTAAGATCCACTTGGCTTTTGGGTATAAAATTTAAAACCCACCTCTACAGTATTCACGACAATTCGGATCTGTAGTTTGGTGAAGATCGACCATCATTTGACCCACTTTCCAAGGCAAAGAAGCCTCTCCAAGGGAGGTCGCACTCCTTGGGAGAGGTGAGTTTGCAAGGATCTAGCACCTGGGTAGGTGAGATTTCACTTGATCTGTGATCTACACATTCAATAACCTACCCCTAGTGTGTCACTTCAGTGATTTCTGCCTTGTGGGCCCCATTCCTCATTTTGAGGGTTATGCCCCACTTGGGTCACTTTGTGGCATACTTCAATCTCAGATCTACTGAGATCCAGCCATTGGATTGTCCTGATCTTTTAGATCCACCTACCTCTATACCTCAACATTCTAGATCTGTAATTTGGTAGACATCTGACTCCATTTGGGCCATTTCCCAAGGCACTAATCTTTCTCCAAGCCCATTCGACTTTCTTGGACTGTTGAGTTTGCTTGTGGTTTGGTCCCTGTTTTGGTTGCTTGAACCTTGACACTGTCGCATCCATCCATCAAGCTCACCTTCGGTACTGGTTAGCCCCAATTTGGTCCCTAACTACCTTGTATTGGATACGGTTCCCAAGGCAATAGATTTTCTCATAATTGACTAGTACCCTAATCTTGGATCATATATTAAATATCATAAGTCACTCTCACATACATAATGGACCAAAGATACACTATCTAAATCCCTTGATCCAACTTATTACTCATCTTGTGACTTCATCCATAGATCTAGGGTTCACCATACACCTTACGTACTTCACCCATTCTTGATTTGATCTGGTGTTTTGCTTTGATATCTCCTATCGGGAGTAGATCTAGGTCTCCCCCTTTGTTGTCTTGGGCTAGATAACATAAAGTGAAGATTGCCTCGATTGGCGTGACAACCATCCATTGGGAGTCGAGGCCATCTTGGTTGCACCTCTTTGGTTGCCCTTCCCTTCTGCCATCCATCTCGGATTCATCTCTAGGGGCACCTACAAGTTTGGTGATAACATGTCCAACCTTTCATACCATGCTCTAGGTGCCTGTTTAAGTCCATAAAGTGCCTTTTTTAATTTCCAGACATGATCTTCTTTACCATGTTCCTCAAAACCCTTGGGCTGTTCAGTGTACACTTCTTCTTTTAAGGTGCCATTCAAGAAGGCTGATTTTACATCCATTTGATAGAATTTAAAGTTTTCGTAACAGGAGTATGCTAGAAACATTCTAATCAACTCCATTCGAGCTACAAGTGCAAAGGTTTCATCAAAATCAATTCCTTCCATCTGGGCATACCCTTTGCAAACCAATCTTGCTTTATTTCTAATGACTTTGCCATTTTCATCCAGCTTATTCCTGTACACCCATTTTGTATCAATTATGTTCTTGTTCTTTGGTCGTGGCACTAACTCCTAGGTTCCACTTCTTTTGATTTGACTTAGTTCTTCTCTCATGGCATTATTCCAATGTTCATTCTTGAGAGCTTCATTGAAATTTTCAGGTTCAATGGCTGAGAGTAAGGCAAAATCCTTTTGTTGTGATGTATGTCTCAGCCGCATCCCTTCTTCAATACTTCCAATGATAAGATTTTCCGGATGATCTTGTTTTACAAATTTGAGAGAAGGTTTCGTGCCTTTCAATGAGAGTTGTTCATCCTTGGATTGTTCTAGTTGATTAGTCTGTTCGTTTGTCATTTCTTGTGATATCTCTTCATCATCAGATGAATCACCATCCGTGTCCTTGGGTTCGGATTCTGGCAATTTCTGTGCTAGATCTTCATCAACAACTATGTCTATACTTTCAACCATTCGTTTCAATCTTTTGTTGTAGCATTTGTATGCTTTCTTTTCGGTTGAGTAGCCCAAGAATATACCTTCATCAGTCCTCGAATTGAATTTTCCAAGATTGTCATCAATGACTTTTATGTAACATTTGCTCCCAAAAATTTTAAAGTAATTCACCATAGCTTTCCTTCCTGTCCATAGCTCATAGGGTGTTTTGTCATTGTTGACTCTTAGTTGTGCTTGGTTGATGACATATACTGCTGTGCTCACTGCTTCTCGCCAAAAAGTCTCTGGCAGATTAGCTTCCAACAACATTGTTCTTGCAGCTTCTTGAACTGTTCGGTTCTTTCTTTCTACCACCCCGTTTTGTTGAGGAGTTCGGGCTGCACAGTATTGCCTTTTGATTCCATTTATATCATAGAAATTTTTGAAATCACCTGAGGTGAATTCACCTCCATTGGCCGAACGTAGGCACTTAATTTTTTGTCCACATTCATTTTCCGTTTTAGCTTTGAAAAGCTTGAATTTTTCAAAAGCTTCAGACTTATTTCTTAAGAATGTGACCCATGTCATACGTGAGAAATCATTAATGAAAAGCATGAAGTATAAGTCACCTTGCAGAGTTGGGACTCTTGCTGGTCCACATAAGTCTGTGTGCACTAACTCCAAGGGATGTGATGTTGATTGATAAGTTTTTGCCTTGAAGTTTGTTCTCGTTTCCTTTCCATGTTGGCATGACCCACACAGCTTGTTTGTAGGTTTGATAATTTTCGGCATCCCTCTAACTAAATCTAGCTGACTGATTTTTACAATATTGTCAAAATTTAGATGTGCTAATCTTTTGTGCCACAACCAGCTGTTGTCATGTTGACTGACAAGGCAACTTTCTCCTTCTATTTCTTCTAATACATAAACACTTCCTACTGATCTGATTCCTCTTCCTATAACTTGTTTATACCCATTTTTTTCTGATTTCACAATGGTGGGCAAAAAAGGTGACATTGTGATCAGCATCACATAATTGTCTAACACTTATCAGATCATGTTTCAGTCCCTCAACATCAAGAACATTCTGTGCCTTTGCATTTTCTGTGAAGGCCATAGTCCCTTTTCCCAAGATTTTTGCAGTTCCATTATCTCCAAATGCTATTGTTATCACACAACTTGTAGTTGTCCCTAGTGATATCCCATCCGGGACGGTAGAGGAGATGGACAACTAAAGAGGTGACCCAAGAGATGCCATGGTTCCCAATGCAAGGTGGGAGTCACGTCAACCGAGGCACACTTCACTTTAGATCTAGATGAATCAGGACCTAAGGGGAGACCTTCTTACCAATCAAAGATGATTGGACCCAAACAAAGGTTCCTAGGGATAAGTAAATGATGCGTTACGGAAACCAATGCAAGGTTAAGTGGACCTAGAAGTTAAAGTATGGTTGAAGTTGGTTTGAGAGATGATTAGTGTTTCAACCAATGTATGATTTAGGCCACATGATGAGCTAAAAAGACAAGATCTAGAACCATGTACTACACAAGTGGGAACCACTTTCTTGGGATATGTGAATGACTCAAATGGGACCCACAAGGTGGACTTTAAGGGAAGAAATTGGTACTAAGGGGCATATAATGAGTAGATCTATGGATCTAAGTTGAAATTAGGAATACCCACTTACGGGATCTAAGGTTTGACACAATTCCCAAGGAGTGTGACTTGCTTAAAGAGGACTACTGCCTTGTTGGATGGGTTAATGGAATCAAAAGATATGTCAAAGTGTAGATCGGGACACCTAGTATGCAAATCAAGTGGGCTAATTGGGATATGATGGTTGGATTTTAGTAGATCTAGGGTTTCATGATATGACCCAAGTGGACCACAATCCCTTAAAATAAGGAATGCTACCCTCAAGGCAGATCGTCACAAAATGATACTCTAGACCTAGGTTTCAAGGTATGCCCGTTCCAAATCCACAAAAATCTCAACTACCCACGTCCTCAAAGTGGGCAAACTCAATCACCCAAGGAAGTGCGACCTTGCTCAAGGAGGGCTAAAAGATGGGAAAGGTGTGTCAAAACAAGTCCAATGGCCACCAAATTGTAGATCCAAGTAGTTTAGGCAATGACCTATGTGGATCTAGAAAATCAAGACAATCAAAGGGTTAGATCTTACTAGATCTGAGTTTTAAGGTGCCAAATAGTCCAACATGGGGTTTTAATACCTTGAAACATGGAATGATGCCCACAAGGTAGAAATCACCAAAGTAAGAGTCTAGGGGTAGGTTATCAAGTATGTAGATTGCAAATCAAGTGGGATCTCACCTACCCATATGCTAGATCTAACCAAACAAGCCTCTCCCAAGGAAGTGCAATTTGCCTCAAGAGAGCTATATTGCCTTGAAAAGTGTGTAAATTTTAACCCAATCACCACCAAACTATAGATCCAACTAGGGGTGGATGCTATAGAGGTGGGTTCTTAAGATCTTTTCAAAAGCAAGGCTAGATCTAAGTAGATCTAAGAAAAACCAAAATTTGGGGTTTTGATTAATTAAGGTTTGTGACCAATGAAGAGAGAATGGATGGAAAGAGACACATACCTTGTAGATCTTACCTCAATTGCTTATGGCCACCTTTCAAATTGATAGCATTCTCCTATGTGTATATTCAAGAGTGCAATTTTGATTCTCCAAGCTAAATCGTCCTCCTCCTACAAGACAAGATCAAAGGAAACAAGTCAAGCAAGATGATTATGAAAATGATAGAAAGATGTAATAGAAAGCATCAACTATGTCACGAAGATACAATAATGATACTCCCTGTCACAAGATCAACCCAAGAGAGAATATGTGGATCCCTCCAACAATAACCCTCAAGAAATCGCCCTCCTCTCCACCAATTTGACTTCCCTGCAAGAGAAATAGTTGTAGAACCAAAACCCACAATGATACATAGAAGAGATACTGTATACTCAAGATGCAAGAGAATCCACAAGACAAGAGAGATATGCTCCACAAAGAAGTGTTCTATTCAAATATTCCAGAGCTCCAAAAGGTGAGCTATACAATAGGTGGTCTCCTCCTTATATAGGATAATAAAGACCAAAACCCTATACCACTTTACAATACTATATCAAATGAGCGGTTGAGATTAAAAGATCTCAATATAAAATCAATGGCTAAGATGAACCATAATAACATAACACATGGATCACTCAAAAAGGTGATGACGTCATAGCTAAAAGATGCTCATGGAGGGTGACGTCATCCACTAGAGGGGGTGCAAGTACAAAAGCCCACCTCATAATGACTAGGACATGACATATGGCGCACATGTTGGGGCTAGGAGGTATCAATCCTTACTAGCTCATCCCCAAGGCACAATAAAATAATAAAATATATCCAAGATAATATAAATGATCCAATCTGTCCTCAAAATCTATCACAGACAAGTAGTAAAAGACCTCCTGTGATCTTTGTGGGCCTACGCACATGGTGAAAACTGGCTGGAAGATAGTGGGATCCCCCTGGAAGACCTCTGTGAAAACTAAGTGCCAAAACCTTGCCTCAATTACCCAAATCAAATTCCTCAGTGACCACTTTATCCCATTTTTTAACTGCCTCGGTAACTGTGAAAGTGCCAAAACTGCCTCCTAGGGCATCTGCGCTGTCCAACTAAGCCCACCAGGCTCTCCAGAAGGGGGAGTAAATGGTAATAACAAGTGGCTGGACCACCCCCTCCTCATACAGCGCCCTAGGTGAACTGGCCTCTCATGGACTCTGCTGCTCAGGCTAGGAAATCAGCCCCAAATCTAGTCAACAAGTGTAAAACTGCATCTATCACTGTCAGAAGTGCCCAGAACTGAAAGATAAGTGTCTCATTGGATCCAGAAGACCCAAATCCACTAGGAAAATGTACTCATACACCATGGGTTGCCCTAATGGGCCAGCTGTAGGGTCCACCATATATGGACAGTGTATAATCTGATGATCTGAAGTAATAAATAAAACTGTTGAACTGCATCAATCATCATCTGCATCATATATCCATCATATGGCATCATCATCAAGAGTATGTGGCCCACATCATCACGGATCCCAAGAAATGACCATAGTCAAACTAGGTTTGACTAGGTCCATATATAACCAAGGAAAAATCATATCAGTAGACTAAGACATGTTCCTCTAATCATTCTCACAACTTAGCTCAAAGTATAACATCCATTCAGTGGCATTAATCAAGTTAGCATATTCCTTTATTATATTAAATTACTTGCACAATAGTTCAAATGACAAACTCACCCATTGGACATGGTCAAACTGCTAGTGAAGGCTGAAGGCTAGGAACAAGGTTGGGCCAAGGGGTTGACTTGTCTAACTCAACTCAAAAATACTTTGGACTAGGAGAAGGGGAAAGCTACAAACTCTGTGTTGGACAAAATAACACGGGGGATGGTTGTGCCTCACAAATGAATAAGTTGTTTAGAGAGTGCTTATTCAACTTAGGCATCATGTCTACATCAAGTTGATCCAGGTTCAATAGGATCATTCAATTTCATTTCATGGCCTTTTTGGCCTACATAACCCTTCGGATCTCAGGTGTGCTGATAAGCACAACTAGTTGCAACTTGCATCCAAGGCATGTTTTCATATACATATAAGGTCAACAATTGTTTAGATATAGCTTTTAAGAACCATTGCTTTTTGGACCTTTCTTATACTCTTCGAGGAGTATTTTTAGCAGTTCATCGCTCTTGCCCTTTTTAGTTTCCATGGGCGAATTTATAAGTTTCCATAAGTAGTAGATGAGCTTTCAGTTTTAGCCAACAACATCTCAAGTGACTAGGGGGAGTTCGAGCCAATGCCAAACATCGAGACAACTGACCAGAATGATTTAGGCCTACAATCCAACTCACCAAAGGTAAGTTTTGTCACCAACTTAGAGCCGAGACACTGAACATACAGGGATGCGGTCCAAACACAGAGGTAGAAAATGGGGAAGTCCTCAGTATCAGAAAATCAAATGAGACATGTCAAGGTTTAAAGTCAAATAAGGAAATTCATGTATGGATGGAGTCAAGTGAATATGGAGCCTCAACGAGCAGACAACTGGTGTCAGGAAAGACCATATCTATGTAAGGTGGAAAACCAGTGGGTTTTGTTAAATGACCTAAATGTGAAAGTAATTGTCCATTTTATAATTAATAGTTCATTTTAAACAATTTGCCACATCAGGTATAATATACCAAGCAAATGTTGTGAACATGACTAAATCAACAAGATAATAATCCACAGTCAATGATAAAACATCCATAGGTCATACAACATCATCACAGTAATAATCATCATATATATAATCTGAAACACTGTTGCAATACATCTCTAAGCACTGAACTGAAACTGTATGGGATACAGGGTCACATCGGTCATCAAATCTGAACTCTCAAGGCTCAGCCTTAACACAAGGTCTAACATAAATCTGAATAATGCACTGCTCTGATCATGAGTGATCTCAAAATATACAATCATCATAGCCAAGCTCTGAAGAATGGAAGCTCTGGAATGTGCAGATATCTGCTAAGCAAGAATAGTAGCCCTGCTACTATGGTGTGATAACAACTACATCACCACCTTATTCCCTTTTTAATGTAAGAAATTTGCTTTTGTCTCCACTCATGTGCTTAGTGCACCCACTATCAATATACCATTTATTTTCATTCTTCTGAGCATAAAGAGCTATCCCACAAATGTCACTTGTGGTCTTTTCACCAACAGTTTCTAGCCTGCAATTTTCAAACCCAAAGTTTTTGCACTTGGTGCATTCAAATTCTTCGGATAATACAGAGGAGTTGTTGTTTTGAGAGTAAGTCTTCTTAGCATGTTGTATCCTTCTGGTGCTAATAATACTCTTCTTGGGTGTCCTACAATCGATGGCTCTGTGTCCAAAATTATAACAATTATAGCAATGCCCAAAGAATGAAATTTGATACCTGGAGAAGATTGGACTTCTTGAAGCCTGAAATGAGTGATTTGTTGTAGCTGACTTTGGCTTGTCTTCATGGCTCATGTTGACTTGATGGTCATCTGATTTGCTTAGATAGATTACTTCCTTTTGCAACTTTTCACATTCCTTCTTCCTTGGAGCTAGCTGTCTTTGTGCCTCAATCAGAGGCTCTTGAGTTTTCTGAATATTATACTTGAGTTTAGAGATTGCTTTGCTGATTTCCAAAATTTGGCGTTCTGTTGCAGGCTTCTTTATTGATGTGTAATCAATCATACTTTCAACATCTTTCTGTTGAGACAATAGGTTTGATTTCTCAAGTTTTCCCTTGAGAGAGTTGACTTCGTCTTCTTTTCTTTGTAATGCCAAACTTAGTCTTTTGGCCCACTGATTTTTTGCAATTTGATACTCCTATTCTTGCTTTTCATTTGCAGTCTTTAGGTTCTCAATTTCCTCCAAGGCAGCAATGAGTTCTTCCTCAAGATCAACTACACCCTCATCGTGCTTTGAGACATCTTCATTGTTTTCTTGTGCTAGAAACAAGATCTCAGTTCTTTCAAAAACTTCTTCTTCTTCTTCTTCACCATCTGAAACTCCTTCATCTTCTACCTTGGAGAATAGTGTTTGTTTGTTTGCAAATCTTCTATCTCCAAAAAATCTTCTAGGATTTAATTGCTTTTGCCTGTCCTTTAATGGACATTTGGCTGCAAAATGCCCAATTTTGCCACAATTAAAACACTTCAGCGGGAGTTTTCCTTTGTATCTTCCAGTCGCTCTTTGAAGCTTATTGACAAAATTTGCCATCTCTTCATCGAATATTTCAGAGTCTGGTAGACAAGGTTCACGAAGTTGACCCTTGTTTTTAGCTGCCTTGAATGCTGCTTCATTTTGCCTGGGTTCTTGAATTCTCATATCATATGTTGTTAGAATTCCTTGAAGTTCTTCTACTTTTAATTCATCCAATTTTTACCTATCTTCAATGGCAGATACTTTGGGATTCTATTTGGATGTCAAGGTTCTGAGGACCTTTTGAACCACTAACTTTGGCTCCATTGTTTCACTAAGACCTCTCATGGTGTTCACAACTTCTTCTACCTTCTGAAAATAGCCTGCTACATCTTCTTCTTCTGTCATCTTTAGACTTTCAAATTTACTTTTGTACGTCTGGAGCTTAGCTTGTTGAACTTTAGGGTCTCCTTGATAAATGGTGGCTAACTTGATAAATGGTGGCCTTAGAATTGTTGAACTTTAGGGTCTCCTTGATAAATGGTGGCCTTAGAATTGTTTTCACAGTCCTCTATTTCATCTTCAGAAGTAGGACCATTTGTTGGTTCCTTATATCCATTCTTTACTATTTGCCATACCTCAAACCCCAGAGAGATTAGGCAAGCATTCATCCTCTTACTCCAATAAATATAATTGCTCCCATCAAATCGAATGTCCTTGAGCTTAGATCCACCCATTGTGTGTTACTTAGGATCTTCTTCAAGCTGTCAACCCTTTTGTGAAGAACCTTGCTCTGATACCAATTGAGAAACACACAACACTAAGAGGGGGGGCCTGAATTGGTGTTGTAAGATCTTAATACATTTTTTCAAACTGTCAATATACTAATCAAGTAACAGAGCCATCAAAAATAACATTAACAAAAAATGCTCCACTTTGTATAAATATGAACTTTATATGAAAAGTCTGTGCTACAACACAGGGTACATACACCAGCTACAACTAGTCAATCAGAGGCTTCAACCTCAATCAATAACTTATCCTCAACTTCAACTGAGATGATCTAAACAAACTGCAACCTGAATATGGACACAGGTTTGTCCCCTTGCACCACCCTTCCTCCCAAAAATCTCAGAGTTACTTCCCTTCGAATTCAGAGTTCCCTTCACCGAGTTTTTCAGAGCTACCTTACTCTACCCGAGATTTTCAGAGCTGCTCTACCTCCACGAGTCTTCCCCAACTGCAGCACCCGAAATCTCCTTCTTTATGCCTCCACGAGCTCCTTCTTTATGCCTCCACGAGTTCAGACCTCCCTTCACACTCCACTGAGATTCATTCCCAATCCACTCACAGCTTAGGCATAAAGAATAACCCAAAAATATACTTTGCTGCCTCTGTTGTCCTCTTCACCGAGCTGTCCTCCGAGCTCCTTATGTCTCCTCGAGTTTTTCCCATGGATTGCCCACACAAAAACAACACATTGCTCTTTCATTTATACTTGAATTCGTCATGCAATTTGGAGGCCGACCTGTTATGATCAAGCAAGCAATATTTTTGGGAGGTCGACATTGTCAAGGCATATTTTAGTTCCATGATTTCATCATTAAGATTGGAGGCCGACTTCCTCATCAACTATTTCATTAAGTAGACTTGTCATTTGTTTATCAAAGTATATCTTTGATCTTCTTCCCACATCACGTGGTCTCCACATGACCAAATTCGCTTCAGCTGTTCGCATGGGGTTTTTGGCAGATCTCTAGGATGCCCACAACTTCATCAATTAGGGCCACATGCCCGTATGACCATCATCAGATGCGCGCTGCTCCTTGCACTGGATGCCCGCAAGGCCTTTCTTTCACACACTCTACAAGATGCCTTCCATACATGTTTTTTGATGCCCTCATGAGACCACTTCAGTCATGCCCACAGCTATCTCTTCAATGCTCGCAGGGTGTGCTGAGAAGATGCCTGCATCCTTGCTTCTTTACATCACTAATTGTTAGTTTTGTACCTAGGGAAGTGTTCCCCTAGTGACTACTTGCCTAAGTCACTAAGAAGGGGGAAAAGTGACCCTCACATTAAAAACACATTTAATGAGACTTTATATTTTGAAAGTCACTTTTTGCTAAAGTTAAAGTGGGTGAGTAAATATTATTTAAGTGAATTAAATACTGTGATATTTTACTCTCATCTTATCCTAGCCATTGGATTGATTCATTGTCCACCGTTGGATTAGATTCCCACCTAGGGATTAGACAAAAGGTATGAGGGAGGCAAAACCTAATTCATTGTTGAGTTTGTGAAAGAGAGAAAATCGAGAGAGGAGGAGCTAGCATAGCAGCACGCACTTCGAGGCAGCCATCTTCACTTGGCACAGAAATCGAGGCACGAGCTGGGGGCATTTATTGCACAGTACGGTCTGCTCTTTATTGTCTTCATTTGGCACATATCCCGAGGTGAAGGTACAGCAGATTACAGGGCACGAGTTTCAAGATAGAACTGGGCACGTGTTTCAAGAGATTCTGGGCACGTTTTTCTAGAAGAATATGGGCACAAAAATCTATATATTCTGCACACAGCCCGAGGCAGATTCTGGGCACACTACTTGAGGGTTTCAGCAGAGATTTCGAGGAGATAAAGTGAGCACAGATTTCGAGGTTGTTGCACACTGGTTGAGATATTTTGGGGCTCAGTTTTTGAGACTGTTACAGCACAGTTTTCAAGGGAATCCATACAATTCTGTGACTGTACCTTCTGCACGTTTTTCGAGGCACTTTTAGCACAGTTTACAAGGATGCTGATTTTGGCACAGTATTCAAGAAATCTGCTGGGTGATATTTCACTGTAGAGATAAGTAAAAAAAAAAATTCTGCTATGAATTTTTGTACCGAGATTTTATGAAGCAATAAGAAACTCTCTCTCTCTCTCAACTGGTTTTCCCCGTGGGAGTTTTTCCAGGGCTCGATTTGGCCAAAAATCTCTGAGACTACTTTTCATGTGTGAATGTCTTAAATGTGTTTTCAGCCTGTTATTAGCATTGTATTGTGTGTTTGACTGTTACAGAATAATTTTATAAGTAACCTACAGCCTATGCATAACCGACTGTAGGTGAAAACCACAAATTGTTAACACAAACCAGCAGACAATTTAGTGCAGAAAAATCTACATGGTATCAGAGCGAAGGGGGCAGAAAATAGTGATAGTTTGCAGACACACATAATTTCCAGATCTCAGAAACTTCAGTATTTTTACCTTCTGTTAGTGGGCAGCGTTCTATTGGGTTGATTTTCAGATGGCTACAGGTTTGAGGATTGAAGATAGGTTGAATGGGACAAAAGATTTTGTGCCTTGGAAGCCCATAATTTTGTTGCTTTTGGAGGAGAATGAGCTATGGGTGGAGGTGGTGAGGAACACCACTACCAACCCCATTACCATTCCAGATGGCTCAGATGCTACAGCTCTTTCAACCTTCAAGAAGAAAGACTGTAAGGCCAGGAGGATCATCCTAGATGCAGTAAAAGACCACATAATCCCTCACATTTCCGGGAAGACCAAGGCACACAAGATGTGGAATGCCTTGATCAGCTTGTATGAGAGCTCCAATGAGAACAAGAAGATGGTTCTCAAGGAGAAGCTCAAGAGTATCAAGATGAATGGAGGAGAGGGAGTCACAACTTACCTCACTAGGATTTCTGCAGTTCGGGATGAACTGGCAACGGTTGGTGAAGTAGTATCTCCTACTGAGCTAGTACGCACAGCAGTGAACGAGGCTTCAAAGTCCTGGAGTGCATTTGTGCAGGCCATTGTGGGCAGAGAGAACCTACCATCTTGGGAGAGGTTGTGGGATGACTTTGTGCAGGAGGAGACCAGGAGGGGTCTCGTACAGGGCAGTTCATCAGGTGGTGGGGCAGATGAGGAGAAGGTGGCACTGACAGCCAAGGGTAAGAAGAAGAAGGGTCCCAAGAAGAATGGGGCCAAGGGGCATCAGCATCCACAGGGTGGACAGAAGAAAGACTTGAGTAAAATCAAGTGCTATTGTTGTCAGGCGTTTGGGCACTATGCATCTCAGTGTCCAAGCAAGAAGAAGAAGAAGGGACAGGGACAGCAGACAGCAGCCTAAGCAGATATTGATGAGTTTGGTGACAGGTTTCAAAGGGAGTTTTCCCTATATGCTGGACAGAGTGAGAGAGAGAGAGTCTCCCTAGCCACTAGCACATACATGGATATGGAGAGTGAGCACTCATTGTTGACAGGGCATCAGACAGGTCCATCCACCACTGGTACGTGGTACATTGACAGCGGAGACTCGAGACACATGACATGTACTCGGGAGTTCTTCTCCGAGTTATCACGGACAGATAGAGAGGTGGAGGTGGTACTTGGTGACAACACCATTGTTAGAGCAGTGGGTCAGGGGACTGTTACATTTGAGAGGGAGTCCATGAGTCCCATGATTTTGAGGGATGTGTTGTACGTCCCTAGGCTGAAAAAGAACCTTGTTTCAGTTTCCACGAATGAGGACAGGGGTCTTGGGGTGTGCTTCTCAGACGGGAGAGTGCAGGTGTTTCCCAAGACCACAGGTGTATCTACTCCCATGGATATAGGAGTTAGATGTGGACGACTGTACAATTTATTGTTTCAGCCACAGCATGCTCTAGCACACAGCAGCAGCAGCAGTGAGCTATGTGAGTTATGGCACAGGGGGATGGCCCATTTACATCGCCCCGCTCTGAGATTGTTGAGGAGCATGGTCACAGGTTTACCTGAGTTCAACACTGAGTAGAGTGATGTGTGCAGAGGGTGTGCTTTGGGAAAGTACACCAAGACAGTGTTTCCTAGCAGTGACACGAGAGCAGCAGGAGTGCTTGGCCTGATTCATTCTGACATTTGCGGTCCTATGTCCACAGTATCTTTGACTGGTCATGAGTACTATATCAGCTTCATTGATGACTACTCCAGGAAGACCTGGATCTACTTCTTGAGGAACAAGAAGTCCCCACTTGTATTGAGTGTCTTCCAAGGGTTCAAAGCCCTTGTCGAGAAGCAAACGGGGAGGAAGATCAGGATGATGAGGTCAGATAATGGGGGTGAGTATACCTCCAAGGAGTTCAATTCTTTCTGCAGGCAGGAGGATATACAGCGACAGTTGACAGTTCCCTACACTCCTGAGCAGAATGGAGTAGCAGAGAGAAAGAATAGGTCGATCGTTAGAGCAGCGAGAGCCATGCTTCATGATCAGGGGTTGCCGTTCTTTCTATGGGCAGAGGCTTGCAACACTGCAGTGTATCTGCAGAACAGGAGTCCCCACCGTGCTTTGGGGAGGATGACTCCAGAGGAGATGTATTCAGGCAAGAAGCCTGAGGTGAGCCATTTTCGGATATTTGGCTCTCTGACTTACTCTCACGTCCTTTCTGAGAAGAGGACGAAGTTCGAGCCCACCGCAGAGAGAGGTATCTTTGTGGGCTACGATGAGACTTCGAAGGCATATCGGCTTTACATTCCTGGCCAGAGGAGAGTTGTAGTCAGGCGGGAGATGAAGTTTGATGAGGAGAGGGCCTTCAGGAAGTCGAGAGATATGGAGCAGGGGGAGCCACCAGCTCCCACACCTCAGTTGGTACAGGCTTCTTCCATACAGGTTTCAGGTCCGCAGGTTTCTGGGGTGACTGGATCACAGGGTACAGGCACGGCTTCTACAGGATCAGTGGTTCAGATTTTAGGCTCAGGGACAGGTACAGGGACAGGTTTAGGGATTGCCACAGGTTCAGGATCACAGGTTTCAGGCTAACAGATTGCAGGGTCCTCAGGGACTAGTTCATCAGCTACAGGTCCACGGGGTGTTAGACCTCATGCTTCTGGCACTTCCTCAGATGAGGATACACCAGTTTGGGAGGAGCCTTCAAGGAAGAGGAAGCCTAAGTGGCTTCAGGACACCTTGAAGGAAGCAGAAGCATTTGGTAGACCTCAGGAGACGATCAGGACGATTGTTGAGCCAGACAGATATGGGATGACCCTTGTTGCGAGTCTTCGTGACTCTGCGCCTTCTACATTTGAGGAGGCTTCTCGGCATCAGGTATGGACAGATGCCATGATGGAAGTGTACCATTCCATCATGAAGAATGATGCTTGGGAGATTGTGCCGAGACCTGAGGGGAAGTCAGTTGTGACTTCCAAGTGGCTATACAAGATCAAGCATGCTGCAGATGGCAGTGTGGAAAAATTCAAGGCTCGGTTTGTGGCTAGGGGGTTCTCACAGGTTGAGGGAGTTGTCTATGATGAGACATTTGTCCCAGTTGCTCGGTATTCCTCTATCAGGGCAGTGATATATATAGCAGCAGAGATGGGTTGGAAGATCCACCAGATGGATGTGAAGACCGCATTTCTCAATGGTCTTCTGCAGGAGGAGGTGTATTTGGAGCAACCACAGGGATTCGAGATACATGGGAGAGATTCTCATGTGTGCAGGCTTAGGACAGCCTTGTACGGTCTGAAGCAAGCTCCTAGAGCTTGGTACTCTAGGATAGATGCATATCTGACTTCGATGGGATTCCAGAAGAGTGAGGCTGATCCCAACCTATACTACATTGTGGTTGGTGGAGATCCACTCATTCTTCTGCTATATGTTGATGATTTATTTATCACTGGAGATGAGCGTCTTATTGCACAGTGCAAGAGAGACCTTGCAGCTGAGTATGAGATGACGGATATTGGGCTGATGTATTACTATTTGGGGATGGAGGTATGGCAGGAGCCAGGACATATTTTCCTAGGAAAGGGGAAGTATGCAGCAGAGATTCTGAAGACTTTTCGGATGGAGGACTGCAAGCCTATGTCTACACCTATGAGCACCAACTTGAAGCAACTTCATGCTTCAGAGGGTAAGTTGGTGGATCCCACACGATATCGTCAGCTCATCGGATCGTTGATGTATCTGGTCAACACCAGGCCAGACTTGTGCTTTACGGTCAACACTCTTAGCCAGTTCATGGTGCAGCGTAGGAGTGTGCATTGGACTACCGCAAAGCACATCTTGAGATACCTTGCAGGGACAGTGGATTATGGTCTGGACTACAGGGGTTCGGATGGAGTCAGCTTGGTTGGGTTCACAGATTCAGACTGGGCAGGTTGTGTGAGGGACCGAAAGAGCACTTCCGATTGCTGTTTCAGCTTGGGCTCGGCAGCAGTGTCGTGGTTCAGCAGGAAACAGAAGTCCGTTGCATTGAGTTCTGCTGAGGCTGAGTATATGGCAGCCAGTCAGGCGACTTGCGAAGCACTGTGGCTTCGTAAGTTATTGGTAGATTTATTTGATCAGCAGCTGAGACCTACGGTGATTTACTGCGACAATCAGAGTTGCATTCAGCTCTCTGAGAATCCGGTTTTCCATGACAGGTCGAAGCACATTGAGATCAGGTACCACTTCATTCGGGACTACGTTCAGAGAGGGGCAGTTGAGCTACAGTATATATCCATTGATCAGCAGGTTGCAGATGTCTTGACGAATTCTTTGGGGAGGGGGAAGTTTGTCTTCTTCAAAGATAAGTTGGGAGTGGTGCGTAACACCTTCCTTGGTAAGAGGGAGTGTTAGTTTTGTACCTAGGGATGTGTTCCCCTAGTGACTACTTTCCTAAGTCACTAAGAAGGGGGAAAAGTGACCCTCACATTAAAAACACATTTAATGAGACTTTATATTTTGAAAGTCACTTTTTGCTAAAGTTAAAGTGGGTGAGTAAATATTATTTAAGTGAATTAAATAATGTGATATTTTACTCTCATCTTATCCTAGCCATTGGATTGATTCATTGTCCACCGTTGGATTAGATTCCCACCTAGGGATTAGACAAAAGGTATGAGGGAGGCAAAACCTAATTCATTGTTGAGTTTGTGAAAGAGAGAAAATCGAGAGAGGAGGAGCTAGCACAGCAGCATGCACTTTGAGGCAGCCATCTTCACTTGGCATAGAAATCGAGGCACAAGTTGGGGGCATTTATTGCACAGTACGGCCTGCTCTTTATTGTCTTCATTTGGCACATATCATGAGGTGAAGGTACAGCAGATTACAGGGCACGAGTTTCAAGATAGAACTGGGCACGAGTTTCAAGAGATTCTGGACACGTTTTTCTAGAAGAATCTGGGCACAAAAATCTATATATTCTGCACACAGCCCGAGGCAGATTCTGGGCACACTACTCGAGGGTTTCAGCAGAGATTTCGAGGAGATAAAGTGAGCACAGATTTCGAGGTTGTTGCACACTGGTTGAGATATTTTGGGGCTCAGTTTTTGAGACTGTTACAGCACAGTTTTCAAGGAAATCCGTACAGTTCTATGATTGTACCTTCTGCACGTTTTTTGAGGCACTTTCAGCACAGTTTACAAGGCTGCTGATTTTGGCACAGTATTCAAGAAATCTGCTGGGTGATATTTCACTGTAGAGATAAGTAAAAAAAAAATTCTGCTATGAATTTATGTACTGAGATTTTATGAAGCAATAAGAAACTCTCTCTCTCTCAACTGGTTTTCCCCGTGGGGGTTTTTCCACGGCTCGATTTGGCCAAAAATCTCTGAGTCTACTTTTCATGTGTGAATGTCTTAAATGTGTTTTCAGCCTGTTATTAGCATTCTATTGTGTGTTTGACTGTTACAGAATAATTTTATAAGTAACCTACAGCCTATGCATAACCGGCTGTAGGTGAAAACCACAAATTGTTAACACAAACCAGCAGACAATTTAGTGCAGAAAAATGTACACTAATTGCCACTTTCATGCCCGCAAGCTTACGCTTGCTGGACATATTGCCATGTCATTTTTGCTTATTCTTCATAAGTCATGTTGTTGCTGAGCCATGTCCTCGTTTGTGAACTTGTCCATCTTGTCCATTTTACCTTTGTCCAATGCTATATCTTAGCCATGTGTGTGATGTCTCCAATGCTTTGTCCTCATCATCCTTGTCTAGGGTATTAGGCCCAATTCCAAATGACCACAGTATGGGTCATTTGGCTCATTAGGTATGCCAAATCCCAACACTTTGTCCACTGTGTCTCTGTCTAGGGTATCACTTCAATCCAGCCACACACTTCACGTTTGTCATTAATGTTGTCATCAATGACAATCAAATATTCATCAGGGACTATGTAATAGAATTTTTCCATGTAATTCATCCTTGTTGTAAGAATAATTTGTGCAACCGCTTGATAAATTCCACTGATGTTTTAGTAGGAAGATTGCACTATGCAATCATAGGCCCCTCTTCCATTTTAAGTGCCTCATTCCTTGCTCTAGAGTCTATACTTATGACTCCATGCGCCTAATTGATGCTAGGCACTAGTCCATTCCTATATACTATCACTCATTCCTAATTCCATATCTAAAACCCCATTTGTTTTGATAGAGTATCCTTCTACCTTGAGCATTCACTCCTAGTCTTTAGTAATCCAAGTAGTAGGAAAGCCTCCCTTGTACTAGAGGAGCACTAACACTAAATAGCAGAAGAGTGTGGTGAGGTGACAGTGGCCCCCTCTTAGTTCATACTTGTGCTTTAGGAGTTTATCACAAGGGATGTGACCTTTGTTGTAACAAGGAGCAAGACACTAGGGTTCATCATGAAACCCTAGTTGAGAACAAGCAGAGAGAGAATGAAGCCTTGAATGTTCATGGAGATATTGCTCTTGTGATGCTAGGGTTTCTGCTATGCATATAAACCATAGAGAAGAACATGATGTGGAAGATGATGATGGTTATTATGGATTTTGTTGTAGCGCTAGGGTTTCTATTGTACTAAAAGACGTGGAGAGTGGAGCTCAAGATTTGCATGAATCTGGAGCCTTATTATTGTGGGATGTGAAGCTAGGGAAAGATCATGGGGAGATAATGATGCAAGATTTCTCACAGAGTGGGAATACCCCACTCAAGAGACCCTACTTCATACACAAATGTTGAATACAAACTAAAATTGATTTTTACTAATCAAATAAGAAGCTTATGTAGATTTACAAGAGGAAAACTACCTCAACAATCTAGGAGGAAATCAATGTTGTCAGAATCAGACTCAGCAAATACTTAGCTGGCTTAGGACTCGGTAGACTCAGCGACTCGAATAAGACTCGGCAAATAGAAAAAAAATTCAAAATATAGTAAATTTTGTGCAAAGAAATATACTAATGACATTTCTAATCCATATAAGTTATAAAACCACATTCTATGCAGAAATTCATTAGATCATCTCATAAATTATCTTAAACCCTAATCTTAAATTATTCCTTTGAAAACCAGCCAAGCTTCTTATTTTCATAACCCAAATACCTTATTTTAAAGGTGTCATTTAAAAAATATATATTTATAACCATATATAATTATAACTTTATATATATTTATAACTATAAATTACCTTAATAAATTATTAATCCTTTTATAAAGGCAACTTATCCAATTTTAATTTTATTATTATGTCAACTTTATAATTTAAAATATTTTAACTTTATTATTTAAAATGTGTTAACTTTATATTATTATAACATGTTTTAAAACCACATTCTATGCAGAAATTCATTAGATCATCTCATAAATTATCTTAAACCCTAATCTTAAATTATTCCTTTTAAAACCAGCCAAGCTTCTTATTTTCATAATCCAAATACCTTATTTTAAAGGTGTCATTTAAAAAATATATATTTATAACCATATATAATTATAACTTTATATATATTTATAACTATAAATTACCTTAATAAATTATTAATCCTTTTATAAAGGCAACTTATCCAATTTTAATTTTATTATTATGTCAACTTTATAATTTAAAATATTTTAACTTTATTATTTAAAATGTGTTAACTTTATATTATTATAACATGTTTTAACTCTATATACAAGTTAGAATTCGTGAATAATGTTGTGGGGGATTTTAGTTCTGTAGTTCGCAGCCATTGTCCTATGACCTGTAATCTACGTAAGGTTCTAACCATCGAAAATTCATTGATTATTGTTATTGCGAAGGCCCTTCTCTACAGAGAAAAATATGCTTACGGGTCATGCAGGTTTGTGCTATCAATTAAATGGCTTGCATTTCTGTTGAATTTCCAAACCCATGGATCACCCTCCTCCACTAACGATTTGCACTTGGAATTGGCGATGATTGCAAGATTCTGTTGACATCTAGATAACCAAATGGAAAGACAGTATGCTGGGGACATGGACTCGCAAGTTTCAGGCAAGTTCACATGAGTACCAAGTTTAGGACCAGTTCGTACAAGTGTCGAGTATGGAGGGCAAGTATGAGGCAAGTACTCGTTTGGGCGCTGACTCAGCCAGATTCGACTAACTCGGTAAGTCTTCAATGAGTGCGATAACATTGGATGCAATATCTAGAATAATAACGACTAAATACAAAAATAGAGTTAATGCTTATGGATAGGATCCAAAATACTCCATAAGAATAGGAAACCACTCAACCACTCCATGAAAATAGGAAACTAAAAGGCTACGTACAACAAAAACCACAATAATAAACACACCACACAATAATAATATGAGACTAATATGTCATATGAGGAAAACCATAGGTTTAGGAAAACATATAACTAAGAATCCCTATCATTCCTCCCAACAATAAAAGCATTGACCTCCAATGTTTTTAGGAGAGAGGGAAAATGTTGTTGTCATTGGTGTTGTTGACACTGACCATGCATAGCGATAATGGATGAAGTTGTGGATCCCTGATGAATCTGGTGAGACAAATGCTTACAAATAATAGTGGAAAGAAGAAACTTTGTCAATGTGATGTAGATCAACAGGATCAAACCCAAACCCAAACTGGACTGGAAGAATCAAACCCAAACACAAATTAGGTCGGAAGAACACTCAAAACCAACTGAAGCACTCCCATCAAACAAGTTGCTAAAAGGCTATAACACCTTATAGAATGGTGTGATCCAATTGCAAAGCTACTGAAGTAGAGCGGAGTTATTCGAAGTCTTCAAAATGTACTCCAAGAAAGACCCGGCTTGGGGACACTGAATCCCTGAGTGATCGCTAAAAGAAGGCATGTAAAATCCCACAGTCATGGATACCATGGCATGTTTGAGAAAATGCATAAAGAAGTGGGAAAAACCACCACTGAAAGTAGTGTTATAAAGAAGCCCAAAATGTTGGTGTTGAAGTTGAATACAATCAATGAAAATAATAATGATCCCAAATGAGACAAACAAAACCAAATATAGGCACGTAGGCCTTCAAATTTCTTCCTTGAAAAGTCAATGCTTAATCTCAGACATCATATAAAAACTACTTATTAATGTCTGAAATTTGCATGTACAGATAGAAAGCAAGCCACGATGAAACCCATTGGATGCTCGCCATCCTCCGTTATCTACATAGCTACCAGCCATATCATGGTTTTAAAAAGAATGTCGAGAGCTAATACGCAATCACCATGGATTCATAGCCGTCCATATTTTTAAGGGCATTGTCCTATGCAACAATGAGGACTACACCAATTGTCGATTCAACCAATTGGATTGTTGGAGCACTACTACTTGTTCCGAACTCTAAATCAGCTGAAATTAAGCATATCGTTGTGTACTTTTCTGAGCTTTGCCTTTACACTTATTCAGTGAGATCAGCCATGATGAGCAACGTTATTTATGATCACTCACACATCATAGCATCTTTGTATCACACATTTAGTAAACCTTATGCCAAGGCTGAGCCTTGAGACCTCAGATTTGATGACCGATATGACCTTTTGTTCCATACAGTTGTAGTGCAGTTTTCAGTGTTTCAGATACAGTGTTCTCAGTGGTTATAGATGGTTCAGATTACAGATGTTGATATGTGACCCAATATATATATGATGTGCATTGATGTTATTACCTTGTTGTTCAGGTCATTTTGATAGCACTGACTTGGTATATGGCAATTATGATCTGGCAGTATATTAATGTTAAAATAGAAATTGATTGTTATGGATTATATATATTGATCGTATTACTAACATTTAAAAACTCTTATTTTATACTTGTTGGTATTTACCTTCATATGAATGTGAACATGATCATCTTGTGTCTTTTTGACCCGCTAGCTTAGGCACCATTTTCACTTGTCTCCATCCATCCATTTGTCCTTTCCCCATATATTGATCTTCACCTTGACTTGTGATATGGAGGATCTTCCCCACTTCTGCCTCTATGTTGGACATGCATCCATGTTTATTTTGTGTCTTGGCTCTGAGTTGGCAACAAAACTTACATTTGGTGAGTTGGATTTTATACCTTTATCACTCTAGTCGGTTGCCCCGATGTGTGGTTCATATTTGCGGAAGTCCCCCTAGTTGCTTGAGTTGTGTTGGCTAAAACCTGAAACAAAATTGTACTACATTTGGAAATTATTGTTATATCCTGTACAACCCAATGAAAAGAGGCTATGAAATTGAAATGAAATGCTATATAATGTAAATGCACCCCAGATGAAAGCTGCAATTAGTTGTGCTTAAAAGCACATGCTAAATCCCAGAGGGGTTATGTTAGGCCTAAAAAGCAATGGATAAATGTATGCTAAATCTAATGATTGTTGGCCATCAAATTCAATGAAATGATAGTTCCTAAAACGCAGTGGTTAAATGTATGCCAAATCTAAAGATTGCTGACCTTATGTGAAACTTTCCTCATTGAGCCTGCGGGTTATGATATGAGATGTAGCAAGGGATAGCTAATTCTAAGTGTCCCCTAGAACCTCAAGTTACGGTTAGCCTGACACCTAGTTCATGGCGGTTCTAGTAGTAGACAATTTCTGCCAAGGTTGAATAAGCACTTCTCTGAAAAACTCATCCATTTGGGAGACACCGCCATTCCTTGTGTACTCCTTGTCCAACACATGCTTAAGTGTATAACACCATGTCCCTCATCCAAAGTATCACAGTGTCAAGTCAGTCAAGTCATCCCTCTCAGCCTAGCCTTGTGTCTTTAGCCTTCACCCTTTGCTAGCAATTTGATTAGGTTTACAAACAAGTATATTCTTGATATTCTTCTTGGAAGTAAATTATTGAACTAACCTATTACTATTTATTTGTAAAACTTAGATTCAAAGATCACTACTCCCTCTGAATCACCCTGAGACCTCAAGCGGTTTGAGTCTCGATATCAATACATGCTCATAAAGATATAAACTCAACAACTAGATCTCTTTACCAAAATTGAAAATACATGCAATCACACATAAACACTGAATATACCCTAGAAACCCCAAACACGGAAAACCAACAATCTGTGGGGTTGTCTTCTCTCTCGAGCCCAGAGCATATATAAATATAGAAAAGTACAATACAATGTTACCTCAGGAGTGACTCAATCCCTGGACCGAGCAAACTCTAGATCTGCATGCATCAGCTGATGCATACACTGGATGAATGAGCCCTAACTGGTAAACTGGATCTGCGTATCTTTGCAAATGCCTCTGACTGATCTGCCTCTCTCTATCCTTTGCTCTGATCTGCTCTGCAACAGGACGAGTCTAACTGCTAAAAGCGTCCTCCTCTCCATGCAGAAGTGCGCCCTCCCTCAAATCAAGAATAACTCGTACTTATCAAATTAAGCAGATCTCAGCTCTGATTGTCACAGATCTTTCTCAATCACTGAGACAAAGATACTCTGCAAGTTACAGACACTCAAACGCTCAACCGAATGCGGTACAAGATTCCTCCTCCTCAAAGAATGCGCCCTCCTTGCCAAGGAAAGTCACCCACCTCTCAACTGATCTATCTCAGATCAGTTATCTCAGGGAGTAAGACAGACACCTTATGTGTCTGTCTTCCTAGTTAACATTTAAACACTCCCTCTTAACCAAAAAAGGGTTATGAATAACTCCCATCTTCTCCCCGAAGTACTTGAACTTATTCTTCATCAAGGACTTTGTCAAAATGTTTACAACCTACTCATATGTGGAAATGTACTGGAGCTCAACTGCTCCACGAATAAAGTGATATTTGATCTCAATGTGTTGGGATCGATCATGAAATACTGGATTCTCAAAGAGCTTGATGCAACTCTGATTATCACAGTGGATCATCGTAGGCTCCAACTGCTGATCAAATTGTAATGTCCCTTGTTAGGAATTTTATTAAAATTGCAATTTTCCACTTTTTTCCTTGGTTCGACCTTTGACTAGTTTTGATCTCTAGGTCCCAAATTTGCCCCAAATGATCCCAAATCTTCTAAGAAGGTATATGAATGATATTAGAACATAAATATGTGTTTCAGGGATGCCTTTGTACCTTTAAAACACTTCCGCAAATACTCTTTCAATTCTGGTCAATGTAGGTAACTTTACTAGTGATTTCCCTTTGACTAGTACTGGTCTCTAGGTCTCAAATTGACTCCAAATGCCTTCAAATCTTCAAGGAAGGTTTATGAATGATATTAGGAATTGAATATGATGTTCAGGGATAACATATGGCCACCAAAATACCTCTGCAAACTCTCTTAAGATTCTGGACCAAGTATGCAATTTTACTAGTAATTTGGGGTTCAAATCCCCCTAAGGTAAGTACTGAAAATGGCTTCCCAAATGCCTCCAAACCCACTCAAATTTATGAACAGAGGTATGTAATGTGTTAAGTATATTATTAAGGTCTCATATGCACCATTAATGGTTTATTACAACTGTTCTCACCCTCTCCCATTCAACTGCAAAAATCCCCAATTCGACCCTTGGGGAAATGGCACTATTTCTTCTCCCAATGCAATTAAACTGAGTAAAAATGCTTCAAATGCTCAAGTACAGTACATGAAACTTGTATAAGACATCCATGGCAGTATATTTATCACAAATATATCAGAGAATCATCCATTCATTCGAAATCATCATCAATACATTGGCTCACAACAAGGTAGTGGGGAAATGGCATTGTTCTTCCATTAAAAATGAGATTTATACATTTCTACTTTGAATTTCGACCTGAAACTTTTTGGAGATGAAGAACAGAGTATTTACTTCATATTACAAAAGAAATGGGGCATTAGAAGCTCCCCCAAAGAGTACAATAGCTCACCAAAAATGCCCTCCCTCAAGGATCAAGAATATGCCATCAAAACTGGAAATGGTTGAAGGAGCGAGCTGCAATAGAAGAAACCATGAGCTGCCCTGTAGCTTGTTGCCGCCTGGTTCCACACCTGGGAAAACGCAGCAGAAGTCTTCAAGCTGCTGGTGTGGCCTTGGGGGCAAGTCAGAGTCAAGTGTTGTCACTTGGGACTCGACTCCTCCGTCTAGGCTTTCCTAGCGAAGCCAAGGGGGGTGGACCCTAAAAAATAAAAAGAAACTAAAGCCTCTAATCTAGGAGTTAGAAAAATACTTTTGATAACCAAGAACAGACAACATGTACTTTGATCAAATAAAACAATCATTTATCATTTGCTCTCATTTAAAATAGCCATCATTTAACTGCACATTAGTCAACAATATAAAATGAATTTGCAACAAGACCAGTGCCTTATTATGGAGTCAAATAACAAATGCATAAGCAGAAAAGGTAAATGTTGTGGAGTGTTCTTGGTTTATTTTAAAAATTAATGTGATGGTGATCTTTTTATTAAGGCAGGTGGGTTCCCGATATACGCAAGGTACGGGGGAACATGTCCGGAATTTTGAAGCGTGGCTTCCCTCTCAGGCTTTGGGCTGAATCGGAGTCTCGAGGAGGTGTTCAGATGCTATACCAACGAGGGCAAGCCTAACGGTTTCCAAGAGGTCACTATCCAGTGTTATCCCAAGCCTTCTGGAAAATTTGCCCATGGCAACAAAAATACGAGTTGTGCCGGATTTTCACAAAAAGGATTTTTTATTGGGGTGGTGTTAAGTCCTATTACTAGTCATCCCCTCCTTTTTGATGTGTACCAACTGGATCAGACTAAGCTGCAAGCTGGCCACAGAGCATACGGGAGAAGACCTTGGTATTTTTATAAGGATTTTATGAACCCAAATTTTATCTTTTTATAACCCCAGGAGTCTCTTTTCAGGCATGTATTTCGGGCAAGCCCTTATACAAAACCCTACTTCGGGAAAGCAAGGGGGGCGTTATGAGTTTGTAAAAAAATGTGAAAAAACTAGGTTGTGAGTGAACTTGTGGCCCGCCAGTGGAACGGACCAACAAGGTTTATTTTAACCCTAATTTATTTTATTAAATGCCGGAAAACAAAGAAATAAACTACTCTAACAATCACGCCATAAAAATGAGACGACACAGGCCACCCCTGGGGGGATGGGGTATGGGCGCTGGCTAGCCCACTTGCTCTCGTTTAAAATGTTTACAATGATTTTAGAGAAGTGCCCCAGTCTACTTAATGTGACTTGGTGGCTTACAAAATTATAGAAAAAATGACCGGTTTTGAAAAATATGGAAATTTGTCCTCCGGATTGCCTAGATGCTCGAAATTTCGCCAGCACTTCCTCCTACCTGTTCGTCTTTTGCTGCAAACCAGCAAGCAATAGTTAGTATAAGATGCCCAAAAACACTTTAAGAATGTCTTTGGAACACCTCCTAAAAAACCCAAAAATTTCTAAGTTAAAAACTAAGTAAAAATGACGAAAAATAACCAAGTAAAACAAGCTATGGGGCTTGTCTACCTGGGATCTTTGCTAGCCTTTAATGGCTGCAAATTTCAAGCTCTAGGACAGCCAAATATATCTTTTATATCAGCACTACAACTACCCAACAAGACTTTAAAAAGATATGACGATTTTACTTGCAAGCCTTTTGAAAAGTAGATGCTAAATGAAGGAAAATCTAACAGTTAGAGATATAAGCTTTGTAACTGTCTAAACCAATCCTTTATGAAAATATTTCTGATCTATTTGAAATACAATATGAGCATATAAATCAGAAATATTCCAAATGCAAGTAACCAGTTAACCAAAGAAAAACTTTTATTTGGAGGGAGAGAGAGAGAATGAGCCCAGTTTTGTTTGAAATCCGAAGCCTTGGGGAAATCTTTGTGGTGTTCCAAGGGACTGCATCTGCAAACAAGAATTAGAGAAGAGGAAACAAACAAGATCCGCTTACTCCAGTTGAGATAACCTGCACATTACACACTTTGCAAACAAAGATCAAGTGTAGAGATATATATGAAAGAGAAATCTATGCTGAAACTCATAAACAAATGAAGCATACAGGCATGATCCTCTCTTGCAAACATATAACAATAGACTAGACAATAAACAAATTAGAACTAGTCTATCTCATAAATTAACACTAATCTTTTGAATGAGTACAGTTGATACTAGTGAATAATCAAAGCTTATGCACATGTTACCTCATCATATAAGTCCAAGATGTTCCATCCACTCACAATGAACAACACAGATCTGACCTCCAAAGTCTTTTTATTCATACAAGAAAAGTATTACAATCATAAGTTTTGTGCTCCAATTCTCCCTCTAAGAAAATGGAGTGGGCAGCCATGCTTAAATAGCCAAAGATGGAGAGAAATGGGTGGAATGAGTGGCATAACTCGTGGAGAAAATGGGGCTGCCCACTCCCAAGTAATGGGCTGCCAAAATTAGCCCCAAATCAGCTAAAAATCAGCCATGTGACAGCCCATAAACATAGCTGCAAATTCCATGATTGAAGGGGCCCAATTTTGGGAAATATGCCCCCCTCAAATGGGGAAGTAATCCCACTAATATAGCTGCCCGGAATCTTTCCAAAATCAGCTCTTACAACTCCTAAAACATAGCTGAAAAAATCAGTCCATAAATCACTCCCAAAATTTAATATTTTTACTAAGTCATATTTTCACTTTTTCAATTTTTTATGACTTTTTGGGGTTTTTTGACTTTTTTGGATTTTTGTGGAAAAATAATCACCCAAACATTAGGAAAAGTGGGTTTAGGGGTTTAGGGGGTGCTCTGAGTTAGAAAACGAGCACCCCTAAGGCAAAAAATACCTCCAGATGCCCCTTATAGGCCAATTACAAATTTTTTTAATTGAACCATTAAAAAATGGCCCAATTTACGGAAAAATAAAACTTGCCGAAAATTAAAAAAAAACAACCTAGGGGGACTTAGCACATGTCCATATGACTCAAAATTAACGCCTAGCATGTTCATATACATTGACCCATAGACTTTAACAACCCCCTAAGGCCCGTCAGCCTCCCCAGGCATTCCAGCTTTGGAGGAGCAGGAGAAAAACCCATTAATTATGTTATGCAATAATGCAAGACATAACAGATAGGTGAAAAAACTCCTTGGAATACCTGACTTAGCCAAAATGTCCTAGGGAACCAAGTCTTTTACAAAACACCATGCTAGTACGTTTTGTTACAAACCCCGCAGGGCCATGGACATGTGGAAAATTTTAAAAACGGGGACCTTTAAAAGGCCAGCTGGATATCAAATCACCAAAAATGAACATGTATCATGTTCCACTCTGCCCGCTCCCTTTGACTAGTATTGGTCTCTAGGTCTCAAATTGACTCCAAATGCCTTCAAATCTTCAAGGAAGGTTTATGAATGATATTAGGAATTGAATATGATGTTCAGGGATAACATATGGCCACCAAAATACCTCTGCAAACTCTCTTAAGATTCTGGACCAAGTATGCAATTTTACTAGTAATTTGGGGTTCAAATCCCCCTAAGATAAGTACTGAAAATGGCTTCCCAAATGCCTCCAAACCCACTCAAATTTATGAACAGAGGTATGTAATGTGTTAAGTATATTATTAAGGTCTCATATGCACCATTAATGGTTTATTACAACTGTTCTCACCCTCTCCCATTCAACTGCAAAAATCCCCAATTCGACCCTTGGGGAAATGGCACTATTTCTTCTCCCAATGCAATTAAACTGAGTAAAAATGCTTCAAATGCTCAAGTACAGTACATGAAACTTGTATAAGACATCCATAGCAGTATATTTATCACAAATATATCAGAGAATCATCCATTCATTCGAAATCATCATCAATACATTGGCTCACAACAAGGTAGTGGGGAAATGGCATTGTTCTTCCATTAAAAATGAGATTTATACATTTCTACTTTGAATTTCGACCTGAAACTTTTTGGAGATGAAGAACAGAGTATTTACTTCATATTACAAAAGAAATGGGGCATTAGAAGCTCCCCCAAAGAGTACAATAGCTCACCAAAAATGCCCTCCCTCAAGGATCAAGAATATGCCATCAAAACTGGAAATGGTTGAAGGAGCGAGCTGCAATAGAAGAAACCATGAGCTGCCCTGTAGCTTACACCTGCAAATAAAGACTCCATTAAAGCTCCAAATGAAAGGTCTGAATGGCCTTTCCAATTGCCAACTTGGATGGGAATCTTTCACCCTCGAAATTGGCTAAGGCAAGAAACTAGTCATCCACTAGCTCTCCCTCTTCACAAATGCAATTGCAAATTCTACAAATGATCAAAAAGCTATTCTCATACTTCATTTCTACATTTTATAACCAACATTAGCCTTCTAAGGGTCGAAATCCTCTCAATAGATTCAATAGATTTCCATTTAGGAAATATTCCACATTTGCCACTTGTCTCCTAGTTCCAACCTTCCATCTTCTCCCAAATTCGATTTTGAGTCTCTTTGGCTTCTCCAACTCCCAAATTCGCCTTCTTTGAGCCTATTTTTGGGGCTGACATGTCATAGTGGTCATATGTCAGAGGTCAGGTCTGCAATTTGTCATAGTTGTCATAGATGCTCCATCATTGGTGTCATAGGGGCTAGGGAATCTAGCCCAAGTGTCCACAAACTTCCACTTTGACTCTTTATCTTCCATGGAGGTTACCAATCCTTCCCAATTCGACCTAAGATGCTAAATGACATGTTTTATGACTTACCAACTCACCCAAGAGTGTTCACACTCCCATTAATTCGAATTTGCAAAAGAGAGATACCATGTATTATGAAAAATCAAGCTAGTGTGGGTCCCACATCCTCCATATGTCTCCAAAACCATTTGTCATCTAGGATTTCTCTTGAATTTCTTTATTCACTCTATTTATTAAATACTTGAACCCTTCTAATGTCTAAACATCATTTATTATCCCCCTTATTCCAAATCCCAAAGCTTCCACCCCAAACCTAGGAAACTAGTAATTTTCCTCCTTGGCAATTATTTGACCCTTAACATCAACTTTGCAAACTCTAATGAATATGGCTAATGTGATTAGGCCATTGTGACCCAATTCCAAATTTGGGACATGACACAAATAGACTTACCAACATCTTGAGAAGCCAGATGGCTTCGCAACTGGCTAAACTAGCCGTTATATATTCTGCCTCAGCAGAACTCAATGCAACCGAATTCTGCTTCCTGCTGAACCACGACACAATTGCCGAACCTAAGCTGAAGCAACACCCGAAGGTGCTTTTTCTATCACTTGCATTAACTGCCCAGTCTGAATCTGTAACCCAACAAGCTGAACTTCTCCCTGCCTCACATAGTTCAGCCCATACTCTGTTGTTCCGTTGATGTACCATAGTTCTACCATCTACTTGTAAATATTTGATCCAGAGATCACTACTCCCTCTGAATCACTCTGAGATCTCAAGTGGTATGAATCTCAATGTAAGTAAATACTCATACAAACATAAACTCAAACAACTAGATCTGCATCTACCAACTGAAATACAAATGCAATCAACCACATAAACAACAGATGTACCCTGGAACCCTTGCGGGAAAAACCAGCTAACTAGGGGGTTATCTTCTCTCTCGAGCCCAGAGCATATAGATATATGCATAAATGACAATACAATACAGGATTACCTAGGCCGGTAACTCAATCCCTCTGAAACAGGACAGACCTCAAATTTGCATGCATCCAGCTGATGCATGCACTAAAGAGGTAAGCCCTAGCTGCCAAACTGGATCTGAGTGCTCTAACGATGCCTCTGACTGATCTGCCCTCTCTAGATCTCTCTGCTCTGATCTGCTCGCTCTAAAGACTACCCACTGATGAAATCGGCCTCCTCTGGATGCACAAGTGCACCCTCCCCTCTGGATGTCAAAGGCTCGTACTGGTCCAGATCTCAACAGATCTGAGCTTCGATCGTCCCTTACCTTCCTCAAATCTCGAGGAAAGGCTATCATGGAAGTCACAGACTCTGAATCAGTCAATCTAGCTCACAACGAGCTTTGCCTCCCTTAGGAAAAACATCCTCCTCCAAGAGAACTCGACCTCCTCCAATCTCCACAGTAATCTCACTGTTGAGCTCTCTCAGCTCACAGCAATGGGTATCTAGCCTCTCTGGAACTGAAGATCATTGATCTAGCTCAGATCTGATCTTCCTAGCTCCTACAACAACTCCTCTCTATCTCAGAAAGTCACCCCACATGTGCAGATTCCCCCTCCTCACTCTAGCAGTATCTCTCTCCGACAAAGCAACTGAGTAACCTCATCTGGGGACCCCCTGCCTCTATAAATAATCTCATCGATGAATTAGGTTTTCCAAAACCCTAATTCCCGGTGCATGCAAAAGGTCACTTTTGCATGCAGTCACTGAATGCTGACAGGTCATGCAATACACATGCATGCAAAGGTCAATCTCCCTTGAAGCTCCGCATGCAGGCCCCACTGGGCTCATGCCACTAAGTAGAGTGCATCTCACTCTCTACTCCATCCTGATGCCTATGCAGCTGATGTACCTCCATGTAAGGCATCTGAACCATGGAGGACATCCCGAAGTTACCATAATCTAATAGTACTGACTCAAGGTGTTCACCGCAAAACTCAAATTAGGTCTGGTGTTGACCAAATACATCAAGGAACCAATGAACTATCGGTACCTAATGGGATCAACCAACTTACTCTCAGAAGCCACTTGCTTCTTCTAGTTGGTTGTCATAGGGGTAGTCATGGGCTTGTAATCTTGCATCTAAAATCTCTTCAGTATGGCTATTGCATACTTGCCCTGACTGAGGAAGATATGCCCATCCTCCTGCTAGACTTCCATTCCTAGGAAGTAATGCATCAATCCTATATCCTTCATCTCAAACTCACATGCAAGATCCTTCTTGCAATCACTAATGAGTTTCTCTGCCCCTGTGTTATGAATAAAATAATAATAAAATAAACATCAACATATATATATATATATAGAAATAATAATAATAATAATAACAACAAACAAGAATAATATAATAATATAATTAATTAATGAAATGGTGTAACTCTTTATGAAGAGTTGCATTAGACACCCTTTAAACAATTATAAATACGGGAAAGTCTATCTTGTAAAAGACCATATCTATCTTATCAACTTTTATATATATTCATGGATTATTTGTATTTTCGAAAGAGGAAGTTCGAGAAGTTACAGTAAACGGATTTTTACCGTTATAGTGGTACCAGAGCCTCGTGCTTGTTTCCAGCCTTTGGCTTTCCCTTGGTTTTTAACCATAAGATTAGGGGTTCCCTAAAAATAGGACCTTGTCCTAAACAGATAAGAAAAAGTAAAAAGAAAAAGAAAAGAAAAAAGTAAATGTAAAATTAAAAAAAACAAGAAAAAAAAAGTAAAAAAAGAAGAAGTAAAACCACACATGGTTTTATGAAAGTGCACATGGTTTTGCGAGAAGTGGGTTTGGTTTTATTCCCTAACAACAAACCAAAAGTGAAATTCGAACTTGGGTGGGGAAGGTAACAATCATTCCTCCCAACCAACCATTCTACACCATTTTACAAAAATTAAGGGGAAATTAAATTAGAAGAGCATCAGCACAAATAATTTTTACAAGAAGAATCATATTGAACATTGTTATTTTAAAAAAAAAAAAGTTCAAGGAGGATTCTTTCCAAAATTCGAAAGGGAAGAAGACCCCCTTATCAAAGAATACCAAGTCAAAGAAGAACTTAAAGCAAAGACGAAGTCACGAATTATGGCAAATTCAAAATCGAAAATGCCATCGCAGTCGCAAGCAGCATTGAACGAATTAAAGAAATTTGAAGCAAATATCGATTTTGAATTCGAAATTATAAAGCTAGAAATGCGAAATCGTTTAGCAAAACAGGAGAATCAAAGATTAACAAATAAAAAACAAGATCTCCAGAATAGGTTATTAGATAAGAATAAGGAAATTTCACATCTAAGAAGCCACAATAAAAACCTGGAAGATAAAATCAGAAACTTCAAAAATGTCGAAGAATCTTCGTATGGAAGTAATAACGATTTAGAAGATGACATAAAGCGTTTAAACAAGATTGTCATGGATAAAAATATGGAATTAATGCAAACCCAGAGAAAGCTAGAAAATCAAGAATCAGAGAGATGTCAACATCAACAACAAAGGGAAAAACTTCAGCAAGAGTATGACAACATTAAGAAGACACCTAAGCTGGAAATTAAGAAAATTAAGGACGAATTAGCAAGCAATACCGAAGAAATATTTCGACTAAGAATTCATAACAAGACATTACTTATGAAAATCAAGAAGATGAAACATAGTCGGAAGACGGAGCATTCAAATGAAGACCTTGAAGGAAGAATACTAGAAAAGCAAGAAGAAAACCAACACCTTAGAAAGTTTAAACAAGAACTGGAGGAACAAGTCAAGAAGTTAAAAGAGGACAAAAAGTCACAAGACGAAAGGTTCAAGAAAATTTAGAGTAATAACAATCTACTGGAGAACAAAGTAGAACAAATCCAGAAGGAAGCATCCAGACTCTCCAGAAAACAAAATCAAGTTGAGGAAGAAGAAATAAATTCAAATTTAGTCTTCGCCGCAATTCAAAAAGAATTCAAACCAACAGAAAAACAAACAACAATAACTCCCTATTGACACCCCAACCATATAAACCAGTATCCTACAAAGTGGGAATTGTCGAAAGATAATGGTACTAATGTGCTCAAAGCTCTTGACGACAGATCAATAGAGAATCCCAACAGTCATCAACAAATCAATTTTGGCTGGATTGATCCATCAACATATCGGAAGTTCTGTTCTACACTTAGAAGTTCGTACCGACATGTTTCGTCAGCTACGACGTCACAAGGGACGGTGCAACAACGTTATAAGGCTTTGAGGACAAAGCCTTTCTAAGAGAGAGGCAATGTTATGAATAAAATAATAATAAAATAAACATCAACATATATATATATATAGAGAAATAATAATAATAATAACAACAAACAAGAATAATATAATAATATAATTAATTAGTGAAATGGTGTAACTCTTTATGAAGAGTTGCATTAGACACCCTTTAAACAATTATAAATATGGGAAAGTCTATCTTGTAAAAGACCATATCTATTTTATCAACTTTTATATATATTCATGGATTATTTGTATTTTCGAAAGTGGAAGTTCGAGAAGTTCCAGTAAACGGATTTTTACCGTTACACCCTGTAATGAACAGGTCATCTACATAAAGCACAAGGATGCGCGGATCCCCTTTTACTACGATGAAGTAGAGATTTGGATCTGCTTCACTTTTATGAAACCCTAGTTGTTGCAAATAGGTATCTATCCTAGCATACCAATCTCTGGGTGCCTGTTTAATGTATACCTCCTCCTCTATGAGTCCATTTAGGAAGGTTGTCTTGACATCCATCTGGTGAATCTTCCACCCCATTTTTGCTACAACAAAAATCACGGTCTTGATGGAAGAATACCTAGCTACAGGAGTAAATGTCTCATCATATCAACTCCCTCTATCTGTGAAAATCCTCTAGCCACAAATCTGGCTTTGTATTTCTCAATGCTGCCATCTGCAACATATTTTATTTTGTGGAGCCATCTAGAGGTGACAACAGATTTTCCCTCTGGTCTGGGTACAACTTCCCAGACATCATTCTTCATGATGGAAGCATACTCTTCCAACATGGCATCTCTCCAGACCTGCTCACTTGCTGCTTGTTCATATGAGGATGGCTTAGACTCACTGATACTGCTTACTAGAGCTAAGTAACTGCAGGATCTCTGTGGAGCCTTTCTTTCTCTTACATCATTCTTGGGAGTTCCTACTACTTGAGCATCCTTCAAGGTACCTTGAAGCCACTTAGGCTTCCTCTTCCCTGAAGTGACATCCTGTGAGGAGAACTCCTCATCCTCGTCCCAATAACCTGTATGAGAGTGAGTGCCTCCAGTAGAGGTGCCCGTAGTAGTCGATCCTGTAGCTCGATAACCTGTAATCTGGGATACTGATCCAGGTTGACCACCAACCTCAGATCCTGTGTCAGTTCCTGCTCTTGTTCCTGTGGAACCCGTAACCTGTGCATCTATCACTCCAGACACTTGGGACCCTGTTGGTTGCTGAGCAGTACTCTGACCCGTTTCATGTAGGGATGTAGCAACCCTGTTGTTTTCCCTTCTCTGACTCACATGGCTTTCGAAAGGCACGATCCTCATCGAACTTCACATCCCGCCTTACAACAGTCTTCTTGAGAGCAGGGATGTAAATGCAATAGGCTTTCGAAGTCTCATCATACCCAACAAGAATTCCCCTTTCTGCTGTGGGTTCCAGCTTTGTCCTTTTCTCTGAAGGAACATGAGAGTAGGTAAGGCATCCAAAAATCCTGAAGTGCCCAACTTCGGGTTTCTTTCCAGACAACGCCTCCTCAGGGGTCTTGTCCCCCAATACCTTATGAGGGCTCATGTTCTGAATGTAAGGTGCAGTGTTGCATGCTTCAGCCCAAAGGAAAATTGGCAATCCCTGATCATGCAACATGGATCTAGCAGCTCCAACATTAGCCCTGTTCTTCCTCTCAGCCACCCCATTCTGTTGAGGTGTATAAGGTACAGTTAACTGCCTCTTGATGCCTTCCTGAGTGCAAAACTTATTGAACTCATGGGAGATGTACTCTCCCCCATTATTTGATCTGAAGATTTTAATCTTCCTCTCTATTTGTTTTTCCACAAGAGCGTTGAACTCTTGAAACTTCTGCAAACTTCCTTTGACTCTTTGCTCTTCAAGAAGTAGATTCAGGTTTTCCTGGAATAGTCATCAATAAAAGATACATAATACTTGTATCCTTTCAGTGATGTAGTGGACATCGAACCACAGAGGTCAGAATGAATCAAATCAAGAGCTCCTATAGCTCTATTATCACTCTTTGGAAAGGTTGTCTTGACGTACTTCCTGAGAGCACAACCTTTGCACACATTAGTGTGCTCAGTGCTGGACTCAGGTACTCCTATCACAATCTCCCTCAAAATCTTTAGGGCAAGATGGTGTAGATGAGCAATCCTCCTGTGCCAAAGCTCACAGCTGTCACACCCCTCATCTCGGCTACTATGAGTTAGGGCATGATGAAGTTAAAAGTTCAATTTGTAAGCTTCCCGCTGCGTACTCCAATCCTCTCAGCTAAGGTAACAATGGATCCCTTGGGATGAACTAGTACATTTCCATCTCTGAACATCACCCATAGTCCTCGATCTTCAATAGTAGAAACGAAGATCAGGTTTTTCTTAAGACCTGGGACATATAGAACATCACGAACTCTGATTTGTTCTCCAAAGTCTTTCTGGTAAGACACAGTTCCTCGTCCTACTGCCTTGACTGTAGAGTTGTCTCCAAGGACTAGAAGCTCCATTGTCTATGCACCATACACTAGAAGTGGAGGCCATCAATGATTGACAGGTGTTAAGAGCCATCTCCCTGTTAATCCCATCGGTATCACACTCATCAATATCTATAGCGAAGCAAGAAGTGCAAACAATTTGATCCTCCCCCATGCTAGTAGATGCAGATATGATATTTGTAGAAATTTTCTGCACTTTATTGTCTACTGGTTTGTGTTAACAATTTGTGGTTTTCACCTACAGCCGGTTATGCATAGGCTGTAGGTTACTTATAAAATTTTCTGTAACAATCAAACACCCAATATAATGCTACTAAGAGGCTGAAAACACATTTTAAACATTCACACATGAAAAGATGGACTCAGAGATTTTTGGCCAAATCGAGCCTTGGAAAAACCCCCACGGGGAAAACCAATTAGAGAGAGAGAGAGATTTTATTTCTTCAGAGAATATTCAGCAGCAATTTACAGTCAAACAAATACTTATCTCAACCATAAATTTCACTCCTGGAGCTGTCTCGAAATCTGTGCAATCACTGCAGGATTTCAGTGTTGAAACAGTGCCTTGGAAATCATGCCAGAAAGTACAAAATAGTCCCAGTACTTTCCCTCGATTTCTGTGCAGCAATAGTTACTGCCTTGGGAAATGACCCTGAAGTTACAGTCTCGAAATCTGTGTCAAAGAATCTCGATGTGTGCAGCATTAAATGCAGCCAACTGTACCTTGATTTCTGTGCCTCCTCGAAATCTGTGTAGCAAAAAATCCGCCTCGAGTTTTGTGCCCACCGTACCACTCAAATGAATGAGCCTGCTGTCTCGAATATCATGCCCACTGTATGCTATTCAGACCGTGACCTCGGTAATAGTGCCCAGCAAATACCCAGCAGAACACACCCTCGATTTCTGTGCCCTTCTCGGGTTTTGTGCCCAGTCAATATCTAGGAACTCGTGCCCACTAAAATCTGGAAACTCGTGCCCTGTAAGTACAGTACGGATGCTGAAGTATCTTCCTTGAAAACTGTGCCAAGAATAAATGCCAAGCATGTGCCTCGATTTCAGTGCTAATGCATGAAAGCTGCCTCGGTATGCGTGCAAGTCTCTTAGCTCCTGCTCTCTCAATTTCTCTCTTTCTCAAACTCAAAAAGAATGAGTCTCTTTGCCTCCCTCATGCTTTTTGTCTAAGCCTAGGTGGGAATCTAATCCAACGGTGGAGATGAATCCAATCCGATGGCTGAGATTTGATGAGAGCAAAAATATCACTTTATTTAATTCACTTAAATAAATATTTACTCACCCACTTTAACTTTAGCAAAAAGTGACTTTAAAAATATAAAGTCTCATTAATGTGTTTTTAATCCGAGGGTCACTTTTCCCCCTTCTTACTGACTTAGGCTAAAAATCACTAGGGGAACACTTCCCTAGGTACAAAACTAACACTCCCTCTTACCGACGAAGGTGTTCCGCACCACTCCCAACTTATCTCTAAAGAAGACAAACTTCCCCCTCCCCAAAGACTTCGTCAGGACATCTGCAACCTGTTGATCAGTGGATATATACTGTAGCTCAACTGCCTCACTCTGAACGTAGTCTCGAATGAAGTGGTACCTGATCTCAATGTGCTTTGACCTGTCATGGAAAACCGGATTCTCAGAGAGCTGAATGCAACTCTGATTGTCGCAATAAATCACTGTAGGTCTCAGCTACTGATCAAATAAATCTACCAATAACTTACGAAGCCACAGTGCTTCGCAAGTCGCCTGACTGGCTAACATATACTTAGCCTCAGCAGAACTCAATGCAACGGACTTCTGTTTCCTGCTGAACCACGACACTGCTGCCGACCCCAAGCTGAAACAACAACCGGAAGTGCTCTTCCGGTCCCTCACACAACCTGCCCAGTCTGAATCTGTGAACCCAATCAAGCTGACTCCATCCGAACCCTTGTAGTCCAGTCCATAATCCACTGTCCCTGCTAGGTATCTCAAGATGTGCTTTGCGGCAGTCCAATGCACACTCCTAGGCTGCACCATGAACTAGCTAAGAGTGTTGACTGCAAAGCACAAGTCTGGCCTGGTGTTGACCAGATACATCAACGATCCGATGAGCTGACGATATAGTGTGGGATCCACCAACTTACCCTCTGAAGCATGAAGTTGCTTCAAGTTGGTGATCATAGGTGTAGACATAGGCCTGCAGTCGTCCATCCGAAAAGTCTTCAGAATCTCTGCTGCATACTTCCCCTGTCCTAGGAAAATATGTCCTGGCTCCTGCCAAACCTCCATCCCCAAATAGTAATGCATCAGCCCAATATCAGTCATCTCATACTTAGCAGCAAGATCTCTCTTGCACTGTGCAATAAGACGCTCATCTCCAGTGATAAATAGATCATCAACATATAACAGAAGAATGAGTGGATCTCCACCAACCACAATGTAGTATAGGTTGGGATCAGCCTCACTCTTCTGGAATCCCATCGAAGTCAAAGATGCATCTATCCTGGAGTACAAAGCTCTAGGAGCTTGCTTCAGACCGTACAAGGCTTTCCTAAGCCTACACACATGAGAATCTCTCCCATGTATCTCGAATCCCTGTGGCTGCTCCAAATACACTTCCTCCTGCAGAAGACCATTGAGAAACGCGATCTTCACATCCATCTGGTGGATCTTCCAACCCATCTCTGCTGCTATAGATATCACTGCTCTGATAGAGGAATACCGAGCAACTAGAGCAAATGTCTCATCATAGTCAACTCCCTCAACCTGTGAGAACCCCCTAGCCACAAATAGAGCCTTGAATTTCTCCACACTACCATCTGCAGCATGCTTGACATTGTAGAGCCACTTGGAAGTCACAACTGACTTCCCCTCAAGTCTCGACACAATCTCCCAAGCATCATTCTTCATGATGGAATGGTACTCTTCCATCATGGCATCTCTCCATACCTGATGCTGAGAAGCCTCCTCAAATGTAGAAGGCGTAGAGTCACGAAGACTCGTAACAAGGGCCATCCCATATCTGTCTGGTTCAACAATCGTCCTGATCGGCTCCTGAGGTCTACCAAATGCTTCTGCTTCCTTCAAGGTGTCTTGAAGCCACTTGGGCTTCTTCTTCCTTGAAGGCTCGTCTTAAACTGGTGTATCCTCATCTGAGGAAGTGCCAAAGCATGAGGTCTAACACCCCGAGGACCTGTAGCTAATGAACTAGTCCCTGAGTGCCCTGTAATCTGTGAACCTGAAACCTGTGATCCTGAACCTGTACAAATCCCTGAACCTGTCCCTGTACCTGTCCCTGAAGTACCTGTAATCTGAACCACTGATCCTGTAGAAGCCGTGCATATACCCTGTGATCCAGTCACCCCAGAAACCTGCGGACCTGAAACCTGTATGGAAGAAGCCTGAACCAACTGAGGTGTGGGAGCTGGTGGCTCCCCCTGCTCCATCTCTCTCGACTTCCTGAAGGCCCTCTCCTCATCAAACTTCACCTCCCGCCTAACTACAACTCTCCTCTGGCCAGGAATGTAAAGCCGATATGCCTTCGAAGTCTCATCGTAACCCACAAAGATACCTCTCTCTGCGGTGGGCTCGAACTTCGTCCTCTTCTCAGAAGGGACGTGAGAGTAAGTCAGAGAGCCAAATATCCGAAAATGGCTCACCTCAGGCTTCTTGCCTGAATGCATCTCCTCTGGAGTCATCCTCCCCAAGGCACGGTGGGGACTCCTGTTCTGCAGATACACTGCAGTGTTGCAAGCCTCTGCCCATTGAAAGAACGGTAACCCCTGATCATGAAGCATGGCTCTCGCTGCTCCAACGATCGACCTGTTCTTTCTCTCTGCTACTCCATTCTGCTCAGGAGTGTAGGGAACTGTCAACTGTCGCTGTATACCCTCCTGCTTGCAGAAAGCATTGAACTCCTTGGAGGTATACTCACCCCCATTATCTGATCTCAACATCCTGATCTTCCTCCCCGTCTGCTTCTCCACAAGGGCTTTGAACCCTTGGAAGACACTCAATACAAGTGGGGACTTCTTGCTCCTCAAGAAGTAGATCTAGGTCTTCCTGGAGTAGTCATCAATGAAGCTGATATAGTACTCGTGACCAGTCAAAGATACTGAGGACATAGGACCGCAAATATCAAAATGAATCAAGTCAAGCACTCCTGCTCTCGTGTCACTGCTAGGAAAAGCACTCTTGGTGTACTTTCCCAAAGCACACCCTCTGCACACATCACTCTGCTCAGTGTCGAACTCAGGTAAACATGTGACCATGCTCCTCAACAATCTCAGAGCGGGGTGATGTAAATGGGCCATCCTCCTGTGCCATAACTCACATAGCTCACTGCTGCTGCTGCTGTGGCTGAAACAATAACTTGTACAGTCGTCCACATCTAACTCCAATATCCATGGGGGTAGATACACCTGTGGTCTTGGGAAACACCTGCACTCTCCCATCTGAGAAACACACCCCAAGACCCCTGTCCTCAATAGTGGAAACTGAAACAAGGTTCTTTTTCAGCCCAGGGACGTACAACACATCCCTCAAAGTCATGGGACTCATGGACTCCCTCTCAAATGTAATGGTCCCCTGACCCACTACTCTAACAATGGTGTTGTCACCAAGTACCACCTCCACCTCTCTAGCTGTCCGTGATAGCTCGGAGAGCAACTCCCGAGTACCTGTCATGTGTCTCGAGGCTCCGCTGTCAATGTACCACGTACCAGTGGTGGATGGACCTGTCTGATGCCCTGTCAACAATGAGTGCTCACTCTCCATATCGATGTCTGTGCTGGTGGCTAAGGAGACTCTCTCTCTCTCAATCTGTCAACCATTTAGGGAAAACTCCCTCTGAAACCTGTCACCAAACTCATCAATCTCTGCTGAGGCTGCTGTCTGTTGTCCCTGTCCCTTCTTCTTCTTCTTGCTTGGACACTGTGATGCATAGTGCCCAAACGCCTGACAACAATAGCACTTGATTTTACTCAAGTCCTTCTTCTGTCCACCCCGTGGTTGCTTCTGCTGCTGCCCCTTGGCCCCATTCTTCTTGGGACCCTTCTTCTTCTTACCCTTCGCTGTCAGTGCCACGTTCTCCTCATCTGCCCCACCACCTGATGAACTGCCCTGTACGAGACCCCTTCTGGTCTCCTCCTGCACAAAGTCATCCCACAGCCTCTCCCAAGATGGTAAGTTCTCTCTGCCCACTATGGCCTGCACAAATGCACTCCAAGACTTTGAAGCCCCATTCACTGCTGTGCGTACTAGCTCAGTAGGAGATACTACTTCACCAACCGCTGCCAGTTCATGTCGAACTGCAGAAATCCTAGTGAGGTAAGCTGTGACTCCCTCTCCTCCATTCATCTTGATACTCTTGAGTTTCTCCTTGAGAACCATCTTCTTGTTCTCATTGGAACTCTCATACAAGATGGTCAAGGCACTCCACATCTCATGTGCCTTGGTCTTCCCGGAAATGTGAGGGATTATGTGATCTTTTACTACATCAAGGATGATCCTCCTAGCCTTACAGTCTTTCTTGTTGAAGGTTGAAAGAGCTGTAGCATCTGTGCCATCTGGAATGGTAATGGGGTTGGTAGTAGTGTTCCTCACCACCTCCACCCATAGCTCATTCTCCTCCAAAATCAACAGGATTCTGGCCTTCCAAGGCACAAAGTTTTCTGTTCCATTCAACCTATCTTCAATCCTCAAACCTGTAGCCATCTGAACACCAACCCAATAGAACGCTGCCCACTAACAGAAGATAAAAAATACTGAAGTTTCTGAGATCTGAAATTTTATGTGTGTCTGCAAACTATCACTGTTTTCTGCCCCCTTTGCTCTAATACCATGTAGAAATTTTCTGCACTTTATTGTCTGCTGGTTTGTGTTAACAATTTCTGGTTTTCACCTACAGCCGGTTATGCATAGTCTATAGGTTACTTATAAAATTTTCTGTAACAATCAAACACCCAATATAATGCTACTAACAGGCTGAAAACACATTTTAAACATTCACACATGAAAAGATGGACTCAGAGATTTTTGGCCAAATCGAGCCCTGGAAAAAACCCCACGGGGAAAACCAGTTAGAGAGAGAGAGAGATTTTATTTCTTCAGAGAATATTCAGCAGCAATTTACAGTCAAACAAATACTTATCTCAACCATAAATTTCACTCCTGGAGCTGTCTCTAAATCTGTGCAATCACTGCAGGATTTCAGTGCTGAAACAGTGCCTTGGAAATCGTGCCAGAAAGTACAAAACAGTCCCAATACTTTCCCTCGATTTCTGTGCAGCAATAGTTACTGCCTTGGGAAATGTGCCCGAAGTTACAGTCTCGAAATCTATGTTAAAGAATCTTGATATGTGTGCAGCATTAAATGCAGCCAACTGTACCTCGATTTCTTTGCCTCCTCGAAATCTGTGCAGCAAAAAATCTGCCTCGGGTTTTGTGCCCACCGTACCACTCAAATGAATGAGCCTGCTTTCTCGAATATCGTGCCCACTATATGTTGTTCAGACCCTGACCTCGGTAATAGTGCCCGGCAAATACCCAGCAGAACACACCCTCGAATTCTGTGCCCTTCTCAGGTTTTGTGCCCAGTCAATATCTAGGAACTCGTGCCCACTAAAATCTGGAAACTCGTGCCCTGTAATTACAGTACGGATGCTGAAGTATCTTCCTTGAAAACTGTGCCAAGAATAAATGCCAAGCATGTGCCTCGATTTCAGTGCCAATGCATGAAAGCTACCTCGGTATGCGTGCAAGTCTCTTAGCTCCTGCTCTCTCGATTTCTCTCTTTCTCAAACTCAAAAAGAATGAGTCTCTTTGCCTCCCTCATGCTTTTTGTCTAACCCTAGGTGGGAATCTAATCCAACGGTGGAGATGAATCCAATCTGATGGCTAAGATTTGATGAGAGCAAAAATATCACTTTATTTAATTCACTTAAATAAATATTTACTCACCCACTTTAACTTTAGCAAAAAGTGACTTTAAAAATATAAAGTCTCATTAATGTGTTTTTAATGTGAGGGTCACTTTTCCCCTTCTTAGTGACTTAGGCTAAAAATCACTTGGGGAACACTTCCCTAGGTACAAAACTAACAATATTGCAGCTGTAGATCCGAGTGTGATTGCTCTCCCTGACCCTTACCAAGGCTTTGATACCATGTAAAACATAGATTCAGAGATCACTACTCCCTCTGAATCACCCTAAGACCTCAAGCGGTTTGAGTCTTGATATCAATACATGCTCATAGAGATATAAACTCAACAACTAGATCTCTTTACCAAAACTAAAAATACATGCAATCACACATAAACACTGAATATACCCTAGAAACCCCAAATGGGGAAAACCAACAGTCTGGGGCTATCTTCTCTCTAGAGCCCAGAGCATATATAAATATAGACCAGTACAATAAAATGTTACCTCAGGCGTGACTCAATCCCTGGACCGGGCAAACTCTAGATCTGCATGCATCAGCTGATGCATGCACTGGAAGAATGAGCCCTAAATGGTAAACTGGATCTGAGTATCTCTGCAAGTGCCTCTGACTGATCTGCCTCTCTCTATCCTCTGCTCTGATCTGCTCTGCAACAAGAGTCTAACTATTGAAAACGTCCTCCTCTGCATGCAGTAGTGTGCCCTCCCTCAAATCAAGAATAACTCGTACTTAATCAGATTAAGCAAATCTGAGCTCTGATTGTCACAGATCTTTCTCAATCACTGAGACAAAGATACTCTGCAAGTTACAGACACTCAAATGCTCAACCGGATGTGGTACAAGCTTCCTCCTCCTCAAAGAATGCGCCCTCCTTCCCAAGGAAAGTCGTCGCCCTCCTTCCCAAGGAAAGTCGCCCACCTCTCAACTGATCTATCTCAGATCAGTTATCTCAGTGAGTAAGACAAACACCTTATGTCTCCTTATATAAACTCACAGAAAAATTAGGTTTACCAAAAACCTAAAAGTAGGTGCATGCAAAACTCAGTTTTCCATGTATGCATGCAAACCCTTGCATGCATTTCTTCCCAAAGATTTTCCTGGTTAACATTTTAACATTATTAACTGTAACGAAATGATGCTTAATACGTTAGAGTCTCGCTATGAAAATGATCTAGAGAGCATGTCTTAACTATTTGCACTTGCAGCAGCATGGCTTCTTCAGCCAAGGTTATATTTTGATCAGTTTGACAGGTCAACCTTGGGATCCGTGATGAGATGGACCACTTTTATTGTATGATGTTTATCTATGGTCCTCTATATACCTTTTGATGATCTTACTTGTCTAGGTATGGTGGACCCTATAGATGATCTTACAGGTTATCATGAAGTATATTAGTACTCATCTCTAGTGGATTTGGGTCTTCGAGATCCATTGAGACACTTATCTTTCAGTTTCAAGCACTCTCGAGCTGGACATGAGCAGTTTTATACCTGTTGACCAGTTTTGGCCATGCCGATGTGGCCTGTCCCGCTAGATCATTGGAGGGCATTCGTTGCCTAGGGCGCTACAGGGGAAGGGCATGGTCCAGCCACTTGTTATTACCGTATTACCCCCCTTCTGGACATGATGGCACAGTCAGTTTCATAGCGCAGGAACATGACGGTCATGTTATCACACAACTTGTTGTCCCTAAAGGTATCCTATCCAGGATGGTAGAGGTGTTGGACAACTAAAGAGGTGACCCAAGGCTTGCCTCGATTCCCAATGCAAGTGGGTGTCACGATAACCGAGGCAACCTTCACTTTAGATCAAGAAGAATCAAGATCAAGGGGGAGACCCTTTCCAATCAATGAAGGTTAGCTAACCCAAAGATTCCTAGGGAAATGTGTAAAGTTTTAAACATGGAGATCAATGGTATAAGATTTTAGATCTAGAAAAATAAGTTGACCCAAGGTGATTAGGGCTTGGTTGAGAGGCTTAAGCAATGGACAAATGAGTCAACCAAGTGTTTGATTTAGGCAACTTAAGAAGTTAAACAAGTTGATCTAAGAATGAGCTAATGCATCACCCAATGACCCAAGTGGGGCACAACCCTCAAAATGAGGAATGGGGCCCACAAGGTGAAAATCAATGGGGTGAAGCACTAGGGGTAGGTTTTGAGGGATGATCTATCCAATGAACCAAGAATCTCAACTGCCCACGTCTTGGAACTAGCAAAAGAGCCTCCCTCAAGGAATGCGACTTCCCTTGGAGAGACCAATGTGCCTTGGGAAATGGGCCAAATGGAGTCCAAACACCGCCAAACTATAGATTGGGATTGCCGTTAAGATTATTAAGGTGGGTTTTAATTTTTATACCCAAGAGCATGCTAGATCCAAGTAGATCTAAAAAAAAAAGTAAAAATGACGGTTTTGATTTTAGCGTTTGTTTGACCAATGGAGAAAAGAGATGGATCTAGGTACATACCTCATGGAACATACCTCAAAAGCTTGTGGCCACTTTGCAAATTGATAACCTTCCCCCTGTGTGTATATTCAAGAGTGAGATCTAGAGCCCCAAGACAAATCGTCCTCCCTCAAAGATGACCAAATTGTCCTCCTGCAAGACATGATCTAATGAGAAACAAGCCTAGCAAAAGAATGATGAAAATGATGAAAAGATGAAGTAGAAAGCATCAACTATGTCACAAAGATACAATAATGATACTCCCTGCAACCAAAGACCAATCCAAAGCAAGATATGGGGGGTTTCCCACAATATCCTCCCTCAAAGTCATCCTCTTCACCAATTCATCCTCCCTGCAGAAAAACGAATTGAAGCCCACCAACCACAAGTGATACATAGAGAAAATATTTTATATTCAACGTGCAAAAGAATCCATCAAGAAAAGAGAGGTAGATCCGCAAGATAGCATTTTTATTGCAATCTTCAAGAACTTTAAAGGTGCATTTAGAATAGGGGGGTCTCCTTCTTAAATAGGATGAGGAAGACCAAAACCCTAAACAAATTTTGAAAACTAGTGGTTGCGATCAAAAGATATAACAATATAATCAACGGCTAAGATGAGCCAACATAACATAAGACATGGATCACTCAAATAAGTGATGACATCATAGCTAGAAGAGCCCTATGGGGAATGACGTCATACATGGGGGTGGCTAATAACATAGGAGCCACAACATAGAGACATGGACAAGTGACTAGGAGCACATGGTGGCGCTAGGGGGTATTATTCCCCTTCACTAGCATGACCCCATGGCACAATAATATAAAATATGACTCAATGACATGTCCAAGTATACAAATGATCAAATCCTGTCCCCATCATCAGAGAGAGAAATACAATAAAAGACCTCATGTAGCCCATTTGGACCCCACTGACTGGTGCAAACTGATCTAGAAGACGGGGGATACACCATGGATGACCTCTAAGCAGACCAAGTGCCAAAACCTTGCCTCAATTGCCCAAATCAAATTCCTCAATGACCTTTTTATTCCATTTTCTAATCCTCAAAAACCCTGAAACTACCCAAAACTGCCTCTGGGGTGCTTGCGCTATCAAATTGAGTATGCCATCATGTCTGAAAGGGGGGTAATATGGTAAAAACAAGTGGTTGGACCACCCCCTTCCTTTGTAACGCCCTAGGCAACGACTTGCCTCCAATGCTCCTGCTCGACAGGCCACATCAGCATGCCCAAACTGGCCAACAGGTGGAAAACTGTTAATATCATGCCAGGGAGTGCCTGAAACTGAAAGATAAGTGTCTCAATGGATCCATAAGGCCCAAAGCTACTAGACATGAGTACTCATACACCTCATGATAACCTCTAGGATCATCTATAGGGTCCACCATACCTGGACAAGTAAAAATATGATGATCAGTAAACAATAATAATCCACGAAAACTGCATCAACCATCATCTGAATAATGTGCCCAACATATGGAATCATCAATAGGTATATGTAGGCCCATAGATCAACATCATATAACATAAGTGGTCCATCTCATCACGGATCCCAAGAATGACCATGGTCAAACTATGTTTGACTAGGTCAAAATACAACCAAAGACTAGATTAAAACAAATGACTAAGACATGTTCCTTCAACCATATTCACAGCTTAACTCAAAGTATAAACATCAATCAAGTGGCAGTTAATACATAGATATTCAATGTTATTTATAACTTACTTGCACCAAAGCTTTAAAGACATAATTCATCCAATGGACATGGCCTAACTGCTAGCATAGGGTGAAGGATAAGGACGAGGCTAAGTAAAAGGGATGACTTGACCAACTTGACTAAGTGATACTTTGGATAGGGGAAAAGGTGTTACCCACTCAAGCATGTGCTGGATAATATAAACAAAGGGAATGGCAGTGCCTCACAAATGGGTAAGTTGTTTAGAGACTGCTTATTCAACCTTGGCATCATGTCTACATCAAGTTGATCGAAGTTCATTAGGATCATTCATTTCATTTCCATGGCCAGCAGTCTTTAGATTTGGCATACATTTAACCACTGCTTTTTGTTTGGCCTTTCATTTATAAATTTTTTAGGTCAGCAATCTTTAGATTTCACATTCATTTAGCCATTGCTTTTTAGACCTTTTTGGACCCTTCATTGGGGTACTTTAGCATTTCATTACTTTAGCCCTTTGTCATTGTGATGAAAATCAAAGTTTTTTCATTTATTTCCATGGGATTTCATTTCATTTCAAAAGAGATTTCCAATCATTTCCATACAAATAGTACATGTGCTTCAGGTTTTAGCCAACAACATCTCATGTGACTAGAGGGAATTTCGCAATCTAAACCACACATCAAGGCAACCGACTAGAATGATAAAGGCATAAAATCCAACTCACCAAAGGCAAGTTCTATCACCAACTCAAAGCCGAGACACAAAACAAACATGGATGCTATCCAACACAGAGGCAAGAGCGGGGAAGTCCTCCATATCAAAAGTCAAGAAGGCAATGTTAATGTAATTGTAACCTCGGAAGATATTAACTTATATATTTTATGTTTTATTTGTATTTTATTATTGTACCTCCGATGGAGATGTTTATTCCTCCAGACGGGAGTCATTATTGTACTTGAGTCATGTAAAGTCATTGAGGTTAACCCTCCATTGTATGTCGGGGCATTAGACCCCAGATTTAAGTCATCATTGGATTATTAGACTCTCCTAGAGAAGTCGGCCCAGTGAGTTACACCTAGGGGCCGACCCTTTGGGGTTAACTTCAAGTGAAAGTTAAAGTATAAATAGAGAGGGTGCTCCTCTCTATTTGCTCATTCACTCACTCATCAAGTTCGCGTAAGTGAGTAGGAGGACAAGTTTGCACAAGTGAAGAAGAGAGAAGTTGTTGAAGACCATTTCTACTTTTGGGTTTTATATTTTTGCTATTGTATTGTTGCCCATTCTATCTCTGAGGAAGTTGTGGGGTTTTCTCCTTTATGGTTTCCCCGAGGAAAAGCTTTGTGTCTCTTGTCTCTTGTGTTTAAATGTTATGCTTGTTATTCTCTCAGATAAGATCCTAGATAATATTGAATTAAATTGTGAAAATCTAACATGGGATCAGAGCTAACCTAAGAAGAAGACACTATGCAACTGCAGAAGCTAGGGCTTCTTAATTTTTGGTATTATCTCCACAGATCATCAACAAAAGGAAGCTAGGCTAACTGGCCTAAGGAAGGCGCATCTTTCTGTCGAAACAGAAATTGATTCTGAGCATTTTCAATTTTTGGCTGTCACTGCTGCGGGAAATTAGGGCTTTTCACATAAGTGGAATTTTGGAGTGCAATTAGCATAGGAAGGAGCTCCTCAGCAAAATCGAAATTTAGAGACCAAGATCGAAGTTTTTGGTTGGGTGAAACTCCGGGAAAGTCAAACCCTATTTTGAATTTGGACCAGAAAAACCAGAAAAATCCAGAAATTGTAGATCAGAATTTCGCAGGTCATTTTTCAGGGGTCAATTTTTTTGGAATTTTCAAAATCCAAGTGTACTAGCTTGCTCGCCTCACTCAAGCGCATCTTTCTAGCCAGACATAAGTTTCAAATTCCAAGTTTGAATTTATAGGGTTTCTCTGTCAAACCCTAGCCAACTTCAGATCCAATTTCAACAAATCAAGTGGTAAGACTTAAAAGCTTTTCTATTTCCATTTGAGTTTCTCATTAAAGATGTCTCACCACACCAAGCTTGAGGATAAGCTTGAAGGGGCTGATAACTTCCGAGCATGGAAGGATAGGAAAAGCTTTTCTATTTCCATTTAAGTTTCTCATTAAAGATGTCTCACCACACCAAGCTTGAGGATAAGCTTGAAGGGGCTGATAACTTCCGAGCATGGAAGGATAGGATTGGGCTTGTCCTAGAAGAAAATGAATGGACACCTATGTGAATGAAGAGGTTCCAGTTCCAGAGGGAAATGAGGCTAAAGCCTTACACAAGGACCATCTCATACCACATGTGTCATCTCTGAAGACACCTAAAGAGATGTTTGATGCCTTGACCACCTAATTTGAAGGAAGGAATATAAATAGGAAGATGACTAATCAGGGCTACGGTCTTCGTCCTCTTCTTCCTCAGCATATGGGTGCATGCTAGACAACCAAAGATCGTTTCTAGCTTCGCTTCCGAGAGTGTCTCTCAAGAGTCTTGTCCCCCAATATCCGGTGAGGACACTTCATTTGAGCATAACTATCGTACTGGATGCATCTTCCCACAAAAACATGGGTATATCTTAATTGTAGATCTTCGTCTCCTATTCGGTAATGCATGATAGAAATGTCCACAAAGGCTAACCAACATTAATTTAGACAGTTATGTTATTTATCAATAAAATAACAATTCAATTTGAATAAATAACATTTATTGGACAAAACATTAAATACTTATCTTTGCTTGTTTTGTTGACTCCCTCTTGATCTTTGCCGCCTCACAGAAATCACTGAAGTTTTTGGAAGTGTACTCTTCTCCATGGTCTGATCTGAAGTCTTGATCTTCTTCTTCGTTATGTCCTAAACTTGCTCACAAAATTCATCTTTGATCTTCATGTCAATCATACATAGTCCAAGAAGACATCAAAGGATACCACTGTCATCAGTCTACATGTGTCTGAATGCACTAGATCCAAGATCCCCTACCATCACTACTCTCACAAATGGTCCTTTAACCAATCACAAATCTGTCTTTTAACAACCACTTCAGATCTGCCCATTACGTCACTATTAGGACCATAAATCTGTGCTTGAATTTCACACAAAAAGAACCCCCATTTCGTAATCTCCAAGTCTACAATTTTTGGACTTGCTTTTTCAGACACTATTTTTCCAGGCCTACTTTTTCAGACCCTATTTTTTCGGGCCTACCTTTTTTGACCCCAATTTTCTGGGCCTACTTTTTAGACCCTATTTTTTCTAGCTTGCTTTTCGAACCCTATTTTTCCGGGCCTAGTTTTTCGGACCTTGTTTTTCAGGGGCCTATTTTCTCGGGCCTACTTTTTTGGGGCCCTACCTTTTCAAACCTCCACAGATAAATGCACCCAAGTAAGGCAAGTTCTAGAACACTAATTTCAAGTCCAATCTGTGGTCAGAAGTGTCTAAACTTGGAAGCCCTAGTTTTCAAACTTAAGGCAGAAATTGATTGCAATGGCTTGTTTTAGTACTATTCTGATACCATGTTAAATTTTTAACTTAGCAGTACAATTTCATATCTTGATAATTATGTCCTAATGATTATCATCCCACTTTTATCATTGCATAATTATACACTAAAATTTCAACTTCAATTTGCAACAGAAAACAAAAGGATCGCTGAAAGATAACCATGCATAGTAGACACAAAGTTTTACCATGGGAAACCCGAACTCGAGAGAAAACTCAACAACCTTTCTTGAGAAGAATATTTCCAGTAATAAGAGTACAACAACAACAATAGAAGAGCCCTAGTTCACAAGAGTTTGACAATCGCAAGGTGCAAACCCTAGTTCTACTACATCATACCGCAGTCACAAAGATGATGCGAGTCTTCAAGAGAGAGAATGGCAAACCCAAGAAAGAGATGAAAGAGAGATAAGATCATTTCAATATGCTTCTTCTTTAGTCTTCACTTGCCCAGCTAAAATTGCACATCAAAGAGGAGAAGATGTCTTGTATGTGATGTGTGTTCAAATGCATTGTTGGAGCATTCTATTTATACACATCAAGTCACTTGAATTTCACTTTAGGCTGACTTGCATTTTTTGTCTTCATTTTTATTTTTCATTTTAACTTCAAGGTCGACTTGCTATTTGACCACTTCAATTGTTAATTCACTTGTTGACCATTTATTATTGGATTTCCCATGTTTCTTAACAAAAGTTCTTCACAATGATGACGTTATTCTTCTCCCCATATGCCTTTCTATTCATTCATAGAGGTCTAATGTTGAATAGACCCACAAAGAGGTCTCAGACACTTCTTAGATCTTGTCAATTCAACAATAGCCCTCTATCATAGAATATATTACTCCGAGCCCCATTCATAATGATTGTCTGCTCGATGTTGCATACTGGAGAAAACATCAACAACCAATACATTTATGAAGGGTTGGAGGCCTGAAGCAAGGCCCTCTAAGTTAGCGACCTATTGACTCCATTTGCCCCATGTTGGATTGGCACTAATCCTTTGAAGTGGGTTCCCTTATCCTCCCATCACCCCATTGTATATCTCTATACTACAAACCTTTGCTAGGGAATCCTTTTGGAATCACCTTGCTCATCATTGCCCTTTGCCCTAGTAAACCATTAACCCTAGGGAACACTCCCCCTTTGAGTTGGAGAAGACCCAAGCGAAAGTGAGAGGGAATAGGTGTGGTGACATTGGCTTGTTTCCCTTGGTTGCCCTCGAGCTAATGTGCATCTTTGAGACTTTAATCACTCATGCTAGTTTGAGAGGTAACACACCTCAAATTGCATGGACCCAAAAGGTAATAGCTAAGTGCAACCATGGAAATAAGGTAGTCATCACCTACACCTACTTCCTTTCTCTCTAACTGGCTTGAACCACTAAGGGGGGATTCCCTAAGGCAACTAAGTCAAAAGGTGACAAGGATACTTGATTGGTGGATAGATGAATGGTCTTAAAAGTCTGATATTAAGTGAGTTAGAATGTATTACAAATGAATTAACTCATGCATTTGATAGACTTTTAAGAACCATTAATCATTGAGAGAAAATCACAAGTGAATTTGCAAAGAAATAATTAAGTTGGCCAAATATTGGATCAGAAATCATTAAGCCAGGAATTTGCAAATAAATCATGTGAAATAACTCATTAATAGAAATGATCGAATAAAAAACTTGCTAGCATGCATTTTCAAGTAAAACAAACAGCAATGTACAACTGAATTTCTTAAACCAAAACCAAAAATATAAACACAATGGAGGTGTTGATTTAAGAAAATATTGCCTGTAATTGAATTTGAAAATTAACTTATGTAAAAGTGTGCTCTATCCAATCATTAACTCTTATTATGTTGCCAATGTTGTCAATAACAAAGAGTAATAAATTCAAGAATTACACCATGAGCTAAGTATCATGGGTACCCGAACATAGGATTAGGGTTCGCGTCCCTGTCCCGAGTTCGCATCCTCGCATCTCAGGTTCGCGACCCCATGTCCCCAAACATACACTGCAGAACCAGGTACTCCACCTGCGATTCTGAGGCTTCTGTCATGAAATCAGGGAACGTTGATCGCAAGGGGGGTGGGGTACCCTAATTTTGGGGATGCCTGTGGACCAATGTTATTTACTAATATTAAATTCTTAAAGTAAAAGCGGCATTCTCCTTATCTTTCATTTTCTATCCTTTTACTTCAATTTTCAACATCTTCATTAATTGTTTCAAGATGTTTGAGTGGCTCCAACCTCATCAGACTTCATATCCAAAAACTAGAATTTTAGATCCCATTCATAATTCAATAGACTTAACAATTTTCGGGATTTCAGGATTGCAACGTTTCCACTGGATTCTATCATGTATGACGGTATGGGGTTGGAATTTAATCAATCACATCAACCTCTCTATGTGCCTTGATGTTGGTGGTATTTAATGTTGAATGCATCTGTCATGACCTTAATAAAAATGTACCTTCACTCAAGTAAAATCATTTATTAAGTATGGGAAGATTTTTCTACCTTATTTTAACGCTTGGATTAGAAATTATCATCAAAATTGTAAGGTGTTGACTAATGTCCTTTGAGGATCAACTTCGAGATTCGAGGTAGAGGCAAGGGTTAGAGCCTAGAGGAGAGGGGCACAAGGTGCTATTAATGAATAGGATCCTAAAATAGGCAATGATTTTGATGAGATGTAGTTATTTGTTGTAGCATTAAGTTTTTTGGTCTCTAAAAGCCATTTAGAGCTAATGCGGATGTGTATCTATGGTGGAATGATGTCTTATTAATTTGCATTATCTTGTGTCAATGTTATAACTTATATTCAAAGTATCGAAATTTAATTTTGCTAGTGCTTTTCAATTATTCATTTTTGCCTTGCAAGTACACTTCCATTCATGACATTATATCTTTTCAAGTAGATTTATTTGATTACATATGAATATCATGATTAACGCTCATTACATCGTGGAGATTTCACTATTTGGGTAGAAGATGTGTATCTAGCATCTATAAAGAAATTTGGGAGTTGTCGTTAGACAAGTAAAACTACGGTCTAGGGGAACTCTACCAGTACAATGACTAGTGCTAGGCCACGTCTCCTTGCATCCCCGTTGGGTGCAAGATATTGGACATCCACTCTGGCTCCAGTCTAGTACCCCTAGTCGAGTAGTACTGCGTTAGGCAACACTGAGCATGGACTTGGACCCCACATACCTTTGAGTATATCGAAGACCTCCTTAGGAATTTTGAAACCTGTCCATTCAAACTTGGGTTCGAGGGATGCGAAATATTGCTACTCAATATTTTTTTCTTATGAATATCTTTTATTGATGTACATGGTTTTGTATGGTTAAATTTGCTTTATTACATCAGGGTCATGATCGTTTATTGATGAAGTGTACTGTATTACCTTATTGCAAATGATGTATCTTGAATGTTATGGTTAATGGTGTATTTACTTGTAATTGAACATTAATAATCACCTTAACTAAGAGTGTGTCTAGTCATCATCCTTTTACCCCTTAGACATCTCCCTAATATTAAATGCTAGGTGTATACTTGAGGAAAGTCCTAGGACACCCTTAAGCAAAAGCTTGGCCAAAGTCTCCCCTTGGATAGTCTATGTTAGTTTTTATGGTATCTCGGGATGTCCTCCATGGTTCAGATGCCTTGCATGGAGGTACATCAGCAGTATAGGCATCAATGTGGAGTAGAGGGTGAGATACACTCTACTCAGGGGCATGAGTCCATTCATGGATGCATGCAAACCTTCCAGGGTGTTTTTCCCTTTGCATGCATGAGATTTGCATGGCCTGTCAGTGATTAAAAGATGCATGCAAAAGTGACTTTTTGCAATGCACCAATATTAGGTTTTTGGTAAACCTAATTCACCGGTGAGATTATATATATAGAGGCACGGGGTCCCCGGATGAGATTGCTTAGTTGACTTATCAGAGAATGATAGATCAGGAGTGAGGAGGGCGCATTAGTGCATGTAGGCCGAATTTATGAGAGAGAACAGTTGTTGTAGGAGGGAGAGTGGTCAGATCTGAGTTGGATCAATGACTACTAGCTCCAGAGGCACTGGGTGCCCAGATCAGTAGACTGAGATAGTCTATTAGTGTGGTTTCTGTTGAGATAGAGGAGGATGTCTTCCAGATGAGGGAGGGCGCATTGACTGAAGAGAGAAGCTCATTCAGAGTCCGATCGACAGATTGAGAGTCTGAGACGTTCAGGATAGTTTTGCCTCAGTGTTTGAGGATGGTCTGTGACGATCAGAGCTCAGATCTGTTGAGATCTGGCCCAGTACGAGCATCAGACATCCAGAGGGGAGGACGCACTTTTCCATGTAGAGGAAGGGCGCATTCTTCAGTTGAGCAGTTGGTTCTCTTCGGTAGCAGAGCAGAGGATTGAGAGAGGCAGTACAGTCAGAGCTACCAACAGACTGACTCAGATCCAGATTGACAGCTAGAGCATACTTCCTTAGTGCATGCATCAGTTGATGCATGCAAATCTAGGGCATTGACTCGTTCAGGGATTGAGTGTTACATCTGAGGTAACATTGTTATATTTACTTCTTCCATATATTTCTCTAGGCTCGAGAGAGAAGATAGTCGCACATGATTGTTGGTTTTCCCCGTTTGGGGTTTCCAGGGTATATGCAATGTCTTATGTGTGAATGATTGTCTTTATGTTGTAAAGAGATCTAGTTGTTGAGTTTTATGTCTTTATGAGTATTATTGATATACGAGACTCAAACCGCTTGAGATTTCAGGGCTATCCAGAGGGAGTAGTGATCTTTGGATTAAAAATTTACATGGTATCAGAGCCCTAGTAAGGGTCAAGTAGATCATTCACATTGAGATCAGTGAAGATAGAGACTGGATCTACCAGATCTGAGGAGCAGAGCTCAGATCTGTGGCTGTAGAGGTCAGATCTATAGTTTAGAGGACAGATCTGAGATAGATCTATCAAATCTGTGCGAGGGTAGGCCAGATCTGTGATTAGGAGACTTTCTCGTATCAATTGTGGGTTCTAGTATTTCAGTTCAAAGAGTATGGCCACTAGCTTGAGAGTGGAGGACCGGTTGGATGGGGTCTCCAACTACAGTGCACGGAGGGCACGGATTGTACTCTTGCTGAAAGAGTGCGAACTGTGGGATATTGTGAACAGTACAGTCACAAATCCAGTCACAGTTCTGTCAGATGCTACTACCAAAGCAGTATATGTTAAAAAGAATGTAAATGCTCAAAGGATCCTACTTGATGCTATCAAGGATCATGTCATTCCACATGTCTCAACCAAATACAATGTATATGAGATGTGGGATGCATTAACTAGTTTGTACCAGAGTTCCAATCCCAACAGGAAGATGGTTCTCACAGAGAGACTGAGAAGCATCAAGATGGGCAAGGATGAGAGCATGTCCACGACTCCACATACCTCACCAAGATCACTCAGGTGAGGGATGAGTTGGTAGGTGTGGGTGAAAAGGTTGAGGATAGCAAGTTGGTAAGACAAGCCCTGAATGGCATGACTATGCCATGGGCAGTATTTGTCCAATCCATTATTGCTAGAGAGAACCTTCCCAAGTGGGATCGTCTGTGGGACGACTTCACCAAGAGGAGATCCGGAGAGGTTATATTCAGGGATCATCCTCAGCCATTCCAGAGGAGGAGGATGTGGCACTTGCAGCAAAAGGGAAACAAGGGGTCAAACAGAAGAAGGATCTAAGCAAAATCAAGTGCTTTGCCTGCAATGATTATGGACACTATGCGGGACAACGTCTGCATAAGAAGAAAGGTAAGCAGACAAAGGATGAGCAGTTAGAAGCACTAGAGGAGGTCGATGAGTTTACCTCTCGGTTTGAGAGGGAGTTCTCTTTAGCCTCATATCAATCAGGGCATGACAGCAGGCAGCCAAAGATTCAAGTTGATCAGAGATGGAGGGTTGACTGCATGCAGAGCAATCAGATGACAGGGATGCGAGATGCATTCCTCATCCTAGAGCACACACCTATGCAGATGATTCGGGATGTGAAGGGGATTGATCACTTGGTCACAGGAGTGGGTAGAGTTTTGTTTATACTTGACCTTGTAGAGCTCCTGGAGGTATCAAGAGTATTTTTTGTTCTAGGACTGAAAGGGAGTATTCTCTCAGTGGCAGCTTTGGGAGCTGCTGGTTACTCAGTAGTGTTCCAGCGGGATCTGATTTTCACCTATCCTAGAGGAGTTGACCCAGTCTTGATGGGTCACAGGATCGACAGTGAATACTTGATTCGGGGACAACCCACTTCTGGCACATCAGGTTGGTTGAGTGCATCCCCTTTTGAGTCAGAGGAGGATATAAGCAAGATGCTCACAGCAGAGATGATGCTAGGAGATGTGAGTCCAGTCAGCAGATGGGTGAGCGAGATGCTCACCATGATGATGAGGATCAGAGGAGTGACTCTGGTTATCAAATGGATGAGCGAGATGCTCATGATGATGATGATGAGACACAGGGGATTGAGCCCTTGGATTCATATCAGATGGATGAGTATGATGCTCATACAGTCACCAGTCGGAGACTGAGCTGGTACGAGATGGTAGAGATGGACTTAGCTCAGGAGAGAGTTGAGTCAGCTCAGAGACAAAGGGAGTCCACTTACATACTAGTGGATCCACTTTGTTGGTAGTACGACTGTCGTTACACCAAAACCCACAGGTGATTGGTAAACTCACCACCGCCAGATTTCAAGGATCCACGAGAGGCGATTAGTCCCTTGTCACGATACACCGGGGAGCGCTGACTACTTGCAATTTCGTGCAACAACCTCCCCCTCAATGCAAGCCCAGTGTGTATCGAACTTGTGACCTCTAGCTCTGATACCAATTGTTGGTAGTACGGCTGCCATTACACCAAAACCCGCAGGTGATCGGTAAACTCACCACCGCCAGATTTCAAGGATCCACGAGAGGCGATTAGTCCCTTGTCACGATACACCGGGGAGCGCTGACTACTTGCAATTTCGTACAACACACTTGACAGCAGTCTTTGGGACTGGTTACAGCAGAGATTCATAGGGAGTCTGAATCAGAGTACAATGACAGAGTCAGTGGTAGATCAAGGGGCTTCATTGATGGAGCTAGATGAGGGTACTCCAGGTCAGAGGGCAGCAGTGACAGGAAGGACAGTTGGGTCTGTGTCAACAGCAGAGGAATTGTTGGATCCAGGCATTAGTGGTTGGAATTCCCTTGATAAGAGGGAGTGTTAGTTTTTATGGTATCTCGGGATGTCCTCCATGGTTCAGATTCCTTGCATGGAGGTACATCAATAGTATAGGCATCAATGTGCAGTAGAGGGTGAGATATACTCTACTCAGTGGCATGAGTCCATTGGTGGCTACATGCGAACCTTCTGGGGTGTTTTTCCCTTTGCATGCATGAGATTTGCATGACCTGTCAGTGATTAAAAGATGCATGCAAAAGTAACTTTTTGCATGCACCGAGATTAGGTTTTTGGTAAACCTAATTCATCGATGAGATTATATATAGAGACAGGGGGTCCCCGGATGAGGTTGCTCAGTTGACTTATCGGAGAGTGATAGATTAGAAGTGAGGAGGGCGAATTAGTGCATGCAAGGCGACTTTCTAAGAGAGAGAGGAGCTGCTGCAGGAGGGAGAGTGGTCAAATCTGAGTTGGATCAGTGACTACTAGCTCCAAAGGCACTGGGTGCCCAGATCAGTAGATTGAGATAGTCTATTAGTGTGGTTTCTGCTGAGATAGAGGAGGACGTCTTCCAGAAGAGGGAGGGCGCATTACCTGAGGAGAGAGGAGCTCATTCAGAGTTCGATCGACAGATTGAGAGTCTGAGACGTTTAGGGTAGCCTTGCCTCAGTGTTTGAGGAAGGTCTGTGATGATCAGAGCTCAGATCTGTTGAGATCTGGCCCAGTACGAGCATCAGACATCCAGAGGGGAGGGCGCACTTTTCCATGCGGAGGAAGGGCGCATTCTTCAGTTGAGCAGTTGGTTGTCTTCAGTAGCAGACCAGATCAGAGCAGAGGATTGAAAGAGGCAGTGCGGTCAGAGCTACCTGCAGACTGACTCAGATCCAGATTGACAGCTAGGGCATACTTCCTTAGTGCATGCATCAGTTGATGCATGCAGATCTAGGGCATTGACCCATTCAGGGATTGAGTGTTACATCTGAGGTAACATTGTTGTATTTACTTCTTTCATATATTGCTCTGGGCTAAAGAGAGAAGATAGCCCCACAGGATTGTTGGTTTTCCCCGTTTGGGGTTTCCAGAGTATATGTAGCATTGCAGTGTCTTATGTGTGAATGATTGTCTTTATGTTGTAAAGAGATCTAGTTGTTGAGTTTTAGGTCTTTATGAGTATTATTGATATACGAGACTCAAACCGCTTGAGATCTCAGGGCTATCCAGAGGGAGTAGTGATCTCTGTATTAAAAATTTATAGTCTAGACTTGTTTACTGCTAGGTCTAGGAAGCCAAAAGTGACTAACTCCCTTCCGTTAGTGACACATTGGGTTGGGAGTTCATAGTTGTGTCAGGTTAGCATCCAATCAGCTTGTCCATCTTCTTGGGGCGCTAGTTTGGGGGAACTTGAAAGCGTGAACCTAGAAAGCGAAATAACTAATACTCCAAGAAAAGAAAGCCTCCCACTGACAATGGTGCACAATGGAAACATGTGGATATATTCTCACAAAACTAGCATATTTCAATTTCTTCGAATAATTCTATGCAAATAGAGAAAACACTTTCTAAAAGGAGATCCGTGGTTGTATAAGAAATTCCCTGGTTTGAGCTTTACAAATGAGCTCTTGACCAAAAAACTTTTCCATTTCCAATAATTAAAAGAAACAAAGAAAGACTGAGACAAAGCTCAACCAAAATGAATGGACTTTATTGATACTATCTATTCTGTAGAACATGTCACTACCTACCATACATAGAAAGCATGCAAAGAGGTGTAAATTTAAAAACATTACAATCTTTGTTCTGGTAAATGGTTAGTCAAGTACCTTTCAATAACAGCTTCCATTGTCCTGCCAACTGTCTCACTGTGACTTAGACTTCTAAGCCCTTCAATCAGTTGCCAGAATTGCAGCAAAGAATTTCTACATAAGATGACTTAGCAATTACTAAGGTCGGCCTTTCTCAAAGTCAAAGGTTATACTTATGCTTGACATTCATAAAACATTGATCCAAAAGCAAGGAATGCTGGAATATAACCTTTCTTCGAGTGTTATGTTTAACTCCTTATGACAGATTGCCTCTCCATGAATGATCTACACAATACAGGTTCTTTAGATTGCATTTGATCTACACAATACAACTAATCTAAGGAAAATTCTTCACATGCAAACTTAGTTTTTCATCATACATAGCTCATGAGTAAGTGTTGAAAATTGCACACATTCAAAAGTTACCAGTAAAATAACTGAAAGTAATTGCCACAGTAAAAATGACATGTTTCACAAATCTAGGGCCATAGACATGTTTGAGTGGAGTTGAGATCATTTATCAATTAGGTAATGAGGTCATAATCCAGTGTTGGGGGGCTATCCAAGGGTTGGCCTCAACAGCTAATTCATTAATAGGTTATAGACATCTGACAGTTACAATGGTCTGAAAAATACAATATTTGGGACTTTTTCTGCCAAGATGTGTAATAAATAGATATCAGAATAATGATGAATGGTTTATGAAAGCAAAATCAATCATATGCTGTAGCAATGTGATTGTTTTTATTTTATTTAAAAAAGCAAGCATCTTATATCATAGGAGAACAATAAAATTACAACAGAAATATCAGTGTTTAACTAGGAAACAATTCAGTTGGATTCCACTCCCAACATAGAAGCAACATCTCAGTCTGAGCTCCAAATTCAAGAGAACCTATATCTTCTCTATACAAATTCATTCTGGTGGACAATTGTTCAACCATATCAGCTTTAAATACAGCCAACTTTCCAAGGAAATGGTGATTGATTCATTAAAAGTTGTACTGCATCTTCTTTTCGATAGAAAAGTGGTCCCTGTTATCTTCGATAATGATCCATATTTTCCTGCCATGTTTTACCATCCACAAATTTCCAAAGATCCACCCCTTTCAACTTTGAAGCCAAACCAAAAAGGCCACATTTTGTGTAAAGACCCAACTTCAAAATGCTACTCAATCCTTAATAAGATAAGTAATAAATAGTTATAAACCACATAATAATCATAGATAAAAAAATCGCTGAAAATTTGGCAACGTTGTGATTTTTCACAAAGTCAAGCCTCAAACAAAAAAATGGCCATAAAAATTGCGATATTTTGAAAAAATGATATCGTCATAATTCCATAGTTGAAAAATGAAATAATATTTATTGATAAAAAAAAATGAATATGTTTACAATACAATTTGGGGTCTTTTTAAATGTGACTCCCGTACCCCTTTACAACTTACCCAATAATATAATTGTTGGGTTATATTATTTACAACTTTTAATTACTTTATGTATTTTATTTAAATGATTTTCTTTGTTAGTTTCGTTTTATATATGTTTATTACAATAAATCGACACAAAAAATAGGAAAAATCAGAAAAAATATGCAGGGGATTGTTGACCCTCTTAAAGTGCCATTTTTTTTTTAAACTCATTTGTCTTTGCAGTTGTTCAGGAATGGGAGGGAAGTTGTTTACGATCATCAAGAACAAATCTTGGGAGGGCCAAACAATTGTCCTCATCGCCATCAAAGTTTTTTTTTAAACTGGAGCAGGGATCAAGTGTATCCAGTGTTGTCATTGATGTAAAAGTCCCAGGAAAATGGTGTATGCTATAAAGATGGTTGATGTGTCCCTGATGAAGTGCCATGAAGACAGTTCAGTCTTAAAATGCCCACCAGTCACAAAATATGCACACAGATCCTATAAAATGCCCACAGCAGGTGTCAGATTGTATGCCCACCAAGCTAAGATAAAAATGCCCGCCAAGGTCACCAAAATGCCAGCCAACCAAGTGAAATGCCCACCAATCAAGTGAAATGCCTGCCAACGAAGTGAAATGCCCGCAGGCCATGGGGAATATATCCAAATTTATAAGTAGATGCCTGCAAGCGATAGGAAGTGGACACAAAATGCCCACATACAGATTGATTTTGAAATTGAGGCATTGAAGTATCCCTACAACACCTACGCAAGAAGATAACAAGTAAGTCGGCTCTACTAAAATGGATAAGTCGGCCCTACTAAAATTGTTGAAGTAGCAAACCTAAGTTGCAGGAAACTTGGTACTAGGCCCCGTACCACTGTCGTACCAGGTAGGAAACTCGGAAACGCGTTTGGTACTCCTCGGAAACGCGTTTCCGACTGTACCACCACGTTTCACATGGAGGAAACGTAGGTGGTATAGCTGGAAACACATCTCCGTGCTGTACCCACATCCGTATGGCACGTTTCCTCCCCGAAATCTAGCTTATCCAGCCAAAAAAATAACCCGTTAGCTTAATGAATGGGTGAAGTTGTTTCTTAATGGGTTAATGATGGTTTGGGAAACAACTGGAAGCCTCTAAATTTCATTTTTTTTATAAAAAGAGGATTTTAGTTCCCTCATCTCACACACTGATTTGAGCAAGCGAGGGTTACTTGAGGAAGCCGATTTGAAGACAGTCAGCTACACAACTGTGCAAATCGACTTATCTTATGTTTTAGTTCTATGTTGACTGTTCACATTTTGATATATGTAGCATTGTAGCCTCATACATAAAGGCTGATTTTGAAATTTTGAATATATTGTATTGCCAAGGTTGTTTTTGGATATTACTACTTAGCAACTTGCATTATGTAATCATCTATGACAATTATTAATGATATAGAGATGGACTTATGAGTAAAATGTGATGTTAGATGTTTGAAATCATGATTTATCACTTGTCATTTATGTTTCCCATTTAATTTTTAATGTCCTTGCTAATTTGCATATATATATATATGTGTGTGTGTGTGTGTGTGTGTGTGTGTGTGTGTGTGTCCTTGCTAATTTGCATGCAAGAGGTGTAAGTAGTACATTCTTAATCATATCAGTAGAAAAATAAAAGCATTAGTAGTATGAAACAGTGGTGATTGATGAAGTCCCTATCATATACTCACTTTCACATTCAATCCAGTCTACAAAAGAGGTCACTCCTCACTAAGTTGGGTGAAGCAGACAACAACATGGCTAGGCTTAATGATTGCTTGACTTATTGGACAGACTCAATGGACTCTCAGATATAGGGTAAACAAGGAAACCAAAGTGACATATGCTGGATAGATGAACACAAGCGAATGGAGGTGTCTCACAGATGGGTATAGTGCTTAGAAGGCCTCCAATAGACTCTAACAAGTATCCTTGCTTTTCGTTTTATTGCGAGACTTCATATTATTACTTGTTGTTCATTGCAAGTCTTGACTTTCTTCAGGATTTCGATTGATTAGCCCTTGATTTCTTCAATTTGTCTTGAGAAACACAACCATTTGCGACTTTCTTTTATTTCACTTATGTTGAGAAACACAACCATTTGCAGCTTTTTCACTTCATTTCATGGCCTGACATTTTGGCCGGCATCCTTTGGATTTAGCATTTATGCGTTCCAATGCAATTTGATGAGAAGTACTTGCTTCGAGTACTAAGGGCGGCACTTCCGGTGACAGGCTTACTTCAAGAACCGCACTCAATCTATAAGGCATCATACAAGCAGAGAGAGGTCGAGAGGATCCATAAACCAAGACACACACTCCAGAGCTGAGACACAATTAAACATGGGGTCTATCCAAGCACAGAGGTCACAATGGGGGGGGTCTTTAAGCACATCAGCCTTATCCAACTCAAGGGGTTGAAGTTTGCAATACGAAACAACGGATGGATGGGAAGACAAGTGACGTTGGTGTCAAACAAAGTGGAGAATGATCTAGTTTGTATAAAGGCTAACCCTACTAGTGAGCATATACCAGAGTCTTAACACTATGACCACTTCACTACTCAAATCACAAATCCACAGAAACCAATATATTACGATCACCAATGCTAACTACATATGCCAAGTCACATCTACTAAGATGACTAGGGAATGCGATGAGCAAAAACCTCATGCCATATACCTGCTCAATCAACCGGATCTGAAATACCTCTGATCTTTGGGTGGCAAGGAAGAATAGATCAGTTGGCTTCTCTGTTAAAGTGCACCAATGGCATAACAAATGTCCCTCTGGGATCCATGAAGAAGGCTCAAAACTTGGAAGTGAGAAGGGTACTCTGATAGAACTGCTTTGAATAGTCTAGCTGCCTCTAAACATACTCTACCAATTATGATCAAGATGTAAGAAAGCTCATCTCATGTAAGGGACTAGCTCGGGGTCGTGACAACTATTCTAGAAATGATAGTAGGTCACAACTACTACAAATGTGATAACAGGACCTTAGAAAATGACATATACTAGGTTAATTGCAAAAAGGAGAAATGTGGAAATGGGTGAATGGCTAGTGAAATGACATGATATGAAAGATGGCCAAGCAAAATGTTGTGAATGACATGAAATGAGGGTCACACTTGCTAAGACCCCTAGGGGCACAGGGTCATACACTTAATCTAATGAGGAAAGAACAATTATAACCACACCATGATGCTCCTAAGCTATTAAAACAATATTTGAGGATATATAAGCCATTATAGAATGACACCTTTGACCTCCTATTGTCATGTCCACACATAAGAAAGAATTTACCATAAGTCAAGTAGGGAGGATATGTCATAACACCGGTATCAAGTAGGGAGGATATGTCATAACACCGGTATCAATTGGATGTCCCCATCTGTCATTGGTACATGGCCTAGCAGATTGAGCAAACTAAAAGTTTCTATGGGCAAACCATCTATCTCATTTATGGAATTGCTTGGATGTGATGGAAGATCACATAGAAAATGATGATAAAATCACCACACACATGGCAAGGGGTAACAAAGCCTATCCACGTATAAGCAGAAGATTGTCCATGAGCCAAAGCCATCTACGAAGAATATTAGTGAGTAAGAATACATCATAATCTCTTTTGCGTGTATAGTTCACCAATTCTAATAAATTTCCTAAGCAAGAATCAAATCCCATCTAGTGTTAGTTTTCCCGTTTGTGTTTTTGTTATCACATATATAGTAGTTGGGCTACCATATGTTTTATTCCAGATTCCAGTACATTTTTCAGCCAGTTCCCTTACATTTGAGATGCCGAGATGAGCATCTACATTGGATCACTATTTGATTATGGACAATAGTATATTCCTATGCCATGACTGAGTCTCAGGAAACTCAGATTTGATGACTAATGTAGCCATTTAGCCATTTACGGAGCAGTTGGTATTGCCCAGAGTTGCAGCGGCATGTTCTCAATGGACAGATGATGGTTCAGATTGTTATACACAGGTATATGACCTAGCATGTATTATCTTGTGTTATGGTTATTATTGCTTTTATACTCATTCTTGTGGCATGTCTTAGCATTTAGTATCATGATCTAGTAGTCATATAGATATGTGGACCTGGTTGTATTGATTATATGTATATATGTCCCCACTCAGATTCAGAAGTTCTTGACCTATACTCATTGGTTTTACCCTCCTTAGGGAGAATAGAGGTGATCATTCCCACCATCTTTTGGCTTGCTAGTGTTGGTCTCATTATTCACTTTCTCCACCCATCCATTACCTTCCTGTTGTTGTTACTACACTAACTTACTACTTGACTAGTGGCATGGAGGACCTTCTCCCGCTTTAGCCTCTTTGTTGGATGAGCTTCCCTTGTTGTATTGTGTCTCGACTCTGAGTTGCCTAAGTTGTGTTGGCTAGACCTGAAACAGATAGTGATACCATCAGTACAGTGTATATGGAAATGAAATGTATATCTTATGTGAAAAACCAGTCATGGAATCGTGTTTCTGAACACACATGAATAAAAGGCAAGCCTAATGAAATTGGCTTTGAAAGTTAAATGTGAAATGTAAATCTATGGAATCGTATTTCTGAACACACATAGATCATCAAGCCTAGTAAATGTAAATCCATGGAATCGTGTTTCTGAACACACATGGATCAATGCTATGGAAACTCAAAGGCCCAAAAAGCAATGGTTCAATAAATGTTATATCTAAATGATTGTTAGCCTCACTTATATTGATTTATCCCTCACTAGCTTGCGAGTTATCATGTGAGATGGAGTAAGGGACAACTCGCATTATGTCCCCTAGACTCTAAAGTTACGGTTTGTCGGGCACCTAGTCATGGCGGCTCTAGAAAAGATCCTCACGGAGTTGTATCAGCTTGGATGTGAGTTGTAGGCATCTGTCAAGGTTGAATAAGCACTTCTGAAACAACTTACCCATTTGTGAGACACTGCCATCCCCTGTGTTACTGCTTGTCCAGCATATACTAGAGTGTTTATCCCCTTTCCATTTCCAAAGTGTCACAGTATCAAGTCAGTGGTCATCCTTTAGCCTAGCCAAATAAGTTTTAGCCTTCACCCATCACTAGCAAATTGATCACAACTATGAAGTGAGTATGGTCTTGAAAGTCTAGACTAAGTCATAATAAATATTGAGAACACTTTATATTTGGTTATTAGATCGCTAGAGAATTGATTACTCTATGTTATAATTGCTACTTGAATGATTTGTAGAGCATGTTTTAACCTCTAACACTTGCAGCACTTTGATTTAGCCTGGGTCATTTTATGGGTCATGTTGACTTGGTCAAACCTAGTTTGACCAAAGTCAACTACAGGACATGAGGTGGATAGACCTCGGATGATGCACATGGATGATACATGATCTATTACAGGTCACCAGATGGTTCCATGCATTGTTTACAGGTTTATGATGATGATTTGGTATTTTCAGCATATTTCATCATTTACAGATTATTATTATTTTATCTGTCTGGATATATTGGAGATATTATATGATCATGCAGAGATCCATTGGGTGTATGAGTACACACCTTTAGTGGATTTGGGCTCTCTGAGTCCAATGAGATAGTTAGTTTTCATTTTTGGGCAGTTACAGTGAGTATTTTCCTCAGTTTATCATTTTGGTGCATATTTGCCATGTTAAATGGCCTGTTAGAGCAGAGTGATGGTATGATTGGTTTGCCTATGGCGCTACATAGGGGACATACAGTGTAGCCACTTGTTTTTACTGTATTGTTTTGATCCCAGACACATTGGTGCAGTCAGATTTGGCCCCAGTTGACCAAGCAAAGAGTTGCAAGCATTTTGATTCTTTCTAGAGGATTTACAGAGTATAAAAAATAGTGAAAATGGCTACAGAAGGATTCGATTTGGGCTACTGAGGTAAGGAAATGGCATGGGATGAGTTGTTGTGATGAGTGTGATGTGTCCCACATCTTCCACAGTAGTTGCAGCATCCAGTGGGCCCTGTTATCACACAACTTGTAGTTCTCCCTAATGGTATCCCATCCGGGATGGTAGAGGAGATGGACAACTAAAGAGGTGACCCAAGAGATGCCACTGTTCCCAATGCAAGCTGGGAGTCACGTCAACCGAGGCACTCTTCACTTTAGATCAAGATGAATCAAGAACAAGGGAGAGACCCTATAGCCAATCAAAGGAGATTGGACCCAAACAAAGGTTCCTAGGGATATGTGAAAGACAAGTTATGGAAACCAATGCAAGGTTAGGTGGACCTAGAAGTTTAAGTATGGTTGAAAGAGGCTTAAGGGATGACTAGTGTTTCAACCAATGAATGATTTAGGACACATAATGAGATCAAATGACAGATCTAGTACCATGAAATACACAAGTGGGACCCACTTCCTTGGGATATGGAAATGGTTCAAATGGGACCCACAAGGTGAAGTTAAGGGTGCAAATGGTACCAAGGGGTATGCAAAGAGTAGATCTTATAGATCTAAGATGAAATTGGAGATACCCACATATGGGGTCTAGCACTTAACACTAATCCCAAGAAGTGCGATTTGCCTTAGGTGGACTAGTGCCTTTAAATGGATGGGCAATTGGAGTTAAAAGGGTGTCAAAATGTAGATCGAGACACTTAAGATGCAAATCAAGGGTGATACTTAAGGTCAAGTAAATGTGATGGTTAGATTTTGCTAAATCTAATATTTCACTAAGTGATCCAAGTGGACAACAACCCTCAAAATGAGGAATGATACCCCCAAGGAAAAAATCCACAAAGTGAGACACTAGATGTAGGTTTCAAGGTGTGCTCTTTTCAAATCAAGCGGGATCTCATCCACCCAAGTCCTAGAAGTGGGACAACTCAAACCCCCAAGAAGTGTGACTTTGCCCAAGGAGGGCTAAATGCATAGGAAAGTATGTCAAATCAAGTCCAAAATCCACCAAACTTTAGATCGAGGTAGCTGAATCAATTATTAATGTGGATCTTGAAAATCAAAGGGATCCAATGGCTAGATCTCCATAGATCTGAGATTGAAAATGCATCACCAAATTGACCCAAGTGGGGCACAACCCTCAAAATGAGGAATGGGGCCCACAAGGTGAAAGTCAATGAAGCGAAGCACTAGGGGTAGGTTATCAAATGTGAGGAGCATGAATCAAGTGGGATCTCACCTACCCATGTGCTAGAACTAACTTAACTCAACCACCCAAGGAGAGCGACTTTACCCAAGGAAGGCTAAGTGCCTTGAAAAGTGTGTCAAATGTAGCCCAATCCACACCAAACTATAGATCCGAATTGTCGTGGATACTATAGAGGAGGGTTTTCAATATCTTTTCAAAAGCCAAGCTAGATCCAAGTAGATCAAAGAAAAACAAAAAATGAGGGTTTTAATCAATTAGGGTTTTTATGATCTAGAACTTATGGATAAGCCAAGGAAGAAGAAGACCATACCTTTGGAGCATACCTGGATGAAGAGATGAACGCTAGTTGAGATGAGGATTACTTTTGCCGAAGATCAAATGAAGAATTTTTTAAGCCCCCTTGCCAAATCGTCCTCCTCCAAGCCACACATGTGTCCCTCTAACCTGTCAAAACCAAGGAGCAAAGCATCAATCAATTTAACATGTTGAGGGTAGATACAAGCAAGAAATAGATAAACAAAGAATAGTTGGTACAAAGAGAAAACCACTCCCTGTTAACCAAAACGTCCTCTTGAAACTTGAAGGGTAGGCCTCCCCACCAATTCCCACTCCTCCAAAACGTCTTCTCAACCTGTAAAAAAAGTATGGCAAAGTATGCAAGATAGCTACAAGAGATCCTCCAGTGCAATGGACAAAAGCATTTACAATCAAAGCAACCAACATCCACTCCAAGATCTAAGCATGTACTCCAAAAGATAGAATTTTATTCCAAGAGCCAAGAGCCAAATTCTCTAGATGATTTTACCACGAGGGGGTCTCCTCCTTATATAGGATAATAAAGACCAAAACCCTAGATCTCAAAACCACTTTTTGAAATGAGTGGTTGAAATTAAAAGATCTCAACACATAATCAATGGCTAAGATGAATCATAACAACATAACACATGGATCACTCAAAATAGTGATGACGTCATAGCTAAAAAGTACTCATGGAGGGTGACGTCATCCTCTAGAGGGGGCAAAAGTACATGGGCCCACCTCATATGACTAGGACATGACACATGGAGCTCATGGTGGGCATAGGAGGCATCAATCCTTGCTAGCTCATCCCCATGGCACAATAAAATAATATAATATGTCCAAAATCTGTCCTCAAATCTGTCCTCAAAATCTGTGAGAGATATGCGGTAAATGGCCTCATGTGGCCTCTGTGGACCCCACTGACTGATGAAAACTGGCTGGAAGATAGGGGGTTCACCCTGGAAGACCTTTGTGAAGACCAAGTGCCAAACCCTTGCCTCAATTGCCCAAATCGAATTCCTCAGTGACCCTTTTATTCCATTTCTGACCAGCCTCGATAACTGTGAAAGTGCTGAAACTACCTCCTAGGGCATCTGCACTGTCAAACTGAGCCCACCAGGCTGTCCAGAAGGGGGGGTAAATGGTAATATCAAGTGGCTGGACCACCCCCTCCTCATACAGTGCCCTAGGTAAACTGGCCTCTCATGGCCCCTGCTAGTCAGGTTGGGAAATCAGCCCCAAATCTTGTCAACAAGTGTAAAACTGCATCTATCACTATCAGAAGTGCCCAGAACTGAAAGATAAGTGTCTCATTGGATCCAGAAGATCCAAATCTACTAAGAATGTGTACTCATACACCATGGGTTGCCCTGATGGGCTAACTATAGGGTCCACCATATATGGACAATCCATAATCTGATGATTTGAAGTAATAATAAAACTGTTGAACTGCATCAATCACCATCTGAATCATATGTCTATCATATAGCACCATCATTAAGAGTATGTGGGTCCATCTATCATCATTAATAAGCATGCATGGACCACATCATCACGGATCCCAAGAAATGATCGTAGTCAAACTACGTTTGACTAGGTCAATATACAACCAATGATAAATCATATCAATAGACTAAGACATGTTCCTCTAATCATACTCACAGCTTAAGTTAAAGTATAACATCATTTAGTGGCATCAATCATGTTTGCATATTCCATTGCTATTTATAATTACTTGCACAATAGCTTAGATGACAAACTCACCCATTGGACATGGTCTAACTGCTAGTTAAGGACGAAGGCTAGGAACAAGGCTGGGCAAAAGGGTGACTTGTCTAAACTCAACTAAGAGACACTTTGGACTGGGAGAAAGGGGAAGCTACAAACTCTGTGCTGTACAAAATAACACAGGGGGAGGCTATGCCTCACAAATGGGTAAGCTATGTAGAGAGTGTTTATTCAACTTAGGCATCATATCTACTTTTATAAAAGATGATCCAGTTTCATTAGAATCCATTGATTTCATTTCATGGCCTTTTTGGCCTACATAACCCTTCGGATCTCAGGTGTGCTAATAAGCACAATTGATTGCAGCTTGCATCTAGGGCATGTTTATATATATACAAGGTCAGCAATCGTTTAGATATAGAGTTTAAGAACCATTGTTTTTTTGGACCTTTCTTATACTCTTCAAGGAGTATTTTTAGCAGTTCATCGCTCTTGCCCTTTTTAGTTTCCATGGGCGAATCTACATAAGTTTCCATAAGTAGTACATGAGCATTTAGTTTTAGCCAACAACATCTCAAGTGACTAGGGGGAGTTTGTGCCAGTGCCAAACATCGGGACAACCGATTAGAATGATTTAGGCCTACAATCCAACTTACCAAAGGCAAGTTTTGTCACCATCTCAGAGCCAAGACACTAAACAAACAGGGATGCGATCCAGACACAGAGGTAGTAAAAAGGGAAGTATTCAATATCAGAAAGTCAAGTAAGACAAGCCAAGGGTTAAAGCCAAGTTAGGAAAGTCATGGATGGATGGAGTCAAGTGAAAGTGAAGCCTAAGCTAGCAGACATAGGTGTCAAGAAAGACCATATTTATGCAAGGTAGTAAACCAGTGAGTTTTGTCAAATAACCTAAATGTGCAAGTAAAATGTCCATTTTATAATTTATCAGTTCATAAAGTTTGCCACATCATGAATCATATACCAAGCTAATGCTGTGAACATGACTAAAGCAACAAGATAATAATCCATAGTCAATGATCAGAAATCCATAGGTCATACAACATCATCATAAGAATAATCATCATATGTCATCTGAAACACTGCTGCAATACATCTCTAGCCACTGAATTGAAACTGTATGGAATAAAGGGTCACATCGGTCATCAAATCTGAACTCTCAAGGCTCATCGTTGACACAAGGTCTAACATAAGTCTGATTAATACACTGCTCTGATCATGAGTGATCTCAAAATATAAAGTCATCATAGCCAAGCTCTGAATAATCTAAGCTCTGGAATGTGAAGATATCTGCTAAGCAAGAATAGTAGCCCTGCTACTATGGTGTGATAACAGTCACCACACCCATCTCTCCGGCACATTTTATGATTTTCTGGAGCCTTTGGAGGCTAACAACTCTCCCAGAGGAGCACGATTTGGTGCTTGGTTGAGTTATTTGATGTTGTTGTGCCATGGGGAGACACTAGGGGTGTTAGATATTACCCCCTAGACCCACCATGTGCTTTTATTCATGTTTATTTTATCACATTGAGTGGGACCCCCTCTCCTAGGGCGATTTTGTCCATGTATGTTATATTTTTTAGTTGATCCATGTACTTTATTGTTGAGCTCATCTCAACTGTAGATTAGAACATTTTGATCTTTTAATCTTAGCCATCCATTCAAAAGGTGGTTAGGGTTTTGGTATCTCTCCATCCTATTAAAAGGAGAGAGCTTCTCATTGTAAAGGGACTTTTGGCTATGGATTTCTGGAATAAAATATTTTCTTGGAGATACTTGTGTTGTGGTGGTGAATGCTATTGATGTTCGACTGAAACTATCTTTCCATTGCAGTGAGATTATTGGTGATTGCTATTGTTATCATTTTTTCCACACGATTTCATCTGCAGGTGAGGAGGCCGAATTGCTCAAGGAAGGCACACTGGTTGGGGAAGACTCTCCTTGCTATCTCCTTCGTCAAATCGGTTTGGTTCAGGGAGTATTATTGTCTATGACCTCTTACTATCTGTATCTTTTCATCATTTGTATTTACCTTTGCTTCTGTAATGCTAATTGATTTTTATCCTTGGTTTTGCAGGAGAGAGAAGGGCGCACGTGTGGGACAAGGGCATCAACTTTGGCGCTAGTTTCCATCAATAATTATCATTTGATCTTTGCGGGGATAGTCTTCGGCATGATAGCAACCATTTCCATAAATCAGGTACGCTCTCAAGGTAAGATTTCTATTTCCTCAAACTACCCATCTGTCAAATTCATTTAAAACCCTCATTAAAATCCTTCGGAAAATTCTCTTGATCAAACAGCTTGATCAACAGGCAAAAAATTTCTGGCTTATTGTCTTAGTGTAAATCCCAAGGTGGGTTCTCAAGGGCATCACCCTTGGGGACTCCATTGGCCCATTTTCCAAGGCACTAGTCTCTCCCTAACCCTCAAGACTTTCCTAGCTTGCTGGTTTTGCCTGTGGTTTGATCTTCTTCTGAGTGCTTGTCTGCATAAACACTGTCATATCTGTTTGCCAAGCCTTGCTAGAAATCCCTAACAGTCAGATCCACTCTTTGGGACAATTTCCCTATTTTAAGGGTCATGTTTCCCAAGGCAGCTAAATTTGACCATTTTACACTAGCATTGAATACTGGAATCATACCTAATATTTGAATCATTGTGCTTAAGATCTATTCATCAAGTCATATCATCTCTAAGCCTCCACAGTGTTTCAATTTCCTTAAATCTAGGGTTCCATACCTATCACCTTACGTACCCTATCCTGAATAGCTTGATCTAGTGATTGGGTTAGATCTCTCCTGTCGGGAGTAGATCAGGGTCTCCCCCTTGTTACCTTGGATTTGGTAACAAAAGCGAAGAGTGCCTTGGTTGGCATGACAACCATCCATTTGGGAACTAGGGCTCTCTTGGTTCACCACTTTGGTTGCCTATCCCCTCTACCATCCTCACGGATCCATCTTTAGGGGCCTTGGTGATAACATTTTGGCGTCGTTGCCGGGGAGGTAGAGGCTTACCTTCGGTGTCTGCGAGTGTCCATGCATTATCCATATCTTATCGCATCCGGTATTTTTATATTGGTGATTGCATTTCCCAATTCATAATTATTTCAATCACCATCTTAATTCACTCATCTCACCTCTTCTACAACATATATCATTTCAGTGAATTACTTGTGTGGTTCACCTGGCGACTCCATCCCGCGACTCTACTGACGACCAAACCCAACATATTAATCTTAAGTTCTAGAGTCATGCCTTACATTAAAGAGAACGACTCAGAAAACAATATGATCATGAAAATGATGATTGAAATGGGCAAGCTAATACAAAGTTTGTATGGCTTGGTCCTAAATCAGCAAAAAGAAAATATGAGACGTAATGAACATCTTCATAAATTATCTAAGAATGTGTATACCAATGATTTCCCGCAAACTAGATCTATGAGGAAACCCTCAGATAGCCAAGTAGTGACAAGGTCTCAAGCAAAAAATAATTTGAAAAATCAAGATAATAACAAACCTGTTGTAAAAGAAATTTCTCCCAATCAAAGGAATTTCATTCGCAAGGCTCCTTCACAATATTCCAATGCTCCTCTCAAGGGTATCTTAAAGAATAATGACTAGTCTCGAAAGATAGCATCTCAAGAGACTAAAAAGACAATAAGTCCAAGCCCTGTTAGGCCTCAAAATAAAGAACCAATGCAAAGAAAGCAAGTCCCCCTAGCAAAGAAGTTGCCCCTGTAATACAAGAAAATCTAAATACGAATATTCTAGGAAAACTCTTTGGATCTTCAATCATGGTATCTTTGAAAGAAGTCATAGTTATCCCTTCGATTAGAGAACAAGTAATGAATTTAATGGGATTAAAAGTAAACATTAAGGATCAAGGAAAGCCTTGTGATCTAAAAGTTTATTTAAGCAATTACTTCTCCAAACCTAATATTTTCGTGCCTCTTGATCAATTACTAAAGATACATTCCTTGTTTAACCAAGCTACTCAATTCTTAGGAATCAAACCCAAAACTAGAGCTCCTAAACAGTTAACAATAGGAGAAGATCCTCCTGTCATGATTCAAAGTGTAACTGACAATGGTAGTGGTCATCCTCCGTTTTATAGAGCTTTAGAAATAAATCAATTGATTCTACAAAATTGCATGTTAGACTCGAGAGCAGAGGTTAATACTATGCCACTTAAGGTAATGGAACAGCTACAACTAAAGCCGTCTCGGCAGTTTAAGAACGTGTGTGGGATGGACTATAGACCTGTGCGGTCAAAAGGGGTAATTGAAAATTTAAAGGTGAAACTAGCAGCATATCCAGAAATTGAGATAAACATGAATGTTTTGGTTCTAGATATACCTAATGCATGGGGAATGTTGCTATCAAGAGAATGGGCTGCTAAGTTAGGAGGAAGCATCCAAATGGACCTTTCATATGCAACCATCCCTATCGGAGGAAATGCCTTATATAAATTAGTGAATGAAAAGCCTATGACAGAACATGTAGAGACTCCCAAGTATCTGTTTGAAGAGGCCATGCGCCCTTCCGATGAAGTTGGAAATTATATGGTGCTGGCAAATTATTGGGAAGAACCTCGACAACATCCTTTTCCTCCCAGCCAAGTTTGGAAGATGCATTTTGATGGAGCTAAGTCTCGGCATGGTGCAGGAGTTGGGGTTGTTCTCACCTCTCCTTCTGGTGAAGAGAAATTATTCTCTTTTCACCTTGAGTTTGAGTGCACTAATAATGTGGCTGAGTATGAAGCATTTCTTTTAGGATTAGAAGTTGCCCGAGATCAGAAAATCAAATGCTTAAGTGTTATGGGAGATTCAGATCTAATTGTATCCCATGTTAAAAATCAATTTGCAGCCAAGAATAATAGACTTAGAGATTATAGAAACGTTGTTTGGGATACAATCGAAATGTTTGATGCTTTCGCGATTAGAGCAGTTCCAAGGGAAGAAAATGTTTTGGCTGATGCATTATCAGTAATAGCATGTACCTCTGAAATCCCAGATCACCTTAAAAAGAAGCTGTGTAAAGTTGAAATGTTGTCCAGACCATCAGTTCCTGATAACCAAGACCATTGGCAAATATTCGATGATGATACTCGAATCATTTCATTCTTGCAATGCACGGATGATTTTCAAAATTGCAATGTTGATTTGGAAGATAAAGTAAATAATTTGTCTCTGCAAGATGTTGATGTTATGATGTCAGCAATGCCTCTAGAGAAGAATTTCAATAGGCATGATGAATATAAAGGTAAAAGAGATGAACCAGTAGATGAGGTCATAGAGATCAACATTGGATCCCTAGTTTCTCCTAAAATGATTAAGATTGGAAAGAATGCCTCCCCAAAGGAAAGAAAAGCTATTGACAATTTAATTAGAGAATACAAAGATGTCTTTGCTTGGACGTTTGATGACCTTAAAACTTTTGACCCTTACCGGCAAAAGTTGCGGAATGTTAATCCTAAGTTAGCTCCCTTGATTAAGAAAGAACTTGAAAAGATGCTGGCTGCTGGAATCATCCGACTAGTTCGACACACCACTTTGGTATCCAACTCTGTGATTGTGAGAAAGAAAAGTGGGGAAATCCGGATATGCATAGATTTTAGAAATTTAAATCAAGCATCTCTAAAAGATAACTACCCTCTACCAAATATGGAAAATCTTTTGCAAAGTGTTACTGGGGTCGGGATATTGTCAATGTTAGATGGTTTTTCAAGATACAATCAAGTGCGTATTAAAAAGGAAGATAGAGAAAAAACAACTTTTACAACTCCATGGGGAACTTTCAAGTATATAAGAATGCCATTTGGATTATTCAATGCTGGATCAACTTTTCAAAGAGCAATGGATCAAGCTTTTAATGACCTTATTGGAAAAATCATTGTTATTTATCAAGATGACCTAACAGTTTTCTCGAAAGAACGGGATGATCATGTAAAACATTTAAGGAAAGTTTTTGATCGGTGCAGGAAGTTTGGTATATCTCCGAATCCGAACAAGTCCACTTTTGGAATTGATGAAGGTAAATTATTGGGACATATTGTATCTAAGGAAGGCATTAGAATTGATCATGAACGTGTCCAAGCCATTAATGCCATTGTTGCACCCCATAATGTTGCCTCCCTTCAATCTTTCTTTGGAAAAATAAACTTTGTCCGAAGATTCATTCCAAATTTAGTGGAGTTAGCCAAACCTTTAAATGCTCTTTTGAAGAAGGATGTAAAATTTGTCTGGGATAAAACCTGCGAGCTGTCATTTACTAAACTAAAGAAAGCAATCTCAACTGCTCCTGTATTAGCTTGTCCTAATTATAACAAGGAATTTATGATATATTCATATGCTTCTGAAGATACCATCGCTGGAGTTTTGCGACAAAAGAACAATGAGAATCATGAACAACCTATAGCCTTTATGAGTAAGAATTTGCGAGATGCTGAGTTAAAATACACCACTATTGAAAAACAAGCTTATTGCCTTAGTTAAAGCCCTAAAACATTTTAGAACCTATGTAGGATATTCTAAAACCAAAGCATATGTTCCATACCAAGCAGTGAAGGATGTCTTATCCCAAGCAGATGGTATAGGTGTTAGAGGAAACTGGATCTCGCGAATCCAAGAATATGATTTAGAAATCAAGCCTATCAAGATTGTGAAAGGACAAGGTTTGGCTCAACTTTTAACTAAGAAGGGAGGTAGTAGGTAATAACTATTATAAGTGAACATAGGCCTTGTGTTCTAAATATTGATGAAGAGCATGAATGCAATAAAGACATTGTGTATTTTCTAAGAAATTTATCTTGCCCTGAATACCTAATAGATCATCAAAGGAGAGCATTAAGACTAAAAGCTGAAAAGTATGTTTTAACTCAAGATGGTTTGGGATGGAGAAATCCTGATGGAATAATTTTGAAGCGTGATAATCTTGAAGAATCAAAAGCCATCATAAAGAAAAGGCATTCAGGGTTATGTGGTGGACATTATGCTCCAAGAACAACTGCTGCAAAAATCATGAGGGAAGGATATTATTGGCCAACGCTATTCAAAGATGTGCATTCTTATGTTAGGATTTGCCAGGAGTGTCAATTTTTCTCTGGAACGCCGAGACTTCTTGCTTTACCTTTAACCCCAGTTGTAGTTGAGGCTCCTTTTCAGCAATGGGGCTTGGATTTTGTAGGGCCTTTTAATGAAAACTCAAGTAATGGATATAAATACATGTTAACTTGCACTGATTATTTCATTCGTTCGGTTGAGGCTATTAAAACTAAAAAGGCCACAGCTGAAGTAGTGGTAAAATTTTTGGAAGAGAACATTCTGTCTAAATATGGTTGTCCTTTAAAGTTAACTACAGATAATGCCAAGGCTTTCAGTAAATTAGAGATGTCAACTTTTTACATGAATCACGGAATTACGTTATCTCATTCTTCAAACTATTATCCACAGGGAAATGGTCTTGCAGTATCCAACAACAAAAATTTGATCTAATTATTAAAAAGGATGGTTGGTGAAAATAAAAGAAGTTGGGACACTAACTTGAAATATGCGTTATGGGCAGATAGGACAACAGTTAAGAGGATTACAGGGAAATCTCCTTTCGAGCTAGTGTATGGGCAAGATTGTAGGCTTCCAATAAGTTTGCAGATACCAGTTTATGATTTACTACAGCAGTGCACCACAGATAAAGAAGCAATTCAAGCTAGAATTGATAAATTGGTTGAACTTGATGAAAAAAGAAGGGATGCACTTGATAAAATGCTCATTGAGCAAGAAAGGGTAAAAGGTACTTTTGATCAAAGTACTCGAAATGAAACTTTCGGTATTGGAGATGTGGTACTATTGTGGGATAAGCATAAAGAAAAACCGGGAAACCACGCAAAGCTGGAGAGCTTATGGATAGGGCCATACAATATAAATAGGTTGGCTGGAAAAGGGTCTTTTGTTCTTGAAACCTTGGATGGTGATGAAGTTGAATTGCCTATGAATGGGAGGATGCTAAAACATTACTTCCCTCCTATCAATCTTGAATGACTTGCCTGGTAGCCTAGAATAGGTAGGAACTGAATAAGCCTGCTTGGGCAGTAGTTAGTTTTTCAGCCATTGAGTCTGGCACCTTTTTGTCTTTTTTAAGCTCACCTTTGAAGCTCTTAGTTTAGTTTTGAGTACTTGCCATTTTCTTTTCCTGCACAATAATAATAAAACTTTTCAAGTTATGTTAGTAGATTAGTTTTTACTTTCTGCATTTCAAATTTAGTACTGTTTTTTGGAGATTTATGTATATACATGCATTATTTTGACGACCGGTCTGTGAGTTTGGTATAGCTCTAGACATTTTGCAGATAGCAGGTGTCATTTTGGTAGTTGTTGCAGAACTAGAGTGTTGGATCGAGGATATGAGTAGCAGAGTGATGAGGACCAGAGATTCTGAGGTTCTCAAGCGCTCTATTCAGCAGAGCACTTGTCCCAGCTGGAGCAAGATGTTATCACATATATAGTAGCTGGGCTACCATATGTTTTATTCCAGATTCCAGTACATTTTTCAGCCAGTTCCCTTACATTTGAGATGTCGAGATGAGCATATACATTGGATCACTATTTGATTATGGACAACAGTATATTCCTATGCAATGACTAAGTCTCAGGAAACTAAAATTTGATGACTGATGTAGCCAGTTAGCCATTTACAGAGCAGTTGGTATTGCCCAGAGTTGCAGCAACAGGTTCTCAGTGGAGAGATGATGGTTCAGATTGTTATACACGGGTATATGACCCAACAGGTATTATCGTGTGTTATGGTTATTATTGCTTTTATACTCATTCTTGCGGCATGTCTTAGCATTTCGTATCATGATCTGGTGATCATATAGATATGTGGACCAGTTTGTATTGATTATATAGATATATGTCCCCACTCAGATTTAGAAGTTCTTAACCTATACTCATTGGTTTTACCCTCCTTGGGAGAATAGAGGTAATCATTCCAACCATCTTTTGTCTTGCAAGTGTTGGTCTCATTATTCACTTTCTCCACCCATCCATTACCTTCCTGTTGTTGTTACTACCCTGACTTATTACTTGACTAGTTGCATGGAGGACCTTCCCCCGCTTTTGCCTCTTTGTTGGATGAGCTTCCCTTGTTGTATTGTGTCTCAGCTCTGAGTTGCCTAAGTTGTGTTGGCTAGACCTGAAACAGATAGTGCTACCATCAGTACAGTGTATATGGAAATGAAATGTATATCTTATGTGAAAGCCCATTCGTAAAATCGTGTTTCTGAACACACATGAATCAAAGGCAAGCCTAATGAAGTTGGCTTTGAAAATTAAATGTGAAATGTTATATCTGGCCTCACTTGTATTGATTTATCTCTCACTAGCTTGCGAGTTATCATGTGAGATGGAGTAAGGGGCAGCTCGCAGTATGTCCCCTAGATTCTCAAGTTACGGTTTGTCGGGCACCTAGTCATAGCGGATCTATAAAAGATCCTCACGGAGCTGTATCAGCTTTGATGTGAGTTGTAGGCATCTGTCATGGTTGAATATGCACTTCTGAAACAACTTACCCATTTGTGAAACACTGCCATCCCATGTGTTACTGCTTCTCCAGCATATGCTAGAGTGTGTATCCCCTTTCCATTTCCAATGTGTCACAGTGTCAAGTCAGTGGTCATCCTTTAGCCTAGCCTTATAAGTTTTAGCCTTCACCCATCACTAGCAAATTGATCACAACTATGAAGTGAGTATGGTCTTGAAAGTCTGGTCTGAGTCATAATAAATATTGAGAACACTTTATATTTGGCTATTAGATCGCTAGAGAATTGATTACGCTATGTTATAATTGCTACTTGAATGATTTGTAGAGCATGTTTTAACCTAAAACACTTGCAACACTTCGATTTAGCCTGAGTCATTTTATGGGTCATGTTGACTTGGTCAAACCTAGTTTGACCAAAGTCAACTACAAGACATGAGGTGGATAGACCTCGGATGATGCAGATGGATGATATATGGTCTACTACAGGTCAGCAAATGGTTCCATGCATTGTTTACAGGTTTATGATGATGATTTGGTATTTTCAGCATATTTCATCATTTACAGATTATTATTATTTTATATATCTGGATATATTGGAGATATTATATGATTATGCAGAGATCCACTGGGTGTATGAGTACACACCTCTAGTCGATTTGGGCTCTCTGAGTCCAATGAGACAGTTGGTTTTCATTTCCGGGTAGTCACAGTGAGTATTTTCTTCAGTTTATCACTATGGTGCATATTCACCATGTTAAATGGCCTGTCAGAGCAGAGTGATGGTATGATTGGTTTGCCTATGGTGCTACAGAGGGGACATGCAGTGTAGCCACTTGCTTTTACTATATTGTTTTGTTCCCGGACACATTGGTGCAGTTAGATTTGGCCCCAGGTGACCAGGCAGAGAGTTACAGGCATTTTGATTCTTTCAAGAGGATATACAGAGGATAAAAAATGGTGAAAATGGCTACTGAAGGATTCGATTTGGGCTACTGAGGCAATGAAAGGGCATGGGATGAGTTTCTATGATGAGTGTGATGTCTCCCACATCTTCCACAGCAGTTGAAGCATCCAATGGGCCCCACACCCATCTCCCCAGCACAGTTTATGATTTTCAGGAGCCTTTGGAGGCTCACGACTTTCCCAGAGGAGTACGATTTGGTGCTTGGTTGAGTTATTTGATGTTATTGTGCCATGGGGACACACTAGGGGTGTCAGATATTACCCACTAGACCCACCATGTGCTTTTATTCATGTTTATTTTATCACATTGAGTGGGACCCCCTCTCCTAGGGCGATTTTTTCCATGTATGTTATATTTTTGAGTTGATCCAAGTACTTTATTGTTGAGCTCATCTTAACCGTAGATTAGAACATTTTGATCTTTTAATCTTAGCCATCCATTCAAAAGGTGGTTATGGTTTTGGTATCTCTCCATCCTATTTAAAGGAGAGAGCTTCTCATTGTAAACGGACTTTTGGCTCTGGATTTCTGAAATAAAATATTTTCTTGGAGATACTTGTGTTGTGGTGGTGAATGTTATTGATGTTCGACTGCAACTATCTTTCCATTGCATTGAGATTATTGGTGATTTCTATTGTTATCATTTTTTCCACACGATTTCATCTGCAGGTGAGGAGGCTGAATTGCTCAAGGAAGGTGCACTAGTTGGGGAAGACTCTCCTTGTTATCTCCTTCGTCAAATCGTTTTGCTTCAGGGAGTATTAATGTCTATGACCTCTTACTTTCTGTATCTTTTCATCATTTGCATTTACCTTTGCTTCTATATTGCTAATTGATTTTCATCCTTAGTTTTGCGGGAGAAAGAAGGGCGCACGTGTGGGATAGGGACATCAACTTTGGCACTAGTTTCCATCAAGTATTATCATTTGACCTTTTTGTGGGGATAGTCTTCGGCATGATAGCCACCATTTCCATAAATCAGGTACGCTCTCAAGATAAGATTTCATTTTCCTCAAACTACCCATCTGTCAAATTCATTTGAAACCCTCATTAAAATATTTCGGAAAATTCTCTTGATCAATCCGCTTGATCAACTGGCAAAACATTTCTGGGTTATTGGCTTAGTGTAAATCCCAAGGTGGGTTCTCAAGGGCATCACCCTTGGGGACTCCATTGGCCCATTTTCCAAGGCACTAGTCTCTCCCTAACCATCAAGACTTTCCTATCTTGTTGGTTTTGCCTGTGGTTTGATCTTCTTTTGAGTGCTTGTCTGCATAAACACTGTCACATCTGTCTATCAAGCCTTGCTAGAAAGCCCTAACTGTCAGATCCACTCTTTGGGACAATTTCCCTGTGTTAAGGGTCACCTCTCCCAAGGCAGCTAAATTTGACCATTTTACACTAACATTGAATCTTGGAATCATACCTAATATTTGAATCACTGTGCTTAAGATCTATTCATCAAGTCATATCATCTCTAAGCCTCCACAGTGTTTCAATTTCCTTAAATCTAGGGTTCCATACCTGTCACCTTACGTACCCTATCCTGAATAGCTTGATCTGGTGATTGGGTTAGATCTCTCCTGTCGGGAGTACATCAGGGTCTCCCCCTTGTTACCTTGGCTTTGGTAACAAAAACGAAGAGTGCCTTGGTTGGCATGACAACCATCCATTTGGGAACTAGGGCTCTCTTGGTTCACCACTTTGGTTGCATATCCCCTCTACCATCCTCACGGATCCATCTTTAGGGGCAACTACAAGATTGGTGATAACAGTTTCTAGGGTAAAAAACTCTTTGTTGTCTATGGTGCATGTAATTCTTATGTGATTGAAATCTGGTTCCATTGTATGGTTATATTTAAGCATGTACACTTTGTTAAACCAGAGAATCAATTCCTTTTGGTTTAGTCACTAGTATAAATAATGGTTGTGCACTATCCAGTTTTCCCATAACAACATTGTAACTCATGGCTTTGCTCGCTAGTATGAAAGATCTGAAATAGATCTGCATAAGAATAGTTGGTTATCGACTCAAGCTTTACAATGATTGGCATAGGCAAGGTTCGAGGCTATACATGAGGTACGAAACTAGGTTGATGGCATGAAGGGCACCATGCCATTTTGACCAGCGTCTAGTAATATAGAACTCTAGTTAGCATGGAAAATGTATTCGAAAAAAAGAAATTGTGTATGTTAAAAGGAATAAAACATAACCATTCCTTAAGTGCTTGTTATCACATCCATGTTAGCTGGAGCTACCATTCTGCAGATTGTCATGTTAGCTGGAGCTACCATGCTGCAGATTGTGTGGTTAGGAACCATACTACATTTTTTTTTCCAGATCAGAGATCAGAGGCCTACAAAGGGGGCATTCATTGTTTTAAGATTGCCCCGAGCAGAGATATCAGAGGGGACAAATGGTTTTGTATTGGTCCAAACATACTACAGAGCAGTTGCCACAGAGTCACCCTTCCTTGTTGAGCTTTGCATGATCCCATTTGAGAGAGTTGCTTTGCCATATTCTGATGAGAGTACTACAGAGTATTGCTGGTTTGCCACTTATTGCCCGGATTCAGTAGAGATCCAATTTCAGAGACAGCTTCAGCAGCAGGTATATGGTATGGCAGGTATAGCACTTTATGTTTATTGCACATGTTATTATTTAGACTTGTTTATTTATGATATAGTACACGGACTTGACATGTGATGTTTGATGTGGTGATCTCGGTTGTTTATTATGATGCGTATGGCCCTGGGTGATGTCAATCCACCCCATTTTAGTAGACTCATGTATATGCACACTAGTCCCTACCCCACTATTGGTATAGACTTGGTCATTTCGTCCTCCTTGGAAGCTAACATTGGATCCACCTGTCACTTCCTTCCATCCATCCGACTCATTCATGTTGATTTCTCCCGACTTGCACGTTGATTTGTGACCTTGAGGATCCCCTTCCCCATTGACCTCTGAGTATACCATGATTCCTTGTCTTTTGTGCCTCGGCTCTTTAGTGTGTGAGATGCATTCTCAAACCTGGGATTTGCTCCTGTCGGTTGCCCCCGATGTTGCAATGGAGTATAGGATTGTGTAGACTCACTGGGTGTTCCCCATTGGTCATCGAAGCATGTTCACTTGCCCCCATTACTTTGCAGTATGAGTACCTTGTTATATCTTTTGAGACATGTATGTAGCCCAAAAAGGGCCTTGAAATTTAATGAAATGAAGAAATGTAAAAGAAGCCAAAAAGGCTATTTGAAATGTGAATCAAGCCAAAAAGGCTAAGTGTGAAAGTCAATGTAAAAGTCCAAGTAATGTATTTTTGAACACACACGGACACAAGTCAGCCATATGTATCAGCTTTGTAGTGGTCATTTCCTCACCTAGTCCTGCAAGGCAAGGAGGTGAGATGGAGTAAGGGACAACTAATTCTAAGTGTCCCTTAGACTCTCAAGTTACTATTTGTCGGACACCCAGTCATGGCAACTCTAGAAAAGATCCTCATGGAGTCTTTTGAAGGCACGGATGTGAGTTGCAAGGTTCATGTTAGATGATCAGTGGTGGTTTCCCTGCACTATACCTATTTGTGAGGCACCGCCCTTCCCTGTGTATTATCATGGTATGCTTATGTTAGTGGGTCCCGCTCTCCCTGTTTACCCGAGGGGTCAAATGGTCTTGGTCCGCGTCTTCCCGTATCCTTCACCTTGTTTATCCACCTCACCCAAACTTAGCTAAGTGGTCAAGTCTATAAGTTGTGCATATGGGCCCACCTCACCCGAGGCCTGTATTTATTGAGATATTTCTGTTTTGATCACCATATCGACATTATATTGTTTTAGGTAATTTACTAACATAAATAAGGAAGCCTTGATGCTTCATGTTGCTTACAGGTTTTCAGCCACTACCATTTTGACCAGATTTAACTTGGTCAAACCAGGTTGACTAGGCCAAAAATGGGCCCGAAAAAAAGTTGCGATCAAGATTTTCATTTTGGTCATTTATTATGTCTTGGAGTCCCATATGCGCCTCCTAGTGTCATAATTTAAAAAAGTTGAAGCGTTGAAGAGATTTTTAATTATTATGGGTCATCAAGGGCCTGTTTTAATTAAAAATCTTGGATTTTGGGCAAACAGTGCCTAATTGATGGATCAGGGTCATTCAAGCGACCATGTCTACTATATTTGGGGTCTACGATCGCATTGCAGCAGACGGTTCGTCAATCCGGGCAATATAAGTGGGTCAAAAGCCCAAATTACATCTTCAGCAATATAAACCAGCAATAAATTAATATGGAAATCAAAATATGGCAAAGGTAACTTTGGAAAATGGCAAAAGCAGAGGTTGCCTATTACAAAGGGGTCTCCTAAGATAATTTTACTATATTTGGACATTCTATTTGTGTTGTGGGGCCCTCACTTGCCTAGCTCATCATGTGGGGCAAATTTGCCCATAGAGGGGCGTTTTTGACTATGTAGAACTTCATATTTTGCAAATATTATATAATGGGACTTTGTCCAAGTGGTATGGGGGGGCTAAAACAGCCCATAGGCACCCCCCAACCACATTTTATATGTATTTTATGGGCCCCACGAAAGGCCCCATCCTCCACATGGGCGCTAGAGAGGGAAATTTGCCCCCCCCACTAGAGATCATCTCCACCATTGATTTGGGTTGGGAGAGAGTTAATCCCAGCCATTGATTATGGAGGGAATTAGGGTTGCTTCAGAGCCTTTCTCTACTTAAGAGAGGAGCTCTCTCATTTGGAGGTCTTCTTGGCATTTTGTAAACTTGAGATTTGTGAATAGAGAGACATTTCTTCCGATTTACTTGTGAATATGATGATGGAGTGTTATGGTGTTGATTGTTAGCTTATTTTTGGTGCATTGTTGAGTATTTGTGTGGTGTCTCCATCCATCATTGGCCGAACGAATTGCAAGTGAATCGACCACTTGATGGGGGACGCAGCTCTTGAGCTAGCAGCTCCACGTTGCTCTTTCTCTTCGGGATTTTAACAAGAGAAGTAAATTTACCTTTGTTTCTTGCTTTCCTTCATTATTTGTCGTTCATTTGTTGTTATTTTCTTGCTATTTGCCATAGTTGCTGACTTATCTCTCTCTCTGGCAGGTACAAGGGCAAATTGGGTCAACTGGCTGCACCAAAACACTAGGGGAAAACGCACTGCTGCTCAGCATTTGGTCTTCGGGATTTGTTTTCATCACCAAGCTTCTCCATCTCTACTATTTCGGGTAGGCAATCCCTGCTTGTTTCTCTTGTTTTCATTTCCATTGTGAATGTTAAGCTGCAAATAATAAAATAAACCCTAAATATTAAAAACTCAAAATTCCACTGTTAAATCTTGTTTTTCTTTCCAAACCCGCTTATGAAATGTTCCTAAATGCTTAAATCCAGAGTTTCAGTTCGATTAGACTCCAATTGCCCATAGAACTAGCACTGGTCCACTTGGCAAAAACGCCCTCCTTGGATATTTTTCTCTCTCTGTCAAGCTGGGTCGTTTTGGGGTTGTGGGTAGTTTTGATTTCGGTTTAGATCATCATTTTATCGTAAGAAATCAAGCTACCAATTGCTAGAAGTGCCTTAAAACACTAATTTGTCGCTGCCCTGGGTCCATTATTTCACTGCTTAACTCTCTTCCTTGGGCAATACCACTTGATCTCTCCACTTCTCGCTTATTATATGTTTCTTGTTTATTTTCAGCCATATAATTACTGATCTACTCTATTTCATTCATCATATTTGATTGCTGGTCACATTTCATTTATATACTTATTTCATACTTGTGTCCAGCAAGTGGCTAAGATTGAGCTTAGGGCCCATCTGATACTCACCTCTTGCCTGCATCTATTTATCTTCTTTGGGGTTTGGGTGTCTGATTTGTTGCTTAACCATCACTGGTTGAGCGGGGTCTCCCCCCTAACTTGGCTACTTGCCTTGTCTGAAGTGACAAACGCCTTGTCTGCTGTGACTACCGTTCCTTGGACGGTGGACTTGGCGTTTGCTGGTTACACCTACCTGGCTGCCTGCCCTCTACCATCTTGGATGAGATACCTTTAGTAGCAGCTAGAGTTAGTGTGATAACATTTTTAGCGCCGTTGCCGAGGAGGTAGAGGCTTACCCCGTGGTTTTTGAAGTTTGAGTCTTTTTGCCCTTTTTCTTTTCATTTTCGCATCTATACTTAAACTTTGTTGGCTGATTTTCATTTTTTTAATTTATTACAGCCAACACCATTTTGTTTCATTCTCCACTTCCCCTCATGGCATTCCAGCTTCGGTGAACAAGGTTCCTAGTTCACCTGGCGACTCCACCCTGCGGCTCCACTGGAGGCCGAACCCACCATTACAACCTTCGTAGCTTATAGATCATTCTGACACTTCACATGAGACTCCACTGCGAACTCTTAGATTGATAAATCAGAATGGACCCAGATGTTCTCCTTGGCCTCTCACAAGCCATAAAAGAAATAAATGAACGTATGAATAGGTCTGAAAGGAGACAAGAGGAAATAAATGAATGGGATGCACAATCTTAGTATGGGGATGAATATGAATATGATTGTGGGTATGAACCTGAATATCAAGATTTTTGCGATACCCGCAATGCTCCTCATCACTCTAATGGAATATTTGTCCTATCCACCCCCAATAGATTGGTAAGTCAACCTGAATCTAGATGTCAATCCCAACCAAGGATTTATAGCCAAAATGGTCGGTCAAATCATCATGTTAACCAAATTAGACATCCTACTCGAGCCCCAAGTAGAATGGACAGAATATCTGAGGGGCAAACGAAACCTTCTCCATTTGACTTCTCGGAGATATGTGGGGCACCTCATCCTATGCCGAATGAATACACTGAAAGGTTGCCTCGGTTTTGTGGAAACAATTATATATCTATTGAAAAACATCTGCAAATGCTTTGGGATCATATGGAAGTTAGAGGGGCTGATAATGAGGATGTTTATATGCGAGCCCTAGGTGAATCCTTAGGCGGGGGAGCTGGGTTATGGTTTGATAGTTTAGCACCGGGATCCATCACTGGGTATAACATGTTCACGAGGGTGCTAATAGAAAATGGGGTGAGAACATTGATGAGTCTTTGGAATGTCAATCTAGCACTGATTGTGTCATGGATGATGATTGCGTCGAGAGGCGCTCTATAGCCCAGTATGAGGGAGATCTTGTAACATGTGTCAAATGTTTGTCGAGTTTGTCGACATCGAGTAACAAAATAATACAAAGTAAACAAAAAAGAATAATACAAAGTAAAAAGTAATAAATATTATGTCGTCCATAAACAAAAAAGAATAATATAAAGTAAAAAGTAAATATGAGACTTAAACTAGAGACTTTACTTTTTGCACCAAGTGGAACGAGGTGCTCTACAACAGTATGGGGGAGATGTTCTAACGTGCATGTAGCGTTACATGTAGTATTAAAAAAATTCATGTCGGCTCATAAAATAAAAAATTATGGAAAGTATTTAAAAAAAAATCCATGTTGGTTCATAAAATAAAATATTATGAAAATTAATTAAAAAATAGATGTTCGTTTATAAAATAAAAACTTAAAACTTAAACCCGGATCTATAAATCAAGAGAGATCAAATTTCTTGAATTTAAATTAAAAAAAAGAAATACACCTCAAGAAATTGGATCCCTCTCGATGCTTGATAGATACGAGTTTAAGATGGATCTACGTTGGTTATATTGATAATTTGATTTCTCGATTGGATCATTCCTCTCCTGAGATGTTCCAAATTATGAGTGTGCCTACAATCGATAGGAATGTTACAAAGTATCTTGAGAATAATGCTTCAAAACCTCGTGTGCAAATTAAAAGAGGCATCAATCGAATCATACGAGATACTTTGTTATCATTGCCTGAGGTTGTTGCAGGCCGAATTCTAGATCTAATTCACCTTTCCATTGGTGACTCCAGTAAAGGATCACCAGAAGAGCAACTCCACAATCTTCATATGGTTGATAATTGTCCTGTTCAATGTTCAAACAATCCAAATTTTGACTCAGATCTTAATCATCTCTCTGAAGAGGGGGAGAAAGGTGAGGGTAGTCAGATTGCATTTGAGAAACAATCAGGTGATCATCATGAAATTGAAAATCAACTTTGCAAAGATGAATGGGGTGAAAGCATTGATGAATCCATGGAAGAACAACCAAATGAGGATTGTGTGGTGGAGGATCAATGTCATGAAGACGATCAGGATAGCAATGATGAAATGAGCACTGATTGTCCTTATCAGTTGAATTTCTCCCCCCCCCAAACCAATGGTGAATGTTCCTTTGATTCAGCTTATGAATGAGCCTTCAGTCTATAAAAATGTAGTAGAGTATTTGAAGAATATATGCAATAAGTCTCATGATGAAGCTATGTATGACATTGCGCAAATCTCAGCCCCTCAAAATTATGACCTTGATATTGACTTAGAAGGGGAACTTACTAAAATCATACACAGCACTTTGTCATCATTACCCAGAGAAGGAACAAATAAAGAAGGGGATCCCATTGATCATCAGAGACAAAATTCTTTGGTTGAGCTTTCAACCAATGAATCCACTAAAGGTCCTCTTGAGGGGCAGCTCCATAGTCATTGCTTCGTTGGCGATTGTTCAAGTCAATGCTCAAGTGATCCCGACATTGTTTCATTTCCCAATCATATCTTTGAAGAAGAAAAATAAAGTATTGAAAATAATCAAACTTCTATTGAGGGTGGATCAAACGATCATCATGTGGTTGTAAGTCAAATGTGTGAAGGTGATGGGGGTCTTAAAAATGATTATATCGATATACCTCCCTGTCAAGATGATGATGATCTAGTTATGTACCAACTTGACCTTGAGTGTTCTTTGTCGCAACCCGCAAGATGGAATAAATGTCACAAAGAACCTTCAAAAGGTGTCATGCTTAATGTCAACACGATTCCTCGCCTTCTCCTTGGTCAAAATGAGTTGATTGGAAATATGAATCAAAATGAGCCTTGTCTTCGGAAGGTTGGTGTTGACCCTCATGATTTCCTTGACAAATGTCCCTTATCTCATGCAGAATTGGAGATGACAATTTTAGGAAATACTAAACAAGCCTATATGTTTCAATCCACCCTCCCATCCCAACTCATGAAGTCAATGCCTCTTTCTATCCTAATTTTGTTGCGCAAAGGGTTTGGTAAGGAGCCTTTAGAATGCCTAGGAGTTGATGGTAAAACTTTTTACTTCACTTTCCAGTCATCTTGGGTTAATAATATTTTCCAATCTGATAACCTTGTTGCTTGGTTGACTGAGAAACTATTCAAAGATCAATTTCATCTGTTTGCAATTGTTGGGCAACAAGTGGGCCTAATTTTGATCTTGGGTTCATTGCACTTTAATTTGTCCCCATTTGCTTCTCTCATCTATCCTGGGATGAAAGAAATTGAGTATGCGAGCCAGATAGATGAGGGGAACAAAGTTAACCAAGGAAGGTTGAATCTAGTATTGTATCATTCTCCTCCATCATTCTTAAAAGTTGAGTTTCATTGCATTAATTCTATTGACATTTGGATGGAAGAGACTTGTAGAAATCAGCCTCAACCTTGACATGGATTCATATTGCACCATATTAAGCCTATCTTGAATTTTGAACAAGTCGGATGGTCATGATCCTATATTCTTTAATCTCCAGTCTAGTCCTGACTCGTCTTGCTTGGATGAGTGGTTGCACTGGATCTATGATTTTACCTAGTATTTGTCTAAACTGGTTAGAGTAGGGTAGGTAAATAGAATAAGCTCTCATAAGCAGTAGTTAGTTGTCATTTTGGTCTTGCTCTTTTTGTCTTTCTTTCCTGACTTTTGACACCATTTCTCTTTTTTGGTTTGCGTCTTGTTATCACATCTATGTTAGCTGGAGCTACCATACTGCAGACTGTGCGGCCGAGGACCGCACAACACTTTCTTTTTCAGAACAAAGATTAGCCGCCTTCAGACAAGGCAGTTTTGTTCAGATTGCCCCTAGCAGATATATCAGAGGGGACAGACAGTTGTACAGTGCTACACACATTGTCACTTACCATCTACCACAGGGTCACCTCGTCCTTGTCAGGCTTTGACATAAGCCCATTTGAGACAGTTGCCTAGTCTTGTTCTGATCGAGACTATCACAGTACATTGTTGGTTTCTTAGGATTGCCCGGATTCAGCAGAGATCCAACCCAAAGATAGCTTCAGTAGCAGCAGGTATATGGTGCAGCAGGTATTGCATTTGATGATTATTGCTCATGATGTAGATTAGACTTCTTTATACTTGTTAGTACAATAACTTTGCATGAGATGATATATTTGGTGATCTAGCTATTGTATGATGTGATTGGGCCCTTGATGATGTCAGTCCACCCCTCCTGTTAGACTTATGTATATGCACACTGATTCATGTCCTCTACACTTTGCATAGACTTGATCACTTAGTCCCTCTCGGTAGCTGACTTTAGCTCCATTATCACTGTCTCCATCCATCCGACTCATCCATGATACTTGTTCCCGACTCAGATTCTGATTTGTGACCCCGAGGACCCCTTCCCCACTGATCTTTGAGTTTGCCATGACTCCCTGTTTATTGTGCCTCGGCTCTTTAGTGTGTGAGTTACACGGTTAGACCTGGGATTTTCTCCTGTCGGTTGCCCCCGATGTTGCAATGCAGTTAGGATTGTGTAGCCTCACTAGGTGTTCCCCGTTAGTCATCGAAGCATGTATTGCTCACCCCCGTTACCTTTGCAGTATGAGCACCATGTTTATATCTTTTGAGATATGTATGTAGCCCAAGAGGGCCTTGATGTAAACGAAGAAATGAAGAAATGTAAATCAGGCCAAAAGGGCCATTATGTTGTAAATGTAAAATCTAGCCAAAAAGGGCTAAGTATGAAACTCATTGTAAAATCCATGCAATGTGTTTATGAACACACACAGATCCAAGTCAGCCATACATGTCAGCATTTGTAATGGTTATTCCTCACCTAGTCCCACGGGGCAAGGAGGTGAGAGGGAGCAAGGGACAAGCTCAAGATTGCCCCTTAGAGTCTCAAGTTACGGTTTGCCGGACACCCAGTTTGGCGCCTCTAGAAAAGAACCTCACGGAGTCTTCGGATACGAATGTGAGTTGTGAGATACTTGTTAGATGACTAGTGGTGGTTTCCCAGCACTATACCCATTTGTGAGGCACCGCCCTTCCCCGTGTTCTGTCATGGCATACTTATCTCAGTGGACCCCACTTTCCCGAGTTGTCCAAAGGGTCACATGATCTTCATCCTTGTCTTCCCGTGTCCTTTGCCTTGTTGTCCACATCACCTAAAGTCAGCAAAGTGGTCAATTCTATAGATGTGCATAGCATTTTAGTCTTTTGGAGGTGGTGGGCCCACTTCACTGGGGCCTTGTATTATCTCGGAATTTAATGAATTTTTTATCACCATGTTATCATTGTATTGCTTAGTAATGTACTAACTCGTATAATTGAGCCTTGTCACTCCATGTTTGCATACAGGTATTCAGCTAGCACTATTGTTGACCAGATTTGACTTGGTCAAACTGAGTTGACTAGGCCAAAAATGGGCCCGAAAAAATGTTGCGATCGGAATTTCGATTTCGATCAATTATTATGCAGGTGTTGGAATTGCAAAATACTGAAGCATTTGAGAAATTTTTAATTATTATTGGTCAACTTTGACCTGTTTTAACTAAAAATTATGGATTTGGGGCAAGTAATGCCTTAGTGATGGATTGGGGTTGTTCAAGTGGTCATCCCTACTACTTTTGGGGTCCACGATCGCATTGCAGCAGACGGTTCGGCAATCCGGGCAATAAAAGTGGGTCAAAAACCCAAATTTCATCTTTACCCATATAAACCAGCAAAAATTACATGGAAAATCAGAATTTGACTAAGGCAACTATAGGCAAATGGCAAAATCAATGGTTGGCAAAGGTAAAGGTAATTTCTAAAGGTAAAATGGTAATGTTTGATGTGATATTGGCACATTGTGGGGCCCTCTCCATGGCAGCTCAACATTGGAGATCGAATTGGCCCATAGGGGCGTTTTTCTCCACCTAGGGGGATTCAATTTTGTTGTATTGTTGGGTGTGGGGCCTTGTTGTATTAGTTGGGGGGATAAAACATCCCATAGACACCCCCCAACCATGGTGTATATGTTGTATGGACCCCACATGGGTCCCCCTCTCTCCTCTAGTGCGCTCTCCTTGGGCAATTCGCACCCCCACTTAGCACCTCTCTCCACCATTCGATTTGATGGTTGGGGAGTGATCTCCACCCTCCATTTTAGGGGGAACTTTGTATGAGGAGTGGCCTCTCTCTATTAGAGAAGGCACTCACTCCATTTTGGGCTCTCTTGGCATTTTTTGGGAGTTGAATAGAAGAGAAAACGTTGTTGCTCTACTTGGCTCTTGTGTGATAGCTTCTTGATATTGTTGATTGCCATACTATCTTTTTGCACTAGTTGTAGTTGGTGTATGTTTCCAGCATTGTTTTACTCACCATTGTTTGCAGCAAGCACAAAGTCTTGGAGGAGGGTGCACCATTTGGCTTCCACTGCTACTCCACTCTCCGGATTGACCACAAAAGGGAAGTGTTTTTGCTATTTTCAGTCAAGCATTTCTCTCATCTTTATTTGTGTTGTTGTAGATTTCATTTGTTTGCCAATACTGATCTGATTTATTGTCTATTGGTGTTTGCAGACAGAGAGGACGAGTTGGTGGGGAGAGAGCAAATCGATTTCAGCTGGGACTTCTCCAACCGCTTCTATTTGATCTTCGGGACGTACAAACCTCTTCAAAATTAGAAATATCAGCCATTTCCAAGTAGGTGTAACTTCTTCTTTTCCCGCATTTCAATTTCTAATTTTGTTGAAGAGAGAAAACTCACTAAAACCCTTAAAAATTAAAATCTACAAAATCCAACATTAGAATTAGTTTATTTTGTAAACCCACAAATGATTTATGCTTAAAAGCCTTTATACCAAATTTCATTTGATTTAGACTCCATTTTCCCACCAAATCAGCACTAGTCTACCTGGCAAAAACGCCCCCTGGGGCGTTTTTCTGTTTCAGCTTGTTTGGGTTACTTTGGGGTTCTGGGTACTTGATAATCGGTTTTAAAACATCATTTTACTCTAGAATATCAAGTATCGTTGGCTGGAAGTGAATATAAATGTTTATTTTTCTATGCCCTAGGTCCATTTTTCCACTGTTTAACTCATTCCCCTAGGGCAGTTTCACTTCACTTCTTGCTGATCTGTTTTTTTTGTTTTAAATCAGCCAATTAATCATCTTATAATTGCTGGAAGATGTGTTTCAATTGCTTATCCATCGCTGCCATGTATGAATAAATCATAACGAGCTTCATTCCCTATAGGCAGGGTTCCCAATCGCTCTTCTTGTCAATTTATGTTTGCTGATTTAGTTTCCAGCCTTCTAATTCTTCAATTTATTCATCATTTACATTCATAATCGGATCTGATTTCATCTCACGTAGTCTATTCTTTCATTTCCGAATCTCGATCTCACTAGGCTGGATGAAATCTCACAATTAGTCATCCATCTTGCATTTCGTTTTACTTATCTTTTGGGTTGGGTGTCTGACTGTTGAGTCTCGACCATAACTGGTTGAGCAGGGTCTCCCCCTTGACTTGGCCAAGTGCCTCGTCTAAAGTGACAGTAGCCCTGTCCGGTGTGACTTCCGTTCATTCGAGCAGAGGACTTGGCTATTGCCGGTTACACCTTCCTAGTTGTCTCCTCTACCGTCCCTATTGGGATACTTCCCACAAACAGCTAGAGATTGTGTGATAACACGTCTGTACCATAGTTTTCTTTTCTTCGTTTTTCACCTTTTGTTTGCACCTTCTAAATCAGCAAGTTATAAAAAAAAAAATATATATATATATATATATATAGATATATATATATAGTAATAATAAAAAACGTAAAATGTTGTAAAGTACATTTCATTATTGATATATTTCCCTTTTAGCATTTGTCATTTTATTTATATTTTTGCTGGAGTATATATATATATTGTATGTCCTGATGAGCGGTCTGCAGAGATTGGTATAGCGTCTGCATTTTACAGGTTTAGGTACATTTATGATGATCATGCAGATAGCATGTATGTGCATGCGCTTTGATGATGATGAGAGGGGTGCTACGGACCAGAGATTCTAAGGTTCTCAAGCACTCTCTCCCTTAGAGCACTTGTCCCAGCTGGAGCCAGATGTTATCACATCCATGTTAGCTGGAGCTACCATGCTGCAGATTGTCATGTTAGTTTGAGCTACCATGCTGCAGATTGTGTGGTCAGGGACCATACTACATTTTTTATTCCAAATCAGAGATCAGATGCCTATAGAGGGGCCATTCATTGTTTTCAGATTGCCCCGAGCAGAGATATCAGAGGGGACAGATGGTTTTGTACTGGTCTAGCAGTTGCCACATGGCCACCCTTCTTTGTCGAGCTTTGCATGATCCCATTTGAGAGAGTTGCTTTGCCATATTCTGATGAGAGTACTACAGAGTATTGTTGGTTTGCCACTTATTTCCCGAATTATGTAGAGATCCAGTTTCAGAGACAGCTTCAACAGCAAGTATATGGTATGGCAGGTATAGCACTTTATGTTTATTGCACATGTCGTTATTTAGACTTGTTTATTTATGATAGTACACTAACTTGACAAGTGATGTATGATGTGGTGATCTCGGTTGTTTATTATCATGTGTATGGCCCCGGGTGATGTCAATCCACCCCATTTTAGTAGACTCATGTATATGCACACTGGTCCCTACCCAACTATTGGTATACACTTGGTCATTTCGTCCTCCTTGGCAGCTAACTTTGGATCCACCTGTCACTTCCTTCAATCCATCCGACTCATTCATGTTGATTTCTCCCGACTTGGACCTTGATTTGTGAACTTGAGGATCCCCTTCCCCATTGACCTCTGAGTATACCATGATTCCTTGTCTTTTGTGCCTCGGCTCTTTAGTGTGTGAGATGCATTCTCAAACCTCGGATCTGCTCTTGTCGGTTCCCCCGATGTTGCAATGTAGTATAGGATTGTGTAGACTCACCGGGTGTTCCCCATTGGTCATCAAAGCATGTTCACTTGCCCCCATTACTTTGCAGTATGAGCACTTTGTTATATCTTTTGAGATATGTATGTCACCCAAAAAGGGCCTTGAAATGTAATGAAATGAAGAAATGTAAAAGAAGCCAAAAAGGCTATGTGAAATGTAAATCAAGCCAAAAAGGCTAAGTGTGAAAGTCAATGTAAAAGTCCAAGTAATGTGTTTTTGAACACACACGGACACAGGTCAGCCATATGTATCAGCTTTGTAGTGGTCATTTCTTCACCTAGTCCTGCAGGGCAAGGAGGTGAGATGGAATAAGGGACAGCTAATTCTAAGTGTCCCCTAGAGTCTCAAGTTACGGTTTGCTGGACACCCAGTCATGGCGGCTCTAGAAAAGATCCTCACGGAGTCTTCTAAAAGCACGGATGTGAGTTGCAAGGTTCATGTTAGATGATCAGTGGTGGTTTCCCTGCACTATACCCATTTGTGAGGCATCGCCCTTCCCTGTGTATTATCATGGTATGCTTATGTCAGTGGGTCCCGCTCTCCTTGTTTACCCGAGGGGTCAAATGGTCTTGGTCCTCGTCTTCCCGTATCCTTCACCTTGTTTATCCACCTCACCCAAAGTTAGCTAAGTGGTCATGTCTATAAGTTGTGCATAGCATTGAGTCTTTGTTGGGGGTGGTGGGCCCACCTCACCCGGGGTCTGTATTTATTGAAATATTTCTGTTTTGATCACCATATCGGCATTATATTGTTTTAAGTAATGTACTAACATAAATAAGGAAGCCTTGATGCTTCATGTTGCTTACGGGTTTTCAGCCACTACCATTTTGACCAGATTTGACTTGGTCAAACCAAGTTGACTAGGCAAAAATGGGCCCGAAAAAAAAGTTGCGATCAAGATTTCGATTTTGGTCATTTATTATGTCTTGGGGTCCCATATGCGCCTCCAAGTGTCAGAATTTAAAAAAGTTGAAGCGTTGAGGAGATTTTTAATTATTATGGGTCATCAGGGGCCTATTTTAATTAAAAATCAGGGATTTGGGGCAAACAGTGCCTAATTGATGGATCGAGGTCGTTCAAGTGACCATGTCTACTATATTTGGGGTCTACGATCGCATTGCAGCAGACGGTTCATCAATCCGGGCAATATAAGTGGGACAAAAGCCCAAATTACATCTTCAGCAATATAAACCAGCAATAAATTAATATGGAAATCAAAATATGGCAAAGGTAACTTTGGAAAATGGCAAAAGCAAAGGTTGGCTAATACAAGGGGGTCTCCTAAGGTAATTTTACTATGTTTGGACATTCTATTTGTGTTGTGGGGCCCTCACTTTGCCCAGCTCATCATGTGGGACGAAGTTGCCCATAGAGGGGCGTTTTTGACTATGTAGAACTTCATATTTTGCAAATATTTTGCAGATAAGCACCAAGATGACGTCTAGCACTCAATGAGGAAGACACCTCAAATGTGTATGTCCATCACAACACATCCAAGGGTCATCCATCCAACATGCACCTCACATCCGATGAAGCACCCCCAAGCATGGTGTAAACAGTTTCAGAGTAACCCCGTTAGCTAAAAGAGAATCCCCTCTCAAAAGAAGCATTTATCTTGCTTGTGGGTTTACACCACCAAATTTAGTCTTGAAGTTAACACTGTCCTGCTGGCCCATAACCACGTCCTTATGCCAAAAATATCCACAATTAATGCCTCAAAAGCATCACAACAGTAGCACCCTCCCAATCTATTTGTGGCTCAGAAAAGCAGCACTTACCATGCTGATATTAACCTAGATAACATCACCTAACCTCATGCAAAGCAAAACCAAAAGGGGCACCTCGGCATGCTGATAAACTCAAAGGACAACACTGATATTGATACAGGAACAGGGATATTTTAAGCCTACGGATAATGTCTAAATAAGGCTTAAAATTAGTGCCATGATACAAGTAATAGCTCCTCAAAATCAATGCCCAAAATAGGACAATACCAGTTATCAAACAGTGCTTATCTCTTTGTCAAATAACCATCCTAAGGGCAGCGCTCCACATGCTACAAATAGACCAGAGGCAGTACTGGCATCATGCATGAAGAAAGATCCCTTTTGGGCAGCATAAAAGCATGTTTCGATTCTCGACCAGCACTCTGAACATGTAACAAATAGTGCCTAAATCAGTCTCACCATTCACCACAAAGCAACATTATTCATCAAGAAAAACATAGCGAGGACAGCAACACCCTACTGAAGCTGGAAATACCATACAAAAGCAATAATTTGTCCTCAAGTAGCAAACCACCTCTGCAATTCAATCTTCCACAGCTGGTATGCATCCAAACCTAGTTTCTGGAATAAGGTATGCTTGAAACAACATATTAAATCCAAAAGGAAATACTGGAAAGCATGCCAACTAGTCTCCCAGTAGGTATGCCCCCTGAAAATATGGAATCACTTAAAACACAGCAGTTCTGAACTGCTAATACTAAATGCAGCTATGACAGATAACAGATCTATATACAATGTTCAGCAGATTAATCAATTGATTGTCTTGACAGCTTCAACTTGAAATGGCAGTCCACTTAGCTCAATAATTTAATATAATAAGGCTTCAATACAGTTGACATATCCTTGCAAGTTGTGATGTATATTCAATGCATCTGGAAATGAACTCCAAGGGACTGAGCAGAGATCGAGTCGAACAAACACAGAAGTACTAGACTTAGAGATTGAATGGATTTCAACACAATTCTGTTATTTATATGAGATACCACCTGCTATTCTGCTATTTGCTAATGGCAATGTTCTCTCCACCTTAAGCTGTTTGGCAAAAGTTCATAAGACAATGTTGACTTCAGGCAAGAAAAGGACAACATTTAAATAATATTGAGAACAGTATTTGATTGCTTTACTGCATAATCCTTGATATTTACAAATGCATGTTCAGCTACAGACAATGTTCAGTTGCTCCTGACTTAAGTTCTCAATCAAATGAGTCTTTAGACTCTTTACATAAGGTTGCAGTAGTTCAAAGTTCTCTTTCAATTACGTGTTTTCTGATTGCTTAATGACAACACAGAAAAGAAAATCATATTTATGGTATTTAAAATTACAAATAATCTCATGAGGATCCCTTTCATGCTCACTGTTTTTCAGCTCTAAAAATATATATATCCCTTTTACAGTACAGCACATATTACATGACAAATTTTCCAGGTCCTTTCCTTGTTGATATCCAGTGCTCTTATTACAGCCCCTTTCACGAAACAATAATTTGCATCCCACTAAGGATTCTTACATGTGGATTGCTAATGCCTGCATTAGAATTTTCATTCTTCACCAAGACTGTAAATAGAACTAACAGCCAACAAAGTCGCTGCTTGAACCTAACTCCTCTATCTTGATTTACTTTTCTAACACACATAGAGTGACTGGCTCACTAGAAAACAGGTGTTGTTCTGTGAACTTTCATCAATACACAAATAGATGCCATCAAGAAAACTGCAATGGTTAATTTGAAACAAAAAATAAAATAAAGTCATATTACATTGAAACCGTCAATGGGATGTAATAATCTTGCAGAGTTACTAAATAACCCTACCTGTAATGCTCTTGGAAGTGTCAGATTTTGACCAGATGCCCATTGCTTAATTTGGGCCAATGTCTGTTGCCCAATGCCTGCAAAACAAGGCAGACCATGTTCATCATCAAGCACTAACAACTAAAACTAAATATAATGATGAATGATAACAACAGCAAAGTTAATATGAATCAGTGAAAAAACACAAGCATACTATCAAACTTTTCTGTCTAAACCGGGGTTATCATAACTGACAGAGTCAACCTGCCTTGGCCAGTTTAACTGTCTTTAGGCCAAAATTAAACAAAATTCACTGTGTTAGGGTTAGGGTTTGAGACAAAATTTAACTAAATGTAGAAATATAAAGTGCTGCTGAAATAAAATCATAAACAGTAAACAATACCAAAATATAAATGGTGAGTTGGGCAAATGAGGGCCCCACAACACCAAATATAATGTCCAAACATACCAAAATTACCTTTACCTTTGCCAACCATTGATTTTGCCATTTTCCTATAGTTGCCTTAGTCAAATTCTTATTTTCCATGTAATTTTTGCTGGTTTATATGGCTGAAGCTGAAAATTGGGCTTTTCACCCACTTTTATTTCCCGGATTGTCGAACTGTCTGCTGCAATGCGATCGTGGACCCCAAAAGTAGTTGGGATGACCACTCCAACGACCCCGATCCATCACTTAGGCATTATTTGCCCAAAATCCATAATTTTTAATTAAAACAGGTCAAAGTTGACCAATAATAATTAAAAAATTCTCAAATGCTTCAATCTTTTGCAATTCTGACACCTGCATGCTCATATGGGACCCCTGTAGACAATAATTGACCGAAATCGAAATTCCGGTTGCAACATTTTTTCGGGCCCATTTTTGGCCTAGTCAACTCAGTTTGACCAAATCAAATCTGGTCAACAATAGTGCTAACTGAATACCTGTATGCAACATGAAGTAACAAGGCTCAATTATACAAGTTAGTACATTACTAAGCAATATAATGATAACATGGTGATCAAAAATACATTAAATCCCGAGATAATACAAGGCCCCGGTGAGGTGGGCCCACCACCTCCAAAAGACTAAAATGCTATGCACATCTTTGTTGACTTTAGGTGATGCGGACAACAAGGCAAAGGACACGGGAAGACAAGGATAAAGATCATGTGACCCTTCGGACAACTCGGGAAAGCGGGGTCCACTGAGATAAGTATGCCATGACAGAACACGGGGAAGGGCGATGCCTCACAAATGGGTATAGTGCAGGGAAACCACCACTAGCCATCTAACAAGTATCTCACAACTCACATCCGTGCCCGAAGACTCTGTGAGGTTCTTTTCTAGAGTCGCCAAACTGGGTGTCCGGCAAACCGTAACTTGAGACTCTAGGGGGCAATCTTGAGCTTGTCCCTTGCTCCCTCTCACCTCCTTGCCCTGCAGGACTAGGTGAGGAAAAACCACTACGAATGCTGACATGTATGGCTGACCTGAATCCATGTGTGTTCATAAACACATTGCATGGATTTTACAATGAGTTTCATACTTGGCCGTTTTTTGGCTAGATTTTACATTTACAACATAATGGCCTTTTTGGCCTGATTTACATTTCTTCATTTCTTCATTTACATCAAGGCCCTCTTGGGCTACATACATATCTCAAAAGATATAAACATGGTGCTCATACTGCAAAGGTAATGGGGGTGAGCAATACATGCTTCGATGACCAATGGGGAACACCCGGTGAGGCTACACAATCCTAAATGCATTGCAACATCGGGGGCAACCGACAGGAGCAAATCCCAAGTCTAAAAGTGTATCTCACACACTAAAGAGCCGAGGCACAATAAAGAGGGAGTCATGGCAAACTCAGAGATCCGTGGGGAAGGGGTCCTCGGGATCACAAATCAGAATCCAAGTCGAGAACAAGTATCATGGATGAGTCGGACAGATGGAGACAGTGATAGTGGAGCTAAAGTCAGCTACCGAGAGGGATAAGTGATCAAGTCTATGCCAAGTGTAGGGGACATGACTCAACATGCATATACATAAGTCTAACTGGAGAGGTGGACTGACATCATCAAGGGCCCAATCACATCATACAATAGCTAGATCACCAAATATATCATCTCATGCAAAGTTAGTGTACTAACAAGTATAAAGAAGTCTAATCTACAACATGAGCAATAATCATCAAACACAATACCTGTTGCACCATATACCTGCTGCTACTGAAGCTATCTCTGAGCTGGATCTCTGCTGAATCCGGGCACATAGTAAACCAGCAATATACTGTGATGTTCGCAATCAGAACAAGACTAGGCAACTGTCTCAAATGGGCTTATGTCAAAGCCTGGCAAGGAAAAGGTGACCCTGTGGTAGATGGTAAGTGACAATGTGTGTGACACTGTCCAACTGTCTTTCCCCTCTGATATATCTGCTAAGGGCAATCTGAACAAAAATGCCTCGTCTGAAGGCAGCTGATCTCTGATCTGGAAAAAAAAGTATTGTGCGGTCCTCGGCCACACAGTCTGCAGTATGGTAGCTCCAGCTAACATAGATGTGATAACACCGAGCAAAACAAATCGCTCCCGAAAATGCTTCCTTAGCGATTCTGCGAGCTTGGTGGACTTGAGTCCGATTTTTCTCATTTTTGCATTTTTTTTGTTTTTTAGGGATTGGCTAGGGTCAATTTGGGCAAATAAAGTCAATTGGACTCCATTTGGACTCATTCTATTCCTCATTTCATTGATTTCACTTCTCTTGCTAGGGCTTTGAGTGGGTTTGCTAGTTGTTTGAGAGCAAATTTGTGGGAGCTTGGAGGGGAGATTGAAGGGGAGATTGAAGGCTTCTATTTGTGAGAGCTTGGAAGGGAGATTGAAGGCTTCCATAGAGACATTCAACCACCATTAAAGAGCTAAAAAGGTAGGCTCTCAAAACCCAATCTTTGTTTGTTTTGGAAAAAATATTTCACTATGTTAAAAAATTTAAACCTTGCAATATTCTCTTCTCCTACTCTTTCCAATTTCTTCTTCTCCATCATTCTATTGCAGGCAACAACTGACTCTCATCTTGAATCAAGAAACATGATGGGTATGTGGTTTTGGCTTTTGGTTCCACTTCTTCTCATTATGACGGTGTTGGGATGCAGATATGGTGGTGGTAGTGATGAGGGGGAAGAGGTAGAGACTGACACATACCATGGAGAAGAGGAGGAAGGGGAAGAGAGTGATGATGATGAGAATGAGAGTGATCAGGGGAAAAACAAAAAGACACAACACCTTTGTGGAAGTATGTGACAAGGCTTGTGTTAGTTTTTCACAATTTAATTCAAAATTATCTAGGATCTTATATAAGAGAATAGCATGCACAACATTTAAACACAAGAGACAAGAGACACAAATATTTTCATCGAGGAAACCATAAAGGAGAAAACCCTGCAACTTCCTCAGATATAGAATGAGCAACAATAAAATAGCAGAAAAGTATGCCCCAAAAATAGAGATGGTCTTCAACAGTTTCTCTCTTGTCCACTTGTGCAAACATGTCCTTCTCCTCACTAATGCAAAATTGATGAGTGAGTGAATGAACAAATAGAGAGGAGCACCCTCTCTATTTATACTTTAACTTTCACTTGACCTTTTACCTAACTAGGTCGGCCCCTAGTTGTACTTGACTAGGCCGACTTCTCTAGGAGAGTCTAATAACTCGTTAATGACTCAACTCTGGGGTCTAATGCCCCGACATACAACAGAGGGTTAACCTCAATGACTTTACATGACTCAAGTACAATAATGACTCTCCGTCGGAGGTACAATAATAAAATACAAATACAACATAAAATATACAAGTGAATATCTTTCGAAGTTACAAATACATTAACACTCCCTCTTAACTAGGAAGGTATTCTTGACACAGTCATCAACGCAAGTCTTCGTCGTTGGATCATCAACACTGGATCATCGTCATCACTGCTGTTGCAATATGCATCATCTCAATCATCAATCTCCAATCTACTCATCATAGGAAGTTCTACAAAGCCAACCCTTTTTCATGTTGGATGTAGGCCTAGCCTCCATGTAGGTCTTCATCATCTCTGCGAGCAAGCCATCAAGTAGGTACATCTCAGTACTTATTACATTGCCTCTGCAAAACCTGTGTACATCTCAAGACTGATTACATTGCCTTGCAAAACCTGGGTACATCGTAGAACTGATTACATTGCCTATGCAAAACCTGTGTACATCGCAGGACTGATTACATTGCCTTGCAAAACCATTGTACATCACAACATTAATTACATTGCCTATGCAAAACCTGTGTACATCGCAGGACTGATTACATTGCCTTGCAAAACCTGTGTACATCGCAGGACTGATTACATTGCCTTGCAAAACCTGTGTACATCACAGGACTGATTACATTGCCTTGCAAAACTTGTGTACCCTACTGTCATCTCATCACGTCCAAATCATCTCAATGTCAACGGAGCACATCCCAGATGCACGTCACACAGCACTTACATCACCCAACATGGGAGAACAAATCTACCACCATTTGGGAAAGGCTCTAGCCCTTGCATCTACACACATGGGAGGACACACCTACCACCATGTGAGAATGGATTTTGCGCATCGTCCGGACTCATCACTTCCCCCTAGAAGGAACCTCGATCTGGAATACACCAAGCTTCTCTTTGAAGTACTCGAACTTCACTCTGGCTAGTGACTTGGTCAAAACATCAGCTATTTGCTCATCTGTCGCAACATACTGGAACTTCACTGCTCCTCTCTGCACCATATCCCTGGTATAGTGATACTTGAACTCGATGTGCTTCGACATGTCATGGAACATCGGGTTCTCAGAAAACTTCACACAACTCTGGTTGTCGCAGTATATACAAGTTGCATCCAACTGGAGATCAAACAAATCAAACAGTAGCTTCCTCAGCCATACTGCCTAACAACTAATCGAACAAGCTACATACTCTGCTTCGACTGTACTCAGTGCCACGCAGGACTACTTCCTGCTAAACCAATAGATCACACCTGATCCCATACTGAAGCAGCACCCCGAAGTGCTCTTCCTATCAGTGGCACTGCCTGCCCAATCCGAATCAACATAACCCTCCAGGTTAATCTTCTGATTCGCGTCATACTTGAGCCCATAATCCACCGTACCCTTCAGGTACCTCAGAATATGCTTTGCAGCAATAAAGTGAACATGTCTCGGATCCATCAGGAACTGGCTCAATGTGTTCACAACAAAGCAAATATCTAGTCTCATATTCGTCAGGTACATCAAGGATCCAATCATCTGACGATGTATCGTGGCATCAACCGACTCTGATGAAGCATCACTCAATAGCTTCAGGTTTGATGCCATAGGTGTGGCCATGGCCTTGCACTCCATCATCCCAAACCTCTTCAGGATCTCTACTGCATACTTCCCTTGTCCAAGGAAGATTCCATCCGTACTCTGCCACACCTCCATACCTAGAAAATAGTGCATCATACCCAATTCCTTCATCTTGAACTCGGCAGCAAGCTTCCTCTTTGTGTCAGCAGTCAACCCATCCTCCCCTGTCACAAACAGGATCTACATAAAGTAGAAGTATCACTGGGTTCCCTTCCTCAACCTTGTAGTAAAGTTTGGAATCCACTTTACTCTTGGTAAAGCCCAAACTAGTCAGGAAGTTGTCTATCCTGTTGTATCACGTCCTGGGTGTCTGTTTCAATCCATACAAGGCCTTCTTCAATTTGCACACATGAGTCTCCATGTCATGTGTCTCAAATCCGAGTGGCTGCTCCACATACACTTCCTCCTCTACTACACCATTCAAGAACACTGTCTTGACATCCATCTGGTGTACCTTCCACTTCATCACTGCAGACAGAGCAAGTATTGATTTGATGGAAGTGTATCTGGCTACAGGTGCAAATATCTCCAGATAGTCTATCCCTTCCTTCTGGGAGAAGCCACGTGCCACAAATCTCGCCTTGTGTTTCTCTATGTTGTCATCTACAGCATGCTTGATCTTGTAGATCCACTTGGAAGTCACGACAGACTTCCCTACTGGTCTCGAGACCACATCCCAGACATCATTCTTCATGATCGATTGGTACTCCTCGATCATGGCATCCTTCCATTCCTTCCTTTCTATCACTTCTTCATAGTTGGCAAGTTCCTTGTCAATGATGTCGCACAGCAGGGCTACATAACTAAAGAATGGCCTCGGTCTCTTGCTTTCTCTATGCATTCCTTCTGGAGCACCATATCTCTCTACATCTTGAATTGCTTCTCGTACCCAGGTTGGTTTCCTCTTGTGAGAATTCTTCTCACGGGGTGGATCTACAGGTTCCTGTGGGTCTTCCATCTCATGGTCTTCATATTCTTCAAGAATTACTCCTTCCATTGTTGTATCTCAGATCCTGGGAACTTCAGGTTCTTCAGTGTCTTCTTCTTGACTTCATAAATCTTCTAGTTGAATCATCGTCACTTGTTCTTCGAAACAAGTCTCTCTTGTAGTACACGATCTTTCCTATAAGTCAATTTAGTTGCATGATTAGAAACATTTCATAATTTTTCAAAACACATTCATATGCATAAAGACATAGGTCACACAGTCATGCAACTATCTTAGCCAATGATTCAACACAACATTCATCCATATCCCATATTCATACGGTAACTTCCTAGATGCCCTCCATCTCTACCAAAACATTGCTAAGGGTGTGCACTACTCCCAACATGTCAGCAAAGAGGTTTCATTCTAGATAAGTAGCAATGGGATGTTGTACAGTACCAAAGGCCACTTACCCATTACTTGCATATTAGTAGTATCTTGTTCATTAATGCAACTTTTCTAACATGCATGATATACATCCTAAATCTAGGAGCATAAGTATGTACATGACTGAACAATATTATTTAAGTAATCAGATATGTAAATTTAAACTCAAGAAATTTGATATCTCTTGATTGATAGACACGGGTTTAAGTTTTAAGTTTTTATTTTATAGACGAACATCGATTTTTTAATTACTTTTCATCAGCGTTGAAAAATTCGCCGAAAAATCGCAACTTTTTGTAAAAGTCGCGAGGTGTAACCCTTGCCGAAAAATCGGCGACTTCCGACTTTTTCAAAAAATCGGCGCTTTTTTCGAAAAAATCGCGAGTTTATGGAAAAATTTGCCCAGGCTTTTTCACAGTTTTAAAAACTCAGGTTTTTTTTTATAAATTTGATGAGTTTTGTACATGTAACATTGATGGCAACAATACTAAATGGTAAAAGTGACATTCTCTTTATCTTTCATTTTCCATCCTTTTACTTAAATTTTTAACATTACCATTAATTGTTTCAGGATGTTTGAGAGTGGTTCCAACCTCATCAGACTTCATATGCAAAAAGTAGGATTTTAGATCCCATTTAGAATTCAACAGACTTAATGGTTTTTAGGATTTCAGGATTCCAACGTTTCCAATGGATTCTATCATGTATGTGGGTAAGGGATTGGAATTTAATGAAGTACATCAAACTCTCTATGTACCTTGATGTTGGTGGTGTCGATGCCTAATTGTTAAAGTTGTTTGAATTCCACTGTCATGACCTTAATAAAAAAATGTACCCTTCAGTCAAGCAAAATCACATATTTAGCATGGGAAGCTCTTTCTACCTTATTTTAACGCTTGGATTAAGAAGTTTGAACAAAATTGTAGGGTGTTAATTGATGTCCTTGGAGGATCAACTTCGAGATTGGAGGCAGAGGCAAAGTCTAGAGCCTAGAGGTGGGGGAACATGGTGCTATTGATAAATATGATCTCGACATAGACAATGATTTTGATGATTATGTTTTTTCAATTTTGATTTAGATATGTATTGCGCTTGGTGCCATTATGATAATATTTTGTCTCTAATGGTTTGGAATCATAGCTTGGAATCTTTAATATATATTTTTTTCATTAAAATTGTAAAATTTTATGTATTTTTTAACAGTCCGAGTCATTGAAATCAAACCACTCCGAGTTATTTGCATCCACTACATCTATATATTGGTGATTTCTTCATATTTATGTTCCAATGTGTTTATCTGATGTTATTGTTACGTTGTATGTTTAAAATTCTGAAAAAAATGAATGTATTTTGTATTTTTTAATGTTTGCCGACTTTTTCCGACTTTACCCGATTTTTTCGCCGATGTTGCCGAGAAATTGTTTTCAGGACCCTTGCCGACTTTTTGCCGAGTCTGACTTTTTCAACGTTGCTTTTCATAATATTTTATTTTATGAGCCAACACGGATTTTTTTAAATACTTTCATTAATTTTTTATTTTATGAGCCGACATGAATTAATTAATGGCCGACATAATATAATTTATTACTTTTTACTCTTTTTTTTACTCGTGTAACGTTACAACATATCCCTCGTATTATCACTTTTTACGTTTTATTAGATGTAAGGCTACATCACACAAGTTAGAAGATCTCCCTCATATTATCACTTTTTAGGTTTTATTAGATGTAATGCTACATCACACACGTTAGAAGATCTCCCTCATACTAGGCTGTAGAGCGCCTCTCGGCACAATCAATGTGTACTAAATGGTTATATGAATATCTATGTTTTCATGTTTTCTATAGCTAATTTGGCATAATACATGTTTTTTTAATATATATGCATCAAAATATATTAAAATATATATTATAAAAAAACGCTCCCAAAACGGAAGCTTTTGAAAATTTCTCTTTTGCTCCCACTCCGCACTCCCAACAGCCTTGGGTAGAGGTAGGGTAGCTAACCAAGTGACACCGCGAGGGCCTTGTCCACTACTATAAAAGAGTAGTTGTCACACCAGATGAGCTCTTGTCACTTTAAATCAAGCTGGAGCAAGATCAAGGGGGGGACCTGTTATCACACAACTTGTAGTTGTCCCTAAAGGTATCCCATTCGGGATGGTAGAGGAGATGGACAACTAAAGAGGTGACCCAAGAGATGCCACGGTTCCCAATGCAAGTTGGGTGTCACGATAACCGAGGCACTCTTCACTTTAGATCAAGAATAATCAAGATCAAGGGGGAGACCCTAGCCAATCAATGAAGATTAGCTAACCCAAAGACTCCTAGGGAAATGTCAAATAATGAAAGAAGGAGACCAATGGTGAGTTAGATCTAGGAATGTTAAGTGGACCCAAGGGTTAAGATATGGTTAAAGAGGCTTAAAGAGTGACAAACGGTTCAACCAATGAAAGACAAGGGCCACCTATGAGATTTAGTCAATATATCTAAAGATGACTTAGTACCATGAAAATTAGCCAAGTGGGACCCACTCCTTAAAAAGTGGAAAAATGGTCCAAGTTGGGTCCATAAGGTCGAAGTTGGAAAAGAATGGTACTAGGGATATGCCATGCATGGATCTATGGACTGGTCGAGAATTAGCAATACCCAAGTGTGGGATCTAGCAAAAAACCACCTACCCAAGGAGTGTGAATTGACCCAAGGATGACTAGTGCCTTGGATGGAGGGGCTAATGGAGTCGGATGTCCACCAAATTGTAGATCGGGATAGTCAAGATGCAAAACAAGGTGGGTTTTCGAGATCAAGAGCATGCCATGGCTAGATCTCACTAGATCTAATGCATAACTAAGTGACCCAAGTGGGTCACAACCCTCAAAATGAGGAATGGGGCCCACAAGGTAGAAATCACAAAAGTGAAGCACTAAGGGTAGGTTTTCAAGGTTGTTCTATTCAATGCAACAAAAATCTCACCTACCCACGTCTTGGAAGTAGCGAAAATCCACCCTCACAAGGAGTGTGACTTCCCTTAGAGAGACTAAGTGCATTGGGAAATGGGTCAAATGGAGGCCAATCACCACCAAACTATAGATCTGAATTGTCGTGGATGCTATAGAGGTGGGTTTTAAATATTATCCCCAAAAGCATGCTAGATCCAAGTAGATCTAAAAATAGAAAAAGAGGGTTTTGAATTTTAAGGGTTTATATGACCAATAGGATGGAGAACAAGTGAAATGGATACATACCTTGTAGATCTTACCTCCAAATCTTGTGGCTGCTTTGCACATGCATGATCCTTGCCCTTAGTTACAATTTCAAGCTAGCTCCAAGTGAATCCAAGCAAAATCGTCCAAGCCCTAGGAGGAGACATGCTCCATTCAACCTATAAATCAAACTACAAAATGTAAGATTTGATCCACAAATCAATGAGATCTAAGCATGTCATGTCAAAGAAGCAATCAATGGACAAAGCACAATTGAAAAACTCCCTCAAGATGAAGACGTCTTTCCCAAGGGGGGTGTGGGGAACCCCTACAATCTTCCCTTCAAGCAAAATCGCACTCTAGCTTCAACCAATTCGGCCACCCTTTGTTGATGTCGAATTCACCTGTTACAAGCAAAAAATGTCTAAAAGCAAAGATGCATAATCATGTACAAAAGCAACCAAATCAAAGCCAAGAAGTAGATCTCCAAAATAGTATTTTATTCCAAGTTTTCCAGTGCCTAAAGGTGCTTTTACAATAGGGGGGTCTCCTCCTTTTATAGAATGAGGAAGACCAAAACCCTAAACCACTAAACCACTTTTTAAAACTAATGGTTGAGATCAAAAGATATAACAATCTAATCAACGGCTAAGATAAACCAATACAATATAAGACATGGATCACTTAACTAAGTGATGATATCATAACCTAAAAGACTCTAAGGAGGGTGACGTCATACATGGGGGTGGATAATAACACATGTGTCACATCAACAAAACCAAGACAAGTCACTAGGAGCACATGGTGGGGCTAGGAGGTATTAATTCCCTTCATTAGCATGTCCCCATGGCACAATAATATAAAATATGAGTCTATGACATGTCAAAATATACAAATGATCAAATCCTATCCCCATCATTAGAAAGAGAAGTACAATAAAAGAGCTACTATAGCCCATGTGGACCCCACTGACTAGTGCAAACTGATCTGGAAGAAGGGGGATACACCATGGATGACCTCAGAGCAGACCAAGTGCCAAAACCTTGCCTCAATTGCCCAAATCGAATTCCTCAATGACCTTTTTATTCCATCTCTTAATCCTCCTAAAAACCCTGAAAGTGCCCAAAACAGCCTCTAGGGTGCCTACGTTGTCAAACTGAAGGTGCCATCATGTCTGGAAGGGGACTATAATGGTAAAAACAAGTGGCTGGACCACCCCCTTCCTCAGTAGCGCCCTCGGCAACGACTTGCCTCCAATGCTCCTACTGGACAGGCTGGATAAGCATGCCCAAACTGGTCAACAGGTGGATAATTGCTACTATCATGCCCACGAGTGCCTGGAACTAAAAGATAAGTGTCTCAATGAATCCAGAAGGTCCAAATCCACTAGGGATGAGTACTCATACACCTCATGATAACCTGTGGGGTCATCTGTAGGGTCCACCATACCTGGACAGTGTAAAATATGATGATCTGGAAATAATAATAAAAATGACCAGCTACATCAATCATCATCTGGAGCATATGTCCAACATATGGAATCATCAATAGGTCCATGTGGGACCATAGATCAACATCATAAAGCATAAGTGGTCCATGTCATCACGGATCCCAACAATGACCATGGTCAAACTATGTTTGACTAGGTCAAAATACAACCAAAGACTAGATTATAACGAATGACTAAAACATGTTCCTTTAACCATATTCACAACTTAACTTAAAGTATAAACATCAATCAAATGGCAATTAATACATAGATATTAAATGTTACTTATAATTTACTTGCACCAAAGCTTTAAAGACATACTCATCCAATGGCATGGCCTAACTGCTAGCAAAGGGTGAAGGCTAAGGACAAGGCTAGGTAAAAGGGATGACTTAACCAACTCAACTAAGTGACAATTTGGACGAGGAGAGGGGGAGCTACACTATGTGCTGGACAAAATAAAGAAAGGGAATGGCAGTGTCTCACAAATGGATAAGTTGTTTAGAGAGTGCTTATTCAACCTTGGCATCATGTCTACATCAAGTTGATCCAAGTTCATTAGGATCATTCATTTATTTCCATGGCCTTTTTGGCCTATATGACCCCTCTGGGATTTTGCATGCGCTAAAAAGCACAACTAATCGCAGCTTGCATCCGGAGCATATTTACATTTATGAGGTCAACAATCTTTAGATATAGCAGTTATTTAACCATTGCTTTTAGACATTTTTGGACCCTTTGAGGGGTACTTTAGCATTTCACTGCTTTAGCCTTTAATTCATCGTGTGTTTAGAAACACATTCTAGAATTTAATTTCCATAGGCTTTCATAATAGATTTTCAATAATTCCATAAGTAGTACATGTGCTTTCAATTTTAGCCAACAACAACTCATGTGACTAGAGGGAATTTCACACTAAGCCACACATCGAGGCAACCGACTAGAATGATCTAGGCATAAAATCCAACCCACCAAAGGCAAGTTCTGTCACCAACTCAGAGCCGAGACACAAAACAAACATAGATGCAATCCAACACAGAGGTAGAAATGGGGAAGTCCTCCATATCAAAAGTCAAGAAGGCAAGTCAAGGTGAAAGCCAAAATAAAGAAGGTCATGGATGGATGGAGTCAAGTGAATGTGGTGCCTAAGCTAGCAAACATAATTGTTAGGAAAGACCATGTCCATGCTCACGGGAGGGTAATGAAACCAATGAGTGTAGTCAGTAAACCTTAAAGTGCAAGTAATACATCCAATTCATTATTTACATTCAACCAAGATAGTTCATCTCATTTATTAGATAATACTGCCACATCATGAGTTATATACCAAGTTAATGCTATGAAGATGACTAAAACAACAAGATAATAGTCTAATGCTAACAATCACAAGTCTAAAGGTCATATCATTGCATATAAATAACCATCATCTAGAACCACTGAAACACTGTTGCAATAATACAACTCGAACTCTGGGCACTGAACTGAAATTGTATGAAACAAAAGGTCATATCGGTCATCAAATCTAAGCTCTCAAGGCTCAGCCTTGGCACAAGGTCTACTCAATATCTGATATATACTGCTCTGATCTGTAAGTGATCTCACATAATGTCGCTCGTCATAACTGATCTCTGTACAAGCAAAGCTCTGAAAAGTGCAAATATCTGCTCAGCAAGAATAGTAGCCCAACTACTAGGGGGTGATAACAAGACCTTTACTATCCTATGAGGGTTAGTGAACCAACACAAGACACCCTAAAGACTAAGAATGAGGCACAATAGTAGACCTTGAGTGGTTCAATCTAGATCTAGGGAAAAGTTGTGGTGTCTGGGAGTTAGGAATCGGTTGAGGAGGCTTAGGCAAGATAGAGATTCTCAACCATAGAAGAAATGTACCACAATGAAGTTAGGCTAGTAGATCTAGATAGATCTAGTGCCAAATAAAAGTACTCAAGTGAGATCCACCTAGGGTTTAGGCAAATAATGGATATGTGGACCCAAATGAGAAGTTTATGGATGAAATGACACTAGAATGAGTGCTTGAGGTTGTATTTGTCAATTTGAGGGGTTTCAAGCAGGACCCAGATGATAGATCTGAAGAAATAATGAAAAAACCGAGGGTGTCCCACCTTGAAGTGACTATTGCTAGATCCAAGGGCAAATGCAGTCGGATTAAGTTCAAATTTGGAATCTAGGGTTTATAATTATTTCTAAAGTGGGTTTTAAATATAAATCCCAAAATATCGCCAGATCCATCAGATCTATAAAATGAGGGTTTTAACTATGAGGGTTTTAACGTAACACTTATTGTAGGACACAACCTCGTAATGCAGTTTGAGTGTGACACTTTTTATGCTCCCTCCAAGTTATTAGCCAACCTACATGCTTGAACTAGTACATAATAAAAATAGGAATTACTAAAAATATTAAGCTCGCCATCAAACCTCAAAATGCCAAGATACAACCAATCCGAACAAATAGCATGTCTAAAAATAGCACCATCTCGCATGTCATCGAAAATATGTTCATTTGACTCATGTACCTCTAAGCAACAAGAATATGTTGTTTGTTTTTCCTTGGAAGTCCTCAAACTATAACAGCTAAAAATAACAGTTTCTAAAAATTGCATACATCTCACATGCAAATTGACAAGAAATTTGGCATGCGCCTGCAAAACACCTACAGAATCTTGCATGTACCCCAAGTCAACTACGAGGCATACAATATGATACATAAAGTATACATGCATCCGACTGAATATAGCAAACTGGAATGAATTATGCATGCAAGTGTACATTGGATCTCCAAGTGGCACTACTGAATGAACTTATGAACACTCCATAGAACTATGACCACTACCAGCTAGCAAATGTAAGAGTGAATCTCAAAGCTGGCAGTAAGAATGAACATGGTGTAATTTCAGGTGCTAACAACTATGTATATCATAATGCCATAAATTAGGTTAAAACTTCATATTAATTTGTTAACATCAAAACACTGTTTCAAAAGAACTGACTGCAGTACACACCTCGAGGAGGAACATCGATAATACTCTCCAAGGCCATCTGATTTTCTTGATTGCTTACCAAATGTAGATATGAAAGGACGTATTTGATCTCCTATTCACAACAACATAAGAGTGTTGGATCAGAGACAACCCCTAAAACACCACATCGATCAAATAAATCAGTCATATTTTGCATTCAAATAAATTCTAAACCAAAAAGGCAACTACATTTGTACATCAATAAAGATATGGCAATACTAAAATACAATTAACTGCTAGATAAACCAAAAATTATAATAAGAGAGATCTATCCCCAATCATAACAAATCAGATAAAGTAAAAAAATCATGTTTAATCCTGAAGGTATACTATGGGTATTTGAATTCTTGTAGCACTGCAGACTGCAACATGTAGAATTAGTCTTGGACATATTTCCAAGAAATTTGTGCATGGACTATCACGACACCCAAAAATTTGTTTGTGGATCTAGAAGGGAATTTCCTTTACCCTAGAAAAAATAATATTTCCTTCTACCGTGTGTTGATGATTAGTAAGTCATGCAGATAGTAGATGCTTATTGATCAGTGCAAAATGATTGGCTCAAGCATTCTTTGGCTGCAAGGATTTTTAGTTACTGAGGCACAGATTTCTATGCCATTAACAACTACAATTATATTTTTCAAATTTCTATTGCAAGTACATGTGATATTTATTATTTGTCTAAACTCTACTTAAACTATACTCAACTAATGAAGATGCATGAACATCAGTCCTGAATTATAACAGTATTGCAAATTCAATTTCCAGCCAAGAGATTATGCTCATAAAGATACTTACCCTTGTTTTATTCTTGCTTCATCACATAAATCAGAATCTGAAATATGAAGTATAAGACAGCCTTCTATTAAGAAAAAACAGTCCTGATACATAACATACACACATCTGAAATTATGGGCCCGAGAGAGGACAATGTGTTGAAAAATTAACTAGGAATAGTGTTGGACCCTTAACCTTGATTCATGCAGAAACAAAACTCTTTTTGTAGTTTGCATGCGGGATTTGCATGCATGCATTTTTAAATGCGGAAGTGTAATTTTGCATGAAACCCTAAAAAGGTACTCAAACGATAAAAAGAGTTAAGGCAGCAAAAAAGGGGCACATAAGGTTATTGTGAGAAGCAATTCAGTCAAGAAGACAAGAGAGGCTCAGTGCATGGGCAAGGGCGCACTTCTGAGATAGACGGGGCGTATTCCAGAAAGAGAGAGGGCGCAGATCTGAGATAGCGGGGGCGCACTTCATCTGAAGACCAGAGAGGTTGGAATGATCAGTTGTAGAGATTGTTTCTGAGAGGGCGAATTCATCAGCAGAGATAGAGAGGGTGAATTGCAGAGAGGGCAGTTTGCAGCAATGGAAGAGGGAGCGAATCCCAAGGTAGTTAGAAGGAAGAGGGGGCACAAATCCCAAGGTGGTCTTCAGCAGGGATCAAGCAGGAAATCGAAGGCTCGGATTTCTGAGATAAGTTTGTGTGAATGTTGTGTATCAGATCTATGTACTTCTAAAAGATAATAAAATATTTCTACTCTCTCTCACTGGTTTTCCCGCAAGGGTTTTTCCAAGGTCACATTGACCAAAAACTTTTGTGTCTATGTTATATGTGTGATTGCTATTGATTAAAAGAGTAAATAGATCTCATGTGTCTCCAGTTATAGATTATTGTTTATGCTTATCTATTATTCGGGCAACAGGATTGGACTAGGCATTAAACATATGTACTACAGAGACTTGAAAACGGGTCGGGATCTGTGATTTATGAAAAAAATTCATGGTATCAAAACGCAGTAAAAGATCAGAGCAGTACACATTGTTACCTCTTAATTTGTACATTAGGTGGATTTCTTGCAAGCCGCTAGAGTTGTGAACATTTCTAATGTCATCATCAAAGTTTAAAAGTTCTTCAGGCCAATTTTGGCCCATTTGTAAAAATTTGCATATCCATACCCCCATGGGGGAATTGTAATAAGTTGGTTTAAGCATGGTATCTTTGTAACAGGCTTGGCCTACCTTAGGTTTATCTATCAAGGGGATACTCTAGAGTGTTTTTTCCTTATGAATTATGCGTTGCGCTTCAGTGACGTATAATTCCAGAGTTTTTCACTCACACCTTAGAAGCTAGAGTATTTACCATGGTGGTCAAAACTTAGGAGGTTATTAAAGCCTAGGTCTCTATGTATTTTTACATGCTAACCATCAGTAATGATTCATATGGACATGCACTAGGTCCCCTAGGATTTTCGGTCAATTCCAAGAAAAATATTTTTTCCCGTTTTATGGGTTTTTTTAATAATTTAATTAAAAAATCCAAAAATATGATAAAAGTGTGGTTAGGAGGTGGAATGTGCCATGGGGGCGCTTGTTTTCTAACCCATAGCACCCGTGAAACCCCTAAACCCACTTTTCCTAAGTTCTAAGTGAATATTATTCACTTAAATAAAAATTCTCTCGGAATTAATTACGGAGAATTATTTAATTAAAATAATAAAGATATGAGAAAAATCATTCTCTAAAAAGAGGAAAAAGAGCCAAATAAAGTGCCAGTTATGATGGAAATCAATATCGGAGATGATTCCAATCAAATCCGGGAGCTTTCTGTTAGAGTTTGGAGCACTACAGGTGATCTTCCTTAAGAGATTGTGCCCTCCTTCTAAAGATGGGCGACTTCCATTATTTGGCATGAGTTCAGTGGATGGTAAGGGGTTCCAAGCCAAAGGTGGCGCCCCTCTTGTGAGGTGGCAGCCACCTCATCCATCCAACACTTGGTTAAGGGATATTTCCATCCTATACTCACTCCTTTGAGTGAAGAATGCACCCCCCAAGCCCTAGAAGCTTCAAGAACTCACCCTATCTTCCTTTTCTTCTATAAATGCAGGGTTTTCTCACTCATTCCAGGATAGATGGTGGAGCCTCTGCCCATTGAAACACTGTTGTATCTAATAAATAAATATTGAAAGACTTTGGAGGTCCATGTTGTGCAATTTGATGAATGCTATATAATTGAGGTAATGTTGTACCACTTATTTTCTCTTGTTTCAATATTGGTTATAGATCTAGCTTAGAAGGTTGTTCATAATCATAGAGTAAACATTTACGGTTGTTAAGTTGTTTATTTGTGTTTTTTTTTCAAGAGACGCATGAGTAGCCAACTATATTCGGTTTTACTGAGGCTCTCTTGATCTCTTTTTTGCATGCACACTAGATTTAATCCACTATTGGCAAGTGTTTCTTATAGTTGTGCAGGATTACAGATCTGAAGGAGGAGTTGAGCTCGGTTGCATCCTCTCCCCTCTTTAGCACTTTCGAGCTAATACTTTTGTTTGCAGGCATTCCAAAGTCTTCGATGAAGATCAAGCTTGGGGCTTGAAGCCTTCCTTCCATCCCTTTAAATTCAAACTTCTCTCTCTTTTCCCGGTTGCTTTGTTTGCTTCATGCTTAATAAGTAGATTTAATATAAAAGTCTCATCATATATCTTTCTCAGCATTTAGATTCTTATCACAAGCTAAGATCTAGCCTTCAATTGTATTTGCGATGATAATTTTTCCAAGTTTTTTCGAGTACTAAGTAGTTAGGAATTTTATGTTTTTATTTTATTAGTTCATCACATTTTTAATAAACTAGCTTGCTGGTTTTTCTCTTTTGATGAACAAGTAAGCGAAAACTTTTGCAAAATTTGGGAGCTTGAAGTTCCAGTGTTGATAACCTCGACGAAAAATCGCCCACTTTTATAAAAATCACGAGTTTTTCCTTAAGCCGAAAAATTGGCTGGGAAAACTTGCGATTTTTTAAAAAAATCGGCGAGGCGCGACTTTTTAGTAAAAATCGCGATTTTTTGGAAAACCTCGCGGGTCGACCGAAAAAGTCGCCCAGGCCTCCAATCCGCGGCTTATAAGGGGGAAAAGTAAATTTTTTTTGTCATTTCTTTCATTTCATTGTTGGAGAAGGAGTGTGAAGGGCAAGAGGGCACCATCAACCACCTTGGAGGCATCCAAAGATTCCAAACACCATCTAAGATCACCATTGAGAATTTTTGCGGAGAAAGGGTTCAACTTCAAGAATCAAAACTTTGCCAATAAACCAATTCCTTTCACAGTATGTATTGTTTCACTTTCTTCTATCTTTTCTATGATTTTTTTGCATGTTTGCTTGCATATTTTCTTGCCTATCTTCCTCTATTTTTTTGTCATTTTGCCAATGATTTCCATGTCCATAAATATTAAAAATAGTCAAAATGTAAGGGGGTTTTAGAATGGAATAGTATGCTTATTTCTTAGATCTTTAGCCACCCTCTTGTTATCATTTTTCATGGCCAAAAATATAAATTTAGACGTCTGATTTTTTAAGCCAAATTATTGCAATTTTTTCAAATGGGGTTTAATTTATTGTTTTTGTATTTTTGTGCCCTAGGCTTGCATTTTGAGGCTGCCATTCCATTTGCCAAAATGCCAAAGCCATTGGACCCGTTTTGGCAGTATGGTGAGCACGAGGAAGGAACAAACAGGCAAAATTTGAGTTGCAAATTGTGTGGGCATCACATGTCGAGAGGGGTTAACAGGTTGAAATACCATCTAGCTAAACTCCCTGGGCATGATGTTGGCCTTTGTACTGCAGTGACCCCAGAGATCATGAGATTTGCCCATGACGCAATCCATGAAAAAAATAAAAAGAAGGATGAGATCGGTGCAAACAGAGCTGAGATTGCAGCTTTTGGCATAGCAAGAAGTGTGGGGGCATCAGGATATGCCACTGCCGGTGAGGGTAGTACGCGGGGCTCCACAACCACAGATTCACCTATCGGGAGGGTGCGGGCCTCATCCTTTTTTGTTCCACGAACAGGAGGTGGAGCACAACCTTCTATCAAGTCATTGATAAAGAAAACAGAGAAGGTAGAAGTGGACAGGTTGATGGGGAGGTGTCTTTACTGGAGTCACATACCTCTCAGCATCATAAAAAACAATCCATTTCGGCATTTGATGTGTGATGCCATTGCAATATTTGGCCCAGGGTATAAAAGTGCCACCTTCGAGGAGTTGCGGGGTCCAATCCTTCAAGCAGAAAAGAAGGACATCGGTGCTAGGTTGGAGGAGTTCAGGCAGTCATGGGAGAGCAGTGGATGCACAGTCATGTCATATGCTTGGTCAGATGGCAAGGGTAGATCCCTTATCAACTTTTTGGTACATTGTCCTAGAGGTACCATGTTTATGAAATTAGTCGATGCATCAGCATATGTAAAAGATGCAATGCCCTTATGTGAGTTGTTAGATGGGTTCCTACAGGATATTAGGGTGCACAATGTTGTGCAAGTTATTACGGATAATGCAGCTAATTATGTGGTTGCTGGCAGTATGCTTATGGAGAGGCACCCCACTTTGTTTTGGACTCCATGCGCTACTCATTGCATTTATTTGATGTTGGAGGATATGGGGAAAATTCCCTTTATCAAGCTGGTGATTGATCAAGCTAGGAGCATCCCCAAGTTCATTTACAACCATACTTTTGTTCTCAGCCTCATGAGGAGGCACACCAAAAACAGGGAGTTGAAGCGTCCCGCAATCACGCGTTTTGCCACCACCTTCATTACTCTTCAATCCTTGCTTCAATGTCAGTTTGAGTTGAAGCAAATGTGTGTTTGTGATGAGTGGCATGATTGTGCTTACAGCAGGAGAGAGGATGGGAGAACCATTGCCAAGTTGGTGTACACTAACTCCTTCTGGGAAGGTGTGGAGGAAGTGTGCTCGTTGAGTCAACCTTTGGTAAAGGTGCCGAGACTTGTTGATGGTGATAAGCCCGCAATGGGCTATTTGTATGAGGCCATGGATAGGGCCAAAGAGGCCATCCGGAATTATTATGTGGGAAAGGGTACCCCGGGACAATATAGGCACATGTTGTTATGGGAGTTGATTGAGAGTCGATGGACCGGGATGCTTCATAGACCCATTCATGCAGCAGCACTCTTCCTCAACCCTGCATTTTCCTACAAATGCAAATTTGATTTTGATGGCGAGGTGTTGGAGGGGCTCCTCACTTGTATTCAGAGGATGGTACCTGATTATGAGACTCGCAATGCAATCAATCGCGCGATAAAGGTGTATCAGGATGGTACTGGAGTATTTAGTTGTGTTGATGCTATTCGTGACAAGACCAACTTCATGCCAGGTAAGTTATTAAAGTGTTTAACTTTTATTTGAAAGTTGAAATTTGAAATTTTGAATTATGATTTATTTATTTCCTAAATCAATTTTCCAATGCAATGAAATGTAATTTAGTTCTCTTTCTTTCTTATATGTTGTAGCTACTTGGTGGTGAACCTATGGTGTAAGGACACCAAATTTAGGGAAATTTGCCATCAAGATTCTTAGCAAAACATGTACCGCTTCAGGATGTGAGCGGAATTGGAGTGTGTTTAAAAATACACGCAAAGAGATGCAGAAGGTTAGAATTTCAATTTTCAACAAATCAATTGCATTTAATGTAATTTATGAATCTATCATCCTCACATATTATATTTTATTAATTTTTTAAACTTGAACCTCTAGACTCATAAAAAAAATTATTACCCTCTTACAGGTTGGAGTTCACACGTCTCAATGACTTGGTCTACGTCCATTATAATCTCCGCTTATGGATGAGACAGTTAGAGAAAGTACCAAATGTTGATGCCATCGCCTTAGACAATATTGATATATTGTCTAAGTGAAGGGTGCAGATTGAGACTCCTATCATGGAGTAGTCTCCTACATGGCTAGAGACAGAGGAAGGGCAAGCAAAGGAGGCGGAGGAGGAGGAGGAGGAGGTGGAGGATTTGGATGAGGAGGAGGAGGAGGTCAGAGAGACCACGGAGGGTGATGTGCGAGCATCGCCACCACCTTCTACACCAATTGATACAACTAGTCCTCCATCCATCACTCACCGTCTGATGTTAGATGCAGGGCCAGGGTCTTCTACTGCTACTACTAGTGCTAAGGGCAGGCCTGACAAACGGCCCATGACCTTTTCCCTTAAAAGGGAAAGAGGGCGTTGATATTAGATAGATAGCTACTAGTTTTCCTGTAATACATTTATATATGTGATGTCATTTTGTATTGGTTATCTACTTTTGAGTCCTTGATTGGACAACTATGGTGTTTCAAGATTCAGTATCGACTTTGATGTATCATTTTATATTTGACATGACTACATGATGATGATATATATCAGTGCTTTCTCCATATTTATGTTCCAATGTGTTTATCTAATGTTATTGTTGCTTTATATGTTTAAAATTCTGAAAAAAATGAATGTATTTTGTATTTTTTAATGTTTGCCGACTTTTTCCCAATTTTTTCGCCGATGTTGCCAAGAAATTGTTTTCAGGACCTGTTATCACGACAACTTGTAGTTGTCCCTAGTGGTATCCCATCCGGGATGGTAAAGGAGATGGACAACTAAAGAGATGACCCAAGAGATGCCACGGTTCCCAATGCAAGCTGGGAATCACGTCAACCGAAGCACTCTTAACTTTAGATCAAGATGAATCAAGACGAAGGGGGAGACCCTATAGCCAATCAAAGGTGATTGGACCAAAGCAAAGGTTCTTAGGGAAGTGTGAAAGACAAGTTACGGAAACCAATGCAAGGTTAGGTGGACCTAGAAGTTTAGAGTATGGTTGAATGAGGCTTAGGGGATGACTAGTGTTTCAACCAATGAATGATTTAGGCCACATAATGAGATCAAATGACAAGATCTAGTACCATGAAATACAAAAGTGGGGCCCACTTCCTTAGAAATATGGAAATGGTCCAAATGGGGACCCACAAGGTGAGATTAGGGGTGCAAATGGTACCAAGGGGTATGCAAGGAGTAGATCTATGGATCTAGGGATGAAATTGGAGATACCCACATATGGGATCTAGCACATGACACTAATCCCAAGAAGTGTGATTTGCCTTAGGTGGACTAGTGCCTTAAGATGGATGGGTAAATGAAGTCCAAACTATGCCAAATTATAGATCGGGATAGTTTACGCAATTATCAAAGTGGGTTTTCAAGATCAAAGGCATCCAATGGCTAGATCTCCATATATCTAAGATTGAAAATGCATCACCAAATTGACCCAAGTGGGAGCACAACCCTCAAAATGAGGAATGGGGCCCACAAGATGAAAATCAATGAAGTGAAGCACTAGGGGTATGTTATCAAGTGAGAGGATTATGAATCAAGTGGGGATCTCACCTACCCATGTGATGGAACTAGCTTAACTCACCTACCCAAGGAGGGCGACCTCACTCAAGGAAGGCTAAATGCCTTGGGGGGAAGGGCCAAATGAAGTTCCAAATGCCACCAAACTATAGAATCGAATTGTCCGTGGATACTATAGAGGGTGGGTTCTTTTTATTATACCCAAAGCCAAGCTAGATCATTGTAGATCTAATAAAAAGTGAAAACAAGGGTTTGTTAACCAATGAAGAAGAATGGATGGATCTAGGCACACTACCTTGTAGAACTTACCTCAATTGCTTATGGCCACCTTGCAAATTGATAGCATTCACCTATGTGTATATTCAAGAGTGAGATTTTGTTGCTCCACGCCAAAACGTCCTCCAAGATGCCAAATCGTCCTCCTCCTACAAGACAAGATCCAGTGAAACAAGCCAAGTAAAATGATTATGAAAATGATGGAAAGATGTAATAGAAAGCATCAACTATGTCACAAAGATACAATAATGATACTCCCTATCACCAAGATCAACCCAAGAGAGAATATGTGGATCCCTCCAACAATAACCCTCTTGAAATCATCCTCCTCTCCACCAATTCGGCCTCCCTGCAAGAAAACAACGTGTAGCTCCAAAATTCCACAATGATACATACAAGAGATACTGTATATTCAAGATGCAAGAGAATCCACAAGACAAGAGAAATATGCTCCACAAAGAAGTGTTCTATTCCAATATTCCAGAGCTCCAAAGGTGAGCTATACAAAAGGGGGGTCTCCTCCTTATATAGGATAATAAACACCAGAATCCTAGATCTCAAGAACCGACTTTATGAAATGAGTGGTTGAGATTAAAAGATCTCAATACATAATCAATGGCTAAGATGAACCATAACAATATATCACATGGGATCACTCAAAATAGTGATGACGTCATAGCTAGCAATCACTCATGGAGGGTGAGGTCATCCTCTAGAGGGGGCTAAAGTACATGGGCCCACCTCATATGAATGGGAAATGACTCATGAAGCACATGGTGGGGCTGGGAGGCATCAATCCTTGCTAGCTCATCCCCATGGCACAATTAATATAAAATAATATGTCCAAATAATACAAATGATCAAAATCTATCCTCAAAATCTGTGAGAGACATGCATTGACCTAGGGAGGATAGATATTGCCCCCTAGACCCACCATGAGCTAGATCTTGTGTTTTATCATTCACTTTTGGTGGGACCCCCTCTATCTAGGGAGATTTGGTCCATTGATATATTATATTGTTATATTGATCTATGTACTTTTATGTTGAGCTCATCTCAACCATTGATTAGATCACTTTGATCTTTTAATCTTAGCCACTCATTCAAAAAGTGGTTAGGGTTTTGGTGCCTCTCCTTCCTATTTAAAGGAGAGAGCTCCTCATTGTAAAGGGGACTTTTGGCCTCTGGATTATTGGAATAGAAAAATACTATTGCATCTACTTGTTTGTGCTGTGGTGAATTGCTTTTGGAGTTAGTTCGTTGGTTCTTCCCTTGCACTGGGTTGTTGGAGATTATCTTGCTATACTTTTTGTCCATGTATTTTTCATCTACAGGTGGAGGCCGAATTGGTTCAAGGAGGACGCCATTGGTAGGGGAAGACTCTCCCTGCTTCTTCTTTGGGTTTCTTCGTCGATAACGGGGGAGTATTACTGTCTTAGTACCTTCTATTTCATGTTATCATTCGCTTTTCACTTGTATTTCCTCCATTGTTGCTCAACTGATTGAAATCGCTTTCCTTGGTTGACAGGAAGAGGAGGTCGCACATTGTGGACTAGGGCATCATCTCAAGGCTACAGAAATCGAAGATCTCCCATTTGATCTCTGCGGCTGAACTTTCCTCAACAACAAGGAAACCTCATCCATCACTCAGGTATGATCTGCAAGGTAAATTTCTCATTCCATGATCTATCCATTTGTCTATTTCATTAAAACCCTCATAAGTTAAAACCCTCATTTTACAATTTCTCAGATCTACTTATGATCTAGTGGCCTTTGGGATAAGATATTGAAAACCCCACCTCTATAGGCATCCACTGGCAATTCGGATCTATAGTTTTGGTGCGCATTGGCTTCCATTTGACCCCTTTGCCAAGGCAACTTATCCTCTCCAAGTGAGGTCGCACTCCTTGTTGGGTGACTTCTCCTAGATCTAGCACCTGGGTAGGTGAGATCCCACTTGATCCTGGGTAGGTGAGATCCGAGATCTAGCACCTGGGTAGGTGAGATCCCACTTGATCCTGGGTAGGTGAGATCCGAGATCTAGCACACTGGGTAGGTGAGTTCTCCGTAGAATACTCATCTATGTCCATGGAGGAGCAAGAAGTGCAAACAATTTGATCATCCCCTCATACTTGTGGTATGGTGATCTGAAGGCACAGATCTGACTCCTGCAACTGCAGATCTTAAGCCCAACAGAGATCACCGCACAAATCTAGTATACAGCTTGCAGATCTGAGTGTGAATGCTCTCCCTGACCCTTACCAGGGCTCTGATACCATGTAAATTTTAATTAATACAGAGTTCACTACTACCTCTGGATAGCCCTGAGATCTCAAGCGCTTTGAGTCTCGTATATCAATAAACTCATAAAGACATAAAACTCAACAACTAGATCTCTTTACAACATAAAGACAATCATTCACACATAAGACACTGCATATACCCTGGAAACCCCAAACGAGGAAAACCAGCAATCCTGAGGGGCTATCTTCAGTCTCGATCCCAGAGCAATATATGAAAGAAAGAAATACAACAGTGTTACTTCAGATGTAGCACTCAATCCATGAATGGGTCAATGCCCTAGCTCTGCATGCATCAGTTGATGCATGCACTAGGAGAACTGCCCTAGCTGTCAATCTAGATCCGAGTCACCCTGCAAGTAGCTCTGATTGTAATGCCTCTCTCAACCCTCTACTCTGCTCCAGAAGAAAGCTCACTGCTGAATGTGTCCCTCCTCTGCAATGGATAAGTGCACCCTCCGCTCAAGGTCAACAAATGCTTGTACTGGATCAGATCTCAGCAGATTTGAGCTCTGATCGTCACAGACCTTCCGCAACTGTTGAAGGCAAGGCTACTCTAAAAAGTCTCAGACACTCAATCGCTCAACCGGATGCGGTACGAGCTTCTCTCTCCTCAAAGAATGCGCCCTCCTTCTCAAGGAAAGTCGCCCACCTCACAACTGGATCTATCTCAGATCAGTTGGCTCGGTGGTGATGATAGACACCTTCCGTCTCCTTATATCAACTCACAGAAAAATTAGGTTTACCAAAAACCTAAAAGCAGGTGCATGCAAAAGTCACTTTTGCATGCATCTGTGCATGCAAAACTTTTCATGCACTCCTGAGAATAACTTCCCTTGTTAACTTTTTAACACTTAGCTCCTTCTCCACTAAATAGATTTCCTTTTTCTCTCAAGCAAATACTTCGTGGTGTTTCTATCTGCAGGAAAGGAGAAGCGATTTCTCCAATTGGTGACAATGGCACATTGGGGACTCTCTCTTTAGCAGAGGAGTAATCTATGAATGAGAAAGATTTGTTTCAATCATTTTTCTTTTGCGCATTTCTCCTTTGTCTACTATAGATCATTTTATGTGCAAATCAATTAGATTATCATTTAGCTATTGTGATTAGCTTACTAATTGTGTTCTTGTTGGTTTTGCAGGTAAAATCCACCAGTTTGAATAAGAGTGACTTGAGAAGAAGAGGAGGGTGATTTATATGGGGTCGTTGAGAAAGGGGACAAACTCATCTATTATCTCTGGGGCAAGGTAAGTGCTGGAAAACTCCTTATAAAACTCTCTAAACCATTTGTCAATCAAAATAAAAACAAAAATCAAATTTGTATTGTTGCAAATCGCATAACTAGTCCAGGAAGCAGATTCCTCTTGGAGGGGTTTTTATGTTCTGGCAACTGGGTGTCTTCCTTCAGCTCTAGCGAATTCGTTTGACACATTTAACTATTCGCTTGGCCAAAAACAGTTTTTCATTCTAAGTCTTAGGGGTCGAATCTCTTATAGAGAAACCGAATTTATTCGATTTTCATCTTCTTTTACCTCATGCGTCTCTCTAAAACCCAACTGAATTCAATTTTGACCTCATTTGCCATTTGTTGGGAACTGGTTTGGCAAGAAACGATTTTATCTTAAAATTTTGAGGACCGAATCTCTTGTAAAGGGGTGTGATTTTCTCTTGGGTTGCCATCTCTTACCCTTAGGGGCGCCATCTTTTAAACCATAGCAAATAGACTTTAACTTCATCTCTTCATTTGTTTGGCATTTGTCTATGAAATCGAATTCACCCTTGGGGTTTTAAAGGTCTTTTTCACTGGATTTGATAGGAGACTTGCTTCATTTGAGTGATTTTATGATTCTTGTGGTTAGCAAGTCGAATATCTATTGGGGTTTATTTTTTAAAACATTTTCCATATCTTACCTTAGCGATTTTCAAATTGACTTGATCAATCTTCCTCAAGGTAACAATTTGGAACCATCGAAACCCTTTATGTCTAGAGGCTATTTTCCCTTCATTGGCCCTCTAGGGGCATCATATTAAACCCTCAAGGCTTTATTTGTGACCCTATTCAACCATTCAAGGCACTAATCTCATTTTGATCAATTCCCCGTTGGGGTTAGAGGCAAAATTCACTTTGTGATGTATGATGACTTGCTTGTTTGTGTTTAATACATGATTTATTGCTACTGGGCAAGTTGATTTCAGTGTTACAGTGTGCTATTGAAACCATCTCAAGTCTCATTTCTTGTTCAAATTTTTCCATTTAACCATCATACACAAGAAAACTACTTGGATATTTTCTCGTTAACACCTTTCTTCCTAAGATCCCTCTACTAAACTTGAAAATTGAGTTTGATTCACCATTAGCCAAAACCCTAGCTCAATACCTATCAGATATGGGAAGTGTCTTCTCAAGGACCTTAGTCTAACTCATTGCCAATCATACATCAGTGCCCTGTAGCAGTAAAGAGGGGTTTGACCATCCGACTAAACTCGGGGTCACCTCCCATAACTAGTCTAGTTCGCCTTGGGTGGTCTAGGAGAATTAAACAGAGGAGAAACCTACCTAGAGTGACAACCAAAGCATATCTTGGGGAGTATCGCGGGCCACAACTTTAGGAACCATTATTCTCTCCAGTCCTGAATAGGATCAATTATTTGGGTTGCTACAAGAATTGTGATAACAGGGCCTATCCCAAAGTCAAACCTTAGGATTCCCTCCTCAAAACCCTCAAATGGTCCATATAAAAGTGCCAAAGTGTGGGGGCATCTCCATGAAACAAACTCCAACAGCCTTCTAGAAGCCTTCGTGTGTCATGTCAATGGTCCAAAAGTGAAGTGCAAGGTCCAAATTTGATGTGACAATGGTCGAAACAAAGTTCAAGCCTCCCACGTGCTAAGAGTAAGGGTATCCATCATGTAGAAGGGGACGTCTCTCTAAAAAATGCTAGGAAACAGCATATGTGACCATCATCAAGTGTAGCGCTCCATGGAAATATGCCTAATAACCATCAAGCATACCAACTCAAGTGTCATATAATGTATATAAGATAAATCACTCTAGTGCATAAGGTTAAACCCATCAAACATGAAAATAATACATGAAGTAAAGTTACAATCATACATTTCTAGCAATTCAACGAATTATATAACCTTTATTCATACAGTCTAACCTTGTTGTGACCCTATTAAACCCTTATTAGATGTGACACCCCTAAGTTAACATGCATCGCCTAGCTATCTAAGTCAAGTGAGGTTGCATGAAGGGAATTATGTACTAGGGAAGAAAGGGGGTCTTCTGAAATAACCATCATAGCAACATAGGAGTGACAGGTCTATCCTTAACTTCCAATAGTTAGGATTTTAAATGTTTCTTCCACATGTGTGCTTAAGGAAGTGTTGTATGGGTCATCCATCCTTGCGCCTTCATATTGCAATCCATTTTTTCATTTTTTTCCCTTCATATTTCATTGTTTACATTTCATAGCCCTTTCATTGGCTTAGTCCCTTTTGCTTTAGATTTGGCTTGATAACCTGGGACAAGGGAACTTGGCCTTTTGCAAGGGGAGTATCTGCCATAATTTTCTATTTGCATTTACATTTAATTTCCTTGCATCATACTTAAGAGTACAAGACGCTTTTGACTTTATTTAAGGCATTCATACATGGGAATAGTAATGAGCAGTGTAGTCATACTCAGTTGAGACTCGCGAGTTTGGCCAAGTTTGCCCGAGTGAAAGCCGGGGATGGTTACTCGCGAGGCACTCGCTGCCCACACTCGCAGGAACTTGGTAGCCTCGTCGTTACTCGTCGTCACCCGCGGAAAAGCCCCACGTTGTTCCACGTTTGCTTCTTTTTAGCGGGAATGCGTGGCGGATTTTCCTTTAAGACCGCCATCGACCTGCGTTTCCACTCACACTGACTGTAGGGAGTGCGAGTGCAACTGTGACCAGAGTGGAAATAAGAGTGAATAAGAGTGAAAACTGTAGTAAAAAAGAGCAGAAGAATAATTATGCAGCAGAACTCAGATAGGAGCAGAATAATATCACATGTTCCAATAATCAGTATAATAAACGATGATGATACAATCGAGAGAATTCGAACCTCAGTTGGTCTAGCATAGGGATTATCACCATTGGAGTAATCTAGAAGGCTCAAACTCAACTGAACTGAACCTAAACTCAACTAACTAAAGACATAATCAATTAACTGACTAAGGACGGCGCAATAGTGAGTTTGTCATGCATGTCAGTCAGAAAAGGGCGCATGAGGCCACAATCAGTGGCATCCGGAGCTCTAACCCCCCACAAGAGTCAACTAACTCAGGTGAACTGCACTGGAACACTCAGTAGGTTGCTATAACATAGGGAACTAACTGTAGTGGTCCTAAAATGATTAATGTAGGGCTCAGAAGGTGGAAGATGGATCCTGGATGACATCTACACACCACTAGGGGGAAAATAACATCATCAACAACTAGGAAAAAAAATAATGCTAGGTAGGACAAGGATGGAGTATTGAAATATCCTAACATCAATGACTTTTACATGATCAATTACGTCAATAATAATTCTCGAAGGAAGTACAATACAATTAATACAAAAGATACAAATAAGAATATCTTCCGAAGTTACATTCTTCAACAAAAGAGGGAACTACGGTAATGGTTTTGACATCCCTTTGTAGATTTGCAACCAAAAATTGACCATTAGCTCCTTGGGAAAAACCATTCCAAAAAAATTAAATTAAGCTCCAGGTCCTCGTTTTTTCTTTCTTGTTTACTGCAAGTTTGCATTAGTATTTCTTTAGTTCAATGTCCTAAACATAACAGTGGTTTGTGGTTTTCAACCAACATGAGCAACCATTATCATTTATGAAGTTTCAAGGAGACAACACTTCATTCTACTGTACCAATCATTAGGCAATAACTTATATCCTTGCAAAAAATGGCATTGGTATCCAAAGCTTTACTTTTTTTTCAATGTATTGTTTGCAAAATATATATATAGATATATATATATATATATAAGACAGAAAGACAGACAGTGTTTTCAAGGTCAGTTTCAGGACATCGCATCCAAACTCTACCTCATAGAGGTGATTATCTGACCCACAGTACTCTATGGATCTTAGATCTGTGGACCGATCTTATTACAGACATATTGGGCTAAGATGGAGAGTTCAAAACCTTGCTTCTCAAGCACATCATCCGATGCAAGCATATAGTTCTGTAGCCCATTATTCAAGTAGAGTTCGGTGTCCAACCATTTCGCCTCAAGGCTATCTTTTGCATGGTCTCTTTCTTACATAGAGTTAGACCTTTCAGGGTTTCTGCCACTTGGAGAGAGCAGTACCCTTACCTTGCACTTTGCTCCTTAGAGGCCCTTGCCTCGGATCGCTCCACAGCTCATGCACGAGGTTGGTTTGCTAAAGCATCTCGGCTTCTCCAGTCAGTGACCATCTCCCTAGAGTGACTTCCCCCCTTCAAGTACTCCTTAGATGTATAAGACTATCTCATGTCGACTAAATAGATACTAAATCGAGACATGAGAGAGAAAATATACAAGTTGTACGCTCAGGTCACCTAGACCTCACCTTCGACGAGCCTGAGCCCGAAGATGTCTTTCTCCATAGAGCACTTTTTGGAGTTGCGGGATGGTATCATTGTCCGTCCCCCATACACGTACAAACATCGGATGCATTTGCTCAAGATCCCTCTGGGACAACTCCGAGTCGATTCTCATCAACTCCAAGTAGAGTATGATGACCATATCCCCTGATCTAATAGGATATATCAGGTGTGCCACACACATGAGCTGAAGACAGAGATGCACCTCATTTTTAGGTGCCCCTTATACTATGAGATCAAAGGATGTTACTACTGCATATATAGGGACTCAGGGAGCTCCCTCTCTACTTTATTCTGATATTAGGATCATAGATGCCTAGCCCTCTTCATCCAAGAGATATTCAGTTACAAATCTCAACTCTTACACACCTCGCCCCACCTCGGGACGAACAGGAGGATCACCCCATACTTTCATGTTAATCCGTTAGATCGGAACAAGCGTCAGGCAGAGTTCCAGAGTACTTCAATAGTAGAGTGATGAGACCTCGGATCTCCCCTCATCCTCCCCAAGAGATCGATAGATATCATTGAGACCGGTTTGGAGGTGTTAGACCATATATTCAATTACACATCCTCATAGTGCTAGAGGAACCAGCTCCAGAACCCCGCCCGTCAGATTGCCTCCCAACCCCAATTGAGAAGCCAAAGATCTATTCGGAGTTTCTTCCCTTCAACCTCAAATGGTAGGAGACGATTCTTCACTTCTACATCCCCCACAAGGTCGTACAAATGGATCCCACTGTGTTACCTAAGGACTCCCACAACAAGGCAATGCCTTGGTCGCCCCATCGCCCTTGATCATCAGACCCAAGCGACCTTGACATCACTGGCCTCGTCTCTCTCTCTCTCTCTCTCTCTCTCTCTCTCTCTCTCTCTCTCTCCTTATTAACTGGTATCGAATTGTCCAGTTTAGTCTAGGACACTCACTTTGCACAACCGCACCTATGATATTGTTATATACATTTTTCTTTTGGCGTTGCCTAGGCTTAGTGATTAGGTTAGTCAAATACTTATCTAGGTGGTACTTTTACTTCATGTATGTGGTACTTTTACTTCATGTATCTTCTTTATCTTGTTTTCAGCATTCTCCAGGAGTTGCTTTCGCACTCCCACATTGTACTCTTACTAGATGTGTCCTCTAGTCCCATTGACCTACTTTTGTGGTCATTCAGTGGACATTAATACATATATCTTATCTTATCTTATACCTTCTGTGAGAATAAGGGCACTGACCCAACGACTGCATGAGGAATTTGTGATCTTGTAAGATTCGCTTCAATCCATGCTGACTGCATCAAACAGAAAATCTAACATTAGATGGCATAAAACATGAATTAACAAAATCTATGTCATTAAAAGGCATGTAGAAATAATAAATAGACCTGAGCATGGGTACGAAACAATATTGCAAAGCTACCCCACGTAGCTAAATTGGTTTTCACAAGTCTCTGAATCTCAGATGCAATGAAGTTTGCTTCTTCAATGGGGCTAAGTAATTCCTGAATGCAAACCGGTTCCCCGGGAGGCTGCACTCAGTGAAATAACAATCAAGACAAAAGTTTTCCAAATATGCTGCAATTATTTCAAGCATAAAAAGATTTGTACAAACTAAAACAGAAAAGCATGAAATAAATGCATCCTACCTTCATGGGGACAAGATCCAAGGTCTCTGTTAAACCCCATTGCCAATTATAGGGAATATTTCTTAAGACCACAGATGCGAGCTTCACAATAGTACTCGAGGAACGATAATTTCTGGTAAGCTGCAAGTTGTCACATGATAAATAAAAGAAACTTGTTCTCATCTTAAGCTATAATCTACCTCAAGATTTTAGTTGTATAACAGCTCACTTTGCAGATGACAAATTACATGAGGACTAAAGCTTATTAATCAATCAGTCATAAATAAACACAATCTAACCTAATTGTCAGTCCAACCACCTTACAAATAGGACTAACAATTTCACATTCACCAAAAAGATTAATCCTTCTGTGAAATTCAAGTAGTCTTGATAAGATTGAAAAAAACAGTAACCCATTCTTTGGAATAAATTCTTAAAAAACTGAAATAAAATGAAACGAAATTATATTAATGTCCCCAGGTGACCAAACTAGGTCAATGGGGCTAGAAGAAGAATGTTTGAAACCAATAATTATGAACAGAGATTGATTCAGGAAGACACTAAGCACAACAAGCCACAACATGGTCACAAGCAAAGGACTTTCTCAAAGTAACAGTGATCATTCAACCAAGATTCTCAATTTTACTGTCTCAGAAGGCCAGCTTCATTAGAATTACCCAACGATTTCTAATCCATTAAGGAAAATTAAACATAAAAAGTACACCAATTAAATTATAAAGCATATATTTTAATAAAACAAAAAGTAGTAATTGCATTCATCAAGCATCAGATCAGACATAGCATCTCATCTGTTGAACATTTTAATCATTTCAAAAACGATAATATGAAAGCATTTATGATCAAACAATTTCCCATAGCCAAACAATCCCAATATAGCTCTATAGATTTTGCTCTAAATATTAGTACTTTAACTGAGTTCACCCTCAAAGTTTCTAATTGAGAAAGGTGCATATTTGGAAGTAGATCATTTTGTGTTTAGATAACAGTGCCGGGTTTCAACCAAATCCAAACAGTTCTCAGCATTTTGACAAAAGCACTGATGCTGTGATTGACAAACTCTGTGCAGAAAGCTTCACACACACCGTGCTTCACACTAATCTTTATCAAGGGCTTATAGATGGATCATGGAAGTTTTTAGTTTTCAGCATTAGCTTGTTATTGAGATGCTAGTTCTGATCCAGACTCTATTCTACGTCACATAATATGTGCCGCCCACGATCCTAAAGGAAAACACCAATGTAGCTAAGATTTGGACAAGCCTATAGCATATATACCTATAGGGCTAATACTTGGAAACACTAAATTCATATATTATCAAGATTCAGAACAAATGTATGGGTTGGTAGCTCTGGAGAAGAATGTCTCCAGTCACACAGCACAGATATTAACTATACTTTGTTAAGAGCTTATTTGTACTTTGTGTAATGTCTCCTTCCAAATGATCACTTTGGGTGTATGACTTATTAGCCTATTTGATTCCCATAGGCTATAGTCGGCGGAAACAGAAATTAAATGATTATTTAATGTCATTCAGGCAAAAAAACAACATTATAAAGTGACACTGACTTTATAAAGTCACTTTAAGTAAATATTTGAGCAGAAAAAGGGTAAAAAGGTCAAAAAAGGGTGAAAAGGGGGATAAAATACCAAATCGACCTATTCTCTAATTCATTCCTGACATTTCATTTTCGAAAAAGGATTTGGAGAGCTCTTATGGCTTTTGGCTCTTGGGACGAAAACCCTAAGAGAAAATTGGTTTCAGTGGTGAGACTATCCACCCTAGCCGATTGTAACAGGGAAGATCACTCAGATCTTCCCATTGTGCTTCAGTGTCGTGGAAGGGAAACGTGTTTACTTGCAGATTGGAGGAGTTTTGCTGGGTCTCAGTTACTTCATAAGAAGGGCGCACTAATTGTAGGGATAATCATGGCTCAAGACAGCCACTTTCACTGCCATAACTGCTGTTCACTGCCAAAAAAGGGATCAATTCACCTTGTTTGACTGGGATTTTCAGTGGGGGGCGCTAGATCTGAGATTGTGGTTGCTAGTGGGAGCGTTTTCATCATGTGAAGAGGGCGCAGCCTATTGTGGAGGCAGACGTACACCAGCGACACTGCTAACACTGAGGTGCTGCCATACTGGGCATGAGGGCGAGTTGCTTTTACTGTTGAGTGCTTTCGTTGTCATCCACCAGGGGCGTGTGGTTATTTACAGCAGTTTGGGGATCTTTTAGGGGGCTGTTCCAGCATCAAAGGGGCAGCAACTTCCATTGCACCTACAGATTATACCTTGAAATCAACAGCAGTCATCTACAGCAATGTTTTAAAAACCGGAACCGGGAATCAAACCGGTCAGGGGTCAACTCGGACCGGAACCGGAACCGGTAATGAACCGGAGCGGTTTGATTTCAATGAACCGGACTATTAAAAAATACAAAAAAATTACAATTTTAATCATAAAAATATATTTAACATTCCAAGCTATATTTCAATCATAGCAGTGCATTCTACAAGCTGTTTACTGTGTCAGCGTGTTTGACTAATGATCAAGACTGTTGTGAAATGCTGGTTTTTTACAGTGGCACATAAATGATATATAGTGAAAATAAGCCCACACTTTAATAGTGATATATGACTGGCATAATTGGAATACAAACTGGTAATACTTTCTGATTGAACATAATACTATTTTATGCTGATTGTGGTCTGCTGTTCGTATTCTTTATTTGCTAGTAAAAGTGTTGGATTTTTGTGCTGCTCACTGTTGTACGGTTGCATTCATCATTCAAAATTGGAAGCACTATTTGAAGGCTGATATTATCTGATTATTATTGCTGTAAACTGTCTGCTAACCTATGTAAAATACTGTTGTAATTGGGTGAGGTTTTAAATGATACATGCTACACGTTTCTTGTGTTAAGTGCTGATTACCTTGCACTGTTTCAAATTCTGAAAGGAAGTGACTTGACATAATATGGGGGTGGTCAAAGTTTGTTGCTGATTTACAATCCTTGTTTTTTAGCTGGCCGGCCGGGTTATTATGGAACCGGCCAGTTAGGTCCAGTTAGGGCCGGTTTGGTAATGAACCGGCCGGTTCAGGACTGGTTCATTACCAAACCGGACCCCAGTCCGAGTTGACCACCGGTTTGGTGTTTCATTTCCCTTGGCCGGTCAAACCGGCCGGTTCCGGTTCGAACCGGACCGGTTTTCAAAACATTGATCTACAGCAGTCACTTTAAGCAGTTCATAGTCACAAGGAGAGGATCGTCTCAGTCAAATAGGGGCTGCCAATACAACTGTCATCTACAGCAGTAAGCAACTGAGGGAACTCTTCCATGGTTACCCACAGGTTTGAAATATCTCTGTAAATTTGATTTGTTTGGCTTATTTAGAAGGCTGTAAAAGCTGTCTTAAAAACTCAGTCATTACCTTCTTTATTATCATCTGTTTATGGTATTAAATGCAATAGAAATTAGAGCTTTTGGGTGCATTTGTGAGTGTTTAAAGTCACCATTTATGAGATCTGAAATATCACTGTCAAACCATAAGCAAAACCAGCCTAAAAATCAGACTATACAAAAAAGGGATCCTAGAGTGGTAACATAGCGGTTGGCATCAAACTGTTTGGCAAAAGTCCCAAACCAAATATATCAGCAGTTAACTCAAAAAATCAGTCCAGTTCTAGCAGGGGTCTTTACGCTTTGCCAGAGCCAATGTTTGCCTCACAGTGATATTAACTATACATTGCTATGAGCTTATTTGAACTTTGCAAGAGCCAATGTTTGCCTTACAGGGATATTAACTATTAAGGAGCTCTCCATTGTTTTGTTGGGCCTTGGAATTCTCAATTTGCCCTAATTAGGGTTTCGCTACCTAACCCTTGAGGTTGTTAGTTTAGCCCTAGTTGCAAGTATTGAATACCATCTTAAGAAGAGGACTGCTAGCTTCGATCTCTCATAGCCCTAGGGTTTGAGAAAAGAATCTAATACCCTATCTGTCAATCCTCCTTTTTATCAAATTTACATGTTTTTTATTTTATTTCATGCATAGAAATGTCACTACTGGAAAAAACCCTAAAAATCTAAATAAATTCAAACATCCAAAAATAGTTGTGAATAGTATTTTTGGTCCACCCTAAAATTTCGCCCTAGGGTTTTATCCACAAACACTAGAGGGCGTCCTCGTTTGAGGAACTACATCAGGATCCATGAAACCCTTGTAGTTTGTGAATTAGAGGGTATGTGATATTTTTGGCTTATCATCCAGCTTTGCCCTAGTCTAATTGTCCTCTTTCCCTTAAGGGAACACTTTTTGGAGTGGCTTCCTTGGGAAGTGTGACATTGCCTTAGGAGACATAAAATTGCCCCCAAAGGCATGATATTATCTAGAATTTGTGATAAAGTGAATAACTCCATTTATATATGATTCTTGTGTCTTGATTTGATATTGTTTGACTCCGATAAGGAACTAATCATAGCTATTAATGTTTTGTGGAAGGCATTTGTGGCTTGTTGGTGGTTGTAGGTATCTTTCATTGATTAGAGTCTCCCCCTAGGTTTGGAGTTACCCGAAGTGTTGAGAGGTTAAACTGTGGTGACATTGGATTTGACTCTCTCTCGAGCTTACTGATGCTATCCCTGGTCCACACAACCTAGTTGTGTTACGGTTGCAAGTTTGAGAGGTAACATTTTTGGCGTCGTTGTCGGGGACCTCAAAGAACACTGATGACATTCTATTGATGAAGGATTCTCAAGTTGAATACATTTATCTTTCAGAAACATCCAACATCTTCCATGTGACCCAACTATGTTCTTGTTTTGTACTTTGGTGACGTTTATTTTGATCTAACTTGACAGATCTCACCTGGCGACTCCACTAAAGAAAAATAAAGAGGCACTCTACAAGAACGGGTCCAAAAGGTAAGTATTGCTTTGTACTTTGATAGGATTATTGTTAAGGGCTAACCTTGCAGGTCCTATTTGGCAACTCCATTGAAGAAAACAAATCAAAGAAGTGCAATTCAAAATAGCAAACCTCAGTTATTAATAAGAAGATGATGTGGCGTCCTATGATGAAACACGGGTGCACAATCGGTATGCTCCATTGGATTTCTCAAATATTTCAAGATATCCAAATGAGACGGATAAACTTGGGTGGAGCAAGTCCATCCCAATATTTCATTAATATGAAGATACAGTTGCAGAGCATATTATCATGTTCATAGAATTTCTTCTGACATGGGATATTATGGATGACGATCTCAAAATGAAGAGGTTCGTAATCTATCTTGATTTGCAGAGGTTCGTAATCTCTCTTGATGTCAGAGAATTTCTTCTGACATGGGATATTATGGATGACGATCTCAAAATGAAGAGGTTTGTAATCTCTCTTGATTTGCAGAATAACAGGGATGTGGTAGATTGGTATGATGAGCGTCCTCCAAAGGAGATACCTTCACTCTTCCAATTGGTCAAGGCATTAGGGAAGAGTGGGATTCTAGTCTTGACGACGAAACTATTGAGGCCATGATTTCCCTTCCCAAAAAGGTGCATGTCGAAGAAATCCTTGAAGACGTTTTTGCTCCTCTTGATTTGTCGAGCACTTCAGATAAGTTACCAGAGATATTTTAGAATTATGTGATCATGATGACGATCCCTTCGACGATGTAAGAGTTTCTAGAAAATGCTCCATATTTCGGTATTTACAAATATCAAGACACTTACATGAAGTCATTTGTGCTACATTTGCAAGAAGAGGCCCTTGCTTGGTTTAAAGGACGGGACAAAGGTACAATATCCTCTCTTGCGGAATTGATAGAGGTATTTTGCAGCTATTGCCGCCTAGAAAAACACAAGCGATGGATGCCCTACGTCAAAGAGGTGAAGGACTTGTTCAAGAAAGAAAGCCAAGAAGAAAAACAGGCCCTTGAGGAAAATATTTAAGATAAACATAGCAAAGATGATCGGATTATCCCAAACCTAGAAGAGCATGAAGCAGACCTTGCCGAAGAAATCCATGATGAAGATCAAGCCTTGGAAGGATTGCTTGAAGAAACCATTGGTCAAGATCTTGTCGATAGCGTTCTAAGCCTTATGTCCAAAGAAGAAGGTACTGCTAAAGACGAAGATGATGAGGCTCAGAAAAATGTAAATGAAGAAGGCTTGATTGAAGAAATTGAAGACCACAAGAAAATGGTGAGTTCTCCTTACCCTCATTTCAAAAACTCTTATGATATCTTGGGCTTCTTGGAAGAAATTGGCAGGATTCTTGAAGACGAAGAATATTGAAAGTTCCTTGCTCCTCAAATCTATGATTCTTCAAGACCTAGCAATGTTATATCATAAAATTTAGAAGAAGTCTACAAACCGTTCATGCCATTCAGAAGAGAAGAAGGGATCAATCTAGATCATATCAAACAGGATTTTCATATAGGTTTCAAGCAATACAAAGAGGTCTTTGTCGAAGAATCGCTTCCATCTAAGAAAGATAATGAAGGTGTGGTAGATGCTTCTCCGTGTCCTCTTGATGATGATGGTTTGGTGAACCTACCTTTCTCTTTCGCCCATACAGATAGATCTTTTGAAGATGAGAGGTTTGAGGATATTTCAGTTAAAGAAGGTTTCAACGGATTTAATGATGTGCATTTCTCGTATGACGATGATGATGTGGGTATGGATTGTTGGAAATTGGTTGAAGAACCCAAACATGATTCTTCCAGTAAAGGAACTCTAACTTTCGAAGACCTCGGAAGACCGACCTTTGAGATACTTCGTGATTTGGTTCGGCCATCCTCATTCATTACTGGTGATTCCATGAGGTTGCATGTGGAGGACTTTATTGACCATATTGGGCATCCATATTTACCCTCCCCTAGGGTGGATCTCAACCATCACTATCGAGGCAGTTTCTATTTGAGCCCAGTTCAAGCATAGATAGAAAAAGCTTGTGAAGGTGATCCTTCCCCGTGGCCACAGCTTGGAGGCTTGCACGTTCCCGATATTGTCCATCATCCCAACCCCATTCCGACAAAGCTAGTGCCATCTATTCAGCTCGTCATTGATGTGGTTTTGTCTTGGACTATTTCCAAAGACAAAGGAAGAAACCTTTGCATGAATAACATGCTCGAGCGGTTGTACTTGTGGTATGATTTCACTTGACCCTTCTTTGTTATAATAATTAGGGTAGGTAGGTATAGTTTCATTTGATTTCAACATTTACTTTTACCCCTGCATTGCATTTGTCATTTCATTTTCGATGCATTTCATTTTGAACAAGGCAGGACGGAAGTGTCTGCCCTTGATGCATTTAATGCCTTTCTTGTTAGATGTGTGGGTAGGTCTACAAGTACCCAAGAGATTATAGGCAGTTCCCATACACTCCCGAGAAGAGCGCATGTCCCGCAGTTGGAGCCAGTTCTTACGCCTCAGAGTGTCTGAAGCATTCCTTCAAGATATACCAAAGTGAGGGGTTACTTTTTCTTTTGTAAAGGCCAAGTTTTGGAGGTTATATTATGTAGACTGTTGATTTTGGGGCTAAATACCCCTGATCAGGCCATGGCAAGTCCTCTTAGTTTTCATTCCAGGATGTGTTGGCTTAGTGGCATTGTTTGTCGCCTCTTGATGGGCGGAAGTCCCCCATCTTGTTGGGCCATTTGGGCCCTAGGTCGGTGTCTGGAGCTTCTTGGGATGGGTCCATTAGGACACATGGCCACACTCATATTTTGCTTTGTGGAGATGATTGCGCATGTAAGGATTGTCATACCGGTTTAGCACACCTCGTTTTTCCCACTTGGAGCTATTGTTTTGATGGAAAACCCCTCCTCCTTGTCTCCAAACCCATGACGCCATTCCTTAAGGAAGAAGCCTCCATTGTTGAAAAGAAGGGCGTTGAGGGACAAGCATTTGTTGGGGTTAGTTGAGTTAGCTAGGGCATGACGCCCTCCTTTTGGCTTACTTTGCAAGCTTGCACTTGGTGGAGCATGATTGCACATTTTTATCCTTATCTTATGTCATTGTATGGTTTAGGTCCCAAGTTTGTGGGTGCACTAACCCAAAAAATTATATTTTGTCAATAACTTGTAGGCTCAAATTTGTAAAAGGTTCAGGGTTGTCTCATATAAATAAGGCAACCTCACCTCATTTGTAAAACAAGGGCAAGGGTTCAAATTATGTATTCCTTTCATTTCCTACCGGTTTACTGGAGCATTTGAAGCTAGGCGCAGATCCCTCTTGGATGTATTTTTTGCTTGAAGGATGAATGGATGATGTTCTAGGGTTTGATTTTGCACATGCTAAGTTGATGCTAAGAATAGTCGTAAGTTGTAATAACTCATGCTCAAGGGTGACCTAAGGTGCATCTCCTTGCTCATTCTTGATTAATGTTGGTAAGTTTATCTCCTAACCCTAGTTCAACGTTGATCTTGAAGTGATTTTGGACTAAGTTAGGGTTTATTTGCTAGCATTTTATTAACTTGCTTTAGGGGATCTTCCTATCAAGGATCTCTCCATTGTTTTGTTGTGCCTTCGACTTCTCTATTTGCCCTAATTAGGGTTTTGCTACCTAACCCTTGAGGTTGCTAGCTTAGTCGTAGTTGCAAGTATTGAATACCATCTTAAGAAGAGGGACACTAGCTTCGATCTCTAATAGCCCTAGGGTTTGAGACAAGAATCTAATACCCTATCTATCAATTCTCCTTTTTATCAAATTTTACATGTTTTTTTTATTTTATTTCATGCATAGAAATATTTTACTACTGGAAAAAGCCCTAAAAATCTAAATAAATTCAAAAATCCAAAAATAGTCATGAATTAGTATTTATTTAGTTTTTTGGATTTTTGGATTTTTGGATTTATAGATCCCTAGAGGACGTCCTCTTTTGAGGAAGTGCACTGGGAAGTGCATCCTCGTAGTTCGTGAATTAGAGGTAATGTGATATTTATGCCTTATCATCCAGCTTCGCCCTAGTCCAATTGTCCCTTTTCCCTTGAGGGTGCACTTTTTGGAGTGGTTTCCTTGGGAAGTGTGACACTGCCTTGCAATATGTGAAATTGCCTCAACAGGTGTGATATTATCTAGAATTTGTGATAAAGTGAATAACTCCATTTATATATGATTCTTATGTCTTGATTTGATATTGTTTGACTCTAATAAGGCACTTATCATAACTATTAAGGTTTTGTGGAAGATATCTATGGCTTGTTGGTGGTTGCGGGTATCCTTCATTGATTAGGGTCTCCCCTAGGTTTGGAGTTACCCAAGGTGTTGAGAAGTTAGACTGGTGAAATTGGGTTTAACTCTCTCCCAAGCTTATCAACGCTATACCTAGTCCACACAACCTAGTTGTGTTAGGGATGCTGGTTTGAGCGGTAACAGATATGATCAACACAAGGCCAAATATATGTTTTGCAGTGAACACCTTGAGCCCATTCATGGTGGAGTCGAGGCAGGAGCATTGGGTAGCAACAAAACATGTGCTCATACACTTGAGGGGCATAGTGGAGTATGGGATGAGTTATCTTGGAAATTATGAGGTGAAGTTGCAAGGATATACAAACTCAAATTGGGCAGCCACTGCATCAGACAGGAAAAGCACCTCAAGGTGTTGCTTCAACTTGGGATCAGTGATGATATCCTGGTTTAGTCGAAAGCAAACTTCCGTAACATTTAGCCCAATAGAGGCAGAGCATATGGCAACGAGTACACCTAGTTGTGAGGCCATCTGCACTCTCAAATTGCTTGCAAGTTTATTTGATCAGCAGTTGGATCCCAAGGTGATTTATTGTGATAATCAAAGTTGTATCAAACTATTTGAGAATCTAATTTTTTATGACAGATCCATGCACATTGAGATTAGATATGACTTCATTCTAGACGGGATTCAAAAGGGAACAGTAAAGCTCTAGTATGTACCCACAAATCAACAGGTTGTTGACATTCTGACAAAGCCCTTAGCCAAAGGGATGTTTGAAGCATTCACAAAAAACTTGGATTGGTGTAGAATCCCTTCCTCCTAAAGAGGGAGTGTTGATGTTTGTAGCACAAACAGGAACTTCTGCACAGGTTTATTGTCAAACATGTAGGAATTTGTCCAAGTCAAATCTATTTCGTAATTTGCATTATTAATAAAGTGAACTCTTATATTTAGTTGTTAAGTCTTTGCAGCATTCACAGACAAACTTGGTTTGATGTAGAATCCCTTCCTCGCTAAGAGCAAGTGTTGATGTTTGTAGCTCTGACAGGAACTTTCGCACAGGTTTAGTGTCAAACATGTTGGAAGTTGTCTAAGTCAAATCTATTTTGAAATTCACTTTATTAATAAAGTGAGTCTTATATTTAGTTGTTGAGTCTAAAAGTGTGTTTTTAATAAATTAGTGATTTCGATAATCTCAACTGTACATCTCACCGAGGGATTAGGGTTTCAGCAAAAGTATAAAGGCAAGTCAAGGTAGAGGGTTAAGACACATTCATTATTCACTCAAATATAATTTGGTTGGGCAGATTTAGAGCGCTAGAGAGGAGCTAGTTCAGCAACCAGGCAAAGGACATTGTGCAGATACTTACCATCGTACGGATCTTTTACAAAATGATACCAGAGATATACATGTATCAAGCATAGGATATTATGAAGAACAGGGAGGGATTTATTCACTACTAGCGATTTAAATAGATGTTACCTGTTACTATGGATTTAAATAGATGTTACCTGTTACAGCTTGATTTTAAGGTCAAATATAATATTTTCCATGTACTTTACAAGTAACATGTCTAGGAGAAATGGCAAAGCGCTTGGTTGACTTATGGGAGGTCACGGGTTCAAATCCCGTCGCCTCGACCATATTCACTTTTTGCCATTTGGTAAATAAAACCAAACTGTGGCCAACTGGACTGCCATGTGGCAGCCTCCAGTTGGTTCACGTCACTGCCCACTGTACACTGAATATGCCACATGTCACCATCACATTTGGCCACATCATCAACAAATGCTAACACATCTGCCCAGTCAGCACTGCCATGTCAACTAGCCTGCCACCTGGCGATCTGAGGGTGTGCCACGTCAGCACCGTACAGGACACGTGTCACCTATCCAGTGGTGCCACGTGGCACCCCTTTTGCCAAAATTTCCCTGTTTCACCAAAATTTCAGAACGTGATATCTTTCACGTCCGGAGTCCGTTTGAGATGAAACGAATGTCGCCGGAAAGGACTCGGCGAGCACTACGCAATGGCGTGGTTCTGCTCGCAAATTGAAGACTTTGATTTTGATCGGTCGAGAAGATCCTCCTGGATCACCTTTGTTGTTTGTCACTGAATAATATTCAAGGTTATGCTACTGTCATTTCTACTCTTATGAAAGGCTGTTGGCGTCTTTATTGTTTATGATAAACACATCCTTATTTCTTCATACTGAAATCAGTTCATATGTTTGATTATAGCATGTTAATAATAGCATAGTCATACCTCTATCCATTAATATCCTGGACACTCTTGAATTTGAACTTTGACTACATTTCCCTAACTAGATTGGCACTGGTCTACTCTTTCACCCACTTACTTCAAAGAATATTTTACATCCTTTTCCTAAGGTTCCCCCATTGTGCTAGAGGAGAGCTGGCCTAAAAATGAGAGAAAGAGTTGCCATGGTGACAGTAGGCAACCTTTCTGAGTGCCACTAGGGTTGCACTTGGTTTTGGGACTTTGAATACCTGTGCAGGTCTGGGAGATAACAAGAAGTACACTATCAAATGATCAATCATAAAAGCAATCACATATATCTTCCAGGACTATTGAATGGCATGTCAAAACTGGCATTATGGTGAAACGTTGCAGTTGAGGTGTCAACTAGGGACCATATTTACTAAAATGAATAACCAACTTTCTAACAGAGCCTCTATCTTCCAATATTTAACTGCTTTATTGCCATAATATAGTGTGATCAACCATACATTTCTTCAGGAGCTTCTTTACAAAAAATCAAATTCATCTAAACATTCACATGAGCCAAGAACATGGTCAAAGGTTAGAAGACAATAAGAAAGCATGAATTATATAGAATATCTTGAAAAGTGAAAGTAATTAATCGCAAGGCATTGTCTCCAATTCCAGACCTGAAGAGTGATAATTCCACGAAAATCACGGTCTAGAGCTTTCGTCATGAGAGAAGCATTCGCTCCACGCCATCCATATATAGCCTGAAAAAACTCAACCATTTCAGCATAATTTTCGTATGAATACTAACCTCGAACTTTCAGTTAGTGCTGAAACATCACCTTGCCAATAAGTTGTCCTATGCTGACCTTATTGAAACTCTTATGTGCAGAACAGTGCTAGATATAAGCAAACGTAAGAACCAATCTCATATGCAGTAATGCTGCAAACGATATATAACGTACAAGGTGAAGCAGAAAAGTTTCCCAGCTAATACAGACCTGATCTGTATCACCAACAACAAAAAGGCTTGCATTTCTAATTGACAAAAGACGAAGAAACTCATACTGTATCTGCAAAAAGAGAAAGGTCCTGTTATCATCTAAACTGTAGTTACCCCTATGGATGGATCCAGTGATGGATGGCAATAGGGAAGGGCAACTCAAAAGGTGCAACCACGATCACCTCGACCTCCAATATATATGGTTGTCACGCCAGTCGAGGCAACCTTCGCTTTATGTTATCTAGCCCAGACAACAAAGGGGGAGACCCGATCTACTCCCGACAGGAGAGATCAAAACCAAGACACCAAATCTAGGTATTTCTAAGTGATGTTAGGTGTATGGTTTATCCTAGACCTAAGGGTAAAGTCACAAGCCAAGCGAGGGGTTCAATAGGTATAGCTTTGATTCATTGTTGATGTAAGAGTGACTTGAGATCTAGGGCTAGTGTACTAGGTCAATGTCAAAAGATCTACTGCCTTGGGAACTGTGTCCAATGCAGGATAGTTTTGAGGGATGTATTGGGGCTAACTAGTACATAAGACAAGCTTGACCATGATTCATGATAGCTTTAAGGGTATAGTTCACCATGCAAAAGTCAAACCACAAGTCAATCCAACAATCTAGGAAAGTTGGGTTGTCTTGGAGATAAACCAGTGCCTTGGGAATTGGGAAGTGGAGTCAAAGTGGGGTTGACTTATGGTTTAGGACTCCTACAACATGAGATAAGTGGACAGTATAGGTCTTGATGGTTGAATGTATCTAGATCTAGGTTTAACCCAAGTGGACCACAATCCCTTAAAACAAGGAATGCAGTCCCCAAGGCAAGATTTGACAAAGTGACAGTCTAGACCTAGGTTTTAAAATATTCCGGTTTCAGATCTGCAATAATCTCAAGTACCAAGTTCCTAGAAGTGAATAAACTCACTTCTCCAAGGTGGTGCGACTTTACCCAAGGAGGCTTCAATTTGGGTTTAGGTGGGTCAAATCATGTCGGATGGCATCCAAACTTTAGATCCGGGTAGATCAGTCAAGTAGGAGTATGGATCTATAATTTCGTGGCAATCCACCGGTTAGATCTTAGTAGATCTGAGTTTAAGTGTTCCAAGTGGTCCAAAATGGGGATTAAATCCCTTAAAATGTGGAATGGGGCCCACAAGGTCAATTTCAGAAAAGTGACAACCTGGGTGTATGTTATTTGATGTGTAGATGTCAAATCAAGTGGAATCTCAAACACCCATGTACTAGATCTAGGTCAACTTGCTCAAATGGTGAAGTGCGCCTTCCTTGGGAGAAGCTAAGTTGGCTTGGGAGAGGGGTCAAACGGAAGCCAATCCTCACCAAACTATGGATCCGGGATGCCGTGGATGCTATAGAGGTGGGTTTTCAGTATCATGCCCAACAACCCACTAGATCTCAGTAGATCTAAGAAAATGCAAAATTGGGGTTTTAATTAATTAGGGTTTTAAGTGTTTTTGACAATTGGATAGATCATGGAGATAGAACTTACCTTGAGATCATATCTGAATGATGTGGATGAGATGCCTTGATGTTGAGGAAGATTCCCGCAGAGATCAAATGAGAGATTGTTGATTTGCTTGCCAATTTGATGCCCAAGTCCACAAGTGCGCCTTCCTCTACCTGTCAAACCAAGGAATAAAGATTCAATCAGTAAGAGCAAGTATGGAAGAAATACAAGAGAAATGCAAATAGTAACATGAAATAGAAGTTCCTGGGACAGTAATACTCCCTGTTACCAACGAAGAGCTCCAAAGAAGAAGTAGGGAGAGTCTTCCCCTACCAATACCTCCTCCTCCAAGCAAATCGGCCTCCACCTGTAGATGCAAAATCGTGGTACAATAGATATGGCAAACAAGATCTCCAATAACTCAGTGCAAAGGAAGAACCAACGAACGAACACCAAAAAAACATTCACCACAACATTTGAGATAGATGCAATAATAATTTTCTATTCCAATAATCCAGAGCCAAAAGTCCTTTTACAATGAGAGGCTCTCTCCTTTAAATAGGAAGGAGAGGCACTAAAACCCTAACCACTTTTTGAATGAGTGGCTAAGATTAAAAGATACAAATGTCTAATCAATGGTTGAGATGAGCTCAACAACATAATACATGGATCACACATAAAATATAACATAAGTGGACAAAGTCGCCCTAGGAGAGGGGAATCCCACCAAATCATGATGACAAAATATCATAAGAGGCTCATGGTGGGTCCAAGGGGTAATTTTATCCCTCCTTGGTCAATCCCCATGGCACAATAACCAATAAATAATCATGAAAGTACCAAATCGTGCCTCCCTAGTGAAGTCGTGGTCCTCAAAAGACCTCAAAAATCCACAGAAAATGCCATAAGTGATGGATGCGGGCCCCGATGAAGCTGAAACTGCTGGAGAAGGTGTGGAAGACCCCGATCTATCATCACTGATCATCCCATGCCATAACTTTGCCTCAGTAGCCCAAATCGATTTCCTCATAGCCATTTCTACCAATCCTGAAATGCCTCGGGAAGCGTGAAACTGCCCAAACAGCCTCCTGGAGTGATGGCGCTGTCAAGGTGAGGGCACCAATGTGTCCGGGAGGGGGGTAATATGGTAAAAACAAGTGGCTGGACCACCCCCTCCATCATCAGCGCCCTAGGTCAACCGGATAAAAATCACATCTGCTCCGACAGGGCCTCCAACAGACCAAAACTGCACTGGGATAGCCTACTGAGGCTTAATCATCACTGTAAGTGCCCGGAACTGAAAACAAACTGTCCCATTGGACTCAGAAGGTCCAAATCCATCCAATATGTGTACTCATACACCATATGAGTCTCTGCATGATCAAAATAAATGCCCAATATACCGGAACAAGGCCAATAATAATGATCTGTAAATGACCAAACACTGCTGTAACCCAAGAATCATCATCATAACCCTGTAGCTGCTGCATAGAATCATCATGTATGTGTACATAGACCATATATCATCTATCCATATCATCATAAGGTCTAACATCTCATGTCCCATGGTCCTCCATGGTCAAACTAGGTCTAACCATGACCAAATATAACTCAGTCCATCATCCAAGGCTGCTGTAAAGTGTCAAGGTTAATACATGCTCTACAACTTATTCAAATAGCAATTATAATACATAATGATCATAACTGGCGATCTACATCCAAATATATATTGTCGTTAATTATTACTATTACTCAGACTAGACTTTCAGGATCATACTCACGTCATAGTTGTGATCAATTTGCTAGTGAAGGGTGAGGGCTGAATTAACTGGCTAGGCTAAGGGATGACTTGACTGACTTGACTTTGTGACACTTTGGCAAGGGAAAGGGAATACACCATAGTATATACTGAATGAGCAATAACACAGGGAATGGCGGTGTCTCACAAATGGATGAGTTGTTTAAAGAGGGTTTATTCACCTTCACAGATGCGCACAATCCATAATACAAATAAGGCCAGCAATTGTTTAGATATAGCATTTAAGTTCCATTGCTTTTTGGGCCTGAAGTTTCCATAGCCTTGATCTATGTGTGTTTACAAACACATTGCATAGATTTACATTTTTTCTTTAGGCTTTCTGCTGCAGGTGTGTTTTTAAGGCACTTGTTTACCTGAGCACTTCTAGGTGTGTCATGGACAGCTTGTTTACCTAGGTATTTATTTTTCCAAAAGATATAACATTTTATTTTTCATGGCCATTTTCAATTGGCATTTCTTTCACATACAAGATATAACATTTCATTTTTCCAGATTTTGTATTCATGGCAGCACTAAAAGTTTCAGGTTTAGCCAACACAACTTTAGTGGCTAGGGGGAATTCTCAAGGAACTCCAACTCACCATAGGTAAGTTTTGTCACCAACTCAGAGCCGAGACACAATAAACAGGGAAGCTCATCCAATACAGAGGCTACAGTGGGGAAAGGTCCTCCATGCCACTAGTCAAGTAGTAAGTCAGGGTGATAATCTAAAAGGTAGGCCATGGATGGATGAAGACAATGAAAAGATGAAGCCAACACTAGCAAGCCAAGGTATGGTTGAATGATCACCTCTATTCTCCCTAAGGAGGGTAAATACCAATGAGTATGAATAGTGAACTTCTAAGTCTGAGCAGGGACAATAGTATATATATATAATAGGTCAACCAGGTCCATGTATCTATATGATCGCCAGATCATGACACTAAGTGCTATGACATGCTATAAGAATAAGTATAAAAGCAATCTAACCATAACACCGTAATATACCTGCTGAGTCATATACCTGAATGCACATCAACCTGTACCATCATCTGTCCTCTGAAACTGCTGCTGTAACTCTGGGCACTACTGACTGCTCTGTACCAATGGTATAATGGCTACATCGGTCATCTCTCTGAGTGTCCTGAAACTCAGTCATGGCATGGGGAATGCAACTGCTGTCCACAATCTGATAGTGATCCAATATAGATGCTCATCTCGGCATCTCAAATGTAAGGGAACTGGCTGAATAGTGTGCTGGAATGAGAAAAATAATGTATGGTAGCCCGGCTACTATATATGTGATAACATCTGGCTCCGGCTGGGACAAGTGCTCGGCTGAAGTGAGCGCTTGAGAACCTCAGAATATCTGGTCCTCGAACTCTGCTACTCGAATCCACGATCCAGCACTCTACCATTTTATTTCCAGCTTTTATTCTTGCAACCTATTTTCTGCATTCACAAACATCGAAAATACCTCATGCCGCATGTGTGGGAAAAATATAAAACCAACTGAAATAAAATCTACTCTATATCAGAAATATAAATGCATGAAATATATAAACGCAGAAAGTAAATAAAACTACTAACATAATTTGCAAAATTTGAAATTTATTGTGCAGGAAAAGAAAAGTGACATGTACTCAATTAAACTAGGAGCTTACAAAGGAGCTTAGAGACTAAGAAGGTGCCAGACTAAATGGCTAAAAAGACTAACTACTGCCTAAGTAGGCTTATTTGGTTTCCTACCTACCCTAATCTAACCAGTCATCACAAATGTTAGGTAAAATCATAAATCCAGTGCAACCATTCATCAAATAGGTTAATGATTCTTATTTGATTTTTGATAATAGAACAAGTCAAGATCGGGCTAAAGATCAACAAATTTAAGGGCACAGTCTTCTTGATTTGTTCAGAAATTGGAGAATGGTTTGAATGATGCAATATGAAATTATGCCAAGGAGAAGACTGACTGATGCAAACATCTTCCATCAAAGAACTGATAGGATCATAAAATTTATGCAAGTTAAACTCAGAGATGGATAGAGGAAGGACATAAGACATGTGATTCGATTCATTTTCACACAGATTAACTTGTTCATTTACTTCTCTTACATATTCAATTTGATTCTCCTTGGGACTGATGATCAAAAAACCAAGTGGGGATAAATTAAAGCTTAAAAGACAAAAAATCAAAGTCAGACCCACTTGATGCTCAAAAATGGAGACAAGATGGAATTGATCTTTAAACACCTTTTCTAGCCACCAAGAATGATCGATATCTTTATGGTTCCAAAGTGACTGAAAAGGGAAATGAAGTGCCTTTTCTCCAAACATGTAATCATGCTTATACTTCCTATTAAAAATTTCCAAGGCAAAAAAATGACTAGAGCACCAACCCAAAGACGATTGAAAGAAATGGGAAAGGAGGGTGGATTGCAAATATGAAATTTCTCCCAAATGGATAGACAAGTTTGACCTTGGATTTTGAAAAACATTCTTTATGCTAGGAATAATTTCAAACTCTTGATCAAATTTAATATTTACAACCTGAAGACAAGATTGACCATAACTATCTAACTCCAAGTTATATTGATTAAAGATAAAAAAATGAAAATTTAAAGATTCATTGTAAGAGGTGGAACAAGGATTAGAGCATCTAGTGTGGTTCACTATTTCATCTTCATTTTGAGAGTGAACTTCTATTAATTCATCATTAAAATTATAAGAGGATAAGTGATCATTTTCATTTAATTGATCAGGGGTGAAATTAATAATTTCATTTAACATATCCTGATTATTTGCACAATGATCACCTGAAATCATCACTAGAGGATCTTGATCTATGTCCCTACTTTCTTCTTCTTCAGTAAGTTGATAAGGAATTGAATGACCATTAAAGACAGAATGACTAATGAGTTTCTCTGGGGGAGGAACTTCAGTAGACCTATTAACTAAAAGCTCATCCTCAGAAATTCCCTCAGGATCAGGACTAGGGCTACCTAAAAAGCAATTTGAAAATTTATGGTTTGTACAATGTTTAAAGATTTGACTTTCGATTGACTCAAAAGTAGAAGACTTATCATTAGAAGAAATTGGGCAGGAAAGGTCATCTCCGGATGTTGACAAATCACTTGATATTTGATTGTTAAATGATTCCACAATAGGATCGGAAAGGAGAAGGTTTTGATCTTGGATTTGATTTGAAAGATACATATCATCGAATTCACTTCCCCATTCTTCTAGGAATTTATTTTCAAACATGTCATAACCAGAAATGCTATTGGGTTTCAAATTCGAAAGCCAGAGTCCAGCTCTTTCTTTGAAAGATGAAGCCAATAGTCTCATACACACATCCTCATGGGTTATGGATAACTCTTTAATAATTTCCCTAAAAAGTTCAAGGTGTCTTTTAGCAGAGATTTCATAACTCCCGTCGAAAATAGGCAACCTTGCACATGCTTGATGAGGAATATGATGAGGATACCCAACAATTTTTGAAAAGTCAAAAACTTTTAAACGACCGAAAGTTCTAGGTCGCTCAGAAGCAGCCATGGATAATAATTTTTATTTTTTATTTTTTTTATATTTTTATGTTTATTTTTAAATTCAAGAACCTGAAAACAAAATGATGCACCCCATAAGATCTGTTTAAATTCTAGTGTTATAGGGATGTAAATGAGCTCGTTCCTCAGCGGAGTCACGATTGGGAGTCGCCAGGTAGATTTAAACTCTTCTACCAAGATATGTGTCGTTGTATATGCAGGAAGGACTAGGGCAAGCTATTGCCTCCCCGGCAACGGCGCCAAAATGTTATCATCTAAACTGTAGTTACCCCTATGGATGGATCCAGTGATGGATGGCAATAGGGAAGGGCAACTCAAAAGGTGCAACCACGATCACCTCGACCTCCAATATATATGGTTGTCACGCCAGTCGAGGCAACCTTCGCTTTATGTTATCTAGCCCAGACAACAAAGGGGGAGACCCGATCTACTCCCGACAGGAGAGATCAAAACCAAGACACCAAATCTAGGTATTTCTAAGTGATGTTAGGTGTATGGTTTATCCTAGACCTAAGGGTAAAGTCACAAGCCAAGCGAGGGGTTCAATAGGTATAGCTTTGATTCATTGTTGATGTAAGAGTGACTTGAGATCTAGGGCTAGTGTACTAGGTCAATGTCAAAAGATCTACTGCCTTGGGAACTGTGTCCAATGCAGGATAGTTTTGAGGGATGTATTGGGGCTAACTAGTACATAAGACAAGCTTGACCATGATTCATGATAGCTTTAAGGGTATAGTTCACCATGCAAAAGTCAAACCACAAGTCAATCCAACAATCTAGGAAAGTTGGGTTGTCTTGGAGATAAACCAGTGCCTTGGGAATTGGGAAGTGGAGTCAAAGTGGGGTTGACTTATGGTTTAGGACTCCTACAACATGAGATAAGTGGACAGTATAGGTCTTGATGGTTGAATGTATCTAGATCTAGGTTTAACCCAAGTGGACCACAATCCCTTAAAACAAGGAATGCAGTCCCCAAGGCAAGATTTGACAAAGTGACAGTCTAGACCTAGGTTTTAAAATATTCCGGTTTCAGATCTGCAATAATCTCAAGTACCAAGTTCCTAGAAGTGAATAAACTCACTTCTCCAAGGTGGTGCGACTTTACCCAAGGAGGCTTCAATTTGGGTTTAGGTGGGTCAAATCATGTCGGATGGCATCCAAACTTTAGATCCGGGTAGATCAGTCAAGTAGGAGTATGGATCTATAATTTCGTGGCAATCCACCGGTTAGATCTTAGTAGATCTGAGTTTAAGTGTTCCAAGTGGTCCAAAATGGGGATTAAATCCCTTAAAATGTGGAATGGGGCCCACAAGGTCAATTTCAGAAAAGTGACAACCTGGGTGTATGTTATTTGATGTGTAGATGTCAAATCAAGTGGAATCTCAAACACCCATGTACTAGATCTAGGTCAACTTGCTCAAATGGTGAAGTGCGCCTTCCTTGGGAGAAGCTAAGTTGGCTTGGGAGAGGGGTCAAACGGAAGCCAATCCTCACCAAACTATGGATCCGGGATGCCGTGGATGCTATAGAGGTGGGTTTTCAGTATCATGCCCAACAACCCACTAGATCTCAGTAGATCTAAGAAAATGCAAAATTGGGGTTTTAATTAATTAGGGTTTTAAGTGTTTTTGACAATTGGATAGATCATGGAGATAGAACTTACCTTGAGATCATATCTGAATGATGTGGATGAGATGCCTTGATGTTGAGGAAGATTCCCGCAGAGATCAAATGAGAGATTGTTGATTTGCTTGCCAATTTGATGCCCAAGTCCACAAGTGCGCCTTCCTCTACCTGTCAAACCAAGGAATAAAGATTCAATCAGTAAGAGCAAGTATGGAAGAAATACAAGAGAAATGCAAATAGTAACATGAAATAGAAGTTCCTGGGACAGTAATACTCCCTGTTACCAACGAAGAGCTCCAAAGAAGAAGTAGGGAGAGTCTTCCCCTACCAATACCTCCTCCTCCAAGCAAATCGGCCTCCACCTGTAGATGCAAAATCGTGGTACAATAGATATGGCAAACAAGATCTCCAATAACTCAGTGCAAAGGAAGAACCAACGAACGAACACCAAAAAAACATTCACCACAACATTTGAGATAGATGCAATAATAATTTTCTATTCCAATAATCCAGAGCCAAAAGTCCTTTTACAATGAGAGGCTCTCTCCTTTAAATAGGAAGGAGAGGCACTAAAACCCTAACCACTTTTTGAATGAGTGGCTAAGATTAAAAGATACAAATGTCTAATCAATGGTTGAGATGAGCTCAACAACATAATACATGGATCACACATAAAATATAACATAAGTGGACAAAGTCGCCCTAGGAGAGGGGAATCCCACCAAATCATGATGACAAAATATCATAAGAGGCTCATGGTGGGTCCAAGGGGTAATTTTATCCCTCCTTGGTCAATCCCCATGGCACAATAACCAATAAATAATCATGAAAGTACCAAATCGTGCCTCCCTAGTGAAGTCGTGGTCCTCAAAAGACCTCAAAAATCCACAGAAAATGCCATAAGTGATGGATGCGGGCCCCGATGAAGCTGAAACTGCTGGAGAAGGTGTGGAAGACCCCGATCTATCATCACTGATCATCCCATGCCATAACTTTGCCTCAGTAGCCCAAATCGATTTCCTCATAGCCATTTCTACCAATCCTGAAATGCCTCGGGAAGCGTGAAACTGCCCAAACAGCCTCCTGGAGTGATGGCGCTGTCAAGGTGAGGGCACCAATGTGTCCGGGAGGGGGGTAATATGGTAAAAACAAGTGGCTGGACCACCCCCTCCATCATCAGCGCCCTAGGTCAACCGGATAAAAATCACATCTGCTCCGACAGGGCCTCCAACAGACCAAAACTGCACTGGGATAGCCTACTGAGGCTTAATCATCACTGTAAGTGCCCGGAACTGAAAACAAACTGTCCCATTGGACTCAGAAGGTCCAAATCCATCCAATATGTGTACTCATACACCATATGAGTCTCTGCATGATCAAAATAAATGCCCAATATACCGGAACAAGGCCAATAATAATGATCTGTAAATGACCAAACACTGCTGTAACCCAAGAATCATCATCATAACCCTGTAGCTGCTGCATAGAATCATCATGTATGTGTACATAGACCATATATCATCTATCCATATCATCATAAGGTCTAACATCTCATGTCCCATGGTCCTCCATGGTCAAACTAGGTCTAACCATGACCAAATATAACTCAGTCCATCATCCAAGGCTGCTGTAAAGTGTCAAGGTTAATACATGCTCTACAACTTATTCAAATAGCAATTATAATACATAATGATCATAACTGGCGATCTACATCCAAATATATATTGTCGTTAATTATTACTATTACTCAGACTAGACTTTCAGGATCATACTCACGTCATAGTTGTGATCAATTTGCTAGTGAAGGGTGAGGGCTGAATTAACTGGCTAGGCTAAGGGATGACTTGACTGACTTGACTTTGTGACACTTTGGCAAGGGAAAGGGAATACACCATAGTATATACTGAATGAGCAATAACACAGGGAATGGCGGTGTCTCACAAATGGATGAGTTGTTTAAAGAGGGTTTATTCACCTTCACAGATGCGCACAATCCATAATACAAATAAGGCCAGCAATTGTTTAGATATAGCATTTAAGTTCCATTGCTTTTTGGGCCTGAAGTTTCCATAGCCTTGATCTATGTGTGTTTACAAACACATTGCATAGATTTACATTTTTTCTTTAGGCTTTCTGCTGCAGGTGTGTTTTTAAGGCACTTGTTTACCTGAGCACTTCTAGGTGTGTCATGGACAGCTTGTTTACCTAGGTATTTATTTTTCCAAAAGATATAACATTTTATTTTTCATGGCCATTTTCAATTGGCATTTCTTTCACATACAAGATATAACATTTCATTTTTCCAGATTTTGTATTCATGGCAGCACTAAAAGTTTCAGGTTTAGCCAACACAACTTTAGTGGCTAGGGGGAATTCTCAAGGAACTCCAACTCACCATAGGTAAGTTTTGTCACCAACTCAGAGCCGAGACACAATAAACAGGGAAGCTCATCCAATACAGAGGCTACAGTGGGGAAAGGTCCTCCATGCCACTAGTCAAGTAGTAAGTCAGGGTGATAATCTAAAAGGTAGGCCATGGATGGATGAAGACAATGAAAAGATGAAGCCAACACTAGCAAGCCAAGGTATGGTTGAATGATCACCTCTATTCTCCCTAAGGAGGGTAAATACCAATGAGTATGAATAGTGAACTTCTAAGTCTGAGCAGGGACAATAGTATATATATATAATAGGTCAACCAGGTCCATGTATCTATATGATCGCCAGATCATGACACTAAGTGCTATGACATGCTATAAGAATAAGTATAAAAGCAATCTAACCATAACACCGTAATATACCTGCTGAGTCATATACCTGAATGCACATCAACCTGTACCATCATCTGTCCTCTGAAACTGCTGCTGTAACTCTGGGCACTACTGACTGCTCTGTACCAATGGTATAATGGCTACATCGGTCATCTCTCTGAGTGTCCTGAAACTCAGTCATGGCATGGGGAATGCAACTGCTGTCCACAATCTGATAGTGATCCAATATAGATGCTCATCTCGGCATCTCAAATGTAAGGGAACTGGCTGAATAGTGTGCTGGAATGAGAAAAATAATGTATGGTAGCCCGGCTACTATATATGTGATAACATCTGGCTCCGGCTGGGACAAGTGCTCGGCTGAAGTGAGCGCTTGAGAACCTCAGAATATCTGGTCCTCGAACTCTGCTACTCGAATCCACGATCCAGCACTCTACCATTTTATTTCCAGCTTTTATTCTTGCAACCTATTTTCTGCATTCACAAACATCGAAAATACCTCATGCCGCATGTGTGGGAAAAATATAAAACCAACTGAAATAAAATCTACTCTATATCAGAAATATAAATGCATGAAATATATAAACGCAGAAAGTAAATAAAACTACTAACATAATTTGCAAAATTTGAAATTTATTGTGCAGGAAAAGAAAAGTGACATGTACTCAATTAAACTAGGAGCTTACAAAGGAGCTTAGAGACTAAGAAGGTGCCAGACTAAATGGCTAAAAAGACTAACTACTGCCTAAGTAGGCTTATTTGGTTTCCTACCTACCCTAATCTAACCAGTCATCACAAATGTTAGGTAAAATCATAAATCCAGTGCAACCATTCATCAAATAGGTTAATGATTCTTATTTGATTTTTGATAATAGAACAAGTCAAGATCGGGCTAAAGATCAACAAATTTAAGGGCACAGTCTTCTTGATTTGTTCAGAAATTGGAGAATGGTTTGAATGATGCAATATGAAATTATGCCAAGGAGAAGACTGACTGATGCAAACATCTTCCATCAAAGAACTGATAGGATCATAAAATTTATGCAAGTTAAACTCAGAGATGGATAGAGGAAGGACATAAGACATGTGATTCGATTCATTTTCACACAGATTAACTTGTTCATTTACTTCTCTTACATATTCAATTTGATTCTCCTTGGGACTGATGATCAAAAAACCAAGTGGGGATAAATTAAAGCTTAAAAGACAAAAAATCAAAGTCAGACCCACTTGATGCTCAAAAATGGAGACAAGATGGAATTGATCTTTAAACACCTTTTCTAGCCACCAAGAATGATCGATATCTTTATGGTTCCAAAGTGACTGAAAAGGGAAATGAAGTGCCTTTTCTCCAAACATGTAATCATGCTTATACTTCCTATTAAAAATTTCCAAGGCAAAAAAATGACTAGAGCACCAACCCAAAGACGATTGAAAGAAATGGGAAAGGAGGGTGGATTGCAAATATGAAATTTCTCCCAAATGGATAGACAAGTTTGACCTTGGATTTTGAAAAACATTCTTTATGCTAGGAATAATTTCAAACTCTTGATCAAATTTAATATTTACAACCTGAAGACAAGATTGACCATAACTATCTAACTCCAAGTTATATTGATTAAAGATAAAAAAATGAAAATTTAAAGATTCATTGTAAGAGGTGGAACAAGGATTAGAGCATCTAGTGTGGTTCACTATTTCATCTTCATTTTGAGAGTGAACTTCTATTAATTCATCATTAAAATTATAAGAGGATAAGTGATCATTTTCATTTAATTGATCAGGGGTGAAATTAATAATTTCATTTAACATATCCTGATTATTTGCACAATGATCACCTGAAATCATCACTAGAGGATCTTGATCTATGTCCCTACTTTCTTCTTCTTCAGTAAGTTGATAAGGAATTGAATGACCATTAAAGACAGAATGACTAATGAGTTTCTCTGGGGGAGGAACTTCAGTAGACCTATTAACTAAAAGCTCATCCTCAGAAATTCCCTCAGGATCAGGACTAGGGCTACCTAAAAAGCAATTTGAAAATTTATGGTTTGTACAATGTTTAAAGATTTGACTTTCGATTGACTCAAAAGTAGAAGACTTATCATTAGAAGAAATTGGGCAGGAAAGGTCATCTCCGGATGTTGACAAATCACTTGATATTTGATTGTTAAATGATTCCACAATAGGATCGGAAAGGAGAAGGTTTTGATCTTGGATTTGATTTGAAAGATACATATCATCGAATTCACTTCCCCATTCTTCTAGGAATTTATTTTCAAACATGTCATAACCAGAAATGCTATTGGGTTTCAAATTCGAAAGCCAGAGTCCAGCTCTTTCTTTGAAAGATGAAGCCAATAGTCTCATACACACATCCTCATGGGTTATGGATAACTCTTTAATAATTTCCCTAAAAAGTTCAAGGTGTCTTTTAGCAGAGATTTCATAACTCCCGTCGAAAATAGGCAACCTTGCACATGCTTGATGAGGAATATGATGAGGATACCCAACAATTTTTGAAAAGTCAAAAACTTTTAAACGACCGAAAGTTCTAGGTCGCTCAGAAGCAGCCATGGATAATAATTTTTATTTTTTATTTTTTTTATATTTTTATGTTTATTTTTAAATTCAAGAACCTGAAAACAAAATGATGCACCCCATAAGATCTGTTTAAATTCTAGTGTTATAGGGATGTAAATGAGCTCGTTCCTCAGCGGAGTCACGATTGGGAGTCGCCAGGTAGATTTAAACTCTTCTACCAAGATATGTGTCGTTGTATATGCAGGAAGGACTAGGGCAAGCTATTGCCTCCCCGGCAACGGCGCCAAAATGTTATCATCTAAACTGTAGTTACCCCTATGGATGGATCCAGTGATGGATGGCAATAGGGAAGGGCAACTCAAAAGGTGCAACCACGATCACCTCGACCTCCAATATATATGGTTGTCACGCCAGTCGAGGCAACCTTCGCTTTATGTTATCTAGCCCAGACAACAAAGGGGGAGACCCGATCTACTCCCGACAGGAGAGATCAAAACCAAGACACCAAATCTAGGTATTTCTAAGTGATGTTAGGTGTATGGTTTATCCTAGACCTAAGGGTAAAGTCACAAGCCAAGCGAGGGGTTCAATAGGTATAGCTTTGATTCATTGTTGATGTAAGAGTGACTTGAGATCTAGGGCTAGTGTACTAGGTCAATGTCAAAAGATCTACTGCCTTGGGAACTGTGTCCAATGCAGGATAGTTTTGAGGGATGTATTGGGGCTAACTAGTACATAAGACAAGCTTGACCATGATTCATGATAGCTTTAAGGGTATAGTTCACCATGCAAAAGTCAAACCACAAGTCAATCCAACAATCTAGGAAAGTTGGGTTGTCTTGGAGATAAACCAGTGCCTTGGGAATTGGGAAGTGGAGTCAAAGTGGGGTTGACTTATGGTTTAGGACTCCTACAACATGAGATAAGTGGACAGTATAGGTCTTGATGGTTGAATGTATCTAGATCTAGGTTTAACCCAAGTGGACCACAATCCCTTAAAACAAGGAATGCAGTCCCCAAGGCAAGATTTGACAAAGTGACAGTCTAGACCTAGGTTTTAAAATATTCCGGTTTCAGATCTGCAATAATCTCAAGTACCAAGTTCCTAGAAGTGAATAAACTCACTTCTCCAAGGTGGTGCGACTTTACCCAAGGAGGCTTCAATTTGGGTTTAGGTGGGTCAAATCATGTCGGATGGCATCCAAACTTTAGATCCGGGTAGATCAGTCAAGTAGGAGTATGGATCTATATTTCGTGGCAATCCACCGGTTAGATCTTAGTAGATCTGAGTTTAAGTGTTCCAAGTGGTCCAAAATGGGGATTAAATCCCTTAAAATGTGGAATGGGGCCCACAAGGTCAATTTCAGAAAAGTGACAACCTGGGTGTATGTTATTTGATGTGTAGATGTCAAATCAAGTGGAATCTCAAACACCCATGTACTAGATCTAGGTCAACTTGCTCAATGGTGAAGTGCGCCTTCCTTGGGAGAAGCTAAGTTGGCTTGGGAGAGGGGTCAAACGGAAGCCAATCCTCACCAAACTATGGATCCGGGATGCCGTGGATGCTATAGAGGTGGGTTTTCAGTATCATGCCCAACAACCCACTAGATCTCAGTAGATCTAAGAAAATGCAAAATTGGGGTTTTAATTAATTAGGGTTTTAAGTGTTTTTGACAATTGGATAGATCATGGAGATAGAACTTACCTTGAGATCATATCTGAATGATGTGGATGAGATGCCTTGATGTTGAGAAGATTCCCGCAGAGATCAAATGAGAGATTGTTGATTTGCTTGCCAATTTGATGCCCAAGTCCACAAGTGCGCCTTCCTCTACCTGTCAAACCAAGGAATAAAGATTCAATCAGTAAGAGCAAGTATGGAAGAAATACAAGAGAAATGCAAATAGTAACATGAAATAGAAGTTCCTGGGACAGTAATACTCCCTGTTACCAACGAAGAGCTCCAAAGAAGAAGTAGGGAGAGTCTTCCCCTACCAATACCTCCTCCTCCAAGCAAATCGGCTCCACCTGTAGATGCAAAATCGTGGTACAAATAGATATGGCAAACAAGATCTCCAATAACTCAGTGCAAAGGAAGAACCAACGAACGAACACCAAAAAAACATTCACCACAACATTTGAGATAGATGCAATAATAATTTTTCTATTCCAATAATCCAGAGCCCAAAAGTCCTTTAACAATGAGAGGCTCTCTCCTTTAAATAGGAAGGAGAGGCACTAAAACCCTAACCACTTTTTGAATGAGTGGCTAAGATTAAAAGATACAAATGTCTAATCAATGGTTGAGATGAGCTCAACAACATAATACATGGATCACACATAAAATATAACATAAGTGGACAAAGTCGCCCTAGGAGAGGGGAATCCCCACCAAATCATGATGACAAAATATCATAAGAGGCTCATGGTGGGTCCAAGGGGTAATTTTATCCCTCCTTGGTCAATCCCCATGGCACAATAACCAATAAATAATCATGAAAGTACCAAATCGTGCCTCCCTAGTGAAGTCGTGGTCCTCAAAAAGACCTCAAAAATCCACAGAAAATGCCATAAGTGATGGATGCGGGCCCCGATGAAGCTGAAACTCGCTGGAGAAGGTGTGGAAGACCCCGATCTATCATCACTGATCATCCCATGCCATAACTTTGCCTCAGTAGCCCAAATCGATTTCCTCATAGCCATTTCTACCAATCCTGAAATGCCTCGGGAAGCGTGAAACTGCCCAAACAGCCTCCTGGAGTGATGGCGCTGTCAAGGTGAGGGCACCAATGTGTCCGGGAGGGGGGTAATATGGTAAAAACAAGTGGCTGGACCACCCCCTCCATCATCAGCGCCCTAGGTCAACCGGATAAAAATCACATCTGCTCCGACAGGGCCCTCCAACAGACCAAAACTGCACTGGGATAGCCTACTGAGGCTTAATCATCACTGTAAGTGCCCGGAACTGAAAACAAACTGTCCCATTGGACTCAGAAGGTCCAAATCCATCCAATATGTGTACTCATACACCATATGAGTCTCTGCATGATCAAAATAAATGCCCAATATACCGGAACAAGGCCAATAATAATGATCTGTAAATGACCAAACACTGCTAGTAACCCAAGAATCATCATCATAACCCTGTAGCTGCTGCATAGAATCATCATGTATGTGTACATATGACCATATATCATCTATCCATATCATCATAAGGTCTAACATCTCATGTCCCATGGTCCTCCATGGTCAAACTAGGTCTAACCATGACCAAATATAACTCAGTCCATCATCCAAGGCTGCTGTAAAAGTGTCAAGGTTAATACATGCTCTACAACTTATTCAAATAGCAATTATAATACATAATGATCATAACTGGCGATCTACATCCAAATATATATTGTCGTTAATTATTACTATTACTCAGACTAGACTTTCAGGATCATACTCACCGTCATAGTTGTGATCAATTTGCTAGTGAAGGGTGAGGGCTGAATTAACTGGCTAGGGCTAAGGGATGACTTGACTGACTTGACTTTGTGACACTTTGGCAAGGAAAGGGAATACACCATAGTATATACTGAATGAGCAATAACACAGGGAATGGCGGTGTCTCACAAATGGATGAGTTGTTTTAAAGAGGGTTTATTCACCTTCACAGATGCGCACAATCCATAATACAAATAAGGCCAGCAATTGTTTAGATATAGCATTTAAGTTCCATTGCTTTTTGGGCCTGAAGTTTCCATAGCCTTGATCTATGTGTGTTTACAAACACACATTGCATAGATTTACATTTTTTCTTTAGGCTTTCTGCTGCAGGTGTGTTTTAAGGCACTTGTTTACCTGAGCACTTCTAGGTGTGTCATGGACAGCTTGTTTACCTAGGTATTTATTTTTCCAAAAGATATAACATTTTATTTTTCATGGCCATTTTCAATTGGCATTTCTTTCACATACAAGATATAACATTTCATTTTTCCAGATTTGTATTCATGGCAGCACTAAAAGTTTCAGGTTTAGCCAACACAACTTTAGTGGCTAGGGGGAATTCTCAAGGAACTCCAACTCACCATAGGTAAGTTTTGTCACCAACTCAGAGCCGAGACACAATAAACAGGGAAGCTCATCCAATACAGAGGCTACAGTGGGGGAAAGGTCCTCCATGCCACTAGTCAAGTAGTAAGTCAGGGTGATAATCTAAAAGGTAGGCCATGGGATGGATGAAGACAATGAAAAGATGAAGCCAACACTAGCAAGCCAAGGTATGGTTGAATGATCACCTCTATTCTCCCTAAGGAGGGTAAATACCAATGAGTATGAATAGTGAACTTCTAAGTCTGAGCAGGGACAATAGTATATATATATAATAGGTCAACCAGGTCCATGTATCTATATGATCGCCAGATCATGACACTAAGTGCTATGACATGCTATAAGAATAAGTATAAAAGCAATCTAACCATAACACCGTAATATACCTGCTGAGTCATATACCTGAATGCAGTACCATCATCTGTCCTCTGAAACTGCTGCTGTAACTCTGGGCACTACTGACTGCTCTGTACCAATGGTATAATGGCTACATCGGTCATCTCTCTGAGTGTCCTGAAACTCAGTCATGGCATGGGGAATGCAACTGCTGTCCACAATCTGATAGTGATCCAATATAGATGCTCATCTCGGCATCTCAAATGTAAGGGAACTGGCTGAATAGTGTGCTGGAATGAGAAAAATAATGTATGGTAGCCCGGCTACTATATATGTGATAACAGGTCCAATAAAACCTATTTGCCATACATTTGCCAAAAATAAACTACATATTCAAAATATCCAAATTTACTTCAACTGAACATAGAGAAATCAGCAACAAAAAACAGAAATATAGTATCTTACTCCATCAATATCTTGAAACTCATCACCAATAGATGTTTCCAAATTGTCCCGACATACCTGTCCTACTCGACATAAATAAAGTTAGTAATTAGAACACTGCAATAGACATCTATATTAAGATTCAAGGTAGTATTCAATTGGGTCATAATAGGTAAATACTAAATAAGATAACTAATTTTATTTGTCCAACAAGTGACTACAAGATAGGTCAATGCCATCGTAATAAAGCGGGAGAACCAGAAAGGCTCCTATAAAGAGAAAGCAAGATACAAAGAGTAAAGAGTGAAGTATGAATCTAATCTAAGGCCTTACAAACCCTAGACTCCGAGAATGAAAGGGCATAGAGTGGAGGGTGTATAAGAGAGGAATAGACTCAGGGACTCAAGAGAAAAGAGCAAATAGAGATGATGCTAATGCATGTGAGCCATGCTCCAGCAAATCCATCTCTCCTAGCATCCAAGGCTGAATGGAGGAAATTCAATAGACAAGGCCCAAATCTAATCTATATTTTTGCATTAGCTAAAAACATTTGTCTGGAACTGAATACCAAACCATCCACAAGACAAACTGAAATAAAGTTACATGAACTTCAAATTTAATCAACTGACCATGAACAATTTCTAGTGACAGTAAACACGTTTAGTTGCTTATCTGGATGCTGCTGACAAATCAGTTACTAATACTTATGTAAATAATAATAGCAACCATGCTCTTGTAGCAAATGTATTGCAGAGTGTTACCCCTTATATTGTATACGGAGGTGAACTTGTGATTTTTATCACATTGATGGGGATTTGCAGCTAGTACCTCTGGAGCATTGGATTGACATGAGGGGATACTTCTTCATGGGGCATGTTACCTCCTGAACTCACAGGTATGATTAAATCCCAAAAGAACAATGCTAGCCCAAAGGCAACCTAGAGGGGTTACCCACTATCAATTCAATAACTCCCTCTCTACACTTGAGGTTTGCTCTTCTCCAAAACAAGGGGAGCTTCCCTAAGATGGGATCGATAAGGCAATGACAATGAAGGACAAGGTGATATGAAAAGATAGCTTAGCAAAACGTTTTGTCTTTTATAGTATAGGAAAATAAAAGGATGATGAAAGGACCAAGAGATTAGTGCCACTCAAACAAGGGCAAATGGAGTCAAGGAATCAATCCAAGAGGGCAAGCTCAACGAACGGTTAAGACCTCTAGGGCTGCAATATGCACGCACACAAAAGGCACTTAATGTTGCTGAAAATGAAGGTGGGGAATGCTACGAGATCCCATTTGTTATCATATCAAAGCATGCTAATGAGGGTGTGCCATACACAATGAGATATTAGGTAAGCAACAACATTAGAAGATGATAGATGTAAACTAATAAATTACAAATTTACAAGTGAGGCACCAAAGCAAGATAAATGAAAAGACTTCACACATAAAACCCTTCCAATGTGCCAGAATTTTACCCTTCTTTGGCGAATCAATAGCAAGCACTAGCAACTCTACAACCATAAGCAACAATTCAAAAGCATTAGAACATAAAGCCTCAATTGATATGAAAAGAAACCCTTACACTCTGATATGCACCAAGAAAGATATATCCACTAAACTCCAAAGAGACATAACTCCCAAAATCCAACCATGAGAAATGAAGGAGAGAGCACACCCTTGGCCATATTAGTACGAAATCCTAGTGAACAAAAGAAGAAGACACCAAGCACTATTAATTAATTCAGAATTAACAGAGTTAAATCAAGAGGCTGAGTCAATGGAATGATCACAATAAATAAAATAAAAAAGATGAAACCTGTGAATAGTTCATGCAGGTACTCTAGCTAGCACGTATCATCAGCCAATACAAATCGGTTTCAAACTCTATGTCAAATGTATGTTGAGCAGGTGTACCAAAGCGATCGGCATTGATGTCTCTTCAATCCTATTACTTGCCGTCGGGTCGAATTGCACTATTGATAAGGGTTTGAGATATCAATCGAAAGAAACCTCAAGATCGAAAGTCATGACCGATGGTCGTAGTCATTTGGGTGTATCACAGACTAAAGATTAGATTAAAAAAATTATAATTAATATACTGGCAGAACCGCCACTGTGAATCACCAACTTTGAATAAAGCTTGACTAGCCAGACATAGCATCACAATCCAGCTACCCAAAATTCTAAAGTCGGAGGGAACCAAGGAAAGAAACGTTTCCACTAGCAAATGGTGAATAGGCAGGCCACCCGGCTCAGTTCATTGAAGTTTTGTCTTTGCATAATCTATTGTTGTTGATATAAATTGCAAAAACTTGAGCATCGGGAAAAGCGTTAGACATCAAAAAAAATCGTGGAAGTGGAACCGTACCAATCAACCATAAGTCGTGGCATTTCATTACCTCACCAAATTATTTAAGGGTTAACTGCTAATACTGTGGAAATTCTCAATAAACGTGACATTCGACAAAATAGATTGTTATAAGAGACTATTGGTTATAAGTGGATTAGTGGAGGAAAATATTAAACCATTCTTTTCCTTCCTAAGTTCCATATAACAAGGTATTAAAGGTTACCAAAACATCAAAATCTAGGTCATGTACAAGTTTAAATATATGTAAAGAGTGAAATAAAAAGGTTAATAGAGAGCATCAAAAATTGGGTCCTTATTAGGGATCAAGGGAAAGAGAACTAGTTTCAACAAGAAATATCAAGGCAGTGACCTTTTAAGTCCAGCTGCTATAAATGAAATAAAAGAAAATTACATTTACGTTATATTAACTATTATAAAGAAGTCTTGAGTTCAAAAGGGTGGAATCAAAAGATATATTATAAAAAGTGGTAAAGTAGAATATATCAAAGATATTTTACAAGTTAGAAGGGCATATCTATATGTTGAGATTTGTATCTCGAGATGTCCTTCATATGATTATGCCTAGCATGAAAGGACATTAACAGAGTTGGCATTGATGTATTGTGTCAAAAACACTTTACCAGGCTGCATGGATTCAGTGGTGGAAGAATGCAGAGATTTCTGAGACTTTTACCTTTTGCATGTGAGAAATTTTTTAATGCGGAACTGTGATTTTGCATGCAAAGGAAACTAGGAATTTGGAACCCTAATCAAGCCCTGAAGCTTATAAAAGAGAGCAGAGGGGCAAAGGTAAAGGACACCAAACAGATCTTCAGAGATGGAGGAGTCAGAGAGGGGGCACACTTTTGAGATAGAGAGGCGCACTTCCTGTGGTGGGGGTGTACTTCTTGAAACCGGGAGGGTGGAGAGAAGAGAGGGTCTTCCTTTAAAGATTGAGGAGGGCACAGTGAGATAAATCAGAGACTGAATGAGAGATAGTGAGGGGCGCACTTCAGAGATTAAGAGAGGGCGCACTCCAAAGCAGGGGTGCACTTCAGAGATTGAGGGGTTACTTCGATCTGAGTTTGATATTATTATTATATTTACATGATCATGCAAGTTAAACATCATTCTATGCTTTAGTCTCGCTACTAATATAATTGAAGGAGCATATCTCATCCACTTGTACTTGCAACAGGAGTTATTTATGATCTGGATCATCATTTTGATCATCCGTGACTTGGTCAACCCAATTTGACCAAGTCAACCGCATAGTCCAAGATGAGTTTGGGAAAACAATGTTCGAGATGGATTATTCATCGCCCATATGTGTCCATTAGAAGGTTCCATGCTTCAGATGGCAGTTTCAGATGATGGTTTGATGGATTTTTATTATTATCATTGTTACAGGCCATTATTTTATTATTATGAGCATGGATGATGTTACAGAGGTATCACTTGATGGTCAAATGGTGTATGAGTACTCATTCCTAGTGGATTTGAGCATTCGGAGTCCATTGGTGCACTCAGTTATCAATTCAAGGTAGTTACACATGATGATATGGTCAGATTACCACTTTTTCTCAGTTTGCGATGCAGAAATGGCCTATCCAGCACTTTTACTGATTATTTTGATTCTACTAGGGCGCTCCTGAGGGGATATGGGTTCCAACTAGTCATTATTACCATATTACCCCATACCTAGACATTATGGTGTAGTCATTTTGGTGCCCCAGGCATGTCGCAGAGAGTTAAAGGCATTTCTGTACCTTTAGAGGTGGTTTTCCGGCAGTGAAATGGCTAGCAGAGGAAATCGGTTTCACTTAGTGGGGCAAGGAAATGGCATGAGATTGGTCAGGGACTTCATGATGATATTTTCCACACCTTCCAGCTTGGTCTCTGGCATCAATGGGGTCCACACGTCATCCCATTTATCATTTTGGGGATTTTATTATGTATTTTTGGACACACATCCTAGTGTCTTTTGACACTTTATCACATGATGTATTATTTTTTATGTAGGTGGGACATTAGTCTAGTGAAGACATGATCACCTAGACACCCCCCCCACCATGTTATGACATTATGTTATATCCCTAGTCATGTTATGAGGCTCACGTCCCCCTTAGGGCGTCATTGAGGGAGGACGTCCCCCTTATTTTGAGTGATCCATGTTTTATTATTCCAACTCATCTTAGCCGTTGATTATCATTATTGTATCTTATGATCTCAACCACTCATTTGGAAAGTGGTTAGGGTTTTGGCCTCTCTCATTCTTATTTAAAGAAGAGACCCCCTCATTTGTAAAGGGACTTTTGGCTATTGGCTATTGAAATAGAAAAATATTCTTGTGAGAAATTCTGGTGATCTTGGTTTGGATGTTGGCTATGGTGATTGAAACTACTTTTCCATTGCACTGAAAGATCTTGGTGAATATTTTGCATATTTTGGATCCACATTTTTATTTGCAGGTGAAGAAGGTGATTTGGAAGACAGGTGCACTGGCTGGGGAGGCCCACCTTGTCTCTCTCTCTTCGATCCTGTTTATTCAGGGAGTGATTTTGTCTTTGTACCAATTATTCTCTGCATTTTACTTTTTGCTTGCATCTACCTTCATTGTTGCTTACTAATTGAGTTTTCCTCCTTGGTTTTGCAGGAAGAGAGGGGCGCACTTGTCGTCTTGGGTAAATTGTGGGAGCATGAAAACACCAAAACTTTCATTTGATCTTTGCGGGACTAATCCTCGTCATTGCGGCATCCATTCTCATCATCCACATACGCATCACAAGGTACGTATTTATTCCTTTTCACTTACCCGTTTGTCATTTACATTAAAACCCTAACTCCTAAAACTTATAAAAATTCTCTGGGTTTAATTATTTGCATTTCTAGTGAACCATTTCTGGGTTTTCACCCCTAGGCCTAGCCCTAGATGGGTCCTCAAGGGCATCTTGCTCTATGGACCCCATCTACCCTTTTTCCTAATCAGTGATCTCTCCATGCTTGCACCCTCCTTGGTTTGCTTGCTTTCCAGATAGTTGGTACCTTGTTTTTCGATCTTGTAACCTTTGATACTGTCAAATCTATCTCCAATTTGTGCTGGGAAGCCCTAATCCTCTCAAATCCACTCCTTGGGATCATTTTCCATGTTTTAAGTACACATTTCCCAAGGAAGTTGATTTTGATCATTTACCCTTGCACCTACATCGTAGATCCAATATTAATTTTGAGTTACTGTAATTGAACAAATCTAATTCAATATATCATCTTCCCTAAGCCTCTGTAGTAACTCTATCCCTAAGATCTAGGGTTTCATACCCCTCACCTTACGTACCCTATTGAATAGCTTGATCTGGTGATTGGGTTAGATATCTCCTATCAGGAGTAGATTAGGGTCTCCCCCTTCGCTATCTAGGGCTTGGATAGCAACAAGCGAAGAGTGCCTCGAATGGTGTGACAACTAATCCATCTTGGGAATCGAGGCCCTCTTAGATCACCTCTTTAGTTTCCTATCTCCTCTACCATCTTGGATAGGATCATCATTTGGGGCAACTACAAGTTGTGTGATAACATTTTTGGCGTCGTTGTCAAGTGCCTGCGAGTGTCCAAGCGATTGTTTCATATTATTAAACTTTACATAGACATCTCGTTTCACTCATCTCTCCCCGATATTACACGACATATCTTTCGGTAGACAAGATTAATAGTTTAAACTTGACAAAGCGACTCCTAAACGTGACTCTGCTAAGGAGCAACCCTATATCCTTTCTTGCAATTTTGAAAGGATGTCTTCTCAAGAAAATAATGTGTCTGGTATCACCATGGAATTCATGTCAAACCTTTGTGAGTTGGTCACCAATATGGCTTTAATACTCAAAAGTCAGGATGAAGATTAAAAAATCGTGATGAACAAATAAAATCAATGATGACCAGCATCTATAACAATTATATTCCATCAAAAAATAGTGCTACTAAACCCCAACAACATAGACCCGTTAATGTGCAACCTAGTCACTTTGCTCGTCCTAGTAGTCAACCTGTGCAGAGGATCATTTCCAAACCATCTTCTACTCATAAGTCTTCGTCTGAAACAATCCCGAAAAATGGTAATGAATCTCAAAATAACTCCCCTTCCTTAAGAAAGCAAAAGCTTGATCAAAAGTCTAAGGCAAATCAAAAGACTATTCCTAATTTTGAATCTCCTCGCAAAGCTAATGTACCTAAAGCAACACTTTGGAGGAAACAACCTGGGATTGTGAAAGTAAAAAATTCCCCGATCACGAAACCTTATCCTCAGGACCAACCTAGAACGAATGTTCATGGCAAGTTGTCCAGCTCTTCTGCTCTGGTCTCATTAAGGGATCTAGTTAAAATTCCATTAGTCAAATATGATGTTATGAAATCTTTAGGATTGGATGTAAATGAGAAGGGCAAAGAAAACCCCTACAATTTAAACATTGATGTATCAGGATTTCTAGCTAAGATTAATATGCCCGTTCCTTTTGGTGAAATTTTCAAAATCCCTACATTTTACAAAAGGGCTACCAATCATTTAGGAATCCAACCAAAGAAAGAAATGAAGAAAAATATCTTAGTTGAGCCCAAAGACTTCCCTGTTATGATTCAGAGTGTTTCTGATGAAAATTTTGGAGGATACCCATCTTTTTATATAGCACTTGAAGTCAATGGTCTAATATTACACAATTGCATGTTTGATTCTGGTGTTGAGGTAAATGTTTCGCCACTTAGGGTCATTGAACAACTTGAGTTGGTCCCCACAAGACCTTTTAGAAATGTGTGGGCATGGACTCCAGAACGGTTGAGGCCATCGGGGTGATTGAAAATTTGCCAGTTAGGCTAGCTGCATGTTCAAGCATCGAGTTAACTATGAATGTCTTGGTCCTAGATGTTCCCGATGTCTGGGGAATACCATTTTCCAGAGAGTGGTCGGCTAGGCTAGGGGGGTAGTGTTCAGATGGACCTTACATATGCCACGATTCCCATTGGAAATGGTTCATCTATAACACTGCTAAATGAACCTCCTGTGAAAGAGTATGTAGAAACGCTTGAACATTTGTTTGATAAAGCCATATATTTAACTGATGAGATTGGAAAATTTATGGTGTTGGCTAATTATTGGGAGGATATAGGCAGCATCCCTTCCCACCAGACCAAGTATGGAAGATGCACTTTGATGGGGCTCGATCTCGACATGGTCCGGAGGCTGGCATCGTCTTGACCTCACCTTTTGGTGAGGAAAGCTTATATTCTTTCCACCTGGAATTTGATTGCACAAATAACGTAGCGAAATATGAAGCTTTGTTGCTGGGTCTAGAAATTGCTCGAGAAAAGAACATCAAATCCATAACGGTCGTAGGCGATTCTAACCTCATTGTGTCACAAGTCAAGAACCAATTTGCCACTAAGAACAATAGACTTAGAGATTATAGAAATGCAGTCTTGGGCACGATTGAGTGCTTTGATGCGTTTGGAATTAAAGTTGTCCCGCGAGACCAAAACACTCTAGTTGATGACCTGTCTGTTACTGCAAGTACATTTCAAATCCCTGAATCCTTGTCTCAAAGAAATTGTAAAGTTGAAGTCATCTTTAGACCCTCTGTTCCTAATAACCAAGAGTATTGGCAAGTTTTTGATGATGATGCTCAGATCATCCAATTCCTGATTGCTTTTCAGACCCCTGTGATTAATTTTGAGGATCAATTGAAGGGCGGTTCTATGGAAGGCATGGATCATGCCAGTTAAACATCGCTCTATGCTTTAGACTCGCTACTAATATAATTGAAGGAGCATATCTCATCCACTTGTACTTGCAGAAGCAGTTATTTATGATCTGGATCATCTTTTTTATCATTATTGACTTGGTCAACCCAGTTTGACCAAGTCAACCGCATAGTCCAGGATGAGTTTGGGAAAACAGTGTTCGAGATGGATTATTCATGGCCCATATGTGTCCATTAGCTAGTTCCATGCTTCGGACGGCAATTTCAGATGATGGTTTGATGGATTTTTATTATTATTATTGTTTACAGGCCATTATTTTATTATTCTGGGCATGGTTGATGTTACAAAGGTATCACTTGATGATCACATGGTGTATGAGTACCAATGTTACAAAAACCGAACCGGTGGTCGAACCGGCTGACCCTGTGAACCGGAACCGAACCGGAACCAAACCAAAACCGGATCATAAAACCGGATTACCAAAAATACATAAAATATTCAAATTTTGAAAAATTATAAATATATTCATTTGCATCCATGTGCATTCAAACCATTATACACAAAATATGAAAAGTATCTCATTTATATAGCAAATAAGAGTGCATAGAACCAAAATAGTAGTTAGCACTGAGTGCAATACATGTCTGAATCAAAATACACCAAGGCATAGATTATAATCTATATATGCATTTTGATTTTTGATTATGAGAATGAATAGAGCTATTCCCCGATGAAAGTGAATAGGGTTTTGTAAGTTGTACTAATTTATGAGTTGCAAACTACTATGCTTAGTACGTAGAGTTTGAAATATTGGAGGATTGGGACTATTGTGCCTCGACTTTGACACCCACTAATTAGTTTCTTGTGATGTATTATATGTTTTTGTTCCTAACCATAGTATTGATCTATTAGAGATTTGGTAGACTTGCTAACACTAGGTTGCATTTTATTTCAATGTAACAATTTGGATCTAATTGACATTAGAAGCCTATTTTTTCTGAACAATAATTTTTAATGAAATTTTAGCTTTAATAGATTTTTGAACATTCTCCATACAATTTTGATCATTGAATGCAAAGGATATTTTATCACACAACACTCCTCATGGCATAAGATGTGGGGTTGGCTTATCATGGATCAATAATCGCATTGTACATAACCATTGCAGTTTTCAAAATTTAGTTGCTTCTTCATGAAATTGTCAACTTTCATCATTATAATCTGTACGGACCGGCCGGTTCACAGTAAAAACCGGTTTTATGCAAAAAAAATCCGGTTTTGACCGGTTTGTGGAGTAAACCGGCCGGTTTTGGCAAAAACTGGCCAAAAACGGTTTGGTTGACCGGTTTGGACCGGAAATGCTTGTGAACCGGTCTAACCGGCCGGTTTTGCCAAAACCGGTCCGGTTCTGGTAACATTAATGAGTACTCATTCCTAGTGGATTTGAGCATTCTGAGTCCATTGGTGCACTTAGTTATTAGTTCCGGGCAGCTACAAATGATGATATGGTCAGATTACCATTTTTTCTCAGTTTGCCATGCAGAAATGGCCTGTCTGGCACTTTTATTGATTATTTTGATTCTCCTATGGCACCCCTGAGGGGATATGGGGTCCAGCCAGTTGTTAAAACCATTATACACATCCCCAGACATTATGGTGTAGTCATTTTGGTGCCTCGGGCATGTGGCAGAGAGTTACAGGCATTTTTGTACCTTTAGAGGTGGTTTTTCGGCAGTGAAATGGCTAGCAGAGGAAATCGATTTGGCTTAGTGGGGCAAGGAAATGGCATGAGATTGGTCACGGACTTTGTGATGATATTTTCCACACCTTCCAACTTGGTCTCTGGCATCAGTGGAGTCCACACGTCATCCCATTTATCATTTTGGGGGTTTTATTATGTATTTTTGGACACACGTCCTAGTGTCTTTTGACACTTTATCACATGATGTATTTTTTTTATGTAGGTGGGGCATTAGTCTAGTGAAGACATGATCTCCTAGACCCCCCCCACCATGTTATGACATTATGTTATGTCCCTAGTCATGTTATGAGGGTCACGTCCCTCATAGGGCATCATTGAGGGAGGACGTCCCCCTTATTTTGAGTGATCCATGTTTTATTATTCCAGCTCATCTTAGTCGTTGATTATCATTATTGTATCTTATGATCTCAACCAGTCATTTGAAAAGTGGTTAGGGTTTTGGCCTCTCTCATTCCTATTTAAAGAAGAGACCCCCTCATTTGTAAAGGGACTTTTGGCTCTTGGCTATTGGAATAGAAAAATATTCTTGTGAGAAATTCTTGTGATCTTGGTTTGGATGTTGGCTATAGTGATTGAAACTACTTTTCCATTGCACTGAAAGATCTTGGTGAATATTTTGCATATTTTGGATGCACATTTTTATTTGAAGGTTAAGAACGTGATTTGGAAGAGGGGTGCACTGGCTGGGTAGGCCCACCTTTTGTCTCTCTCTTAGATCCGGATTATTCAGGGAGTGATATTGTCTTTGTACCAATTATTCTTTGCATTTCAGTTTTTGCTTGCATCTAACTTCAGTGTTGCTTACTGATTGAGTTTTTCCTCCTTGGTTTTGCAGGAAGATAGGGGTGCACTTGTGGTCTTGGGAAAATCGTGGGAGCAAGAGAAAACACCAAAACTTTCATTTGATCTTTGTGAGAGTAATCCTCATCATTGCGGCACCCATTCTCATCATCCAGGTACGGATTTATTCCTTTTAACTTACCCATTTGTCATTTACATTAAAACCCTAACTCCTAAACTTATAAAAATTCTCTGGGTTTAATTATTTGGATTTATGGCAAACCATTTATGGGTTTTCACCATAGGCCTAGCCCCACGTGGGTCCTCAAAGGCTTCTTACTCTGTGGACTCAATCTACCCTTTTTCCTAGGCAGTGATCTCTTCATGCTTGTGGCCTCCTTGGTTTGCTTGCTTTCCGTATAGTTGGTACGATGTTTTTCGAGTTTGTGACCTTTGATACTGTCAGATCTATCTCCAAGTTGTGCTAGGAAGCCCTAATCCTCTCAGATCTACTCCTTGGAACCATTTTCCCTTTTTTAAGTACAAATTTCCCAAGGCAGTTGATTTTGATCATTTACCCTAGCACCTACATCCTAGATCCATTATTAATTTTGAGTTACTGTAATTGCACAAATCTAATTCAATATCTCATATTCCCTATGCCTCTACAGTAACTCTATCCCTAAGATCTAGGGTTCATACCCCTCAACTTACGTACCCTATTGAAAAGCTTGGTCTGGTGATTGGGTTAGCTCTCTCCTATCAGGAGTAGATCAAGGTCTCCCCTTTTACTATCTGAGGCTTGGATAGCAAGAAGCGAAGAGTGCCTCGATTGGCGTGACAACCAATCCATCTTGGGAATCGAGGCCCTCTTAGATCACCTCTTTAGTTTCCTATCTCATCTACCATCCTAGATAGGATCATCATTTGGGGCAACTACAAGTTGTGTGATAACAGTTCCCATTTGAGAAAAGAATCTTGTTTGTTCGAGATGCCATTTTTTACTTGCAATCCATCTTCAACGACTGTGCCACCTATTCCCAACTTCTCTACTTGTGATCCTACCCCAAACCCTAGCCTTAGAGGAAGGTGACCATCCTTCCTCTTTGAGGTAATTCTCCTTGTCAACTAGGTTAGGGCTTCTTGAAACAACCTCTAGGGTTGGTTTCAAGAGCCTAAACTAGGGCAAAGTTGGAGCTCCAAGGCTAAACTTTGTAAAAACCTCCTCTTGGGAGCGTTTCTACCAAGGTTTTTGGGAGCGGGAAGCGGGAGCAGGAGCGAAAAGCGAAATTTTCAAAATCTTATGTTTCGGGAGCGTTTTTTATATAATATATATTTTAATATATTTTGATGCATATATATTAAAAAAAACATGTATTATGCCAAATTAGCTATAGAAAACATCAAAACATAGATATTCATATAACCATTTAGTACACATTGATATAACATCAATCATCTAGGAGCTATAACTTATAACATTGTCATTAAATGATCATCATCAAATCATCAATCATCAACAACATCAACCTTCAAATTTCAACATATAATATTTGCCATAAAACTAGGCCATAATGTCTACAAAATAGGCCAAAATAAACATCAAAAATGAAATACAAAGTACTATGAATCTATGATACTATCTACTAAGCTTTCCGCTTGCCACGAGAAACTTCCAATTTCTTTTCTTGTGGTCTAGGTGGAATAGGAGTTGTTGGAAGTGAAAGGCATGTGAAATGAATGTAAATCCAAGAATGTGTTTCTCAACACACACGGATCAAAAGCCTAATAAATGTAAATCCAAGAATGTGTTTTTTAACACACCCGGATCAAAGCTATGGAAATGAATTAAAGGCCTAAAAAGCAATGGTTTAACAAATGCTATATCTAATGATTGTTGGCCTCACTTGTAATGATTTATTCCTCACTAGCCTGCAAGTTATCTTGTGAGATGGAGTAAGGGATAGCTAATTCTAAGTGTCCCCTAGAGTCTTAAGTTACGGTTTGCTAGGCACCTAGTCATGGCGGCTCTAGAAAAGATTCTCACGGAGCTGTATCAGCTTGGATGTGAGTTGTAGACATATGTCAAGGTTGAATAAGCACTTCTGAAACAGCTTATCCATTTGTGAAACACTGCCCTCCCCTGTGTTATTTGCTTGTCCAGCATATGCTTTAGTGTGTATCCCCTTTCCATTTCCAAAGTGGCACAGTGTTGAGTCAATACAGTCATCCCTTATCCTAGCCTTATAGTTTTCAGCCTTCACCCATCACTAGCAAATTGATCACGGCTATGAAGTGAGTATAGTCTTGAGGTTCTAGTCTGAGCCATAATAATAATAAAAAACATTGAATATTTGGTTGTAGATCGCCAGAGAAATGATTACTATATGTTATATTACTACTTGAATGATTTGTAAAGCATGTCTTAACCTTTTTCACTTGCAGCAGCTTAATTTCAGCCTGGGTCATTTTATTGGTCATGTTGACTTGGTCAAACTAGGTTTGACCAAGGTCAACTACAGAACATGAGGTGAGATAGAGCTTGGATGATGCAGATAGATGATATATGGTCTATTACACGTTACCAGATGGTTCCATGCATTGGTTACAAGTTTATGATGATGATCTGGCATTTTATTATATTTGATCATTTACAGATTATTATTATCTTTTATATGTTCGGGTATATTTGAGATATTATATGATCATGCAGAGATCCATATGGTGTATGAGTACACACCTATGGTAGATTTGGGCTCTCTGAGTCCATTTAGACAGTTGGTTTTGAGTTCCAGGCAGTTACAGTTGATATTTTCCTCAGTTTACCACTCTAGTGCATATTTGCCATTAAAAATGGCCTGTCAAAGCAGTTCCATGATCTATTTGGTTCACCTAGGGCGCTACAGAGAGAGTATGGGGTCCATCCACTTGTTTTCACTATTATACCATACTCCCGGACATTATGGTGCAGCCAGATTTGGCCCCGGATGAGTAGGCAGAGAGTTACAGGCATTTTTATACTTTACAGAGGATAAAAAATGGTGAAAATGGCTACAAAAGAAATCAATTTGGGCTACTGAGGCAAGGAAATGGCATAGGAATGGTTTTGATGATGTGTATGATGTCTCCCACACCCTCCAAAGCAATTGCATCAGTCAGTGGGGCCCTCACACTTTTCTTCGACACCTTTCGTGGTTTTATGGAGCCTTTGGAGGCTCACAACTTTTCCAGAGAGAGCACGATTTGGTGTTTTGGTTGGTCATTTGTCATTATTGTGCCATGGGGACACACTAGGGAGGTTAGACATTACCCCCTAGACCCACGATGTGCGATTTGTCATGTTGTATTAGTCACATTCAGTGGGATGCCCTCCTAGGGCGATTTTGTCCATGTATATGCTATATTATTGAGTTGATCCATGTACTTTATATTGAGCTCATCTCAACCATTGATTAGAACTTTTGTATCTTTTAAAATTAGGCATCCATTCAAAAGGTGGTTAGGGTATTGGTATCTCTTCTTCCTATTTAAAGGAGAGAGCTTCTCATTGTAAACGGACTTTTGGCTCTTGGCTTCTGGAATAAAATCATATTTTGCAAACCCTTGTCTTATGGTTTTGGATGTCAATGGTGTTGACTGAAACTGTTCTTCCTCTGCACTGAGGATCTTGGTGAATGTTTTGTACATCTTTTTCTCCACGTTATTATCTATAGGTGAGGAGGCCGAATTGGTGAGGAAGGCGCACTGGTTGGGGAAGACTCTCCTTGCTTCTTTCTCTTCGCTTCGTCGGTTACAGGGAGTATTACTGCCTTTCTACCTTTTACTCTTTGTGATTATGCTCGTCAGTTGTATTTCTTCCATTCTTGCTTGAACTGATTGATTCTATTTGTCCTTGGTTCGACAAGAAGAGGAGGGCGCACATGTGGAGCTGGGCATTTTGTGTGGGCAAACAAAGCCACAAATTCTCATTTGATCTTTGCGGGAACAACCCTCAACATCTTGGCAAACATCTCCATCATTCAGGTACGCTTGCAAGGTAAGATTTGTATTCTTCTATCCTACCCATCTGTCATTTAATGTTAAAACCCTCATCAAAATCCTTCAGAAAATTCTCTAGATCAAACGACTTGGTTAAAAGCATAACCATTTCTGGGTTTTTAGGCTCTTGCATATCCCTAGGTGGGTTCTCCTAGGCGTCATCATTGGAGGACTCCATCAGGCCCAAATCCCAAGACACTGGCCTCTAAACCCTTGTGCATTCCCTGTTTGACTGGCTTCTTTGTCGTTTGATCCTGTTTGTTGAGCTTGCGTGCTTTGATACTATCACATCCATTTGTCAAGCTATGCTAGAAAGCCCTAAAACACAAATCCACTCTTTGGGTAACTTTCCCTGTTTTAAGGGTCACGTTTCCCAAGGCAGCTGAATTTGTCTTTTTAAACTAGCACCTGAATCCTGGAATCATACTTAATTGTCAAGTCACTGTGTATAATTAATCTGTATCAATTCATATCTTTCGTAAGCCTCCACAGTGGTCTTGTTTCCTTAAATCTAGGGTTCCATACCTGTCACCTTATGTACCCTATCTAAATAGCTTGATCTGGTGATCGGGTTAGATCTCTCCTATCGGGAGCAGATCAGGGTATCCCCCTTGTTATCTTGGCTTTGATAACACAAGTGAAGGGTGTCTCGATTGGCGTGACAACCAATCCTTTGGAGATCGAGGCTCTCGAGGTTCACCACTTTAGTTGCCTATCCCCTCTACCATCCTTCTGGATCCATCTGTAGGGGCAACTACAAGATTGGTGATAACAGTCACATGAGTTGTTGTTGGCTAAAACTGAAAGCACATGTACTACTTATATTGGACATCTCTTATAAAAGCCTATGAAATTAAAATTTGAGAATGTGTTTCTAAACACACAATGAATAAAGGCTAAAGCAATGAAATGCTAAAGTACCCCTCGAAGGGTCCAAAAAGGTCTAAAAAGCAATGGTTAAATGTGTGCTATATCTAAAGATTGTTGACCTGATAAATGTAAATATGCCACGGATGCAAGCTGCGATTAGTTGTGCTTTTTAGCGCATGCAAAATCCCAGAGAGGTCATATAGGCCAAAAAGGCCATGAAAAATAAATGAATGATCCTAATGAACTTGGATCAACTTGACGAAGTCATGATGCCTAAGTTGAATAAGAACTCTCTAAACAACTTATCCATTTGTGAGGCACTGCCATTCCCTTTGTTATTTTGTCCAGCACAGAGTGTAGCTTCCTCTTTCTCTGTCCAAAATGTCACTTAGTTGAGTTGATCAAGTCATCCCCTTTGCCTAGCCTTGTCCTTAACCTTCACCCTTTGCTAGCAGTTAGGCCATGTCCATCGAATGAGTATGTCTTTAAAGCTTTTGTGCAAGTAAACTATAAACAATGTTGAAATATATATGTATTAACTGCCACGGATTGATGTTTATACTTTAAGTTAAGCTGTGAATATGATTAAAGGAACATGTCTTAGTCATTTGTTATAATCTAGTCTTTGGTTGTATTTTGATTTAGTCAAACATAGTTTGACCATGGTCATTCTTGGGATCCGTGATGAGATGGACCACATGTGCTTATTGATGTTGATCTATGGTCCCACATACACCATTGATGATTCCATATGTTGGATATATGCTTCAAATGATGATTGATGCAACTGGTCAGTTTTATTATTATTTCCAGATCATCATATTTTACACTGTCTGGGTATGGTGGACCATACTAATGACCCCACGGGTTGTCATGAGGTGTATGAGTACTCATCTCTAGTGGATTTGGGTCTTCTGGATCCATTGGGACACTTATCTTTCAGTTTCGGGCACTTCTGGGTATGATAGTTGCAGTTATCCACCTGTTGACCAGTTTGGGCATGTTGATCTAGCCTGTCCAGCAGGAGCATTGGAGGCAAGTCATTTCCTAGGTCGCAACAGAGGAAGGGGGTGGTCCAGCCACTTGTTTTATGCATTATACCCCCCTTCTGGACATGATGGCACTTCAGTTTGACAGCGCGGGCACCCTAGAGGCAGTTTTTGGCACTTTCAGGGTTTTTAGGAGGATTAAAAAAAGGAATAAAAAGGTCACTAAGGAATTCAATTTGGGCAATTGAGGCAAGGTTTTGGCACTTGGTCTGCTCTGAGAGATGCCCCCTTCTTCCAGATCAGTTTGCACCAGTCAGTGGGGTCCACAGTGGCTACAGGAGGTCTTTTACTGCATGTCTCTCTCAAATTTGGGGACAGGATTTGATCATTTGTGTTACTTGGACATGTCATAGACTTATATTTTATATTATTGTGCCATGGGGCCATGCTAGTGAAGGAGATTAATGCCTCCTAGCCCCACCATGTGCTTTAGGTGACTTGTCCATGTCATATGTTGTGGCTCCATGCTATCTAGCCACCCTTTAGGTGTGACGTCACCCTCCTTAGAGACATTTTATGTATGACGTCACCCTCCTTTTGAGTGATCCATGTGATATATTGTATTGGCTCATCTTATCCGTTGATTAGATTGTTATATCTTTTGATCTCAACCACTGGTTTTAAAAAGTGGTTTTGTGGTTTAGGGTTTTGGTCTTTGTTATCTATAAAAGGAGGAGACCCCCCTATTGTAAAAGCACCTTTGGGCTCTGGAAAACTTGGAATAAAAATACTATTTTGGAGATCTACTTCTTGGCTTTGATTGGGTTGCTCTTGTACATGGTTATGCATCTCTTCTTTTAGACATCTTTGCTTGTAACAGGTGAAATCGACATCAACTGAGGGAGGCCAAATTGCTTTGAAGCTAGAGTACTTTTTGCTTGATGGGAAGATTGTAGGGATTGCTCACATCCCCCATGGGCAAGACGTCTTCATCTTGAGGGAGTTTTTCAATTGTGCTTTGTCCATTGATTGCTTCTTTGATATGACATGCTTAGATCTCATTGATTTGTGGATCAAATCTAACATCTTGTAGTTTGATTTACAGGTTGAATGCAGCATCTCTCCTCCTAGGGCATGGACGATTATACTTGGATTCACTTGCAGCTAGCTTGGAATTGTAACTAAAGGAAATAATCATCTATGTGCAAAGTAGCCGCAAGCATTTGAGGTAAGATCTACAAGGTATGTATCCATTTTGCTTGTTCTCCATCCTATTGGTCACATAAAACCCTTAAAATCTAAAACCCTCTTTTACGTTTTTTTAGATCTACTTGGATCTACCTTGGCTTTGGGTATAACATTAAGAACCCACTTCTATAGCATCCACGGCAATTCGGATCTATAGTTTGGTGGTGTTTGGCCTTCATTTGACCCACTTCCCAAGGCACCTAGCCTTCCTTGAGGCAATTCGCATTCCTTGAGGAAGCTAGTTTGGCTAGTTCTTGAACGTGGGTAGGTGAGATTGTTGTTGCATTGAATAGATCACCCTTGAAAACCTACCCCTAGTGCTTCACATTTGTGATTTCTACCTTGTGGGCCCCATTCCTCAATTCGAGGGTTGTCCCCCACTTGGGTCACTTGGTGATGCATTAGATCTAGTGAGATCTAGCCATGGCATGCTCTTGATTTTGAAAACCCACCTTGCTTATCATTTCTCGTGCCCCGATCTATAATTTGGTGGACATCCGACTCCATTTGGCCCTTGATCTAAGGCACTAGTCACCCTTGGGGCAATTCGCATTCCTTGGCTAGGTGGCCATTTGCTATATCCCACACTTGGGTATTGCTAATTCTTGGCCAATCCATAGATCCATGCTATAGCATACCCCTAGTACCATTTCACTTTGATTTTTACCTAGTGGGCCCCATTTGGACCATTTTCCACTTTTTAATGGTGGGACCCACTTGGATCCATAATTTTGGTACTAAATCTATCTAGATCTACTAATTCAACTTCATAAGTGGCCTTAATCTATCATTGGTTGAACCATTTGTCACTCCCTAAGCCTCTTCAACCAAATCCTAATTCCTTGGGTCCACTTACTCATCCTAGATCTTGATCTTGTTTCATCTTGGTCTCCTACTCTTTCATCATCACATTTCCCTAGGAGACCTTGATTGCATTCGCTGGCCTTCATTGGCTAAACTAGGGTCTCCCCCTTTGTCTTGCTTAGGATTGATCTAAAGTGAAGGGTGCCTCGGTTAGCGTGACACCCAGCTTGCATTGGGAACCGTGGTATCTCTTGGGTCACCTCTTTAGTTGTCCAACACCTCTACCATCCCGCATGAGTTACCTTTAGGGACAACTACAAGTTGTGTGATAACAAAACCCTAATTCACTTTTAATGCAAAATTACACTTCCGCATTAAAAAATGCATGCATGCAAAATTACACTTCTGCATTCATAAAACTATCTTATATCAAATATGAAGTAAGGGTAAGGTTAGGACCTATGAAACAGGACATGGCCTTTTAGGCCTCTGTGTCCGTGTCGGACACGTGCCCAGACGTGTCCCCTCTTTCAGGACACGTGTCCTGCAGAAAATAGAGTGTTAGGGGAGAAATCAATGTTTAATACAATGATTTGTGCCTTGAAGATAAGGAGTACATCTATCAATCCTTGGTAAAGCGCTCTCTCTTGCTGCTCTAACTTCTGTTCCTTCAGCTCTTCACTTTCCTCATTCAACTCTCCAAAGACTCCCTTGGAATGCCTCTCACACTTCTCTCCAAAACTCTCTTGGAAAATGTGTGTCTAAACTCTCCTACTTCTCTTTTTATTAATTGTGAGTATGATTTTGTCTCTTCACTTTCCCAAGTGACTTTGTCTCTTCATCCCCTAAGTGACTCTTCACTTTCCATGGGTGAGACAAATTACACTTTTGTGAAATAAAATCATTTTCACTCACAACTTTAATAAAAACTCACATTAACTTTATAACATTAAAGTAAATGTCTGGGAGAGCCACCTAGGTCCTTTCTACATGCCTAGACACCAGGCAATGTAGAAGACCTTCCTCGCTACAAATTTCAACATAATGAAGCTTCCAAGGCCTAATGGGGAGTTATCATGCAGATTAAAATCACCATACAGTGTAAATGGTAGAGTATGACACACTTTTTCAAATATCTGCCTTAATTTCTTTTTTGTAAATCCTATCTATAAATGATTGAAAAATTGTTTAGTACATCTTCTGTGGGTTCCTTTAAATGAAACCAGATTTATTTCATTATCCAATGAAAGAATTTGTGTACAAGATTATAGCAGAAAGCAAATTCAAAGTAATCACAGTCTCAATGAATCCAACAAAGACAACCTTCTAACCAGCACAAGAATTCTGAAGAGGATAGAGTGCCACAAATGACTCATCAGTAAATTAATTCATCAAACAATGAATAGATTGCTAAAGTCATAATTCTTATCAGATTTTGGTATTCCCTTTATAAACTTTCATTATAACCATTAAAGGGGATTCCCCAAAACTCTGATATTTAAAGAATAAACTAAATTTATAACCAAAACTTTGATATTTAAAGAATAAAACAGGATTTACCTTTAGTATGTGTGGATATCTGTGCAATAGCTGAACTACGATGTACAAAAGATCAGCAAAATCTGCAGCATTGCATCTCCTAAGTTCAAGCTTCAAACAAGAAAGACAAAATTTTAGTTTAACTATACAATATGTCAATTACACTGTTGCATCATACAGCTCTAATACATAGGTTTCTCCTTCTCCAGATCTTTGCATGTCACTATCTGTTATGTTTTCCTTATTATGCTTGAACTGGCTGTCCAACCATCTAGACTATTCCATAGCCAACCAAACACATAACAACCCATGATAACATTGGGATTTCAAAAGAATCACAGTGACAAAAATCTAGACAAGTCACAAGACCCATTTAAGGCACTATACATGTACTGTTTGTGAATGCTTAACAACATTGTGTGATTATGCCATGATTCATACTAATATATGAAAAAATACTCTACATACCAACAAGGAAAGAAAGGCATAATTATTCACAAAATGAATATCACCCAAACAAACTAAGCTGTAATCATAAAAGCATTCACCTAGTCAACCTCCAAATATAGAAAACCAAAAGAAAACACTAGCTCAGGTCCAAGAGGCATGAAAGTATGCTGTGTGGGATCATTCCTTAGTGATTATTGATGTTGTTTAGTTACATGTAGTATGATGGTTATCAGGAAAAATCAGGACCTATAAAAAAATGTACAAGCCCATGTAATCCATAAAGGATAAAAATAATGAATGTTGATATGAATTGATAAGAAAGATAATGCTTACAATTGGCAATGTTATCTCTTATATAATATTGAAGAGATGAGCCCCGCTAAAAGGTCGTAACTTTTAGGGGTCCTAATTAACAAGGATTATATAACTAGGTTCATCACATCTCACCCCCCCTTGATATGCTTCGTCCTTGCAGCCGGATTAAGAACTGATGAAAAAGATAAACTTCGACCACAAGTAAACAAGAAATCATATTCTTCATCCAGTACATGAAAGCCTCTGTTCATCATGAAGATAGGCAAATATTTTCCTCAAGATTAGAAGAATGTTGTACATCTGGAATAAATCCGAGAAATAACAAGTAGAATATGATACAAAATTAGTGTCAATCCTGGAATTTAGCTTGTGATATATAGGATCTCTAAAGAAATCTATTTTGATCCTTTGTGAACCGTCATGGATTTGAGAAGCAAGGACTAAATCGTTGTTAATGTATGTGGCTCTCTATGACTCAACTTCTAATGTAATAATATGGAATTCAATTTACCGTCAACATTGTTGAAGATAGATTAATCTGCTATCAAATATGACCTCAGCTTTTCTGCACAATGTCTAACAATATTTACATAATCATCTGCATTGAAGCAAATGTTAGAAAAATGAATACATGATACACGAGAGATGTATAATGTATGAAAATATTCAAAGGAATCATTAAGTGCATCACTCATGGCTTTCTGTTATACACTATGAAATAAGTTGTTGAACCGTAACTCTATAATTAACTTGTAACTTTTTCATTTTCTCCAAAAAAACCACAATAACTGACTAAAGATTACAAAAATTTGAAGGATATGTTGTTCAATCTTTAATAATGCAACAATGCTCTAACTATGAGACTTGTGTAGGTGCTCAATCTGATTTTCATGACCCTCTCATTGAAGATATACTTCCAATTGACTCCCCTAGATAATCCCGCTCTCAGATTGCCATAACCCTCCCTTTGTTACTAAGGGTAGAATGCAACTAAACTCACTCAGCCAATCAATTAAACAGGCATCCTTACTAAATTCACTTTACAAGTTTAAGTTGCAAAGCTATCAATGAAAAACAAGTAATCCTTACCAAAATTATTTATCAATCTATCAACTGGAATCTTCAAAATATGAATCATCACTTGAATCCATAGCCATACTACAGTTTTCCTTCTTACACAAAATATTTTGCAGTCCCAAGCACTACGACCTAATTTATTACAATAGAAGCACTTTTTTCATTCATTGGTAATACTATTCTTGATTCCTCATTTGCTGCCTTTTTAGTTGACTCTTGACTATCTCAGTTTTTACCCTCCTTTTCATATAGCCTATTCCCTTTAGAGGAGATTGATCATCTAGTGAATGTGAAGAATGCTAACATGTTCTGAATATGTGTTCCTATAGCTCGAAGGCAAACTGCTCAATTATACAGCTTTTGTGTCTTTTCTTCTTCAACTTATTCACCTACTTCTGCTAACTGTTTTAATAATGCCCTAAACTCATTTTGTGTAGCTTGACATACTTCTGTATCGGAAATATTGAACCTAAATAGTTGAAGTTTCAACGAAAAGTTAGCATTCAATGCTTTTAACCCAAAAAGTTTGTTTGATTCTTCCTACACTTCCTAGGAAGACTTTTCCAAATAAAGGTGATTCAGTTCAGAGGCAAATATAGCCAAACCTATAATGGATTTGGCCTTTTCATTCAGCAAGTTTGTTTGGTCATGTGGGCTTAGGTTCTTCCCCTTTGACTAAACCCCAGAGACTTTTGTGCATTAACTGTAATAGTATTTTTAGCTTCCAGGTATTGAAGTTGTGACCATTGAACTTTTCTAGAGGGGGTTCCATTTTCAGAGAGGATGAAAAATCTTGTACGGACTTTTGAATTTGGGAGGTATAATCAGGGAAAGAGGATGTGACGAGAGGGAATACAAGAGAGAGGGCATACAAACATATGTGCAAGAGACAAGGGGTGCATGACGCATGCCATATGGCCAGTGGGTAGCAGCACAATGGTTCAACCGCTAGGCACAAGCAAAGTCGTATGGACGGGGGCAGGGAGGGCATAAAATTGTGAAGACAATAACAATTAACCCAAGGGTTTCAAGGAGATGAAAAGGAGCTACATTTTGATAGAGGTAGGCCACAACGAACCACTTGCGTGACTAGAGAATATTTATTGACATCAAAGCAAGTAGCAAGATTACTCTCCCCCAAAGTATATCGCCTTAATGCTCTAATAGTGATCAATTCATGCATGGTGTGGTTAGATCATTAAATACCATGTTTTGGGGGTTTAGGGCTTCTAGTTCAAGAAAGGGAAAGGAGTATTGCCGCCCCTTTCTTCATCCGGAAATGGGATTGTTGTTACCTCCCAAACTTGCACTCAAAGATATTCACATCCCATAAAGAAGTGCAACCATAAAGAAACTTCGAAAGGTTGCTCATTGTTATGACAGTAACACTTCCTATCACTTTATGTCGGCTCTTTTCCAGTACAAGAGGGGAAACTCTAGAAAAGAATGTTTAAGATGTTCCTTAGAAATAGAGAGATGGTGGACTACCAAGACCACGATCTCTCCAATTGGGGGATGGAGTTAAGATCAAAGAGCAAGAGGGTTTGAATAGGAAAAAGAAGACCAAATTAAGTCATTCACTAATATGCCATACTTAGTTCAAAATAGAATTTGAGAGTATACAAGAATAAGTGAAAGCCTTACGAGGCAAATTAGCAGGGCTAATTCCCAGTAAGCATAAATAAGAAAAGTGACCCAATGTCACCTCGGTCACCATTCTAACTTCTTCGGAAGTCGAAACCTCCAAGGAGAAGTATCCTTATTGTTAAAATTCAATATGCTAAGATAGATAACATCAGTATTCCATTCAATTTCACAACAATAGCATATACAGGATCACTGAAAGAACAACAAGCACAGCATAAACACAAGAGACACAATTTATCCTTGGAAACCCTCATGGGGTAGAAAACCCAGCAAAGCTTCCTCAATATAGATGACCAACAAATACAAAGATGTAATCCCCAAACAAGAGCTCCTTCTCCTCCTTTGCAAAACTCTCTCTCTCCTATGCGCAATTCACAAGTGAGAGAATGAGTGAGTATAAATGAGGAACACACCTCCTTTATTTATACTCTACTTCTACTTGATTTTAACACTTGAAAGGTCGGCCTCAATGGTTTATTCTCTTGTTGACTGGGCTGACCCCTCTAGGGGACTTAAACACCCCATTACAAATGACTCTTAGGGGATCTATTGCCTCGACTTACATGGGAGGATTTACCTCAATAATAACATCCCGACGAAGGAATAAAACATCTCCGGATGAATAATAATAAAGTACAAATAGAATATTCTTTGAAGTTATAATATTTCAACACTCCCCCTTAACGAGAAGGATATTCTAAAAACATCTGCAGGAGCAAGGAGTCATCAACTACATGATACATGATACATCTATAAATCATTGGAAGCTTTCTTCAATCATCATCAGTAACTCAAACAGCTACTGGAATATTTTCAATATATTCAATACTGGAACATCAACATCTTTAGTATTGAGTCTTCATCTTCTGCAGCACTCGATCACTCGATCATCTACAACAACAACATCATCTGGATCTCTCGATCAACAGCATCATCTGGATCTCTCGATCAACAGCATCATCATCTGGATCTCCCGATCAACAGCATCATTTGGATCTCTCGATCAACAGCATCATCATCTGGATCTCTCGATCAACAGCATCATCATCTGGATCCCGATCAACATCATCATCATCTGGATCTCCCGATCAACATCATCATTCGGATCTCTCGATCAACAACATCATCATCTGGATCTCCCGATCAACAGTATCATCATCTGGATCTTCCAATCAACAGTATCATCTGGATCTCTCGATCAACAGCATCATCATCTGGATCTTCCAATCAACAGCATCATTTGGATCTGCAACACACATGATCCAATTACGGGATGATCAATCCCTCTCACTTTAGGACACGAGTCCAAGGATGATAAAATCCTAATCCACTTACGGGATGACCAATCCCTATCACATTAAGACACAATATAATGTCTAGGGACGATGCAATCCCAACCACAGTGCCAGTACTTTTTCATACTGGATGTGACCTAAATCAAATCTAGGATTTACAACCACAGAGCCAGTACTTTTTCAACTAGGGTGTGACCTAGATCAAATCTAGGATTTACAACCACAGAGCCAATACTTTTTCAACTGGGGTGTGACCTAGATCAAATCTAGGATTTACAACCACAGAGCCAGTACTTTTTCGACTGGGGTGTGACCTAGATCAAATCTAGGATTTACAACCACAGAGCCAGTACTTTTTCAACTGGGGTGTGACCTAGATCAAATCTAGGATTTACAACTGGGGTGTGACCTAGATCAAATCTAGGATTTACAACCCGTGAATGATCACCTGCTGCTACACTGAGCAGTCCAGGAGCGTACATTACATCATTACATGACCTGCGAATGATCACCCGCTGCTACACTGAGCAGTCCAGGAGTGCACATTACATCATCTCGGAGACAAGAGTCTACGGATTCCTTTAGGACATGTGTCCAGGGATGATACAATCCACTCGTCAATTTAGACCAAGTCTAAGGACCACTCATCGACCTCATCGTCGGTATCATCAACCTCATCGTCGGTATCATCGACCTTATCGTCAGGACAAGTATCCTCATCGTCGATATCATCGACCTTATCGTCAGGACAAGTATCCTCATCATCGATACAAGTATCCACATCATCGATACAAGTATCCACATCATCGACCTCATCGTCGATACAGGCATCCTCATCATCGATACAAGTATCCACACCATCGACCTCATCGTCGATACAGGCATGATACAAGTATTCACATCATCGATACATGTATCCACATCATTGATACAAGTATCCACATCATCGATACAAGTATCCACATCATCGACCATATCACTCCCCCTTTCGAGGAGGGTACTTTTGAACTACACCAAGCTTGTCTCGGAAATACTCAACCTTTACTTGATACAGAGGTTTGGTCAATACATCAGCAACTTGCTCATCAATGCTCACATACTCGAGCTTTATAGCTCCTTTCTGCACCATATCCCATATATAGAAATATCGGATCTCTATGTGCTTTGACTTATCATGGAACACTGGATTCTCTGTCATCTTCATACAACTATGGTTGTTACACAGGATCACAATGGAGTCCATCTCTACGTCAAAAAATCCTGATAACAACTTCTGAAGCCATATGGCTTCACAACTAGCAGAGCAAGCTATTATATATTCCGCTTCAACCGTGCTGAGAGCCACACTAGACTGCTTCCTGCTAAACCACGAGATCATAGCAGATCCCAGACAATAACATCCACCCAATGTGCTCTTTCTGTCTGATACACTTCCATCCCAATCTACATCTGTATAACCATACAATCTAAAGTCATGATCTCCAAGATAATATAGACCAAAGTCTATTGTACCTTTTAGGTACCTCATTACATGCTTTGCAGCATCAGGTGAACACGTCTAGGGTCCACTAGATACTGACTCAAGGTGTTCACAGCAAAGCATATATCTAGCTTGGTATTCGTCAGATACATCAATGACCAAATAATCTGTCTGTACTGAGTTACATCAACCAATTCTGAGGATTCATCAGCCAACAACTTCAAGTTGGAATCCATGGAAGCGGTAATGGCCTTACATTCCAACATATCAAATATTTTCAAGATTTCCACAGCATACTTTCCCTGGTTGAGAAAGATTCCTTTTAGGCCTTGCCATACTTCCAGACCTAGGAAGTAATGCATCAATCCGAGATCTTTCATCTCAAATTTTGTAGCTAGCTTCTTCTTGCTTTCCATGATCTGTTTCTCATTCCCTGTCAGAAAGAGATCATCCACATACAGTAATAGTATGACAAGTTCATCATCCATAACCTTAAGGTAAAGGTTAGGATCAGCTTTACTTTTGGTAAAGCCCAAGCTTGTCAAGAAGCTATCAATTCTCCCTATGTGACTGAACATCATTCACACTCTGCATTGAGCGATCTTCTGCATATCTATCCATGCCATCTCCCGTCAGATGGGTCTACTGATATGAGCCTCAAGATCATTTGAACTCGATGGTGAGTTCCTTCTTGCATCCATCTAAAAGAAGAATGTCATCTGTATATAGAAACCATCTTCAACCTTGTAGCAAAGGTTGAAATCCGCATCCCCCGTGGTGAGCATTAAGCTCATCAAATGACTATCGATCTTGGGTACCCGTACAGAGCTTTCTTCAATTATGTGATTCTCTATCGAATCCTGGGAGTTTGCTCGATTCGCACTTCTTCTTCAATTACACCATTAAGAGAAAGGTTTTGTCTAGCCACTTGGAGCAAACATCTCGTCATGATTCTCTCCCTCTTTCTAAGCGAATCCTCTAGCCACGAGCCTTCTATAGTACGTTTGATTTGTAAGTCTTCTTGTTGAACATCCATCACTTGTTCTTTGGAACAGATGTTCATCATCCTTCTTTTGTAGATCATAGCACATGATCCTTCCTACAAATCAAAGTTAATTACATGATTAGTAATACTTCATAATCATCAAATCATGTTGACATGATAACCTATTATGCATACAACTATTACGAGCAATATCATTAACTATTCAGAGATTAAAATAACAACTCAAATACTTATCTTTTATGTTTGTGTGGTTGCCTCCCGCTTGATCTCTATTTTCTCTTTATGATAGCATCATCTTTGAACTTCTATCCATTCTGTACCACTATGCATGCTTAATTGTGTACTAGTTTCATCATTGTGTCTTTCCTCAAGATCTCATACATAATCATACATTCATTAGTATAATCTTAATACTATCAAAACATTATGATTCTAAATAGTCTTAAGCATGTATGGTCATGATCATTTCATACATAGGTATACTTATCTAAGATCCTAACAAAGTAGGATTCTAACTTGATATAGGAGAACATACCTCGATTATCATGCTTGCTAGTTATGTCTAACATACCCAAACAATGTCTTCTTTGTTCTCTTCAATGATTTAGAGACCCTGTGCTAGTAACCTGCATATCTCATAAGTTAAGCATTGTATAACCAAATTATACATACCTTGTAAGTAGAGCTTCTATGTGATCAATGACTATGGATGAGTCTTTGTCTTCATGTCACCATGGTCATATGGATTTGTCTTTCTTGATGTACCTTTCATGTTAGCAGACAACATCATCCTCATACAACATCACAAGTGCATTAGTACAATCATAAGTGTCATAACCCTAATCAATGAATGTCTTCTATTATTCACATGCATTCATACTTTTACTAAGGTTATCATACAATCTAAAATTAATCATAATTGTACTAACCTCAATAAATAGATTTCAAAACATACCTGTATCTCCTCAAGTCATACCTATCGAGATTGCTTGTACTCTTCTCTATAAGGGTAAAAACCCTAACCATCCAAGGTAGATCACTTGTAAACATCTTATATGGGTTCATGGTTCTAGGATGATAGAATATCAGTGCCATTTAAAGCTCCTTCATTGCTGCCCTACGAGTCTCCCAACTTTGCTATGGTTTCTTCTTACTTGGAAACCCTAATTTTCAATCTCCTTCCTCCCACAACATTTTGATGGAGGATCAATATCTATGATGAATGGATTCCAAATCCATTATCAAGGTTTCCAATGTTGCATTAGGTGTCTCCAACATTGTATCAGGTCCTTCAATACCTAAAAAACTGAAAACCCTAAGTGAGAGCTTCTTCCTCCTCTTCCTTGATTTCCTCTGTTGAGCCATTTCAGATGTGTCGTATTGTTTCTGGTGTATCTCTGAAATTTCGGATCTGCAGGGTCTGAAACTTGAGCCTGTGGTAGCCGGACCTGTCATCTTTCCAACCCCACAGGTTTGAGCTTCATTGGATTCTCCATTAGAGAGATATGCTCAGTTTCCCAACGTGACCTGTTTAAGGGATGAAACAGCATAGTGAACTTGTACAGAGTGCCACGTGTCATTGTTTCATCTTCGGCCTCTAAAACGCAGACCTGTGAAACTAGAATCCGTTCCCTAACTGTCACCATTTACGGAATTCCATTTGGAGCTTCCAATCTCGAGATATGACCTTTTTCCCTAGGTCACCTGTTTAGGGCTTCATTCTGGAAAAGGTCGAAACCCTAACTTGTACGGATCATATCTCAGAAAGTATAACAAATCTGAGGTTGAAACTCGAACACAAGGTACAGGAACATGTCATCTTCGACCTGTCCAAGTTTCAGATCCTGAACCTTTGCTAAAATGGATTTATAGCGAAATTTCCACGATGACTAGGTTTTGCTATACAAAACCCTAACTTTCAAATTGTCGCAAGTGAAACAAGTGTCGTAAGTGCCATACATTGCCTTCCTTCAGGTTAGCTCTGATACCATGTTAAAATTCAATATGCTAAGATACATAACATCAGTATTCCATTCAATTTCACAACAATAGCATATACAGGATCACTAAAAGAACAACAAGCACAGCATAAACACAAGAGACACAATTTATCCTTGGAAACCCTCATGGGGTAGAAAACCCAGCAAAGCTTCCTCAATATAGATGACCAACAAATACAAAGATGTAATCCCCAAACAAGAGCTCCTTCTCCTCCTTTGCAAATCTCTCTCTCTCCTATGCGCAATTCAGAAGTGAGTGAATGAGTGAATATAAATGAGGAACACACCTCCTCTATTTATACTCTACTTCTACTTGATTTTTACACTTGACAAGTCGGCCTCAATAGTTTATTCTCTTGCTGAATGGGTCGACCCTTCTAGGGGACTTAAACACCCCATTACAAATGACTCTTAGGGGATCTATTGCCCCGACTTACATGGGAGGATTTACCTCAATAATAACATCGCGACGGAGGAATAAAACATCTCCGGATGAATAATAATAACGTACAAATAGAATATTCTTTGAAGTTACAATATTTCAACACTTATGGGACCATGTAGAACACTGAAAAAAACAAACTATATGTTCTAGGCGAGTGTTAGTTAGACCAATGCCTAAAAGGAGTCAATTATATCATGATCAATGCCAGTGACTGCAAAAGACATCAACAAAAATCAGTAGCCTACTTAGATCATTCAATGAGATGTATAAGCGGATATGTACTAAAATAATCAATATTGGATCAAAAGACTGTATTGCCAACCTACTTCAACCAACAACCAAATGTTAAGTGATATTTGTCAATGTCATGTATTTGGATGGAATTATAGCAGCAGAAATCAAATAATTAAGACGATGCAAGGACTAGTCCTTTAATAAGATCAATATAGCAATGAGGTATCAGTTGTGTTCATCAATGCAGAGGAGATATGTCACTAGCAAAGTCACTAGGTACAAACAAGTTTGAGCATTAAGTGTCAGAAAATACTTAGAAGGAAACTCCTTTGCAATTAACTAGCATTTGTTATTATGAGACCAAAAATATTTCAAATATAACTTCTGATCTGTGTGCGAATATTACAGCGCATAAAGGCATACAAAATCAGTCTTGTAGAAGTAATCTTTAGTTCACAAGTACCAACAGTAGTTTACAAAGTAAAGTAAAAAGTTTGGTATGTCACCTAGCATTCAATAACTTACCACTTTCAGTACATAACACATCAAAATCAGATCTTTAAATAGACTAAATTAGATACTAAATCAATTCTGATATTTCTGTTTGTTTCTGAGTGAGTGTTTGCAGGTGTTAAGGCAAGGGCTAGGGCAAACAAGGGCTGCCAATTTGGCAGACCTGTGTGAGGGATAAAGGAAAGAAGAATGGCGGAAAGGAAAGGAGAAGGAGGAGCTGCAAAGAGCTGGAAGGGAGCAAGCTGAAATGGAAGTCTGCAGAAAATGGAAGTTTTGCCCCCTCTTCCTTCTGACTGAATGGGATCCACTCCCTCTTCCACTGCTGCTAAATTGCCCTCTCTGCAATTCGCCCTCTCTATCTCTGCTGGTGAATTCTCTCTCTCAGAAACAATCTCACACTCTGATGAATTTGCCCTCTTCTCCAGATGAAGAGCGCCCCTCACTCTTAGATATGCGCCCCTCTCTCTATCTTGTCTTCTCGACTTCTTTTGCTTCTCGCAAGTCTCATCAATCTTTACCTTTACCCCTCTGCTCTCTTTTATAATTCACTTTTCATGCAAAATTACACTTCCAGATTAAAAAAATGCATGCAGGCAAATCTCGCATGCAAAATTACACTTTTGCATTAAAAAGAGTTTCTCTTCCACATTAATAAAAATCTCATTCATCAAATATGAAGGGTAAGGTTAGTACACTTGTCCTCGTTAACTTTTTCAACACTAACTCTTAACGAGGAAAGTGTTCTGCAACACTCCCATCTTGTCCCTAAAATAAACAATCTTGCCCTTTGTCAGTGGCTTTGTGAGAATGTCCGCTACCTGCTCATCTATAGACACATATTGAAGCTCAATTGCCCCCTCTGAACATGATCACGGATGAAGTGGTATCTGATCTCAATATGTTTCGACCGATCGTGAAATACTTGAATCTCCGTCAATTTCATGCAACTCTAATTGTCACAGTAAATCACAGTTGGCCTCAACTGCTGATCAAATAAGCTCACTAGCATCTTGCGAAGCCAAATAGCCTCACAACTAGCCAGACTAGCTGCCATGTATTCTACCTCTGCAGAACTCAATTCCACTGAGTTTTGTTTCCTGCTGAGGCATGACACAACTGCCAAACCCAAGTTGAAACAGCACCCTAAGGTGCTTTTCCTATCCACTACACTACCTACCTAGTCAGAATCTGTATAGCCAATCCACTGTACTCCATCCCTTCGCTCGTAGTTCAATCCATAGTCCAATGTACCTCTAAGATACCTAAGCACGTGCTTTGCTGCCACCCAGTGCACACTCCTAGACTCCACCATATGCTGACTCAATGTATTGGCAACATAGCACAGATCTTGCCTAGTGTTGACCAGATACATCAACGATCCAATAAGCTGACGATACCTAGTGGGATCAACCAACTCACCCTCAAAAGCTACTAGATTCTTCCAATTGGTTGTCATAGGTGTGGCCATAGGCCTACAGTCCTCTATTTGAAAATTCTTCAGAATGTCAACTATGTATCTGCGTTGTCCAAGAAAGATATGCCCATCCTCCTACCAAACCTCCATACCCAAGAAGTAATGCATCATTCCTATGTCTTTCATCTCAAACTTTGAAGCCAGATCTGTCTTGCAACTGGCTATGAGTTTCTCTACTACTATAATAAACAAATCATCCACATACAATACTAGAATAAATGGATCCCCATCAACCACAATGAAGTAGAGGTTGGGATCTGCCTCACTCTTCTGGAAACCCATCTACTGCAAGCAAGTATCTATCCTCGAATACCAAGCTCTAGGAGCTTGCTTTAGACCATAAAGAGTCTTTCTCAATCTACACATGAGAATCTCTCACATGCACCTCAAAGCCCTCAAGCTGCTCTATGTACACCTCCTCCTGTATGAATCCATTCTGAAATGTTGCCTTCACATCCATCTGGTGGATCTTCCAACCCATCTCTGCTACAATGGAGATCACTGCTCTGATCGAAGAATACGATGCAACTAGAGCGAATGTCTCATCATTATCGACTCCCTCTACCTATGAGAACCCCCTCGCCACGAACCTAGCCTTGTACTTATCAATGCTGCCATACGCAACATATTTTATCTTGTAGAGGCACTTGGAAGTCACCAATGACTTCCCCTCAGGTTTCAGCACAAGCTCCGAGACATCATTCTTCATGATGGAAGCACACTCTTCCACCATGGCATCTCTCCAGACCTGCTCGCCTGCAGATGGCTCAGACTCACTAATATTGCTCACCATAAGCTAAATAGCTACAAAATTGTTGGGTATGTGTTATATTATTTGCATGTGTGTGTGGTGAGGTGCGTCCGACAATAGCGCACCTAAAATTACACATTTTGGGTTTCTTCTAAAAATATGTAATTTAATCTCGGTTAAGGGATTGGGGTCTATTTCTAATCCAGGTTAACAGATTAGGGTTTTGGATGCTACGAAATACCTATATTTGTATTGTAAGTGGTTAATAATCATGATGAGAAAATAAGGGGTGTGGCTCTAAGTTTTGTTGGTTTTCCCGGTTAAGGGTTTCGAGGGTAAATCTCTGTGTATTATGTGTGAATGCTATGGTGTAATCTCTATTTTGCTTAAAAGAATATGTATGCTTTGCTTCTCTGCACAGGTTTAAAATTTACAAAAATATCTCTGGCACCTTACTCTCTCGCATAGTCCTCTAGGGAGTCCCCACAAACTCCTGAGCTTCCTTCAAGGTATCTTGAAGCCACTTGGGCTTCCTCTTCCCTGAAGTAACCTCCTGTGGAGGGAACTACTCCTACTTATCCCAATCAACTGCCTGAGATTGTGTACCTGATGAAGTAGCACCTGAAGCTCGTGAACCTAAAACCTTGGGGACCACCACCCTGTGATCCTATACTTGTACCTATACCTGAGGAACCTGTCACCCCTCTTATCTGTGACCCTGAACTCTGTGAAGCTCAAACTCTGCACTATACCATCCTGAGATGTAGGAGCCTATTGCTCCCCCTTCTCGGACTCACGTGACTTCCTAAAAGCCTTGTCCTCCTCAAATCTCACATCCCGCCTCACAATTGTCTGTCTCCTTGCAGGAATGTATATGCGGTAGGCCTTCGAAGCCTCATCATACCCAACAAAGACACCCTTCTTGTTAAATTTTTAATGATATAGCATTATAGTTTTCACATAATCAAGCACAAAAACACAAGAGACACAAAAGTTTACCCTGGAAAAACCCAAACTCGGGAAAAAACCCAGCAATCCTTTCTTATTCATAGATTCAGTACAAATACAAGTACAAATAGATATAGAAGTGATCTTGAACAAGATAGATCACATAAAAGATGATACAAAATTAAGAACCCCAAAATTAGTAGTCTTCTACAACCCTTGCGTGAATTTCTCCTTGCTTGAGCGAACTTGCTTGAGTGGTACAAATGAGGAGGACGCCATCTCTATTTATACTTGATTTATGGGTGACTTTTCCAACTGGAGCCGACTTGTCTTGTTTAACTGGGCCAACTTGTCTTCTAGGCACAAAAATATTATTTATTTGTTCTTTTCTGAGTCGACTTAGCTAGTGAGGATACCTCACGTAGCTACTATCATCAACACTCCCTCTTAGCTAGGGAGGTATCATCACGCTGGAACACATCTGGATATCATCTGATCATCACGGCTTGTCTTGTACATCTCGTCATCATAAGAAAGGTCTCTTCTAATCAAGTCCTTCTGATCAGAATAATTGTTCCCACTAGAACCTTTTTCCCACTGGAACCACTTCATCTTTCCAAAGATGATATCTGATCCATCTACTCAGCTGGTCATCCTAGACAACAGAGGAACACATCCTCATGCTTTATCAGTCTGAGACTGAAAGGAGGTTGCACTCCTCAAGAAGACACTTCTTCCAAGCACTTTATCGATCTCAAATCGAAGGGAGGCTCCATATCCCCAAGAAGACTCTTCTTCCAATTTGCCAGTCATTACAACTAGAAGGCGGTGATGACTACAACTAGTCCACCCTTTTGGGCCCAAGCTCCACACAGGAGCACTCTCCACATAGGAGAACATCCCACACAGGGATCATCCCACACAAGGATACACTCCACAAAGGAGTTCTCTTCACACAAGAGAACGTTCCACACAGGGACACACTCCACAAAGGAGTCCTCCCCACACGGGGACACACTTCACAAAGGAGTCCTCCCCACACAGGAACCATCCCACACAAGGACACACTCCACAAAGGAGTCAGGCACAAGTCCCAACTTGTGCCTCATCAACAGCCATATTGGTCATCAATCTCCCTTCCTAAGGAAGGGAATCTACACCACTCCAAGCTTTTCACTGAAGCATGCAAGCTTCACTCTTGACAAAGTCTTGGCAAGGATATCTGCAATCTACTCATCTGTGGAGATATACTGGAGCTTCACTACTACCTTATGAACTATGTCTCTGATGTAGTGATATCTTATCTCAATATGTTTGGATCTGTCAAGGAACATAGAGTTCTCTGAGAGCTTTACACAGCTCTGGTTATAATAGAATATCACTGTCACATCAAGCTCATGACCATATAAATCTGCAAGCATCTTCTGAAGCCGTACTGCTTCCTTGCTAGCTGCACTGGCTGGGAGATACTCTTCCTCTGCTGTATTGAATGCCACAGAAGACTGTTTCTTTCTGAACCAAGAAACCATAGTTGATCCCAAGCTAAAACAACATCCAGAGGTGCTCTTTCTGTCAACAGCACTACCAGCCCAATCTGAATCTGTGAAGCCCACCAGCTTCACTTCATTATCTGAGGTATATCTCAATCCATAACCAGTTGTACCACAAAGATATATTGGCACATGCTTATTTGCTACCTAATGTACTTGTCTCAGCTCAACCATGTGCTGACTCAATGTGTTCACTGCATAACAGATATATGGCCTAGTATTAACCAGGTACAACAAGGAACCAATCAACTAGCGGTACATGGTGGGATCCACTAAATCTGAAGATATGGCAGCATCATGTAACTTCTTCATATTTGCTTCCATGTGTGTAGCCATGGACTTACATTCCATCATGCCAAATCTGCGTAAGATCTCAATAGTATACTTCCCTTATCCAAGGAAGATATCATCAAGTCCCTGCCACACCTCTCGACCCAAGAAATAATGCATCAACCCCAGATCTTTCATCTCAAATTCACGAGTCAACTCCCTCTTGCATCTAACAATCAGACTCTCATCCCCTGTGAGAAAGAGATTATCAACATAAAGTACTAGGATCAAGGGACGATCTTCAACAACTTTGTAATAAAGGTTTCGATCTGCTTCACTTCTGGTGAAGCCCAACTCCATCGAGTATCTGTCAATTCTGGAGTAACAGGCCCAAGGTGCCTACATAAGCCCATAGAGAGCTTTTCAACCTAGAAACATGAGACTCCTTCTCATGTATAACAAAACCCTCGGGTTGCTCCATACATACCTCTTCCTCAATTATACCATTGAGGAAAGCAGTCTTTACATCCATCTAATGTAATTTCCAACCCTTGGTAGAAGAAAGAGAAATAATGGACCTGTTACCGGGCAAATTAGCAGGGCTAATTCCCAATAAGCAAAATTAAGAATAGTGACCCAATGTCACCTCGGTCACCATTCTAACTTCTTCGGAAGTCGAAACCTCCAAGAAGTATCCTTACGGGATCCTGTAGAACACTAAGACAAACACAAAATGTAATCTCTATGCAACCTTGTAGTTAGACCAGTGCCTTATGGAGTCAAATGTATTGCGCTTTACAAATAATGCTTAGTTCATTCAGTGAAAGGTAAGGGAAGTGTATACATGTGCTATGATAATCAATATTGGATCAAAAGACTATATTGCCAATAAACCACAACCAATAACAGAATAGGCATTAAGTTGTAATTGCCAAGGTCAATCAGATATAAGTATGTAACATGGCAATTCTTGACCCATTACTTATTGATGGAGTGTAGGAGTCCTTGTAACAAGCTCAATGTGCAATGTAGAAAAGTAAGGTTCGACTTTGTTTCAACATCTACCAAAGATTTAGCATTAAATGGATACACAATCAAACCAATCATTAATCCAACATGCAATGTTGCAACGAAATTTCACAAATCTGTATGTAGCTATTCTAAGTTTAAGTTTACACAGTGCAGCAGGTAGACAATGCAAAAGGTCATAAACTTGTATTATAGCAATGTATAACCGATGAAGAGTAATATAACCAGAAGACCTTTAAAGACTCACTCACCAATGCTCAAAGTATAAACTCAATACATCCATTTATGTCATTAACCAAATGTAAACCAGTCAGATATTTACTGTTGAAGCAGTGTCAGTGTCATAACCTTTAATAGCTTCAACCATTCAGCAATCATATGCACCAGTGTTGTGGCTAACCTTCAATAACTAGTTCAGATATGTGTCACGTATGACTGTCAAAGTAATCATAAATAATCCAATGTCACATTAGTTTAACCTATTATAACTAATAGCCGTCATTCATCGCCCAATAACCAAACATGCTTTAACCCAAATATTAGTTTTCAGATGTCACTAGCATACAGTAAGCAGAAATTAAACAAAAAATCAGACCTAGTAATTCAATGTAAAACCACTCCAAACTAACTCAGAAAAGATAAAACCACTAACATGAAAAGAAGCTAACTCAGTATTGTGTTTACTGTGCAGATGAGGAAAATATTAGGGCACACAAGGGCTAACAAACTACTGCAGCTAGGGTTTAGACAGTAAAAAAAATCAGACTTTTAATAAAATTTAAAAAGTACAAAATTACATAAACTTAACACAAAAAAATAGAAATTCAAACTAAGATATTACTTACAAAAATTATACAAACTCATAATAAATACAAAAGATACAAAACTCAGAAATTTGGGTTTTTTGAGAATTTTAAAATTTTAGGGCTTCCTACAGTTTCGCCCTAGGGTTTCTAAAGACAAATAGGGCAGGCCGAATTTATAGGAGGAAGGGCCGAAATTTTAGGGAGGCCAAAAATGCAAAAAAATAAAAATAAATAAATAGATTTTTAGGTTTTTATCATAAAATTGCAGACCTAATTCTACCATGAAAATGCAAAATTTTAACCCTAAATAATAATTACAAATGTACAAAACTCAGATTTTAGGTTAAAAAGTAGTTGAACAAATAGGGCATCAAAAGAAAGCTACCTACCAAACCCTAGGGCATCAATGAGAGGAGATACTCTCCTTGAGATGGTACTTGGCAAGCTTGTCAACTAGGGCTAACCTCAATAATCTCTAGGATTCATCAAGGAACCCTAGTCTTAGCAAGACTTGAAAACCTAAAACTCAAGCTTGGATGCTAGGGTGACCAATGACAAAAATGAAATGCAAATCAGGACAAAATGAAGCAATAATGGCTTCCATTCAACCCTAACAAGCATCACTTTCATACATTTGACATAGAGACATCAAACAAAACAGTATAGATACCTCCAAGTGCATGTGTTAAGCAAACAACTCTAGCTTCACCTTAGCAATGGCATGAACAAAAGAAAAACTTCCAAGAAATGCTTCAAACTTGCAAAATATCCTTCATCAAGGAGAGCCTCCCTACAAACAGCCCTAGTTAGGGCAAATAGTAGACAAAATGATCTTATCCCAAAAGTTGATATCTAAAAATGAAGTGAGGAAATCTAATTTATATGATCTCACACTCACTTTTACATAAAGTAAGGTAAAATTAACATTAAAAATGTCAACTTAAAATTAGAATTAAAATAATCTTAAAATGGCCTATTGTAGGCTACCTAAGGTATTTTACCCCCTAGGTGCTAAAATATGCTAAACAAGGCCGAATTTGACAAAATGAAAAGCCAGATTGTATAGGGGGGGTCGTCATGCCCCAACTAACCCCAACAGTGATGAAAACACTCAACACCCCCCCCCCCTTTTAGCAAGAAAACAGTCTACCAGGAGGATGACATCATCCTCTGAAGGAAGGCCTAGAGGGAGGGCACTGTTGAACTGGAGGACCAGGAGGGTGTTGGATGTGCTCCGGAAGATAAGAGTGAGTCTCAGTGCTGGAAAAACTGTCGCTGGAGTGCTGAAACAGGGTTGAGGTCATGTGACCCAGTGACCCACCCCTGGAAGACCCGAGCACCAACCTCAGGGTTTCAAACCCTTTCATGAGGCAGTCAGCGATGCCATTAAGCCATAGTACTTCTAGAAGAGAAACCAGAGGGTCTGGCCATGCCCCTACCTCAGAATGAGCTGGCTAAACACGCCTCCTGGTAAAAAAAAAGACGCCCTCTCCCTGGGGCACCTCTGCAGGTACGCCGGTGCTAGTACCATCGTAACAGGACCTAATAGCAGAGTACCTGGGAACTGGAGCAAAAGTCTCCACATAATCTATTCTATCTTTCTGAGAGAAAACTCGAGCTACGAATCTAGCTTTGTGTTTCTTGATGCTGCAATCTGCAACATGCTTGATCTTGAAGATCCACTTGGAAGTCACTACTGACTTCCCTTCAAGTCTTGGAACAATATCCCATACATCATTCTTCATGATCAATTGATACTCATCCATCATGCCATCTCTCCAAACCTGATGTCCAACTGCTTCCTCAAAACTGGAAGGCTCTGAATCACTAATGTGACTCATCAAGGTTGAATATCCTGAGTATCTGCTAGTTCTCTTGCTCTCTCTGAATGTACCTGTTATCACATATATAGTAGCCGGGCTACCATACATTATTTTTCTCATTCCAGTACACTATTCAGCCAGTTCCCTTACATTTGGGATGCCGAGATGAGCATCTATATTGGATTACTATCAGATTGTGGACAGCAGTTGCATTCCCCATGCCATGACTGAGTTTCAGGACACTCAGAGAGGTGACCGATGTAGCCATTATGCCATTAGTACAGAGCAGACAGTATTGCCCAGAGTTACAGCAGCAGTCTCAGAGGACAGATGATGGTACAGGTTGATGAGCTTTCAGGTATATGACTCAGCAGGTATATCATGGTATTATGGTTAGATTGCTTTTATACTTATTCTTATAGCATGTTTTAACACTTAGTGTCATGATCTGGCGATCATATAGATATTTGGACCTGGTTGACCTATTATATATATATTACTGTCCCTACTCAGACTTAGAAGTTCACTATTCATACTCATTGGTACATACCCTCCTTAGGGAGAATAGAGGTGATCATTCAACCATACCTTGGCTTGCTAGTGTTGGCTTCATCTTTTCATTGTCTTCATCCATCCATGGCCTACCTTTTAGATTATCACCCTGACTTACTACTTGACTAGTGGCATGGAGGACCTTTCCCCACTGTAGCCTCTGTATTGGATGAGCTTCCCTGTTTATTGTGTCTCGGCTCTGAGTTGGTGACAGAACTTACCTATGGTGAGTTGGAGTTCCTTGTGAATTCCCCCTAGTCATTAAAGTTGTGTTGGCTAAACCTGAAACTTTTAGTGCTGCCATGAATACAAAATCTGGAAAAATAAAATGCTATATCTTGTATGTGAAAGAAATGCCAATTGAAAATGGCCATGAAAAATAAAATGTTATATCTTTTGGAAAAATAAATACCTAGGTAAACAAGTTGTCCATGACACACCTAGAAGTGCTCAGGTAAACAAGTGCCTTAAAAACACACCTGCAGCAGAAAGCCTAAAAATAAATGTAAATCTATGCAATGTGTTTGTAAACACACATAGATCAAGGCTATGGAAACCTCAGGCCCAAAAAGCAATGGAACTTAAATGTTATATCTAAACAATTGCTGGCCTTGTTTGTATTATGGATTGTGCGCATCTGTGAAGGTGAATAAACCCTCTTTAAACAACTCATCCATTTGTGAGACACCGCCATTCCCTGTGTTATTGCTCATTCAGTATATACTATGGTGTGTATTCCCTTTCCCTTGCCAAAGTGTCACAAAGTCAAGTCAGTCAAGTCATCCCTTAGCCTAGCCAGTTATTGCAGCCTTCACCGTTCACTAGCAAATTGATCACAACTATGAAGTGAGTATGGTCCTGAAAGTCTAGTCTGAGTAATAATAATAATCAACAACACTATATATTTGGATTTAGATCGCCAGTCATGATTACTCTGTGTTATATTGGCTATTTGAATAAATTGTAAAGCATGTATTAACCTTGACACCTTGCAGCAGCTATGGATGATAGTCTGAGTTGTATTTGGTCTTGGTTAGACCTAGTTTGACCATGGAGGACCATGGGACATGAGATGTTGGACCTTATGATGATATGGATAGATGATATATGGTCTATGTACACATACAGGATGATTCTATGCAGCAGCTACAGGGTTATGATGATGATTCTTGGGATACAGCAGTGTTTGGTCATTTACAGATCATTATTATTGGCCCTGTTCCGGTACATTGGATATTTATTTTGATCATGCAGAGATTCATATGGTGTATGAGTACACATCTTGGATGGATTTGGACCTTCTGAGTCCAATGGGACAGTTTGTTTTCAGTTCCGGGCACTTACAGTGATGATTTAGCCTCAGTGGGCTGTCCTAGTGCAGTTTTGGTCTGTTGGAGGCCCTGTCGGAGCAGAGATGACTTTTATCCGGTTGACCTAGGGCGCTGATGATGGAGGGGGTGGTCCAGCCACTTGTTTTTACCATATTACCCCCCTCCCGGACACATTGGTGCCCTCACCTTGACAGCGCCATCACTCCAGGAGGCTGTTTGGGCAGTTTCACGCTTCCCGAGGCATTTCAGGATTGGTAGAAATGGCTATTGAGGAAATCGATTTGGGCTACTAAGGCAAAGTTATGGCATGGGATGATCAGTGATGATAGATCGGGACCTTCCACACCTCCTCCAGCAGTTTCAGCTTCATCGGGGCCTGCATCCATCACTTATGGCACTTTCTGTGGATTTTTGAGGTCTTTTGAGGACCACGACTTCACCTTGGAGGCACGATTTGGTACATTCATGATTATTTATTGGTTATTGTGCCATGGGGATTGACCAAGGAGGGATAAAATTACCCCTTGGACCCACCATGAGCCTCTTATGATATTTTGTCATCATGATTTGGTGGGATTCCCCTCTCCTAGGGCGACTTTGTCCACTTATGTTATATTTTATGTGTGATCCATGTATTATGTTGTTGAGCTCATCTCAACCATTGATTAGACATTTGTATCTTTTAATCTTAGCCACTCATTCAAAAAGTGGTTAGGGTTTTGGTGCCTCTCCTTCCTATTTAAAGGAGAGAGCCTCTCATTGTAAAGGGACTTTTGGCTCTGGATTATTGGAATAGAAAATTATTATTGCATCTATCTCCAATGTTGTGGTGAATGTTTTTGGTGTTCGTTCGTTGATTCTTCCTTTGCACTGAGTTATTGGAGATCTTGTTTGCCATATCTATTGTACCACGATTTTGCATCTACAGGTGGAGGCCGATTTGCTTGGAGGAGGAGGTATTGGTAGGGGAAGACTCTCCCTACTTCTTCTTTGGAGCTCTTCGTTGGTAACAGGGAGTATTACTGTCCCAGGACCTTCTATTTCATGTTACTATTTGCATTTCTCTTGTATTTCTTCCATACTTGCTCTTACTGATTGAATCTTTATTCCTTGGTTTGACAGGTAGAGGAAGGCGCACTTGTGGACTTGGGCATCAAATTGGCAAGCAAATCAACAATCTCTCATTTGATCTCTGCGGGAATCTTCCTCAACATCAAGGCATCTCATCCACATCATTCAGGTATGATCTCAAGGTAAGTTCTATCTCCATGATCTATCCAATTGTCAAAAACACTTAAAACCCTAATTAATTAAAACCCCAATTTTGCATTTTCTTAGATCTACTGAGATCTAGTGGGTTGTTGGGCATGATATTGAAAACCCACCTCTATAGCATCCACGGCATCCCGGATCTATAGTTTGGTGAGGATTGGCTTCCGTTTGACCCCTCTCCCAAGCCAACTTAGCTTCTCCCAAGGAAGGCGCACTTCACCATTTGAGCAAGTTGACCTAGATCTAGTACATGGGTGTTTGAGATTCCACTTGATTTGACATCTACACATCAAATAACATACACCCAGGTTGTCCCTTTCTTGAAATTCACCTTGTGGGCCCCATTCCACATTTTAAGGGATTTAATCCCCATTTTGGACCACTTGGAACACTTAAACTCAGATCTACAAAGATCTAACCGGTGGATTGCCACGAAATTATAGATCCATACTCCTACTTGACTAATCTACCCGGATCTAAAGTTTGGATGCCATCCGACATGATTTGACCCACCTAAACCCAAATTGAAGCCTCCTTGGGTAAAGTCGCACCACCTTGGAGAAGTGAGTTTACTCACTTCTAGGAACTGGGTACTTGAGATTATTGCAGATCTGAAACCGGAATAATTTAAAACCTAGGTCTAGACTGTCACTTTGTCAAATCTTGCCTTGGGGACTGCATTCCTTGTTTTTAGGGATTGTGGTCCACTTGGGTTAAACCTAGATCTAGACACATTTAACCATCAAGACCTATACTGTCCACTTATCTCATGTTGTAGGAGTCCTAACCATAAGTCAACCCCACTTTGACTCCACTTCCCAATTCCCAAGGCACTGGTTTCTCTACAAGGTAATTCAACTTTCCTAGATTGTTGGATTGACTTGTGGTTTGACTTAGGCATGGTAAACTATACCTTTGAAGACATCATGAACCATGGTCAAGTTTGTCTCATGTACTAGTTAGCCCCAATACAACCCTTTAACTATCCTGCATTGGACACGGTTCCCAAGGCAGTGGATCTTTTGACATTGAACTAGTACACTAGCCCTAGATCTCACTACAAACATTATAAGTCACTCTTACATTCAACTATGAACCAAAGCTATATCTATTGAACCCTCACTTGGCTTGTGACTTCATCCTTAGGTCTAGGATAAACCATACACCTAACTTCACTTGGAAATACCCTGATTTGGTGTCTTGGTTTTGATCTCTCCTATCGGGAGTAGATCGGGTCTCCCCCTTTGTTGTCTGGGCTAGATAACATAAAGCGAAGGTTGCCTCGACTGGCGTGACAACCATACATATTGGAGGTCGAGGTGATCGTGGTTGCACCTTTCAAGTTGCCCTTCCCTATTGCCATCCATGACTGGATCCATCCATAGGGGTAACTACATCTTAGGTGATAACATTTTGGCGCCGTTGCCGGGGAGGCAATAGCTTGCCCTAGTCCTTCCCGCATATATAAACGACACATATCTTGGTAGAAGAGTTAAATCTACCTGGCGACTCCCAATCGTGACTCCGCTGAGGAGCGAGCTCATTTACATCCTTAAAACACTCAGAACTATGCCTTGTGTCACTAATTCATAGAACGATATGATTTTGAAAATGATGACCGAAATGAGTGGTTTAATCCGAAACCTAAATGGGGTAGTTCTCAGAAAACAAAGAGAAAATATTGAAAGATATAAACCTTTTTCCAGAACCTCTGAGGGTGTGTATACCAATGAATGTCATCAAACTAAGCCCACTTCTGATGGCAGAGTAGTAACTAGGTCTCAGGCGAAGAACAACACGAAAGACACAGATAAGAACAAAACCAGTCTGAAAGAAAATTCACTGGACCAAAGAAATACTACTCGTAGGGTTCCCACTCAAACTCCAAACATTTCTCCTAAGGAAATTTTAAAGAAAAATGATCAACCCAGAAGGTTATCCCCTCAAGTCACCAAGAAGGTAATAAGTTCAAATCCTGCTAAACCCCATGCTAGGGATCCAATACAAAGAAAACAAGAGAATACTCCTAGCAAAGAGATATCTCCTATAACACAAGAAAAGTTAAATTCAAACATATTGGGAAAACTCTCAGGATCTTCTGTCATGGTGTCTTTAAAAGATTTGGTAGTTATTCCTTCCGTTAGAACACAGGTAATGCATTTATTGGGTTTAAAAATGAATACCAAGGACAAAGAAAAGGCTTGCAACTTAAAGATTGATTTGAGCAATTTCGTATCCAAACCAAATATCCCTGTGCCCTTGGAAGAACTTCTGAAAATCCCTTCATACCTCGATCAAGCAACTAAATTCCTGGGAATCGAGCCTAAAATCAAGGATCCTGTGAAAGTGACAGTTGAGGATGATCCCCCCATCATGATCCAAAGTGTGATTGATAAAGGTAAGGGTCACCCCCCCTTTTATATTGCTTTGGAGATAAATCAATTGATATTGCACAACTGTATGTTAGATTCAGGAGCAGAAGTAAACATTATGCCTCTTAAGGTCATGGAACAATTGGAGTTAAAACCATCCAGAGAATATAGAAATGTGTGCGGGATGGATTCCAGGCCTGTTAAGTCAAAAGGTATGATTGAAAACCTCAAAATGAAACTAGCTGCTTACCCTGCAATTGAAATAAGTATGAATGTCCTAGTTTTAGACATTCCTGACGCATGGGGAATGTTGCTATTAAGGGAATGGGCTGCCAAATTAGGAGGAAGTATCCAAATGGATTTATCTTACGCAACCATCCCTATAGGAGAAAAGGCCACTTATAGATTGATAAATGAAAAACCTATGACAGAACACGTAGAAACACCCGACTACTTGTTTGAAGATGCTATGCGTCCCACTGAGGAAGTTGGAAATTATATGGTGATGGCCAATTATTGGGAAGAACCCCGACAGCACCCTTTCCCTCCTAGTCAAGTTTGGAAAATGCATTTTGATGGAGCAAAGTCTAGGCACGGTGCTGGAGCTGGGATTGTCCTCACATCTCCTTCTGGTGAAGAAAAATTGTTTGCATACCGTCTGGAATTTGATTGCACAAACAATGTAGCTGAGTATGAGGCATTGCTTTTAGGTCTAGAAATTTGTCGTGAACAAAAGATCAAATGTCTAAATGTAACTGGAGATTCTGATCTGATTGTATCCCAAGTGAAGAACCAGTTTGCAGCCAAAAACAATAGGCTTAGGGATTATCGAAATGCTGTTTGGGACACTATAGAAATGTTTGATGCTTTTGCAATACGAGCAGTCCCAAGAGAAGAAAACACCCTGGCTAATGCATTATCAGTAATAGCTTGCACCTTTGAAACTCCTGATCATCTTAAAAATAAAGAGTGTAAGGTTGAAGTAATATTTAGACCTTCCGTTCCTGATAATCAAGATCATTGGCAAGTCTTTGATTCTGATGCACAAATCATTGCATTCTTACAAAACCATGAAAGTTTTCAAAATTGCAATGTGAATTTAGAAGACAAATCAAACGGTTCCTCCATTCAAGATCTTGATGTTAGGAAATTAGCAATACCCCTGGAGAAAAATTTCAACAGGCATGATGAATACAAAGGTAAGAGAGCTGAACCGGTAGACGAGGTTATAGAGATAAATATTGGAACTTCAGTTTCTCCCAGAATGATTAGGATAGGAAAGAATGCTTCCCCAGAAGAAAGAAAGGCGATTGTAAATCTGATTAGGAAGTATCGAGATATTTTCGCTTGGGCTTATGACGAACTCAGAACTTTTGACCCTGAAATTATTGAGCATACTATCCCATTGCATGAAGGAGCTAAACCTTATAGGCAAAAGTTAAGAAATGTCAATCCAAAACTTGCTCCCTTAATTAAGAAAGAGCTTGAGAAAATGCTAGCAGCCGGAATTATCCAACCTGTCCGACACACTACTTGGGTGTCTAACCCGGTGATTGTGAGAAAGAAAAGTGGTGAAATCAGAATATGTATTGATTTCAGAAACCTAAACCAAGCATCCCTTAAGGACAATTACCCTTTGCCAAATATGGAAAATTTGTTGCAAAGTGTCACTGGGGCAGGGATGTTGTCAATGTTGGATGGTTTTTCGGGGTATAATCAGGTACGCATTAGAAAGGAAGACAGAAATAAAACAACCTTTACCACTCCATGGGGAACTTTTCAATACATAAGAATGCCATTCGGGTTATTAAACGCCGGTTCCACTTTTCAAAGGGCCATGGATCAAGCATTTAGTGATTTGATTGGGAAAATAATTGCCATTTATCAGGATGACCTAACGGTGTTTTCAAAGAAACGAGGAGATCATATAGAACATTTGAGAAGAGTTTTTGAACGTTGCAGAAAGTTTGGTATATCATTAAATCCCAAAAAATCAACTTTCGGGGTAGATGAAGGTAAGCTTTTAGGACACATTGTGTCAAAAGAAGGCATCAGAATCGACCCAGAACGTGTTCAGGCCATCAATGCTATTGCAGCACCCCATAATGTGGCCACCTTGCAATCTTTCTTCGGCAAAATAAACTTTGTTCGAAGATTCATTCCTAACCTAGCAGAATTGGCCAAACCATTGAATGCCCTTCTTAAAAAGAATGTGAAGTTTGTTTGGGATAAAGAGTGTGAATCATCTTTCACCAAGCTTAAGAAGGCCATTTCAACCTCCCCGGTACTGGCTTGTCCTGATTACAATAAAGAGTTCATGATTTACTCATATGCTTCGGAAGATACTATTGCTGGTGTGTTATTACAAAAGAACAACGAAAACCATGAACAACCTATAGCCTTTATGAGTAAAAACTTGAGAGATGTCGAACTGAAATATACCACAACTGAGAAGCAAGCTTATGCCTTAGTTAAAGCCTTGAAACATTTCAGAACCTATGTGGGGTATTCCAAAATTAAAGCATATGTGCCTTATCAAGCAGTAAAGGATGTTCTTTCACAAGCAGATGGCATAGGTGTAAGAGGAAATTGGATTTCACGTATACAAGAATATGATCTAGAGATTAAGCCAATTAAGATTGTGAAAGGTCAAGGGTTAGCTCAACTTCTAACTGAAAAGGGAGGTAATATGGTAAATACGATAAGTGAAAAGGATCCTTCTATCTTAAACATTGATGAAGAGCATGAATGGTACAAAGATATCGTATATTTCTTAAGAAACTTGTCATGCCCTGACCACCTGGTGGATCATCAAAGAAGGGCATTAAGGCTAAAAACTGAAAAGTATGTTTTAACCCAGGACGGATTAGGATGGAGGAACCCCAATGGAATAATCTTGAAATGTGTCAACTTGGAAGAGTCAAAAACCATCATAAAGGAGATGCACTCAGGATTATGTGGTGGTCATTATGCTCCAAGAACAACTGCTGCAAAAATCATGAGAGCAGGGTATTATTGGCCCACACTCTTTAAGGATGTACACGCTTATATTAGGATATGCCAAGAATGCCAGTTTTTCTCAGGAAAACCAAGATTGCCTGCCTTACCTTTAAATCCTGTAGTGGTTGAAGCTCCTTTTCAACAATGGGGTATGGATTTTGTAGGTCCTTTTAATGAAAACTCGAGCAATGGATATAAGTACATGTTGACCTGCACGGATTATTTCACTCGTTGGGTAGAAGCTATTCCAACCAAGAAGGCCACAGCTGAAGTGGTTGTGAGGTTTTTGGAAGAAAATATTGTGTCAAGATACGGGTGCCCTGTAAAACTAACAACGGATAATGCCCCAGCCTTCAGCAAAATAGAAATGTCCACCTTCTGCATGAATCATGGAATCACCCTCTCTCATTCTTCGAACTATTACCCCCAGGGAAATGGTCTCGCCGAATCAAGTAACAAAAATCTAATTAGGCTTTTGAAAAGAATGGTGGGTGAAAATAAGAAAAGTTGGGATGTAAAATTGAAATATGCTTTATGGGCAGATCGAACAACAGTGAAAAGGATTACAGGAAAATCTCCTTTTGAGTTAGTATATGGACAAGATTGTAGACTACCAATAAATCTGCAAATACCTGTTTATGAACTATTGCAGCAGTGCACTTCAGATACAGAAGCAATGCAAGGAAGAATTGATAAATTAGTTGAACTGGATGAAAAAAGAAGAAGTGCTCTCGATAAGATGCTTATAGAACAAGAAAGGGTAAAAGGCACGTTTGATCAAAATACTAGAGGTACTACCTTTGGTATAGGAGATATAGTTCTATTGTGGGATAAGCATAAAGAGAAACCAGGAAATCACACGAAGTTAGAAAGTTTATGGAAAGGTCCGTATAAGATAAGTAGTCTGGCTGGAAAGGGATCTTTTGTCCTTGAAACCTTGGAGGGAGATGAAGTTGAGTTACCTGTAAATGGGAGGATGTTGAAACATTACTTTCCTCCTATTAACCTTGAATGACCTGGTCTTGCATTGCCTGGTAGATTAGGGTAGGTAGGAAACCAAATAAGCCTACTTAGGCAGTAGTTAGTCTTTTCAGCCATTGAGTCTGGCACCTTTTTAGTCTCTAAGCTCCTTTGTAAGCTCCTAGTTTAACTGAGTATCTGTCATTTTTTTTCTTTTCCTGCACAATAAATTTCAAATTTTGCAAATTATGTTAGTAGTTTAATTTACTTTTTGCATTTATACTTTATGCGTTTATATTTCTGACATAGAATAGATTTTATTTCAGTTAATTTTATATTTTTCCCACACATGCGGCATGAGGTATTTTTGTTAGATGTTTGTGAATGCAGAAAATAGGTTGCATGAATAAAAGCTGGAAGTAAAGTGGTAGAGTGCTGGATCGTGGATTCGAGTAGCAGAGTTCGAGGACCAGAGATTCTGAGGTTCTCAAGCGCTCATTTCAGCAGAGCACTTGTCCCAGCCGGAGCCAGATGTTATCACATATATAGTAGCCGGGCTACCATACATTATTTTTCTCATTCCAGTACACTATTCAGCCAGTTCCCTTACATTTGGGATGCCGAGATGAGCATCTATATTGGATTACTATCAGATTGTGGACAGCAGTTGCATTCCCCATGCCATGACTGAGTTTCAGGACACTCAGAGAGGTGACCGATGTAGCCATTATGCCATTGGTACAGAGCAGACAGTATTGCCCAGAGTTACAGCAGCAGTCTCAGAGGACAGATGATGGTACAGGTTGATGAGCTTTCAGGTATATGACTCAGCAGGTATATCATGGTATTATGGTTAGATTGCTTTTATACTTATTCTTATAGCATGTTTTAGCACTTAGTGTCATGATCTGGCGATCATATAGATATTTGGACCTGGTTGACCTATTATATATATATTACTGTCCCTACTCAGACTTAGAAGTTCACTATTCATACTCATTGGTACATACCCTCCTTAGGGAGAATAGAGGTGATCATTCAACCATACCTTGGCTTGCTAGTGTTGGCTTCATCTTTTCATTGTCTTCATCCATCCATGGCCTACCTTTTAGATTATCACCCTGACTTACTACTTGACTAGTGGCATGGAGGACCTTTCCCCACTGTAGCCTCTGTATTGGATGAGCTTCCCTGTTTATTGTGTCTCGGCTCTGAGTTGGTGACAGAACTTACCTATGGTGAGTTGGAGTTCCTTGTGAATTCCCCCTAGTCATTAAAGTTGTGTTGGCTAAACCTGAAACTTTTAGTGCTGCCATGAATACAAAATCTGGAAAAATAAAATGCTATATCTTGTATGTGAAAGAAATGCCAATTGAAAATGGCCATGAAAAATAAAATGTTATATCTTTTGGAAAAATAAATACCTAGGTAAACAAGTTGTCCATGACACACCTAGAAGTGCTCAGGTAAACAAGTGCCTTAAAAACACACCTGCAGCAGAAAGCCTAAAAATAAATGTAAATCTATGCAATGTGTTTGTAAACACACATAGATCAAGGCTATGGAAACCTCAGGCCCAAAAAGCAATGGAACTTAAATGTTATATCTAAACAATTGCTGGCCTTGTTTGTATTATGGATTGTGCGCATCTGTGAAGGTGAATAAACCCTCTTTAAACAACTCATCCATTTGTGAGACACCGCCATTCCCTGTGTTATTGCTCATTCAGTATATACTATGGTGTGTATTCCCTTTCCCTTGCCAAAGTGTCACAAAGTCAAGTCAGTCAAGTCATCCCTTAGCCTAGCCAGTTATTGCAGCCTTCACCGTTCACTAGCAAATTGATCACAACTATGAAGTGAGTATGGTCCTGAAAGTCTAGTCTGAGTAATAATAATAATCAACAACACTATATATTTGGATTTAGATCGCCAGTCATGATTACTCTGTGTTATATTGGCTATTTGAATAAATTGTAAAGCATGTATTAACCTTGACACCTTGCAGCAGCTATGGATGATAGTCTGAGTTGTATTTGGTCTTGGTTAGACCTAGTTTGACCATGGAGGACCATGGGACATGAGATGTTGGACCTTATGATGATATGGATAGATGATATATGGTCTATGTACACATACAGGATGATTCTATGCAGCAGCTACAGGGTTATGATGATGATTCTTGGGATACAGCAGTGTTTGGTCATTTACAGATCATTATTATTGGCCCTGTTCCGGTACATTGGATATTTATTTTGATCATGCAGAGATTCATATGGTGTATGAGTACACATCTTGGATGGATTTGGACCTTCTGAGTCCAATGGGACAGTTTGTTTTCAGTTCCGGGCACTTACAGTGATGATTTAGCCTCAGTGGGCTGTCCTAGTGCAGTTTTGGTCTGTTGGAGGCCCTGTCGGAGCAGAGATGACTTTTATCCGGTTGACCTAGGGCGCTGATGATGGAGGGGGTGGTCCAGCCACTTGTTTTTACCATATTACCCCCCTCCCGGACACATTGGTGCCCTCACCTTGACAGCGCCATCACTCCAGGAGGCTGTTTGGGCAGTTTCACGCTTCCCGAGGCATTTCAGGATTGGTAGAAATGGCTATTGAGGAAATCGATTTGGGCTACTAAGGCAAAGTTATGGCATGGGATGATCAGTGATGATAGATCGGGACCTTCCACACCTCCTCCAGCAGTTTCAGCTTCATCGGGGCCCGCATCCATCACTTATGGCACTTTCTGTGGATTTTTGAGGTCTTTTGAGGACCACGACTTCACCTTGGAGGCACGATTTGGTACATTCATGATTATTTATTGGTTATTGTGCCATGGGGATTGACCAAGGAGGGATAAAATTACCCCTTGGACCCACCATGAGCCTCTTATGATATTTTGTCATCATGATTTGGTGGGATTCCCCTCTCCTAGGGCGACTTTGTCCACTTATGTTATATTTTATGTGTGATCCATGTATTATGTTGTTGAGCTCATCTCAACCATTGATTAGACATTTGTATCTTTTAATCTTAGCCACTCATTCAAAAAGTGGTTAGGGTTTTGGTGCCTCTCCTTCCTATTTAAAGGAGAGAGCCTCTCATTGTAAAGGGACTTTTGGCTCTGGATTATTGGAATAGAAAATTATTATTGCATCTATCTCCAATGTTGTGGTGAATGTTTTTGGTGTTCGTTCGTTGATTCTTCCTTTGCACTGAGTTATTGGAGATCTTGTTTGCCATATCTATTGTACCACGATTTTGCATCTACAGGTGGAGGCCGATTTGCTTGGAGGAGGAGGTATTGGTAGGGGAAGACTCTCCCTACTTCTTCTTTGGAGCTCTTCGTTGGTAACAGGGAGTATTACTGTCCCAGGACCTTCTATTTCATGTTACTATTTGCATTTCTCTTGTATTTCTTCCATACTTGCTCTTACTGATTGAATCTTTATTCCTTGGTTTGACAGGTAGAGGAAGGCGCACTTGTGGACTTGGGCATCAAATTGGCAAGCAAATCAACAATCTCTCATTTGATCTCTGCGGGAATCTTCCTCAACATCAAGGCATCTCATCCACATCATTCAGGTATGATCTCAAGGTAAGTTCTATCTCCATGATCTATCCAATTGTCAAAAACACTTAAAACCCTAATTAATTAAAACCCCAATTTTGCATTTTCTTAGATCTACTGAGATCTAGTGGGTTGTTGGGCATGATATTGAAAACCCACCTCTATAGCATCCACGGCATCCCGGATCTATAGTTTGGTGAGGATTGGCTTCCGTTTGACCCCTCTCCCAAGCCAACTTAGCTTCTCCCAAGGAAGGCGCACTTCACCATTTGAGCAAGTTGACCTAGATCTAGTACATGGGTGTTTGAGATTCCACTTGATTTGACATCTACACATCAAATAACATACACCCAGGTTGTCCCTTTCTTGAAATTCACCTTGTGGGCCCCATTCCACATTTTAAGGGATTTAATCCCCATTTTGGACCACTTGGAACACTTAAACTCAGATCTACAAAGATCTAACCGGTGGATTGCCACGAAATTATAGATCCATACTCCTACTTGACTGATCTACCCGGATCTAAAGTTTGGATGCCATCCGACATGATTTGACCCACCTAAACCCAAATTGAAGCCTCCTTGGGTAAAGTCGCACCACCTTGGAGAAGTGAGTTTACTCACTTCTAGGAACTGGGTACTTGAGATTATTGCAGATCTGAAACCGGAATAATTTAAAACCTAGGTCTAGACTGTCACTTTGTCAAATCTTGCCTTGGGGACTGCATTCCTTGTTTTTAGGGATTGTGGTCCACTTGGGTTAAACCTAGATCTAGACACATTTAACCATCAAGACCTATACTGTCCACTTATCTCATGTTGTAGGAGTCCTAACCATAAGTCAACCCCACTTTGACTCCACTTCCCAATTCCCAAGGCACTGGTTTCTCTACAAGGTAATTCAACTTTCCTAGATTGTTGGATTGACTTGTGGTTTGACTTAGGCATGGTAAACTATACCTTTGAAGACATCATGAACCATGGTCAAGTTTGTCTCATGTACTAGTTAGCCCCAATACAACCCTTTAACTATCCTGCATTGGACACGGTTCCCAAGGCAGTGGATCTTTTGACATTGAACTAGTACACTAGCCCTAGATCTCACTACAAACATTATAAGTCACTCTTACATTCAACTATGAACCAAAGCTATATCTATTGAACCCTCACTTGGCTTGTGACTTCATCCTTAGGTCTAGGATAAACCATACACCTAACTTCACTTGGAAATACCCTGATTTGGTGTCTTGGTTTTGATCTCTCCTATCGGGAGTAGATCGGGTCTCCCCCTTTGTTGTCTGGGCTAGATAACATAAAGCGAAGGTTGCCTCGACTGGCGTGACAACCATACATATTGGAGGTCGAGGTGATCGTGGTTGCACCTTTCAAGTTGCCCTTCCCTATTGCCATCCATGACTGGATCCATCCATAGGGGTAACTACATCTTAGGTGATAACAGTACCTTTAGGAGCTGCATGTCCTTTTGCATCCTGCAAGGTATCAAGAAGCCATCCTGGCCTCTTCCAGGTAACATCTCTAGGAGGCTCTGGCTCTGAGATAGGTTCTGAAGGTATCTCCTAATGATCTGGAACATGGTCCTCAAGAATAGGAGCCTCCTGCTCCTCAGTATCATTATCCAAGTGAGATTCTCGAGATCTCCTAATTGCCACCTCCTCATTAAAAGTCACATCTCTACTGATATCAATATGACGATGCCCCAAAATATATACTCGATATGGCTTTGAAGTCTCACTATACCCAACAAAGATACCTTTTTGTCCCGAAGGCTCCATTTTTGTCCTCTTTTCCTTAGGCACATGAATGTAGGAAGATTCTCAAGTGTCCAACTTCTGGTTTCACACCTGTGAAAGCCTCTTCGGGAGTCTTGTTCTCGTAGGCTCGGTGAGGACATCTGTTCTAAATATATACTGTAGTGTTGGCTACTTCAACCCATAGAAAGATAGGAACCCCCTAATCATGGATTAATGCTTTAGTAGATTCAATGATGGATCTATTCTTCCTTTCAACAATCCCATTCTGCTCAGGATTATATGGTAAAGAGAACTCCCTCTTAATTCCTACATTCTTACAGAAATTGTTAAAATCCTTGGAAGTGCATTCTCCTCCATTATCTAATCTGAAGACTTTGATCTTCCTTTCTATCAAGTTTTCTACTTGAGCCTTGAATTCCTTGAACTTGGAGAAGACTTCATCCTTGCTCTTTGGATTTTGAACTGACTTAATGCATTTCTTGCCCTTGTTCCACTTTCCTTTCTTCTTCCCAACTCTAGCTACAAGAACTAGATCTTCTTTCTTTTCCTTTGAGGTAGAGGCAAGCTCCCTTGTTTCCTCTTTAATACACTCTGACCAAAACTGATCAAAACTGGGTAACTAACCACGACCACATATTCCTTTCACAAATGGCTTCCATTCCAGAGAAAGTCAACTCATAGATGTCAATACAAGTTCTCTATTAGGGACACTTTCATTAACAGCTGCCAGTTGATCTTTGATTTGAGCAATCTTCAAGAAATAAGAAGAGACTGTATCATCCTTGACGAAGTTGAACCTTTAGGACTAGGATTCTGCTAGGGTTCTCATTCTCATATAGTTTCTTCAAGGCATCATACATCTTCTTAGCAATGTCCTGGATTGTAATAAGAGGTACAAGATGGTCTTTCACTAAGTCCATCAAAATCCCCATGACTGTGGCTTCATTCTTCTTGTGTATTGTTCTCTCTCGGGCTCCCTCTGGCTCTGGAATATCTTTGAGTATATGATCCTTGAGATCATGTTCATTTAGGAGCATAAGCATCCTACTCTTCCAAGATCAGAAGTTTGACACTCCCTCTAATCTGTCTTCTACTCTGAGTCCAACAACCATCTTGACCTTAGTTCGGAAATAGGTCAAAAACTGAAACTGAAACCAACTGCAGAAACCCTAGCAGGAGCTAGGTAAAAAACGAAATTTCGTATTTCGAAAATCTGATTCCACGGGTGAATGCGCCCTCTTGGGGCGAGTTGAGTAGCCCTCCTTTTCTTCTTGATCAGTGGTCAAAACAGCTCTCAAACCGATACCCTAATTTCTACAATTTCTGCAAAATTTAGGTCAAAACTGATACTTACCCTAATTTCTGCAATTTCTGCAAAATTTAGGTCAAAACTGAAACTTCACCAAATTGAAATTTGTCTCCACAGAAAGATGTGTCCTCCTGGGGCGAATTGAGCAGTCCTCCTTTTCTTCTAGATTTGTGGTTGGAAACCCTGGGAACAAGAAGCCCTATTTCCGGCAGTTGCACGACAAGTTGTGTGAGCCCATAACCTGTTAGATTTTTAATGATATAGCAGTATAATTTTCACATAATCAAGCACAAAAACACAAGAGACACAATAGTTTACCCTGGTAAAACCCAAACTCGGGAAAAACCCCAGCAATCCTTTCTTATACATAGATTCAATTAAAATACAAGTACAACCAGATATAGAAGTGATCTTGAACAAGATAGATCACATAAAAGATGATACAAAATAAAGAAACACAGAATTAGCAGTCTTCTACAACCCTTGAGCGAATTTCTCCTTGCTTGAACGAACTTGCTTGAGTGGTACAAATGAGGACGTCATCTCTATTTATACTTGATTTCTGGGTGACTTTTCCAACTGGGGCCGACTTGTCTTCTTCAACTGGGCTGACTTGTCTTCTGGGCACAAAAATATTATTTATTTGTTCTTTCCTAAGTTGACTTAGCTAGTGAGGTTACCTCACGTAGCTACTATCATCAACACTTCTCTGTCGTGGGCTCCAACTATGTCCTCTTCTCAGAAGGGACATGTGACTACACAAGGCATCCAAATATCCTAAAACGCCCAACCTCGGGCTTCTTTATTGTGAAAGCCTCTTCAGTAGTCTTACATCCCAAAACCTTAATGGGGACTCATGTTCTAAATGTACACTATTGTGTTACAAGCCTTTACCCAAAGAAAGAATGGCAAACGTTGATCATGTAGCATAGATCTCGCTGCACCAACAATTGCCCTATTCTTCCTCTCTGCCACCCCATTGTGCTGTGGGGTGTGTGGTACTGTCAACTGTCTCTTGACTCCCTCTTGTGCACAGAACTCATTAAACTCCTTGGAGGTATATTCACCCCCATTGTCTAATCGCAACACTTGGATCCTCCTTCCAATTTGGTTCTACGCAAGAGCTTTGAACTCTGAACCATTGAAAACTTCTTTCGATTCTTTACTCTTCAGAAAGTAAATCCAGGTCTTCTTGGAGAAGTCATCAATGAAGGTCACATAGTACTCATAACCCTTCAATGATGTAGTCGACATCGGACCACAAAGGTCAAAATGTACCAAGTCTAGTGTCCATGTTGCTCTGATTTCGCTACTTCGAAAAGCAGTCTTGGCATACTTGCCAAATGTGTTAAAAATTAAAAATGATAGCAGTAGCAGACTGTAAATATCAAAAATGCAGAGATAGCTAACTTTAAATAAAAAAATAGAACAACATGCACCCACAAGAACACAGATGTTTACCCTGGGGAAAAACTTTTAAGGTATAAAAACCCCAGCAAAAATATCTTCCTTAAATATGAGATGTCTGAGTTTTACAACAACAGGCTAAGCAAGCCTCTCCAACAATTAGAATTGTTTCATTTACCAAGAAGAACCCTGTTCTGCTGTAGCTGAAGCAGTCTCAACCTTGTACAATCATCCTATACATGTCACTGTCTGTTGTGGCCTTTTCCAGGGACTGTAATGGCTGCCAAAAAGTTAGGGACAGACCCTGAATAAAAAACTCAGCTATACTGAACCATGAACCAGTGATAGAACCCAGCAGTAACAGTAATATGGAGATATCAGCAGTATGGAGATGACCCAGCAGTATGAGTAGTATGGTGATAACCCAGCAGTAGAACAGTATGGAGATAAACCAGCAGTAAAATAGTATGGAGATAAACCAGCAGTAAACCCAGCAGTAAGAAATCACCCTTGACAGGGCCAGAGTATACACAGCAGCCAGCAGTAAGAAATCACCCTTGACAGGGGCCGAATATGCACAGCAGTAAGTATATTTAACCCAGCATTACAATGAAGAGAACCCAGACATCAAATGACACCACTGTACTGTCTTCTTAACACCACCGAACTGTCTTATTGGTACCACCGAACTGTCTTATTGGTACCACCGAACTGTTCTCAGAGTTGTCTTCAAAGCATATGAATTTTTTTTGTGTTTGAATGATGAGTTTTCACCTTTTATTTATAGTGGAATAAATTCCACTTTTATTGGGGCCGACCTGTCCTCTTATTTCAGTCATTAAAAATTAATTTAATCATTGAGCCGACTTGCATTATTTAGCCATTAACATTGAGGCCGACTTTCCAATATATATATATATATAACATATATATTTTACATCATTCATCATTTTAATTTTTCTTTCCTCCAATAATGAGTTGACCCAAAATACATAAATAAATACATATTTATTTCTTTCTTCTTCTTCTAACTAGTGGGTTCATGGACCAAGCCAAGTGGTGCAAGTGGTGCTTGGGTTCTTCAATAGATCATCCAGGTGTCCTTCAGGGTCTTCATGTCCACTCCAAGTACATCATCATAGGAAGATATTTAATTGCTTTACTTCACCCACCTGTGGTCACCAAGTCCAAGTGGAGGAGTACACCACTTGCCCAGACCCAATCTGGGGATTACAGTGAAATCCTGGTAACTGACCAGGTGCCTCCATTCTCCCAGAGAATGGCTCTCAGCCCCAGGCTGAGCTTCCAGTCCCAGACTGGATCAATATCTCGGTAACTGACCAGGTGCCTCCATTCTCCCAGAGAATGGCACTCAGCCCCAGGCTGAGTTCCCAGTCCCAGACTGGGTCAATATCCTGGTAACTGACCAGGTGCCTCCATTCTCCCAGAGAATGGCACTCGATGCTGCTCAAGAAAAAAATCAACAAAATGCACACCCCTCGCACACATCACTGTGCTTTGTGCTAAACCCTAGCAACCCGGTCACCATCTTTATCAACACCCTCAGTCCTGGATGGTGCAAATGAGCCATCCTCCTGTGCCACAACTCACATAAATCACAATTGTCTATGCTTCTATGTGCCAAGGCAAGATAAAGTTGAAAGCTGAGCTTGTATAGTTTCCCACATCGAACTCCAATCCTCACTATTGTATTATCTTTGGATCCCTTAGGATGAATGAGTACTTGCCCATCTCAAAACAATACCACAAATCCCCATCCTCTATGATGGAAACTGTTGCCACTGAAAAGCACACCTGGGAGGAAACACAACAGAAATCTTTCGAAGTTGTTAGGTGCGTCCTTGGGGTAAGTCTCGAGTCAGGTGCTGTCACCTAATCCTGAGTCCTCCGTTTAGGCAAACTCCTAACCGAAGCCAAGGGGGTTAGACCCTACTTAAGAGTTTCTAAGGCTCTTAGTTTGTATTTAATTGTTACGAATGAGTACGAGTGTTTTTTACGAGTTTTTAGCGAAAATTGACTAAAACAAGCATTTGCAAAATGATTATCGTTTAAACATCAATAGCATAGACAAGATATATGGAATCCATAATTGTAAATCACTGAAAGCAAATACCGAAAGAATGATTAACCAGTGCCAATGGAGTCGTGAAATATAAATAGTGTTGTGGTAAAATATGAGATGTTTTGCAAGTGTACTTGGTTTATTTTAAGTTAAATGAAAAGATGAGTTGATTAAAAGGGAAAGAGGGAATTCCCGATATACCTTGTGGTACGGGGAATATGTCTGGATTTTAATCTAAGTGGCTCCGCACAAGAACATGTGGGCTAAATGGAGTCGCGGGGGGATGTTCAACACTACACCAACAAGGATGTACCCTAACAAGGCCCCACGGTCACATTCTAGTGGTTCCTGCTTCCTTTGCAAAATTTTCCCACTTAAGATCAAATGCGAAGTAACGTCGGATTTCTGTTAAGGGGGTTAATTGAATAGTTGTTAAAACTAATTACTAATCTTGAATTTTTTAAGAGTTTTATCAATGCTTTTTATATGAAAGATAAAGACAAAACAAGAAATGCAAAAAAACAGTTCTCTCATTACCTACTAAATATGTGTCAACTTTATGATCATTCACCACTAATCGGCAAAGCCTTTAGGTGGTGACGAGAGCATACTTCGTGGCAACGAGTCGGATTAGTTGTTTGATTGTAAAAAGAAACAAAAGATATAAAATTAACCAAATAACAACAATGCAAGAAAAGTAAAGGTTTTCTAATTATCTACCTACGAATCTCTTTCTGGTAGGTACTCAAGCAAGCCCTTGTCCACGAACTGTAACTCGGGAAAGCATAGGGGTTAGTATTCAATTCTCTAAAAACATGTAAAGCAACAAAAGCAAATGAAACTGAATCTAGATCTAACTATGAAAACTTGAAACTAACTTAATAAAAATACTAATCTAAAGCAGAAAAGTAAAAGGGGCAGATACAAGCTTCCTCCAAATGGGGGAAGGGGGTGTGGGAGCCTTAAATCCCACTTGCTCTTTATTAGTTATTACAAATATTAACTCTCTGACAAAGAGCGCTCTTGATCTATAAAAACGAGATTCAAGAGACTTTAATAAGCTTAAAAAAAAGCTAAGTAAATACAAGGAGTTGAAATATATTCTCTTCAAAGGTTCAAAATTCCCGAATTCGCTCAAGCTCCTTCACTTTCCTATGACAAAAAGCTAAAAACCAGCGAACAACATTTTTTTAGAAATGTTAGTAAGTTAGCTAAATCACATGAAATTTACAACCTTAATACTTGCAAAAGGCTAGGAAAACTTAATGCTTCAAGTAATAAGGAAAGCAAAACTTAGATCTAACTTTTAAATATGAATCTAAAACACTTTTAGATCTAACTTAAACAAGAAAATCACTAATGATGAAACGTTTTATAGATCTAATTTACTTGCAAGAAAATAGTAACCGAGAAAGAAAGTGTAGTTTTTGGGGATAGAAGAAGAAATGGCCACTCAAGCTTGAATCTCTTGGAAAGCTTGGAGTTTTACTTGGTAAAGCAAGAGATGCTTCCACTTGGATCCAAGAAAAGGAGATGTAACTTAGCTCAACCATTTACTTGGAAAGATGATCTGCAAACAACTCTTATCACACTTACAACAAAAGATATTAGATCTAGTACTTTCTACCAATGGAAACCAAAAAAGCATGAACTACAACTGAATAAGACAATGCTCTTTCGAATCTCTAAAAGTAAAGCAGTAAGTAAATAACTTGAAACTTCAAATATCTACCCTATGTGCTTCAAAGAGCATTCCAAAGCTAGACTAATTACACCATTCAAATCAACAAAGCATGAAAGAGTTGAAACAGTATCACCTCATTTACCAAGCACATGCACCAATTGATCACACCTCATAAGCCTCCATTCAAATCAACAAAGCATGAAAGAGTTGAAACAGTATCACCTCATTTACCAAGCACATGCACCAATTGATCACACCTCATAAGCCTCCAAAGCCTTCAACTTTATTCGGATTAACTGCACAAAAGCAAAACATTACAAAATAGCATACGTTCCTTGCATCCATCCCTAACAATGGAGCAAGAGCCTTCTTTAAAAAGCAAAACCAAGAAGGACGAGGGGCGCATAAGCTAGGGTTGAGAGAGAGGGGCGCATTCCATTGATTGAGGAGCAACCTACACTTGAACTAAACCTTAACTGATGCTTGGTGAATGAGGTGGCTGCTACCTCATAAGAGGGGCGCCCCTCTCAACATTGTTCTCTCCTCCAATGAATGAGAGACCACCAAATAAGCCAAGTCACCCATCTCAAGAGAAGGGCGCATTTCCCAATGGGTAATCACTTGCAGTGGGCTAATCTTTAACTGAAACTTATTGGAGTTGATTGATTCTCCCTCCGATGGTGATTTCCATCATAACTGGCACTTTATTTGGACCAATTTCCTCTTTTTTAGAAAAAAAATGATTTTCTCCATATTTTTATTTTTGAATTAAATAATTCTCTTTTATTATTTTGGAGAGAATTTTTATTTAGTGATTTAATAATCACTCAAAACTTAGGAAAAGTGGGTTTTGGGGTTTTGTGGGTGCTCCGGGTTAGAAAACGAGCACCCCCATGGAAAAAACACCCTTTAGATCACACTTTTATCACTTTTTTGGATTTTTTAATTAAATCATTAAAAAGGTCCGTAAAACAGGAAAAAATCATTTTCCCATAATTGACTCAAATTCCTAGGAGACCTAGTACATGTTCATAACGACTCAATTATATGTCTAGCAAGCTCATAAACATTGACACATGAAATTTAATAATGTCTTAAGGCCTAACCACCAAGACGACCATTCCAGCTTTGGAGGAGCAGTGAAAAACTCGTCGATTATACTTCGCTTATTCAACATTGCATAATTGACAAGGGAAAAAACACCATGGAATGATCGCATTTGATGTCTAAGTCCTAGAAAGTCAAGTTCTTTACATAAGACTGTCATGCTAGTAAATTTTTACAATATCCCCATGGGGGTATGAACATGCAATTATTACAAAGGGGCCAAAATGGCCTTGAAAATGACTTCTGGACTTTTGAACACTGATGATGAACATTGGAAATGTTCACAACTCTGGCGACTCAGGAAATCCAACTAATGTACAAATTAGGAGATAACAGAAACTAATATCAAGTTCTTCTTCAACCCCGAGACATACAAAACATCCATCATCGTCATGGAGCCTTCGGACTCCCTATGAAAAGTAACTATCCCTCGTCCAATTGCCCTGATAGATGTGTCATCTTCAAGTACAACCTCGAGATCAAACCCACTCTCACTAAGATCTGTAAAGTACCATCGAACACCAATCATGCGGCTGGAGGCTCCGCTATATATGTACCAAACACTAGTAGTAGATGCACTCAATGAATGACAAGTAATCAGAGACAATTCCTTGTCAAACTCCTTTGTCGAATGCTCATCCACATCTGTTGAAGTCAAAGAATGACAAGTAATCGAGGAAAATTCATTGTCAAACTTCTTTGTAAACTCATCAACTTCAGCTGAAGTTGCAGTCTACGGCTTGTTCTTCTTCGTGTTAGGACACACTACTGCATAATGTCCCATCTTGATGTAAGCAAAACACTTTACCTTGCTCATATCCTTTTTTTGCTCACCCTGTTGCTTTGCCCCACCCTTGGGACTCTTCTTGGATTTCTTCTTGCCTTTCGTTGCAAGTGCCACATCCTCCTCATCATTACCTGTAGAAGAACTTCCTTGCACATAGCCTCTCCGAGTTTCTTCCTGTATGAAATCGTCCCAAAGACGATCCCATTTGGGAAAATTTTCCCTTGCCACATTAGCTTCAATTGTTAATGTTTGCACTTTAATTCAATGTTATCTAGGATCTTTAACTGAAAGAATAATAAGCACAACAAAACACAATAAACACAATAGTTTTCTTCAGGGAAACCATAAAGGAGAAAACCCCGCAACTTCCTCAAAGATAGATTTGTCACTAATACAATATCAAGCACAAATGGAAAACCCAAAATATGTCTTCTGCAACTCTCTCTTTCTCCTCCAGCGAACTTGTCTTCTCTCCCTTGCTATGCGAACTTATGTGAGTGAGTAGTGTGTCCAAATGAGAGAGCAACGCTCTCTATTTATACTTTACTTTTGACTTGTCCTTTTACCTAACTAGGTCGGCCTCACTACAACTGACTAGGCCAACTTCTCTAGGGAGACTCAATGATACCTTTTACATTTGACTCTAGGGGATCTAATGCCCCGACTTATAAAGGAGGTTTTACCTCAATTACTTTGCATGACCAAACATAATAATGACGTCCCCGAACGGAGGGAAAACATCTCCGTCGGAGGTACAAATAAAGTACAATAATAATATCAATATAGAATACAAGTGAATATCGTCCGAAGTTACATTTACAACAACATCAACGAACACTTCCCATGGCTTGGTCACACCATTCAGGGTTGTTCGAACAAGCTCACTATCAACAACCACCTCCCCAACTGCTCCTAACCCATCCCTCACTTGAGTTATTCTAGTAAGATATGATGTAATGTTTTTAGCTTTAATCATTTTCATGCTCTTGAGTTTCTCTCTCGATACCATCTTTTTGTTTTCATTAGAACTCTGGTAAAGTCTGTTTACGGCATCCCACATTTCAGACATTGTCCTTGCCTATAATATGTGGAATCACATGATCCTTGATTGCATCAAGAATTATCCTCTTGGCTTTAATATTCTTTTTCTCATAAGCTGCCAAAGTTGTTGCATCTGTAGGCACCACCACTGGTTCCGCTTGTGTATTGTTGACTATGTCCCACAGCTCACATTCCTGTAGAAGCAAAACAATCCTTTGTTTGCAAGGACTGAAATTGGTCACCCCATCTAGCATGTCCTCAACCCTCAACCCTGTAGCCATGTTCTTCACAACTGAATAACAAATCCAAGTTCTGCCTAGGTGAAAAAAAATAACCCTCTCTTTCACAAATATGATCTCTGCTCTCACGGATCTGGTGTTTCTATCACAAATCTGAACTCTGCTCTCACGGATCTGGTGTTTCTATCACAAATCTGAACTCTAATAGATCTGGTGTGTTTCCTTACAAATCTGGTATTTATACTCGCAAATCTGGTGATTGTATGCTCTGATCTTTCTACTGCGCTCTCAATAAATCATATGTTTAATGCCCAACCCAATTCTGTTTCCCTGGAGAATATATATCAGCATAAACAAATATTTATAACAAGAAACACATGAGATCTTTTACTCTTTTAAATGAGCAATACACACACGTAAATTGACACAGAGATTTTTGGTCAATGTGACCCTGGAAAAACCTTGCGGCAAAACCAGTGAGATAGTAGAAGTTCTTTATTATCTTTCAGAAGAAATACATAAATCTTTTACACAGTATTCACACAGACTTATCTCTGAAATACCAGCCTTAGATTCTGTGCCTAATCACTGTTGAAGACTCTTTGGGATTTGCGCCCCCTCTTCCTTTTCACTGAATGGGATTCGCTCCCTCTTCCACCGCTGCTGAATCGCCCTCTCTACAATTCGCCCTCTCTATCTCTGCTGTTGAATTCTCTCTCTCTCAGAAGCAATCTCAGTCTCTGATGAATTCGCCCTCTTCTCCAGATGAAGTGTGCCCCACACTGCGCCTCTTTCCCTATCTTGTCTTCTCGACTGCTTCTGCTTCTCGCAATGTCTCATTAATATTTACCTTTACCCCTCTGCTCTCTTTTATAACACTTGGGTGCCTTTTAGGCTTCCAAAACCCTAATTCACTTTCATGCAAAATTGCACTTCTGCATTTAAAAATGCATGCATGCAAAATTGCACTTCCGCATTAAAGAGTTTCACTTACACGTTAATAAAAATCTCTTTTATCAAATATGAAGTAAGGGTAAGGTTTTGTCCTTGTTAACTTTTTCAGCAATCTTGGTATCAACTGTCAAATGTTCAACAAGTTGACATGTCAATGCAATTTATGAGGAAAATAGGTTTAGTACTTTTTAGAAACGATGTATACTTGTTGATGTATAGTCTTGGGATCCAAAGCATACAACATCAGTTCAGATCTATTTCAGGATAGTTCCAGTGCATCATAAATTGCATCCTTTCATCATTCTCACTTTAAGGGGATGCAGTTCTCTTAAAATTTTAAGTTTTAACTTGTATAGATATGATTTCAAAACATGCTGGAAATTAAGAATGAGCTTTATAGTTAGCACCTAGTACAACCAAGAATTAAACTAAAAACTTTAAATACGAAACATCAACCACAATATAAAAACAAAAATAATAGAAGAAACATACATCTTATACCTCATATATCTCTGCCATCTTGAAAACAAATGCATTAAGTGAATTCCCGGTTGGGTGCAAAGTTCTTAGACTTTTTCTGGCTATAAATTCTTCCACATTGTGTAGTCTGGCTGTTCCTATAAGACGTAACAAATCTTGGACAGCATCTGATGTAACTGATCTCCTCTTCTTTTGCTCAGGCTTCCTTTTAATGTAACATTCCAGGAACTGCAGTAGTTGTGATCTTGCAGGTGCATTCTCTGTCAGAAATTTGTATCGAACAAGATCCTCCCAAATTGCACTCTGTGACCTTTGCGTGACATTTTCATCCAAATTTTGAGCAGAGATATTTTCAAACTCTGCATCACCATTAAAGCGTTCCCTTCCAATGGATGCATTCATTGCATCAAAAGAATCTAATGCCTGTACATACATCAGAAAATCAAAATATACAAAGTAGAAAATAAACACTTAGAAGTCTGCTAAAATGTTTCAAGAACAAGATCTAATATTATGGCCAAGTAAATCTAAATATTCACAATATAATACAGAACTTCATATATTCCTTTAGATGTTGACAACCTTCAACTTTCCTGCCTAACCTTCAAAAGCATGCAACTTTTGGGTACCAAAACTAATTTGCAACAAAATAGTGTCCTTGTAGTAAGGTACAGTTCAGATCTTCTGACTTGTTAAAGATTTTATCAGTTATGCCAAAGATGAAACTTCATAAGAAAAAGAAGTATGATACATTCATTTTGATCCAATGGGCAAGCCCTTGCCTTTCTTCATGGCAGAAACGAAGGAAACCAAAATGTCTCCTAAAATATAGCCTTGACTGTAAGTAGAAACAACTAGATAATATAATTTTATTAATATCCAACAAAAACCCACAAATAGGTCAATGGGACTCAGAAATGCAATCAACTGCAAATAAATAATGAGAGAAATTTAAAAGCAAATGCAAAATGCAGCACTGACCTCTTCAAGAATCCTTTTCACAATCTGTTCTGAGTTATTGTCATCATAGATTATGAAATTTCTATTCAAATTATAATCAGAAATTTGTGCAGACCGTCTTAAAATCCTTGCACATACACTATGAAAGGTCCCAACCTGCAAGCATAGTGCAAAAATCAATCAGAGCTCAACAAATAAAACAAAATCATAATCCAACTAAATTACAACTCTGATCAGAAATGATAAGTTCTCTGGTATCTTCTTCCACTAAGAAACAAAAGACTTATCAGTACAATAAAGATTGCTGTGAACCTGGATATAGAAAACTAGTAGATAAAGCAAACAGCCTGCCATGGTAACAAAGAAAGTACCTTTGAGACAGGAGCCAATATTAGGGTTTTCACATAGCTTTATAAAACCATGAATGCTACCACTGTGAGGATATAAAAGGCATCTAGAATATAGACTTGAGCATATTAATAAAGTACTTGGTGACTTTAGGTTACTTTAAGTTTAATTGTTTTATTGAAATACACATAAGTCATTTTAGGGTTTGTGCAATTAAGGTTTCAGAAGTGTTGATTTTTTGTACCTAGGAAAGTGTTCCCCTAGGTGACTTTTGCCTAAGTCACTTAAAAGGGGAAATAAAGTGACCCTTGCATTAAATGACTTGAGATGAGCATTTAATTTGACTTTAGAGATTAAAGTCACTTTTTGGAAAAATTTAAGTGAGGTGAGAGAAATTTAATTTAAATGAGATTTAATGAGCATTTAATCTCATCCACTCATCCAACTCAATCTCCACCGTTGGATTAGAAGACCACTCACTTACCCTAGGGTTTTCACCCAAAAGGCAAGAGGAGGCAAAGGAGGATTACTTTTGCTGAAGAAAGTGAAGAGAAGAGAGAAAAGAGAGGGCACAGAAATCGAGGAGCTTCATGAGCTGATTTTCTGGGCAGCACGCATTTCAAGGAGGAGATTTTCAGTTGGGCATGTTTCTCGAGGCACTGTACAGCACTATTCTGAGCACAGAATTCGAGGACTGTCCTGGGCACATTTCCCGAGAACAGCAGCACAGAATTCGAGGACTGTCCTGGGCACATTTCCCGAGAACAGCAGCACAGAAATCGAGGGAGTTCTGGGCACACATTCCAAGAATAGCAGCACACATTTCGAGGGAGTTCTGGGGCACACTTCCCGAGACAGGCACAGGTTTCGAGGCAGGAAATCTGGGCGCATTTCCCGAGGCAGCATTTTTTGCTGCTGTACTGTGGCACAAAACCCGAGGAAGCAATCCGTACAGCACAGAAATCGGTGCAGATTTGGCACAGATTTCGAGGCAGGGTACAGCACAGATTTCGAGGTTGATTTGGCCCTGATTTTGAGGCAAGGTACAGCACAGAAATCGAAGCTGATTTGGCACAGAAATCGAGGCAGCTTTCTGGGTGATTTTGGTTGGTTCAGATAAGTACATTTTGACTGTAAAAATTTCTGTACTGAAGATTACTGAAGAAATATTAAACTCTCTCTCTCTGACTGGTTTTCCCCTTGTGGGTTTTTCCAGGGTATTGGCCAAAATTTTCTGAGTCTGAAAATTGTTTATAGCGTGCATGGATATTTAATTTTCTGCCTGTAAATTTGATTTTTAACTGTGTTTCTAAAGTCTGAAACTTACATGTCATTTCCAGCCAACATGAAAAACTGGGTTGGGCATTAAACAATGGCAAGTTGACTCAGAAACCGGGTTGGGTTATAAATCTTAGAAAACTTTCAAGAAGTTAGGGTTATGTCATCTCATTATTATAAAGACAAGGCTGTTCTTTAATTTTATAATAGAATAATCAATTTCTCTTCCGGTTCTCTCTTTGTGTTCTTGCTTTCTTTGTGTGTTCGGTTTTTGCAATATGGTATCAAGGTCGGTAAAGAATCCAATCTTCCACAAGTACACCAAACATATTGGCGATCACTATCACTTCATCCAATAGCTTGTAGAAGATGGAACAGTTGAGCTGCAATACTGTCCTGCAGAGGATCAGACTGCAGACATTCTCACCAAGTCTCTGGGTCCAGAAAATATTGTAAAATTCAAGGACAAACTTGGTGAATTTTCTAGATTAACCATTATGAGAAGGCATTAGAATATAAAGGTCATATAGACTGTAGACTTGAGCATATTAATAAAGTCACTTGATGACTTTATGTTACTTTATGTTTAATTGTTTTATTAAAGTACAAACAAGTCATTTTAGGGTCTGTGCAAATAGGGTTTGAGCAATTACGGTTTATGTCATCTCATTATTATAAAGAAGGTTATACTCATAAGTACAAACAAGTCATTTTAGGGTCTGTGCAATTAGGGTTTGAGCAATTACGTTTTATGTCATCTCATTATTCTAAAGAAGGTTATTTTCTTTATTTTACAATAGAAGAATCATTTTCTCTCTTTCAGTTCTCTCTATGTACCTGGTTTCTTTGTGTGTTTGATTATCATGAATCATGATAACCACAAAAAAAACGTAGTTATGAATATTTTAAATGTTAAAATGACATAACAACATAATTTACAAAGAAAATTATGCAATTGGATTCTAGCTCCTTGAGTTTCAATTACCCAACAGAATGTTGGAATTCACGAGAGAGAGAAAGGATTGAACAAAACCACCAACAAACCCTAAATCAGCAAGCAGAGAAGATAAACTAGCTCTAGGACAAAAGATAAATCAGCACTAGTACGCAATAGAGAGAAACCAGCAAGTGCGCAATAGAAAGAAACCAGCAAGTGCACCTTAGACAGAAAACAGCCAACAACAATAGAATGTGACAGTTGAGAGAAACCCATCAACAATAGATCACATCATGAACAAGAGAGTGCAATGTTAGATATGGTGCCTGCAAGCTAAAGAATGATTCACTTGTATTTGAGATCCATAGATCACAATGATGTTAGAAATGAGAGGTCAGTTGTGTATTTATAAACAACTCAGGTGGTAAGGTGCTTTCCATAGGAGGGGGTAATGGGCCTGTTTCCCCCCATTTTGCATGGTTGTCATGTGAATTTTATCACATTTTCAGCATTCATTTCAGAGTTAAATCATTGTCCGGATGCAGGTGATTATGTTGGCCGAGATAAGGAATATATCGAAAACTTCTTTCAGATGTTAACACAACTGAGTCTTGGATTTCCGTACTTTCTAGGTAAAAAGCATGCATATTTCAAATTGTAACCCTAAACTGGTTTTAGCAGAGAGAAATGTGCCCTGAGGTCTCGAAAATATTTCCCTTGAAATACATTTCTTCAGTGTTTATTTTCTTGGGCTGCCTCGTGTACTTGGTTGGACAGACGTGAAATATATACCTTTGTAATTTATATTTCAGATTCAGCCCTAAAGCTGAAAGTTCACAGAAAATAGTTCCAGTAAGCTTCAGGGTCAAGGTGGAATTTATGCATTTGCATTAAAATCCCTTCCGAGACATTTTAACATTCATTAACTCCATTTTCAAGGACAACGCACCAGTCAATTAAACATTTTAGTCCATTTGTAAGCAATTTATAGACAAAATCATTGAATATCAATGTTGATTTCTAAGCTAGATAGCAGATTTGTAAGGGGAGCACTTTGGAACAATTGTGAAACATTGATTTTAGTTGTTTTCCTTGCGTTTTAAGCTACTTTAGTTCATCGTTCTGCAAATATAATTGCAGAAAGAAAGACAGTATGGAGAATTTATGAACTTTCTGACTTATTTCAATTTTCATCATACATAATCATAAGTTCGATATTTAGGATTGCTGGTAAACAAATTAGCTGCAGATTTCTGTATTTTATACTGCAGAACAGCAAGCATTTCTTGCAGATTTGAGGTCATACATACCCCCAAAAGTTCATCATTGAAGGCTTAAATCACCTAGGAATTCCCCCCTAAAATTGGCAAAGCATTAACTTGAATGAGATAGCTTGTGTGAGGTGACATTCGGACATTCCCTAAGTTATCTGGACACTTTTGGGTCCTTTTAGCGAAAGTATTTCTTGGTGATAACAGTGCCAAAGCTCCCCATACACCCAAACATGTATAGATAAGATCAAATAAGATAATTTTATTAATGTGCAACAAATGACCACAAAAGTAGGTCAATGGGACTAAAAGATACATCCACTGAGTACAATGTGGGAGTGGAAGAGCAACTCCTAGATAATGCTAAAGACAAGAAAAGAAAGCGAAAGAAAAAGTGTCGCATAGATAAGTATCTAACTAAACTGAGCTAATCACTAGGGTTAACCAACACCAAAAATTATATAATAGTGGCATGGCTGTGGTGATACAAACTGAGAGTGAGAGTTCGAGAATGGAAACATCTTAGCATTGATGAACAAAGAGAGAGGAGTTGAGGATGAGGTCAAGATCTCTGTGGCCTGATGACTGAGGGAGAGGGGGGTGTTACCGTTCAAACTAGCAGGCTAGGCTTGCAAGTGAAAGGCAATCACTTAAGAAACTTGGACTATTGTAACCTTTGTCCAATCTCCTAACTTCTTCGGGATCCAATGTTGTCCCAAGGGGAGAGCCCTTTAATGTACCTGCCAAGTAGATGCCAAATTCCTTCCAAACACCTTAAAGCATAGATCAGTGCCTCTAATGGAGTCAAACACAGAGTAATAGAGAGAGTTAGGATAGTGCTTGTAGCCTTGTATAGTAGTTTTGGCAGTTTTCCAGGTCTGTTTAGGGTTAAAAAAGATAGGTCGACGATTTCATGCCCGAAATTTTAGGGCCACGAGAATTTAGGACAAAAATTTTGGGGTCGCGAGAATTTAGGGCCGCGAGATTTTAGGGTCGAAATTTTGGAGTGGCAAGAATTTAGGGCCTAGAGTTTAGGGCCATGAGAATTTAGGGTCGAAATTTTGGGGTCGCAAGAATTTAGGGGCGCGAGAAAGGACTGCGAGATTTTGGGGCCTAAATTTTGTGGTCACGAGATTTTAGGGCCGCGAGAATTTTGGGGCGAGATTTTAGAGCCCCTAGAATTTATGGCCGAAATTTTGTGGTCACGACAATTTAGGGACACGAGAATTTAGGGCCTAAATTTTAGGGAGGCCAAAAAAATGAAGAAAATTAATTTTTTTTATTTTTAGTGTTTTTGTTATAAAATTGCAGACCTAATTCCAACCCTAATTCTACCATGAAAATGCAAAATTACACATGAAAATGCAAATTTAACCTAGCAATAATATTTACAAAATTCAAACTAGGGTTTGATGTAGAGAAAAAGGACAAACTTAGGGTTTTAATGAATGTTACCCCAAACCCTAGCCTTAGAGGAAGGTGACAAGCCTTCCTCTTGGAGGTAATTCTCCTTGCTACTAGGTTAGGGCCTCTTGAAAAAACCTCTAGGGTTGGTTTCAAGAGTCTAAACTAGGGCAAAGTTGGAGCTCCAAGGCCAAACTTTGTAAAAACCTCATTTTGGGAGCGTTTTTAGTATGCAATGATGATAGAATAGCAGGCAAAAGGCTTATTCAAAGAGAATGTAGCCCTAGGGCTACATTCAATCATTCAAGATGCAAAATTGACCTACCATTCATCAAGCAAACCTTAAAAATGTAAAAGACTTACTTGAGCATGAGTTATTCCAACCAATCTAGCATCCACAAAGCATTAGCAAGACAAAGAAAGCATCCAACCTCATCCAAGAGCAAGAAGAATCATCCCTCCAAGAGGTGCACATCACTTCATAAGGCCCTTCTGGGGTAAAAGAGTAGCATAATGAATTTTATCCCATAACTTGTGTGTAAAAATGAAGTGAGGAGATTGTAGTTATATGATCTCACACTCACTTTTTATAAAATAACCAAGCCTACATGCTTTAAAATGTCAATTTAAAATTAAAACATGTCAACTTAAAAGTATAACATAAAATAATATGAAATAATCAAATATGTGGGTAACTTCGGGCATTTTCCCCAAAGTTCACCCAAAAGTGACTAAAATGACTGAAAATGAGCAAAATACTCCAACAGTAGTGAAAATCCCTCAACGACCCCCTAATCAAGCAATGTAGGCCTGGAAGAAGGATGGCATCATGATCAAAGACAGCCAAGGAGAGAGGGCGTTGTTGAATTGGAGGACCAGGAGGGTGTGGATTGTGGCCTCGAGGAGAGGCATGAGCCTCAGTGCTGACGGAAGAGCCACCGGAATGATAGAACAACGTGGGGGTCATGTGATCCAGTGACCCACCCCTGAAAGCCCCGAACACCAACCTCAGGGCTTCAAGCCCTTTCATGAGGTAGTCAACAATACCACTAAGCCATAGTACTCCCAGGAGAGGGGCCAAAGGATCTGGCCATAACCTCCACTCAGAAAATGTTGGATAACATCCCTCTTGTTCAAGAAAAAAAATGACCCTCTCTCCCAGGGGCACATCTAAAGGTGTGTTGGTACTGGTACCACGTAACAGGGGGCAACTAGGGTACTGGCTCACTATGGGAGTCCTTCGTCTCCATGATGGGATTTGACAGTATTATCCTAGAGGGAGGGACGCGGGTGCAAGGAATCCCTATACTCCTACCATCTAAGGTCAAAGGAAAAAAGCCTCGGATCAAACTTTGGCCGTGTTGCCGCCTGGTTCCACACCTGGGAAAACGCAGCAGAAGTCTTCAAGCTGCTGGTGTGGCCTTGGGGGCAAGTCAGAGTCAAGTGCTGTCACTTGGGACTCGACTCCTCCGTCTAGGCTTTCCTAGCGAAGCCAAGGGGGGTGGACCCTAAAAAATAAAAAGAAACTAAAGCCTCTAATCTAGGAATTAGAAAAATACTTTTTGACAACCAAGAACAGACAACATATATTTTGATCAAATAAAACAATCATTTATCATTTGCTCTCATTTAAAATAGCCATCATTTAACTGCACATTAGTCAACAATATAAAATAAAATTTGCAACAAGACCAGTGCCTTACAATGGAGTCAAATAACAAATGCATAAGCAGAAAAGGTAAATGTTGTGCGAGTGTTCTTGGTTTATTTTAAAAATTAATGTGGTGGTGATCTTTTTATTAAGGCAGGTGGGTTCCCGATATACGCAAGGTACGGGGGAACATGTCCGGAATTTTGAAGCGTGGCTTCCCTCTCAGGCTTTGGGCTGAATCGGAGTCTCGAGGAGGTGTTCAGATGCTATACCAACGAGGGCAAGCCTAACGGTTTCCAAGAGGTCACTATCCAGTGTTATCCCAAGCCTTCTGGAAAATTTGCCCACGGCAACAAAAATACGAGTTGTGCCGGATTTTCACAAAAAGGATTTTTTATTGGGGTGGTGTTAAGTCCTATTACTAGTCATCCCCTCCTTTCTGATGTGTACCAACTGGATCAGACTAAGCTGCAAGCTGGCCACAGAGCATACGGGAGAAGACCTTGGTATTTTTATAAGAATTTTATGAACCCAAATTTTATCTTTTTATAACCCCAAAAGTCTCTTTTCAGGCATGTATTTCGGGCAAGCCCTTATACAAAACCCTACTTCGGGAAAGCAAGGGGGGCGTTATGAGTTTGTAAAAAATGTGAAAAAACTAGGTTGTGAGTGAACTTGTGGCCCGCCAGTGGAACGGACCAACAAGGTTTATTTTAATCCTAATTGATTTTATTAGATGCCGGAAAACAAAGAAATAAACTACTCTAAAAATCACGCCATGAAAATGAGACGACACAGGCCACCCCTGGGGGGATGGGGTATGGGCGCTGGCTAGCCCACTTGCTCTCGTTTACAAATGTTTACAATGATTTAGAGAAGTGCCCCAGTCCACTTAATGTGACTTGGTGGCTTACAAAATTATAGGAAAAATGACCGGTTTTGAAAAATATGGAAATTTGTCCTCCGGATCGCCTGGATGCTCGAAATTTCGCCAGCACTTCCTCCTACCTGTTCGTCTTTTGCTGCAAACCAGCAAGCAATAATTAGTATAAGATGCCCCAAAACACTTTAAGAGTGTCTTTGGAACACCTCCTAAAAAACCCAAAAAAATCTAAGTTAAAAACTAAGTAAAAATGACGAAAAATAACCAAGTAAAACAAGCTATGGGGCTTGTCTACCTGGGATCTCTGCTAGCCTTTAATGGCTGCAAATTTCAAGCTCTATAGCAGCCAGATAATACTTTGCAATCAGATCTAATACTACTTTAGAAAAAAAAAAACTTGAAAGATTTCGACAACTTAAACTAGTTTTTTTTTTTTGAAAAGAAAGTACTAGATAACCATAAAATGTGATTTTTTTATAAATGAGAGAGAGAGAGAGATGGAACAAATCCTTGTTGAAAATCGAAGCTTTGAAGATGGTTCAGTGATGTTTGAAGGGACTATATCTGCAAACAATGATTAGTAAAAAGCGGAAACAAACAAGATCCTGCTTCTTGCCAACTCAAGAAAACACCTGCACATCACAGATCTCACCAAACAAAATATCAAGTGTAGATATACATATACTCATAAGAAACTAAGCTGCTACAATAAACAAATTGAAAACAACTTATCTCATAGATGAGCACACCACACCCTTGAAGAATGAAACTTATGCACAAGCCATCTTGGAAAAAGAATCAAGATACTACATCCACATATGCCACAACACCACAAGCTGACCTCCAAAGTCTTCTTTTATTCAAATGAGAAAACAAATTACAATCATAAGTTCGCTGCTCCAATTCTCACTAACTAACAATGAGAGAGGGCACTTCAATTTATAGAGAAAACACCAAGTGATGGAGGGCGCACTTGCCTAAAGAGAGAGAGGAAGCGTGGCACAAATGGTGGAGGAGAATGGGGCTGCCATCCCTTGCATTGGGCTGCATACTACCAGCTGATATGGTGCTTAACATGGCAGCACATAACATGCTGCTCCATCCCCTATTCGTGGGCTGCCCACTCCATGAATGCGCCCCCTCCTTTAGTGAATGCGCCCCTCTATTATGGGCATGGTTTATCTCCCCAAATGGGGCTGCCAACTCCTTCCAAATCAGCCCAATTTCCTCCTATAACCATGCTGGTCCAAAACTGAGTTGCAATTACTCCAAAAATTTAATAATTTTTTAAGTCATTTTTTCACTTTTTTCAATTTTTTCATGACTTTTTTTACTTTTTGGGTTTTTTGGCCATAGGAAAATATTGAAGCACCCAAACCTTAGGAAAAATGGGTTTAGGGGTTTAGGGGGTACTCTGAGTTAGAAAACGAGTACCCCTAAGGCAAAAAATACCTCCAGACGCCCCAGATAGGCCAATTACAAATTTTTTTAATTGAACCATTAAAAAATGGCCCAATTTACGGAAAAATTAAAACTTGCCGAAAATAAAAAAAAAACAACCTAGGGGGACTTAGCACATGTCCATATGACTCAAAATTAACGCCGAGCATGTTCATATACATTGACCCATAGACTCTAATAATTCCCTAAGGCCCGTCAGCCTCCCCAGGCATTCCAGCTTTGGAGGAGCAAGAGAAAAACCAATTAATTATGTAATGCACTGATGCAAGACATAATAGATAGGTGAAAAAACTCCTTGGAATACCTGACTTGGCCAAAAAGTCCTAAGGAACCGAGTCTTTTACAAAACACCATGCTAGCACGTTTTATTACAAACCCCGCAGGGCCATGGACATGTGGAAAAAAATAAAAAACGGGGCCCCTTAAAAGGCCAGCTGGATATCAAATCACCAAAAATGAACATGTCTCATGTTCCACTCTGCCCGCTCGCTTGATAATCCAACCAAGTACAACTTGGTTGGCAACAGGCCGCTTAGTTGTGGCCGAGAGGTGATTTGATGAGCAGAAGGCGCCCTACTCTAAATTCATTTGGCACTACTCCATCTGTCACTATCATGTTGTGTGGTCTAAGTCCTAGTCCGACACCTCCGTATTGGCCTCAAGCATATCATTTGACCTCACAAGGGGGGGGGGGGGGGGCATTCAAGGGAGACTTGAGACTGTTTGAAGTACTTTGAGACTCTACATATCTCTTGTTGCTCTGATCTGACGGGGAAACATAAAAGTATGAGGTGATCCTCCTGGTAGTCTCGTGGTGGGGCAAGGTAGTCAAGAAATGGTATCTGTGATTGAAAATCTCCCTGATGAAGAGGGCTAGGCATCTCTAATTGTTACCAAAAGAAAGTAGAGAGGCAAGTCCCTAAGTCTCTATAGAAGTAGTAGTAGCGTCCTCTAAACTCATAATATGAGGGGCACCTAAAAATGAAGTGCATCTATGCCTTTAGCTTCTATAGGTGGCACAACTAGCCGATCCTATCTAGTTGGAGAATATGGTGGCCGGTCTCCACCCGGAATCAATGAGAGTCGACTCAAAACTGGCCCAAAGGGATCCTGAGTGAATGCATCCGGTGCTTATGGTTGTAGAGTGGATGGACGATGATGCCATATTGTAACTCCAAAATATGTTGTATGTAGTGTTACGTGATACCAATACCAGCGCACCTTCAAATATGAGCCCAGGGGGAGAGGGTCATTTTTTCAAACCATGAGGGGTGTTATCCAGCATTCTTTCAGTGGTGGTCATGGCCCGACCCTTTGGCCCTTCTCTTAGGAGTACTATGGCTTAGTGGCATTGTTGACTGCCTCATTAAAGGGCTTGTAGCCCTGAGGTTGGTGTCTGGGGCTTCTAGGGGTGGGTCACTGGGTTACATGACCCTCCACCAGTTTCATTACTCCAGTGACATTTCTCTTAGTTGTGAGGCTTTTGCCTCTCTTCCAGGTCACCTCGGGCACCCTCCCGGTCCCTTTGCTGCCTAGCGCCCTCTCTCCTTGGGTCTCCTTCATTTATGACGTCATCTTCTTCACCAAGCCGTACTGTTTGTTCTGGGGGGGGCATTGAGGGATTATCAGCATTGTTGGGGTTATATGGGGCATGACATACCCCCCTACCTACTCCAACATTTAGTTTGGAGTATTTTACTCATTTTTAGCCATTTTAGTCACTTTTGGATAAACTCTGGAAAAAATGCCCCAAGTTACCCACAGATTTGATTATTTTATATTATTTTATGTTAAAATTTTAAGTTGACATGTTATAATTTCAAATTGACATTTTAAAGGCATGTCGGTCTGGTTTTATTTTAAAAGTGAGTGTGAGATCATATAAATAACATCTCCTCACTTCATTTTCAAATCACAACTTATGGGGCAAAACACTTATGTTACTTTTTTACCCTAGAAGGGCTTTATGAAGTGATGCGCAGCTATTGAGAGGGAAGGTCTTCTTGCTCTTTTGATGAAGTGGATGATTTCTTGTCTTGCTAATGCTTTGTGGATGCTAGATTGGTTGGAATGACTCCTGCTCAAGTAAGTCTTTTACATTTTTAAGTCTTGCTTAGTGAATGGTAGGTAAATTTTGTTTCTTGAATGATTGGATGGTAACCCCAGGTTTGCATTCTTTTTTAATAGGGCCTTTATCTATTTTTCTATCGCGTTAGCATAGTAGAAAAGCTCCCAAGAGGAGGTGTTTACAAAGTTTGGCCTTGGATCTCCAACTTTGCCCTAGTTTAGGCTCTTGAAACGAACCCTAGAGGTTGTTTCAAGAAGCCCTAACCTAGTTGACAAGGAGAAATACCTCCAAGAGGAAGGATGGTCACCTTCCTCTAAGGCTGGGGTTTGGGGTAACATCCATTAAAACCCTAAGTTTGTCTATCTTTTCTACCTGAAACCCTAGTTTGTATTTTTGTAAATATTAATGTTTGTATTTATTTTTGTAATTAGATTAATTTACTGTTTTGTACATAATTAAAACCTAAAAACTAAAACCCTAACCCTAACTGCAGTCCCTAAACAGCGCTAGTGGCCTCCTCTATTTTTACTCCCTAGGGTTCGGTCTTCCCCTTTTTGAGCTTGCCCTTCCTTCCTCTCCTTTTCTACACCTTCGCTTCCCTTTTTCTCCTACTCGCTCATCCTTTTCCCTCCTTCTCCATATTCTTCTCCCTTCTTTCCTCCCTTCTTTCCCCCTCCTCTCCTTCTTCCTTTCCCTTTCCTCTTTTCCTTTTTTTCCTTCCTCTTCTTCCTCTCCTCTATCTCCTTTTTTCAACCTTAACCTCATTCCTGTACTATTGTCCTCGGCCTCCTGATTTAGGGCTCGCCCCCCCTTTCTTGTGACCTTCGCTCTCCCTCCAAAGAGGCTCAGCCTACCCCTTTAGGCCTCCCCATGACCTCGGTCCCCTTCTTTAGGTCTCTACAAGGATGAAACAGCCCATAAAGAGGGCCTTCCTGCTGCTGCATATAGGTCTGCAACAAAGTTGCAAACTGTATACCTTGACAGTCTCCCAAAAAAGGGGCAACTTAACACCTACACAAAAACACAAAGTGTTAGTCATTTGTTACATATTGCTACTGTTTTGAAGGCTGATATATTGAATATAAAGGAAGTCTGAAAATTGCATTAAATACAGTCCTGGAAAGTCACATTTATTGCATACCTATTGATGAAAGAAATAGAAGTGGTGTGATATATTATTGAATGCCAAAATTTTATTGGTTACACTCTTCTTTATTGCACAACTAAGGCTTACTGCTGTTACAATCTGATATTGAAGTGACTGCTATTTAACTGTTAATACTGTCATATGAAGTCTGAAACTTGATCACATTTGATTGGCATTAACTATGGTCAACTATTGAAGCTATATTGTTTACTTAAAAACACATTTATTACACATTTTCGCATTTAACCTACTACTGTCGAACTGTCATCACTGACATACTGTGTTAATTCTGCCATAGACATCAGTCCTTCTTTTTGCTATTGGTGATTATACTCTTTTGTCATTTGATGATCTATGCGATATGGTTGATGCTATTTATTATTGAATGATCTCTTATATGCTTGGAAGTTATTGAATGCCTTATACCATTTATGTTGCATAAACTCATACATTGAATCATCATCTACAAGCACTTTCTATGATTAGTATGTCTTCTTCATTCATAAGATTACATTGATTGAAGGCACTAGTCTCTAATTTGGTCTTCTAGAAGACATAGCTTCTGTTGTCCTAAGTGTTTGCAGATCATTGAAGGGCTCTCCCCTTGGAGGTTCTGACTCTCGAAGTAGTTTGGAGGAGTGACTAAGGTGACAGTGGTCACTTTCTCCGTACATTTGTTCATCAGATACTAGCCCTGCTAGTTCATCCGGTAACATGTAGAAAGACATCTTTGAGCCCAAGATTGTCGAACATGAGGTCCGGGTAACCTGGATATATACTTTGTAGATGTCCTCTCTAATGGCTCGATTCAATCAGTCTAGTCAACAAGGGATGGCCCGATGTATCTAGGGAGTATCCGAAGGGGGGAAGGCACTCTGGGGAGATGGACATCGACTAGAGAAGTCGAGACTCGAGACACCTTTGAGAACCAACCTCCTGCACAGCCAGTTCGGCAATCTAAATCCAAGGCCTCTAAGGAGCATAGTGCAAGATAGGGGTATTTCTCTCTACCGAGGTAAAAATCTCCAAAGGTCCTGACTCTATGTAGAAAAGAGACTAGTCAAAAGATAACCTCAAGGAAAAAGGGTGGACTCTAAACTCTGTCTGAATGATGGGTTGCAGAACTGTATGTTTGCATCAGATGTTGCCCCTAAGAAGTAGGGTCTAAAGTCTCTTTGTCCAAGCCTAATCTGTTTGTAGCAAGGCCAGCCCCCAAATCCTTGAACCATAGAATACCACGGGTCTAATAATCACTTCCATGAGGTATAATTTGGACGAGATATCCCAAAACTAATCTTGGAAGCATTGTCTCTCAATGAGGGCTAAGGAGCCATACCCTTTTCCAAGTCGAGGCTGGAGGGCCTGTCGCATGCCGAAGCAAGGCCCCGTGAACTGGACCCCCAAGTAGGTGTAAGTTGTGGTGGTCTCGATCTATTCCCCTCAAAAGTAGAAATGTAAGTTGGAGAGAAACCTCTTCAATGCTTGAAGATCATAAGCTTGGTTTTACATAGGTTGACTGTCACAAAAACTGGACAAAGCGTCAATTTGCCTCTGTAGGCCCTTGGGAGTAGAGGCCAACCACATCAAGCCATCAACGACAAGGAGCAGGGAAATCAACACCTAGTGTAGAAGACGGCCATCGCCCTCCTAGATGTGCTCGTGGAGGAAAGACTCCATCTCATCAATATAGATCCCAAAGAAGGTTGGTGAGAGGGGGCATCCCTATTTTACCCCAATGGTTCTCTTGATGAAGTCAAAAAGGCGTGTGTCATCCTGAGGCGACCCAAAACCGACTCATACAATCTCATGATGGTTTCCAAGAGGGTCTTCGATAAGCCAATATCACGAAGCCAATAGAATAATGCCTCTCTCAGTACTGTGTCAGATGCTTTTTGAAAGTCTACAAAACAACAATAGACTTTCAACAAGCGATGACAAGCCTCCTCAATAATGTCTCTAAGTGTGAAGATGTGGTCACTCATCTAGTACTCTGTGCGGAAATCGTCCTGCCCTCTAGCCTTGAGATGTTAGCTCTCCAACTCATCAAAAAGCCACTAATGCAGGATTACGGCATAGATCTTGGAGAATGTACGTCCCACCATGATAGTTCGATAATTGTTCGAATCAAAACGACTCCCAATTTGTGAATCGGGTGAATGATGTGTCTAATCCAAGAGTGGGGAAAACCAGAACAACCAACGTGGTTAAATAAATCAACAATGTGTGAGTCAAGAGATCGGATACCATACTTAAGGAACTCATCCTAGAGGCATTACTCGTCTACTGCTCTGTAGGTGCTCATGACTCAACTACTCTCCTAATGTCTCTCTCAGAGAAAAGGTGACATGAAGGCGTGGGGGGAATGTGGGTGGGAGGTTGTCATGCATGTTGTAAAGGGAGGTTGTGTGGGAGGACATGGCCTAGGGGTCTAGGTCAAGGGGGGTGGTGCGGTGTCTAGGAAAAAGGGCACACCAGAAGGTTTTAGGGGAGTAGTAGAGGGTCGTGCAAACTTCACGTTGCCTCAAGGAGAGGAACGCTCACTTCTTACTATAAATTTTCCTGAGTTTGCAGCTTGCTGGTTTATGTCAATGTTTCAGTGGTTTTCATTCCCAGCCGGTTTTGCATAGGCTGGAAACTACTTATGAAAAATTCTTCAACAATTAAACACGTTGTAAAATCATACCAATAGGCAGAAATTAAAATTTTAACATGCACGCCATAAAAATGAGACTCAGAAATTTTTGGGAAATGTGCCCTAGAAAAACCCCCACGGGGAAAACCAGTTAGAGAGAGAGATTTTATTATTTCTTCTGAGAAAAATCAGAGCAGTAATTTTCAGTCAAAAATACAACTTATCTCAACCAGAAAATGCACCCAACTGACTGCCTCGATTTCTGTGCTAATGCTGCCTCGATTTCTGTGCAATTCCTTCTCAAAATTTGTGCCAAAAATCAGCTATGTTCTGCCCTCGAAACTTGTGCCCAAACTGCCTCGAAAACTGTGCTCAAAACAGCTGTACCGTACAACAATTTAATGATGAAGTACAGTCCTCGAAACTCGTGCCCAAAACCTTGGGAAAAGTGCCCAAAACAGTCTCGACCTGCGTGTTGTACGGACTATGTATTTAATACACCTGTACGGCCTCGAAATTCGTGCCAGAAATGAATGCTAACAATCTTTGGAAATGTGCAAAGAATCTTTCTCGAAATATGTGCCAAGAATCAACCTTGAAACTCGTGCTGGAGAATCCGTACAGTACGGCTGTTTAGAAAAATGTGCCTGCAATTAATGCTGGAATCTTCCTCGATTTCTGTGTTGGAATCTTCCTTGGAAATCGTGCTGCTGTACTATGTCTCAATATTCATGCCAACCAAAGAAAAACTTCTAAACTGGCTGCCTCGATTTTCGTGCCCTCTCCCAGCTCTCTCTCTTCTCTTCTCTTCACTTCAATCTGCAAAAGTGATCTCTCTTTGCCTTCCTTCACCTTTTTGTTCAAACCCTAAGGTTTTCTAAATCCAATGGATGAGATTGATTGAGATCAACGGTGGAAATTAAATGCTCCATTTACCTTTTATAAATATTTCCCTCACCCACTTAAATTTATCAAAAAGTGACTTTGAGTTTATAAAGTCTCATTAAATGCTTTTACTAAGTCATTTAATGTGAGGGTCACCTTTTTCCCCCTTCTAAGTGACTTTAGGCAAAAGTCACTTGGGGAACACTTCCCTAGGTACAAAAACTAACACTTGCGATAGAGAAGGTTACAGTAGTTTTTATAAAGGCGAGGGGAGGATGAGGGGTCATGTATTGAGGGTGAAATGGAGAAGTTTGTGAAGGTTCTTGCATTCCTCATTGAACCAACAGTTCATGGTGCAAGAGCCAAGAATGGGCTTATGGGTGTGTTGTCGAGTAGATTGCATATAGGAATCAAGGGATGCCTCCTCTAGGATCGTGGTGATTATCTCATACTTGTTTGTGGTTGTATCAAGGGCATTGAAGTGGAATATGGGGGGAGCAACTCCTTAAGGTGGGTGGAGCAACTCCTATAAAGAACCCATATTATCATGAAGGGACCGCATAGGGGTCCTCCCATGTGAGTGACCAATCAATGCCTCAACTTCCTGCGTAAAAGAAAACACAAACACATTAGATTCCATGGCCAAACTATGGACATGAGAGTGTACCAGCAATGTTCTGGCTCAACACACTAACTAAGAAAGCTCACTCAAGTAGCATGAGCATTTAATCATAATGTGTCCCTACATAACTTGCCCTCGCTCCATATTCAAAAACGCTCACCATTATCCTAAATAAGAATTATGATTTTAAGATCCATGCCTAGAATGCAAATATGTAACTTTTAGACGTAAACAGGCATTATGCCTTAAATTCAACAATGAACAATATATGGAGTCAGACATAAATATATAACAACTACATGTAATATCATAACATCGTCACAAAATCCGTAACAAGTATCAACAGTTCTTCAATTATTTCATATTTTATGATTGGGGCAGTGTGGGACCTAATGTTGTCATTGATGTCAAATAGGATTGGAATGCATGTGAAGCTTGAAGCCAGTTTGAAGTATATAGAACGAGAACCTAATGTTGTCATTGATGTCAAATAGGATTGGAATGCATAACAAGAACCTAATGTTGTCATTGATGTCAACTAGGATTGGAATGCATGTGAAGCTTGAAGCCAGTTTGAAGAAGTATATAGAACAAGATTGTCATTGATGTTAACAACAGTGTGACATCAAGAACAATGAGATAATTGTTGAAAAGCGTAGTTTGCAAAACAGGCAAAGGATGCAGATGTGTACACAAGCAAGTGAGATGTTGAAGTGCTTAGCAAATAGTTGGTATGTTGAAAAACTTCAATCAGAGTAGTAAAGGATGCATATGTGTACACAAGCATGCAGATGTCAAATGCATACAAAAAGTCGACAGTCAAGCTGACAAAGCAAGTAAAGCCTGTGAAATGTAGAATTTTTCAATAACCGAGTTCGTAGTGTGTGGAATGTCGAAGTGCGCAGTTGATAAAATGTCGAAATGCACAAGTTAGTGGAATGTTGAAGTTCGTAGTGCATGAAATAATGAAGTTTGTAGTGTGTGGATTGTCGAAGTTTGCAGTTGGTAAAGTATTAAAATGCACAGTAAAAAATCAAAGTACTAACAAAATGATGAAGTCATCAACAAGAAGAGATCAAAGCGACTAGAAAATCACTTCAAGGAAAAATGCATAAGACTTAAACAGTAATACAAATGACGATGTGCAAACAAAAGGTAGCACACCGACAAAAGATCAAGACGACTACGCAGATGAAAGTGGATAATGAAAGATTTGGTCAGCTCAAGTTAGTTGTTTGGGAAAACTTAACCATGAAGAAACTATATGGGCAAACTTGATCATGAAGGAAGAAAGATGGGGTGTCGCCTACAAAGAAAAGCTCAAAGGGGTGGTCCACTTAAGAAAATTGTGTTTAAAGGAAAAGCAATTTGATATCAAGATCAATATAAATGAACAAAGATTGAAGCATCTTTAAATGTGGGTGGATATGGTGAGCTGAAACAGCATGTGGATAAGACTCTAAGATTGTGAAGATGAAGTCAGTTGAGGACAGGTATTAGTTTATTGATCTGGGGTATACTCGCTAGTGAAATGTGAGGAAAATGAAGTGACAGACTAACGAGGATTCAGCTCAACGAAAGAATAATATTTCGGGTTTACAGAAAACAAAGTAACTTGGTGCCAGATCGACAAGGATACAGTGCAATAAAAGAATAACATTTCAAGTTGAACAAAATGGTGTCACAATGACGGAGACTCAAGAACAGTATTTCAAGTTAACAAAAAGATGAATGGCAGAATGGAGAAAATAGAGTAGTTGCTAGCTAAGCACACAATGCATAATGAAACATCCGACAAATTGGAATGTGCAGATAGACTCACAGATTGAATCGCGTGGTAGATGAAGGATTTACAGATTAAAGACTTATAGTTTGAGGTGTTGGTTGTGGAGCCAGATCTTCTAGTCTCATAGATGATATTGTATCAGCCGTGTTTGTACCCCAGTTCTATATGATATGTAGGTGGACTGTACACTCACCCCAGCGGGGGGGCATTGCCCCCCCACGAGGTTCTAGGGGGGACCATCCCCCCTGGTTGGGCGATCTGGGGGCCAGCGGTCCCCCGGCGAGGGTTCGGGGGCAGCGCCCCCGAGAAATTGAGGTTCGGGGGCAACACCCCCGAAGAAAAATTTTGGGGTTGTTTTCGCCAGCTGTTTTGTGGGCCCATGGTTTTGGGTATCCCGTGGTATTTTCCCATTGTATTTCCCTTATAAAAGAAAGACATTTTAATACGGCTAGGGTTGTTGATGTATTAGGTTTTATGCATTGTAAAGATCTTTGAGATCAGGAGAGAGACTGTGAAATAGAGAAGAGGAAGTGCAGCGGTTGTGCTGCAGGTTGTATCCCTTCGACTTGCTGGACGGTAATAATAATAAGGACTGGCAAATTCAGTGTGGACGTAGCCCAAGTTGGGTGAACCACGATATATCTGTGTCTCTCTTGTAATGTGTATGTGTGATTATATTTGCATTTCTATTTATTGTTATTGCTCTGCGATCCTGTTTTTCTAACATGAGGAGCACAGTAAGAAGGAGCAGTTGCAGTAATATAACATCCTCTTCAACTGTAGTTAAAGGAACTCTGAAGATGAAACTTTGCACCAATCACAACTAGTGTCCTTCATTGGAGATTGGCGTCTCCACTTAACAAGTTGGGTCTTGTCCGCAAGTTGGGTCTTGCGTCGAGGATTGGATTCCTCATACCTCAATTGGGATGCTTATTCTTCACTTTCCAGAGTTTATTCTTGGGATGCTTAGGCTTGGATGATGGAGGAGTCCTCTTTTGAGGTTTTTATGCAGTTTATGATTGCTTGGATCTTCAGGAGCAGACAGATGGAGGCTTGTGTTAGCACTTGGTAGACCGACACGATGGGTAGAGGATGTTTCACACCTTACAGGATAGTGTGGGACCTAGGTAACTTTACAATTTATGGGAAGATTCAAGATAGCCCTTACAGGTATTTCAGCTTAGATCCCCAAGAGAGCAGGATGCAGACGAAGCATGACAGCCAGATGGTCGGGATCAGATGTTAAAGTTACAGCATCATGAGTCATTCTCCAGGTCAATTTTGTGTGTCAAGATTGAGCCTCATGTGTCGAGGCAGTGCCTTATAGGAGCCTGAGTTGAACTCGGGAAACTTGGAGAAGAATCATGAGTTGGACTCAAGAATGATTGAGCTTCATGTGTTGAGGCAAGTGGTTTGTATGTCAAAGTGATGATGTTGTACAGTCTTGCTAGTCAAGGCTAAGGTCTTGTGTGTCAAGACAGATCCTCATGTGTTGAGGTGGTGCCTCATGTGTTGAGGTGATTCTTTGCATGTCGAAGCATGTATGGTGTGTGATGTACTACTAAACACGGTTCAGCTATTAAGTCTCCTCTAGAGACTGGCCACCTCCAGAGTGAATTACTTTAGCATATAACCACTTGGAACGATAGTAGAACAATATGATCACATCATTGGGAAAATCTCCTTAGTATATTTGATATGATAATGAAGCTGGCACATGTGGACCATGCAGATAAGACAAGAGATAAAGATAAGATGTGATAAGATATGAGAGAATTCGAATTGCATATAAAGAATTAATTAAGAGAGAATTTGAATTGTTAAACTTCAGTGAAGAATTTAGTAAATCAAAGGACAACTCGAATTGATCACTACAGTAATGTTAACAGGAAAGAATCAATTAAGAGAGTTAACTAAGTGATAACAAAGAAGATCTAGTTAACTAAGTGTTATTGCATGACGACACTTTTGTTAAACTAAAAGACGATACCTGAGTTGCGACACTTGCATGATGACACTTAAGTTAGCCACCTAACTAAGTGGGCAAGCTTTCAATTAAGGGGCGAGTTCATCCTAAGAGACAGTTCAGTGAGTTAATGTATTGCATGAGAAGTGGGGCGCACTTCTTCATGCAAGATTGATGCATCCAGATGGAGGGCGAGTTCATCCTGAAGTCAGAAGATAAAAATAGAAGCCGATGCATGAGAAGAATATATAAATATGTTATACAGGATTGACGAATTCAATGTGAAGCGAATTCTCTTCTCTCTTGAAGACAATGCGCTTCTCTTTGTGCAGGATATTATTCTGAGTCTCTCTTCTTTATTTTTCTCTTTCTTTGTAATTGCACCAGGGGTGCTTGATGTAAAAGACATTCTCTGCTATCTATCAATATACTAAGGAAGGTATTGCTGGGGTTTGCTCCCTCAAGTCATAGAGGGTTTCCCCAGAGTAAATTCATATGTCGAATGTGATTGCTTCTGTGTATGATTGTTATTTGATTTCAAGTATTATTGCAGCTCCGAATTAAAGATCAAAAATTAACATGGTATCAAAGCTCAAGACGTGAAAGAGCTAAGTTTAGCAATCAAGATTGAGCCTACGTAGATCCTGAGTGTGCACAGTACTGGAAGAACAATGGCCTCAATATCAATGAGACCAGAAGACCGTCTTGAAGGAACTTCGAACTTCAAAACTCGGAAGACCAAGATCCTGAATATCCTGGAAGTGCATGATCTGGATGGATACATGTCCAGTGTTATTGAAGAACCTAATTCTAATGCAGGGCGCATTACCTTTAAGAAGAATCAAGCCAACGCAAAGAGAACCATTTATGATTATGTGAAAGACAACTTGATGCCCATGATTACTCCATTGAAGACCGCAAAGGAATGCTTCGACACTTTGACAAATCTTTATGAGAAGAAGGCGCCTAGTCAAAAGAGAGCATTGAAGAACAAGCTTTGAAATCTGAAGATGGAAAAGGATGAAGTTGTGGCTTCCTTCTTCACGAAGATCTCTCAAGTAAGAGATCAACTCATGAGCATTGGTGTGACAGTCGATGATGGTGATCTCATTCGAATTGTTGTCGATGGTCTTCCATCTTCATGGGAGACATTCTTGGCTACAGTGAATGGTCGAGAAGTGGAACCTAACTTTGAGAGATTGTGGCATGATTGCCTACAAAAATAAGGGCGAATCCAAAGCAAGTATATTGCCTCCAAAGAAGAGAACCTCGCCCTTGCGGCACGGACGAAAAGAGGTAAGAAATCCCACAAGAAATTCTCTCATCAAAAGGAGAATGATTTCACAAACTTTGATAAGTCTAAAGTTAAATGTTTCGATTGCAATAAGAAAGGTCATTATGTAAGAGAATGTTGTGAAAAGCAAAGAGGAAATTTCAAGGGTAGGTTTCATGCTTCTACTGCTACAGAAGATGAACCTACAAGAAAGAATTCATCTGATGATCAAGAGCCAAGGAAGGAGTACTATCTTGTCTCGGCCCTTCCTGGATCCATTACCACTAGTGCTGAGACATGGCCGGTAGACAGTGGCGCATCCAAGCACATGACTGGATATAGGAACGCTATCACAGATCTAAAGGAAAAGAAGATTTCGTGTAAGGTGAAACTTGGAGATAATACCACCTATTCGATCCAAGGTATTGGATCCATTTCTTTTCAGTTGGATTTAGCAAATGTACTGCATGTGGATGAAATTTTGTTTGTCCCCGGATTGAAGAAGAACCTCCTATCAGTTTCGGTTCTAGAAGATAAAGGATTCAAAGTTATCTTTATGGACAACAAAGAGCTCCTATGGCCTAAGCATGAAGACTTGAACTCAGCATCAATGATTGGAGTTAGAGAAGGAAGCCTCTACAAAGTTCCTGGAAATTTTATTCAAGCCATGATTGATGACACAGTCAGTGTGTGTGAGCTGTGACATAGAAGGCTTGGTCATATCCATTTCAAAGCGCTACCTAGATTGCAGAATCTGGTGAAAGGTATGCCCATATTTAAATCTGATTTTGATAGTGTTTGTAGAGGTTGCGCTCTTGGCAAAAACATTAAGAAGAGCTTTCCAAGTGGCACCAATAGATCCAAAGGGATTCTTGACTTGATTCATTCCGATCTATGTGGTCCTATGTCTGCACCCTCCTTGAGTGGTTACTTGTATTATGTGCTTTTCATAGATGACTTCTCTCGCAAGTAGAGCAGTTTCCTGAGGAATTGACCGAGTTGCTACAGTATCAAGGTGCTTTAATTATTGGCAGTATCCAAGAGGATTCCTATGTCTTACGAGACTATGTACTAAGCGAAGGATACTTCACCCCTCTCTTGGTGGTTTGGGACCCTGGTATCATTTTCAGTTCAATCTGGTTCACTTGATGGAGCGACAGAGTGTGGTTGCATTGCTTGAGGACAAGCAATCCTTGGGAAGGGAGGAATGTGATGTCCCCTTCCGTTTGATGTTGCCTACAGGAATCACTGAGTAGCCTATTAGGATCCCATAGGCTATAGTCACCATATCTAGGAGTTGTTTGTTGCCACTTAGCTGGAAAAGGTGTTTTGCTTACGAAAGTGATATTGGATGACATTGTCCATAGTATTGGGCTCAAAAAGAAGATAAAAGAGGAGGAACTCATCCATTGTGGATATGTTGATTTGATATTGATTTTTTGTGACCATCTGGGGTTTGTCCAGAGTTTTCATTAGGGTTTGGCAAAACCCTACCATTGTTGGTTTGGTTTCGGTGGTGCAACATATCCACCCTAGATAGACAAGGAGGAGGGGATCCATTCAAGGTCTTCACTTGAGCATCATCTTTTGGCTTGGAATCACTTCTAGGTTCTCGTTGGGTGTGTTTGGGTAGTTGTTATAGCAACCATAGTTATTTGTATTGTTTACCATCTATTATTCATAATAAAGGTGCCAACAATATTCCTCCCATTTTAGTATGTTCCCAATCTGTTTGACAAAATATTGATGATAATGCAAATTGCTTTTGAAAGTTATAAATCAATGTAAAATTGCTAACTTTGTCAAATTCACACCATCAATCACACAACAATCTGTGCCTATCCTACTTGGGGACATTAGATTGTCGAGAGGTAAATTTTGTGAAATTCCGACAGTTAGTTTGCAAAATATCTCATGTTTTGTATTGTTGGTTTGCACTACAGAAAATGACATCAACAGATTACATATTTATCATTGCTCCTAACCTTCCAAGCTAGAGGGTTTATTGTAGACATATATCATAGACTCCATTAGGCACTGGTCTACTGACAATGGGAAGATCTTGTAGGGATAGAAGCAGGGTTACCGAGAGCTTGCTAGAAGGCTCCGCTCCCGCTCCTGAATCACGCTCTAGAGCAAAGCGTGTCGGATCGCCCCTTGGAGCGCACTCCGAAAATTTGAGTGCGCACTCCAAGGGGTGTGGGAACGCTCCCTGCCATTTCGGGAGAACCACACTCCAGACAACGCTCCAGAAAAGTTGGAGCGCGCTCACAGCACGGTCCAAGCACTCCCCGCGAACTCCAGCACAAGCTTGGATGCTCCCACAAACATGAGGTTTTTTCTTGCTCTTTTTTTTATTTTTTTCTTAGTGTTGGGTGGGCCCCTTAGGCATTTTAGGGTTGACAAAAGGTAAGAGAGAAATATAAATTCCTCTCCCTAACCATTTCTCTCATTCCATTCATCTCTGTGTGCTTGAGCTTGGAGTGGAGAGCTTGTGACATTGTGGTTGTGTGCTTGAGGCTTGAGCTTGGAGGCGATTTGTGGGAGCTTGAAGGAGATTTGTGGGAGCTAGGAGGAGACAACAAAGGCTGCCATCTACTTCTACAAATACTTGGAGAGCTAAAGAGGTAATCCCAATGTCCATTTTCTGAATTTTTTTGTATATATATGTGTTGTTTGTTGGGGGATCTTTCCTATACACATCTGTACAGGTCAGTTTTAGATTCTTTCTGCAGTTGTTGCAGTGTTGTCCCTTGTTAAAGCACCTATTACTGCACCTTGGACTACCTGTTGTCTCTCTCGAGAATTTCAAAAATCACCATTCTTTTGCTCCTCGTGTGGCAAAGAATTCCTTGGCCACAGTTCCCTGTTGGTATGCCACTACAATACTTCAATCACACTTCTTCAACCTCCATGATGTCAGTTGTCACAAATACCAACTCTTACCGTGGCTTTGTACCATGTTGGTAATTTGCATACAACAATAGTAAATAATTTACAACAATTGAGAGAAACCATTCGAATTGCATGATTCAATTTCAGAAAAAACCTGTTATGTGAGTACACGAGAAAATGATATTTCATTTTGTATTCTCATTATTTGAAAATAAATAAATATACAGTCTAAACTTAAGTCATAAATTAAATTTATTCAAACATGTACTTTCTAACTTAATTATATGAAGTACTAGATATGACAAATACACACACTCCAATACTCTCATCTCATCATGATTGCCAAAGCCAAGTGAGTCCAAACACTTCTTGGTCCAAAAGTTGGGTCCTGCCCTGATACCTATTTGATTTCAGAGAATGCATTAACACATTAAAGGGAGAGAAATGACATTGATAAAAAAATGTAGAAAGTAATTCACCATCTCCATAAGAGATCATTCAATATAAACTCACACATAATGACTATTCAAATGCCCTATAATTGTCTGTTTTGTTGAATTTCTAATCATTTCCAGATCTTGACAATTATTTCACAATGATTTTAAGCATTCATTTCACAATTCATTTCATCCCACAGTTTCATTGAATAATTGCACACTGAAAATATCAACTTAAATTGCAGCAGAAACAAAGGATCGTAGAAAGATAACCATGCACAAAAGACACAAAGATTTTATCCTGGGAAACCCAGAAAGGGAGAAAACCCAGCCAACTTTTCCTAGAAAAAATCAATCCAATTCAAGTACAATACCATTCATGAAGATGAACCCTGGCACATGAGAGGTTCGCCCTCCTTCACAAGAAACCCTAACAAGGGTGGCGAACTTCTAGAGAGAATAAGAGAACCCAAAATTATTGCTTCTTGCCTTTGCTAGGCCTTCTTTGGAGGTGCGCACAAGTGGAGAAGAGAAGAGATGATGATGCGATAATGAAAATGAAGTGAGTGAACTCTTTATTTATATTCTTCAGTTCACTTGACTTTTTTTCCTCAATGGAGTCGACTTGTCTTCTTTGCTGGGGTAGACTTGTTCTTTCTTCTAGGCCAACTTGTCTTCTTGCCTTCAATTTTCTTTTGGAACTTTTTCAATGCTATCTGGGACTTCTTCAATGGTTGGCTTGACTTCTTGGTTATTTCTTCATAATAGAAAAGTTGTCCTTGTTGATGTTCAACTCCTCACATGCACGTCTATTCACTCATAAAGCTCTAAGTTGATTTGATCCCACTCTAAGAAGTCCCGGACACTTCTTAAAGCCTATGTCAAATTCAACATTAGATTAGACTTTGTATATTTCTCAAGGGGATGAAATCCCCTAACAAATAAACAAGTCAACTCACTCTCATAGAGTAGATCACTCCTTCTCGGAGCTCTCCTTCTCAAAGTATGCAATGTGACCTCTAGCCTTATTCACTCTTAGCCACTTCTCATGACTAATTAAGGCTAAGCTCCTCGAGCCTTATTAACTCTTAGTCACTTCTCATGACTAATCAAGGCTGCGTCGGGCCCATCCTCCACCAGCCATTGGTCAATTTTCATGACCCCTCCGGGAGAATGTCTTCAACATGTTGCCGGATGATGCAACCTGGAGAAACATCATGTTTCATATTAGTTATGAACTTATTACACCTCACTTACCTACAGGTCACATTAGTACACACACTATTTAAAAAGGTGATCGTGTTTAGAGTTGAGTCGGAGGTTGAACACATGGATTCGAGGGCATGCTGGCCCTACGTGTGATACATGTGTCTTGTGCCTGATGCATATCCCACACTTGTCAAACACTAAGGTCCCACGTGTCCAAGCATGCTTGACACTCAAGACAACAAAAAATTTCAAGAAAATCAAAAAAGTTGAGTAGGTGTTTCCCAACATGTCAAACAATGAGCCAATGTGTTCCAATGTGAGCTTGAGCTGTCCAAAGCAAAGATATTGGTGTATGTGCGCACCAACCTTCACCTTATATGAAAGGCAAAGGAAAAGTGGTGAAGGGGAAGGACAAAGATGTGGTATGTATTTCCTAATGATATGGGTATGAGACACATGAGTACGGGATATAGCCCATGATTTGTCACTCATGAGATTCTTCTAGAAATCTACCCTATTTTGTATAAATCATTGGCATTCCATCAATAGTATGATAGTACATTAGTATCATTTTTCAATTTCATGATTTCACCCTATCTATGTAGCACATTTTGATGACATTGAATGAGAAAACTACAAAACATTTGACTCTTGAGTTTAAGGTTTATTATTGATTCTATATGTATGGTCTATGGTTTATTCTTATGTGTTTGATCATTTATTGTAGTTTTATTTTCTAAATATTGAAAAAAATTACACCTTTGCACCTATATTTTATTTGTGTGTATGTGTATCCTACGTGTTTGTTTTGGGTGGGGTCTACATACATATGTTGAACACTCGAATCCCCGTGTCAGGTGACTTGCCATACAACAGCATTTTGCTCCCTTTTTGCTATTCTTATTTGCACTTCGAGATAATATCTTGACACAACATAGACATCCACTTTGCAATAACACTTCTAACTACAAAAGTCTCCATAAAACATTCAACATAGAAGACAGAAAGAATAAAAAAGCCACAAGCATGGTTACAATGAATCTCACTTTTATTATTCAAATAACCCTCAAATATGTTTTGACTTCCAATGGATTGTAATGTATTTTTATCATAATAGTTTTTAGGAAAGTTGAGCATATATAATTAACTATGATTTTTTGGCAAAGGCATTTACATATTTTCCATGTAAAAGTCACAAATGCTTAAAAGAGAACCGATTGACGAACTAAATGTCAAAGTAATAATATAACAAAACTTCAATCTTCTTTGTTTGTTAGAAGAAATATCAATACCAGATTTGTTATTTAGAGGAGGGTAGGCCTCACCAAAATATTACAGCGTTATTTGTTCCAATTATTAACAAAATCAAAATCTAACCATTTAAACATATGAAAATGCAGTTTATAAATATAACGTACTGTAAGCTGACTTGAAACATTCACATCAAGTAGACTATTTAGCCTTTCACGAAGTTCTTGGGCCGCTCTCTTTGTGAAGGTTACACACTGAAAAAACAGACAAAAGTTAATTTGCCATCTTTCAACTCATCTAGTGTTTAATCAAAAAGGCAGTATATAGACATCAATGAAATGGACTGAATATTTGCAACTAAATGCAAGCCCAAACAAATCAGTCTTGCAAGCTGCAACTAATAAAGAAACTTAGAGTAAAAGTGATGACGAATATGAATGTAAGTTGTCTATAAAAAGTTTTAATGACTATAAATTTCGGGTCCAGAGTCCAGACTTCTATTTACAATTGTGTAAAATACAGACATTGAACATAACTCAACTTTTTAGGTATGCAAAGACACTTTAAAATTGATAAACTACACCCTAACAATAGAACCTACAAAGCGGGCATTAAATCTATTAGACAGTCTTTGAAAAGAACATGTTGAATAAATTCACACATGCCATGGTGTGAGCAGCAATTTTGCCAACCTGGCAACAATTTTACATTTGATACGAAAACACTTGAACCATTCCTTGAACATAGGCCAAACTAACATGAAAGAGAAATGTCAATACTAGTATATAGTATATACTTACCCTAACTTGGCCTTGTAGTCTGTGGTCCTTAATGACAAGTGGGCAATAAAATCTTGGAATTATGCTAAATATTATAATGTGATGGTGTATTTTATTATGAAGTGGGTGATGATTTATGTTGCAGGATCATTATGAAGTCCTAGCTAGGAAGTCCTAATTGGTAAGTCAATGGTTGTTTCTTAACCGTTGTGTATGAGTTCCTCCACGTATAATGAGGCCCCTTCATGATTGAAGGAAAGCGATCTTCCAATGTATATTCGTCACATGCACTAACGATTACTCATATGTTGTATTCTCCTAATTTGAGAAACACGCTAAATGTATTAGTTCTAAGTTACTTCATCAAATGGACTATACAAGGCATGGACTTCATAAGCATGCACAAGTATTATTACATCGTCATATGTGAGTCTTTGTGTTCCTTCCTATACTATAGATCTCCAAGAACCAAACCCTATACCTTTTCATCCGTCGAAATCAAATTCTACACCTTCTAATTATTGAGATTGCAAGAGAACGAGGGGATCAAATGCAACTAGATAGGTCACCCAAAAAACTTGCAAAAGTAAAGGAGAAAACAACACTAAACAGGTATACTAGAGTTGTCCAAAAGATGCGTTAGAGAGAGAAAAACACAACCATAGAACCAAAGAATGCCAAAAGAGATAGTGTCCACAAGTTTAATTACTTGTATAAAAGAATGATGCCCATAGGCTAAAGAATGATCACAAGGTCACATAATCAGACAACATGATTTAGAAATGAGGTTTGAGTTGTGTATTTGTACACAACACAAGTAAGGATTCCTCCCACAAGGGGTTATAGGCCCACATAAGTACAATAGCCATGTTGAATAGGCTAGAGAGCCAATCTGAGGTCAATAGGTTCAAGAGGACTGCATCTGCTGGCAATGGCGGCAAGAAGATTGTGCTAGGCAGGGAGCAACGATGTGAGCAACGCGAAGGTTGCAGCATGCTGATGAATATGGTTGTCTAAGGTTGTCATTGATGACAACATTAATGACAAAGGTCATGACTAAGCAAGCATTGATGATTTGTACATGACTTGGAGAAGACTAGACAAAAGACAAGGTAATGGGCTTTGACACACCTAATAAGCCAAATGACCCATACTGTGGTCATTTGGAATTGTGCCTAATACCCTAGACAAGAATGACTTGGAGTTGTGGAAAGTGACATGGCAATGACATTAGACAAAGAAGCATATTAACATACCTTGGCACAAGCATGAAGTAGGACACTGGATGACATACGTGGACATGACAAACCATGACATGAAGTTGACAAGCAAGGTATGTGGATGGCTTGAAGAATACATATGGCATTGAAGTGGACAAGGATATAGCAGCATGGTGACATGGCATGGCTCATGGACAAAAACAATGTGGGCATTTGGACACACTTGATAAACCCAGGGCTTGTGAAACTTGATGGTCATGTGAAGAAGATTAAAAATCTCTCTCTATATATATACTTGAAGAAATGTTATAACATGGTGAAAGTTTTGTGCTAAAGCCCTAACTATGGAGGCATTGAAGCAAACTCTAAAATAATTTTTGAATGGTGAACTCGACCCTTAAAAGGAGTAAAGAAACCTTACAACAACTCCTTCAACAAGTCGGCTCAGCTGTCATTTATAATTTAATCAAGAATAAAAATTATATTAATATATAGCAGGTCGGCTCAGTATTTAAAATTAAAAATTGAAATTTATTGCAAGGTCGGCCAGCCTTAAAATTACCCTCAACGACCTATATAAATACACTTTTATAAACCTCATTTTAGTGGTGAATTTGTGATGAGCTCTGAGGAAATTCGTGGAGGTGATAGCTCTGATTTTCGGATACTGTAGCAAGCAGCTACAGTGGAAAGAATTTTTTTTTACAGTTTACCTTTCACCTTTTTTGGGGGCGGCAGCCACTAATTAGTTCTTTTTGGAAGTTTTTCTTTGCCCTGAGAGCTCTGATTTTTGGACAGCACTGAGCAAAATTTCGGGTACAGTAAGAAGACTAAGGCAGCCACATGTGTGTTGGGATATTCCTATACTCTATCCTAGTCCTAACAGCATTTTCCATTTTTGCATTTTCAGTCATGCATGCATTTTGCATGCATGCATGCAATTGCATGCATCCCGGTCATCAGTCCCAGCACCTAGCCCTCAATTAGCTAGCCCCGGGAGCTTCTTTCTTATCAGTTTTAGCCCTCCTAATGCTTAGTGCGCCCTCCTTTCACCTACCACTTGTGAAAGGCGCCCTCTCTCACCTACCACTCACTTGCACTTCAATTAGTTATCTTTAGATCTTTCCTTGATTTAAGGCTAGATTGACTCCTCAACTGACTGTATCACTCCAATGGACCTCCAGTAAGACTAGACTGCCTATTCTAACTCCAATTAGCTCCTCATGCGCCCTCCACTGAGCCTCCTTCATTCAGTTAGTGCCTCCATGTATCAGTTACACCTACCACACTCAGTTAGACTCAGTTTGACACCTGGTTGACAGTTACTTGTGCATTGATGACTCCACTAATGATGATCAGGACTCCTAGTTGTGCTTTGATGACACTTTATTGATCTGATGATCAGTCCATGAAGGCTAATTCGAATTGCCACCTTGGCATTCGAATCCTCACCATTGTATTATTTATTTGTCCATATTGTGATTAATGAATTAGTGTGTAATGTTATTCTGCTTCTATCTGAGTTCTACTGTATCATAATTATGTTGCTCTTTTACAATGCATGACCACTCTTCTTCTATTTTCCTGCTTAATCTTAATCTTTCTTGTGAGATATACATCAGCTCTTAGATATGCTGTGAGGATTTTCACAATGTGAGGACATGTACAACAGTTTGTTTTCCTGAGTCAGAGGTCTTTACCAGCACTACACCTACAGTTTATGAATTAGAGTTGTCTGAGTTGTGTGTAGGATACAGACAAGGTATGTATATATAGTAAGTATACAAACAAATGATGTGTGTGTGTATACAATGTGTGTATACAATGTGTGTAGACAAGTGGTATATGGTATACAAATGTTTGTATAGTGGAATGTACAGGGGTATGTGAACAATACTGTACAATGGGTTCAATATGATGAATGTACACTTATAGTAGCATCTATACACATATAAAGTGAAACTTATGAAAGGTAATTTACAGTATACAATGATGACTGTTTGTTGATGATGCATATGCAAACCCTATCATATGATACACCTACAGCAATGAAGACCTTGATAATGACATGTTCAGATGATGTGACAAGCTTGTTGATGAGCCGATGTAATATGTGTATGAATAGACCTTGATGACATGTGAAGAAACCTTGATGTGATGAACTGTATGATGAGATGAAGATGATGTTGATGCATACATGATGCACACTATGTATACTATGACTACCCTATCCCTAGGATGATGATGACATCTATGCACAGTGGTGTGTATACAGTGAAGTGGTGAAGAAGGCAGTGATGATATAATTACAGTGGTGAAGTGTGTACAGTGACATAAACAGATTGAACAAGCAAAGAGTGATTGACCAGCAGTACTTTTGACCAACAGAGATGAGCATAGTTGACATATGGCAGCAGTAATAGTTGACTGAGATTGTTGATGTATATGTAACTTCGGAATGTATTTCACATATATGTATATTGTATTCCTATAGAGATGGTATTATTCCTCTATAAGGAAGTGTCGTCATTTATATTGTAAGTGTCGTAACTTATACTTGATGGGTTATTAGACCACCTTGTTTGGGGTCGGCCCTGTATAAGTCATGTGGGTCAAAGGGTTATTAGACCACCCTATTGGGGGTCGGCCCACTCAGCATTATGTTATGTGGTTAAGTTCGAGCCTACATGAGTTAGGTAAAAAGGCAAGTCAAGTCAAGTATAAATAGAGTGTGGGAGGCACTCTATTTACTCACTCACTTCTCACTCATGCACTCAAGGAGGAGTGGCGCACTTATGGAGGAGGAGGATCTGCTGCTAGGTTGTGTCTATCTCTTATGGTTGGTTGTATCATTGCTCTATCTATCTCTGAGGAAGTTATTGGGGTTTTTCACCTTTATGGTTTTCCCCAAGTAAATCTTTGTGTCTCTTGTGTGCTTGCATTATTGTCTCCATGATTGATATGATGTAGATATGTTGTACATGTTGTTCTCTCAGTTAAGATCCTAGATCAGATTGAAGTAAATTCTGAAAATTTAACAGAGATGACATGTGGCAGAAAGTTGATTGATGACATTTGGGAGCAGCAATAGTCGATTGATGATATGATGATGATATGTGATGTGACAAGTATCTATATGTAATACAAGTTGGGCCTTGTACCATTTTCTTAGTAGGATCTAAGAAAAACTAGGCAGGGTCCTAGATTTGAAGTTGGTGCTTCTATTTTCAGTTGGTGTTGAATTGCCTCACGGTTGTAGCCGTTGAACCAATTACAAAAGATTTCAAACTACATCTTGTGTCTCTTGTGCAATGTGTTGATCATTATATGCTTTACTTGATGAATGAAAAATGAAATAGGTTATTGATGAATATGATATGAAAGTGAATGTGTGAATGAAGATAAAAGGTTGTGATTAAAGTTGAAATTTGATTAAGCATAGGCTCACTGATTCACCCCCCCCTCTCAGGGAGCATTGTGTCTAACACATGCTTTGGTAGAGCGGAGGAGCAGAGGTTGTGCAACAAGAGTACGCAGAGGAGGAGCCCGTGCTCTAGGCAATCAGATCATAGGCCGAGCCAGGGCCTCGATAGCCACAAAGTGTCTTGCAATGTTAACGAGCTGAGCAATTGCAATGTTAACGCGCTGAGCAATCGGTGAGTTCATTGCAGAAGGAGAGCTCGATTGTAGGGGTAGCGTCTCCCGTAAGTTCTGTCATGTGCGTCAGCCATCAGGCTAAGTGTTGTGAAGTCGGAATCACAGCTGTCGGATAGCAGAAGGTAGTGTGGATCAAGCAATTCGCTGGTGTCGTGTAGCTCATGCCTGGGTTACGTGATTGTAAGCTGCTATAGTAATCCTTTACTGTTGAAAAAGATAACTCTGGAGGTCCTCCCATATTTTTGGTGTGGGTGTGATGAGGAGGACCAAAAAGTTTTGTCCTTGTGTATTTATGTAACAAAGTGACGTTTATGTAAATAAAGTGATATTTTGTACTTTATAAAAGTGGATCACTTAAGTGATGTATTTTTTAATTAATTAATTATTCATTGAGAAAAGTGCATCTATTGTGAACCATAAATCTCCTAATCTAATCATGGCCATTGATTAGGTAGTTTCTTTGGTAGTTAGGGTTAGTTGATGAAAAATAAAGTATAAAAGAAGACAAAGAGACAAATGAAGAACACTCACCATCAGAGAGGAAGAGGAAAAATTGAAGAGCAAGAAGAGGACCAAAGAAGGGCACGATTTCCAAGAGAGGAACAGCAGCACGGTTTCCAATGCAACCTGAAGAATCCGTACAACAGCATTAAAGATAGCCACACGTGTGGGCTCGAATCCCAAGGCAATGAGCAAGGTAATTAATGTAGACCGTACATCATTAAAGCAGGCACGTGCAGAGACAGAAATCGAGGCAGAAAGGTACAGTTCTGTACAGCAGCTTTTTGACACAGTTTTTGAGGTTGGGTCTGATTTCTATAATAAATTGTTGTTTGTGGATAATCTGTCAGTTAAGGTTGTAAAGAAATTCCATGCTTTTAATTTTTGTATTCTTCTTAAAGAATAATTTTTTCTAGGGTTTTCCCCAAGTTTGTGGGGTTTTGCCCGATCTTTGACCAAAATTCTTGTGTTCATCTTGCTTAAAGTTATTTTCAGTATTGGGAGTATTTGGGAGTACATTTTGAAGTTGTGGTTTTACTTTCAGAAATTCAAGTTAAAACCCTAGTTTTCAAAGTGTTTGACTAAATGTGTGAATGAGCAAATTTCATATTTTAAAGTCAATTTTCTTCATGGTATCAGAGCTCATGTTAACAGAGCCATACTGAAAAAGAAAGTAAGCAAGTGTTCTTTGAAGTACAAAAGAGTGTTAGGTTTATCTTTCAAGTTGTTTTTTGGTTGCAAGTATTTTCCATGATGAGGATTAGGTATGAGGATAGGTTGGATGGAGTATCCAACTATATCCCATGGAAAGTAAGAATCGCTACTGTGTTAAGGAACTGAGGGTTTGGGGATTTACTAACAATGTCATGACTAAGCCAACAGACAAAGATGAGCATGAGGAGTTTGAAGCTCTTGAAGCCAGAGCCCAGAGAGTCATACTGGATGGGGTTAAAGACCATCTCATCCCACATTTAGCAGAAAAGAAAATTGCTAAAGAGATGTGGGACACATTGAACCAGTTGTTCGAAGCAAAGAACGAGAATCGAAAGATGGCCCTAAAAGACAAGCTACACTGTATCAAAATGAACAAAGATGAGGGTGTAGCCTCCTACTTGACTCATGTCACACAAGTCAAGGACTAGTTGCAGCAATAGGAAAGACTATCCCTGATTCAAAGTTGGTGAGGATAGCCCTGAAGGGCTTCACCAAGAAGTGGGAGGTCTTTGTGAAATGTATTGTGGGCAGAGAAAAGCTTCCCAATTGGTCTAGATTATGGGATGACTTTACCCAGGAGGAAATTCGGGAAGGGCCACTGGTTGGTCAAACTAGTGAGGATGCTGAGGAGGATGTGGCACTTGTAGCCAAATCGAAGAACAAGAAGAAGAAAGATTTGAGTCAGATCAGATGTTATCAATGTGGTCAGTTAGGACACTATGCCACGAAATGTCCTGAGAAGAAGAAAGGGAAGACAGAGAAAGATTCAACAGCAACTGCATTAGATGAGTTTGCAAGTGAGTTTGAGCATGAATTTTCTCTAGCCTCTTTTGACTCTAGTGTATGAAGCTCAGTTTTTTAGCATGGCTAGATTGCTGACAGTGGGTCAACCAGACATATGACTGGAGTGTATGATGCATTCTAGATTATCACAGAGTTGGGACCAGGACACTACATTCAGACATATATGGACGGTCCATAGATAGTTATTCGAGGGGTTGCAACAGACAGGTTTCAATTAGACCTTGGAGAGGTCTTGGAGATACATGGAGTCCTCTTTGTACCTAGGATGAGAGTTAGTAAACTCTCAGTGTCATCTTTTGAAGATGATGGTTATGGGATGTTCGTCAGGGACGGTCATATCTTCATCTATCGGAGAAATGATCCTGTCAGGACCACTATCTTACTTAGTGATCGCAGGTACAGATTATATATTTTGAGAGGACATGTTGTACGTCCATGGACAGGTGGATGGCTGTCAGAGTCGGAGGATGGGGCAGGAGATATAGTTGATCGGCATGTTAGTTACATTTCTTCTAATGAGGAGAGTGAATCTCTCTAGAGCACTGGCAGAAGACTCAGCCAGACAGGTGATGGTGATGAGCAGGTTGATGAGGTTCAGGCAGAATCTCAAGAGTCAAAGTTTTATTTCAGTGGTGGGCACTTCTCTCCGAGAGACATTCCAGAGCCGGAGGGAGCTACATCAAGAGTAAGATGCAGAGATTTGGATGGTGCCGGAAGGACCTCCCTTGTTAGGAGGGAGTGTTGAAAAAGATAACTCTAGAGGTCCTCCCATATTTTTGGTGTGGGTGTGATGAGGAGGACCAAAAAAATTTGTCCTTGTGTATTTATGTAACAAAGTGATGTTTATGTAAATAAAGTGATATTTTGTACTTTATAAAAGTGGATCACTTAAGTGATGTATTTTTTAATTAATTAATTATTCATTGAGAAAAGTGCATCTATTGTGAACCATAGATCTCCTAATCTAATCCTAGCCATTGATTAGGATTTTTCTTTGGTAGTTAGGGTTAGTTGATGAAAAGTAAAGTATAAAAGAAGACAAAGAGACAAATGAAGAACACTCACCATCAGAGAGGAAGAGGAAAAATTGAAGAGCAAGAAGAGGACCAAAGAAGGGCACGATTTCCAAGAGAGGAACAGCAGCACGATTTCTGTAATGTCCCTTGTTAGGAATTTTATTAAAATGGCAATTTTTCACTTTTTTCCCTAGTTAGACCTTTGACTAGTTTTGATCTCTAGGTCTCAAATTTGTCCCAAATGATCCCAAATCTTCTGAGAAGGTATATGAATGATATTAGAACATAAATATGTGTTTCAGGGATGCCTTTAGACCTTTAAAATACTTCTGCAAATCCTCTTTCAATTCTGATCAATGTAGGTAACTTTACTAGTGATTTTCCTTTGACTAGTATTGGTCTCTAGGTCTCAAATTGACTCCAAATGCCTTCAAATCTTCAAGGAAGGTGTATGAATGATATTAGGAATTTAATATGATGGTTATGGATGACATATGTCCACTAAAAGGCCTCTGCAAACTCTCTTAAGATTCTGAACCAATTATGCACTTTTACTAGTAATTTGGGGTTCAAATCCCCCTGGGGTAAGTACTAAAAATGGCTTCCCAAATGCCTCCAAACCCACTCAAATTTATGAACAGAGGTATGTAATGTGTTAATTACTTTATTAAAGTCTCATATGCACCATTAATGTATTATTACAACTGTTCTCACCCTCTCCCATTCAACTGCAAAAATCCTCAATTCGACCCTTGGGGAAATGGCACTATTTCACCTCCCAATACAACTAAACTGAGTAAAAATGCTTCAAATGCTCAAGTATAGTACATGAAACTTGTATAAGAAATCCATGACGGTATATTGATCACAAATATATCAGAGAATCATCCATTCATTCGAAATCATCATCAATACATTGGCTCACAATAAGGTAGTGGGGAAATGGCATTGTTCTTCCATTAAAAATGAGATTTATACATTTCTACTTGGAATTTCGGCCTGAAACTTTTTGGAGATGACGAACAGAGTATTTACTTCATATTACAAAAGAAATGGGGCATTAAATGCTTCCCCAAAGAGTACAATAGCTCACCAAAAACGCCCTCCCTCAAGGATCAAGAATATGCCATCAAAACTGGAAATGGTTGAAGGAGTGAGCTGCAATAGAAGAAACCATGAGCTGCCCTGTAGCTTACACCTGCAAATAAAGACTCCATTAAAGCTCCAAATGAAAGGTCTGAATGGCCTTTCCAATTACCAACTTGGATGGGAATCTTTCACCCTCGAAATTGGCTAAGGCAAGAAACTAGTCATCCACTAGCTCTCCCTCTTCACAAATGCAATTGCAAATTCTACAAATGATCAAAAGCTGGTTTCATTCTTTGTTATTGACATTTATAAACTTCTAATGTCCTCCATGGGTCGAATTCCTTCCAAGAGACTCATACCAACTCATGTTGGGAAGAGATTCCAAAGAATGCCACTTGTACAACAATTCCTAGTCTCCCACTTCCACCAAATCACATGTGGAAGCATCTTAGCTGCCCCAACACCCTTGAGCGCCCTCTTGGAGTCTATTTTTAGCCCTGACATGTCATATATGTCATATGTCAGCCTTCAGGTCTGATTTGTGTCATAGGTGTCATAGCATCTTCATTATTGTTGTCATAGAGCTAGGGAATCTAGCCCAAGTGTCTCACTAGCTCCAAATTGCCTCTTCCTCTTCCATGGGAGTTACTCTTCCTCTATATTTCGACCTTGGATGAGTCATGCAATGAATAATACCTTTTGGACTCCCCCAAGTATGTTACCATTCACCTTGAATTCGAATTGGTGAGAGAATGATGCCAAATGTAGTGGGGAAATCTAGCCATATGTGGGTCCCACTTCCTCCATATGTCTTCATGATGAAATGCCACTTTGATTTTCACTTGTATATATTTATTTAGATCCTTTATTAAATATTTATGCCATTCTAATGTTCAAACATCATTTATTATCCCCATTATTCCAAACCCCAAAGCTTCCACCCCAAACCTAGGAAACTAGTAATTTTCCTCCTTGGCAATTATTTGACCTTTAGCATCAATTTGACAAACTCTAATGAATAGAGCCAATGTGATTAGGCCATTGTGACCCAATACCAAATTTGGGACATGACAATTTCCAATGCGGCCTGAAGAATCCGTACAGCAGCATTAAAGACAGCCACACATGTGGGCTCGAATCCCAATGAAGCTAGTTCGAATTCCAAGGCAGTGAGCAGGGTAATTAATACAGATCGTACAATATTAAAGCAAGCACGTGCAGACACAAAAATCAAGGCAAAAAGGTACAGTCCATATCGTTCCGTGCAGCAGGCCGTACAACAGCTTTTTGACACAGTTTTCGAGATTGGGCACAGATTTCGAGGTTGGGTCTGATTTCTGTAATAAATTGTTGTTTGTGGATAATCTGTCAGTTAAGGTTGTAAAGAAATTCCATGCTTTGAATTTATGTACTCTTCTTAAAGCATAAATTTTTCTAGGGTTTTCCCCAAGTTTGTGGGGTTTTGCCCGGTCTTTGACCAAAATTCTTGTGTTCATCTTGCCTAAAGTTATTTTCAGTATTGGGAGTATTTAGGAGTACATTTTGAAGTTGTGGTTTTACTTTCAGAAATTCAAGTTAAAACCCTAGTTTTCAAAGTGTTTGACTAAATGTGTGAATGAGCAAATTTCATATTTAAAGTCAATTTTCTTCATTTACCACAGTGAGGTCGTGGAGTGATCTACCAATACATAGAAGCCAACACACAGCAGCAGTGTGAAGGGCGGACGTGCATTGAGTTGCGATCGGACAATGTGTGTCGTCCATTGGGAGAAAGCGGCCAGCCGTAAAGTTGCCACCAGAAAGAGTTGTGCTGCCGATCGTTGGAGTGTTAGTCGTAGCTGCTGAAGCAGGCAACGGCTAGGCAAGGGGGCTAAGTTATTGGCATCTTATTTTGCCAGTTCGTGGGTTTCTAGAAGTTGTGAAAAAGAGTCGAGAAGGGATGCCCAACAGTCAAAGCATCCAAGAGGGCCAAGTAAGGGCCAAGTGGAACCAAGAGAGGCGAGAAGGCTAAGCTCGTAGTCAGTTGTTGCAAAAGATAGCAGAATGGCTATGAAGATAGGCTTGACGATGCTTCCAACTTTGTTCAATGGAAGTACCGCATGAAAAATGCCTTACAAGACAATAAAGTATGGAGCCTTGTTGAAAAGAAAGCCTCAATTCCTGCAGACCCCAAGAGCAAGGAGGCTCATGAGGCAAATGAAATCAAGGCCCAAAGACTTATCTTAGATGGGGTTAAGGACCACCTCATTCATCATATTGGGGAGAAAAACACTGTTCCCGAGATGTGGGAGTTACTTAGGAAAATGTTTGAGGCTAAGAATGAGAGCAAGATCATGGCTCTCAAGGAGAAACTTCAACATTCCAAGATGACGAAGGGTGAGGATGTGGCTGCCTATCTCACCAAGGTCAAGTAGATAATTGATGAGCTGATAGCAGCTAGAGTAACTCTCTCATATGCAGAAGTGGCACGTTCAGCCTTGAAAGTGCTTCCAAAGGAGTGGGATCCATTTGTTTCAGGAATTGTTGCTAGAGAGAAGCTGCCAGGATGGGACAGATTATGGGATGACTATTGCCAAGAAGAGATCAAGAGAGGAAGAGATGTGGATGAAGCAAAAGAGGACAAGGAGAATCTTTCCCTTGCTTCTAGAAAAGGCAAGAAGGTCATTGTCTCAAGTGGAGGTGTCACAAGTGCAGGCAAGCCCAAGAAGGATCTTTCTCGAATCAAGTGCTATGTGTGTGGCGAGTTTGGCCACTATGCCAACCAATATTCACATGCCATGAGGGGCAAGGGGACAAAGAGCAAGGAGCAGCAAATGGTTGCTCAAGCAGAGGAGGATCATGACAAAGATGAAGAAGAGCAGCAGGTGGCTGCTACAGCTCACCAATTTTCCAAGATGTTTAGGGAGTACACCCTCTTCCTTGATTCTGGAGAAAGTCCCAAAGAAGGGTGGTACCTAGACATGGTTCCACTTGTCACATGACTAGAGAGAGGCATGTGTTCCAGGATTTCTCAGCTCGTGTTGTTGGTCATGTCAGGTGTGGGTTTCACAACAGTGTGGTAGCAATCAGAGGAGAAGGAACCGTGACAATCCAAATAGAGTCAGGAAAGACTCTCGGGGTGATTGGAGTTCTCTTTGTACCCAGGATGAGCATTAGTGTGCTCTCAATTTCAGCCTTGGAGGATCAAGTTTATGCTATTGGTTTTCATGGCTATGTTGTTTATATTCGCTCCTTGCGAGGCGCCGAGGATACGCTCCAAGAGTTCCTATGATGATTGGTATCGGTGAGGACCATCTTTACAGGATATGGGGGCATCCCATCTACAACTTCAGAGGCAAGAGTGATGGATCAGTTGGAGCATACTTGAGGGAGCAAGAGGCTCTCCTTAGCAAACCTACATGGTAGGAATGATCCCAGTTGAATGAGTGGGGATACTCAGATGGCTTTAGTGCAGAAGGTAAAAGACGCTACAACACAAAGGAGGTACAGTACACAAATTTAGAGGGAGTATGGCTCTCAGATTCGGAGGGAGTAGCAGATAGTTCCAGTGCAGAACATTCAGCAGAATTGCCAAATGCAGGAGGAGTTGTTGTAGCTCGAGATGTGGATCATGGAGGAGGTAGCTCCAGGGAAAGTACCTCCCTCGTTAAGAAATAGTGTTAGAGTTTGTGTAGCTTGGGCAGTTACTTCCACATTGGGGGTGTCTAGCAATGTGTGAAGTGCCCATGTTGTATTCTCTAGACAAAGTATAAACATGGTTTGACTAAGTTTGAACTTGCCCATGGTTTTCTATGTCCCATGGTATTTGGATGTAATTTGGCCTATAAAGTAAGGGGTCTTTGTCATTGTGTAGTACCACAAGTTAGTCTCATCTAAGATAGAGAGAGAGTAAGGTGGTAAGTGGAAAAGTGCCAAGTTAGGGCATCTGTTCTGGGAGTCTATTTAGGGCTGAGTTAGAGCCCTAAGTGTGATCTTCTAGGGTTTGCGAAAGAGTGAAATCAAAGAGTGTAAATCTGGAGAGGTAGTCCAAAGAAGCTGATGTAATGAATCGATTAATCTTACAATAAGAAGAAGATCACAAGCATTGTTAGTTTTCTCCAGAGGTAGTGGGGTTTCCAAGGTAAACATCCGTGTATTTTATGTGTGGTTGTTTATTACTTCTATTGTGCCTGATTTCATTGTGAATGAGTATTTTCAGCATGTTAATGTTTAATTAATCATCTGATTATCTAAGATTTCACAATAAAAAATTTACACAAGAGAGAAAAACATAGCCATAGAACAAGAGAACAACAAAGATGTAGGGCTCGCAAGATTAATCACTTATATAAAACAATGATGTCCATAGGCTAAATAATGACCACAATATCACATGATCACACAAGATTATTTACAAATGAGGTTTGAGTTGCGTATTTATACACAACTCAAGTAAGGCATTCTCACAAGAGGGGTTCTAGGCCCACATCAATAGGGAGTACTCCTAGGAGGGTTATTGAACCTACATATTAAAGATGACTATGTTGACAGCCTTAACCTTAACCTAGCAATACAATAAATTATGGCCATAATTTATGCCTAACAAAATCCATTAATGACACGATATGAGATGATCATGGTGGAAAACAGGGGGCTCTACAGTTTTTTGAAGGAGGGATCGATATGCGGTACCATAGTTAGCCCAAGACTAAGGTTTTCATGGGGGTAAAACAATTATGGAAGAGGAAGAGGATTTATTAGATTACTCCTCTGACCCCCCATGACACTAAAGACATTTGGGACGTGCCACTTGGCAGGAGGCATGCTAAGTTGGGAGCTAAGGCAATTTTAGGTAATCAGTTTTCTGCGGACGGTGAATGTGATACAGACAGGTCGATGGATTCTGAATTTACTGTCGGTCGAGTGTCGATAAGCGCAATGGAGGACATTTTCCCTGAACACCAACATCAGGTATGGTCCCCATTAGGTCTGGAGGTCCCCCAACCCTCTGTGGTGCGGTCCGAAGCGCTTGGGTTGATCTCGATTCAGCAGGACTCTTGTGAGTTGTTCGAGGTTTTTGGGTCCTCTATGTTGGAGAGTGGTGCTTTGTTCCCTGCCTTTCTAGCACTCAGGGGGATTTCGATCTCTATTCCTTAGCCAATAAACACACTTGAAGATGTGCCATTTGATCCGAACTACTTTTTAGCTCTATTTAGTGGACTTTCTGCTCATCTTGAGAGGGTTTCTGAGGGACACTCTACCGAAAGGGCTCTTCTAGTTTGTGAAAAGTGGTTGGAGGCGATAGGGCTATTATTGATGATGAGAGCAGGGCGCAAGAGCGGTATACTAGCTCTGGGTCGAAGGAAGGAGAAAGAAGTGGTCGGAAGAAGCAGAGGGTTTTAAAGAATCAAGGTAGAGCAAATAAGTTTATGGTTGGGGACGGTACTCAACTTCACAGGGTGGTCGATATGGCATAGTTGGCCTTCACAAGAAGGGTTCAAGGCCAACATTTTAATGTCAAAACCCTCACTGACTGGGCAAGGGCACATTGGGGCGAAAGGCTCAAATACATCCCGAAGGTCCTCGTACTAGCAAAGGGGTGGTTCATATTTCTACTCGAAAAGTCTGAAGATACACAATGGATACTCCAAAAAAACTGGTGCATTGGTTCGGTCCCGAAGGCACTTAAGCTTCGGACACCACTCTTTGATACTAAGCATGAGAAGTTGGATATTGCACCAATTTGGGTTCATCACCTAGGTCTGCCACTAGACTATTGGTCCTTGGATGTGTTCAAAAACATCAATAATCTGTTAGGGGCTAAGTTGCCAGGAAACTTGGGTACGAGGACGGGGATGCCACTTTTTGAAACATGGTACTTAGGTACGTCGGGGGTACTATATATATATATATATATATATATATATATATATGTCACAGTCACATCATACATGCATATTTCAGATTTCTTCATAAATTATGAATCATGATTCATAATTCTAAATTCAATGATCCAATGAACAATGAACATTTGCAATGAAAATTTGAAACATAAAATTTGATAAATCATAGACTCATAGTAGATATCAAGTGGAAGACTGGAAGTTACATAAAATTTGATAAATCATTGTACCAAGCAGCTGTAACAAACAATCAAACTTAGATTTGAAGGTACAATTGAAATCTGATTTTAAACACCTATTTGTATTGTTGTTACAAACAATAAAAAGTTGCAAATATATTCTTGGGTTGATGTCAGTGCATTTCTCAGTATTAAATACATATGTATATTTTTTATGTGCACATTTGGTAGTCAAATTATGTTCCATGAGTGCTAAACACAAAACCATAAAAATATTCCTTGTAAATGAATGCAAAATCAATCTACCAAATTTGGAAAATATTCAGTGGAATTTGAACAGTGTTGCAAAGTGCTTGACATAAGTCCTGAACCAGACTCCATACGTAGTTAGCAAAATTTTGTTCAGTTTTGGTTGGGGGTCATTACATTTTTCCCTACGGATTTGCATTTTGTTGAGTCAGTCGTACCCCGAAGTACCCAAACACGGGGTACGGACTCACGGAGTACCCAAACACAGGGTACGGCGTACCATTTAGCCTATAAGTACCCCCTTTTTTTATAACAACATCTTGGGTACATGGAGCCAATATGGGGTACGGCAGGAAACGTACCCAAGTACCCGGTACGGGTACGGGTACCCATGCAACATAGGTTAGGGTAATTTTTAGAGGCAGACATGTCCTTCGAAGAGACCGAAGAAATGAGTGGCAAGAACTTTGGAAGGGTGGATACTCGTGAAGGGATTAAGGAGGTCATGGAAATTGGGAGGGGTCAAATCACCCTCATTCAAAAATTGGATTATGAGGGTGTTCCTTTTTTATGTAGGCAATGTCATCTATATGCCATCTAGCATACTCTTGTCATCTCCCTTTCAGACTGAGGCAAGAGTCAAGGGATTCAAGTAATTTAAACAAGAGAATCATAACTTTGGAACAGATGGATTTGGGAGGGTCGGCACCAAAGAGAGGTAGATTCGAAGAGTTTGCACAGCTAAAGGTCGTGAATGATGGAGGCGGTATTCTTCCATCACTAGAGGATACTATCGGTTGAGAACAACAAAGGGCTCTCATTTTTTATTAAAGTCAAGGTCGGGTGGAGATCCAGAAGGATAAAGCGAACAAAGAAGATTTGGGAATCCAGGCTAGCTCGAATTCAAGTATGAATGTCTCCCTTTTGTGGACTGTCACTACATGTTCTCCATTACAAGTTAAAAACACCTCACAGAACCTTGCCCCCCTATCAATCGTTGGTTCTTTGGCTTCGCATTCAATGTGAGCTCCCTCCTCTTCAGTATTATGCCCTAGTATCTAGGCGAATAGATTGATCTCCCAACCCACAATTTCACTAGAGCATGAATCCTCAAAAGAATCAGAGGAAAATCGTTCTAGATACAATTTTAGACCGGGACTTCAAATAATGAACCTCGACAAATGGAAAGAGATCCCATGCAAATTCCGGAATCTTCTAGAGTTGGGAAGGGGCGAGGGAGAAGATCAAATTTACATAAGGCACGGGAAAAAGCCAAATATGACTTGACAGCTGGAAAACAATCCTTTATTATTGGGGTGCTTAGAGTAGCGAGAACCCTGGAAAGGGTTTCCAAATGAACATTATGTTCTTCAACTGTAGGGGGTTGGCGAACCCGTCAAAAAAATCGTCATTTTGAAGGTTGGTTTCTACAAATTCTCTTGACATCTTGCTTCTTCAAGAAAATTTGGGTGAGGGGGAACAAGTTGATAAGATTCTTAAAGGTTTATTCAAGGATTGGCATATCGCCTCAGATGTGAGGGGCAGATCTGGGGGACTAGGCCATGGGTTGGAATCCTTTAGTTATTAGGATAATTGACAGTTGGGGATGTGAATCAGGCCTAGCAATTGATGTGCAGGTGGAAGATTTAGGGTTGGAACTGATTATTCTCAATATTTATGGGCCCTATGGAGATAGGAAGACTTCTTGGAATGGAATATTGTCTAAATCTATCATGAGTTCCCCAAATCTCATCATTGGGGGAGATCTCAATTTTACTCTGGGTGCATCAGAGGTTTGGGGTCCAAAGGCTAACCTCGACTCGTTTGCAAGATATTTTCTACATCAGTTAGAAGATAAAAGTCACTCGGATATTTAGCCAATCAATTCCGACCTAGAGGAATATGAGATCAGGCGAGGACCATATCCCAAAAAGGTTGGACAGATTTCTTGTAGTTGCTCAGTTGGTTGATAAGTTGAATAGTGTGAGACAATGGGTTGTATGCGAGGGAGAATCTGACCATAGTCATATTTTCTTGGAAATTAAGGGTTCAAGGAAGAAACCCCCCAGCCCTTTCAAATTCAATTCCTGTTGGTTAAAGGATGACAAATTTAAGGCTTTATTAAAAGAGGTTTGGCAGTCACCTAAACAACCAGACTCTCAAGTGTTAGCCTTGGTTCACTTTGCAAACAATTTGAAAAAACTGAAGCAAGCAACTATCAAATGGGCCCATCAAAAGAAGCTTTGAGATGTGAACAAGACCTTAGTATGAATAAAAAGGAGGGGGTTTCTTGAAAAATGAATCGAAGAATCTCCTTTATCAAATGGAAAAGTAGCGAAAAAAGCTATTAGCAGAACAAGAAGAGGTGTGGAGACTGAAAAGTCAAGCCCTGTGGCTAAATTGTGGGGATGAAAATACAAAAACAATTCAAGCACTTGCAAAAGGTCGAAAGTTGAGGAACACTATCTGGGGGATGCCAAATCAAGAAGGTCGGGAGATTACTACTTTCGAAGGTTTGGCTAAATTGGGTAAAGAACACTTTCAATCCCTTTATAAAGCACAGGAAAGAGCTTTTATTGCAGAGATCATCCCACTCGCCCAACCTTTTCCAAGATTTGTAATTGAGGAGGACAACAAAGACTTGATGGACGATGTTTCTAAGGATGAATTGATAAAGGTGCTCTATAGCTTTCAAAAAGACAAGAGCCTAGGGCTAGATGGGTGGGCAGTAGAATTTTTTCTAGACATATTTGATATTCTGGGGGCTGACCTGTTGAAGGTGGTGGAGTCTCGAGTATTTGTGTGAATTCTGGATTCTTTCAATTCTACATTTATAGTGCTCATCCCAAAGATGGATAATCCAACATCATTTGACAATTTCAGACCAATCTCACTTGCAAATGGCATTTACAAGATTGTGGCAAAAATCATAGCAAGGAGAATCAAGGTTATTTTGTCAAAGCATATATCAAAAGAACAATTTGGATTTTTAGAAGGAAAACAAATCCATGAAGCTATTGGGGTGGCGCGGGAGGTATTACACTATATGAAATGTAGGAAGGACAAAGAAGCAGTCATTAAGATTGACTTGTCTAAGGCATACGACAGAGTTGATTGGCTCTATATCAGACTTCTCCTCACACATTTTGGCTTTGAATTTTCGTTCAAAAACAGGATCATGAGTTGTATTACCTCGGTATCCTTCATGGTTCTAATTAATCGTTCTGCCTCCCCTTTTTTCCGAGCCGAAAGAGAACTTCGACAAGGTTTCCCTCTCTCCCCCCTTCTCTTTCTATTGGTAGTTGAAGGGCTAAGCAGATCTTTGGAAGAGGCAAAAAGGGCTGGCTCATAAAAGGGCATCAAGATTTCGCATCTTTTTCACATCACTCATCTTCTCTTCATTGACAATAATCTAATCTTTTGCGATGGGTCTCAAAGGGATGCAGACAATTTGGAAAAATATTTGGATTTATTCTGCCAAGCTACAGGAATGTAGGTAAATTTTTTAAAATCCACCCTATCCTTCATAAATATGGAGGAAGTAGAGGTTAGATACTACAAAGCCCTTTTTCCCTTCCCAGAATTAAATTTGGATGATGGATTAAAATATTTACGTTTTCATTTCAAACGTAATAATTACTTGAAGAAAGACTAGATGTGGATGATCGCAAAACTTGAAAACAGAATCCATGTGTGGAGTCATAAATGGCTATCTAGAGCTGGAAGACTTGTTCTTGTGAAATCGAATCTGGAGGCCATTCCAGTCTATTGGATGTCATTGGCTTGGATTCCTAAGGGCATTCTGGAAATGGCTAGAAGGATGTGTTTCAGATTTTTATGGAGTGGACACAAGGAACACTATGTTGTGCCCTGGGTCAGATGGGAAAATATTGCAATCCCAAAAGCACTAGAGGGATAGGTACTAAAAAATGTCTTCCTTTTCTCAAAGGCGTTGGCAACCAAATGTGTATGGAGACTCCTCACAACTAACCGTCTATGGAATATGGTGGTAGAACAAAAGTATATAGTGTCGAGTTCCATTTTGGATTGGGTTAGATCACCAACCAAAAAGAGGGCTAATGAATCTATCATATGGAAAGCTGTGGTAAACTCTTTTGATCTTATTGGGAAAGGACTGGCTTGGAGAATCGGCAATGGAAGCAATGTTCGGCTCGGGATGGACCCATGGCCAGGGAGCAGGGGTGGTCAACTGCCACCAATACCTATGGTGGAAAATCTTCATGAACAAGGATTCTACACATTAAACCAAGTGGTAGATCCTCTCACTACTACTTTGTGGAGCCAGGGTTGGATTTCTGCCAGGTCTTTGGGTTTAGAGGATGAGGACAGTGTATTGTGGAATAATTATATAAATTCTCTTAAAGATGGACACATTCGAATAAGAGAAGTGGAGGATGAATTAATTTGGGATCTTGCCCTGTCCGGAAGATACACACCTAAGCAGGGCTACATATAGCTGAATACTGATATTTTCAATAGGGAAGTACTATGGTGGTGGAAGAAATTGTGGAAGGTTAAATGTACTTCAAAGGCTCGGCTACTGATGTGGTGTGCTTTAGAAAACAAAATCCCAACATGGGATAATATTCAAAAATGCAGAATTGAAGGCCCGAATTGGTGCTCATTGTGCAAATCGGATGAGCAGTCTATATTCCATCATTTTATAAGTTGTTCATTCACAAGGATGGTGTGGCAGGAGTACTCGAGGCTGATTGAACAAGACCTTATCTATGAGGGGTCTCTGTTGAATCGGCACTACAAGCCTGGTTAACAAACTCCTCATATCACCCTTTTAAAGCTCTCCCACTCATTATTAGCTAGGGCTTATGGATTGCCAGGAACAATATAATTTTCCAGGAGAAACTAACCGTGCCTAAAATGGTCATTATAAACAGTTTTAGCATAATGCCTTTCTTTCCACAAGGTAAAGGGGAAGCTCAAGTTCGAAGGGTTAGAGTGGAAGAAATAAATAAAACAATGTCATGGGCTTTTGATGGAGCGTCACAAAGTGAACAGGCACAGTGTGGGGGGGGAGCTATTCTTTATTTGACAGAATCCCATTTCTTCAAGATCTCACTGGGATTTGGGGAAGGAACTAATCACTATGCCGAGCTACTCTCTCTCAAAATTCTTCTTCTCTTTGTTGTGGAAAAGGGATGTCAGAACCTTCAAGTATTTGGGGATTCCATGCTGGTCATAAATTGGCTTAAAGGATCACAAAGATGTTCACACACTTGATTATTACCTTTGCTAGAAGAGATACATGAAATTAAAGCAAGATTTAATTTCTTTTCATGTATGCATGTATACAGGGAGCGGAATAGGACAGCAGACACCTTATCTAAAGTGGGTCTTCAGTTGGTTAAAGGCAAATTTAAAATAGAAGAACACAATGGAGAACAATTGTCCCAATACTATCACTGGCCCTTTATAGAAGAATCAGGGCCTACAAGTGAGGCCACATGATATTGTACAGACTCTTCTTTTTGTTCCAGCGGGTTGTTTCTACAGTCAACAACAGCAACATTCTGAGACACTTTCTGGATCAGATCTGGGTACTTTCTCTTTTGGCAAATCTTTTTTGCTCCAGCGGGTTGTTTCCACAGTCAACGTCAGCAATATTCTAAGACACTTTATGGATCAGATCTGGGTGCTTTCTCTTTTTTGGCAAAACTATATATGATGTACAGATCAGGGCGATGGCCAACAAGCAGTGCTGATGTAAGAGCTTTTTGTTTTATATGTAATGCTAAGAGCATATCTTAGAACAGCTTTTTTTTACTTTATATTTGAAATATATGCATGGCATATATCTGCACAATGTAATTTTATACTCTGATGAGAAATAAAATTATGATTTTTTTCCGAGGATTAGGGCTTCCAGATCTGATTCTTTTCCAATAGCTGATCTGGCGATTTTTGGTTAGTGGCGTTGCCCAAAGGGCTAAACATAACTATGTTTTCCAAATCCCATTTGTTCAACAATTGATCTGGAGATTTTTTACTTGTGGCATTGCCCCGAGGGCTACAAAACTAAGGTTTCCGGATCTGATTTTTTCAGCAATTGATTAGGAGAATTTTTGGCTAGTGGCATTGCCCTAAGGGCTGCGAAACTAGGGTTTGCGATCACTCTCTTTTTGGGTTTAAAAAAACCCTCTTTCAAATCCAGTGTTATCCTTCTTGTTCATTTTTTGCAATGGAATTTTTCTCTCTAGGTTGTGCTCTTCAACTAAGGCATGCGCCATCCTAGTGCAGATTTTGTACACTGCAGTCTTAGAAGAAGCTAAAACTACTTTCCTTCTTTGGGTCTAATCAAGGTGACCTTTTGCATACCTATTTGTGCCATCTTTGAACATAATGGACTCAAAGTGGATATTTTCCCTAGTAAATGGGTCTACTTATATTTGGGCCAATAGATAAGGAAGAAACCTATATGCAATTTCTGTCACAAGGAGGGATACATCTCCAAGACTAGCATGGTTTATCTTCAACAAATTGAGGAACTTGCAAGAGTGAGAGGTGGCTACAAGGATCTTTTCAAGGTTACCGCCCAAACAATTTACATTGCACATGAGATCATTGCACTCTGCATATGGATTTGATGCCAAACCCTTAATCAAAGTATGACTTCATCAATTTTGCATTTCAGGTTTTTTGGATCAAGTACATGGGCCCGCCGTATTCTAGTATATTGTCTATATGATCCTTCCAATACAAATGCTATCTTTGGTGGAGTTTCTGTTCACAATCCACTAGGATCATTTCCACTATTTCTTACCAAGGATTCTTCTATAGATGATTCTTATCCTATTACAGTGGATCTTTCTCTATAACAGTTTGATGCACCTCCTCTTATTGATGTACGTTCTACGAAGACATCCTTCTATGGAGACTTCATCTACACTGTTATTGACACCTGCAAGACTCTTGTTATGATGCACAGTTGCCAGTGCATGTGCCTATTGGGCCCTACCTATTCCAGGTTGTGGTGATATCTATTATCACACAACTTGTAGTTGTCCCTAGTGGTATCCCATCCGGGACGGTAGAGGAGATGGACAACTAAAGAGGTGACCCAAGAGATGCCACGGTTCCCAATGCAAGGTGGGAGTCACGTCAACCGAGGCACTCTTCGCTTTAGATCTAGATGAATCAAGACCTAGGGGGAGACCCTATTACCAATCAAAGATGATTGGACCCAAACAAAGGTTCCTAGGGATAAGTAAATGATGAGTTACGGAAACCAATGCAAGGTTAAGTGGACCTAGAAGTTAAAGTATGGTTGAAGGTGGTTTGAGAGATGATTAGTGTTTCAACCAATGTATGATTTAGGCCACATGATGAGCTAAAAAGACAAGATCTAGTACCATGTATTACACAAGTGGGACCCACTTTCTTGGGATATGTGAATGACTCAAATGGGACCCACAAGGTGGACTTTAAGGGATGAAATTGGTACCAAGGGGCATATAATGAGTAGATCTATGGATCTAAGTTGAAATTAGGAATACCCACTTACGGGATCTAAGGTTTGACACAATTCCCAAGGAATGCGACTTGCTTAAGGAGGACTAATGCCTTGTTGGATGGGTTAATGGAGTCAAAAGATATGTCAAAGTGTAGATCGGGACACCTAGTATGCAATTTAAGTGGGCTAATTGGGATGTGGTGGTTGGATTTTGCTAGATCTAGGATTTCATGATATGACCCTAAGTGGACCACAATCTCTTAAAACAAGGAATGCTACCCCCAAGGCAGATCGTCACAAAATGATACTCTAGACCTAGGTTTCAAGGTATGCCCATTCCAAATCCACCAAAATCTCAACTACCCACGTCCTCAAAGTGGGCAAACTCAATCACCCAAGGAAGTGCGACCTTGCTCAAGGAGGGCTAAAAGATGGGAAAGGTGTGTCAAAACAAGTCCAATGGCCACCAAATTGTAAATCCAAGTAGTTTAGGCAATGATCTATGTGGATCTAGAAAATCAAGACAATCCAAGGGTTAGATCTTACTAGATCTGAGTTTTAAGGTGCCAAGTAGTCCAACATGGGGTTTTAATCCCTTGAAACGTGGAATGATGCCCACAAGGTAGAAATCACCACAGTAAGAGTCTAGGGGTAGGTTATCAAATATGTAGATTGCAAATCAAGTGGGATCTCACCTACCCATATGCTAGATCTAACCAAACAAGCCTCTCCCAAGGAAGTGCGATTTGCCTCAAGAGAGCTATATTGCCTTGAAAAGTGTGTAAATTTTAACCCAATCACCACCAAACTATAGATCCAACTAGGGGTGGATGCTATAGAGGTGGGTTCTTAAGATCTTTTCAAAAGCAAGGCTAGATCTAAGTAGATTTAAGAAAAACCAAAATTTGGGGTTTTGATTAATTAGGGTTTATGACCAATGAAGAGAGAATGGATGGAAAGAGACACATACCTTGTAGATCTTACCTCAATTGTTTATGGTCACCTTGCAAATTGATAGCATTCTCCTATGTGTATATTCAAGAGTGCAATTTTGATTCTCCAAACCAAATCGTCCTCCTCAAGAAGCCAAATCGTCCTCCTCCTACAAGACAAGATCAAAGGAAACAAGTCAAGTAAGATGATTATGAAAATGAGAGAAAGATGTAATAGAAAGCATCAACTATGTCACGAAGATACAATAATGATACTCCCTGTCACAAGATCAACCCAAGAGAGAATATGTGGATCCCTCCAACAATAACCCTCAAGAAATCGCCCTCCTCTCCACCAATTCGACTTCCCTGCAAGACAAACAGTTGTAGAACCAAAACCCACAATGATACATAGAAAAGATACTGTATACTCAAGATGCAAGAGAATCCACAAGACAAGAGAAATATGCTCCACAAAGAAGTGTTCTAATCCAATATTCCAGAGCTCCAAAGGTGAGCTATACAATAGGGGGTCTCCTCCTTATATAGGATAATAAAGACCAAAACCCTATACCACTTTACAATACTACATCAAATGAGTGGTTGAGATTAAAAGATCTCAACATACAATCAATGGCTAAGATGAACCAATATATCATAACACATGGATCACTCATAAAGTGATGACGTCATAGTCTAAAAATAATCATGGAGGGTGACGTCATCCACTAGATGGGGTAAAAGTACCAAAATCCACCTCATAATGACTAGGACATGACATATGGAGCACATGGTGGGGCTAGGAGGCATCAATCCTTACTAGCTCATCCCCAAGGCACAATAAAATAATAAAATATGTCCAATATAATATAAATGACCCAATCTGTCCTCAAAATCTGTGACAGACAAGCAGTAAAAGACCTCCTGTGATCTCTGTGGGCCTACCCACATGGTGAAAAATGGCTGGAAGATAGTGGGATCACCCTGGAAGACCTCTGTGAAAACCAAGTGCCAAAACCTTGCCCCAATTGCCCAAATCGAATTCCTCAGTGACCACTTTATCCCATTTTTTAACTGCCTCGGTAACTGTGAAAGTGCCAAAACTGCCTCCTAGGGCATCTGGGCTGTCCAACTAAGCCCACCAGGCTCTCCAGAAGGGGGGGTAAATGGTAATAACAAGTGGCTGGACCACCCCCTCCTCATACAGCGCCCTAGGTGAACTGGCCTCTCATGGCCCCTGCTGCTTAGGTTGGGAAATCAGCCCTAAATCTGGTCAACAAGTGTAAAACTGCATCTATCACTATCAGAAGTGCCCGGAACTGAAAGATAAGTGTCTCATTGGATCCAGAAGACCCAAATCCACTAGGAATGTGTACTCATACACCATGGGTTGCCCTAATGGGCCAGCTGTAGGGTCCACCATATATGGACAGTGTATAATCTGATGATCTGAAGTAATAAATAAAACTGTTGAACTGCATCAATCATCATCTGCATCATATATCCATCATATGGCATCATCATCAAGAGTATGTGGGTCCATCAATCATCATCTATAAGCATATGTGGCCCACATCATCACGGATCCCAAGAAATGACCATAGTCAAACTAGGTTTGACTAGGTCCATATATAACCAAGGAAAAAAATCATATCAGTAGACTAAGACATGTTCCTCTAATCATTCTCACAGCTTAGCTCAAAGTATAACATCCATTCAGTGGCATTAATCAAGTTAGCATATTCCTTCATTATATGAAATTACTTGCACAATAGTTCAAATGACAAACTCACCCATTGGACATGGTCAAACTGCTAGTGAAGGATGAAGGCTAGGAACAAGGTTGGGCCAAGGGGTTGACTTGTCTAACTCAAATAAAAAACACTTTGGACTGGGAGAAGGGGAAAGCTACAAACTCTGTGCTGGACAAAATAACACGGGGGATGGCTATGTCTCACAAATGGATAAGTTGTTTGGAGAGTGCTTATTCAACTTAGGCATCATGTCTACATCAAGTTGATCCAGGTTCATTAGGATCATTCAATTTTATTTCATGGCATTTTTGGCCTACATAACCCTTCGGATCTCAGGTGTGCTGATAAGCACAACTAGTTGCAGCTTGCATCCAGGGCATGTTTTCAAATACATATAAGGTCAGCAATTGTTTAGATATAGCTTTTAAGAACCATTGCTTTTTGGACCTTTCTTATACTCTTCGAGCAATATTTTTAGCAGTTCATCGCTCTTGCCCTTTTTAGTTTCCATGGGCGAATTTACATAAGTTTCCATAAGTAGTACATGAGCTTTCAGTTTTAGCCAACAACATCTCAAGCGACTAGGGGGAGTTCGAGCCAATGCCAAACATCGAGACAACCAACCAGAATGATTTAGGCCTACAATCCAACTCACCAAAGGTAAGTTTTGTCACCAACTTAGAGCCGAGACACTGAACATACAGGGATGCGGTCCAAACACAGAGGTAGAAAATGGGGAAGTCCTCAGTATCAGAAAGTCAAATGAGACAGATCAAGGTTTAAAGTCAAATAGGGAAAGTCATGTATGGATGGAGTCAAGTGAATATGGAGCCTAAACTAGCAGACAACTGGTGTCAGGAAAGACCATATCTATGAAAGGTGGTAAACCAATGAGTTTTGTCAAACAACCTAAATGTGCAAGTAAATGTCCATTTTATAATTTATAGTTCATTTTAAACAGTTTGCCACATCAGGAATAATATACCAAGCAGATGTTGTGATCATGACTAAATTAACAAGATAATAATCCACAATCAATGATAAAATATCCATAGGTCATATACCATCATCACAATAATAATCATCATATATCATCTGACTCTAAGCACTGAACTGAAACTGCATGGGATAAAGGGTCACATCGGTCATCAAATCTGAACTCTCAAGGCTCAGCCTTGACACAAGGTCTAACATAAGTCTGAATAATACACTGCTCTGATCATGAGTGATCTCAAAATATACAATCATCATAGCCAAGCTCTGAATAATGGAAGCTCTGGAGTGTGCAGATATCTGCTAATGGTGTGATAACAATATCATTATCAACCCAACCACATTTGGAGACATCCTTTACGTTTTAGAGTTGGTGGTTTTACAATGGAAGCTTCGGTTTATTGTGGTCTGACTCCTGAGCCTTGACAACTTGTTCTAACGGGGGAGATAAGTTCTTCTTCACCTTCCTTGAGTAGTTTTTATTCACTGGTTCACAATATCTGTCCCATTATTTGTTATGGATGATTCTTAGCATATTACATGGATCTTTCTTCTATACCTTTGCCAGAACCATCTTCACCAACTGGTGAAACCATAATATTGTGGGAGATATGTTGTTCAACAAGAATTATTTATTTGGCTCTTATTCAGCATTAAGGAGGGATCTAGCTTGTGATAGAATGTCTTCTCTCCCAACCCCCTGATCAAATTACGGGGAGTGTTGAATAAAAGAATGTAAAATCTTCATTTTTAGCCATGGTCGACCTTGTATTGAATCGTGTATTCATAAACCCACTCCCATTTGTATCCCAACTATGGTCGACCTTTATCAAGATGGGTGTTCACATAAAGTGTGAATTAAATTTGGATTCCTTCCAAAATCTCTTTGTAATTGTGAACACTACTTAGATCAATAGATCAAAACCGAGCTCTCCAATCTCAAAATGGGTGACTTTCAAATCATTGAGGAGTATATTGGGAGGTTTAAGAACCTGGAGATAGACATTGTTACACCAAGCGGAAAGGCACAAATAGATTCAAAATATGTTACGTATTGTTCCTCTTCAACATTCAAACCCTTTGAAGTTTGCTATTATATGGTAGAAGCTATAGTATCCTAATATTTGTGAAGGGATACACCACTTCTCCTCTTGAGGTCTTTGCTAATCTAATCCAAAGTTTTAAAAGTCATAATCAAAATTGGAACTGATCAAGGATCAGACCAGACTTGGATAGAAATTTATTGATGACTCAATTTAAGAACCAATTTACTAAAAAATAGTAATACATAAAATATAAAAATTTCAGTGGAAAAAATATATGTTCATAACTTCATATACATCAATGTAAATCCAAGATTCTAAACCATTAGAGACAAAATATGAAAAGTCTGCTCATTTATATACCATGTAAGGGTGAATATAGCAAAATGGCGCTGAGTGCAACATGTATCCAAACCCATTCAAAACAATAATCAAATATTTTGACAAGAAAGTTAAAAAAAACTTTAATCATACAAGACAAAATAATAATGCAATTTTAAAATGGTCCAAATCCTCAAATGTAGCCGAGATAACAGCTGAAATGTTAAATTGTTGACAGAAACAAGTAATCTTGCTAGCTCAATCGAATAAAAAGGTCTAAAACAGTTCAATCGACCACAAATAATTCAGAACAAAAGTAAAACTCCAACTCCCCAATTCTAAATTACATGAAGTCAAACTGGACCATAAAATTTACAGAGAGGAATTTTCACCAAGCAAATTTAAGAGAACTTAAATTTTCGATTTGTGAAACTCAAAACTTATCGTTTTGTACGTTCAAACACCTTCAATCGAATGCCATGCAGCTGGGAATGTTCATGTTTACTGGCCAATTGGACATTATGAATTTTCTGAAAGGTAATCTAAAAAATTGCTTAAAGAGGAAAATATTCTTTGGCAAAGTGCACCCTACATTATTTTCTGTCGAACAAAACCATACTGAATGCCAAACCGGACTGGCTGGTTCAAACATCAAACCGCCCAATTCGATGTGAAATTGGCCCCCGAACTAGTTCAACGGTCGATTCAAAGGATTTCAAGGTCAGATTGACCAAATCGGCTAGTTCCTGTTTCAGTTCAGCCAATTTTAAAAACACTGAACTTATCCAGCATCAATTCATATCATCCCGCCAAGATCAAGCCCATCCAAACGCTACCTCGACCTCTTCTAAGCATGGGCACAAGAAAATTAAGGTGGGAAACTCAAAATCCTCCAAAACGAAGAAACTCATATGTAGCAAATGTCATAAGGAGGGACATGCCTTCAAATCTTGCATCATTTGTTTTCAAAAGATTGAAGTAAATGCAAGGCCTATAAAGGGCAATGAAGATTTTTTTTATGACATTGATAGATCTTCTCACAATCCACATTTGGCTATGTATTCTACATAATGGTCCTCCTCTTCTCTTCTCTACATAATATCCTTCAGTTGGCTTCGGATGTTAGGAGAGACGCTTCTAGTGTTTCCAGTGCGCCATGACATATTCAGCATTTTTGTATCACAGATCCCAAATCCATTCTCCATGTACATTTTTCTTCTGTATCAGCTCTTTTTGTAGTTCTCTCTTCTGAGTTGGCTCTCCATCTTTGGAGTTAGCACTTTTTGGCTTTAGGATAGAGTTTCACATCTTGCTTTATATAGGAGCCACCTTAGCACTCCCACTTTGTATTGACATCCCAGTACCACATAGTCCCATTGACCTATGGTCATTTGTTGGACATTAATAAAATTATCTTATCTTATCTTATATAGAGGAATGAATTGTTGATTCTGGAGCTACCAAGGATATAACCAAACACTGACATCTCTCCGATTATCGATTGCAGCACAGTGGACAAAAAAGTAGTTACTGATAATAACTCAACCTTGCCAGTTTCAAGTTGCAGTGATGTCATTATCAACACTTGTAAATTTGGAGATGTTCACCATGTTCTAGACAAATCTTCTTTCTATCTACCACATCACACACACCAATAAAAAGGTGGAATTTTGGCAGGATCAATGAGTCATAAAGGACATGAATTGTGGTTTTTAAAGTCGTTATCGTAGGATATTGTGATGAATCCAATCATATGTATAAACTAGGGAAGACTCCTCCAAAACAAAAAGGATGTATAAACTAGGGAAGACTCCTTCTCCAAAACAAAAAGGATTTACTACTATGGTAGCCATGCCAACGACACCAACATGCTATGCCATCAATGTTTAGATCATTCCAATTTTGGATCTTCGTGACAAATGAACCTTCTACATATCACTGATCACTTTCCACAGATTGAACCATCTAGTGGTGTCTATGAAGAGTGTGTGCTGTGGAAACATCATCAAGAATCCTTTCATAAGAACAAAGCGAGGCAAGCTACTTGACCTCTTGAGTTGCTTCGTAGTGATATTTGTGGGCCTGTGACCACCCATTCTCTTGGAAGAGCTAAGTATTTCCTCACCTTTATTGATGACTTTTCCCACTTCCTTTGGATATACACTATACAATCCAAATATAAAGCATTTGGGAAATTTGGAGAATTTTAATCTTAAGTGGGAAATCAAAGGAAGAGAAAGATTAAGTGTATCAAGATTGATTGTCAAGGGAGGTATGCTAGCAACGCTTTCCAACTATTTCTCATTCCTCATGGTATTTCTTAGCAGCATATTATTCCCTAAACTACACAACAAAATGGAATGGATGAATGGAAGAAGACGGATATTATGGAGATTGCTCGATGCATCTTTCACTCCAAGGAAATGTAACTAACATTCTGGGGGGAAGCAGTGTTAGTATCATTATGTTTTTGGTATGATAGTGTCTCAATTTGTAACCATGCACATTACAAATGATGCTATGATTGTTCCTTTCCCTTCCCTTATTTATTTAAGACACCTACATACATAATATTTTTCTTGATTAAATCTATCTAATTGACTCTATCTCACTGCCATTCCAAACTCACAACTTAGGATCGACTAATCACTATACTCTCCACGTCAACTTTTGGGATGCTTGCTGCACTTGGAATTCAACAAGAGAAACCTACCAAGTGACAAAACTTACAGATTGGTAAGGAGGATCCTATTTCATTGGTGACAAGTTACAACAACCATACTAGGAAAGAGTATGGATGCAAAAATAACATTAGTCAACCAGTTTCCAGTTTTTTACTGATTCCAGTTTTTGGGCTCAACCAGTTCGGAAACCAGTATGATCCTAATAACATTAGTCAAATATATTTCGGTGTTTTAAAAGATGTCTTCGTGAGTTAAATGCTTGGGCAGTCAAGAAGGCCTATGATGATGATGTATCCTCTTTCCAAGAATGAAGGACAGCTTTTATAATCATCCTGGAGGAGAACGGCAATAATTATTGTGTAGCTTCATTCGGTAAATCATCATAGCTTTAAAATGGTTTCTGTCTCTCAGCTGCTCTTTGTCGAGCCCTCTCTCATTTATTTTATTCAAATAGACATGTTCTATAACCATTTCTTCTCGGTCCCAAGCTCTTAACAAAGGACACATAACATTTAGATCGGTGAAAACTACATCTTGGATGCAATGCAACGGTAACTTCTTCGTCAATCGGAATAATATAAATGCAATAACAGGAGAACTCGGGGAAGAAACGAGAGATTGCCTTAGTTGAGTTGGATGGTGAATGGCTAGACTCAAAGAAACAATGTTCAACGTGTTTAGGCAGTTTCCCATGGTGAAAGCAGACTTGCAGGAGTTCAAACAATCAATGGACCAAGTGGAGCAGAGGACTGCCAGCAATGGAAACCCTCCACGAGAAAGTTTAAATCAGTGCAAACTACTGAAGCAGAAATGCTCGGCAGTTCTACACACTGTAGACTGAGAGAGGTGAAAGCAACAATCATGAATGATGATTCCAAATCATTTGTAGTTTCATTTTGATAACTCATTAATAACTGTTCTTGCTTCTCTTTGTGTTAATATATCAGGACTTTAGGCCAAGTTTTGTAAATATGATACGTATCGGTAAGGATAGCATAGGCTGCAGCAAGATAGTATGTAAATAGCAATAGAACCAGCAGATGTTTAGATTCGGGATGATCAAGTGCTGTCGCTACATGGTTAATAAATATTACCAACACAATAGGGTACCATTGGCAGCCCTACATCATCAAGCTTTTGTCTAAAACTACAAACTAGTGGACTATACTATTTTGATTAAGGAAAAAAAATGCCTGACGAGACCCCCATAGAATTAAATACCAACTGAATGTATGACGAGTTTGTGAATCATTACAGCTTTTCTAGAGAATATAACAACTGCATTCTTTTTCTGGTTTGTCTCTATTGAAACCATCGATATGGATTGTTAACCAGAATACCAAATTAGGTTTTTTTGGTAATATAAAGGACAGTATAGCAGTCTTATGTACCAGTATACTGCGAGGTGGAACATTAAGTTCGTTGATCATATGCGCAATTCGATGGGTCAAGACTCTGGTCTTGCCGGAACCAGGGCCAGCTACAAGCCTCACATACGCCTTTTCCACCTTGGCCACAGCGAGTTGCTCCTCGTTCAAACCCCACCCATGATTCTCTTCAAAATCTGCAGTTTCAAAATAAGAAGCTGCTGCTGCTGTTGATAGAAATGCAGCCCTTCCAGGTGCTCTTGCTGCTCTCAAGCTTACCCTCGCCTTCTTTGACTTGTCTGTTGATAATGCAATTTCGGCGGGAGAAAAACACACACCGCCTCCTCTAACAGTACGCATATCACTTGACACCTTCCCAATGCAAGGGCATTGAAGTTTCCGTTGCCAGATTAGGCGCATTAACTGTTTCTTGCCCAAATGCACTGCGCACAGAGAGCCTGGACGAAACATTGTATCTTCGATTAATATTAAAAAATAATATAAATAATGGAACGCTAAGGTCAAGAGAAGATTTTATTGCAGCCATAGCGCCTGTTTTGTCTTTCTCTTGGGGTAATGCAAAGTAGACCTGCCCTTACATTCCCTTTGCTGCTTATGGCAGAATGGATACTCTACTGTAAAGTAGAACAGCATAAATGACTTGAACATAATGTGGCCCTTCGTGTTGCAGCTTCAGCTTCAGTGTGCACTACATCAGCTTCTCATGTGACGATAGAAAATGGGAATGAATTAAATCCCTCACGAGCCACCCCCTGAACTCCAGAGCTACAAAGAGGAACACTATAGAAATAGAGCACATATAAATATTTACATATTTCCCTCGAAACCTTTTTGAATCATACATATTTATATATGCATTGTTCTAGGTTTTTTTTTACAGTAACAGATCAGTATCATGCGACCATGAATTTCACTCTAGTGCGCTGAATAATTACTTACATGTGGTTTTCATAGAAATTTCCAATAGTTTCTGATGTTTTACAAGTTCTTAATAAAGTGATTAAGATGGGATTACTGATCCATAATTTCAACCTATCATATCATGGTTGAATGAAATGAAAGTGTCATGTGATTTTGATATAGATTACATAATTTATGTTTGTGGTTTGGTGTTACTTTGGTTATATGGTTATTTTGAAGTTTAATAGTTTAAATTTAATTAATTAATATGCTAAGCTTTGATATTCACATTGGAATTAAGGGACTGGGAAAAACATTGTCCCTCCTAACCAATTCCATAGTCTCCTCGGAATTAAATTTATTTAGTTATATTTTATAATAAACACTGTAAATTTAATATATCTAGTGTTTTGTTTTTTTGTTTTTTTTAGAGAAAAAAAAACATACTTTTGTTATTTCATAGAAATCTAAAAGTACAAATCAAAACTGTCCATATCATGAACATAACTTTCAGCTTCCTCTCATAAACTATAACAGGCCTTTTTGTCCATCACAAATCTCCCGACCAGCAAAATATATACCTCCCAAAAAATTAACATATGCTTAACTAAAAGCAATGACAAAAAACAGCATAGACCATGATCTGAAAGATCACCGACAATAAACTAGTAAAGTTCAGAGAAAAAAGAAGTATAAGAACCAGATGAGATGAGTATATCCTCCTGCCACTCTTCCCATAAGAGAATGCCCGGATCTCCATCAATAGCCGACTTTGAAAGTGCATCTGCCACATCATTGTTCTCACGATAGGTGTGCTTGATAGAGAGTGACTGAAAACAATTGAGGAGGACATAAATCATGTGACACCATTGTTGAAGAGTGATATTTTTGAGATTAACATGCTTATTGGCCCAATTAATGACAACTTGAGAGTCTTTGAAAATCAATAATGTATCCAACCCACATAAAACGGCCACTTTAAGAATGCCCCAAAGGCCCCACAGTTATGCTTTAGTGTTTGTACCCAATCCACCTGACAGTCTGAATTTTTAGAGTTAAGAAAAAAACCAGCCCCACACTTCTGTGAAGTAGACGCACCATCAAAGAAACCCACCACGTTATCCATATCATTTAAAATAATAGGACTCAATCTTCTGTTATTCTGATGCATAATAGACCCTTATGGATAAGATCTGAAAAGATTCCAGCAAGTTATAACACACAGATTCAAGGATGGTTTAATATCTTGGAATATGGCAGCATTACGAACCTTCCACAAGATCCAGGCTAGTGTACCTGGCATATGGGCTAAAGACCAATATTTTTTTATGACAGGAAAAGTATGCAATCTCAAAAACAGTATCTGGCCAATCCGCCTTTATCTTTAACTCCAAACAAATCTTATACCACACAGCTTTGGAGAAATCACATTTTAGAAACAGATGGCTTGTAGTTTCCTCAGAATTTCGACACAGAACACAAATATTTTGACCATGCTTGCCACGTCGAATGAGATTCTCCCACGTCAAAATTTTATTGTTAAAAACAAGCCACAAACACATCTTATTTTTAAGTGGCATATTCCACTTCCATAACCCCAGAAACCACCACTTACTCTGAACATCTAAAAAATATTCAGCTATTGCCATATAAGCATCACTAGCAGTTACTTGGCCGGAATCTTGGTTTTTCTCCCATACCAGCACATCTTTTTCATTTGAAAGACGAATTCCACCTAAGTTTAAATTCTGGACATAACACAACCACTCCTCTTTCCAACAACCTAGCAGACCCATATCTGATGGAGAAGACCAATAAGTAGTGCCCGGGATCGTAAGTCTGGAACTCCAAAATTGGTTTAATGTAAACAAACCTATTCTTGAAAAATAGTTCCGTAAACCCAAAGAAATTTGATCATTCTCTTTCAAGCCCACAATAGGATCAACTCCCACAAAAACATATTTTCCATCTCCCACCCTCCACGCCAGCTGAGACCTAATCCATGGTAGTATCTTCAGAAAACCATTCCAGATGACCGAAGCATTCTTAGCAGCTGCAGGAGGATTTCTTAACCATCTGTAAACATTCATTTTAATGTATTTTTCATGCAGGTTCTTTGACCAAAGATGGTTTCCAAACAGACATCGCCGGCAACTTTTCATCAAGAGGGTCGTATTGAACCAATAGATATTTTTTATATTCCATCCGCCAAATTTCTTTGGTAATGACAGAACTCCCCAGTTTGCTAGATGATACTGGCCTCCCTCAGTAATTCCGGACCATAGAAACTGGAACATTAAGCTATTGATTTTGTGTAAAATAGAGAGAGGAATCTTAATCAACAAAGCCCAATAGACAGGGATACTACTCAAAACAGAATTCAAGAGAATTAAGCACCCTCCCAATGATAAATACTTATACATCCAAAGATTGATTATCTTCTCTATTTTGGAGATTAACTATGTCCAATCCTATATTCTGTAACAATTAGGTTTTATAAAGTAACCTAAACATTTTAACCCATCATCCAGATTTGAAGTGTTAAAAGGCAAGAAGCTTATAACCTCATTAAGGACAAAAGAATTCATCACATTGCTTATGAAATTAGATTTAGCAGGACTAATTTGCATTCCCGATGCCTTACAAAAAAGGGCCAAAATATCTGCATAAACCCGCCATTCTTCCACTGTATCGACCCCAAACATGATGACATCGTCGACGAAAAGCAAATGAGTGACAGTTAAATTCTTTGTTATTTTAACTCCCTTCACCAATCCATCAGTCTCTAGTGTTTTGTTATTATATATATATATATTCTGGATTATATTTATGATTAAGTGGATATTTGTATTTGTGTTTTTTATTATCACAAACATATTTGGTTTTCATAATCAAAATTATTATGAATGAACCAAATTTTGCTTTTCAATCTTTGATCATCATTACAATATATGCAATATATGGTGAATGATAGCTATATTTGTATTATTGCTAGGGGAATTGTATGGGTTAGCTCATTTTTTGAAGTAACCACGAATCATTTATGATTCTTGATGATGTTGATGTCTTTTTAGATGATGGTTTGATGGAATGGGTTGCAAAGTTAGTTATTGAGTTTTCTATTAACTTTCGCAACATTAAAGGCTAAAACATATTATACATGGTGTCCATGTAATAAACATCATTTAAGTTTCTTTCAAGGTATGATGTTAACATAATAAATAAATAAAAATGTCTTACGATGAAGCTTTTTCCTTCTTGCATTTGTTTGTAGCATCTTTCTTTCCCCTTTGTCCTCATCCCATTGCATATATCGTATAGTTCCCCCTGGTATGTCATAAATCCTCTTAATGTAATCACTGGAATAATAAAATAAATTGTGGACAATGAAACACTCTACCATAAATCCTTTATGATTTTCCCTTTGGTTATAAAACTTTTTCAAATTTTTCATGTACTTCTCTAATAACAACATCCAATGGCAAATGGCATCTCCAACTAATTAAACCTTGTCAACTATGTGAATCAAAAGACTCACTTGCAAGTCCATGAAACTTGTAGTCAAATAATTCTCCAGCATACAAACAATATCAACTATTTATGCATGACATCATTGAATCGTATCCATGTGAATGGCAGAGGTTAATATGGCTCTCCAATTGAAGGAAGAGCACGTTCCTTTATCAATTTTTGAGTTGATTTATATATCTTAAAAGATCCAGTGAAAAATCCATCAACATTCCTCTTCTAGCCTTTGAACCATGAAAAATCTCGTAAGACTTCTTTCTGTTCATATTTATGTACCTCTATCTAGTCCATCAAATTATTCAGATCTATAAATTATTGTAGTGGATCAATGAGTTACTTATACGATACTTGCTAAACTTCACTTGAGTTTTGATGGACCTGAAATATTGTAGGCTTAAAGACTTTTAAACTATGTCCTTCAACCATATGTGTAATGACCTTCTCTTCCAAGGTAGTTATCTATTGTTGACATTGCTCATTAGATAATTCTAATTGATGCATATGTTATTCTCTTAAAGTCATGATCTATTGACTGAGAGTTTATTTTAGTGAAGCAATCTGCTACTTATAATTATCCTCGTAAAATACTAATTGTTGTTTATTGTTCTTTCAATGAAAGTGCTTGCAGCTAAAACATACTATGTATTGTTGTTTCACTCCCTGCAAGAAGCCAAGTCTTAAAAAAACGTACATATGTGAGGCTCGCAAGCTAGGATTCCACCCTATGCAGGAATGCTACATGATTCTTCTATATGATGTTGAAACTTATTTATGATCGGAGCTGAAGGTTTTATTTTTGTTTTATGTAGTACATTAGTGTATCAGTTAGTTTTTAAGTGTTTTTCTAACTATAATTCTATTCATGATCATAAAGTAGTTGTATATATTTTTTTGTACCGTGTATTGAGATCTAGTTGTGCAGATCACGCTACAGGAGTGTGACAGTCAACTCTTTCCAATTGGAGACTATGTGTATACATATTTGAATTTAGACCATATGCCGACATGTTATATTGATATTCCACTAGCATCCTCCTTTCACTGCTATAGTATGATGGACCATAGTATGTCATTAATCTCATGGTGGTTTGTTGTGAATTGTTTCTATGTTTTGATCCCACATGGACATTTTCGACAACAAAGAGGACTAATTTTTCTCCATGAATATTGGAGGGTCATATCATGTAGTTGTATCCCCATAATTGAAACACCTCATATACAATAGGTAGTTGTGATTACTAGGCCAAGCACAATATAATCAACGATAAAATGTGTCTTTGTAAATTGATCTCAACTTTGGGATTAATTCATCATCTTCGTCACATTCATTCTCATAGGGCTTGCAATCCACCTTTCCCTTGCCTTTAAGCACTTTATGCATCTTTAAACTGGTTATTGTTCTCTTACTCATTTTCATCACTTCCTCATCTTCTAAGCTATTACATGTGCACATCTTATTGTTAGATGTATCAATCCATAAATGTTCATCGCCCTCTAGGTTGGAAGTCGATGCTCCAGGAAAATTTAAACCACGAGTTATCTCCTGCAAGTATCTCGTATGAAAAATATTAATTATTTAAATAATATGAAAATGTGAATAAAATATGTGTATATATGTATTATATCAAATTTGAAAATACCTTACCACAATCCCAATTAGATTCAAATCAACGATAGAAGGCATAGTACCCACTTGAAGGTCATCATTTATGTAATGTCTTTGTACAATTCCCCATTTGAATTATGTTTCCATGACATTTAGAACATCCACAAACAACAATTGTCTCGAAGTATTCATCCCATGCGATATCATCATGACCAACCTCTTGTTTAGTGTGCTCATTTTTCCTTGTATCTATACACTCCATTGCCATATTCTCTTCCACCCATTGTCGACTACATGATTTAATAGTATGAGGTCAATGACCATGTACATATTTTTGTTATTTTCCAATACAGTGTTTCAACACTGCATTTGCTCCAATTGCATTGTTGGCATAAAATAATCAACATGCATTGATTTATGCCAAGATTGGATAATAAACTATATAATGTACTTATATTGTGAAAAATATTGGATGGAGCCGTAAATTTCATACGATTGATATTTCATAAGTTAATGCAACATGTGTGTATCTGATGTCCCACATCTTGTCTTATGTCCTCATTTAATCAAATGACTCGATGTGTGTCCGTGGACTCCCTTGGTTTGTGTAATACACAAAAATGATAATAATTTGTAGTGCACCAATTAAGTGATTACCAAAAAAAACCCAAATCTATGAAAAAATTATGTGTAAATTTGTATTACTTGTACTAGGTGTAAATTTGGGATCTCAAGACATAATTCATATCCTTGGTGTGTTTTTTCACTTGGGAACAATATTGTTTTTGTCTATAAGTATCTATGTGCCACTAGTTGCAATTCACAATAAAAAATAAATAGGGCCATGGATAAACACATTGTTAATTTTGGCAAACATGTGTAAATGGATTAGCACTATGGGAACTAATATCCCACTAGTTTCACTACCCTAATAATGTGTTCATATATGAAGAATAAAACTATGGTTTTAACAAATTGCAAGCAATGACAAAATTCATTTCAAGGACAATATTCAAGATTTGATGGATAGAGGCATAATACCCACTGGAAGATCATCATTTTTGTAATGTCTTTGTACAATTATATGTTCGAATTCTTTATTTCCACAACATACATAACAAGCACAAACAACAACTGTCTCAAAGTATTCATCCCATCTGTATCATCATGACCAACCTCTTGTTCAATGTGCTCATTTTCTATTGTATTTGCAGGCTCCTTTGTCATATCCTCTTCCACCCACTTTTTATTGTAATGTGATTTAATAGTACGAAGTACACCTCCATGTACATATTTTCATTGCTTTCTAATAGAATGCTTCAACTCTGCATTTGCTCCAATTGCATTTTCGACCTAAAATAATCAACAACATGCATTAATTTTTTCCAAGATTGGATAATAAACTATATGATGATGATGGTTATCAACATCCACTAAGACCAACTTTGGTCTTTCATACTTTAAAAAAGGTAAGGAATCACTTGGTTTTCTTCAAAATTGTATTCATGTGCTCGAAAATATCTAGAGAAGTAGTCCTAGATCACCATAGTTATGATGAGTTAAAAGGTTAGGAAGGTCAATATCGTAGCAAATGTTTTGAAATTGTTCTCTAACGTGGGTGTACTTAGGACACTCCATGAAAAAGTGATTTTCATCTTAACCCTCTTAGTATCACAGAGATGACAAATTATTTCACCCACAACTTTTTAAGAATTGTCTAGTGCCCTGTTTCACTGTGGAGGTCATAAGAGTTTGTTCTTATTTTAGCAATGTTGATTTTATTCTTTATGATAGCTAAAACAAAGAGATACTTTTAATATTCTAGATCAGGGTTGATCACATCCTTATAATATCTTAATTTTCTCTTATCCTCTAATTCTTCATCACACCACATCTTCTCCTTAAGTTTAGATGTAATAATGCTTTTAATACTATCAGTAATTTGCAAAGTGACCTCTTCTTTGAATCCCCAATGATTTAGCCAAGACATGGCGTCTTTATGCCAACCTCACTTAAATCGCATGTTGTTTTGACTATTGTATGAAGCGATCTTAGGAATCCTCTGTCTCCCATGTTCTTTATCTTGTTCTTGTACATTAGCTACCTAGTCATAGCCATGATCTCAATAGGGGAGAGACTCACTTCTACGAGGAGGATATGACATGGTTTATTTCCTTTAATTTTGATATTGTATGTTATAAAGCACTTTTGGATTTGCTCTATCCTTCTCTGTGATTCTCTGGAGATGTTGCAATCCCAAACATCACATCAATATAAGATGATAGGAGTGATGAGAGTCTCAAAGAAGAGTTTCTTCTCATCCCAAACCAAAAGGTTTGTTGATTTACAATTTTTTTCAAATAAGATTTCCACCCTCCACTAATCATTTCCTCAATGCTATAGTTCCAGTTAAGCTTGTCATGAAGATTGATTCTGAGATATTTGTGTGAATTCACTTCCTCGGAGTTGTTGTTGTCATACAAGAAATTAGCATAACTGATGTTTTGGGATTTGATTATCACAACCTTTGTTTTGTTAATGTTAATAATCATACTCGTACTAGAGAAAAAATCCTTGAGAATTTTTAGTTGCTTATCGATATCATAGGGACTCCTCACCATAAGAACAATATCATCAGCGTAAAGAAGAAGGATGACGACTATACCATCCAAAGTCGTACTGACACAACCCGTGTCTTCCAAACAACCCTCTAGCCTGTCAATGTACATACCAAAAAGGATAGGGGACAAGGGACAACCTTGCTTGACTCCTATATTACAATTAATTTATTTTGACCAACCCTTCGATTTCCTAGATTGTACAATATAATGTACTTGTATTGTAAAAAAATAGATGGAGCACTAATTTCATCAGATTGATATTTCATGAGTTAATGCAATGTTTATGTACGTGATTTCCCACATCATGTCTTACGTCCTCATTGGAAACAACTCTATATGTGTTCATGGCCTCCTTTGGCTCCTATAATATAGAACAGTGATAGTAACTTTTACTACGCTAATTAAATGGTTACCAAAAATACTCAAATCCGTGAAAAAATGATGTGTAAATTTGTGTTACTGGTACTTGCTGTAAAATTGGGATCTTAGGACACGATTCATATGTTTGGTGTGTTTTTTCACTTAGGAACAATGTTTATATTGTCCCCAACATTTAGGGTTTAGGGTTTGGGGTTTAGTGTTCAAGGTCTAGGGTTCATGGTTTATGGTTCAAGGCCTAGGATATAATGGGAGGCCTATCTTACTAAAGGATGGTATTTTCATCAATAGGTATCCAATGGAAGGATTGACCGATCCTTGATCCTTATGGTATCCTAGCCCACATTTGTAGTGTTGCACTTTCTCCTCATTCCACTATCCCATGCAATCAATAAATCTTTAACAATTCATTTTTTTTTTTTTTACAAAAACTTATAATTTGAATTAAAAAATAAAAAACCAGTTACAATTGCACTGGAAAAAATTACAAACTCTGCCTCAAGGACCACAATTCGAGTTCAAAATACTAATAATGCAACTCAACGCAACTACATAAACTAATCCATGAGTTACATATAGAATGTTCTGCTTTTTTCTGGCTACTCAGAGAGTGATTGTAGTGATTTTGCTACATCCAAATTCATTTATCTGCTAATAATAATTCGATCTCCAACTCTCCTATATCCATTCCAATTCCATTGAGCTTGACTCGGCATAACCACAAAATCTAAGTCTTCCTTTCAGCATGTTTAGCGTAATCTTACTCAGCTTGTTCAGTAAAATGAACCTTCCAATTGCTACCAACAAATAAATTAGTGTAATCTAAACCTTCCAAATGCTACCAACAAATAGTTTAAAATTGTTCAACTTGAATGTCATCCTGCCAAGTGGAGGCATTAAAAACTTCAACGTAATCTTACGCAACTTGCTAATCTTTGTTTCTCGTCTTAATAACGTTGCAAAGCTATTGCTCAGATTGGTGTTCTGATTTCCTAGTTTCACTACTCCCACTCCTGCGTATTCAACTTCTATTTCCACCATAATGCGAGTCTTCATTTGCGGTGAGAGCATGGACACCCAATTTTGTCTGCTACAACTTCAGGGAGGAGGGTGCCATTCTTCATCCTCATTATTCCTGAGAAGAGTTCCATCTTGTAGAACTGCTGCCTTGTTGGCTTCTCGGTCTGCTTCTTTATTATTGCCTCGAAGTACATGAAAACATTGAATACTTGAGAAGGATGCAGCTAATTGTCTTATTCTGATGACAATTCTTTCCAGCTTTAAATCATTAGAGCTCAAGTTCTTCACCAGTAGCCTAATAAGATTTTGTGAGTCTACAATTATACTGACATGATCAATTCCTTGTTGTCTAAGCTTCCTTAGTCCTTGTAACAGGGCCAACGCTTTCGCTTGGTTGTTAGTTGTATGTCCCATCCCCCACACGTATCTGTACTCATATGTTTCCTCAGAGTTACGAATGATTCCTCCTCCTCCAGCCTTCCCTGGATTCCCTTTGGCTGCACCATCGAAGAATAGAGTATGAGTTTTACTACTCTTCCTCCAATTAATGAAGTTATTTCCTTTTAGTCTGATTTGCCATCCTTCCATTTGAATTGTTGATCCTTCATGGTCTGAGGGTTTCAAGCCTAGTTGGATCCCCCACTCTTTCTCGTCCTAGATTAGTGATTTAATCTCATTCCTATCCATCTTTAATTGCAAGAGCTCTTTTAATAGATTTTTGGATTTTGTCCAAACCTGCTTCGGTTTCAGGGCTTTCTGATTAAAAATGCGAGAGTTTATCTCAAGCCAAATTCCCCAGCAAATAAACTTTGGGATTGCCATCCATCCCAGTTTGGACCAGCCTTTGGAGGACATCGATTTGGGGTATAATGAATTCCAATTTTCAAAAAGAGAATTGACAGTATAGGAAATAACAATTTTAGTGTTCCATATAACCAACGCTTCATTCCAGATTTATTTTGCAAACTAACACTCCCAAAAAAGATGTGTTGAGTTTTCTTCATTGTTTCTGCAGAGAGGGCATCGAAATGGCCCATGAAAGCCCCTTTTTTGGAGTTTTTGACTAGTTAGTATGCTGTTATTCCCTAGTGTCCAAGCGAATGGATCAATCTTGGGAATGCATGTTTTTTTCGAGATTCCAGCCCAGACCGCTGGGTTAAAAGGGACGTTTGGGATGGCTTTGAGAAGTTTGTATCCTTGAGAAATGGTGTACGATCCAATGTTGTTTCCCCAACCTCTTTTATACTTATTCCTTGCATCAATGGGTGCTTTCCCAATTAGCCAATTCTTCAAATTTTTCGAGGATTGATGCAGATTTGAAGGGATTTCCAGATTTTTCCACCTTGTCCAAATATTATTGGACCATTATGAAATATCCCATAATGTAGTAATTACTTCTCTTGTCATCCAAATCCTTAAATTTCTCAATTCAAGCATGTTGTCTAATGCTTCGCCCTCCATAATTCTATCTTCCCACGACTTTATTTTTTTCCCATTTCCAAGGACCCAAAATAAATTTTCTTGGATTAGGGGGAGAACATGTTTACACAGAGTGTAAATCGGAGAGCCAATGCGAGCTTCCAGTGGATTATCTAAACTTATCAACCTTGTATTATGAAAGTATTTCTTCCAGATGACTTTCTGTTGAAGCCTCGGGTATGTAGGTTGCTGGAATGTTGTCCAAGGCTAGCAACAGAGGGTGAAAACCCAATCTGAAAAGGCTTCAAAAAGATATGCGCAAGAGCAGTTCTATCCCCAGACTGTTTGGTATAGTTAATTCCCACGGATATTAGGCCTCCGCTGGCACTGATGTGGGTTGATCCTGAAAGGATCTGACTTCCTGAGAAGGAAGGTCAAAGTTTTCTATCTCTAGAAGTGAGTCTACCTTAAAAGAAATCTAAACTAAGTTAGATCTAAATTAAAGAGATGTGTTTAAATGTGCAGGATAACTTTATCTGAATTTTAATAAGTATTTTCACCAGTTTGATAGAAATGTGAAATGGATCCTTACTTATTAGCTTAAGATACAACCATAGAATGAAAATAGTAGCTTAAGTATTGAAGCACATGCAAGATTATCGTGTATATGAAATGCTAATTGAAAAATTGGCATTAATTTAATAGTATCTGTTAATCATTTGCAGAAATAGATAAATGTCTTAAATAAATAAATTCACTTAAAACATAAAGACACATAGATCATCAATTAAGACAAATCGAAACTGTAGATCAATGTATTAATAATGATTACAAAGTCAAAACAGTATTCATTCATAAGCTGAAGTGAAAATCAACATTCATCAAACAAATTTGATAAATAAACAAAAGAGGAATCAAGAGAAAACTAACTATATTACTTCAAAGCTGCAATAAATTACAATCTCTTCGTTAATCAGAGTATCTCCAGTCTTCTTTTGATGATTTTCTCCCCCCCCCTACGAGATCTCTACCCTTTAAATAATAATTACAAAATAGTTACAAAGGATAAAGTTCCCATAAAAATAGGGATTACAAAATATTGCTTCAACTGCTAAAAGCATCTTCAAGAGTAATTAATACTGAGCCTTTCACAAAATTCCCAAAAGATTTCATCACATACTTTCGGGGAAGTATCTCGTAATAAACTGTGGAATATACCGACAATCTACTAGCTATCTATGACGAATGATAAGGGAATTGAAAGATCTTTCTTAGAAGATTCATGATGATCGAAAATGTCCTAAAAAACCGAAAAATCGGCCACTTGACTTTCCTTCAGAGGGATTGGTGGAGTTACAAGTACTGCATTGATTATCAAGTCCTGGATAATCATATCGTCTCGATCAACATATTTTTCAGCGATCTTCCTTCTCTTCCTCTGAGGGAGTTGTATATACATGGATTGAGTCTCAGAGTCTTCTTTTTCACTATCAGTGTTGTCATCCAAAACATCTGCTTTAAAAGGTGGTGACACAGGTTCACGATATTCAAGAGGCTGAAGTTATTTCTCGTCACAAAATTTGACTGAAGATTTGTGATCTTTCTGCATCTTGCTCACAGTATGTAACCGTTAGAAGGAAATCTCTGGAAATTGATTAACAAGACTTTCTATGTAATACTGACGACCAACGAATTGCTCATATTAATCTTTGTATTTAAAAAGAACAATAAAGATTCCATAATGACTGACTGTAATGAATTTCCATGATTAAAACCTTTCAGTCTAAGAATTGCAATTATCACGTCTGCAAACGAAATACCACATAGCATGTGTCGACAAAATTTGGATTAAGATGAGATAAGATTTTCATTATATCACGTATGATTTGATGTCAAATCTAAACATTCGATCATTATGAATTAGTCAGATCAATGATTATGATTTCATATTTGGCCGATGGTGAAAATCGCAGTTAGGAACTTGATTGCAATTTGAAAATTTGTGAAGGGAAAACGAAAAATCTAAATATTTATTCAAATCACGCAGTGTAATCTCATCCGCAGGATCAAGACAAATCAACGGTTAAGATTAAACATGCGGGATACGGATAGAGAATTGTGGAAGTTTATTCTAACAAATATGTACATTCTTTCTGCAATCCACAATGCGGGTTGCGGAAACACAACTCTAAATATAAACAAACCAAAAGTTTCTGCAATCCACAATTGCGGGTTGCGGAAATGCAAACAACACAAACTAAAATAATGATCTTTTTGCAATCCGCAATCCACATTTGCGGGTTGCGGAAAAACGAAACGCAAATTTATTTTGAAACTCTTCCCGCAATCCGCAATTGCGGGTTGCAGGTGCGACATATCACAATTATTGAAAAACATTTGCGGATTGCGGGTTGCGGAAAGAAAAAAGTTTCAAATCCAAAAACTAAGCTTCCGCAATCCGCATTGCGGGTTGCAGAAAGGGCAATCTTTTGGGAAAATCACTGCTTTCTGCAACTCACTAAAACACACAAAAATCAAAGGAATTTTCAAAGGGAAAATTACTAAGTGAATCAAATCATGTAAAAGACATAAAAAGCACGATGAAAAACCCGAAAATGAACAAGGAATTTAAACATTAGCCTTGCATAAAAATTTGGGGCTCCCATGTTTTAATGAAAACATGGGATCCATTGTACCTACAACACTTTCTGAGCCCCCGAGTTTGTCGAGACTTGTCTCCGTAGAATTTTAGCGCCCAATGCAAGATTTTGGACTTTTAAGACGTTTATCTGAAGTCCACCTTCCATGATCGGTTTTGCTACTTTATCCCAGCTAATTAGTGCTATCTTTTATTATTATTAATTTTTCCTCCATTACAGAGAAACACTCTAGTTAGCTTCTCCATCTTACGAATAATTCCAATCAGAGCAAGTAGGAGAGAGCATTGATAGGTTGATAGGCTACTCAATACTGACTTGATCAATACCAATTTACCTGCCAAATTTAACCAGTTAGTCCCCCAATATTGCAATTTATGTTTGAACTTGTCAATCAATGGAAGCCAATCTATACCCCGTGGGGATTTCAGAGACATTGGTAGTCCTAAATATTTAAAAGAGGTCCAATGTGCAGTTCCATTGAATCCAAATATTCTGGTAATAAAACTGAGCTCCAGACCTGTGACATTCCAACAGTAAATTTGGCACTTAGCTTTATTAATCATGCTTCCTGATTCGTTGCAGTACTGATCCAAGTTAGCTTTGAATTTTCTTGCGATTATCTTAGAAGCTCCTCCCAGAAGAAGTGTATCATCCGCAAACAGAGCGTGATTCAGATCTTTTACACCTCTTGCAATTTTAAGTCCCACAATATCTTTATCAAGGTGTCGTTTTTCTAAAAGGTAGCTTAATGCAGAGGCTTGAATTGCAAAGATCAAAGGTGAGAGTGGGCATCCCTGTTTAATCCCACGGGATGCTTTGAAGAAATCCGTTGCTCTGTCGTTCACAAGCGAGGCTATCCAAGGTTCCACAATACAAGCCTTGATCCATCTAATAAATCGGGATTCGAATCCAAACTTTAGCATAATTTCAAACATAAATCCATGCTTCACTCTGTCGAATGCATTTGCCATGTCAAGCTTCACCACCGTACCTTTTTATTTTCTCTGGAAACTGGAATGAATCGCTTCCTGTACAATTATTAGGTTATCTATGATTTGCCTTCCTTTAACAAAGCCACCTTGCTTTTCAGGAATCAAGTCTAGAAGGAGAAGTTTTAGCCGATTCGAAATTACCTTAATGATCAGTTTGTAACCTATGCTACAGAGAGAGATCGGTCTGAACCTGTCAAACGATCTCGCTCCCTTTTCTTTTGGAATCAGAGCTAGGAAAGAAAAATTCGTGTTTCCTCCTAATTTGTGACAGATTTGGGTTTCAACACTATTTTATGAATATCTTTGTTAACTATTTGCCAGCAACTTTTGATAAAGTGAGTTGTGAAGCTGTCAAGACCAGGAGTTTTGTCGAGGTCCATTGTCTGAAGAACCTCCTTAATTTCCTTTCTACTGACCGGTGCAGTAAGCTTTTGATTCATTTGATTTTTTACCTTGGTTGGAACAAGGTCTGTCATACTTGAGCTATTCTTGGTGTCTTCGTCTTCAATGTAAAGTAATTTGAAATGCTGATGGGCAGCCATTTTGATGCTGGTAAAATTTGTTATGCTTTGAGTTCCATTCGAAATCTCAGTAATTGAATTGAAATTTCTTCTTGCTTGCGCCTGTTTATGGAAGAAAGAGGTGTTCCTATCCATAACATGCAGCCAAAGACTACGAGATTTTTGTCTCTAAAACTCTTTTTCATGAATACATGCCTTGCTTAGAGTTGCTTGAAGTCCCTCTTCTATACTCAAATTTTCCTTTGTGATTTCTATGTTTTCCATATTTAATTGGTGCATTTCCAGATTTTTCTGGGCTATCCTTCTTTCTTCAGTAGGGGAGGTTAAACCTTTGGCCCAATTCTTTAGTTCTCTTTTAACTCTTCTCAGTTTCTCCTCCTATACAAAGAAAGGAGAGCTAGTAACTGGCAATTTCCACACCTTTTCCACTTGATTCAAGAAGTTTTCCTGCTTCACCAAGAGTGAACTGAATCTAAAGGGTATGGGACCTAAATTGTTTTGCACTTTTAGTTCCAGTTTAATAGGTTTATGATCTGAATCACTTGAGGGCAAAATGCCAGAGCTTGCATCTAAACCTCGCAGCAGAAAGGTGCTTTGGATGAGAAACCGATCTAACCTTGCATCTATGTGGTCAGGGCTCGTTCTCCGGTTAGTCCAGGTGTATTTGCCTTTGTTTGGCTTGATGTCTAATAAGTACCAGTCCTTAATTAAATCCTCCACCCATTCCCTGGCAGGATCCCTTTAACACTTCATTTTATTCACATTGTCATGCATAATAAATAGTACAATCAATAATAACTACCTTATATATAGCTTGAGTGGGTCTAATGGTTAAGAACATGTGTTTCATCCTAGGAGGTCATGTGTTCAAATTTGGAGGGGGGTAGGGTATGCACATCTTCACAGACTTTAGTAGTCTAATCGTTGCACGGAGAGAATCCCTTGTTCCACAAACGAGGGGGTCTCATACACCAATTTAGTGTCATACACCATGACCTTGTCGTTGTTAACAACTCCAACATGTAACCAAGTAAAGAATACATCATTATATTCACATTATCATATAGAATAAATAATACAACTAATAATAGCCACTTTATAACAATCAATCCTAACCTACAACCAAATACTTAATACTTGAAAAAACAAACTATATCACAAGATAAATATAAAAATGGACACTTTATATTAGAGTGAAACCGTAACAATTTAAGTAACCCCAAAAACTAAAATTAGCATAATACAACTCCATTGCAATGAAATATAAATGTATTTCAATTGAAGATTTAAAAAACTAATGAAAATAAAAACATGAAAGTGGTCAGCATGACAGACAGATGGACACATGATATTTAAAGAACATTTACTTTAAAACTTTAACCTAAAGTTAGTGACTAAGTTAACATAAATATAAGTGAATTTCTATATTAGTTGCTTATTGCATTGACATTGACCAGAGCTCCCAATTACATTACATTGAGCTTAGCTTATATAGATTGAAATATTTCAACCTTCTAAATATTTAAAAAGTGTGCTTTGAATTAAAAGCATTTGGCATAACCATGGTAGCAACACAAAATCTAGTTCACTTTTGATTTAAAGTCATTTACCTTGAACGTGGCAGCAAAATAAAATCCAACTCACATATTTGTAAAAAATATATAGATATTATGCCAACTAGCTTGAACTTAAAAAACAATACTTTGTCCCCATTTACAGTGCATATCCTTACCAACATTGGAGATTGAGCCATCAATAACTAGTTACATGAATCTTCTCTTAGTTGGACTTTGTAAAGTCCTTTATCAATGAGACCGTCCAAAGTGGAAAAGTGCTATGGTAGTAGTGTGAATTTTTTTATTTAGCACTCTCATCAAACAGTTTTAATGACACCCTTTCTCCTCTTACTGTTGGTCATAAATCTGAGTTTGCATGTTTTGAAATTTCATAACAGTCACATCATATATATATATATCCACGCAATAGGTTTGTCAATTATAACCAAGGAACTTAGTTGACACTCATTAACATAACTAATACATTTATTAACAACCAACAAAGAGGACTAATATAGTTAAATAAATACTGGTTTTTACATGCATGTGAATCTTGTAGAGCAGTTTTGGAGATGACAGCCTTACTGTCAATGGATATGGAGATCTAAAATGTTTTAGCAATGCTCTAGGAACTCAGAGGCTGATATACAATATTTGTTGGAGATGATCTTTACTTTCTGCACTCAAATCTCCTGTAGCAGCTGGTGCACTTCCACAAATGTTCCTAAGATCAGTCTTGTCTTATAAATTAATACTCAGGATTCCCACAGGTCAGTCAATAAGCACGCTGCCTCTTTTTATAAGGAGAATGTCTACAGTCAAATACAACACAAGAATGAAGGCATTAAAATATCCTACCCCCTATTTTGGCAGCCCTTCTTATGGAAAAAATGCAACACTAACTGGGAGTATGATTCATGTACGAGATTGGTCCCAATTGTTAGGATAATTAATACTCCATCCTTTTCCTACTTAGCATTATTTACCTCTTCCTAGTAGTTGATGATGTTATTTACCCCCTAGTGGTGTGCAAATGTCATCTATGACCCATTAGACACCTAATGCCCCCCACATGCATGATTTTAGGCCCACCAAAGTCAATTCCCTACATGTTAGGAGCTAACTCTGTGTTCTAGTTCAGTCCACCTAAGTCCACAAACTCTACTGGGGGTTTTAGCTATGATCACCACTTATTGTGATCTAATGCACCCTTTTTCACCTACTTTGCATGCGGAACTCACTAATGCACCCTCCTTGGTCAAGTAACTGACAGTAGCTTCAGTTAACTGAGTTTTGGTTGAGTTGAGTTGAGTTTGGGACTTTCAGAACACTCCAATGGTGACAATTCCTATGCTAGACTGAAAGGGATTCGAATTCTTCAAGGATAATCGGATTCTCTCCATTGTAACATATATGTTGACTATACCGATTAATGCATCATAACACACATTTTTGTTTCCATCTTAGTTCCAATGCATGATTCATTTTACTGCTTATTTCACAGCAATTTTCACTGTAATTCATCTTTTTTGCTCATTCTTTTCACTGTGAGGTATTCTCAGCTCTATGATCTGTTGTGTTCTAGAATTTCACATGGTATCAGAGCTCATAGAGCATAGGTTGAGCAACTGCATTCAGTAGTGCACCAGAAGCCTCTGGAGTTCCATATCAAATCCTGGTGCCATTGCATTGAATTCATTGGAGAAATCCTTTAAGGTATAGCCAGGTGTGAAGGATTCGGATAAAAGTGCCTATTGTCCTAAATATATGGAGGCACTTGGGAAAATATCTGGAGGATTGTTACTGAATCTATTGAACACTTATTTAGGATAGTAGGCACTTTTATGGGGATCCTTCACACCTGGCTAGACCTAAAAGGATTTCTCTAATGAATTCAATGCAATGGCACCAGGATTTGCTGTGGAAATCCAAAGGCTTCTGGTGCTCTACTGAAAGCAGTTGCTCAATCTACTACTGGAACTACTACATGTTGATGTATATGTAACTTCGGAATGTATTTCACATATATGTATATTGTATTCCTATAGAGATGTTATTATTCCTCTATACGGAAGTGTCGTCATTTATATTGTAAGTGTCGTAACTTATACTTGATGGGTTATTAGACCACCTTGTTTGGGGTCGGCCCTGTATAAGTCATGTGGGTCAAAGGGTTATTAGACCACCCTATTGGGGGTCGGCCATGTGGGTCAAAGGGTTATTAGACCACCCTATTGGGGGTCGGCCCAGTCAGCATTATATTATGTGGTTAAGTTCGAGCCTACATGAGTTAGGTAAAAAGGCAAGTCAAGTCAAGTATAAATAGAGTGCGGGAGGCACTCTATTTGCTCACTCACTTCTCACACATGCACTCAAGGAGGAGTGGCGCACTTATGGAGGAGGAGGATCTGCTGCTAGGTTATGGCTATCTCTCTTGGTTGGTTGTATCATTGCTCTATCTATCTCTGAGGAAGTTATTGGGGTTTTTCACCTTTATGGTTTTCCCCAAGTAAATCTTTGTGTCTCTTGTGTGCTTGCATTATTGTCTCCATGATTGATATGCTGTAGATATGCTGTACATGTTGTTCTCTCAGTTAAGATCCTAGATCATATTGAAGTAAATTCAGAAAATTTAACATGGTATCAGAGCTAGCCTGAAAGAAGGCATGATATGGCATGTATGACACTTGTTGCACTTACGATGCTAGGGCTTGATATAGAAAAAACCAGTCATCGTAGCACTTTCGCTATAAATCCGTTTTAGCGAAGTTTTCGGATCTAAAATTGTTACAGGACTAAGCTAAAATCTCCAGGTACCTTGTGTCCAAAGGACAACCTCTAATTCGTTGTACTTTGTGATTTATGATCTGTACAATATAGGGTTTCTGCCTCTTCCAGATCTGAGTCAAAATCAGGTGACCTTGGGAAAAAGGTCATAACTTGGGCTAGGAAGCTCCAAATGAAATTTCGTAAAAAGTGACAGGTAGTACACAGTCTGTACTATCTTAGAAAACTTTTTCAGAGGCCGAAGTTGAACCAGTGACACGTGGCACGCCGTACAAGTTCGCTATACTGTTTTATCCCATAAACAGGTCACGTTGCGACACTTGGCATAACTCTCTCTCAGAAAATCCAATGGAGGTCAGACCTATCAGGATGGAAAGATAACAGGTCGGGCTATCTCAGAAAACTTTTTCAGAGGCCGAAGTTCAAACAGTGACACGTGGCACGCCGTACAAGTTCGCTCTTCTGTTTTATCCCAAAACAGGTCACGTTGCGACATTTGGCATAACTCTCTCTCAGAGAATCCAATTGAGGTCAGACCTGTCAGGATGGAAAGGTAACAGGTCAGGCTATCTCAGGAAACTTTTTTCAGACCCTGTGGATCAAAATTTTTAGAGTTACACCAGAAACAATCAGGTACATATTTCTGTCAAAACAGAATTATTTTTTGGTACCTTCATTCATGGCTTCCGGAATTTAGGGCTTTGAAGAAAGTTGGAATTTTTGTAATCGGAGACCACGGCTGAATTCTACTCATCAAAATAAAAATTTAGAGACCAAAATCAGAATTTTTGGTTGGGAAGAAGGCCGGGCTTGATCAGACCCTAGTTCGGGACTTTGATCAGGAAAGTGGAAAATTAGGGCTTCTGTAAAAATGGGAATTTTTGAAATCTGAGACCACGGCTGGAAGCTCCTCAGAAAAATAGAAGCTTAGAGCTTTGGATCAAACCTTTTGATTGGGAAAAAGAGTGGGATTCATCAAACCCCAGTTCAGGGTCACGTCCAGTGAATCCGGAAGTTTCAAAGGCAAAATTGAGGAGTGAAACTTTGCAGTTTTCAAATTATGAATATACCAATTTGATCAGCTCATCAAGGCGCATATTTCTATCCTTTCGGAAGTTTGAAATTCAAAGTTTGAATTTTTGGGGTTTCTCTGACAAACCCATATCCAGCTCCAGGTCCAGTTCTTGCACATCAAGTGGATTGGGTTAATCCTAGAAGAAGATGGATTGGTCACCTACATAGGTGAAGAAGTTCCTGTTTCAGAGGGAGATGAGGCTAAGGCCTTACATAAGAAGATTACAAGCGATCTCGACAGGTATGACTCATCGAGGTATGTTTTGATATTTGTCCATGATTAAGTTTATGGTATGTTTGTCTTCATGTTATTACAGTTAAGTACAATTTTGATTTTAGATTTGTCATATAACCTTAACAAAATTATGAATGCATGATAGAAGATATTCACTGGTTAGAGTGTTGACACTTATGATTGTACTAATGCATTATGGTGTTGTATGAGGTTTATGTTTTCTACTAACATGAAAGGTACACCAAGAAAGACAAATCATGTTCTGGTCCAAGAACATATGATCATGATAACATGAGGACAAAGATTCATCCATTGTCATGGATCTCATAAAAGATCCATTTACGAGGTATGTATAACTTGGTTTTATAATGGTTAACCTATGAGATATACAGGTTACTAGCACAAGTCATTGAAGAAGAAAAAGAAGACATCATGTGAGTATGTTAGACATAATTAGCTAGCATGCTAATCCAGGTATGTTTTTACTATATCAAGTTAGAATCTCACCTTGTGATAAGATCCTTTATTTAAGTATACTTGGCATGATTGATTATGATTATTCATTGAAGTTAATAATCATGGTTGTATGCATATTATGTTTCTTACCATAATTGATGATATGACTAACCAGAAGAATCATGAAGGTATAGGTTTGAATAATCACAGGTTTTATGCATTTTATATCTCTTATCTTGATTGATGATTCAACGAACCTGAAGAGTCATAGGTTTGAGTAATTACAGGTTTAGACATGTTATGTTTATTATGATTTGACTAACCATAAGAATCCTACATAAACCTTGAATGCTAATGCTTATTATTTATGTTTGAAATGATCATGACTATACATGCTTGAGATTATTGTGTTTTAATAGTATACTAATGAATGTATGATTTTATATGAGATCACAAGGATAACACATTCATGATACTAATAAGCATGCATAGGGACCAAGGATGAATATGAGATTCAAGAACAGGTAATCCAGGAAGCAAAGATCAAGAGGGAGTACACTCCAGTGGTTTATGCAAGGATGCAGATATTCAGAGGGAGTTGACCATCTCTCTACATCCCACAACAGAAAGGTGTAGAAGAAGCTACTTCAGATTAGGACTCCAGCAGCTCCTGCAAGGAAGCGAAGACTCAGAGGGAGTCCACCCAACGAACAAACAAAGATAAGTATTTGAATTGTCATTTCTTAATAATACTGTTCAATAATGTTGTTCCTGGAATTAGGTTGTGTATTATGCATATTAGAATAATTGCATTGATGAACAGTATACTCCTAATATGCATGGGTAAGTGGCCTATGGCACTGTACAACATTCCATTGCTACTTATCTAGAATGAAACCTCTTTGCTGACATGTTGGGAGTTGTGCACACTCTTAACAATGTTTTGGTAGAGATTGGAAGGCATCTAGAAAGTTACGGAATATGGATAAATGTTGTATTGAAGCATTGGCTAAGATAATTGCATGATTGTATGGCATATTTCTTTATGTGTAAGAATTTGTTCTGAAAACTATGAGATGTTTTCTAATCATGCAATTTAACTTGTTGTGTAGGAAAGATCGTATGCCATCTCCTACAAAAGAAGAACTACAACATTTTGTTCCAGCAACAAAGATATCTATTGAAGATATTGAAGTTCCCAGGATCTGGGATGAAGAAATGAAATACCATGATCTGCCGATCATGAAGAATGATGTTTGGGATGTAATCCCAAGACATGAAGGGAAGTTTGCTATGACTTCCAAATGGAACTATCAGATCAAGCATGTTGCAGATGGCAGCATTGAGAAATATAAAAGTGATACACCAGATGGATTCAAGACAGCTTCCTTGAATGGTGTAGTTGAAGAAGAAGTGTATGTAGAGCAGCCACTTGGTTCTGAGACACATGATAGGAAATCATATATGTGCAGAACTTGGTATGGTGAAGATAGATTGATTGCCAACACGCAGCGGAAGCTTACTACCGAGTTCGAGATGAAGAACTTGGGGATGATGCACTATTTGTTTTTGGCATGGAGGTGTGGCAGAATGCATATGGAATCTTCCTTAGACAAGGGAAGTATGTAGTAGAGATCCTGAAGAGGTTCGGGATGATGGACTGCAAGGATATGGCCACACCTATGGCATCGAATCTGAAGCTTCTATGTGATGCTTCATCTGAGCTGGTTGATGTCTCTTTGTATCGTCAGATGATTGGGTCCTTGATGTACCTGACGAACACGAGACCAGACATTTGCTTTGCTGTGAACACATTGAGCCAGTTCCTGACGGATCCGAGGAGTGTTCACCTGGTTGCTGTAAAGCATGTTCTGAGGTACCTGAAGGGTACAGTGGATTATGGGCTCAGGTATGAGGAGAATCAAAAGTTTAACCTGCAGGGTTATGTTGATTCAGATTGGGCTGGCAGTGCTGCAGACAGGAAGAGCAAATCTGGGTGTTGCTTCAGTATGGGATCAGGTGTGATCTCTTGGTTTAGCAGGAAGTAGTCCTGCGTAGCACTGAGTACAGCTGAGGCAGAGTATGTTGCATCCTGTTCAGCTAGTTGTGAGACAGTATGGCTACGGAAGCTACTGTCTGGGTTATTTGATCTCCCATTGGAGGCTACTGGTATCTTCTGTGATAACCAGAGTTGTGTGAAGTTGTCCGAGAACCCAGTGTTTCATGACAGGTCGAAACACATAGAGATCAAATATCACTATATCAGGGATATGGTGCAGAGAGGAGCTGTGAAGCTCCTATATGTTGCGACAGACGAGCAGATTACAGATGTGCTGACGAAGCCGCTAGCCAGAGTGAAGTTCGAGTACTTTAGAGAGAGGCTTGGCGTTCTTCAGATCGAGGACACTTCGAGGAAGAAGTGATGGACACATTTGCTGAAGCCATTCCAAGCATGTTGGAAGGAGGATCCTTCACATGGCTGTGGATGTAAGCGCTGGATGATGAGCATCAAGATGATGTTCTGGTTTCTGCCTGGATATGATCAGTTGGATCATTTATGTATGTACGCATCATGTTGGATGCTGTATATGATCGGTTGGATCATGTGTATGTATTTTGTATGAACGCATCATGTTGGATGCTGTTGGATACATTGTGTGGATCATGTATCTTTGTATGATCAGGTAGATCATGGATGATGATGGATACATTGTGTGGATCATGTATCTTTGTATGATCAGGTAGATCATGGATGTTGATGGATACATTGTGTGGATTATGTATCTTTGTATGATCAGGTAGATCATGTATGCTGATGGATACATTGTGTGGATCATGTATCTTTGTATGATCAGGTGGATCATGTATGTTGATGGATACATTGTGTGGATCATGTATCTATGTATGTATCAGGTGGATACTTGGATGATCGTGGATGACAAGCTTCTCCAGATGACATGCAGCAGGATGTTGCAGTGATGATGATCAGGATGATCATGTGTACATCAGGATGATGTTTGATGAGTATCAGATGATACTTTGTGGCCGTGGATCAGGTTGTGCAGGAAAGCATGTAATTTGTGCCCTGGGAGATTTGCAGATGGTCTTTCGAGGTTTTGCCTATGGCATGTAATTCGGTTCCCTGGGACATCTGGCAAATGCTCTTGCGAGGTTTTGCTTGGGAGGACATGTAATTTGTGCCCTGGGAGATTTCAGGTCGGAGTTGTGTACCCGTAACATCCTGAGATGCTCTTGCGAGGTTTTGTCCTATGGCATGTAATTTGCTCCTGGGAGATCTGGACAGGATGAAAAAGGCCTCAGATGCTTCAGCCAGGTTTTGCCATGACCACATGTAATTTGCTCCTGGGAGATCTGGACAGGATGAAAAAGGCCTCAGATGCTTCAGTCAGGTTTTGTGGTGGACCACATGTAATTTGCTCCTGGGAGATCTGGACAGGATGAAAAAGGCCTCAGATGCTTCAGCCAGGTTTTGTGGTGAGATCACATGTAATGTGCTCCTGGGAGATCCGACCGGTAGAGCCGCGTGCTCGTAACAGCCTGGGATGCTTCAGCCAGGTTTTGTGATGGGTCACATGTAATGTGCTCCTGGGAGATCCTACAGGTAGAGCTGTGTGCTCGTAATAGCCTGGGATGCTGCAGCCAGGTTTTGTGACGCACGTAATAAGTCCTGAGGATTCCACAGTATGGCCAGTGATGATGAAGACCTGCAGGTGGTGGGACTACATCCAGTATGAAAAAGGACTGGCTCTGTAGAACTTCCTATGACGAGTAGATTCAGAGATTGATTGAGATAGCAGCAGCAGTGACGATGATGATGACTCGATGATGATTATCCAGTGACGATGATCCAGAGAAGATGACTTGTGCTAAAAGAACTGTGCTGAGAAATACCTTCCTAGTTAAGAGGGAGTGTTGATGTATATGTAACTTCGGAATGTATTTCACATATATGTATATTGTATTCCTATAGAGATGTTATTATTCCTCTATACGGAAGTGTCGTCATTTATATTGTAAGTGTCGTAACTTATACTTGATGGGTTATTAGACCACCTTGTTTGGGGTCGGCCCTGTATAAGTCATGTGGGTCAAAGGGTTATTAGACCACCCTATTGGGGGTCGGCCATGTGGGTCAAAGGGTTATTAGACCACCCTATTGGGGGTCGGCCCAGTCAGCATTATATTATGTGGTTAAGTTCGAGCCTACATGAGTTAGGTAAAAAGGCAAGTCAAGTCAAGTATAAATAGAGTGCGGGAGGCACTCTATTTGCTCACTCACTTCTCACACATGCACTCAAGGAGGAGTGGCGCACTTATGGAGGAGGAGGATCTGCTGCTAGGTTATGGCTATCTCTCTTGGTTGGTTGTATCATTGCTCTATCTATCTCTGAGGAAGTTATTGGGGTTTTTCACCTTTATGGTTTTCCCCAAGTAAATCTTTGTGTCTCTTGTGTGCTTGCATTATTGTCTCCATGATTGATATGCTGTAGATATGCTGTACATGTTGTTCTCTCAGTTAAGATCCTAGATCATATTGAAGTAAATTCAGAAAATTTAACACTACACTCAAAATATCTCACGAGCTTTGATACCATGTGAAATTCCACAGGGGTAGATCACTGAGCTTGAACAAACCTCACAATTTCACATTGTTATTACTAAGAAGAATTAGACAGAAACATGGATCAATTCACTCATAAAACTGAAACACAGATGAAAAATTGTTGTTGATACATTAATCAGCTGTAAGCCGGCAATCAAAAAGTGTTACAATAGAATGAATTCGATACACCTTGGAGGTTTCGAATTCACCTCAAGTATAGGCTTGGTTTGCATTGGAACCATCTCCCGATAAGGTTCAGTGGCCACCAATGATGAATAATCAGTTAACTGAGGTAGAACTGAGCATAATTGAATCATGTGAGCACCAAAATAGGGGAGGAGACTCCAAAGGGGTGCATAGCTAGCTGTTAGTGGTCAAAGAGGGCGATCCTATACTCAATAACAGTCAAACTAGGAGCTACAGCCAGTTAACTGAGCAATCAAGAGGACAAGGTGCCCCAAATCATGGAACTGACTATGTAGTCTCCTAAATCTGTGCATGAGGGTGCATTGGAGCTCCAATGATGTAAACAAGGCGCTCTGAGTGGATAAGAGGGCTAATGATGGCCAAAAACAAGCTCCAGGGGGGGCAAAGTACGGACTAGGTGCTAGGAGAGTCAACTGCCAATGCATGGATGTTTTGGAGAAAACTCACTATGGTTTGGGGTAGACCACAACAGACAGCTGACTACCAGAAACTAACTCAATTCTCAATGCTATGCTATATAAATGACAATGCTAAGATAATGAAGAATATAACCAACCTTGATCCAAATGTTTGATGTAGATCCCCATTGGAGCTTTCAATCCGTCCACTTGAATCTGCAAATTAGTCTTGACAGCCAATATACAACAAGTACATATAATATATAAACGACATTAACATCATCAATAGCAATGGTCCATGATATTATAAGTAAATGCAACCCAATGTAGAATAAACAACATTCACAACATTAATGGACAAGAACATGGGTATTTCTATTAATAAACAAGAAGAAGTACAATGTGATACGACCTCTTGCCGGCAACCAATCTGAACCAAGATCTGGGTCAATCCACTTGTGCCTCCACCACTTCAATCCTCCATGGAATGGCAAACTAAAACTATGATAGGAGTTTGGAAGGTGAACATAAGGGTTCACAACTACAAGGATCGATGAGTGTAGACTCAAGATAGGGAAAAAATCCACTAGAGTTCTCTTGCTCTTCTTTCTCCCCCCATCCATAAGCCATATGTGCTCAATATATAGTCCTCCCAAAGGTAGGTGAAAGGACACATTGAGACGTTTCGGGGAAAATGGATGGCCAAAGGTCACCCTATGCCTTCTTTTTGGGAGTAAAAAGTAGTAAACTAGTGATTTTTACCATTTTACATGCTACCCGCGGGCTATAGTGATGCAACTCGCGGGTACGCCCACTGTAATGATGCAGCTAGCGTACAAGGGAAAAATAGGGAAAAATAGTGTCTGAAGGATATAAAGTGGATCTGAGTCAGTGAAATGGATCCTGCAGGCCAAAGAATGCTGATGATCACAAGGTGGGAAATTACGTTGTAACAGATGCCCCCTAATGTGTGAGGTCAGAGACTGATGCTACGATGGCCGAATACATTATAAATCTCAGAAGTGGAGTGATGGAGACACAAGTGGAAGGAGCAACTCACTCGTCATAATACAATATTATCCCTGAATACATGTCGGTAGTACAACAATTTGATACAATGGCCATGAATAGGTAGTACATAATGAATACATGTCATAAGTGATCATAGCCATGATCCCTCTACAGTAAGATATGGTCTCCTGCTGAAAAGGAAACAACTGGTGCAAACTGGAGGTACAAACTGCTGATATCTGAGAGGTGATATCTCAGATGTAAAGTCATAATCATAAGTAGCATACTGAATGCCACTATCGCCTGGGGTCTTCTACGCAAGTCTTCGACGGTGCAAGTCCCATCAAGTGAATAAAGGGGTTGAGGTCGAACCTAATGTGACATCGTTTGATTACCAATCAATGATGTATACCGTTAACAGACGTGAGATAACCCACCAATAATGAAAATGGGTATCAAGGCACAGGGCACAATCATCGGAGTGTGAATAGATGAGTTGAAGTTGAACACTAGGATGAATCCACCGATCAGGGGACATTGATGTATTCCCAAAACTGTCGATGGCGAGAGAACCTGCCACTAATGACTGCAAGCCTCAAGGTACTCAACCGAAATTTAAGCCTCAAGTCCCAGAATAAATGGGCTGAATTCGATGGAACGAGACTCGTCGGAAGGAGGGCATTAAGGAATCCCCCATCAACCAGCACGAGGTACCAGCTATGCTGAAAGATTTGGAAGATCTAAGGTGCAACTGACTGACTCAATAAGGATGGCCGACATGCAATAGTCAAGAGATCTGAGGAGTGGCCGACTCTGGTTTTAGGACTTCCTTTGAACAAGAGCATGAGCAGATGGATAGACTCAGGCAGCATAGACTCGATATAGACTGTGTGATGCAGGAGGCACCACAAAGGGTTCCATAATGACTGGAAGCTTAACCAATCGGTGGAGTAAACTGAGAAACAAGTACAGCTCCTAAGGTCCAACTATAGTCCCGACTCATAATGTGTGGAGTGGAATGAATGCTCTGTTCAAAGGTGACACAACAGCTGCCAACTAGAAGTAGTAACCATAATCCCGTCCGGCTTTTTGGAATATTTGATTTTTTTGGTCTTTTTCATATTTGGAAAAGCTTGAAAAAAAATAAAATTGCTTATAGTACAACAAGTGAAGGAACGAGTGTCAAATAGCAAGCAAACTAGTCCCAAGCAGTGGAACATACCTATAATCAATGCAAGGAAGTGCATACAGGATGTGGACACTCGGGTGGTGTGTTCCCTCAGGGTCAAAAGGTCATCAAATTGTGAAGGACAAATGGAAGCTCTGCAAGGCTTGACATGGAAGAGTGCTCAGGCACCAAGCTAATCAACTAAGTAAGCAAGAGTCGGCACAAGGCTCAAGCGGTAAGCAAGATCATGCAATGCAATCACAACATGATATAACTGAGGGGAGTCCTTATGGGAGATGGCCAACATAAGACAAAGTAGAGTATGACTCTTTATCGCAACGTCTTGGCGTAACTACAAAGGACTCCCAATCCTAAGGACAAACAAGGGCATGGGTACCAGAATGCAAAAGGGGTTCTAACTAGGGTACCCATGTTCGGAAAGGCCCTACCGCCACATAACGACACTTCTATAATAGTGTGAAGGTTTTGTGTCAGTTAAGAAGCAGGGTCGCACCTAGGGTTTATGAAAGTGGTCAAAAGGTCAAAAGCATAATGCATGTGAAAATGACATCTAACCTATATGCCAAGTGTGAAACGTACCTGACGTAGGTGTGAAACGCTCGAAAAAACTTCCGTCGAAGAGATTTGGTCAAAAATGCTACTCCAAGATGTTATATTAGTCCAAAACAACGTATAATGGCAAAAACTATAGACAAGTGGGTCTTGAAAATGATAAATAGTAACACAAAATTTACAATTTACAATTCATTTTTACTATTCATCCATTTGGAGTTTTGTGGTTAGTTTTCACCTCAAAGTTCAGTTGCTGATTCCGTGAGCTACAGGCATCCGATCATCAAACCGTCAGGAGCAAGTTGGTAATCTCTTCCCCACCTTCATTTCAACGTTTTTATTTCAGTTTTCATTGGTTAAAATTTTTGTTTGGCCATGCCCTACATGGTCACGGCACTACCCGCGGGCTATAACTATGCGGGTCAAGGGTAGGGCTGGGTATGCGCAGTCAACGCACACGTTGACCGCGGGTACCCGCCTCTGTGAGCACATATGCCCGTGGGTACCTGCCTCTGTGAGCACATATGCCCGTGGGTACGGTCGTGAAGCTAGTTTTTTATACAAAAATGACTAAATCCTTGGGTTTTTCTCTTTCCAGGATGGTCCTAGAGTGGAGAGAGAGAGAACATGACCTAGTGGATGAGGCCGTTCGTAACGATGTGCATGCACAGCAAGCGCTACAAGCATGTGGTTTCTACAAATTTTGGAGCATAGGGGGTTTGAGGGCCCAAAACCTATTGCTCCACCGTTTGATAGACTATTGGGATGTTGATGCACAGAACTTCAACCTAGACGGGCAAATACTCACACTGGAAGTGGAAGATATCTACTTCATTACAGGTTTGTCCCACCGAGGTGAGGTGGAAAGCCTTCGGTCTCGGGCTGTGGGTGGTGGGATCACCATCCCCGACTATATAGAGAGGTATTGTGTTCCAAATACTCGGGCAGTGGGGAGACAGGTGCCCATCCGAGCCATAATCAACCTGAGCATGAAGGTTGTCGTGGCAAATTTAGTGCGGATCACTGGTTCAAAAGATCTGCACCAGGCATCCAGGCCAGTTATGTTCTACGCATCACAATGTATGTAGCCTATGATATTTGACTGGTGTACTACGCTACTGGGGTCCATGAAGACCCAGCTGACAGACTGCAAGCAGGGGGAGGGAAAAATCTTATGATATGGCAGTATTTTGTGCAGCTTCTTCTTCAAGCGGGTTCTGGGGCTCAGTCTGAGCGTTGAGGTCCCTCCTCATAGTCTCCGCGACCCAGCCATGACCGGGTGGGCCGAGGTCTTGACGTGACAGGGTGGTGGCCGTCAGGCATCACCATATACAGAGGAGTTTTTTCACTGGTGGGATCGGCAGGTCATAGCGATAGATGACTACCCCTATGCAGGGATAGACTTTCGGCGTGATTGAGACATGCCGCTCCCACTAGATGCAGCGTTTGGAGACATCGGTGAGTACTCTTTTTAGGTTTTTGGTGTATTAAATTTTTATGGATTTTTTATTATAGATGTAAATGCAAAAAAAAAATTGGGGTAGTATCATGTATTAATGTTTGACTGTTTGCTCGCAGACAAGGGCCCAGTGAGACCCGATGGCTTCCCGATACATCGTCGCCGGGGCAAGGGTGATGAGATGGTAGGTGCTGCAGCAGAGCGGACACTAGAGACTCTGCGGTCCAACATATCACGGATGACTGCCAGGGTACCACAGGTAGAGGTGGCACAGCTACCAGAGGATATGCAGTGCCAGGTGGTGGGGGTGCCGAGCAACTGGGTGCGACTATTGCAGTGTGTCGCGAATGTAGTGCATTATTTTTATCAGACAAATCCTGTCGGGGCGGCAGCGAGGCCTCCTCGTAGGGAGTAGATATCTCAGGATCTCATTCTTGTATCGATATGTATATTTTTGAGAGCTACGGGCTCCAGTTTTGTATCATGACACTACCATTTTGGACATATTATTTATAAAAAACTTTGGTTCTCCGGTTCTACTATATGTGTGTATGTACAAATGTGTGAATGTCTTCTTTTATTTGTGTGCTTCATTGTGAATGTGACAAATTGCAATCTAATACATAGTTAGCGTTGCATCAGATATATGATTAACACTTCTTAGAACATGTATGTATGTAATTGAAACAAAATGTCGTTCCAAGAGTCTTACCCTTAGGAATTTCAATAGTAATGTAGGATCTAGCACACGGTACTGCCCATTCAGCTGAAACACAACTAGTTGTGAATCCAGGCGGACTTCTAAAGACTAGATACCATGTGAGATAGCATCCTGAAGTAGCTCAATCACGGCACTATACTTAGCCACATTGTTAGATGTAGGACCGAGACAAGCACCTCCCGAAGACACAACTAGGTGGTCAGGTGAGAAACTAACCCAGGCAGCAGAAGCAAGCTGCTGCGTATGACGGCTAGCACCATCCGCGAAACCTAAGAACGTAGGAGATTCCGCTGACATCTGTCAATCAAACGGAAGCGAATTAGCAGACCCGAAAACCAAAAGCAAGCTAAACTATGTACAAAAATAACTATACAATAGTATACAAAGGGCACTAGCTCAAACTAAAGGTTCAAGCGTAATATCGCTTGAGGTAGAGCCCATTCCTAGGCTCCTTCAAAACATTCCCCTCATAGTCCTCTAATTCATAGGATCCTTTTTCCAGGACATGCCTCACGATGTAAGGACCGTGCCACATGGAGTTAAACTTGCCTACCCCCAGGGGTTCTTTAGCTTGGTCATATAAGAGGACCAAGTCACCTTCAGCATACTACCGGGGATGGACAGACCTATCATATTGAACCTTGACATGACGTTTGTTGGCATCTATAGCCACAGCGGCATCCCGACGTTGCTCGTCAAGTTGCTCAAAGTGGATTAAACGTTGCTCAATACCTGTCGTATCATGGAGGAGCTCTATGGCCAGTTTAAGCGAAGGGATTTCGCATTCAATCGGTAAAATTGACTCCACACCGTGTAATAACTGAAATGGCGAGAACCCGGTGGCAGTCTTGATTGCGGTTCAATACGCCCACAAAGCCTGATATAACATGATGTGCTAGTTGTTCTTGCTTTGTTGGATGGTACGTTGGAGAATGGTCTTTAAAGACTTATTGACTGCTTTAACCTGACCATTCGCTTGGGGATAGTAAGAAGATGAGTGTTCTTGACGAAACTCAAGCTTGAGTGACAAATCCTCCATCATCTTATTTTGAAAGTGACTGCCATGGTCAGTGACAATCTCTTTCGGAATACCGAACCAAGTAATGATCCAATTGAACACGAAATGGGCTGCTGTAGCACCGTCGGATTTTACGGTAGGCATGGCCTTAGCCCATTTGGAAAAGTAGTCCACAACCACTATAATATGGTGATGCCCCCCAGCTGAAGCTTGTTTTCAATCCATGAAATCCACCCCCCACTTGGTGAAGGGACTGATGGTGATGACCGGATGAAGGGGCATTGGATGCAAGCGTATATTTCGAGAAAACACCTGGCAAGGGTGGCATCTCTTCACAGCGTTAATACAATCTTTAAAGATTGAAGGCCAAAAGTAACCAGCTCGCATAATACGTTGGGCTGTAGCAATCCCGGATAAGTGACCGCCACACGCCCTAGCATGGCAATCATTAAGCACCCGCTTCGCTTCTTCGTGATTCAAGCAACGACGGAGAATAGAATCCTTTCCTCGGTGATACAAAGTGTCACCGACGATAGTGTGATCTTTAGCGTGATGTTTCACACACCGTCGCTCGTCTCGTGAATAATGCGGAGGAAACTTCAAAGTTTGGAGATATACAATGACATCCCCATACCAAGGGTCCTCAGACGAGATAAGAAATAAGTGCTCATCCATAAAGGAATCTTCATGAATGACATCCTCATCAAGTCTCGGAAGGTCCGACATAAGCTCAGTGAGCACCAATGATTTCACCGATTTCGCTGAAGCAAAATCAAGATCGAACTCCTGAAGGATCACAATCCATTTATTGTACTTCCCACCTATAAGACGTCGTGATAGCACGAACTGAAATGGATTGATATGCGCTACAACTATGGTTGTTCTAAGCAAAATGTAATGTCGTAACCGCTGGACTGCATGGACAGTCGCAAGCGCCAGCTTTTCCACGTGAGTATATCTCAGTTCAGCGTTTACTAGATTTCGACTGAGGTAATAGATAACATGCTCGACGAGTGTGTCATCAACCTGAACCAAGACCATGCCAATCGTCTCTTGAGACGCGGCCGCATAAAGGATAAAATCTCGTGCGAAGTCTGGTGGACTAAGCACATGGGCCAATACCAAATCTTTCTTAAGGGCATCGAAAGACTGCTGGGCTCGCTCATCCCAGATAAAGGGTGTGTCTTTCTTCAATAAGCGTGCGAAACCTTTGGTAAGATTAGCATAATTGACTACGAAACAACATAGAAAAGTGGCTCTCACTTGGAGGCTCTAAAGTTGTAACAAGTTGCGTAGAGGAGGCAACCGAAGTATTGCCTCAACTTTAAGAGGATCGACTCTAATACCCTCTTTCGAAACTATGAAGCCCAGAAGGCGACTAGTCCTTATAGCACAGATGCATTTATTGGGATTCAATCGAATCTTGTAGCGTATACATCGTTCTAGAATCAGGCGAAGGTGCTTGGGGTGGTCCACTCTCTTCCGAGAATGGACAACAAGATCATCCAAGAAAACTTCCATAATCTTTTTAAGATTGTGAAAGGCGTAGGTCATGGCACGCTGGAACGTAGCCCCTGCGTTTTTAAGGTCGAAGGGCATTTTCCGATATGCAAACATTCCCCAAGGACAAATGAAAGCTGACTTATGTTGGTCCTCGGGTTTGATTTGAATCTGATTATAGCCTGAAAAGACGTCCATGAATGAAAAAATCTCACTTCCCGCACAAGCATCCAAGATCTGATCAATGAATGACATGGGGAAGTTGTCTTTCGGACATGCACGGTTCAAATCTCTAAAATCAGTGCATACGCGGATCGTTCCCTGCTTCTTATCCATAGGAACGGGGTTTGACACCCATTTGGCAAGGGGAACGGGGTAGATGAAACCAACTTTGAGTAGTTTCTCCAGCTTTGCCTTGATAACGGCTGCCTTCCCAGGGTTCACAGCACGTAAGCGTTGTCGAACTGGTTTAGCGTTGGGATACGTTCTAATCTCATGTTCGACAATGCGGGGGTCTATTCCTGGCATCTCCTCATATGACCAAGCAAAAGCTTCCCGGAGTTTTGTAAACAATTAAATGTAGATAGCAATCTCCTCAGGAGTGCAATCGTCACCGATGTAAACATTCTCTATCTTTCCAGGAGTACGAGAGATGTTGATCGACATAGTCGGGGAAATATTAGCCATATTCCCCTCTGCAAAAATATCATGCGAGCCTAAAAGAGCCACAGGGTGACCAACCATCTCTGCTAGAGTCATCCTAAACTCTTCTTGTTCGACGAGCTCGAGGTTGGGAAGGAAATAAGTGCGATGGTGCATATCCTCCCAAGGCCTCTCACTACCACACATGGCCTCCATAATAGCTTCATCAGAAGGCAAAGTATCATCAAGGCAGTCACGTGAACAAGACGAGTTGGCTGCCCAAACTGGCAGCGTAACGGGATCTTCCTCGATTGTCTGAGAAGAAGAGAGATCCATCTCTGCAACGGCTTGTTGAATATGCTGGTAAGAAAGCTCAGCTACAGACAGTGGCATAGACATCCCGACGTGCGTAATGTCTCCAGACGTGGAACTCGTGGATGGTAAAGTCCATGGATCATTAAAATAGGAAGTTCGGAACGACATATTATGCAAAGGAGGAGACGCATCGTCGAAAATGGTTTCGATAATATTCACAGGTGTAGGAAAATCATAAGTTCCCATCAATGAAGGGTACATACCAACACCCATGTTCCCAGTTGTCGGCTAAGAATCAGTAACCTACGGGACTATGGATCCCATGGATGCTGTGGAAGGGGGATGAACAAAATCCAGCTGATCGATGGTCACAATCTTGCCTTCGTGAGGAAAGCAGATAACTCTGAATAAAGTAGACGCAACAGCCTTCATAGCGTACATCCAATTCTGACCCAGTAAAAGGTTGTAGTCGATGGGTGCATCAACCACTTCGACTTCAATAGGCACAGATTTACCTCCCAAGCAGACAACAAGGGAAGGGATAATTGCATGCGGCTTAAATGACTGACCGTCGAATGCAGTGAGCGTGGTTCTAGACGCGAGTAGAGGAGGAGATCCAAGAGCTTTCCAACAAGTTAACGACATTACTGACGTGGAAGCACCTTTGTTAACCATCGTATGTTTGACAAAATTCTGAAGGCACGCCACCTGGATTTGAAAAGCCACGTGGTAAGGTAAGAGAGTTTGAACATTAGTAGTGTCGAACTTGATAACACTGGGACTTCCCCCATCCTGAACTCCTAACGCACTCAAAAGGACATGCTTTTGAGAAGGACGGGCCTGCAAAACTTCAAGAGCCAACATGGCACACAGAGTTTGGCCCAAATCGTCCACGATGGAGTAGTTATGGGCGGCTCGAGCATTAGGATTATGCGTAGAGCGCTTGAGAACACCTTTCGGTATCCACGACATATTGGAGGGCTTCTCGATATGCAAGGAATTGTCAGGAGGAGGGGGAGGCTCACTCCCCATATTAGGTTGTGGTGCACCATAATCACGTTGACGAGTGGCAACACTAACCTCCGATTGAACCATATTCACACATCCATAACCACCAGTATTGGAAGAAGACGTTGTTGTCTCAGTAGGTCCATAACCAGTGGTGGGAGCATGCGAAGCCATGTTTTGACGACGAGGAAGGGGATCCTTTAACACAGCTGGGCTCTGTTCTAAATGCTTCGATGCTTCTTCGATTCGAGGACATAAGTGAGTAAGATGATCTTCCCCACAGAGCTTGCAAGGAAACTTCACCTTACGCTTAGGTTTACGGTCCTCACCAACATTTCGCCTTCCTGAGGAGGGTTGGCATTCTCCTTACGGGGGGTATTGCGATTGCTGTTATTGTTATTCCCATTGTTTCCACCCCTATTGTCGTTTCTCCCCTTTTCTTACCACCAGGTTGTTGGTTACCTGACGGTTTCGTTGATAGCACATTGTGTACATCAAACGACGGGGTGGAAGTGGACAAGGTGTGAACTTGTCCGGGAGTAGACTAGTTTAGCGATAAATTTTGCATTTGATTAGCCACCAAATCTATAGGGCGAGTACTTGCGGATCCCACGATGCCATCGGCATGTGGTCCAGGAACTAACTTGGGGTCATGTCGTGTTCGCCGTGCGTCAGGAATGATGTCATACAAAATGCCAGATTGAGAATATAGTAAATCCAACTGCTGGACTTTTAAGATGGCTTGTTCCTCAGTCATAATACTGGACATCGAAACATCGTTGGCAATATATGGGAGTAAAGACTTGAGGAACCATTCCAACAGAAACTCTGGAGGAATGTTCACTTTCACTAATCTCTTCCGCTGACGCCACTCTTGAACGTGGTCAGAAATATGTGTGGCCTTATTCTGACGGAAGGTAGACAAAAGTTCAATACCAGTATCATTGCGAACCGACAACTGGAAATGGTCCAAGAAAACCAAAGCAATCTCATTGAATCCCCTATGAGTGTTTCCAGGCAACTCAACATACCAATTCGCAGTTGCCCCCGTGAGGGTGCGTTGAAATGGTCGTAATCTAACGGAATCGTGATTCAACGAGTTGGAGGAGCACCAAAGGTGAAACATTGTGACATGATCACCCGGGTCCTCACCACCTTTCCCCTCAAACTTAGGAATGTCCGAAGGGAGCTCGGTAGGGACCAGAGGCCAATTAGGGTCATGACACACCAGATCATTCGTGAGCTTCGAAAGATCCGGAAGATTCAAGCGTGCAAGGAACAGGAGCTGCGGTTGGAAAGCTTGATTATAAGCTCCCATAAAAGGTTGGTTGAACGAAACCGAATTATAAGGTGGATCAAAAGCTTGACCATGAGCATTAAACTGCTGATAATGAGGACCTGATGGGCCATAAGCTTGACCATGGCCATAAGGTTGATAACCTCCTCCGACTTGACCTGTATGAGAGTAAGCAGGTATATAAGTATTTTGGGCACCATTTTGAGGTGGGTTGTACTGGTGGCCAGCACCGACTGTGTTGTAGTAAGGGTTGCCACCATAAGTAAGGGGCATATACGTACTATTCGTAGCGGGAACCGAGTTGTAATGACCATAATGGTGAGGTATGTTCCCACCCCCAGCATTAGGATTAGCATGAGCAATCGTGTGGTGACCATAAGCATGAGAAGTATTCCCAACCCCAACGTTGGTGTTACTAGTAGCAGGAATGGTGGCGTTATGACCATGAGGATAAGATATATTCCCACCTCCTACATTAGTATTACTAGTAGAGGCAATGGACGCGAAAGTATGCGGTATATGTCCACCCCCGTGGTTAGGAGGAGCATTAACATTCGCGAAAGTGGTCCTGGGTTGACGATTAGCGATATGTGTGTTAGGTGGTGGATGGCGAGTCGTGTTGCGAACAATGTTCCTATTAGGTTGGGTAGCCCTAGGAGGTGGTCGTCTTTCAACATTAGCATTGTTAGGAGGAATATGACCAGTCCCCATACTATGTTTGTGAGTGGACAACGTGGTGCCCCCGGCGAGGGTATTGCCCCCAGTGGGTGCAGTGTTGCTAACACCATGAATGGTGCCAGCATGACTACCAAAAGTAGTGGAAGGATCAATTGTGGTGTAATTCGACATACCACATGAGAACGCGATAGGATTGACCGTAGGGCTTGAATCATCATGGACCTCTAGCATCCCGTATAAATAATTATGTGGAAATGAAGGATTGAACGGGTCGTCCTCGGGTGGATCTGGACCAAACAAGGTTGGGTCTTAGGTGGATCACCCCCCATGCCTCACGAGGATTAGGGGTGTCTGAAGTGTGCTCAACTGTACCCGATGGACTTGTAGGGATTTCTCCTGTGTCAGAGTGTGCAGCAGTCATGACGTCTAGGACGTAAGTCTCATAAGAATCCGAAGACTCGGAGGGAGCTCGCCGACGTCTCCTAGCAACGCGACGTGAAAGTTCGGCAGGCTGCAAACCAGCCAACCGACGGGATCAACGGAGAGTAGGAATCCGTGCCACGATATCTTCGGAGAGAATATAAAATCAAAACGTCCCCCAAAGGCCAACTATCGATAAAAAACAGTAAATCAAAAGCACACGCCTAGAGAAACTGCAGCCAAGAGCAGACAAACAGAGTGGCTAAATGAGCTCCTGACACTAGAGCTGGTATGTCTCGCCTAGGAGAGGCTTGAGACTCCCAAACTATAGTTGGAGGTAACAGAATCAGTTATAGAGACACCCATGCTTCACTGCATGCAAAAGGCCGTAACCCTCGACAACAAACAACTGTGCTGTCCAATCCCTATCTGACTCAGGACACAAACAACATAGCCACTGCAAGTACCCTATGTGATACCTAGGTAAGGCAACTATGGTCACCGCAATATAACCAATGCTTAAGGGGATAGTCGCAGGTGGGATCCGTCGTATGGGCAGGTTAGCTAAGCCCGAAACTCAATGAGGGTCAAATCCCCCAAGAGTCTTCAGATACGAACAAATCCTGGAAATATCTCCCATGTTCAGCCGGTATCAGAGGGATATCTCCTTAACCAACCTCCCGTGACCTCATGCTTAACTCTGGTTTGAGTAGAGCTTCCTGAGAACACCGATGTATACCATGGATTCCTCCACTCCCTGGTCAGACACCTAATGTTTTGTCTAGTAGTCTTGGATTGTTAACTCACAATGATCTATTCTAAGACTCTAAACCTATGCTAGTTGGTGTACCCTATAAATAAAATCGGTCTAATCAATTTTAATATTAAGCGTTAATTTTAATGGCTGTGGTTACTCAAGGGATATGGTCGTGAAACTAGTGATGTGTATGACTCAATAGTATGCAAAATCATCAAATCCTAGACTCATCTATCCAATAAAAACAATGTCACTAGCATGCAAAATCAACCCAACGGTTTTGAAATAAAAATGCAATCCTTTTATATTTTTGATGCACAAGCAGAACCTAAATGAAGGCAGCAAGCACTCAATGTAAGATGCAGTACATAAAAGCAATTTTTTTTTTGTATTTTCTCTTATAAGCAAAAGGAAAATGCAAAACTATATGTATTTTTTTTGTATTTTTCAATATAAGGAAATGAAAAATGCAAGCAAAATCCTACTATCTAGTCACTGATGTGCCAAGGAGATCACTAAGACAACCCAGCAGATACCAAACAACAAGACTCAGCCAAAGGAATGAGCTCAAAAGGAAGAAACCAACAAGGCTAAATCCAAAGATGGGTAAAAAACCAACAAGGCTCAACCAAGAGAAAAGAAGAGTTATGGTCAAAACCAAGGCATGGAACAGTCAAGAAATAGGCCAACAAAGACTCAGGATCATCCAAATCCAACCCAGCAACAACCAAAAGTCATAAATCAACCAAAGTCGGAGTTGTACGCTAATATCGAAGGAAAACCTGCGGGTACCCGCGAGCAGTAGAGTAAACAGAGGCGGGTGTACGCGGGCAGAGGTAAGCTCACCCGCGGGCAAGGAAAGGCAAATGGGAAAATAAAGAGTCCAATGTCTCAGAAAAAAACCAGTTTTCTATAGTGTATCTCAACGGCCAATCAATGACACAGAGTTTCGACAAACAACAACTCTAATTAAGGACCAATGCTCAATTATCCCCAAAAATGGATGTTTTCCCCAGCGGAGTCGCCATTTCTGTTTTGGAGAAAACTCACTATGGCTTGGGGTAGACCACAACAGACAGCTGACTACCAGAAACTAACTCAATTCTCAATGCTATGCTATATAAATGACAATGCTAAGATAATGAATAATATAACCAACCTCGATCCAAACGTTTGATGTAGATCCCTGTTGGAGCTTTCAATCCGTGCACTTGAATTTGCAAATTAGTGTTGACATCCAATATACAACAAGTACATATAATATATAAACGACATTAACATCATCAATAGCAATGGTCCATGATATTATAAGTAAATGCAACCCAATGTAGAATAAACAACATTCACAACATTAATGGACGAGAATATGGGTATTTCTATTAATAAACAAGAAGAAGTACAATGTGATATGACCTCTTGCCGGCAACCAATCTGAACCAAGATCTGGGTCAATCCAATTGTGCCTCCACCACTTCAATCCTCCATGGAATGACAAACTCAAACTATGATAGGAGTTTGGAAGGTGAACATAAGGGTTCACAACTACAAGGATCGATGAGTGTAGACTCAAGATAGGGCAAAAATCCACTAGAGTTCTCTTGCTCTTCTTCCCCCCCCATCCATAAGCCAGATGTGTTCAATATATAGTCCTCCCAAAGGTAGGTGAAAGGACACATCGAGATGTTTCGGGGGAAATGGAGGGCCAAAGGTCACCCTATGACTGCTTTTTGGGAGTAAAAAGTAATAAACTAGTGATTTTTACCATTTTACATGCTACCTGTGGGCTATAGTGATGCAACTCGTGGGTACGCCCACTGTAATGATGCAGCTAGCGTACAAGGCAAAAAATAGGGAAAAATAGTGTCTGAAGGATATAAAGTGGATCTGAGTCAGTGAAATGGATCGTGCAGGCCAAAGAATGCTGATGCTCACAAGGTGGAAAATTACATTGTAACAATGGATGCATGCAAAATGCAGGCAAGACCAAAATAGGATGGTGAGAATATTCCAACACCCCCCCTTAAGTTGGACTATGACAAAAAATATAAGTAAATTAGGGCCTTGGTGACTAAGACCAAAGGTCATCCCGTACAACAATCTAAAAAAGTGAGGAAAGAGGGAAAACCCAGTGGGAAACCCCCCCCCTCAAGATAGACTGAAACACACCAAAAATTGTTGCTCAAGACTCAAGTAAGTGTGATGCTTGATTCAATGTCTAGAGGTATCTTTATCTTGGGAAGAGGTGGATCATGCTCCAAAAACATGTGCTTGAATTCTCCTTCAGTGGATGCAAGTGAATATGGAGGCTTCCTGAACTTGCTCTTCAGACCAAACATGGTGAGAACAAATCCAAAAATACAAAGATGATCCTGAAACCTGTAATTCGAACCAAGTGAGGTAGGATCAACTCCAATCAGATCTATTTGCTCTTGAAACTTGAACTTTTGATCAGTGGAAGTTAAATCAGCTCCAAGAATTGATATATGGTTTCTTGTGATCTCCTTTGAACTAGCAGGGGTGAGATCAAAACCAAAATCACAAAAATGTGCCTGAGACTTGAACCCAAGCGAATGGTAGTGTCCTTCATCTTCAGAGAAACTCTGAGAGCATGTGCCAATGATCAAATAGAAGTTCATAGGAAGCATGTGATCAAGGAGGGCGAATTCATCACCTCCAAACTTTGATTTAACCTCCAAAACATTAAGTAGATCATCATTCTGCACACCAACAGACTCATGTGAAAGAGAGGATTTAAGAACCTCTTCAGATTCTAGAGCATGAACCGGCATATCTTGCTCAGAATTCGTAATAGAAGATATTGAGAACATGAGTGAGGAATGGATAATATATCCAAAAGGATCAGCTTCGTTAGTTATGTCACTTTCATCTGCATCAACTACATGGGAAGGGGACAATTCAAAATTTTCTTCAACTTCTAGAGAAACAGAGGAAGGAATGTCTTCAACATGAACTTTTTGTGTTGAATCTGCATCTTCTTCTTCATCTTGAACAACTTCATCATGAGATATGATTGAGGCCGAGACATAATTAGAGAGAACACTTAAGGAGGTATCACTGGACTTGTTCTCCAAATAATTTGCACCAATCTCTTCATTCTGCTTGCCAAATGATTTGTCCAGTTGGGCCCATAGATCACTTGGATATTCATAATTTTCCATGAGGTAGCGCATACTAGGAGACATGGAAATACACATTGCTCCAAAGGATCTGTCACATTCATTTAGCAAATCATTCTCTTCTTCATAAGAAGCAAAACCTCTCAAAACACCAATACACATATTAAAAAGACCTTGTCTCTTCAGATATGCTATCATCTTTAGTTTCCACTCATCATAGTTGAATGGAGAGAGAGGGGAATTGCTTTCAGATTCATGGAAGTTGTTGTAGAATACCTGCAAAAACAATGGAAAAATATCTGCAGGATTGTTATTGAATCTATTGAACACTACTTTAGGATAGTAGGCACTTTTATCTGGATCCTTCACACCTGGATAGACCTCAAAGGATTTCTCCAATGAATTCAATGCAATGGCACCAAGATTTTCTATGGAAATCCAGGGCTTCTGGTGCTCTACTGAAAGCAGCTGCTCAATCTACTGCTGGAACTGATGCAACTATTGCTACTGCTGCACTCAAAAGCTCTCACGAGCTCTAATACCATGTGAAATTCCACAAGGGTAGATCACTGAGCTTGAACAAACCTCACAATTTCACACTGTTATTACTAAGAAGAATTAGACATAAACATGGATCAATTCAATCATAAAACTGAAACATGGATGAAAAATTGTTGTTGATACACCAATCAACTGTAAGCTGGAAATCAAAAAGTGTTACAATAGAATGAATTCAATACACCTTGGAGGTTTTGAATTCACCTCAAGTATAGGCTTAGTTTGCATTGGAACCATCTCCCGATAAGGTTCAGTGGCCATTGATGATGAATAATCAGTTAACTCAGGTAGAACTGAGCATAACTGAATCATGTGGGCACCAAAATAGGGGAGGAGATTCCAAAGGGGTGCATAACTAGCTATTAGTGGTCAAAGAGGACGCTCCTATACTCAGTAGCAGTCAAACTAGGATCTACAGTCAGTTAACTGAGCAATCAAGGGGACAAGGTGCCCCAAATCATGGAACTGACTGTGTATTCTCCTAAATCTGTGCATGAGGGCATATTGGAACTCCAGTGATGTAAACAAGGTGCTCTGAGTGGATAGGAGGGATAATGATGGCCAAAAACAAGCTCCACGGAAGCAAAGTAGGGACTAGGTGCTAGGAGAGTCAACTGCCAATGCATGGATGCATGGAGTGCTGCATGGAATTCATGGATGCATGCAAGACCAAAATAAGATGGTGAGAATATTCCAACAAAGATATGCTTTCATGTTGGGATCAAGACCAATCTGTTGGTCAAGCAAGAAGAAAGCAACACTCGCACTTTCTTCAGTAAAAGCAAAGTACAGAGGGGATGTGAATGCAGTTATTCAGGAAAGTTGGTTACATGGGATATTTACAGATTTTGAAATTCACACTTCTCCTTCAGTAGACCTTTTTTGTGATAATCAAAGTACCATAAGGATCTCCAGTGATTCAATTCAGAAGCAAACGACCAAACATATTGAGGTTCACATGCACTACATCAGGGAACTAGTTCACAACAGGACCATCTCACTGCATTATTGTCCTACAGAGGAGATGATTGCAGACATTTTCACAATTTTTTTCACTTAAAAGAGATTTGTCTATCTCAGATCTCTACTTGGGTGAAATCAGTTTGAGTTCCCTGCTGTTCATTTTTTAGGGGGGGTATCTTTCCCATGAGGTTTTTTCCCCATTTCCTTAGTTTCATGAATAATTCTTTTTATCATTTATTTGATTGTATGGGTGACCTTTGGTCTCAGAAACCAGGGCCCAAGATGTCCAAGTTTGGATTTAGGGGGGGTGTTAGGATAATTAACACTCCATCATTGTCCTACTTAGCATTATTTACCTTTTCCTAGTAGTTAATGATGTTATTTTCGCCTTAGTGATGTGTAGATGTCATCCAGGAGACATGATCCACCTAATGCTGGGGCGTGCATGATTTTAGGTCCACCAAAGTCAGTTCCCTACATTTTAGGAGATAACTATGTTTTCGAGTTCAGTCCACCCGAGTCCATGAACTCTACTGGGGGTTTTAGCTCCAATCACCACTGATTGTGATCTAATGCGCCCTTTTTCACCTACTTTGCATGCAAAACTCCCTAATGCACCCTCCTTGGTCAGTTAATTGACAGTAGCTTCAATTAACTGAGTTTTGGTTGACTTGAGTTGAGTTTGGGACTTTCGAAGCACTCTTGTTGGCTGTTTATATGATCTTTAGGTTTAATGAGGTAGACCCAGGTTCTGCACGGTTCGAGGAACCAAAAAAACCCCTTTTCACTGGCCCTTTCGACAACAGTCCGCGAACAGACTGAGGTCTCACCCGAGGCAAAGTTATGGGGAGGTTGTGGAATTAGGTTTCCACAACCGGGTGATGCGTGCTCAACATAATGGTGGAGAGCGTGAAGTTCTCCTACTTCGCGGTGATAATACTTATACGGTAGCGCATCCAGGGGACTACGCGGCTCGGAAAGGCTCTTCGGCAATGGGACAACGCAACTGAAGACTGCGCTTCCTCTTCGGTACTTAACGACTTCTTGATAGACTTTACTTAGTGTAAGTTACGCATTCAACAACATAATGAAATTGCAGGCCTTGCTAACTTATACACTATAACAACAACACTATAACTGCGCACTTCCGGTGCTGCGCTCAGGGAATCACACTATACAGACTTCGCTAGCTAAGTGTTTACTCGGTTAACTCATGCATTCATCTGACTTAGAAATACTGGTGCATTCCACATTCATTCACACATGCTGTTACTTAACATATTATTCCCATCTTCTTTCCTTATGGAGAATACATATAAAAGCAAGAACACATGCATTCACTAACAAGATATTAACCATTCACATAAGCAAATACACAGATATAAATGCATAATCAATCACATAACACTGAATTTAACGTGGTTCACCCCCAGGATGGGAGCTACGTCCACAGGAACTGTTATATTATTTATGGGAAGGGTACAACAATTCCAGTCTGTGCACACAACTGCAGACTCTCTTCTCTCTCAGTAGGTCACTGCACACATAGCTTGAAGGCCTTTTCAATCTTCTCTTCAACAATAATCAACTATTCACGACTAGAGATTTTAATGAAGATTAACCCTTTCCCTTACAAAATTGCCCTTTATATAGATATCGTGTCCGTAGGTCACGTCTGTTACAATGCATAGGTGAAAAACCCTTAGGTTACAAAATGGTGCGCTTACCCGCCCACTCGGTCTGTCGCAGTCGACAACTGCTCCACACGCTTCTGGTTGTTCTGCTGGACCACTCGCAGCTCGCACACCCTTCTGACATCCGCAGTCTTCCCAAAACGGTTATACTGCATCGTGGCGTGTCGCTTTCCACCCTTCTGTCCTTCCTGTCGCTGCCGGCTTCGTGGCTTAGCTTCCAACTGTTTTCCGCCACTCTCTTGACATGTCACTTTCATCCTCCGTCACGGTGCTCCATACCCATTCCCAGGAATCCTGGAGTTTCTTTCCCAAACAGGTCACTTCCGTAGCTCAACGTTTCCTTACATTCTTTAGCCAAAATAGGTGCCCGATTGGCACTGCGCGGTGCTATCACTGCGCGGAGCTGGCACTTAGCCGCGTGGTTCTTACCTTTCTGATACTGCGCTGCGCTCAACTTCGCAGCTCCTCAAAACTGTCTTGCCAAAACTGCCTTCATCCGAGCTACGCTGTAACTTCGCAGCTCCAAAACTGTCTTGCACAACAATGCCTTACTTGGGCTAGGCCCAACAGGCCCCTAACACTTACATGTGGCTTGTCCCCGAGCCACTTTCCACTTCTGGTTCCATGAGATGCTCTTCCTCTTGCGGAGCTATCTTAGCAGCGAGCTCTTGATACGCTGCGCTCAACTTAGCAACTGTATCCTTGGCATCCTCTTCAATTGCTTTGATGGTTTCTAACACATATGGTGTTAATTCGTCCTGAGTTTGCTCTTGTACTAACGCTTGTGCGTTGCGGAGTTCATGTAGTTTTCCTTCTATCTGTTGCATTAGTTCATGGGCTTCCTCCTATAGGGGCTGTGACTTGTCTCCCGCTTTAGCCTCCTGTTCTCTTAACACTACAAGTTGTCTTTTTAGTTCTTTGACTTCTAGAAATCCGCGGAGTCTGTCTTTTGGTAGCAGGGTCTTCATCTTCGTGTTCATAGCGTCTAATGCTGCCTGCTTTTCCTGCAAACTAGTTTGGACCTGCAACAGCTCAAGGTCCTCTTGCTGCTCAGTGAACACTCTCGTAGCTTCGTCCATCATGTTTTGACACTTAGCCAGTTCACTGGATATATTTTTTACGGTAGCTTTTGCTTCTGCTGCTCTGAGCTCTGCCTGATCTGGTGGTGTCTTTAGTTAATTCTCTACTTCCAAGGCGACAATCTTCGCCTTGTAGTCTATCTCCATGTCTGCCATTTTGGATTTAAGATCGTTGACTACTGAGCCAATCTTCTTTATAGTATCCACGAGCTCTAGCTGCTCGTCACATTCTAGTATTTCCGTGCAGACTGAAGCGACAGTATGCTCTAATCTTCTTCGTTGGTCCTGTTCACTTTCAAGTGCCTTACCTCTCTTTAAACTTGATTCTTGCAACTGTTTATAATTTTCATGTAATTCCTAGTTTCGATTCAAAATGAGCATATCTCGGTCATGTATTTCCTCCACAACCTGCAGGTGCAGATTATGTAGGCCTTCAAGGGGTAGCATCGCGATATCAATCTCCACATGCTCTATGCTCTGGGTGCTCGAAGCTAACTGATCGCGCGGTACCATTACGCTTAATGGGTCAATTTTGACGATTCGTGGTTTTGGTGCCAAGGTCAGGGATAAGGGTGTTTTCTTTGGCTGCGATATGTCCCCTGACCTTCCTTTCAACTCTGATTCTCGCGGCACGGCCAAGTCGCGTTGGACCTGCTCAAACTTCGCTGTTATCCCTTGTAGCGTGGTGAGATTTTGTTGTGAACTTGCTTGAATTTCCTCATCCTTACTGTCTTTGAGGTTCAACACATCTTCTATATGCGTGGTGACCGTGGATGCGATCATCTCATACTCATCATCATGCAGCTTCGCGTCCGACTGGCCCTTTGAAGCTTTCTGCTTCTTTTTTTGGACTTTCTCTAGTACTGAGCTTCCGAGCTCCTTCCTTTTTCCTGATGGTGACTCTTCGACAATTGTGTTAGGAACCCATGTCTTTACTTTGTTAGTATATTGTTGTTGGACGCATATGCTTTGTAAGTTGTCCTGTAGTATTTGTTGATCCATAGTTTATATTAGCCCATAGTATTGACCCATAGTATTGGACGCATATGATTTGTAAGTCGTCCCATAGTATTATATGTCCCATGGTTTTGACTCATAGTATTGGCGCCTAGACTTAGCCCATGGTTTGTATTGACACATAGTATTGACCCATGGTATTGGTGCCTAGACTTAGTATATAAGTGTGTGTTGAGGCTTATGAAGGCACCGTGAAGTGAATTGTATTGAGCTTGCTCAAAGGAGGTTGCCCCCTCGAAGTGGCCCGTGATCAATATAAAAGTGATTCTAAGTTCTATTATTTCTGATATCTCGTGTATTTGCATTAATTAATTATTGCACGTTCATCGCATTTGGTATCAGAGCACTTTCTTAGGCTCGTTGGGTGGAATTTCTGCCAATTTTTTTTTCGCATCTGTTGCAGCTTCGGATTTGGGAATAATCCCTATCCGCTGAACTGTGGGAAGTACTTGGGCATAATCCCTAAAACTCATTGTGAGGAGTACCACAGGAAGCCCAAAGTAGCTGGCCCATTGAGAGGACCTGCCAGCGAAAAGGGCAACGACCCCTACCTGATTGACTAGTGCCCACCCGTGAGGTAAACCAAGAGCTGTTGTTTGTGGCAAAGCGGTTATCAGTTTTACCTGAGCCGTGGAGTGAGGGGTACTGCCCCAATACGCAAGCCGTCAGACAGCATTGGTGGATGAGTGAAACACCTGAACTGTTAGGAAGCCGTACATACCTGGGGTCCATATCTATTTTCAGTTGAACTGTTGCCGATCATTTCCGCTCCAGATCCAGCCGTTTCAGATCTATTCTGAAATTCGTTCCAGATCCAGTCGCCATTTCAGATCCAGCCGTTTTCGATCCCTTCTGCGCCGTTGTAGATCCATCTGTTGCGGATCCCTTCCGCGCCGCTGTTGCCAAAAACAAAAAACAAAAAAAAGGGTATAAAATTTTGTTTTTCTGCCATATCTCCCTTATTTCAACTCTGTTTTCCCTGAAACTTCACTGACATCCCTGCAATCCCATTCTGCATATTTCATTCCTGAAGACCCTATCCCAAATTCCACTTCCCAAGACCAGAAATCTCACATTTGTCTATTTTTAGGGTTTGCATAACTTCAATTTTCACCCGATTGCCTTAATTTTACCATAGATTTCCCGCTTCTGAAATCCCCATTTTTTGCTTCCTTGTCCCTTAGAAAGTGTCGAAAACCTAGTCAAACGCCAATTACCCCTCCGAGTTTTTCCCAAATCCAAATTTCCCCTTACTAAATAAGCTTGTGTTTGTGTTTTTCTATCCATTCCGCCACCCCCCCCCCCACCCCCAAAAAAAAATAAAATAAAAAAATTACTGGTTATGGTTGTCACTCGCACAGGAGCAAACACCATGGAGGAAGCACTTGCAGCCATCCAAACCAAACTCCAAGATCTGGATGAAAAATTTCTCAGACTCTATCTTCAGCATTCAGCCATGAACAATAACCGACAGCCAGAATCTTTTGCAGCCACCGCGTTCTCTTTTTCCAGCAATTTTTGTGGGCTGAAGCTTGATTTTCCTCGCTTCAATGGTACTGATCTGACTGAATGGATATACCGAGTAGAACAATATTTCAGTCTGCATAATACTTTTGATGTTCAGAAAGTTCCACTTGCATCCTTTCATTTGGAACAGGAAGCCCTTCAATGGTACCGTTGGTACATCAAAGCTCATCCCAAGCCAAACTGGACATATTTTTGCCAACTCCTTTTGTCACGATTTGGTCCTATTTCTTTTGACGACTTCACAGGAGCACTCACTAAACTTCACCAAACTGGCACAGTGAGAGAGTATCAGACGAAATTTGAGAAACTAGCCAATCACACAGAAGGATTGTCCGATGAATTCTACAGGATTTGTTTTATCAGTGGTCTCAAGGATGAAATCCGCTCAGAGGTCAAAATGTTTTGTCCCAACACAATGATGGAAGTCCTAGGGTTGGCTAAGCTGGCTGAGGACAAGATCGCAGCTCAACAACGCTCCAAACCCACCTTTGTTCCCTTCAGCAATATGGGTTCCCAACGACCTCCCATCACGCCTGCTCCTCAACCAACTCCTATCAAGCAATTGTCTGAAACAGAGATGCAGGCACGCCGAGAAAATGGGCTTTGTTATAATTGTGATGAGAAATTCACTCGGGGACATAGATGTGTTCAATAAAAGCTTTATCTCTTGGATGTGGATTCTCCGCCTGCCTCAAAACTTGATGAATAATCTCCAGATATAGTAGATGATTAGGTCGACATTCAACACCCGCCTGTTGACACCCCATCTCAGGACGACCCACCCGAGATATCTCTCCATGCTGTAACCGGCGTCACCACCCCACAAACAATGCGAATCAAGGGATACTTGAAGAAGCTCCCTCTTACCATACTCATTGATTCTGGTAGCACTCATAACTTCATTGATCCTCAGATTGCCAATCAGGCTGATTGTTTTGTCCATCCTTGCTCCAACTTTGAAGTCATGGTTGCCAATGGGGCCACCTTACCTTGCAAGGGGAAGTGTCACAATGTGTGTATCTCTATGGAAGATTATAACCTGCGCTCTCACATGTTTACCTTGTCCTTAGGCGGATGTGATGTGGTTTTGGGCGCTCAATGGTTACGCACACTTGGCCCCATCTTATGGGATTTTGCTGAACTTTGGATGCAGTTTTCAGTCAATGGGGAACAACACAAATTTATGGTCTTACAACCAGGGTCTCTCTGCATCATCAGTTCACATCGCCTGGAAAAAATACTTAAGAAGAATTCACATGGTGTCATCGCTCAGCTCCATTCCATTCTGATGCACCCATCAACAGTCTCCACTACTTCCTTGGATAGATATGCAGGTGTCTTTGCTGAACCAATGAGCTTGTTGCCTTCAAGAGACCTTTCCGGTAAGAATTTAGCCGCATCTACCTCTGAGCAGGAAATGATGACTATTTTGCATACAGTCCAGAAGTGGCAGCCATCCCTATTGGGGAATTATTTCTGCATCAAGACTGATCTCCAGAGTCTGGAAACTTTCCTGGAACAACGGGTCTCCTCCCCAACACACCTGAAATGGGTTATCCAACTCATGGGTTATGACTATGCGACCACTTACCAGAAGGGTAAGGACAATATGGTGGAAGATGCTCCTCCTCGCACATTTGATGACCCAGTTTCTCTTACAGCTATTTCTCTGCTTGTTCCAAATTGGTTGCAATCTGTTCAACGGGGCTATCTCTTCTATGAACTCCATGCTTCTTCATCAGTAGGGCACTCTGGGTTCCTCAAAACGTATGACCAGGAACAATGTAACTTCTTTTGGCAGGGACTCAAAAGCACAATTCAACGGATGGTGGTTGACTGTGATACTTTGCAGGTCAACAAGGGTGAAACGACCCTCCTTTCAGGACTGCTCGAACCCTTACCCATCCCTCCACAGATTTGGACAACTATTTCTATGGATTTCCTAGAAGCGCTCCAGTGGTATAGTACCACATCTCAAAGGACACCATATGAAGCAGTCTTTGTACATGCACCACCAGTTCTTCTTCCATACACCTTCAGCAGCTCGCCAATTCAGGCAATTGACTCAATTCTTCGAAACTGTGATCAACTTCTTCTCATTCTGCAGGACAATTTTCACATGGCAAGAATTCGACTGAAACAACAAGCCAATGAGCACCATTCTAAGCGCACTTTTCACATCGCTGATATGGTTCTTCTTCGTCTACAGCCTTCCATGCAATCCTCCCTGAAACTCCAAAGGCGCCAGTGGCTCGGAATGCAACCCGAGTATGCTACAGGGGATCCATTCCTTCAGATTCTGCATCAATTTCCACATCTAAAGCTTTGAGGACAAAGCTTTTTCTAAGGGAGAGGGGATGTTAGGAACCCATGTCTTTACTTTGTTAGTATATTGTTGTTGGACGCATATGCTTTGTAAGTCGTCCCGTAGTATTTGTTGATCCATAGTTTATATTAGCCCATAGTATTGACCCATAGTATTGGACGCATATGCTTTGTAAGTCGTCCCATAGTATTATATGTCCCATGGTTTTGACTCATAGTATTGGCGCCTAGACTTAGCCCATGGTTTGTATTGACACATAGTATTGACCCATGGTATTGGTGCCTAGACTTAGTATATAAGTTTGTGTTGAGGCTTATGAAGGCACCGTGAAGTGAATTGTATTGAGCTTGCTCAAAGGAGGTTACCTCCTCCAAGTGGCCCGTGATCAATATAAAAGTGATTCTAAGTTCTATTATTTCTGATATCTCGTGTATTTGCATTAATTAATTATTGCACGTTCATCACAAATTGTTGTTGGAATTGGATTACTCTCTTTGGAGTCATTGTTGATGATCATAGGTCCTTCGACCTTCCATTCATCCAGCCATTCCTTCATAATGAGGTCGATATCCGCTTCATCCATGTGATAGTTACCTTGGAACCATTATGGTTTTTTTTTTTTTCGCGCTCACTGAAATGTAGATGGAATTCATGTTAGCATAAAAATTTAAAGTGCGAATATACTTAGCTATTATATCTTTGGAGATGCGCGGTGTGCGAACAATGACATCGCACAGTTGCTCGTAATATGTGTAGAAAACTTCATTCGACGCGCGCTGTCTTTCTGGCATAAAATTTTCCTATAGGTTTGCATACCTGGGTCCTCGACAGTCATTGTTGGGAGAGGTGAGGCCAACATAATGCCTTGGGTCCTTCCAGCCTACAAAGCCAATCAGTTGCATCAACCAACTATAATGGAACGTGGCGCCATTGACCTGAGTTTCGCGGACATTTTCCAGAAACTCGTTCAGTAAATACTGGCACCAGTTAAATCTTCCGCCCTACGCTACCTTTTCCCCAAGGAGCACTGCGCCGGATGGTACTTATGAAGGTCTGGCCTTCCGCAATATTTTCCTGCTAGCAGTTGTACTACAAACCGCGTAGCATCATCGTTTATATCGTCCGTGACGGATCCTCTTTTTCCTTTCGGAATCTAATGTGCCTGCTTCATCTGCGCGGCGACTTCCTTATCCTTAGACTTGCTGACAAAGAACTTTTTAGGGTCCTCGCCTCGCTTGCTTAACCCTATGATCTGATGGATCAGGTCAATGTTGAGGTCGACGTTCTTGTCCATCCATAGGTATCCTTGGTGTGTGCGCGATATGAGTGTGTGCACCACGACATTAAGTTCTGGGCTTCGATCGAAGTGTGGAATCCTCAATAGGTTCAACAACCCTGATTCGACAACTTTAGACAGCTAGCTCTGCGCAACCAACAATGGGTTGTTCTTGACATCCGTCTTCCAACACATATATCTATCTAGCTGAAATTGTGGGTATTTCAGCTCGTCTAGGTCCTTCTGCATTTGAAGTAAGTCATAATCTTCGAACTTACAATCCGCGAGCTTACCCAACAGATTTGATTCTAGTTTTACATGCTTGGATATGGGCGGAAGTGGTATCTCATACTTCGCGTTTCTGGAGAGCTTTACCGCCAGTGCATCTGCTGTGCGTGTAGAGATATACTCTGGCGTCAAGGTTAATGGCAGCTCCTTATCCCCTGGTGGAACTTCTGGTAGCTTGGAGCCCATTACTTTCACCTTAATTTTCTCAACTACAAGTTCCTTACCCTTGCTCTTCATTAGTGTAGAATGTTGTGGGGAACAGCGTGAACCTTATCCTTGTTCTGTAACAACCTTCTTAGCAGGGGTTCTCATCAACCCTTCAAGCCTGGTTTGCTTAAACACCCTCACAACCTGCTCGATTGTGGACTCTTGCTCAACGGTGGAATCGTCACACATTCACTGGACGGTTCTCTGCAAACTCACGAGATAACTAAGCACTCAGTGTAAACAAATTGAAATATGGTGTGCAAAAAAAAATAATTCAAAGTTTCGGTAACGCCCGTGATAGCGGTATTTATAGGCGCAATTGAGCTTTGCCGCGCCCATCAACGACTAGAAAAGCATTAAATGGCATGTCCGTTGGCCAAATCCGCTGAGGATTCGGGTCCTTTCCTTCATTAACTCCTTCAGGACGACTATTTTTGCGTTAATTGCTCAAGTGATCGTCAGCAAAATCACTGTATAACGGCTAGTTTTTCGACCGACATTTTAATGACTAGTTGCTCGGAGTGTTGCGTCGAACTGCGTAACGGGTCGTCACTACCCCGACGCGGTTACTTCACGGTTTCCAGTTTCTTTGTTCTGAACTTTGTCTCTTTGTTGTTCTATTTGATCTGTGCGGCTACATTTTGAGCTTCACTACTGCGCGCTTCTTCTTTTCTTTTGATTTTCTTTTCCTTTTTCTTTGTTTTGTTTTTTCCATGCGTAACTTCACTTCTCAACTAGTGTTGCGCGATCGATGCATTCTTTTTCTCAAACTTCGCGTATCGGACCAAAACTGTGTACAGACTCGTTTGAATTTCTAGTGCCCAATTTCAACTGTACTTGACACTTAGAAATTTCCTTCTCTTTCGATCACTGAGGGTTCTGCGAAGTAGGACTATCTCGATAGGGTTTTAGTCTACTTCCATTCACCAAACCTGGTAAGTTATCTCCGGCTAATGTGGCTAATTGAGCTGCGCCACTGTTAGTAACATGCATAACAGTATATGGGCCAACCTAATGCATTTTAAATTTGCTAGGAAATTTCATGAACTTGCTATCATACAGGAGGACTAGTTCACCTACCTGAAAGGACTTTCTTTTCATGTGGCGATCATGCCATGCTTTTTCTCTGTCTTTCTGCACTGCTGGTGAAATCCTGCAATGAAGTGATCCTCTTCCAATCCAACCAAGTGTAGAAGTCTTTCTTTTGTTGTTTGTTGATCCTCCATGCCCGTGAATGCATCGATCCTTAAGCTTGGTACAATATACTCCATCGACATCATAGCTTCCTGTCCATAGGCCAATCTGAAAGGTGTATGGCCTGTCAATTTCTTGCAAGTGGTCCTATATGCCCATAACATAGCTAGAATGCGCAAATCCCAATCATCCATGTTTACATTGCATACATTTGTCAGTGCATTCTCCAGTACATGTTGAAAGCTTCAACAGTTCCATTAGGCTGAGGATGATACGGTGTACTCCTCTGATGATAAATGTGGAACTCTTCAGTAAGGGATTCAATAGTTATGTTCAAAAAGTGAGTCCCTTGATCACTCATTAAAATCTTTGGGAATCCAAATCTGGTAAGGGTGTTCTCAAAGATGAACTGCGCGGCAGTAGTTGCGCTACAGTCCTTCACTGGTTTAGCCTCTGCCCATTTGGTGAGATAATCAATCGCCGTGATAATGTATCTCACACCAGTCCTCTTTCCCGGTGGGTTAATAGGTCCCACGAAATCAATAGCCCATTTTTCAAATGCATGTAGTGTCAACTATGGTTTTAACGACATTTCATCTCTTCGCGATGGCTTTCCTGTTCTTTGACAGACATCGCAACTCTGGCAATGTTCCTTTGAATCTTTATGAATTGTAGGCCACCATAGCCCTGTTCTCAATATTTTTTGCGCAATAGCTCTTCTTGCGTAGTGACCTCCAGATGCACCTGAATGTGCATCGGCCAGTATGAATGGCTTCTCATGCTCCAACACACATCTGCACAACACTTCATCTGGTCCCAGCTTGTATAGTTGTCTGGTTATGATAGTGAAGTCTGCTACTCTGGCTACCATATGCTTCTTCTACTGCGTAGTGAACTTTGTAGGTGCCATTCCTGTAGTTAAAAAGTCTACAATGTCCTTGTAATAATCATCGGTGACTTGTATGGCGAATAACTGTGCGTCAGGTAGATTGTCTTCGAGGTTTGTGGGTTCTTCGCCCCACTCAATCCTTGAGAGATGGTCGGGTCCTAAGTTCAATCCGCCTGGCTTAACCACAATTTCAAAATTATACTCCTAGAAGAGTAGTAACCATCTGCATATTCTCCCCCTTAACACTGGTTTATTAACCAAGTACTTTAAAGCATAATGGTCAATAAACATTGAGAAGTGCGCACTGAGCAAATAGTGTCTGAATTTCTGCAATACGTACACCATAGCTAGACCTTCTCTTTCTGTGGTCGTATAGTTCTTTTCAGTTGATGAGAGATTCCTGCTTGAGAATGAAATGGGATGGTCAATGCCTCCCTCTCCTGGATGTGTTAGCACAATGCCCAACGCTATAGATGAATCATCAACATGTACATGAAATTGCTTGTCCCAATCTGGAAACACAATGATCGACGCAGTTACCTTGATGGTCAATGCCTCCCTCTCCTGGATGTGTTAGCACAATGCCCAACGCTATAGATGAATCATCAACATGTACATGAAATTGCTTGTCCCAATCTGGAAACACAATGATTGACGCAGTTACCTTTTAGTGTGTCGAGGCCTTGCTCACATTCTGCGTTCCAGATGAACTGCGCTTCTTTCTTCAACAACTTCTCCATTGGTGTGGTTATCTGCGCATAACCCTTAATATATTTTTTGCAGTACTCTGTATGTCCCAATGTGGTGTGAAGTTGTTTTACTGAATTCGGTGTTTGCAGGTTCACAATAACTGCGATCTTCGCAGGATCAACCATAAAACCTTGTTTACAGACAATGTCTCCCAACATAATTCCATAGGGCACACAAAAGATACATTTCTTCAAATTCAAGGAAATATGATGTTGTCTACATTTTGCTAACATCATTCTCAGATTCTCATAGTGGTTCTTCTTTAAACAAAAGACAGTCCAATAATCAAAATAGACTTCTAAGAACTTATGGATAAAGTCCTTGAATGCAACCACAACAACTCTGGAAAATATGGCTGCTGCATTCTTCAACCCAAAGGGCATAACTGTGTACTGATATGATCCCCATTCAGTAGCAAAAGTGGTCTTATGCCTATCTGCTTCATCAATTCTAATCTGATAGTAACCAGAGAATCCATCAGTGAAAGAATAGGCCTCGTTTCCTCCAACATTATCTAATACTTCATCCGTAAATGGAGTAGGAAATGGGTCATGCAGTGAAGCATCATTCAGCTTCCTCAGATCGATGTAGAATCTTATTTCTCCGTTAGTCTTCTTATCCTGGATAACCATAGGGCTTATCCCCTCAGATTCTTCAACTGGCTCAATGATCACTGCATCAAGCATCTTATCAATTTCTGCCTTAACTCTTTCTTTGTATCTAGGATTCACTCTATTTGCTTAACGGGATTCGCGCCTGGATTGAGAGGTATCTTCATGACCCCCAAGTCACCCAAAATGCCTTTCATTTCAGCGAACTTCATTAGAAACAAATCCTGATACTCATGTAGAAGTTCCGTGATCTGCGCGACCGTTGCATGATCCCATTAGTCTCCAATGGATGCGAACTTTGGCTCTTCACTTGTGCCAATGTTCACTTTTCTTGTCTTAATAGGTCCGCTCATATCTGGGATTTCTAGTGGAGGTCCCTCTACATCGCGCGCTCCTTCTGATTTCGGTATATTAACATTGCACGGATCCTCCTCATCACTTTCCTGTGGATCTTCTTCATTTTCAGCAAGGTTATGAAATTGAAGGGCATGTTCTATTGTTCTTGCCCATTCTAGCTGTAGTTTGATAGGTACTTTTACATCTTCAATTATCCTGTCTTTGATTGCCTCTAATGCCTCGTTTGTACTTGGGCATTCTTCTCTGAATATCCTTTCTTTGATAACATGCAGAGCTTCATTTATGCTTATACAATCATCTTCAAAACTGAAGGTTCTCTGGAAATTCGCAGTTAAAATAGACCAATCTATGGTTTCTCTGCAAAGTTCGGCATCTGTGTACCAGTTCTTTGGAATCTGCTCCAATGTGTGCACAAACAGATGAACCCATTCTGCCTGTGGCCTCTTTACCCATGCTTGTGAACAAGTCTGTATGTGATCCCTTGGATCGGTTTGACCATTATACTTTTCCATGGTTAGCACAACTTTCTCTGCGAATCTGATTTGCATCATATGTTTTCACTGATCCCATGTGGTCAAAGTCTCCTTATGCGCGGCCCACCATCTGGAAGGTGTAGCACGCAGTGCTATATCCAATGATGGTATGTGATGTTCAGCTGAAATAGATATAGTATACTCTTGAAAAAATGTATAAACGTTAGTTGAACCATCATAAGTGGGAATTGGACTTACCTCTGTTCCAATCCAGTGCAATGATTTGGTTATCTGCGCGCATCTTCTTGCAGATACTTCATGTAATCGGCCTTGCCAATTCTCCAGTCCTGCGTCGGAGTCTGATACACAAGAACTGTCACAGCGCCAACTAAGCGTTCCATCTGCTGTAGGATTGATGTAGTCGGTGTGGTTAGCTGTCATCTGATAGATGCGATCTAGATCATGAGCTCTACATTCTTCTCTGATTGGCTCAGTGTATCTTGGTCCTTGTGAGGGGTCCAGGGGTGCGATGACCCTGATATCTATTCCTTCAAATATCATCTGTTTTTTCTTCAAGTCAATGATCGTGAGGTTGTCCATCGCCCAGTCTATCCCCAATAAAGTTGGATATGGGTTACTGTCATCAACAATCTCAATAACCTCAAAGTCTGTTGAAGTGCTTACTCTGTCAATATCCACAAGAACATTTGCTAGCCTTTTAAAGGGTATAACCTTCTGCTGATTCGCTAGAATAAACTGTATGGGTGACCATGACAACTTTGGTTTCCCCATCTGTATCCATGTATGCTTAGTCAATACATTTACTTCAGATCCTAGATCGAGGATGATCTCATCCATCTCATAATCTCCAAATTGCGCACTTAGACTAATTTCTCGGCCTGTCCTTTTATGGCGTTTGATGTGGTGAATTGCGCTATGAGCAGTATCTGTGGAATTGCGTTGCTCATAGTGGTTCAACAAATTTTGGATTTCCACCAAAGCATCTTCGCTTTTCAGCAGCTTCATACAGCCTTGTAGGAACTGCGCAACAGAAGTCCCTGTTTCTGTTGCGATACTCGTTTGATCATATGCTGTTGGCGTATCATGTATGTGCGCTATTTCACTTCGCAATGTGATTCTCGAACTTACAGGTGCTGGTTCTTTGAAGATATCTCTCACTTCTGCGAAGACTTCCTTATTTCTCGTTAGATCGAAAACCGGTGTTTTCCCAGTAGCTTTTCTTATCCAGACCCCATCTGTAGGTGTCTGTTTAGTGTGGTGCTCTCCAGAAGTCGAAGCTTTCGGTTCTTTATCTCTTCATGTCACAGCTCCACTTCACGTCATAGAATTGACATTTGGATCTCTTTTTTCGGCTGCGATCGTCTGAAAATTTGGGTTCGGTGCTTCCTGCTTTTTCTTCTACATTTCTGCTGCTAGCACTGGGCATGCCTCAATGACATGATCAAAGGATTTACAATATCTACATGTAGTAGTAGTGTTTGTACAGTCTCTAGAAAGATGGTCAGGTTGAGCACAGTTATAACAAATCATCTGACCTCTTCCTCTTCCCTGTCCTAGGCCAGTGTTTCTTCCTCTTCCACGGAATCGACCATGGCCTCTATATGTGCCTTGATCATACTGCGCGTTTTCATGGTGTTGCAGTGTTTCTTCTTGAACTCTGTACACGTCGTGCTTTCTTTCTATCATCAGGTCATATGCTCTACAGTTGGATTCATCATGTCCAACTGACTTACAAAAACTGCAATACAAGTTCTTAGGTGTTCTCACATATTTTTGGATCAAGTAGCAATCCTCTAGTCGATGTCCTCTGCATCGACATATTTCACACCATGGTACTTTTTGCTATTGATTTAGTGGATTTGGTGCTCCACTATCAATATAATATTTAAAAACTGGACAGTGCTCTTTTGAGTGTCCTTCTGCTCTACACTTTGTACACCAGATCTCTTCCCTAACTTCCTTTCCTTTCTTAATATCTTGGAGTTGTAACGTTAAAGTTACTAACTGGTTTTGAATCTGGATCATCCCTTGACTTGTTTCTCCTATCGGCGAAGCTTCTAGCTTCACCGCGATCTCTAATGCTTTTGTCTGCGGCACAACCTTCTATTGCATCAACGACAATCTAATATGGGGCAACATCGCGACTATGAACCACTCTTGGTGCTGTTGTGGTGCTATCTCAAAACTGACTTGGTCTAATAGTGCTTTAAACTTATGGTCAAATTCCCAGACTGTTTCATTTGTTTTCTGTTTAATCTCCTTCAGCTCTGTTATACATTGTGATTCAGATTTCGGTTTCTTGAACTCTCTTAAGAGAGCAACCTTTATATCTGGTAGGGTTCTATTCTGTCCAACATAATACTTCATGAACCAAGTTAATGCTCTGTCCCTAAATGTAGTGATGAGCTGTGCGTGCTTAACAGTGTCATCCTGTACTTGTTTTACACTCCACATAGCTTCACATAGAAACCAATGCTGCTCAGGGTCTTCTAGACCCGTTCCTTTAAATATCGACAGTTTAATGTCGTCAGTCATTCTCCTTCTAGGTGGTACAATGTTCTACGCAGTAGTCTGCGTGGTGTTAGGGATGTTACTACGCGAAATGTTCTGAGTCTGGATATTCTGAGTACTCACTCCCGCGGTGTTACTAGTATTGACGGTCTGAGGATTGGGAATGTTAACAACTGGAGGGTTCTGAACTGACGGATTCCGTGGAATAGGAGGCGCAATGTTCATAACTGGAGGGTTCTGAAGTGTAATGGGCTGATAGGTAGTGGATGGAGGTGTTATTTGGATATCAGTCTCAACTGGGAACTCCGTTTCTACACGGAGTTCAGGTTCTTTAGGATTCTTTCCGGTGGTATACTTATATCTTTTACCACTTCTTAAATTGTGTGTATCTTCGTTAGAGTCACTATATATGTTATCTACCATTACAAACTCAAAGCAACTATGAATCTTATTGCATTCTTAAAACTCCTTTCTCAGCTAAAAGCATTTTGATGTATAAACTTAGATTGTTGAGGTACTTACCTCTGAAACCTTTGAAGAACTCTGCCTCTAATGCACTGTAGGACTTCAACATGTCCACAACGAACTCTGTCACGAAGCCTTCTAGAATACCGTCAACCCAAAAGTCGACTTCTCGTGAGAGTGGACTATCTACTTCTTTAAGCCTCTGAATAAGCTATAGGTTCCACTCGGTAGGTTCTCCTTCTTGGAAACAGTTCTTTCGCTCTGTGAGTCTTGACAATCACGCATGCAACTCGTTTCCAAAGGTCGCGAAGAAAATTTCATGAATATCCTTCCATAGGTATTTGTTTAACCATTCTACATCAGAGAGACGCATATGTCTATTCTCCTTTCTGGAAAAATCTCTTTCTGTCTTGTCTACCCAGTTCCATATTTCTGTTTTGTCAGGATTCCAATATTCGGTGCTCATTACCAGTTCAAGCGCAATTGAACCATTTGTTCGTTACACTTTCGTCTGCACGGTCTCGTAGCAACGTCGCGTATCACCAATTCTTTAGCATGACAACGAAACCATTTGTTGGCTGTTTATATGATATTTAGGTTCAATGAGGTAGACCCAGGTTCTGCGTAGTTCAAGGAACCAACAAAACCCCTTTTTACTGGCCCTTTCGGCAACAGTCTGCAAACAAACTGAGGTCTCACCCAAGGCGAAGTTATGGGTAGGTTGCGGAATCAGGTTTCCACAATTGGGTGATGCGCGCTCAACAGAATGGTGGATAGCCCAAAGTTCTCCTACTTCGCGGTTATAATGCTTATACGGTAGCGCATCTAAGGGACTGCGCGGCTCGGAAAGGCTCTTCCGCAATAGGACAACGCAACTGAAGACTGTGCTTCCTCTTCAGTACTTAACCACTTCTTGAAAGAATTTACCTAGTGTAAGTTATGCATTAAACAACGTAATGGATTGCAGGCCTTGCTAACTTATACACTATAACAACAACATTGTAACTGCGTACTTTTGGTGCTGCGCTCAGGGAATCGCACTATACAAACTTTGCTGGCTAAGTGTTTACTCGGTTAACTCATGCATTCATCCGACTTAGAAATACTAGTGCATTTGACATTCATTCACACATGTTGTTACTTAACATATTATTCCCATCTTCTATCCTTATGGTGAATACATATAAAAGCAAGAACACATGCATTCACTAACAAGATCTTAACCATTCACATAAGCAAATACACAGATATAAACGCATAATCAATCACATAACACAAAATTTAACGTGGTTCACCCCCAGGATTGGAGCTACATCCACAGGAACTGTTGTTATATTATTTATGGGAAGGGTACAACAGTTCCAGCCTGCGCACACAGCTGCAGACTCTCTTCTCTCTTAGTAGGTCACTGTGCACATAGCTGCAGAGCCTTTTCAATCTTCTCTTCAATAATAATCAACTATTCACGACTAGAGATTCCAATGAAGATTAACCCTTTCCCTTACAAAATTTCCCTTTATATATAGATCATGCCCGTAGGTCACGTCTGTTACAATGCATAGGCCAAAACCCTTAGGTTACAAAATGGTGCGTTTACTCGTCGACTCAGCCCGTCGTAGTTGATAGATTCTCCACATGCTTATGGCTGTTCTACTGGACCACTCGCAGCTCGCATGCCCTTCTGACATCCGCAATCTTCACAAAATGGTTATACTGCATCGTGGCGTGTCGCTTTCCGCCCTTCTGGCCTGCCTGTCGCTGTCGGCTTCGTGGCTTAGCTTCCAACTGTTTTCCGCTACTCTCTTGACAGGTCGCTTTCATCCTCCTTCACGTTGCTCCATACCCATTCCCGAGAATCCCAGAGTTTCTTTCCCAAATAGGTCACTTCCGCAGCTCGACCTTTCCTTACATTCTTTACCCAAAATAGGTGCCCTGCTGGCACTGTGCGGTGCTATCACTTCGCGGAGCTTGCACTTAGCCGTGCGGTGCTATCACTTCACGGAGCTTGCACTTAGTCGCGTGGTTCTTACCCTGCCGATACTGCACTGTAACTTCACAGCTCCAAAACTGTCTTGCACAACAATGCCTTACTTGGGCTAGGTCCAACAACTCCAGTGGTGACAATTCCTATGCTAGACTAATAGGGATTCGAATTCTCCTATGATAATTGAATTCTCTCCATTGTAACATATATGTTGACTATACTGATTAATGGATCATAACACACATTTCTATTTCCATATGAGTTCCAATGCATGATTAATTTTACAGCTCATTTCACTGCAATTCATCTTTTCTACTCATTCTTTTCATTGTGAGGTATTCTCAGCTCTATGATCTGCTATGTTCTAGAATTTCACACCAATAACTCCCACATTTCCTCAGTAGTAAATGACTATTACACAGGAAATATATGTCTCATAAATAGTAGAAAACCCGTCCCTCTTCATGGTAGATGATAATAGATCCAATAAGCTAGTGGTTTCCCATTCCATAGTGTGCCCCTCTTCATTAGATAGTCACCATATCACTATAAGTCGCCATCCACATATATGTGCAATATTATTTCTTCCCCCATGACTTGGACCACTTGTGAGGAGATGTTTCTTTGGTAACTCCACCTGAGATGATTTTTGCAGACAATGATCTTCTTCTGGTGCTGCGCCCTCCCTCAGAGATGAAGACTTTACTGCTAATGCGCCCTCCACAGAAATAAAGAAGTATGTACTGTTGCACCCTCCAATAGAGATGAATATTGGAAACTAGTGCACCCTCTACCTAACAATATCTACCAATAGTGAATACGGCCTATACAAATACCATTGAAAACATTGCTATTTCTCAAATCTAAAGGTGAATGAAATCTGAGTAAGCACATGTGAGAAATATGAGATGATTTCTCCCCACTAGATGGCTAGGGTAGATTGTCCCACTACCGAAACCAATTTTCCTCCTCCTAGGGTTCCGTCCAAGAGAAGCTTGAAGCTCAAGAGCTCTAGTTTTCGAAAATGAAAATAGAGAAGAATGAAGAGAATGAGCTCTCATGTCCTTTTAATATTTTTCTCATTGACCCCTTTGTGAATCTTCAACTTCAATTGACCAATTCTCTCATTAAGATATTTAAAAAATGAATTTACGGAGAAAATGACCCTTTTGTCTTTTAATTTCACTTTGAACCCCCTTTTTACATTTTTCCATCACTTTTCACTCAAGTGGCTTTTATAAAGTCACTTTTGACTCAAGTGACTTTTATAAAGTCACTTTAGGAATTAATTATTAATTGTCACTTTAGGAATTAATTATTAATTGTCACTTTATAAAACACATTTAAGCCTAGGTCATATTTTAATAATCAATTAATTCCCTTGGATTCTCGACTATAGCCTACGAGAATTGGATAGGCTAATAAGTCGTGCCCATGGTGGTCATCCAAAAAGGGACATGACAATCCTCCCTTCTCGAAATTGCTTGTCCTCAAGCAACTGCAAATTGGGTTGTTGTATAATCTTCTCACTATCCCACGTAACATCCTCTACTGGTATATGCCTTTACCTGACCAAATATTCTTGGATCACCTTGTTTCTCAGTCTTCTTTCCCGCACATCTAGAATCTCCTCTGGGTCTAGAATCAACTGCCCCTTCTCATCTAGTGGGGGTAACTCTGTAGAGGCTATAACCTGCTATCCTAGTACCTTCTTGAGGCACGATACATGGAACACATTATGAATCTTGCTTCCCTCCGGAAGCTCCAGCTCATAGGATACCTCTCCAACCCTCCTAACTACTCTGTAAGGTTCGTAGAAGCGAGGCTTCAATTTTTCTACACCGCTTCAGTGAAGATTGATGATAAGGCTGTAGTCTCAGAAACACCAAATCCCCTACCTCAAAGATACACTATGTCCAATGCCTATCTACATATACCTTCTGTTGATTCTGGGCTACTTGTAGATTTTCTTTAAGAACTCGAAGGATGTCCTGATTTTCTTGTATCCAGTCTTTTGCCTTGGGTGCCCTTCTATCCCCAAATTCCAACTCCATGAATGATGGAGCATCATACCTGTACAGTGCTCTGAATGGGCTCATGCCGATCGACATGTGGTGGGTGGTGTTATAGAAATGCTCACCCAAATGTAGCCACCTGATCCATGCTCTCTGCTGGCCAGATACATAATTTCGCAAGTACCCCTCAATCCACTTATTCACAATCTCGATTTGTCCATCGATCTGAGGGTGGTAGATAGTACTGGGAGTCAACTCAGTGTTGACCAATTTGAAAAGTTCCTGCCAGAAGGCCTCTATGAATCTATTGTCCTTGTCGCTGACAATGTTCTTAGGTATCCCATGCAGATGAAATACCTCTCTGAAGAATACATTTGCTACTTGGGCTGCTATGTAGTTTGACGAAATTGTGAAGAAGTGTGAGAATTTTGTCAACCTGTTTACCACCACATAGATACAATCTAGGCCCTGCACTATTGGAAACTCAATGATGAAGTCCATGGAGATACTCTCCCATTTATGTTCCAGAATAGGTAATGGTTGCATAAGTTCCCCTGGGTGAATCTGTTCGGTCTTGTTCTGCTGACAGACCATGCACTCTCTCATGTGTCGTAACACATCATCCTTGAGGCCCTTACAAGAGAACCTCTCCCTGACCTGCTTGTATGTTTTGAATAACCCTTGATGTCCCGCTGTAGGAGTGTCATGAGTAACCTGCAATATCTTCTCCTTCAGTTTGGACTCCGGTACCAAATATATCCAGTCTTTATATAAAATGACATCATCAACCACCCGGTATCTGTCATCCTGTAGAAGGCCATCCATTATTTTACAAGCAAATTTATTTTTGGAGTACTCCACCAAAAGATGAGCCTTCCAATCTGATGAAATCTACATCAAGGAACAAGTAGCTGGATTCCTGGAAATTGCATCACAAACAATGTTTTTCTTTCCCTTTACATATTCTATATCAAAATCGTATGCTTAAATCCTGTTGGCCCACTTTTGTTGCCTCTCATTCAAGTCTTTTTGCTCCAGAAAATAATTCAAACCGTTGTGGTTCGTCCTCACCACAAACATGTTTCCCACCAAGTACTGTCTGAAATTTGCCAATGTATGCATGATGGAGAGCATCTCTCTGCAATATATAGAGTAGAGCCTCTCTCGATCTCTGAGTTTCCTGCTCTTGAACGCTATGGGGTGTTTGTTCTGCATCAAAATTGCCCCAATGCCAATGCTTGAAGCATCACATCCCATCCCAAAGGGATGGCTGAAATCTGGTAGTGCTAATACCGGGTAGGTGCTCATCACCTCCTTGAGCCTGTCAAACACCCACTGCCAATCATCCATCCATCTGAAATCCCCCTTTTTTGTAATATCTTTGAGGGGTGCAAACAACTGTGAAAACCCCTTCACAAATCATATGTAATACTAGCTCAATCCAAATAATCCTCGCAGCTCAGTGAGGGACCTCGGTGTAGGCCAATCCAAGATAGCTTGGATCTTCTCCTAATGAACTTGTACGCCATGTGCACTGATCACATGGCCCAAGTATACGATCTCTGTGAGCCCAAACTCACATTTAGATGCCTTTGTGTACAAGGAATATTCCCCCATAATGCCTAGTATCTCGTCTAAATGTCTCATGTGCTCCTCCCATGTCCGACTGTATATGAGGAGATCATCAAAGAACACCAGTAGAATTTTTCTCAATTGCTTCTGGAAGATATGGTTCATGCACGACTGGAAAGTAGATGGTGTGTTGGTTAGCCTGAACAACATAACCAAAAACTTGTAATGGCCATAATGGCACCTGAACGCTGTCTTGTGCACATCCTGCTCACAAACCCTGATTTGCTGGTAGCTTGACCTAAGGTCAATCTTGGAAAAATATACTACTCTGTGCATCTCACCCTACAACTCATCAATCCTGGGAATGGGATACATGTTCTTGATAGTATTCATGTTCAAGGCCCTGTAGTCGATGCACATCCTCATAGTCCCATCCTTCTTTTTGACCAACACAACCGACGATGCGAATGGACTGGAGTTGGGTCTGATATGTCCCATAGCAAGAAACTCCGTGATCGCTTTCTTGATCTCATCTTTAAATTTCTTCGGGTGTCGATAGGGGTGGTGATCACTGGCTTCTCCCTCTCGTCCAACTCTATGGTGTGTTTGAAGCCTCTGTCTGGTGCCCTACCTGGAGGAATCTCTCCGAACACCTTGTCATGCTTCCCTAATAAGTCCTGTATGTCAACATGGTACTGTTGGTTGTTATGAGATGTCTTCTAGGTGGTGATCAGGCACTCTGTTGCATAAGTTATATCCCCATGTCTGAATAGTGCCTCCATCTGTTTGGACGAGACAACTCTTGGGGCCCCATTGGACATGCCTCGCAGAACTACTCCGGTGGCATCAAGAGCATTAAATCCCATCTCCATGGTTTGGTAGTTCGTCATTATAGGTCCCAAATTGCCGAGCCACTGAATTCCCAAGACCATATTGATGTCTACCAAATCAACAATATATAAGTCATCTGTCAAACTGTAATTCCACATCGTCACTGTCAACTAGGGAGCCTTGAATAGACAAGGCATCACTCGACCGACGACCACATCCACACCAAAACCCTCAAACTGCTTGTCATGGATGCCTATATTGGATACCAAAGTAGAGTCTATGAAGTTGTGGGTTTCCCCACCATCAATCAAGATCATGACTCTCTGACCCCATACAACACCCCTAACCCGGAAGGTGTTGAACATGGGAGTAGCTGATAAAGTGGAAATAGTCCCTCTTCGTGGTTGTACTTGTGGTTGTTGTGCTTGTGGTCCTTGTACCAGTGTTTGTGGTGGTCCCTGTACCAGTGTCTGTGGTGGCCCCTATACCTGTGGCTCTATCCCATTGTCCTATACATTATCCTGTACTTGCTCATCCACCTCATCATCCTCCTCATCGCTATCAGATACTACCTCAATATAGTGGACCTTGCCTTTTCCCATGCACCTACGCCCCGACTCCCATAGTTCCTTGCAACTAAAACATGACTTCTTTCTTCTTAATTAATTCCTGGTCTCCTCATCTAGTTTATTCTTCTCGGGTTTGCTTTTCTGGAGAGGCTTCTTGTCCTTGCCTTTCTGGGGAATGAAAGGTTTGGATGGGGGTTTGTGCTTCGATGCAGCACCCTATGTGTCCTGTACTCTAGAGATGGCATCATGTAAAGTAGCAGGCTTGAAATCCTTTATCCAACCTCGAAGAGGCTCATACAACCCCTATGTGAATAACATAATAAGCCTTGTCTTGGAGATATCTGTCACCATGATTGCCAACCTATGGAACTCTGTAATATGAGCATCTGCGGTATTTGTCTACCTAACTTGTGCCAACTCTAGGAAATGCACCTACGGATCCTTCCTATCAAATATGTCCATCAACCTCTGCGTGAAATCCATGTATGATGTGATGCTGGCATTCCCCAGCGTAACCAAACCATGATACCACCACACGTGGGCCTCTCCCTCCAGATGCAAGGTGGCATATTTAATGGCTTCGGCTTCCTTCATAAGGTTTAGTTGGAAATAAGTGTCCAACTTCTCAACCCAAGCCCTCGCTGTGTATCTATTGGACCCGTCGAAAGAAGGAAGAGTGAGTTTCCCCATCTTCCACTGCAAGTCATAATTATGAGGTACCCTGTTGAAGTCTCTGGGTTTGTTTCTGTACTTGATGTTGCAGAAGTCCTGTAATGACATGGCTGCATGGACCTCATCTCCAAGGTCGTGGTACTCTCTCAGATAATCAACAAACATATCTCCAGGTACTGATTGCCCCGGTTGACCCACCGACTGCTCATCAATGAATTTGGGCATGAGAGGTCTGGGTACCCTTGAGCTAGATGCTCGTGTGCTTGTTTGAGTGAGAATTTTGGTGTTTCTTCCTTCCCCATGGTTCCCATTTCTGCCATTTGTACCTCTAGGGTCATTGTATCCCCCATCACGGTGATATGCCTTGTTGTGCATGAGTAACTGAGTCATAATGTCAACCAACTGTTCCTGACCCCTTGCCATATTGTTAGTTAGGAGGTTGATTAATTGTTGTTGACCTCTATCCAAGTCATTTAGAAAGTTTATTGTACTACCTGTGGGGATGTCTTCTCTACCTGAATCTCTGCTTGATTCATTCCCATTACCTCCCAAGGGATTTTTCCTGTCACCCATGTCTACTTCTTCCTCTGATATGAACTGCTCTTCTTCCTCTTCAAAGAACTCTTCTTCTTCCTCAGTTGGTCCTTCCCTAAACTCCGATAAAAAGACCCTTCTAAGCTATCCTCTCTGCCTTCTGTAGGTGAATGGATTACCTTCTCCTGGATTCATAAAATAGCATGCACCTCACAAGCTGGGAGGATTGCAAGCTCTGATACCACTGTAAAGTCCCTTATCAATTAGATCGTCCAAAGTGGAAAATTTCTATGGTAGTAGTGTGATTATTTTTTTGTTTAGCACCCTAATCAAACAGTTTTAATGACACCCTTTCACCTCTCACTGCTGATCATAAATTTGAGTTTGCGTGTTTTGAAATTTCATGACCGTGACATCATAGAGTGCACAATATATATATATATATATATCCACACAATAGGCTTGACAATTATAACGAAGGAACTTAATTGACATTCATTAATAGAACCAATACATTTATTAATAGCCAACAAAGAGGATTGATATAGTTAAATAAAGATTGGTTTTTACATGCCTGTGGATCTTGTAGGTTGTCTCTTTTTATAAGGAGAATGTATACAGTCAAATACAACACAAGAGTGAAGGCATTAAAATATCCTACCCCTTATTGTGGCATCCTTCTTATGAAAAAAACGTAGCACTAACTGGGAGTATGATTCCTGTAGCATATTGGTCCCAATAACTCCCACAGTTCCTCAGTAGTAAATGACTATTGCATAGGAAATATATGTCTCATAAATAGTAGAAAAATCGTCTCTCTTCATGGTAGATGATAATAGATCCAATAATCCAGTGGCTGCCCATTACACAGTGTGCCCCTCTTCATTAGATAGTCACCACATCACTATAAGTCGCCATCCACAGATATGTGCAACATTATTTCTTTTCCCACAACTTGGACCACTTGTGATAAGATATTTCTTTGCTAACTCCACCTAAGATGATTTTTGCAGACATTGGTCTTCTTCTGGTGATGTGCCCTCCCTCAGAGATGAAGACTTTAATGCTAGTGATCCCTCCACAGAAATAAAGAAGTATGTACTGTTGCACCCTCCAATAGAGATGAATATTGGAAACTAGTGCGCCCTCTACCCAACAATATCTACCAACAATGAATGCGCCGTCTACAAATACCACTGAAATCACTACTATTTCTCAAATATGAAGATGAATGAAATATGAGTAAGCACAAGTGAGAAATCTGAGATGATTTCTCCCCACTAGATGTCTAGGGTATATTGTCTCACTACTGAAACCATTTTTCCTCCTCCTAGGGTTGTGTCCAAGAGAAGCTTGAAGCCCAAGAGCTCTAGTTTTCGAAAATGCAAATAGAGAAGAATGGAGAGAATGAGCTCTCATGTCCTTTCTATATTTTCTCATTGACCCCTTTGTGACTCTTCAACTTCCCTTGACCAATTCTCTCATTAAAATATTTAAAAAGTGTCTTTATGGAGAAAATGACGCTTTTGTCTTTTATTTTCACTTTGAACCCCCTTTTTACATTTTTCCGTCACTTTTGACTCAAGTGACTTTTATAAAGTGACTTTAGGAATTAATTATTAATTGTCACTTTATAAAACACATTTAAGCCTAGGTGACATTTTAATAATTAATTAATTCCCTTCGATTCTTGTCTATAGCCTACGAGAACTAGATAGGCTAATAATTCGTGCCCATGGTGGTCATCCGGAAAGGGACATGACAAACTTGAATGGAAAGATGAACCACGAAGACAAAGGTTTCCCTTGGAAGTTATAAGCTTTGATTCGATACCATCCTAGCATAAAGAAGTGGATTAGTATGAAAGTTACACACATCTAGGACATGGATAACCAAAACCAATGTTGTCATACAAGGGTGTTATTGGGCATGATTTAACTTAGAATCCTCTAATAGGATAGGGAAGTCTATTTTCTAGTTATTTAGTATCATCTCATATTATGTAAAAATATTCCACTCATACTATGGAAAAAGATTCCAAGAATCCATCAAGGATGTCAAAGTATCCACTATGACACTACCAACACATTAAATCAATGGATAAATCAACAATACCAAGTCAATATGGCTTAGACAATTGAATGGGGATCAAACAACTAGGAAAGAGGAGTAACATGGTACCTTATTGTGTGTCAAAACTAATTCAAGATTTTTTGTCCATGGCCAAACACGAGGATGCGATATTGGAAGTAGAGCCTATGTTAGAGATATAAGAATGATCTTAATAATACCATGAAAAAGCTCACCAAGCAAGTGCTTATAGTCATGTACATGATGTATCATGTTTTTATGACAACTTAGTGAAGTGTATGGTGAGATATAATGCTTGAAAGCCAATCTTACACAACTTTTGAGGGATGTTGATGATATTAAATAGTAACATATGGAACAAGACCAATGGAAAAGACTTTTGATAGTGCACACATTATAGTATTGTGTTTCCTTTTCTTGCTTAAGCACATCGATATCAACCTTTGGATTCTTCATTGACTTAAAATAATGATAAACTCGTGGTATATGTTTTGGAAGATACTTCTCAAAATGATGATTTTGAAGAGGTTCGACTACACAATCCAAAGTAGCATGCTTTTGAGACTCAACAACATTATAGAATAAGTTAGAGACATTGCAAAGAGAATTTGTTGAGAAGACATATCCATTAGAGGAAGATACACAATAAGTTTCATCCAATTTCCCATTTGAATCGGAGTGCTCGACTATCGGTCTGTACCTTGGTATTGTTGTTAATGCTACCATTGTAAAAATTTGAAACTTGAGGACCCTAGAGGTAAAACTTGAATTGTGTTGTGAAAATATAAGGATACAAAGATCATTTGAAGAACCCACTCATAAATTAGAACTCATATTGCAAGAAAGAAAACTAGTTTTTATGATACTTAATAAGATTCATATTAGACTTTGAAATTTGATTGGACCATAAGATAGGATTGATGTAAGAGATATGTGGATAATTCCATATAATCCCTTTTGAATCAGAGTGCTCAACTCTTGGTCTCTACCTTGGTATTGTTGTTAATTCTACCATTGTGAAAACTTACAACTTGAGGACCTAGGCATCACTACAAGAAAACATGTCATTGGTGAGGGTAAAAAAATGTCACCATAAGCTCATTGGTGATGGTCAAAAGGGGCTCCCTCACCAAAACCTGAGCGTTTCCAAAGGCACCGTCACCGAAAGTGGAGGCTATGTGGTGAGATTCAAGGTTTGCCACTAATAATTATTATTATTCCAGGTTGTGACTGTCACCAATCATTATGAAGTGTTGGTGATGGACCTATTTTGGCCCGCACCATTTGATGCATATATGGTGATGGTCAATGACCGATCATTGGTGAGGGTTGAGACATGCCACCATAATCTCATCGATGATGGTGAAAAGGGATGAAGTCACCAAAATTTGAACGTCACCAACGATAGTGTCCCCAAAAGTAGGAGTGGTGTGGTGACATTCAATGTTTGTCACTAAAAAGGATTATTAGTGACAAATAGTGACCCTCACCAACTTATATGAAGTTTTGGTGATGGATCTATTGTGGCTCTCGCCATTGATCATATACGGGTACAGTTAATAATCGTTGACTGGTGAGGGTCGAAAAATGTCACCATAAGCTCATTGGTGATGGTCAAAAGGGCCTCCATCACCAAAAAACTGAACGTCGCCAATGACATATGATGAGGGCCTTGCAATGACCCTCACTATTGAGGATATTTCCATTAACATATCAATGGTGACAACCGCTATGAGATTGTCATCGCTTTTCATTTTGAAAATATTTTAATGACGCAACATAAAGGACCGTTTCCATTTCAATTAAAATTGTAAAAAAAATAATTATAATGGTCCTTAAAGGATAATGGTGAAGCGTCACCATTGCTTTCCACAATGGTGACAATATTTGGTATGTATGAAGATGGATAGTAGCAATGCATTCATGTATCAGAGCTAAGAAAAATCTCATAAAAAAATATTCTTGCCTTATTTATAAATTTATATCCATATCGTCTAAGCCTTAATCTTTTGTTCTTGCTACAATGGTTCCCACTAATAAAGATTCGTTATCCCTTCTTCTAGTCTTGTTGACTTATTGTGGTTTCTTGTGGACATTACTATATTTCTTTATTTCTATTTTGGAAATATCAAAGAGGCAATGGGATAATAATGTATTCTATGAGATGAGAATGCCAATATATATACTTGCCAATATACTTGTTAGTAAAGAGGTGGGAAGATGTGATCCATATCTATGGATTTCAACAAAGCTTAGGGGTAGCCCTCATATCCTATGCCACATAGATCATACACCCCCAAGCCCAACAAACAATTGCTTAGAGGAGAAGTATGTCCAATCATTGTTGATAGAGCACCTTCCTTGCTGTTCTGGGCGTCTTTTCAATTCACCCTACATAGATTTGAAGGGATAGTTTTATGTTGTGTTGACTATACCTTACAAAGGCATATTTCTGAGTTTGTTGGTTGTAGTTTACAGGGGCAATTTTCTGAGTTGTTGGTTGTACTTGGCAGGGGCAGTTTTCTATTCTTGTTGGTTGTACTTTACAATCATAGGAATTGTTACCTTGCATGGATTAGTTTCAGCAAGCCTACAAACTTGCTTGCAAAAAATAATGCAGCAGGCCTATAAAGATTTAAACTCTAAACTACGGTAATTAAAAATGTTCTCTAACTACGATTACATCATGCATATTAAAATTCGTGGATCATAATTCTCTTGGCCATCATTGTTTACGATTTGAGCAAATCCTATGGACATAAAAAATTACTATCTAAACTTAGTTTCACATGTTCCTTCAAAAGAGAATTTTGGAGAATGGAGTCAATATGTTGGAACTCATTCCAATATATTGATTAAAAAACATGCCTGTACCTGCTATATAATTTCATGTTGAATAACCTGCCTGTATTAAAGACCTCTTTGCAACAAATCCATCTGAACATAATTTTATTCATAGTGGATTTTATATGACATCTTAGGTACACATGCCCCAAACTGGATGGTGTGGACCTCCCAAGTTGGTCAATGCAGACCCCCTAAGCCACAGTGAAAATGTGGGAACCTGAAAATCAGAGCGACACATTTTAACCCGAAGATTTTCCAGCAAATAATAAAAAACAATTATGTGGAGTCCAAGATATATAATAAATTAAATGGTTTAGTAAAGGAGTCTATCCAAAAGATAGAGCCTCCAGCTTTAATCTCTATTTTTTTCTCATTGTAATACTTGAGAATTTTCTCTTTATAATTGTCATGTTCCAGAATCCAAGCATTAGTTTCAGCAGGTATATAAACGTGCTTGAATAAACAACAAAGTAGCATATCCTGTGAATTATCGGTGTTATCTCAACTTACATGCATTTTTTAATTCTCATATATAACATAAATGTAGAGCACCTATAAAAGTGCAAAATTCCTAAGATTCATATTAGCATGAAATTACACTTTTTTTTTGGAAATGCTTCAAGAAACTTCCTCCGATGGGATACATAGGGTAGAATTTCTTTGCTTACCTTCCCAATATGAGGTGTAGCTATACCCATCAAAATTGCTTGGGACTAGTACTCGACCTCATCCCTTTTAAACTCATGTCATTCAAGTGGAGCAGGCCACAAGGAGATTGTAACCCTAGTAGATGGTGATGACCAATGGCCTGCTGGAATAAATTGAACATTTGGTTATTATTATTATAACATTTTACTAATTTGAAAAAGCGAAAATATCACATTGTTATAAGTAAAGTAAATAGAATTGATTCACTAACATGTTTACACACTAACTAAAATAGATATATAAGCTTTTTTAAGCATATGGAAACAAGATAGGAAAAGATGATACAAAATGCTGTAACAACAGTTTAATAACGTATATCTACAGGATTGGCCTAAGCCTGTAAGATGAGTTGTTTTTTACACTTACAGATGCACAAATGGAAATCAGACATATGGGCCTTCTTTGGAATCATGTCACCCAGCTCATCCTCCTGTTTGTTCCTCCAAGTTTCTTCTAATGTTAACTAAGGAGCGGATTTATTGCAGACTGGTCACAGAATAAAGAAGCATAGTTTATGCTTCCATTGTGATGAAATGTTAATGAAGGTTAATGGAAACTAAACACACACTATAAATCAACACTATTGACAACAAAAGAAGCACAAGAAACTATTCAAAAAGCTATTCAAACAACTTTTTTGAACTCCATCGAAAAACATGAACCATACCTCAGTCATTATTTATGCCAGCTACTTGACAATGACCTCATTATTAGGATTGCCAACATTGAAAATGTGACTGTTTTCCCTGGAAGGAATTTCCTGAAAAATGAAATAGGTAAGTACTATAAATATATAAGCACCATACAAGATTAGTAGAAATCCACCAAGGATTGCTGTTACTTACAATCTTCAAGAGAACAGGTCAACTAGCATATTATGTCCCATATGTTTAAAGACTATTTCTACAATTCCATGCATGCAAAACCAACACAGAACAACACTCATTTTTTTCTTAAAGAAATATATTGTGGAATAAATCCAAGTTAATTATTTAAAAATAAAAACAAATGCAAAACACAACAAAAAATACACCACTATAAAATGATATAATTCCATACCCAAGTTAACACATCTAGAAAGTCAATATGAAGCAATTACAACCACATAGCAATCCACTTACTTTCCAAGAGCTTAATCAAACATAAAGGACGAGCTGTAAATAATCCACTGGATAGTCCAAGAACATCTTAATCCAGTCCAAGACAAAAGATTAAAACTAGCATTTATCAAGAACATCATTCATTCAATGTAAATCCAAACCGTTAGTGAACCAATATGCAAAGTTTGCAAATGTATATACCATGTAAAGGTGAATATAGCATAATCGATATGTTTTATTGTTTAATATTCAACCATATTCCTTCACAATCTGAACGGACATAATCCATGTTCACGTCAACGTCAACATCGACATCAACATCGACTATATCTTCTTCATTTACAAATTTTGTGTCACGTTCCCTCCCATCATTCCAAACCACAGAGGGAACATGACTGTAACATGGGGGTGTCTAACTCTCCCCACATCCATACAACGAAATGTACAATTAAAATAAAACGCATCATAATTTATACAACGGAATTAAAACATATTTGCACACACACAAACGGTAATGCATCAACATATCTATCACAAGCAGAGGATGATTCAACATGCAAAGAATCAATCCCATTCCAATGACATGCACAGATTTCATATCAACCGTATTAAGATAATCATTTCAATCCATTAACATGAATAATTATCATTCAGAATTAACACATTGCAGAACACAAAATGCATATAATTTAAACCACAGAGAACACTTATCGTTGAGATGAAGCTGTCCAAACAACTGGCTATGTGAGAACAACGTTCCACCCAACCATAGATCTCTGTCCAGCTTATATTCTTTCAGTTGAGAGATCATCCTCAAGCTGGGTTGTGTATCCACTAAGGAGGAACTAGACAGGCTCACTCACAGCCATGGTTTCACTCAAACAGTCATGCTAAGACAACACACAGTTGGGTTTATCAAGCATGCAATAAGAAAAGGAGGAGGATGCTAAGCCAGTGAGCTCAACCACAAAACTACAGGCATCTCAAATGAACTCAACAGTCATGGCACCCACAATACCTACCTCACCCAACACAAATAAGGTCCCCTTCTCTGCTGCACAGTCCCTCAGGCGTTACTTCCCTCCAGTGCTATTCAGGGTGGGCATAGAAAGGTCCAACTTCTAATTCCTTGAGATTCCATCCTTCACTGGGTTTATCAAGCAAACCCAACCTCTGTTCAATCATTCACACTTGGATTTCTCACAATTCTGTCATCAAATAACTCAATCCCGTCACTGGATTTCTGGGCTATAAAAACTGGGTTTTCCAATGGATTTCGAGGTATCTAATACTCTCAATTTCGCCCCAAGGTTCATATCTATGGATCCCCCATTGGATTTCACTATCAATACCAAATTCTGGGCGTTTATGGCACTTCAAAACGTGGGTTCTTGCAAAGTTGCGATTTCTGGTTTTTCTCACTGCTAGGCATGTATACAATATTTACATAAAAGCCAATATACCATAAGGGTCAAAATGGGGTATTACATTCCCCTCCCCCTTAGAACAACACCGTCCTCGGTGTTCTCAAAACTGAACAAAAATGGAAATGTCTCTCTCATGGCATCCTCCAGCTCCCATGTAGCCTCATCGAGACTAAGGTGCTCCCATTGGACCTTCACCTACCCGATGGCTCTGTTCCGGAGCAATGTGACCTTCTTGTCAAGGATGCACATAGGCTCTACTTGGAACTCTCCCTCGGGTTCCACCTGTATCACATTCCAATCAATCATATGATTAGGATCATGTACATACTTCTTAAGAAAAGATACATGGAAAACATTTTGAACTCTTATATTAGAAGGCAATGCAACTCTATATGCAACCGGTCCTATCCTATCTAGGACTTCAAATGGCCCACAATATCTTAGTGCCAGCTTGGCACAAATGCCCAACTTGAGAGAAATTTTCCTTGGTTTCACTCTCAAATAAACATGATCCCCAATCTGAAATTCCTTATGCACTCTTTTCAAATCTGCATAACTCTTTTGCCTGTCCTGAGTTGCCTTTAAATTCTGCCTGATCTTAACAACTTCCTGTTCCATTTCCTTGATCATCTCTAGTCCAAGTACTACCCTATTCACCGGGCTGTCCCAGTTCACTGGAGTCTTGCATCCCTTGCCATATAATGCCTCAAATGGACTCATCCCCAATGATGCATGATGTCCATTATTGTATGCAAATTCTACCAAGTTTAGGTAATCTTCCCACTTGGATGGTTTATCCATCACATACATTCTCAGCATGTCTTCAAGAACCTGATTCACCCTCTCAGTTTGGCCATCTGTTTGAGGATGATATGCTGTACTGAAATTCAATCTAGTTCCCAATTCCTGAAATAATCCCTTCCAGAAATTGGAAGTGAACTTTGTATCACGGTTAGAAATGATTGCCTTAGGCAATCCATGTAATCCGAATAGCTCTCTCATGAAGATATTTGCAATGTCATTATCCTTGTGAGTGGACTTGACTGGAATAAAGTGAGCTACCTTTGATAGCTTATCCACCACAACCATTATTGAATCATGCTTCTTCACTGTCATGGGCAGACCTGTTATAAAATCCATAGAGATTACTTCCCATTTCCACTCCGGAATGGGTAAGGGCTGCAACAATCTTGCTGGATGTTGGTGCTCTGCCTTGACCTACTGGAACTTTTGACACCTAGCAATATACTCATCTATGTCCTTCTTCATACCATGCCAAAAGTATTATTTTCTTGCGGCTGTTATAGTCTTCTGATATCCGGGGTTTCCAGAATATGGCATTTGATGTATTTAATCCATCACAAGCTTCTTCAATTCTGCACTATTCAGAATGTACAGTCTGGTACCATGATAAATGAGAACATCATCCTCACCCAGTTGATATCTTGCACATACTTCATCAACATTACCCTGCTGCAACTTATCTTTAATTTGAAAGCAAGTTTCATCACCGCTTTGGGCTTCAAGAACTCTTGTCTTCAAATCTAATTTACACACACTTAATGTTGCAACATGAAATTTTCTGCTAAGGGCATCTGCAACCTTATTCTCTTTCCCTTTTACATGCTTAATTTCAAAATCAAATTCACAAAGAAACTCCATCCATCTAGCTTTCCTAGCATTCAAGTTTGGCTGGTCCAACAAATACTTCAGGCTCATGTGGTATGTTCTAAGCTCGAATATTCTTCCCAACAAATAATGTCTCCTCTTAAGAGCATGTACTATGGCTACTAATTCTAAATCATGCGTGGCATAATTCTTTTCATGCTCTTTTAATTTCCTTGACTCATAACAAATAAAAAATCCTTCTTGCATGAGCATTCCACCTAGCCCTTCAATGCAAGTATCTGTGCACACTACAAAACCCTTCTTTGGATTTGCTATATTCAAAACAGGAGCGCTGGTAAGTAACTCCTTTAACTGCTGGAAACTTTTCTCACACTTTTCAGATCATACAAATTTGATATTCTTCCTTTGCAATGAAGTGATTGGGTGCGCTATCTTGGAGAAGGCTTCAATAAACCTTCTGTAGTAACCAACAAGGCCCATAAAAGATCTAACATCTGAAACATTCTTGGGAGTAGGCCAATCCATTATGGCTTCAATCTTTTCTGGATCCACTGCAATACCTTCTTTTGAAATGACATGACCCAAATATTGCACCTTCTTTTTATAAAACTCACACTTGCTTAACTTGGCATACAACTTATGTTCTCTAAGGACTTGCAACACCATCCTTAGATGCTCCTCATGTTCTTCTTCATTCCTTGAATAGACAAGAATGTCATCCAAGAACACAATCACCAACTTATCCAAATATTTGCCGAAGACACTATTCATGAGACACATGAATGTAGCAGGTGCATTGGTAAGACCAAATGGCACCACAATGAACTCATAATGACCATATCTAGTCCTGAAAGCTGTCTTGTGAATGTCTTCTTCTTTAATTCTCACTTGATGATAGCCAGACCTCAAGTCAATCTTTGAAAACACCGTAGCTTCCTTCATTTGATCAAACAAGTCATCAATTCTTGGCAATGGATACTTGTTCTTGACTGCCACTTTATTAAGCTGCCTGTAATCAATACACAGCCTTAAAGTCCCATCCTTCTTCTTAACAAATAACACTAGTGCTCCCCAAGGAGACACATTGGGCCTGATATACCTCTTGTCCATTAACTCTTGTAGCTGCATATTTAACTCTACCAATTCCGATGTGCTCATTCTATAAGGAGCTTTGGAATTTGGTGCTGCCCCTGGGACAAGATCGATGGTAAAATCAATATCTCTCTTTGGTGGTAGTCCCGACACTTCATATGGAAACACATCTTGGAATTCTTGCAACAATGAGAAATCTTCTATCCTTGGTCCTTTGTCCTCTAGCGAATCTGACATATGAACTGCATATAATTGGCAACCTTTCTTATAAAATTTTTTCAACTGTAAGGCTGAAATCTGTCTTACTGAAACTTGCTTGGGAATTCCTCTTACCAATCTTGGTCTTCCCTCTTCATCAATACATTCAAATGCTTTCTCATAACAATCCAACTTGGCCCTGTGTCTTTCCAACCAATCCATGCCAATTAAGGCATCATAAGATGCTAATGGTAATACATTTAATTCTGCATCTGTGTGGAGTCCATTTAATTCTATGGGGCACTCCACCACTACCTCAATTACTTTTATCTTGGTCCCTGTGGCTAATTGAACTAGCCAATACTTGTTATGCTTCACTTTTCTAAGAGAACAACCTTCAACCACTTTTGGAGAAACATAACTATGAGTAGATCCTGGATCAATCAAAACAGAAATAGATTGCTTAACAATCTTACCTTCAACTTCCACCACTGATGACTGATGGTCTGTCTGATGATTATCCAACGCTGCATAAATTTGAGGTGTTTCCCTTGCCATATCCTCCACTGTAGCTGCTCCCTTTAAGTTGTGCAAGCTCCAGGGATTTCCCTTCCGATGTGGACAATCCTTTAGCATGTGGTTTTCCATCCCCAACACTGAAGTGGCCCTTTTGATGTCTTTTTTGTTTCTACTGCTGGCTTGAATTCACTCCTTGCTTGCTGCCATTGTGGAAAGGTCCTGAGCTGACTTTTGAATGGTGGTTTGAAGCCACTTTTCTTTTGATCAAACCTCCCTCTTGGATTTCCTTTCTATGCTGGGTGAACCTCTGATTTTCGTTTACTCTGCTCATAGCAATGTATTGCCATCCTAATGGCTTCATCAAGACTTGGTGGATTAACAAACTCAATCCTATCTCTGAAACTTTGAGGTAGACTCTCAAGGAAGCATTGGATTTTTACTCTCTCATCTTTAATGTAATCCACATACCTCAATAATTCCAAAAATTTATGGACATGTTCTTCCATAGAATTTTGTCCCAACCTGAGTTCATTGAACTCTTTCCTCTTACAGTCATAATACCTAGCAGAAAGGTATTTTTCCTTGAAGTACTTATTAAATCTCTCCTAGCTAATCTTGCTTTCACTGATCCCTTTCACTTGCAAGATGTGCTCCCACCAAATTGAAGCTCTACCATTTAGATTGTAAATGACAATTCTGGCCTTTTCATTTCCCGATTAGTCCTGAATTCTAAAATATTTCTTCATTCCAAGAAGCCATGCCTTTGCCTCTTGGCCAGTCTTGTCTTCTCCATCAAATGTGGGAGGCCTTCCCTTCCTGAATTCTCCCTGTGGAATTCCTTTGAACTTCTTTCTTCCATCAAATATCCTGGGCATATGCCATGGACTTCTTTGAGAGCCTCTGGAGTCACATGATTTGCTAGAAGAATATCTAGAGGAAGGTGTTCTATGCTTCTTGCTCACAGAACTCTTCCTTGGGCTTGGAGTCCTCTTCTTTGAACGACCTCTAGAGCGACTCTCTCCATCTCTTCCTTCTTCACCTACATTGCTTGGGTTGGAACCAAGGTTTATCCTTTGCTGCATATTAGTGAGGCTTTGCAAAATAACAGCATTGAGTTGGTTTTGTTCTTCCTGAGCCTTCATTAATCTTTCATTGAAGCTCACCATGGTTTCAACCAAATTCTGAGGAGTTATTTGCTCCCTTCTCCCATTAGATTCAGTCTCAGCATTCCCTTCTTGCACATTTTATCCTAGCACATCTTCATCATGCTCATAAGGATCCTGAGCATCATTTATGGTCACCATTTCTCTTTGGAGACCCTCTTCCCTGTATGCTGCTTCTGCTACAATTATTTAAATCTTATGAGCTGCAAGCACTGCACATTATGAAAATATTTGTTAGACATCTTAGGAATTCATATAGAAACATAAAACATCAATATTTTAACAGAATTAACTCATGGAATTATTCTCAAAGATAGTATGCCTTCATTCCTATTGCCCATTCATGCAATTCTGAAAATTGCCCATATTGTCATCATTTTGTCAAAACAGTCTCTGGTGCTTTTCTGCTTTACATATCCATGATGTATGATGGCTTCATTCAAATTCTAGTCATGCACCATTATTCCCTGCTGGATAATCTTTCCAATGCCTATCCACGTGCTTCATTCTGACTTCGGGTGTGGTAATTACATTACTTAAAAAATGACAACTTTTACCAAAATTTTGCACTTTTACACATAGCTGTATTTTGGTCTGGAATGCAAACTTTAGCCACCTGTAGAAGCAAATCTAGGAAGATTCATGAAAACTTTTCTGCCGGGCGAAATTAGTCCATACAATAGGGAACACTCAGCAACTTGCGGATATCTGTTCCGATGCACCATTCATCTTCTATAAAATTCTGGGTTTGACTACTTTTCACTTTTAACATTTTCCAAAATTTCAAATTTTGGGCCAAAAATGGCTATTTCCTGAACGATGCATTTCTGGAAAATCTTTGTGTAACGTGAATTGTCTGTTTTAATGAGAATAAGAAATGTTGAGTTCAGTAAATTTCTTGAATCCTTCATCTAAGGTCTCTTTCATCCACTGCAAGCTTTTCAAAATCTCCAAAAAGTGGCCTGGAATAATGCTTTTTGGCCTTCTTAATCACACCGACTCCACATCCTTTGGAGTTTGGCACCAAAATTCCAAACTTAACACCGTGCCTGGTCCATGACCGCTCCATATCAGTTTCAGCTCAATCCGACCTTCTATCAAGCGTTGGGACACTGATTTATAAAATCCATTAATTCAAATTTTATGCCAAATTGGAGCATAATGGGCTCGGGATCTTCACTGGACCTTTCATGGAATTCATTAATGGCCTCAGAACACCACTGAACTCATCCAATTTTGATTCTGCATGCTCCTGTTATCCAAAAATCAAGTTTCAGTTCCGCAATCCGCAGGTTTCACAACCTGTAATCCCGTAATCCGCAATCCGTACTGCGGGTGCGGAAATGCTAATTTTCCAACCCGGGACTACTCCATCCCATAATCCCGCAATCTGCAATTGTGGGTGCGGAAAGCCAAGTCGCAATTACGAAAATTTAAAATTTCCGCAATCCAGCAATTTCATAATTGCGGGTGCGGAAAGCTAGGTCGTAACTTCAAAATTTTAACTTTTTCCGCAATCTTGCAATCCGTAATTGCGGAAATCCAAAACACAAAATTTTGGAAATCTCGTTCCCGCAATCCGTAACTGTGGAAACACCTCCGTTCCTGCAACTTGCGGGGTTCATATCTCCTTCATCCCTTAACTAAATGAGACGAGTCCGGTACCGTTGGAAAGCTCTTGCAGAGCTCTATGGAACTATGTGATCCTCTTCCACACCTGAGAACTCTGATCCTACCATTTTCCAAATCCAAAATGTCGCCCAAACTTCTTCAATACCACCTTAAAATGTTCTAATATCTACCTGCAAACTCAGAGTTTGGCCCAAGCAGCCCCAGTGCTGCAACATAGGCTCTGATACCACTCTGTCACGTCCCCTCCCATCATTCCAAACCACAGAGGGAACATGATTGTAACATGGGGGTGTCTAACTCTCCCCACAACCATACAACGAAATGTACAATTAAAATAAAATGCATAATTAATTTATACAACGAAATTAAAACATATTTGCACACACACAAACAGTAATGCATCAACATATCTATCACAAGCAAAGGATGATTCAACATGCAGAGAATCAATCCCATTCTAATGCTATGAACATATTTCATATCAACCGTATTAAGATAATCATTTCAATCCATTAACATGAATAATTATCATTCAGAATTAACACATTGTAAAACACATAATGCATATAATTTAAACCACAGAGAACACTTATCTTTGAGATGAAGCTGTCCAAACAACTGGCTATGTGAGAGAAACGTTCCACCCAACCATATATCTTTGTCCAACCTATATTCTTTCAGCTGAGAGATCATCGCCGAGCTGGGTTGTGTATCCACTAAGGAGGAACTAGATAGGCTCACTCACAACCATGGTTTCACTCAAAGAGTCATGCTAATCCAACACACAGTTGGGTTTATGAATCATGCAATAAGAAAATGAGGAGGATGCTAAGCTAGTGAACTCAACCACAGAGCTACAGGCATCTCAAATGAACTCAACAGTCATGGCACCCACAATACCTACCTCACCCAAAACAAGGAAGGTTCCCTTCTTTGCTGTACAGTCCCTCAGGCGTCCTTTCCCTCCAGTGATATTCAGGGTGGGCATAGAAAGGTCCAACTGCTAATTCATTGAGATTCCATCCTTCACTGGGTTTATCAAGCAAACCCAACCTCTGTTCAGTCATTCACACTTGGATTTCTCACAATTCTGTCATCAAATAACTCAATCTCGTCACCGGATTTCTGGGCTATAAAAACTGGGTTTTCCAATGGATTTTGGGGTATCTAATACTCTCAATTTCACCCCAAGCTTCATATCTATGGATTCCCCATTGGATTTCACTGTCAATACCAAATTCTGGGCGTTTATGGCAATTCAAAACGTGGGTTCTTGCAAAGTTGCGATTTCTGGTTTTTCTCATTGCTGGGCATGTGTAATGGATGAGAACTGATGCTGGGATGTTCAACAATGGAATGGGAATGATGAATAACCAACTCCCATGAGGTATGGTGACTTGTGGTAAAAGAAAAACAGAGCCCATACCTGCCATACGAATTTCTGGGCTGCCCATGCTCCATTGAAGCCATGGACTGATTTCTCAACAACTTTCTTACAACTGAATTAAATGTCAGCAAGGGAAGTCAAATGGGTTCTCAAGATGACATTTGGCAGCTTATGGTTCAACCCCACAACCCCCTCACCACTCCCTAGTGGAATACACACGGCCCCCTCTGATTAGTTGCTTCCATAGCCAGTTTTGGTATTTTATTGAAATATTAATATTTACATCAATTTACAATATCCCATGGCTCAATAGCACATGGATAACAAAATGTCAAATACTTGTCTATTTTAAATAAAATCCAAACATACACTTGCGGGGCCTTGGCATTGATCTCCACGCTAGGGAAACATACCTCGCATGTGTACAATATTTACATAAAATCCAATATACCATAAGGGTCAAAAAGGGGTATTACATTTTGCTTCTTGAAAGTCCGTAACCCCTGACAAATCTGCATACTCGGGTTCATATGATGTACTATTTCTCAATCCTTTTGGAGAACATGTTAACACTGCATACCAGTCAGTCTCAACTGGATCTTGTACATAGAATACCTGTTTAGCTTGCGATGCTAGAATAAATGGATCATCTTGCCAATGATTCTGACTTAAGCATTTCTTCATATTCACCATTGTAAAACCCAAATCATCAGTTTTAATCCCTCTCTTATTGTATACATCGACCCAATTACATTTGAACAATGTGTACTCCATACAAAAATAGTCCAATGTAATTATTTATTCTATTACTCCATAAAATGTTGTTTTCTGAAGTACAGGGTTTGGATCTTTGGAACTTGACCTCATCATCGTTTCGGCTTCCAAACACACACCACTATTTTGGGTGGTTCTCTCATTTTCCATTCTTTTTGTATGGTATCTATAACCATTGGTTAGGTATCCCTTGTTCTTATTCACAAATTTCCTTGGGCCCCGTGCTAGCCATTTAATTGTATCAGACACCTTTCCATCTCCTTCCACCTACATATTTTTCAGTTTTTGGAATGTAGTTAGAAGACATACATCCAACCTATGATTAAATATTTAAATTTGTACATGACAATATTCAACATGTAATGATTTTTAAGTACTTATAATATAAATAGTATAAAGTCACCTGTTTTTTAAGCCAACTAGAAAAATGTTGGGTGTGGAGTCTCTGCAATAGAGCTTCATCTTTTTTGGTTTGGGTAAATGAGTTGAGAATCTCCATTTTGTGCATCCTAATTTGACAATTATGGATATTAAAAATGGTTGTTAATGTGTTTTGATAAAATATGAATAAAAATAATTTGAAATGTCAAATACATTATTCTATCCAAGGATCTGTGTTTTGTTAAACCACAAACAAACAAAATTTTGAAGGTCAAACATGTTACTTACTCTATCCATGGATCAACTTCATTTGTGTGAAATAGAACCCACCTATGGGATTGTTCCCAACTAATGTTATCCAATTATGATGGAATTGAAGCAAATAATGGCTTTCCATCAAGAATTACTTCTTCAACTTCGTCATCCCACACTTCATTTCGACCATGTGTGGTTCCAATAGATTCCATACCTTTCAAGTATCCTCCACATTGTAGCTTTCATCGATGCATCCTTCAACCCTATTTTTGTTCTTAACATAACTCTTGTATACTTTCATGAACCTACAAAAATAGCATTTTTTTAAAGTAATGTCAAAAGCTTTGAATAAATTATTCTTCTTGTGGTTCTTGATACCAAGTAAAGTTTCATGTACCTCTCAAAGGGGTACATCCATCTATATGAAACCGGGCCACAATATCGAAACTCACATACCAAATGTACATTCAAATGCATCATTATATCGAAAAATGAAGGAGGGAAGTACTTTTCAAGCGAGCACATTGTTTCCACGATATCATTTTCCAACTTGTCAAGGCTCTCTATTGAAACCAATTTTGCACAAATTTGCCTATAAAGGTAACAAAGCTTACAAAGCGTCTTTCGAACAGCAATTGGTAGCACATGGCGTAGAGCTACTAGGAGAAGCTGTTGCATTAGAACATGGCAATCATGTGCTTTCATTCCATGGAACCTAAGCTCTTCCATAGATATATGATTTTTTGGATTATAGGTATAACCATCTGGCATTTTTAATGTGAAAAGAACATGACATAGGGTCTCTTTCTCTTTCTTTGAAAGAGTATGCGGTGCAGGTGGAAGGAATATTTTTTTTCCTTTAACTTCTGGCCACAGTGATTTTCTCAAACCCATTTTTTGCAAGTCATCTCATGATTTCTTTCCATCTTTGGATTTCCCTTTTATATCCAAAAGAGTTCCAAAAATGCTTTCACACACATTCTTCTCCACATGCATTACATCTATATTGTGACGTTGTAGGTGTTTCTGCATTCCAACACATTAAGAATATTGGAAAATCATTTAATATGGAGGAAATCATAAACATTGAATTCAATGAAGACATCTAAGCACAATGACGTCATATAAGCATGCAATGTATAATAGTGAGGAATGGTTGATGTCTCTACATACCTCCCAATATGGCAAATTGAATAGGATTGATTGTTTATTCACACCACAACATTAGTTTTTTCACCTTTTTCCTTATTTATTTTCCTTTTGTTTTATTCACTCTTCCCCCAAACTGTTTCTTTTCCCTTTGTTTCCTTAAAAATATTTGACACTCTTACAACTAGAGGGGCATAATGAAGCTCCTCCTTCCCATTAAATGGTCCCTTTTGTGAGCGAAACTTATGAATTTGAGGAAGAAATCTCCTATGTCCCATGCACACACATTTCTTGCTACAATTGAGGTACTCTGATTCTGTGTTCTTTCCACATATGGGGCATGCATTATAGCCTTTTGTTGTGCAACCAACCATATTCCCATAAGCTGGAAAGTCATGAATCACCCACATAAGAATTTCCTTCATGTTAAAGCATGACTTATTGTAAGCATCATATGTCCGTACTCCTTGGTCCCATAATTCCTTTAGTTCATCTACCGAGGGTTCCAAATACACATCAATGTCATTAAATGGTTGCTTGGGACCAGGTATTAACAATGTTAACATACAAAAATGACTTTTTGTGCACAACCATGGTGGGAGTTTGTATGTAACCAACACTACATGCCAAACACTATATGTACTGCTCAAGTCTCCAAATGGATTAAATCCGATTGCTGCCATTGCAAGTCATACATTGCGGGGTTTGCTTGAAAAACTAGGCCATTTTTCATCAATAGTTTTCCATGCTGGGCTATCAACAGGGTGGCGCATATGACCATCATTGCTTGCATTATCATGATTCCACCTCATTTTTTGTGACATGTCTGCAGAGCTAGAACAACAAAGAAAATCTTTCATTTATATATAATATTATCATATAATAACACTATGAAAAATGGTAAAGATAATACAAGAAGGTGAAAACTTGAATACAATTATGGTGTTGAAAATCATACCTATACATTCTATTTAGCCTCGGCGCTATGGGGAAATATCTTAACACTTTTGCAGAAACACCTTGATGCACCTTTTGAGATTGAGCATCCACCTTCCATCGATATTTTCCACATGTTGGGCATTCATCTTTACTTTCGTTACTTCCTCGATATAAAATGAAATCATTGGGACATGCATGTATCGTATCATAGTTTAATCCTAATGATTTTATCAACTTTTTTGCAGCATATGCAGAATCTGGAAGTGTGTTATCTCTAGGAAGTGTATTTTTATGCAATTTTAACATTTGGCCAAAACTTCTATCAGACCATCCACTATTCACTTTGAGATTGTAATATTCCACGGTTGTTGATAGTTTTTTGAAATCAACACAACCTGGGTACAATGGCCTCTTGCCATCTTCTATTAACTTCCTATATTCATTAACTTCATTTAGTACATTTGTTGATGCCAACCCCACATTATCACAACCTTCATTTAGGTTTTGATCAAGACATGGATAAGCATCATTCACCATATGAAGCACTTGATCACCAACAATGGTTGTATCATCATCCTTTTCGAGGGGATCATTATCATTCTGAAATGACGTTCCAGGCTCATCAACCTGATTATCGTAATGGCATTCTACATGTCCATAACCCTATTAATAAGAAAATTAAAATTCATGTAAGTGATTTTATGTTTTTTATGAAAATTAGAATGGATAGAAATTGGTCAAATAGGGGCCTTTACCAAGGCAAATTAGCTTACAAGTTGAGATGAGATAGGTTCTATAACTTCATGTGGCTCATTTTCAGAGCGTTGCCTAGCCTCATCAATAACAGATGGAATCTAAAGGTGAGAGGAAAACATAATTTTGCACATATAACTATAATTGATATCTTTATTGTAATACAAGTAAGTTTGAAACTAGATCAATTCATTTTTTTCAAGATACCTGACTGTGAATGCTCTCTCCATGAAAATACCAAATTTTATATTGTTCTATTATTCCATCACAAATCAAGTGCTCGCATATTTTATCAAATGTTTGTACTTTGACTATGCCACATTTATTACATGGACATTTTATGGACATCTTATTCCTTGAATGCGCTTCGAAAAACTGTAAGAATTCCTCAACCCCATCTCTATATTCTTGTAGTGTCCTACACATAACCAATTTCCATTAAGTCACATAAATTTAATTGAGAATAAGTTAGCACTGATACATTTTTTTGGTATATCACGATGAATAATCAAATATAGAAACTATAGCTATTTTTCAAGTTCATCCAGTTTCTTTTGTCCATTTGATAATATGCTCCAAGCTCCTTTGAAATTATGTCTACAATGAACTAAAAAAGTTAGTTGATACTAAACCTCATATATATTGAAAACACACAACTTTGCACTAACACATGCGGTCAAACAATTGCATAAACCCACATTTCTTATTAAGAGGTATTTTGATATAAAAAAACTCCCTAAACTGTTCAAATATTTGACGTAGATCTTCTGGAAATAATCTCTGTGGCTAAATGCATTATTGTAATTGTCTCTTTACATGTCATTTTTTAGAATCATTGAAATTCGAACCAATATGGCATCTAACTTCTAATAAAGTAGAACCCATAAAGATTCTACCTAGACTCAAAATTAATTCATTCCAGGCATCCCTTCAATGCAGAGTGTTCAACATCACTCCTCTTCATACTGAGCGTAATTCCAATGTAGTCAATAATCAACCTTAGATCTTAATTCAACCTTAAAATTAAAATGTAACCCAATAGAGAGTAACACAATTATCATATAGAGGATTCAATTAATGCCATCGAATTCAATCTCCTCTCTTAAATAAAATATTATGATCCTCCTTATAAGAATATAGTATTCCTGTAGCTACATATCACAAAAGGCATTTGACTTTGAACTCTTGTCCACGTATAATATTTAATCTCATGATTAATACATGGGAGTATTGGATATATATGTGCAAGGTTGTTAACATCAAACAAGAGGTGTACATAATCTACCATTATGCCCAACCATTATTTCCAGCATTTGAAGTCGTTGCAATCCTTAAACACCTTCACACAAATCTAGACAATTTCAATCTACAGCTCATACCTAAATCATGTACAAATTCAATTGAACCATCATCTACGGTCATTCATGTAGCTTGATTTTTCTTCCTACTATAGTTAGAGCACAAGCTAACTAATTCATTTCCTAGTTAGTCAATATTCACCAGAGTTCATCAATCACACAGAGATATATGAAATCAGCACACAGCATCGTGGCAAATAATCCTTTTCCATTTATTACTTGGAAATTTACAGGCTCATAAACAAACTCTGACCTATCCTCTGTTTTACTTGCCTTGATTCTTACATTGTATAGCTAACCCTCCTAACCATCGTTTTTCCAGCCTCTCTCTCTCTAACCTCTAATGCTCGTAGGCATGCAAGATATACTTGGAAACATAACTTGTAGCTAAATAATTAAATTCCTGCATTTATGGAACTAACTTCTAAATTTCTTGTAATTGTAATTGTCATTATTATGTTAAAATTTATTTTCATCCTTAAGACAATTTAATAATGTATATCTACAGGCTTGGCCTAAGCCTGTAAGTTGGGTTGTTGTTTGTACTTACATATGCACAAATGGAAATCAGTCACATGGGTCTTATTTGGAATCGTGTCACCTAGCCCACCCTCCTGTTGGTTCCTCCGAGTTCATTCTGATGTTACCCGAGGAGCGGATTTATTGCATACTGGTCGCAGAACAAATGAATCACTTTTTCTGCCTAGATTAGAGGATTTGTCGATTCTTTGAATCTTGACAGATCCTCCCTGATTTGTTATGATGTAATTGGTCTTTTAATTAAGTTGCATAAGATCAAAGAATCTCGATTATATTCCCATATTCCCTTTTCTTTATTTTTTGTTTCCTTAAAGGGTGGAACTCATGGTTGAGCCTAAAGGCAAGAGGTCTACTTATCATATTAGTTCTCTCCTCCATTTTCATTTATTAGTGATCCATTCTTGTTACTCTTTTTGAATTTTTTAACTTGCAAGAGAAATGGAAAAATATCATTTCACAATTCCTGTGGCCTCTATAACAAACCCTTACATACGCTACTGCATACAACAGAAGTCCACGACACAATCAAACCAAGCCACCAGTAGTTGCGACCTCATCAATCAGGACACAAAGTAACCCCAATAGATGACGGTAAGTCATATCAGACCTCAACAGTCCCTCCTCAGGACACAACTCAGCAAATCAGGACTCAAACAATCTCACATTCAAAGTTTTAAATTTTGGACAGACCATGAGGTCTTGTCCTTAAAACAAGGAGCGGTTCAATGCAAAATTCTTGTTTAAAAATATTGTAAATGTTCAATAGTTTTCAAGGTTAATCTATAAGTTTCCAAGTGTGATGAGGTGTCAATGATGAGTCATCCTTTAGGATAGAGCCGAACTCCTATTTAGGGAGGCAATTACATAAATATAGAAAGGTCGTTAGGGTTAAATCGTTAAATCGATTCTTCATATATACGATTGTAAGCCTGTGGGCCACGACAGAGGTAGAGCAGAGGTGAGGCAGAGGCAGAGAGGATAGGAAAATAGAGAGGAGAGGACCAAGTTAGAATACTCCCATATTGTGTAATCAGGTCACGAAATTTCGAGTAATTGAATTTGGTTAATGAAAGCATTTTATATGCATATGGACTTGTGAATATCTCTTTCTATGTATTTTTTATGAAGTTCATTGTCTCTATTGAATGTGAATGGCGTCTGGATGAAAACATAAAGTCATTTAATATGGAATTTGTATGTAATTCCTGCAACGAAATATGAGTACAAAGGATTTGTTAATTGGCTGACTTGCTGATAGTAAGCAACTATAGGAATATGCGATTTCTGCGAAGGATTTGGAATTGGAAGACCCTTCTGAAAATTGACTCGATGTGATTGTTTATGACTCGAGTGTCCTTATGTTATGAGATATCAGGTTATGCAAATCAGAAGGAAGTGAAGCAATTGAAGTTGGAACATCAAGTTACTTTAATTAGATTGTTTAAAGTACATTCTGCATTAAACCCTAACCCTAACCAAAATTTAACACAATAAATAAATGTGTTGGGTGAGAATCTACGCTGAAGATAAAATATTGGAGATTTTAGCATTTGTTTAACATTTTTATACAAAGATTGAGTTATGGAATTGATAGCCAGGTTCCATATTTCAGGGTTAGGGTTTGAGTATTTCGAAGTGTGTTGAAGGGTAGTAGTTATTTTTTGTAATACCCCAATTTGGACCCTTAGGAAATATTGGCTCTAATGTAAATATTGTATACACATGTTGTATGTTTCCCTAGCGTGGAGCTCAAGGACAAGGCCCCGCTAGTTTATGCTCGGATTTTATTTAAATTAGATACGCTTGATATTTTGTTACCCACGTGCTATTATATTTAACATTGAAATAAAATACCAAAAACTGGCTATGGAGGCAACGAATGAGAAGGGGCCACGTGTATCCACTAGGGAGTGGTGAGGGGGCTATGGGATTAAACCCTAGGCTGCCATTTGTCATTATGAGAACCCATTGACTTCCCTAGGTGACATTAATGCCTGCTGTAAGAAGGTGGTTGAGATTTCAGCCCATGGCTTCAATGGAGCATGGGCAACCCTGAAATTCGTATGGGTGGGCATGGGCTCTGATTGCTTGGGCAAGAAGTCACTCAACCTCATGGGAGGTTGCTTCATTCTCACCCCATTCCATTGTGAAACTACCTAGCATCATTCCCATCCAAAAAATGAGAGCCAACAGTGAGGAAACCAGAAAAACGCGACCTTGAGAGAACCCAGATTTTGGAAGGACCAAAAACGTCCAGATTTGGCATGGGACAGGGAAATCCAATGGGGGATCCATTAGCATGAACCTTGGGTCGAATTTGGGAGCATTAGCTACCCCGAAATCAATGGGAAAACCCAGTTTTTGCAGCTCAGAAAACAAGTGACGGATTTGAGTATTTGGTGAGCAGAATGGTGAGAAATCAAGTTGGGATTGACTATGCAGAGGTTGGGTGTGCTTGATAAACCCAGTGAAGGCTAGGATCTCAAGGATCAGCAGCTGGACCTTTCTATGCCCATCCTGAAGAGCACTGGAGGGAAGAGTTGCCTGAGGGACTGTGTAACAGAGAAGGGGATCGTCCTTGTGTTGGATGTGGTAGGTAATGTGGGTGCCTAACTGTTGAGCTCACTTGAGATGCCTGTAGCTCTGTGGTTGAGCTCACTGGCTTAGCATTACCCTCCTCTATCTTCTTGGATGCTTGACTGAAACCATGGCTGTGAGTGAACCCAGCTAGCCCTCCTTGGTGGATACACAGCCCAGCTCGGGGGTGATCTCTCAGCTGAAGGAATATAGGCTGGATAGAGATCTACGGTTGGGAGGAACGTTGCCCTTCCATAGCCAGTCGTTTGGACCGTTACAATTCAAGATGAGTATTCTGTGATTCAATTTATATACAGTCTGTGTTTTGCAATGCATTCATGATTAATGGAACGAAAGGCATCATGTTTATGCAATATGATAATTAATGAATGTTGTTTATCTGTTGAATGCGTGATAAAACTATGTGTATATGTGAAGTTTAATTCCGCTGTGTAGTTATTGAGTTTAAGTCTGCACCCATAAGTTTTAAATTGCATGCGTTATGAGTCAAATTATTGGGGCTAAGCCTACCATAAGCCCGTGTGTTGTTAACGTTTCCTTCCTTGCACTTGATGATGGAAGGGGGCGTTACATTTTTTTCCACTTGTTCATGAAAAACTAAGTTTCTCAAATGTTGAAACAAACCCTGAAGAAATGAACGCAGACCCGGAGGAAAAATCGTGGCAAATTGTCATTGTGCACAAATTTGAATACCCAGGTATACCCTGTTTGTGAATTGAACTCCATTTTAGATTCCATTTGTGTACGAGCAACAATATATCATGGCCCAATTGTAATCAAATTATTAAAGGGAAAACACCATTTGTGAACAAAGAAATTGAATTTATACTCAAGGTAAGTGTTAAAGAATTTGGAGAAGTGTTTTTGATGAAATTGTAGGTGGTTCCTACATCAAAAATAAAAAGAAGAGCTGCATGGAAAGCATTGGAACCTGATTTCTGCAGTTTGTCTCACTCCCTTTCCTTCCGATCGGCACCTATGTCTATCTCTCCATGCGCGGTTCAACCCAACAACATTTTATTCTGATTTTTTGTCTATCTCTCCATGCGCGTGGTTTAAACCAGAGCAAATCATTCCCATCCTTTCATCCGGACCAATATTCAAAAATTGAATTTTTTAATCTTTGAAAATTGTATGAAATTATATCTTTTGAATCTTTGAAAATTGTATAAAATTGAATCTTTTGAATCTTTGAAAATTGTATAAAATTGAATCTTTCTAATCTTTGAAAATGAAGGGATTATTATAATATAATTTAATTTACAATATACAAAGTGACAAAGTGTTACCATTATTGCAGTTTATTATTTAAATATATTTGAATTATTATTATTGTAGTTTGTTTATTATTGATCTCCCCATGGATTTAATAAGTTACTAATTTAAAATGGTTTATTTAACCAATTAATTAATTTTTTTTCCTCGGATGGGGTGTCTCTTAGCCACGTGGAGGAGGGGACAAGTGCCACCCGCGAGAATGTTTCCCGTGGCAATTACGTGGGCGACCAATCTCCCCAACCCCCAGCCCAAGCGCAATTATATCCCCTCTAGTTTGATGGGATGGGGATATTATTCCATACTTATCTCCCGATTGCAACTTGACACAGATTCTAGTAAATGATCATTCATCACCGCACGCACCATTAGTTGCTGAGAAATCACAATGTGCAATTAGAAATCTTCATGGTTTTAATGGCAGCCATTATGATGGATAGAGATGATGGGAACTGGAGTTGATGGGTTCTGTCGGTTATGGATCAAATCACTATTTTAAAGTTTATATTAATCAATTTGGGCCTGGTTGAAACTGTTTTTGTGAATTCTCGGTGTGGAAAGGTTTAATGGCATGGGAAGGTGGTGACTGATATGGTTCGAGAACAGAAATGGGCATTGCTCGACGTGGTGAACAGTTTGGTTAATACTGGGCTCTACAATGTGCATGTTGCAGTTCAGAGCATGGGAGAGGATACTCACATTCAACTTTGCAAGTTGGAGGTGCACTTTCAAAGCTTGTCGAAGCTCTTGGAAGACATTGCGAGTACCCTGAACGTAACTACTACTCTGGAGGTGGAGGCCTATGCGAAACTATTTGCTGAGGGATCCATCCCTTGGCTCAGTGGCATTGGAAAATGCTATCATCTCTCTGAATCCTCTCACTTTTGTTTCTAGCATTAAAATGGATATGCCCTCTCTGTTTCATGACAACCTGTAATGTCCCTTGTTAGGAATTTTATTAAAATTGCAATTTTCCACTTTTTTCCTTGGTTCGACCTTTGACTAGTTTCGATCTCTAGGTCCCAAATTTGCCCCAAATGATCCCAAATCTTCTGAGAAGGTATATGAATGATATTAGAACATAAATATGTGTTTCAGGGATGCCTTTGTACCTTTAAAACACTTCTGAAAATACTCTTTCAATTCTGTTCAATGTAGGTAACTTTACTAGTGATTTCCCTTTGACTAGTATTGGTCTCTAGGTCTCAAATTGACTCCAAATGCCTTCAAATCTTCAAGGAAGGTGTATGAATGATATTAGGGATTGAATATGATGTTCAAGGATAACATATGGCCACCAAAAGACCTCTTCAAACTCTCTTAAGATTCTGGACCAAGTATGCAATTTTACTAGTAATTTGGGGTTCAAATCCCCCTAAGGTAAGTACTGGAAATGGCTTCCCAAATGCCTCCAAACCCACTCAAATTTATGAACAGAGGTATGTAATGTGTTAATTATGTTATTAAGGTCTCATATGCACCATTAATGGTTTATTACAACTGTTCTCACCCTCTCCCATTCAACTGCAAAAATCACCAATTCAACCCTTGGGGAAATGACACTATTTCTTCTCCCAATGCAATTAAACTGAGTAAAAATACTTAAAATGCTCAAGTACAGTACATGAAACTTGTAAAATACATCCATGGCAGTCCATTAATCACAAATGCATCATAGAATCATCCATTCATTCGAAATCATCATCAATACATTGGTTCACAACAAGGTAGTGGGGAAATGGCATTGTTCTTCCATTAAAAATGAGATTTATACATTTCTACTTGGAATTTCGACCTGAAAATTTCTGGAGATGAAGAACAGAGTATTTACTTCATATTACAAAAGAAATGGGGCATTAGAAGCTCCCCCAAAGAGTACAATAGCTCACCAAAAATGCCCTCCCTCAAGGATCAAGAATATGCCATCAAAACTGGAAATGGTTGAAGGAGCGAGCTGCAATAGAAGAAACCATGAGCTGCCCTGTAGCTTACACTTGCAAATAAAGACTCCATTAAAGCTCCAAATGAAAGGTCTGAATGGCCTTTCCAATTGCCAACTTGGATGGGAATCTTTCACCCTCGAAATTGGCTAAGGCAAGAAACTAGTCATCCACTAGCTCTCCCTCTTCACAAATGCAATTGCAAATTCTACAAATGATCAAAAGCCATTCTCATACTTCATTTCTACATTTTATAACCAACATTAGCCTTCTAAGGGTCGAAATCCTCTCAATAGATTCAATAGATTTCCATTTAGGAAATATTCCACATTTGCCACTTGTCTCCTAGTTCCAACCTTCCATCTTCTCCCAAATTCGATTTTGGGTCTCTTTGGCTTCTCCAACTCCCAAATTCGACTTCCTTGAGCCTATTTTTGGGGCTGACATGTCATAGTGGTCAGATGTCAGAGGTCAGGTCTGCAATTTGTCATAGTTGTCATAGATGCTCCATCATTGGTGTCATAGGGGCTAGGGAATCTAGCCCAAGTGTCCACAAACTTCCACTTTGACTCTTTATCTTCCATGGAGGTTACCAATCCTTCCCAATTCTACCTAAGATGCTCAATGACATGTGTTATGACTTACCAACTCACCCAAGAGTGTTCACATTCCCATTAATTCGAATTTGCAAAAGAGATATACCATGTATTATGAAAAATCAAGCTAGTGTGGGTCCCACATCCTCCATATGTCTCCAAAACCATTTGTCACCTAGGATTTATCTTGAATTTCTTTATTCACTCTATTTATTAAATACTTGAACCCTTCTAATGTCTAAACATCATTTATTATCCCCCTTATTCCAAATCCCAAAGCTTCCACCCCAAACCTAGGAAACTAGTAATTTTCCTCCTTGGCAATTATTTGACCCTTAACATCAATTTTACAAACTATAATGAATATGGCTAATGTGATTATGCCATTGTGACCCAATTCCAAATTTGGGACATGACACAACCCTACAATGGGTGGGCCACACTCTCCTCCCGTGAAAGTGTCTTCGGCTATAATGCAAAACAACATTATATAGGTGGTTCTTTCAAATCTATAATGCAAAAAAAATGCTTTCGTTCCAACTTCATCCCTATATATGAGGGTAGCAATAGTAAGCAAATAGGATCACATGTATATAGAAAATGCACAACTACACAACATTTATAATGGGAATCCCTCATGGGGGAGAAAACCCAACAAAATTTCACTGTGATAGAATCCACAAAATCAAGAGTCATGCATGACTTCACAATGTCTCTTTCCATAAACCCTAGGTGGAGGCATACCTGGTGGGAGACCATGCGTTATACATCAAAGAATACACGAGTATAATTGCTCTACTACAGAAGGATAGTGAGATAGAGAATAACAAACCCCAATCATAAGCACAAGAGAAAGACCAAGTTGATAGAACATGATGAGAACACTCTCTCATATATATAGAGGTCTAGGGGTAAACCTCCAATAAGTATATGAGCCCACACAAGACCGACTTAACTAAAAAGTTAAGTTAGGGGTCACACATCATAACCGATATTCCAACGTTAGGTGAGGGGCTCGCAACCACATAAGGAATTCTCTAGACTTATGACACATGGAACACCCATCAAGGAAACCAACTAAATCACCATGATCCAGTGCTAGTACCGCCATCAAGGGATAAAATAGGTGAGAGCCAACTATTTGCTGAGGGATCCATCCCTTGGCTCAATGGCGTTGGAAAATGCTACCGTATATCTGACTCCTTTCACTTTTGTTTCTAACATTAAAATGGAGATGCACTCTCCGTTTCATGACAACCCTGCGATGGGTGGGCCACACCCTCCTGTGAAAGTGTCTTCGGCTATAATTCCAAACACCATTATATAGGTGGTTCTTTCAAAGCTATAATGAAAAACAACATGCTTTCGTTCCAACTTCATCCCTAGATATGAGGGTAGCTATAGCAACAACAAGCAAATAGGATCACATGTATATAACAAATGCACAACTACACAACATGTATCATGGGAAGCCCTCATGGGAGAGAAAACCCAACAACCTGTCACTGCGATAGAATCCACAAAATCAAGAGTCATGCATGACTTCACAATGTCTCTTGCCATAAACCCTAGGCGGAGGCATACCTCGTGGGAGACCATGCGTTATACATCAAAGAATACATGAGTATAACTGATCTACTACAGAAGAATAGTGAGCTAGATAATAACGAACCCCAATCATAAGCACAAGAGAAATACCAAGTTGATAGAAAATGATGAGAACACTCTCTCATACATATAGAGGTCTAGGGGTAAACCTCCAATAAGTATATGAGCCCACACAAGACAGACTTAACCAACAAGTTAAGTTAGGGGTCACAAATCATAACCGATATTCCAACGTTAGGTGAGGGGATCGCAACTACATAAGGACTTCTCGAGACTTATGACACATGGAACACCCATCAAGGAAACCAACTCAATCCACCATCAAGTGCCAGTACCACGATCAAGGGCTAAAATAGGTGAGGGCCAACTATTTGTTGAGGGATCCATCCCTTGGCTTAGTGGCGTTGGAAAATGCTACCGTCTCTCTGACTCCTCTCACTTTTGTTTCTGGCATTAAAATGGAGATGCACTCTCCGTTTCATGACAACCCTGTGATGGGTGGGCCACACCCTCCTGTGAAAGTGTCCTCGTCTATAATGCCAAACAACATTATATAGGTGGTTCTTTCAAAGCTATAATGAAAAACCACATGCTTTTGTTCCAACTTCATCCCTAGATATGAGGGTAGCTATAGCAATAGTAAGCAAATAGGATCACATGTATATAGAAAATGCACAACTACACAACATGTATAATGGGAAGCCCTCATGGGGGAGACAACCCAACAACCTTTCACTGTGATAGAATCCAAAAAATCAAGAGTCATGCATGACTTCACAATGTCTCTTACCATAAACCCTAGGCGAAGGCATACTTGGTGGGAGACCATGCGTTATACACCAAAGAATACATGAGTATAACTGCTCTACTACAGAAGGATAGTGAGCTAGAGAATAACTGTTAAATTTTGAGCATTAATTCACAATACTCTAGGATCTTTACTGAGAGAATAACATATACAGTATATCAATGCATGACAATCACAATAAGCATGACAAGCATCACAAGAATCAAAAGCATGAGAGACAAGAGACACAGAGTTTCCGTGGGGAAAACCCTAAGGTGAAAAACCCCACAACTTCCTCAGAGATAGAGAGAGCAATGGCTCAACCAAAGTACAACCAAATAACACTGAGATAGTCTCCTAGTAGCAGATGATCCTCCTCCTCACTAGTGCGCCACTTTCTGAGTGAGAGTAAGATACTTTTCCGAGTGATCTAAATAGAGATCGCCTGATCTCTATTTATACTGATCTGTTTGCCCAGTGACCTTATGGGGCCGACTTGTCTAGCTAGGTACATCCACATTATAATATATATAATTCAGGGCCGACCCCACATGGTGGTCTAATAACCCATCGGCAAGTACACACACTTGCGACACTTGTCAATCCACATGACGACACTTCCTTATAGAGGAATAACACATCTCTTATAAGGTTACAATAAATATATATAAAATACACAGATGAATACATTCCGAAGTTACATATACATCAACACTCCCTCTTAACTAGGAAGGTATTTCTCGACATAGATCTGCTAGACAAGTCTTCTTCTCGGGATCATCGTCATCGATGCATCATCATCATTGTCGTCACTGCTGCTGCTATCTCAACCAATCTCTGACTCTACTCGTCATAGGAAGTTCTACAGAGCCAGTCCTTTTTCATACTGGATGTAGGCCCACCACCTGCAGGTCTTCATCATCACTGGCCATACTGTGGAATCCTCAGGACTTATTACGTGCGTCACAAAACCTCGAAAGAGCATTTGCCAGATATCCCAGGGCATGAATTACATGCCATAGGGAAAACCTCGAAAGACTATCTGCAGATCTCCCAGGGCCATATTATATGTGACCTCACCACAAAACCTCGCAAGAGCATCCCAGGCTGTTACGAGCACACAGCTCTACCTATAGGATCTCCCAGAGCACGAATTACATGTGGTCACCATAAAACCTCGCAAGAGCACCCCAGGCTGTTACGAGCACACATCTCTACCTATAGGATCTCCCAGGGCACGAATTACATGTGGTCATGGCAAAACCTCGCAAGAGCATCCCAGGACTGATTACGGGCACACAGCCCAACCTATCGGATCTCCCAGGGACAGATTATATGCCATAGGACAAAACCTCGAAAGAGAATCTACCAGATATCCCAGGGCAACGAATTACATGCCATAGGCAAAAATTCGAAAGACTATCTGCAGATCTCCCAGGGCCAAATTATATGTCCTCCTAGAGCAAAACCTCGAAAGAGCATTTTCCAGATATCCCAGGGCAACGAATTACATGCCATAGGCAAAACCTCGAAAGACTATCTGCAAATATCCCAGGGACAAATTATATGCTCATCTGCACAACCTGATCCACGGCCATAAAGTATCAACCTGATACTCACCATACATCATCCTGATGTACACATGATCATCCTGATCATCATCACTGCAACATCCTGCTGCATGTCATCTGGAGCAACATCCTGAAGCTCGTCATCCATGATCATCCTGATCATATAATGCATCTACCTGATGCATACCAAGTATCTACCTGATACATATCATCATACATGATCCACTTGATCATACAATGTATCCACCTGATACAAATACAAATACATGATACATATCACCATACATGATCCACCTGATCATACAATGTATCCACCTGATACATATACAGATACATGGTCCAAGCATCCAACATGATGCATATACAAAAATACATACACATGATCCAACCGATCATATCCATCATCCAACATGATGCGTACATACATATAAATAATCCAACTGATCATATCCAACATCCAACATGATGCATACATACATACATAAATGATCCAACTGATCATATCAAAGCAGAAACCAGAACATCATCCTGATGCTCATCATCCAGCGCTTACATCCACAGCCATGTGAAGGATCCTCCTTCCAACATGCTTGGAATGGCTTCAGTAAATGTGTCCATCACTTCTTCCTTGAAGTGTCCTCGATCTGAAGAACGCCAAGCCTCTCTCTGAAGTACTCGAACTTCACCCTGGCTAGTGGCTTCGTCAGCACATCTGCAATCTGCTCGTCCGTCGCAACATACAGGAGCTTCACAGCTCCTCTCTGCACCATATCCCTGATATAGTGATATTTGATCTCTATGTGTTTCGACCTGTCATGAAACACTGGGTTCTTGGACAACTTCACACAACTCTGGTTATCACAGAAGATGCCGGTAGCATCCAACGGGAGATCAAATAACTCACATAGTAGCTTCCATAGCCATACTGCCTCACAACTAGCTGAACAGGCTGCAAAATACTCTGCCTCAGCTGTACTCAGTGCTACGCAGGACTGCTTCCTGCTAAACCAAGATATCACACTTGATCCCATACTGAAGCAACACCCAGATGTGCTCTTCCTATCTGCAGCACTGCCAGCCCAATCTGAATCAACATAACCCTGCAGGTTAAAATTTTGATTCGCCTCATACTTGAGCCCATAATCCACTGTACCCTTCAGGTACCTCAGAACATGCTTTACAGCAACCAGGTGAACACTCCTCGGATCTGTCAGGAACTGACTCAATGTGTTCACAGCAAAGCAAATGTCTGGTCTCGTGTTCGTCAGGTACATTAAGGACCTAATCATCTGACGATACATAGAGACATCAACAGGCTCAGATGAAGCATCACATAGAAGCTTCAGATTCGATGCCATAGGTGCGGCCATGGCCTTGCAATCCATCATCCCAAATCTCTTCAGGATATCTACTGTGTACTTCCCTTGACCAAGGAAGATCCCACCTGCACTCTGACACACCTCCATACCTAGGAAATAGTGCATCATTCCCAAATCTTTCACATCGAATTCAGCAGCAAGCTTCCTCTTCGTATCTGCAATCAATCTGTCATCTCCTGTTACAAATAGGTCATCCACATACAGGAGTAGAATCACATGATTTCCTTCCTCAACCTTGTAGTAGAGGTTGGAATCCACTTTACTCTTGGTAAAGCCCAAACTAGATAGGAAACTGTCCATCCTACCATACCAGGTTCTGGGAGCTTGTTTCAAGCCATACAAGGCTTTCTTCAATCTGCACACATATGACTCCCTGTCATGTATTTCAAAACTGAGTGGCTGCTCCACATATACTTCCTCTTCAACTACACCATTCAAGAAAGCAGTCTTGACATCCATCTGGTGTATTTTCCATTTCATAGCTGCAGCCAGGGCAAGTACCGTTCTGATGGAAGTATACCTGGCTACAGGTGCAAAAGTTTCTTCATATTCTATTCCCTCTTTCTGAGAGAAGCCACTAGCTACGAATGTTGCCTTGTATTTCTCTACACTACCATCTGCAGCATGCTTGATTTTGTAGATCCATTTGGAAGTCACAACAGACTTCTCTTTAGGTCTTGGGACAACATCCCAAACATCATTCTTCATTATTGATTGGTATTCCTCAACCATGGCATCCTTCCATTCTTTCTTTTCCACTGCTTCTTCATAACTGGAAGGCTCTTTGTTCATAATGTCACAGAGTAAAGCAACATAGATGGTATGTGATCTGGTTCTCTTCTTTGCTCTGTGTTCTTCTTCTGGAATGCCAAATCTTTCTGCATCTTGAATGAGCTCTCTAGCCCATGCAGGTTTCCTCTTGTGAGGGTTATCTTCACGGGGTGGATCTACAGGTTCTTGTGGATCTTCAAACTCACGAACAACTTCTGGAACTGCTTCAGTCATGGTAGTGTCTTGAAATCTTGTTTCCTTAGGTTCTTCATAAACTTCGATAGGTGCCTTCCTTGATTTGATGAATGCTGAGTTTTCATCAAATGTTACATCCCTGTTGACATCAATCTTCTTGAACCCTGGAAAGTATATTCTGTAAGCCTTCGAGCTTTCACTGTAACCCACAAAGATACCCTTCTTTCCTGAAGGATCTAGTTTAGTCCTCTTTTCCTTTGGGACATGAGTGTATACTGGACAACCAAATATTCTGAGATGGCTAACTTCAGGTTTCTTACCAGAAAAGACCTCTTCTGGTGTCTTGTTGTTCAATATCTTGTGGGGTGTTCTGTTCTGCACATATACCGCTGTTCTAGCTGCTTCTGCCCATAGATGCATAGGTAGATCCTGGTCGTGCAACATTGCCCTTGCTGCTTCCATGATAGTTCCGTTCTTCCTTTCTGCAACTCCATTCTGTTGAGGGTTATAAGGAGCAGTCAACTCCCTCTTAATCCTTGAATCACTACAAAGCTTCTTGAAGTCACCTGAGGTGAATTCTCCACCATTGTCGGATCTGAATGTTTTGATCTTCTTGTCAGTTTGATTCTCCATCAAGGTTTTGAATTCCTTGAATTTATCAAACACCTCATCTTTGTTCTTCAAGAAGTATACCCAAGTCTTCCTGGATAAGTCATCAATAAATGAGACATAGTAAACATACCCACTCAGAGAAATGGATGACATAGGACCACATACATCTGAGTGGATGATCTCTAGGATATCCTTTGCCTTGCTTTCACTGCTTGGGAAAGCCTTCTTAATGTTCTTACCTTTTGCACATCCTTTGCAAACACCTTCATGTTTGGTCTTGATTTCAGGAAGACCCTCTACAACCTTGCTTGCAATTGGAAGTGCCCTATAGTACATATGAGCAAGTCTTCTATGCCAAAGTTCACTTGGCTCCATGGATTCATGTACCATGGCATGTTCAGGTTGTCCCTTCAATTTATACAAACCTCCCTCTTGCTCTCCAATCACTACTGCATCATCTATGGTCTTTCCCTTTGGCCACATTAGGACTTGGCCATCCACAAATGCAACCCTCATACCTTTTGCATCCAATGCAGAGATGGAGAGTAAGTTCTTCTTGAGCCTAGGTACATAAAGGACTTCTTTCATCTTCAAAGATTTTCCAGAATCTAGGTTGTAGGAGGCTTCACCACTTCCTTTGATTGGGTATTGATAATCATCCCCAAGTTTCACCTTATGGGGTGATTCATGTTCAGATAGGTTTACAAAAGATTCCTTAAACCCAGTCATGTGTTTGGAAGCCCCACTGTCAATTAACCAATCATTACAACCATGGGAGATAGTACCTGTGAGAGCAGAGATCAGAACATACTCTTCTTCACTTGATGAGTCATCATCACTATCACTTTCTGCCCTAGCCTTCTTCTTTGGGGGTTCATCATCTTCGGTAGCATGAGCATGAAACCTTCTTTTGCTGCCCTTCTTCTTCTTACTGGAGTTGTTGTTATTATCCCTTTTGTTCTTGGGACAATCTGAAGCAAAGTGACCTTTCTCATTGCATGTGAAGCATCTTAGATCCTTCTTACTCTTTTGATAGGATCTCTTGTGGCGAGAGTGCTCCTTCTTGGTTTTGCTTCTTTTGGTGTGAGCTGCAAGAGCTTGATCTTCACCTCCCATCTTTTCCTCACGAGCTATAAGTCTAGCTTCTTCTTGAGAGCATTCTTCCCGCAATCTGTTGAAGGAGATCAACTTCTTCCTTGCACAAATTCCTTGAATCAAGGAATCCCATGACCTGGGTAGGCCATTTAGAGTGGTCATCACCACTTCACCATTCTCCACCATTTCATCCACTGCTTCTAGTTGTTCCTTGATCTGGGAGACCCTTGGAAAATAAGATTGAATGATTTCTCCATTTTGAAACTTTACTGCTTTCAATTGGTTCCGCAGGGTCATCTTCCGATTTATGTTCTTCCCTTCAAATAGCTTGGTCAAAGAGTCAAACATCTCCTTGGGTGTCTTAAGAGAAGACACATGGGGTATGAGATGGTCTTTGATAGAATCAACAATGATTCTCTTTGCCTTGACCAAGTTCTTCTTATGCAATACCTTGGCCTCTTCATCCTCTGGGATCGGGATGTCTTCTTTCACATATGAGTCCAACTCATTCTCTTCTGGGATTAACCCAATCCTATACTTCCAAGCTCGGAAGTTATTAGCCACTTCAAGCTTATCCTCAAGCTTGGTGTGGAGAGACATCTTAAAGAGTACGTCAAATGGAAATAGAAAAGATTTAGGTCTTACCACTTGAAATGCTGAAAACTGGATCTGGTCTCGGATTAGGGTTTGTCGAAAAAACCCTAAAAATTCAAAATGTGAATTTCAAATTTCTGAAAGGATAGAAAGATGCGCCTTGATGAGCTGATCAGCCTGGTGTATTCAGAATTTGAGATCAGCAAAGTTTTTCCCTTCAGAATTGCCTTTTGGTCCTCCCGGGTTCACTAGGGAGAGCCCTGAATTAGGGTTTGAGTTTCCTGGAGATCTACCCAGCCAAAAATCTCGATCCAAAGCTCTAAACTTCAATTTTTGCAAGGAGCTTCCAGCTGTGCCTTCAGATTCCAGAAATTCCTATTTTTGTGGAAACCCTAATTTTTAGGGCCAAATCTGAAAATGCTCAGAATTGAATTCTAATTGGACAGATAGATACGCCTTGATGAGTAGAGTCGATCTACTATACTGATTTTCAAAAATCTATGGAGAGAAACCCAATAAACAAGGAACTCAAGCTTCCGTCACTGCAAAATGTTTTCTTCTCAGGTTAGCTCTGATACCATGTTAAATTTTGAGCATTAATTCACAACACTCTAGGATCTTTACTGAGAGAATAACATATACAGTATATCAATGCATGACAATCACAATAAGCATGACAAGCATCACAAGAATCAAAAGCATGAGAGACAAGAGACACAGAGTTTCCGTGGGGAAAACCCTATGGTGAAAAACCCCACAAATTCCTCAGAGATAGAGAGAGCAATGGCTCAACCAAAGTACAACCAAATAACACTGAGATAGTCTCCTAGTAGCAGATGATCCTCCTCCTCACTAGTGCCCCACTTTCTGAGTGAGAGTAAGATACTTTTCCGAGTGATCTAAATAGAGATCACCTGATCTCTATTTATACTGATCTGTTTTCCCAGTGACCTTATGGGGTCGACTTGTCTAGCTAGGTACATCCACATTATAATATATATAATTCAGGGCCGACCCCACATGGTGGTCTAATAACCCATCAACAAGTACACACACTTGCGACACTTGTCAATCCACATGATGACACTTCCTTATAGAGGAATAACACATCTCTTATAAGGGTACAATAAATATATATAAAATACATAGATGAAATATATTCCGAAGTTACATATACATCAACAATAACGAACCCCAATCATAAGCACAAAAGAAATACCAAGTTGATAAAACATGATGAGAACACTCTCTCATATATATAGGTATAGGGGTAAACCTCCAATAAGTATATGAGCCCACACAAGACCGACTTAACCGACAAGTTAAGTTAGGGGTCACACATCATAACCAATATTCCAACATTAGGTGAGGGGCTCACAACCACATAAGGACTTCTCTAGAATTATGACACATGGAACACCCATCAAGTAAACCAACTCAATCCACCATCAAGGGATAAAATAGGTGAGGGCCAACCCTCAACATTGTGAAGGTGTCCCTGGACATATCAAGGCCTCTACCCACTATGTCCTCATCGACAGAGAGTGGGACTCATCATGGGTGTGTCATAAGGAAATGCATGGCTACTACCCATTAATGTGTCCTCATCGACAAGGAGTGGGACTCGTTAGGGGATCTAACCACTATGTCGGCATCGACAGGGAGTGGGACTGATCATCACATAACAACACAACTGTTATAATGTCCACCCACTCTTCCAGTGCAAGAAGAGACGCACCATTCTACCAGTCCATGGAGAATGTATCACCGATCCTGCAAACATAAAAAAGAAAGAGTTTGAGGAATACATCCAGCTTATGGTTCATTTGATTCAATCCATCTATGTGGTTACAATAGTCTCATAGTAGGTGAAAACACCAAGGTTAAAATGCATGTTTTTTTTTTTTGCATTTGTAAAGGTGTTAATTCCTCAACGTATAATCATATTAATGGATAGGGTGTTGTCCATTTTTAGAATAGTGATAATTGCAATATATGAGAAGAACCTTGGATCACAAATTTTGGTTTAATCTTATCTTAGGCATCACTCATGTTTGATCAAGGAAGCAAATAACTAGCATGGATGAGGGTGAGAATTTACTCAAGAGACCTTTCACATTACTAACCGAGAATTTCCACATATTTAGAGGAACTTTTGCATATTTGAAGGCATACCTCACTGTTGAGGTTCATATATATGTTTTTAAATGTCTTTGCTTGGATGGTATACTAGGTCTTGGCACCTCTTTATGGTGTGATAATGTGTTGTAGGCAATGAAGTTTAAAGAGATCCATTTCAACTTTATTTGATTGTTGCATTATCTTTTGTAGGAGAAGGGTTAACATTAATAGAAAACCAATGCATTACACTCACCATTACAGACTGTTTTTTCACACCATTATTTTGATTGAGAAATGATATTGTTGGACTACTGATTTTACTCTTGTACATGTGAAGATGCTAACTTTATGTTTTTTCAAATCCATATGCTTTCCTTCTAGTTGTGCATTTTTTGAGTGGCTTGTGTATCTTCTATAATGACTACCTAGTAAATTTTTAAGGATCCATACTTAAAAATGTATAAGTCTTGGCAAATCCAACCAATTCTTAAATTCTAACTATAAAATATTTGGTGATACTTTTCTAATTTTTTTTCTAATTTCTAAGTATTTTATGTAGTTTATATAATAATTTGGTGAAAATAACAACATTCGTATTTTTATTTTCTAAGTATTTTATGTACTTTATATAATAATTTGGCAAAAATAGCAACATCTGTAAATGGAAATAGGAACATCTATTGTCAAAAAAAGAATGTTTGGATTTATATTTCCCTCCATTGTTTTTAGTGTTTAGATTTCCCTCCAAATTTTTATTCATTTTGTAATATAAATAGGAACAAAGCTCATCTCTATTCAACAATATTTTAATTGAAAACATTTATTGCTTGGTGTTGGAGTTAGAAATCTATGAAGACTAGAGGAAATGAGAAGCAATCTCTCTTACAACAGGAAATCTTAACTTGTGGAAACAAAAAGAGGTACCATTGCCTTGTACTACTGCTTATACTATATTGTTAATACTATTGTTTTGTCCTTACTGTCCCTTTCCCGTAGATGAATTATGGTGAGTATTGACTTGCATATTTCAAAATTTAATAGTATTTTAAAATCCATATTTGCAAATGACATTTACCTTGGATAATTGGCCTTTTGCAAAGACATTTTTTTTTTATCTTGTCACTTGTTTTTTTTCAGTTCATGAACTAGATATTCAAATACATTACATCATCAAATTGGGGATTTGAACTAAGTAGGCCAACATGCGTTTTTCTCCCAAGTCAATTTTGAAAACACATGTGGTGCCGCCCTTGTTTCGACCCGTTTCCACCCTTGTTGATGTAGGAGATGGGCAGACCTACTTCGTTCCCTATTCTCATAATATTAGACAATGTTCAAAACCAATCCTTGGTACATGCTTGCCATCAACGCCTCTTAATATACATTCAAACTGGAAGAAAATAAAATCTCTCCATAACTGTCTTGCAATATTTCATGTATAAAATTTCATAGGCCTCGAAGGATACGTGCTACAGGAATTTGGTAGTTAAAGAACTTCCATTAGTTTTGTCCATGGGTTAGCTTAGAATAGGGTTACCAGAATTTTCCAGAAGTATCGTTACTAGAAATCCACTTACTCACAAATCCAAACAAAAAATGCAGATTTGCTCTTTCCAAAAGTTACAGACGTCTTCTAAACACCTAATTAAGTCTCTCCAACATCTAGTTACTCTAGCTGCTTTGTGTGTCTCCTTCTCATCCCTGTAAACAAAATAAAGTTTCAATGCCATCACACCAACCGATTGGATATTTGGAATCATGTCACGGAAAACAACATATTTTCTGGCATGCCATATTGCCCAAGCAATGATAACCAGGATTAAATGGTGAGATTTACAGATTCTAAACCAGTTAAGCAAATTTATATCAAAATTCTCAGAACCCCAGATCTGCTCAGTATTTAGAGCTGTGCAGCATAATTTACAAACACCTTTCATGAATTCGCAGTCCACAAGAAGATGTTTTGTGGTTTCAACATTCTGCATACACATACAACATCTGCTAGGACTAATCCGGCCTTTTTAAAGAATATTTTCCCGTGTCTTGAGACGCCCTTGTAGTACAAACCAAACAAAACATTTTAATTTTAAAGGAATCTGCCAATTCCACAGTCTCTTATACCACCAATGATTCAGGTAGATGCATTTATCCTGAATAATCCTTTTGTATGCTGTCTGCCCAGTCACAATACCAGTGCTCGAATTTCTAGTCGAAATAATCTTGTCTCTTTCTCGAGAAATTCTACATCCAACAGAATTCAAAGACCGGATATATAAATCCCATTCCTGTGCAGTACTACCAAAAATCCCTAAGTCCTTGGAGTTCAAACAATAGTCATTCATATGATCAATACTTCCTCTTTTCTTAATCTTGTTCAGGGTAGTATAATCATACCCTTTTAAAATTTCAATCAATCCATCTGACAACCGATAAGTCTCCTCTAATCCTAAAATTGGATCAACACCAATTAGGATTTCCTTTCCCGATCTTACTTACCAGAAAATATCCTTAGCCAACCAGTTATAAATCTTAAGAAAACCCCTCCAGATCAGAGAGACATTTCCGGAAGTTTTTCTAGGATTCCTGAACCAGTTAATAACATCAGATTTCATATATTTTACCTGTAAAACTTTTGACCACAGAGTATTCAAGAAGCCCCCTCCATAAACTTTTTAGCCTCAACGCTATACTGAAGGTGTTCAGATCTTTAATACCACAACTGCCATTGCTTTCCGGTATGTCCTCACTAACTCTCTGAGGACATAACAAAACTTTATGTATATGACTAAACAACACTTTTTTGTATTATGTATTCTATATTTTAGTATACAATGTTAGACATTTGATTAGGAATGAGTTAAAGATATTTGTATAATGTTCATAAATACTATTTAATTTTTAGGATTGTGTTAGTTGACTTGTTTCAACGATGTGTTAATAAAAATGTTTTTTTTGTTATGCAGTTTATTTGCAGATGTCCATATCAATGTAAGACATTATTTGTTTTGTTTGGGACTTCAATATTTTTTTAAGAATTATTGTCCTTTCTTTTATACTTTAAAAATTGTCTAACTTTCTTTGAGCAAGAGTTGCAATCCATATTTGTATGGAGATAATAGGATTAAATTAAGATGTTGCAATGCATCACTTTTAACAAATTCAGGTCGCATTACCAAAAGAAATGACAATGTTATATGTGGCACAACTTCAGGTAAATATTTTAAACATGATGGTAACTTATTATTTATTTTTTAATCAATAAACAATTATATTAAAAAAATTCATAATATACTTGACCATAGGCTCTAAGATGGGAAACAAATTCCCACAAAATATAGCATCGGGATCCACTGTCCCATTACAAAGTGAATTTACTTGCTATAGTGTCGACAACAATTCTAATGCACATATTCTTGAGAAAGATGTGCAAGAACCACTGGAAGGTATGATCATTTCTAAACATTTTTTGTCCTATATAAGTATTTCGAGATTTCCTATTAACAATTTCATATTGTCATTGTATCAAGAGGGGTACTGTTTTGTTTTTGCATAAAATTTTCAACAGGAACCATCACAACAAGATCATGTTTTGGAGCAGGACCCACCACAACAAGAGCATGGTTTAGAAGATGAAAATGCATCTACCCAAGCTAGTATTGCAATAAATGTGAAAAGAAAGGGTAGAGGACCAACAAAATGTCTCTTTGGAACCATTGTAGAGGGCATTGCATTGCCTGAAATTCAATTTAATGAGAGGGGCTAGCCTATTGGTCTGCATTTGGATAAATTCTCCTCATTTTTAGGTGTTCTTGCAAGGGAAATTTTAGGCATCAAGCACATGGAATGGAAAAAAGTGTCCGAAGTGCAAAAGAAAGACACGTGGAGTGCAATCAATGTGAGCATAAACCTATTCTAAACTTTATTGATGCATATTGAGCATGTGTGTGATATGTTTAGTTTCAAATAACGCTTGTATCTAATAATGGATTGTTGATCTATTGCAGCGTACCTATCAAATAGATTCGTCAGTAGATCAATGGTGTCCTAAAGCAATATCTTAGCGCTTGAGAACCTATAGATCTAATTTGTATAAGAAATACTATTTGAAATATGAAACAGATGAGGAGAGGATTGCGAACCTTCCTATTGGAGTAAATGAAACTGATTGGATTGAATTTGTTAGAATATGACCTAACCCTAAATTCAAGGTAAAAATGAAAGACAAATTTGAATGTTATCATCATTGATTTTGAATCCTCTCATACAATCAACTATAATCTTAGCATCTATTTTTTATTGAGTTGCAGGAGAAGGAAAAATCAAATAAGGAAAATAGGGCATTAGAACAAGAGACCCACACTTCTGGCCGTAGAGGTTAGTTTAGGGTTGAAGATGACCTCGTAAGTTGTAACCAATTCTATTATTTGTTCACAATTAACAACTTTAAATATAGTTAACTAGATTGTTGTATTTGTTGATACTAGAATCAATCTCGTGGTCCAAATGATAATCCTATAACTAGGGATGATGTGTGGATGAAATGCCATAAAAAGAAGGATGGCACTCCAATGTCATCATTCATTGCGAAGAAAATAGTAAGTTCCGAACCTATTTTTGGATTATTTATGCTTTTTTTAAGATTTAATGATGTTTCTTATATGAGTTTGTTGAAATGTTGACATTGCTAGAATCAAATTGAATCGGCACAAAATGAGTCAGTGTCTCCTGCATATGCAACAAAGCAAGATGCCCTTGCTATAGTTTTGGGGCCTGAGAGGAGGGGTCGTGTACGTGGGGTTGGATTCAGAGTCACTCCAACTGTATTGTTTGGAAAAGAGCGTGCCTATAAGAAGGAATTGCATAATACTAAAGAGAAATTAAGAGAAAAATACAAGGAATTCAGAAGATTGAAAGAAGCTATTGAAGAATTAATGGAATGGGAAGCTGCCATGGAGGTGGGGAAAGAAAGTGGCATAGTTGTTCCAAAACCCAACAATGTAAGGATTGCATGTGTAGACTTTAATTTTTTATGTAGGCCATCTTTGAAGTTTGGGATTTCAAAATCATAATGCTAACATGAACATGATCATATTGTTGTAGGGTGTGTAATATATGAATTATTGTTTTTGCATCCTAACCCTTTATCTTCTCATTTCATGATATCTCATGCAAACTATTATATTGGTAGAGTAATATTGCCATGTCAGATGTTGCATCAAATCAAGGACCTCCGCAACTGTTAGCTCTTAATCCAGTCACCCCAATCCATGTAGTTTTTTAAACCAACTCTTATTTTTTCCATTTTTATTTTCCATTCTTTGAAAATCACTCACAAGTATTTATTTTTTAGGAGAGTCTCCAGAATCATCCTAGTCAAGGTTCATTGGAAAAAATTACAATGGTGAGTTTTGAAACTATTTAATATTTAGTGCAATGTTATAATCATTATTTCACTATATCTTACAAGTATTTATTTACTAATAGGATTTTCTGAGTCCTAATCATGCTTTGCCAAAAAAAAATCCATTGAATTCGGGAGAACATAATCGTGACCGAATTCGAAAATCAATACAACAGGTAAGTTCTAAGCCTGTTTATTTTTATGTTTAATATTCCCTTCTTATTCCGAGGAATCTCACAGGAATTTGTTTATTGGCAGGTTCAACTGCAATTACCATCTTCAGATGCAGGATTGAATGGAAAAAAATGTTTACTGACATATTTTAATGGTAAATTGAAGGTTGCAAAGGGTTACATAAAAATAATTGAAGGTTGCAAAGGGAATCTCATAGGAATTTGTTTATTGGCAGGTTCAACTGCAATTACCATCTTCAGATGCGGGATTGAATGGAAAAAAAATGTTTACTGACATATTTTAATGGTAAATTGAAGGTTGCAAAGGGTTACATAAAAATAAGAATTAGGCGAAGGATATTATCTTGTGTGCCCACAATCAATTATGGTTGATCCTGATTATGAAATCAAGCTTAAGCATATAAGTAATCAATGCAAGTATTTAGTGGATGCAATTAACAGTTTTATACCTTGGAAAAACAATGGCATTGAATTGATCAAAGATTGAGAAGAATGCCAATGAACATTTTTATTCCTACTAGAACAAGTTCATACTCTGTTGTCTAATGTCTTACTATACTCCAGTTGTAGTTTTTGTGAGTAACATTTGTAATGAGATAATCTTATGTGTTCAAGGGAATATAGACAATGAGACAAAGTGAACACGTGGTATTGTTTGCAAGGAACTTGTCAATGTACTCCAAGTGAAAGGTAGGCCCATAGACAATTAGGTACTATAGATTTTCATCTATTTGGTCATCCCCAAGATACATAACACACCTGCAACAACACCCAAATAGATGAAAATCTGCAACAACTAATTGTTTATGGGCCTACCTTTCACTTGGAGTGCACTGACAAGTGGCTTGCAAACAATGCCATATAGATTCCTGTAGCTTCCATTGGATGCTCGCAACTCATTCATATCCCCAAAATGTCCAAACACGTTCCTGTAGCTTCCATGTCCACTAAATATGTCATCAAAATTTCATGCCCGCAATAGGATGCCTGTAGGATGATTTAGATGCCCGTATCTAGCTAAGATGGCCGTAGATAGGCTCATAACCTTCTAGAATGCCCAAGCATGTTTAAATGTCCATTAACATGTCCAAATATTCCTAAAATGCCTCTCTGCAGGCATTTATAAATCATCCTATGGACATATCCTTAGGCCCCTTGCGGGTATGATTTAATCCCCTTGCGGGCATGTTTAGCCTTTTTGCGGGAATATTGTAAGCCCTACTTGTGGGCATATCCTAAGGCATGTTTTAATCCCCTTGCGGGCATGTTTAAGCCCTTTGCGAGCATGTTTAAGCCCCTTCGTGGGCATATTGTAAGCCCCTGTTGTGAGCATAAACTATTAATCCCTTTGCAAGCATAATGTGACCCCTTTGCGGGCATAATAAGACCCTCTTTTGACCCTCTTTGTGGGCATATTATTAATCCATTCAAGCACCCATTACTAATCCTTATGCGGGCATATCATTATGCGTCTTGTGGGAATAATACATATTCTTTGTAGGCACATTATAGCTGCTTTCTTTGTTGGAGACCAAACACACCAAGCCAACACATTATTCCTCTTCATCTTCTTCATCTACCTCTTCAACTGCTTTCTCTTCGTCTTCTTCATCTTCTTCTTGTTGACATCATCTTCTTTGTCGACATCAATGCCAACACATTATTCAACATACCACATGTCCACTTCGACGGACTTCACTCCTCTAGGCTGCTAAGGTTGTTTCCTTAAAATGATATATCTCTTCATTAATGCCCTAAAATGCAATTCATCTATTATAATAGCCTGATCACTTGATCAGAACTGCCTCAAAGCTTTCAATATTCATTAAGATATCAATTTTGGATTCAATTCTATTTCAAATGATTTTTTTCAACCCGGACCATCATGAGAAACAAAAATACTCATTACTTCCCGGTGTATTAGACTATCATATACATTATATTTATTTCATACTTTTGGGGAAAAAATTTGGAACCAAAACGCACTTACATTGAATAATGCTCAGGACAATGTTTTTTAGATTTCATGTAAGCAATAAAAACTATCTAAAATATGGCCAAAAGAGTGACAAGATTTCCAATGTCCTGAAATTCACAAATACTTTTACTGAATTTCCATAGCATGAACACAATTCTAAACTTTTAAACATCATATCACTCACCTCAATGGCCATGGAGTTTGGTATGTGACGTTAATATGACAACATGATTACCAATATGCATAAGTTAAATGTGGGTAGTTGTTTAAGGATGTGAAATTGAAATTTAAAAGTGACATTTGGCAGAATGATAAAGTTTTCAACTTCTTCCGTAGACAAATTCCCTACTAATTACTTGCCAGTTATGTTGTTTTCATTCCGTGGTGCTTTTGAGAGTAGTTTTCATTGTTAGTAAGGCAGTTTCTCACCTTACATGTGATTGGTCTTATTGAGGGGTTGTCAAGAGTAATTTTGATGTAACTCTATTAGCATTTGAATAAATTCATCAGTAGAGCCGTGAATGAAGAAACGCTCGACGGTTAATACATTGAAATGGAGAAAATAGAGTAAAATGGTCTCCATCCAACCGAAGATGGGAATATAATCGAGATTCTTCAATCTTATGCAAATTAATTAAAAGAGCAATTACATCATAACAAATCAGGGAGGATCTGTCAAGATTCAAAGAATCAACAGATCCTCTAATCTAGGCAGAAAAAGTGATTCCTTTGTTCTGCGACTAGTATGCAATAAATCCGCTCCTCGGGTAACATCAGAATGAACTTGGAGAAACCAACAGGAGGATGGGCTAGGTGACACGATTCCAAATAAGACCCATGTGTCCGATTTCTATTTGTGCATATGTAAGTATAAACAAAAACTCAACTTACAGGCTTAGGCCAAGCCTGTAGATATACGTTATTAAACTGTCTTAAGGATGAAAATAAATTTTAACATAATAATGACAATTTGTCATGTCCCAAATTTTGCATTGGGTCACAATGGCCTAAGCCCATTGGCCATATTCATGAGAGTTTATCAAATTGATGCTAAAGGTCAAATAATTGCCAAGGTGGAAACTTACTAGTTTCCTAGGTTTGGGGTGGAAGCTTTGGGATTTGGAATAAGGGGGATAATATGCTACAACCGTATCCGGTTGGATAGTTATGAAGCGAATCCATCTTCTATATTTGAGATAAAATGATAATATTATATTGAAAGATGATGAATATACAATGAAGTGGCCCGCTTAAATATAGCTTGGGCTTAACTTGAGGAGTCGTAACTTCCCATTAATACCTATTTACTATTATTAACTATTACTAATTATTAAGTGTATTTATTATTTAATATTCGTTACATTGCCACCCCCTTTAAAGGGAGCTTTGTCCTCAAAGCTGTATTTGCAGTCATTGTCTTTTATTCTTGATTTGTGTTGATGCTCGATTTGAGTTAAGTGATCTAGACTGGTCCCTCTATCTTGATGATGGCCTGGGTCTTTGTTATGTCGCGATTCTTTCTGCTTAGGTGGAGAAACTCTCGGTCTCGGTCCATTCAGTCGGTACTTATTTCCTTTCCATTCAAATTCCATGTGTTACTCTTGCAGGTTGGTAGAGTAAGTCCCCAGCGATGCTAACCAGTTAGCGCCTAATACCATGTCTACTTCTTTGAGAGGTAAGGCAACACAGTTGAGTTGTAGGTGTAAGTTTTGTATGTACAACGATACCTTATGACATTTTCCTAATTCTTCTATGTCTTGATTAGCGATGGTTGAGGCTTTAAGCCCTTTTGCGGGGAACACAAAAAGATTTAGTTCCTTTGCCTTATTGATGTCAATCAAATTATGGGTACTTCTAGAATCGACCAAAATTGTGACATCCCTATCTTTAATTTTCCCATTAAGTTGTAGTCTTTTTGGTCCTGAATTCCTAGATTCTGTTACTCGGAATATGAATTGTTCTGTTTTAAGGATGTCATGATTTCTCAACTGAGGTGGCATATATTTTCCTGCGAGTGCTTGGCTTTCCTTCTGTTGGGTGTAATATTTCTCTGGTGTCTCTACCTTTTCTTTCTTACCGACTTGTTGAGTACACGTAACTGTCGCAATTGATGCTTCATATGAGCTTGTGTCTGTATCTGAATCAACTATGTCCGCCTCTCTTGATACCTGTATTTGCTTCCCATTAATGATTTTGCAATGTAATGGTGATTGGTCTTGCATTTATGTCTTGGGAACCAATCTTCTCCACAACGATGACAAGTATTCTTCTTGTTTTTCCTGTCACTGTCGGTGTGATTGCTCGATGTTTTTGAGCTTTTTCAAATTCATAGCCATATGATTGATATTCGTTACTTGATGACCGAGTGACCATGTATCTTCGCAATACCTGCACTGGGTCTCTTGCTGTCGCAAATATCCCTTGTTAGGGTTCCCTTGTCTTGATTGTTTGAATTTTTCTTCAATAAGCTTTGCTTTGCGCCTAGCCTTATCCAAATTGGACACGTTATGTAATTCTAATTCGTCTCTTATGTATGGTTTAAGACCAAAGATATATGTTTGGAGTCGCCGACCCTCTGTTAATTCTGGTATGCGCGTCGCTAACGCTTCCCATGCATAGGTGTATTATTCCACATTGCTTTCTTGTTGTAGCCTGGTTAGTTTGGTGAAAAATTATTTCTCTGTCACATCTTCTAATCTTTTAAAAAAATCATTTTTGAATGTGTACCAACTGTAGGCACATACCGTTGTCATTTCTTCCACCACATGTACCAATTGTATGCCCGACCTTCGAGCTGCATAGAGGCGTATTTAATTTTCTCGTCATCTGATAAGATTTTCTGAATGTAGAAAAATTCTTCGTCCTTTTGATCCATGCCACGCTTTGTTTTGATTCTCCATCGAACTTGGGTAACTCCAATTTAGGTTTCATTAAGTATCCTCCCATCGATTGCATTGTGGGCCAATATGGTTTATGATGATTATAGTCTCTATGGTCTTCTGGGATCTCTACTTTGGGGGAATTTGATTGATGATCATTAGTATCGGTTGTATCGCGACATGAGTGGCCTTCCTTTGGTGACTCGCCATTTCTAGCGTCATCTCTATCCTTAAAAAACTGCTTGATATTTTCTAGCCCTTCATCATGCTTTCATTTCCTCTTGTACCTTCCTCATTTCCCATGAGACTGCTCTAGCAATTTTGTATTGCACTTTGCATGAGAAATCTTGTTTTTCTTCTCGAAACTCTAGGTCAAGTTTGTCGATTCTAGAGGTTAAATTTTCAAGGATTTTTAAATCCCAGATTTTGTCTTTTTCTATTTTTTCTAATCAATCCTTTGTTTCTGCCATGGTTCTGGATCTGGTGTGGGGGGCTGAATATGGGGGAGTTATTTTGGTTTATGGGGTAAAGGAAAAGATAATTAATGTCTTAGTGAAAAGTAATGATCACTATAGTAAATTACTATAATGAATAGTTTTATAATAAAAATAATAAAATAATAATATTATATTTAGATATTTTTATTATAAAGTTTGGAAAAATAAAAAATTAAATAATTTTTTTTATAAAATAGTATGATTATTATAATATTTTTTTTTGGTTTTTGTTTGTTGCAAGTGGTGGCGATGGTTGGCGTTGGAAGTGGAGCTACGAAAGTGAGGAGGATGGGGAGTAGGGGGTAGGGGAGCTAGCTTGGAGGTCACAGCGTGTTGGAGGAGCTGCGCGGGTTAGTTGCGTGGGGAGATGTGGAGGGCGGGAGGGGAGTGTGGGGGGAGTCGGGGAAGGATGCAGGGCGAGGGCATGGTGAGGAAGCAGTGGGGGAGTCGATCCGTGCAGGGAAGGAAGCGTGGGGGAGATGTGGAGAAGGGTGGACGTGGGAAGATGTGGAGGGCGCAGAGGGATGGCGGAGGTGTGGGGGAGGAAAGAGTAAGCGCAGAAGGGAAGAGGAGGGCGGATGAGGTGGAGGTGGACGTGTAGGCGTGGGAGCAGGAAGCAGTGCAAGTGTGGAAGAGGACGGCGGAAATAGATGTGAGCTGGAGATGGATGAAGCGTAGAGATGGAGGGGATGAGTAGGATCGTGCAGTGAAGAAGGAGTGTGGGGACATGAGCGTGTATCGGAAGATGGAGTGCAAAAAATTTAGCCGAACGTGGCTCTGATACCAAATGCTACAACCGTATCCGGTTGGATAGTTATGAAGCGAATCCGTCTTCCATATTTGAGATAAAATGATAATATTATATTGAAAGATGATGAATATACAATGAAGTGGCCCGCATAAATATAGATTGGGCATAACTTGAGGAGTCGTAACTTCTCATTAATACCTATTTACTATTATTAACTATTATTATTAACTATTACTAATTATTATGTGTATTTATTATTTAATATTCGTTGCATAATAAATGATGTTTGAACATTAGAATGGAATAAATATTTAATAAAGGAGATAAATAAATACATACAAGTGAAAATCAAATTGGCATTTGATCATGAAGACACATGGAGGAAGGGGGACCCACATATGGCTAGATTTCCCCACTACACTTGGCATCATTTTCTCACCAATTCAAATTTAAGGTGAATGGTAACATACTTGGGGGAGTTCAAAAGGTATTATTCATGGAATGACTCATCCAAGGTCGAAATATAGAGGAAGATTAACTCCCATGGAAGAGGAAGAGGCAATTTGGAGCTAGAGAGACACTTGGGCTAGATTCCCTAGCTCTATGACAACAATGATGAAGATGCTATGACACCTATGACACAAATCAGACCTGAATGCTGACATATGACATATATGACATGCCAGGGCTAAAAATAGCCTCCAAGAGGGCGCTCAAGGGAGTTAGGGCAGCTAAGATTCTTCCACATGTGATTTGGTGGAAGTGGGAGACTAGGAATTGTTGTACAAGTGGCATTCTTTGGAATCTCTTCCCAACTTGATTTGGCATGAGTCTCTTGGAAGGAATTTGACCCATGGAGGACATTAGAAGTTTATAAAAGTCATGAACAAAGAATAATGGCATCTTTTTATCATTTGAGAAATTTGCAATTGCATTTGTGAAGAGGGAGAGCTAGTGGATGACTAGTTTCTTGCCTTAGCCAATTTCGAGGGTGAAAGATTCCCATCCATGTTGGTAATTGGAAAGGCCATTCAGACATTTCATTTGGAGCTTTAATGGAGTCTTTATTTGCAGGTGTAAGCTACAGGGCATCTCATTGTTTCTTCTAGTGCAACACATTCTCTCAACCATTTCCAGTTTTGATGGCATATTCTTGATCCTTGAGGGAGGGCATTTTTTGTGAGCTATTGTACTTTTTAGGAGAGATTCTCATGCCACATTTGTTTTTTAATATGAAATAAATACTATGTTCTCCATCTCCATAAAGTTTTAGGTCAAAATTCCAAGTAGAAATGTATAAATCTCATTCTTAATGAAAGAACAGTGCCATTTCCCCACTACCTTGTTATGAACCAATGTAATGTTGATGGATTCGAATGGATAAGTAAAATACTGATGGTTTATTGATGAATGGAATTTTATTGATTTATTATACAAGTTTCATGTTCAGTACTTAAGCCTTTGAAGTCATTTTACTCAGTTTATTTACATTTGGAGAAGATTTGGTGCCATTTCCCCAAGGGTCGAATTAGTGATTTTTGCTGTTGTTTGGGAGAAGGTTAGGACAGAATTAATAACTGATTAATGGTTCACATGAGACCTAAATAATGTCCCTTAGTCATACCCTACATCTTTTCAGAATTTTGAGTGGGTTTGGAGGCATTTGGAGAGCCATTTTCAGAACTTACCCTGGGGGAATTTGAACCTCAAATTGCTAGTTAAATTCCATACTTTGTCCAGAATCTTAAACAAGTTTGCAGAAGTATTTTAATGGTCATAAATAATCCATGAACATCATAATAAAGTGAAAACATTATTCATACACCTTCCTTGAATATTTGAAGGCATTTGGAGCCAATTGGAGACCTAGAGACCAATACTAGTCAAAGGGAAATTACTAGTAAAGTTCCCTACATTGGCCAGAGTTGAAAGAGGACTTGAAGAATTATTTTAAAGGTCCAAAAGAATCCATGAAACACATATTTATGTTATAAAATCATCCATATAAGTTCTCAGAATATTTGGGATCATTTGGGGAAAATTGGAGACCTAGGCATCAAAACTAGTCAAAGGTCGAATTTGGGGAAAAAGAGAAAAATTGGTCATTTTAATAAATTTTTTAAAAAGGGTCATTACAGTGGTATCAGAGCATGGTCCTTGGACCTGTGAGTTAATATCATACATTGAAGAATAAGTTGCAGCCATGTCCTACTATTATGATGAATCCTATGATTAGACTTCTTATGAGGAATATGCAGATGCTTATGAACAATATGAAGCAAAATGTGAATGGGTTGAGGAAGAGGTGCCATCATGCAACACTTCTTACAATTTCAAGAGGAATGAAGATTATGATTATGAACCTATGTATGATAAATATGATTATGTCACACCACCAAAGGATAATTCTATGGATGAGTTACAAAGATGGAGAGCAACATATAAAACCTTGCCCCAACAATATCAAAAATATCAGGAATATCTTGATTTGTACAAGGAAGATAACAAAATGCCATGTCTTTTGAGTACTATGCTGAATATATTTTTGCAAATAGGCCCCAAAATGAAGATGTGGAGTTAGTGAAGAAAGGTTTATGCCCTTCTTGTAAAAGATCTTGGAGTGAGTATCATATTTGTGTGAGTGAAAAGATCAATAAAAAATTTGAAGCTTCAGGGAATGCAGGTATTTCCATCTGGGGGATACTTTTTGGGAATTCTTCAAAAAGAGATTCCAAAGATATTGATATGATTGAAAGCAAGGGGAAAAATGAATTAGATTTCTTGAACGAGCAAAAGGGAGAGACATCACAAGAGCATGAAGAAGATTCTATTGAAAATATTGAAGATGAATTCGAGACACATTCTACCTTGGACATGAATCAAGGAGCATCTACTGATGGATGCTTGAACTATGAAGGAGTGCCTAATGATGGGTGCTCAAACCTCTATGTTGGTGACATAGAGATCACTTTTGACAGTATTGCTACAAGAAAAAATTCCCCTAAGCATGAAAATGAAGACTTTGTAGCAGTTGCAGAAGAAATAAGATCAACTTCCCCATCACCACTTGAGCTTCATGAAGTTGGTCCAAGCAAGAAGGGAGAAGATGAGGAGGTTCATTTGTAAGATCCTCATTTTCTTGAAGGGTCCTTAAAGATGAATGAAAAGAAGATCCAAGAGTCCCTTAGCATTCTCCATGACACTCAAGCATTGGTGTCAAATTCTTGTTGGAGAGCTACTTCATTGGAGGAAACATCCTTCCTTGAAGACATGGAGAAGATTCAAAGAGCAATGTTCCACATCAAAGGTAATTTCATGTCTTTGATTTTTGATAGAAAAGCTCAATTGTTACATGATGCATACTTGAAGAATAATGAGGATAATCATAAGCTCACAATTCAAAATGAACAACTTCTTGAAAAGCTGCAAGATACTTGTTTTTCCTCCCATGTTTGAGATTGTCAAATGGTAGATTGTTTGGAGGATTCTCATGACACGGTGGATCATGATAAATGTGGAAATTTGAATTTGCTTCATGTGTTTGAAGATGAACTTGAAGAGATCCAAACACTTGATGCGGTGGAAGAGGAACTTGAACTGTCTCTTGATGAAGGTTATGCAATTTTTAAAGAAGAGCATGATTCCTCTACATTGGAACCAATCTATGACAAAGGTTTCACACTTTTGAAGGAGCTGCATGATACTACCCATATGGATCCTTCCCATGATGAAACTTCTACACTTTTTGATCATTTGGGTGAGTTAGTTCATTCTCCTACATCCTACAATTCCATGTTTTGCAGCATTACTCTCAATGAAGTATGGGTGAAAGGGTTCTTTTTGATGGTGCCAAGTGAGGAGTATGGAACTCCTAGATTTACCTTTTATGATGACATGGTTGGAGCAAATTCTTATTCACATTTGCAGCAGCATCATTTGTTACTTTATGATGATGCACATCTACATGGATGCACCTATAATATGCATTTGAGTCACTTGAAGACTCATGATTTTTCTTGCTCAACACTTGGTTCATTTGATGTTGGAGGAACTTCATCCAACACTTGGGTAAATAGATTTATGATTGAATAATATTTTTGTTGGCATCCACATACTTTGTTACATCATTATGATTCTCACATTCATGGATGTATGGGTGAGACTTCTTTGAGTCCTTTGAAGTCTCCTTGTTTTTTCTGCTCATTATTTGGTTCAGATTTTAGTGGAGATTCTTCATTCACTTCTTGGATGAAGGAATACATGGTTGAATATTTTGATGCATATCACATCCTTTTGGAGCAGCATTATAGGACATGGGATCCTCACCTATGTCATTGGAGCAGATTTGATGGGTCACTTGAAGATTGTATGCACTTGGAAAATGGTGGTCTACTTGCTTGGAGGTATAAGCACTTTCATGACTCTTTGATGAAGCATCTCCTTGATGTACATTTTCATTATGTTGTTATGTACTTTGATGATATATATTTTGTACTTATGATGTTTGGAAGAATGTATACAAGAAAATGGGATCCGGGAATCCTCTTATCCGATGGTATGGGTTGGAGAGCACTCTTAATTGTTGGGGTGCAATACAAACAATGGGACCTTGGGATCATTTTTGTCTCATTGGTTTCAATTTTTTTGGGAAACAAGTAGTATGGGGGATCGATTCCCCACTTAATAAAGTGATTTTAATCAGAGTAGTGCAGCAGAAAGCATGGTGGTTCCTCTCTAAAATCTTCATGGAATCTCAAAGACTCATGGTTGGGAAATTCAATGGCAACTTCAAAGAATTATACAGCAAGCAGGTTCTTCAACACCCATATTTGAAATTGCTTGAGGACAAGAAATATTGGTAAGGGAGGATTTTTCATGTCCAAAATTTTGCATTGGGTCACAATGGCCTAAGCCCATTGTCCATATTCATGAGATTTTATCAAATTGATGCTAAAGGTCAAATAATTGCCAAGGAGGAAAATTACTAGTTTCCTAGGTTTGGGGTGGAAGCTTTGGGATTTGGAATAAGGGGGATAATAAATGAGGTTTGAACATTAGAATGGAATAAATATTTAATAAAGGATCTAAATAAATATATACAAGTGAAAATCAAAGTGGCATTTGATCAATGAAGACGCATGGAGGAAGTGGGACCCACATATGGCTAGATTTCCTCACTACACTTGGAATCATTTTCTCACCAATTCGAATTTAAGGTGAATGGTAACATACTTGGGGGAGTTCAAAAGGTATTATTCATGGCATGAATCATCCAAGGTCGAAATATAGAGGAAGATTAACTCCCATGGAAGAGGAAGAGGCAATTTGGAGCTAGTGAGACACTTGGGCTAGATTCCCTAGCTCTATGCCAACAATGATGAAGATGCTACGACATCTATGACACAAATCAAGGGAGTTAGGGCAGCTAAGATGCTTCCATATGTGATTTGGTGGAAGTGGGAGACTAGGAATTGTTGTACAAGTGGCATTCTTTGGAATCTCTTCCCAACTTGAGTTGGCATGAGTCTCTTGGAAGGAATTCGACCCATGGAGGAAATTAGAAGTTTATAAAAGTCATGAACAAAGAAGAATGAAATCTTTTTATCATTTGAGAAATTTGCAATTGCATTTGTGAAGAGGGAGAGATAGTGGATGACTAGTTTCTTGCCTTAGCGAATTTCGAGGGTGAAAGATTCCCATCCAAGTTGGTAATTGGAAAGAACATTCAAAACTTTCATTTGGAGCTTTAATGGAGTCTTTATTTGCAGGTGTAAGCTACAGGGAAGCTCATGGTTTTTTCTAGTGTAGCACATTCTCTCAACCATTTCCAGTTTTGATGGCATATTCTTGATCCTTGAGGGAGGGAATTTTTGGTGAGCTATTGTACTCTTTGGGGGAGTTTCTCATGCCCAATTTATTTTTTAATATGAATTAAATACTCTGTTCTTCATCTCCATAAAGTTTCAGGTTGAAATTCCAAGTAGAAATGTATACATCTTATTTTTAATGAAAGAACAGTGCCATTTCCCCACTACCTTGTTGTGAACCAATGTAATGTTGGATTCGAATGGATAAGTAAAATACTGATGGTTTATTGATGAATGGAATTTTATTGATGTATTATACAAGTTTCATGTTCAGTACTTAAGCCTTTGAAGTCATTTTACTTAGTTTATTGTTAGGAACCTATGTCAACCCTTCTCTTTACTATGTTAGTATATTGTTGTTGGACGCGTATGCTTTGTAAGTCGTCCCATAGTATTTGTTGATCCGTAGTTTATATTAGCCCATAGTATTGGACACATATGCTTTGTAAGCCGTCCCGTAGTATTATATGTCCCATGGTTTTGACTCATAGTATTGGGCATAGACTTAGTATATAAGTGTGTGTTGAGGTCATTGAAGGCACCGTGAAGTTAATTGTATTGAGCTTGCTCAAAGGAGGTTGCCCCCTCGAAGTGGCCCGTGATCAATATAAAAGTGATTCTGAGTTTTGTCATTTCTGCTATTTCGCATATTCTTATTAATTAATTGTTGCAGGTGCATCACATCTGGTATCAGAGCACTTTCTTGGGCTCGTTGGGTGGAATTTCTGCCAAATTTTTTTTTTGCCAAATTTTTTTTGCATCTGTTGCAGCTTCGGATTTGGGAATAATCCCTATCCGCTTAACTGTGGGAAGTACTTGGGCATAATCCCTAAAAATCATTGTGAGGAGTACCACAGGAACCCCAAAGTAGCTGGCCCATTGAGAGGACCTGCCAGCGAAAAGGGCAACGACCCCTACCTGATTGACTAGTTCCCACCCGTGAGGTAAACCAAGAACTGTCGTTTGTGGCAAAGCGATTATCGGTTTTACCTGAGCCGTGGAGTGAGGGGTACTACCCCAATACACAAGCCGTCAGACAGCATTGGTGGTCGAGTGAAACACCTGAACTGTTAGGAAGCCGTACATACCTGGGGTCCATATCTATTTTCAGTTGAACTGTTGCCGATCACTTCCGCTCTAGATCCAGCCGTTTCAGATCTATTCTGAAAGTCGTTCCAGATCCAGTTGTCGTTTCAGATCCAGCTGTTTTCGATCCCTTCCGCGTCATTGCAGATCCATCTGTTGCGGATCCCTTTCGCGCCGTTGTTGCCGATCCATTTCTGAAAACTGAAAAAAAAGAAAAAAAGAAAAAGAAGGTATAAAATTCAGTTTTTTCTCCATATCTACCTTGTTTTCACTCTGTTTCCCCTGAAATTTTTGGGGAACCCTTGTCATTCCATTCTGCATCTTTCATTCCAGAGGACCCTATCCCCAATTCCCCTTCCCAAAGCCCAAAATCCCACATTTGTCTATTTTTAGGGTTTGCCATAACTTCCTCAGATTTCACCCAATCACCTTCAAATTTTACCACAGTGTTCCTTTCTGAAGTCTGCTTCTTTGTCCCTCTCTGCCAAATTTTCTCATTCTATCACCCCGCTTCTGAAATCCTCCTTTTTGCTTTCTTGTCCTTTCAACAGTGTCCAAAATCTAGTCAAAACCCAATTACCCATTAGATTGTTTCCCCAATCCAAATTTCCCTTTACTAAATCAGCTTCTGTTTGTGTTTTTCTACCCATTCCACCAAAAAAAAAAAAAAAAAAAACCTGGTTATGGTTGTAACCCGTGCAGGAGCACACACCATGGAGGAAGCACTTGCAGCCATCCAAACCAAACTCCAAGATCTGGATGAAAAATTTCTCAGCCTCCATCTTCAGCATTCAGCCATGAACAATACCAGACAGCCAGAATCTTTTGCAGCCATCGAGTTCTCTTCTTCCAGCAATTTTCATGGGCTGAAGCTTGATTTTCCTCGCTTCAATGGTACTGATCCGACTGGATGGATATACCGAGTAGAACAATATTTTAGTCTGCATAATACTTTTGATGTTCAGAAATTTCCACTTGCATCCTTTCATTTTGAACAGGAAGCCCTTCAATGGTACCGTTGGTACATCAAAGCTCATCCCGAGCCAAACTTGACAGATTTTTGCCAACTCCTTTTGTCACGATTTGGTCCTAGTTCCTTTGACGACTTCACAGGAGCACTCACTAAACTTCACCAAACTGGCACAGTGAGAGAGTATCAGACGAAATTTGAGAAACTAGCCAATCACATAGAAGGATTGTTCGATGAATTCTACAGGAGTTGTTTTATCAGTGGTCTCAAAGATGAAATCCGCTCAGAGGTCAAAATGTTTTGTCCCAACACAATGATGGAAGTCCTAGGGTTGGCTAAGCTGGCTGAGGACAAGATCGCAGCTCAACAACGCTCCAAACCCACCTTTGTTCCCTTCAGAAATATGGGTTCCCAACGACCTCCCATCACGCCTTCTCCTCAACCAACTCCTATCAAGCATTTGTCTAAAATAGAAATGCAGGCACACCGAGAAAAAGGGCTTTGCTATAATTGTGATGAGAAATTCACTCGGGGACATAGATGTGTTCAACAAAAGCTTTATCTCTTGGATGTGGATTCTCCGCCTGCCTTAGAACTTGGTGAAGAAGCTACAGATACAGTAGATGATCAGGTCGACATTCAACACCCGCCTGTTGACACCCCATCTTAGGACGACCCACCCGAGATCTCTCTCCATGCTATAACCGGCGTCACCACCCCACAAACAATGTGGGTCAGGGGATACTTCAAGAAGCTCCCTCTTACCATACTCATTGATTCTGGTAGCACTCATAACTTCATTGACCCTCGAATTGCCAAACAGGCTGATTGTTTTGTCCATCCTTGCTCCAACTTTGAAGTCATGGTTGCCAATGGGGGCACCATACCTTGCAAGGGGAAGTGTCACAATGTGCGTATCTCTATGGAAGATTATAACCTACGCTCTGACATGTTTGCCTTGTCCTTAGGTGGATGTGATGTGGTTTTGGGCATTCAATGGTTACACACACTTGGACCCATCTTATGGGATTTTGCTGAACTTTGGATGCAGTTTAAAGTCAATGGGGCACAACACAAATTTATGGGCTTACAACCAGGGTCTCTCTGCATCATCAGTTCACATCGCCTGGAAAAAATCCTTAAGAAGAATTCACATGGTGTCATCGCTCAGCTCAATTCCATTCAGATGCACCCATCAACAGTCTCCACTACTTCCTTGGATAGATATGCAGGTATCTTTGCTGAACCAATGCGCTTGCTGCCTTCAAGAGACCTTTCCGGTAAGAATTTAGCCGCATCTACCTCTCAGCAGGAAATGATGGCTATTTTGCATGCAGTACAGAAGTGGCAGCCATACCTATTAGGGAATTATTTCTGCATCAAGACTGATCTCCAGAGTCTGGAAAATTTTCTGGAACAATGGGTCTCCTCCCCAACACACCTGAAATGGGTTATCCAACTCATGGGTTATCCCTATGTGATCACTTACAAGAAGGGTAAGGACAATATGGTGGAAGATGCTCCTTCTCGCATAATTGATGACCTAGTTTCTCTTACAACTCTTTCTCTGCTTGTTCCAAATTGGTTGCAATATATTCAACAGGGCTCTCTCTTCTATGAACTCCATGCTTCTTCATCAACAGGGCACTCTGGGTTCTACAAAATGTCTGACCCAGAACAACGTAACTTCTTTTGGCAGGGACTAAAAATGACAATTCAACAGATGGTGGCTGACGATGATACTTTCCAAGTCAACAAGGGTGAAACGACACTCCTTTCGGGATTGCTCAAACCCTTTCTCATCCCTACACAGCTTTGGCCAACTATTTCTATGGATTTCCTAGCAACGCTCTGGTGGTACAATACCACATCTCAAAGGACACCATATGAAGCAGTCTATGGAAAAACACCGCCAGTTCTTCTTCCATACACCCTTAGCAGCTCCCCAGTTCAGGAAATTGACTCGGTTCTTCGCACCCGTGATCAGATTCTTCTCATTCTGCAGGACAATCTTCACATGGCCAGAATTCGCTTGAAACAACAAGCCAATCAGCACCGTTCTGAGCGCATTTTCCACGCAGCTGACAGGGTTCTTCTTCATCTACAGCCTTCCAAGCAATCCTCCTTGACACTCCAAAGGCGTCAGTGGCCCGAAATGCAACTCGAGGATGCTACCGGGGAACCACTCCTTCAGATTCTGCAGCAATTTCTCCAACCAAAGCTTTGAGGACAAAGCTTTTTCTAAGGGAGAGGGGATGTTAGGAACCTATGTCAACCCTTCTCTTTACTATGTTAGTATATTGTTGTTGGACGCGTATGCTTTGTAAGTCGTCCCGTAGTATTTGTTGATCCGTAGTTTATATTAGCCCATAGTATTGACCCATAGTATTGGACACATATGCTTTGTAAGCCATCCCGTAGTATTATATGTCCCATGGTTTTGACTCATAGTATTGGGCATAAACTTAGTATATAAGTGTGTGTTGAGGTCATTGAAGGCTCCGTGAAGTTAATTGTATTGAGTTTGCTCAAAGGAGGTTGCCCCCTCGAAGTGGCCCGTGATCAATATAAAAGTGATTCTGAGTTTTGTCATTTCTGCTATTTTGGATATTCTTATTAATTAATTGTTGCAGGTGCATCACATTTATTTACATTTGGAGAAGATTTGGTGCCATTTCCCCAAGGGTCGAATTAGTGATTTTTGATGTTGTTTGGGAGAAGGTTAGGACAGACTTAATAACTGATTAATTGTGCACATGAGACCTAAATAATGTCCCTTAGGCATACCCTACCTCTATTTAGAATTTCGAGTGGGTTTGGAGGCATTTGGAGAGCCATTTTCAGAACTTACCCTGGGGGAATTTGAACCTCAAATTGCTAGTTAAATTCCATACTTTGTCTAGAATCTTAAACAAGTTTGCAGAAGTATTTTAATGGTCATAAATCATCCATGAACATCATAATCAAGTACAAATATCAGTCATACACCTTCCTTGAATATTTGAAGGCATTTGGAGCGAATTGGAGACCTAGAGACCAATATTAGTTAAAGGGAAATTACTAGTAAAGTTCCCTACTGTTATACCTCAATATTACACTTGACAACCTAGTGTCGCATCTTTGCACTAAATAACATAGGAGACACTTCCCCCTACTGATTAACAACCAGAACAGAATACCATCAACTGAACACTGAAGACAAACCCTTTTTCTGCCATCTGTCAACCCAACCTGGTCCTGTTTGCAAGCATTATCGTGCTCTGCATATCTATTGGGGCATGGTAGTCCGTACTATCGCGTGTTGCTCCTCCTATGGGGCACGGTACTACCGCGTTATGATCAGTCTTAGGGGCGCGGTAGTCCACTTATAGCCTTTTTTCCATGAAGTTTGGGATCTTAACCCTCGAGAGATTTTGTTGGGATTGCTACCTTTGATTCGATCCCAACCCCCTCTTTGTTTAGCTAGCCTGATCCACTAAACACTACATAGATCCATACTTCTCTCTTGTTGGTTAATATTCCCACATGCTATAAGAGAGAGGCCTTCCATGAGCCAAAGGAAGGACTTTTGGGGCATCAAACCTATGATCATAAGCCTTTTGTGGAGATAGCTAGAGGTGGAAGCATTTGGAGCTGAAGGATTGGCTTGGGCATCAAGCAACCTTTGTAAGCACTTCTCAAGCTTCTTAATAATATAACTTGACTTGTTTCCTAATTCATGTGTATCGATTATGTTTCAGTTTCATGAATTATATCTATATAGATTTGGAATTTAACTTGTAATTCAAAGACATTGGAAGATTGCATGTGCTTGTATATTGTTTTGTCTCTATAGGTCTATCGCGAGGACTTTGGGATCAAAGCTACAAGCAAGACAAATGCTGAGAGTGGAGGTGAGTTACTTTCTCTCTTTCCCCTTAATGTAAAATCTCTGAAATACTAGTTTAATCCAGGATCCAAGATTACATTTATTTCATTTTTGTCTTAGCATAGAGCTAGCTTAATCTATTTTATCCTAAGAGAGTTTCTCTTTATCTGTAGGGATAAATATCTGCAACAAAAATAGGCGACTCCGTTAGGTTGAACCCTGTTTGATTGAGTTCTTTCACTTCCAGTCATCCTTGATTGTGATTTTTTCTCTTCCTTCAAACCAGTAGTGGATTTTGGTCTTTTTGACCTCCATTCACCCCCCTTCCCTCTGCATTAGCTCTCTACCTTTGATCATTGAGTCCTCTGGGTCTACACACCCTTGAAAAGTCTAGAAATTTTCTTAAAGTAGCTCCCTGTCCATCCTTTTTGCCAGTACTACGCCCCCGTAACTGCCTACAAAACGGTAGTACCGCGCCCTTAACATAGTCTAGAACGCGGTAGTTTACCAGTACTGCGCCGGGAGTTATGGCAAGCCCGCGGTAGTCCTTGTAAATTTTGTTTATCTTACTTTGTTTGGTTCCTACAGGTCATTTATGACCTTCTCTGCCTTGGGTTTATTTTCCTGTTGCTCCTTAGCACTCTGCAACTTGCTTAGCCACAACACTGTGCTTCCACTTTATTGTGTAAAGCCTTGTAGACAATTTTCAAAACTTCGGGTTTATGGTCATTAATTACCATCATATCTACTTCTTTATTCCCAATTGCTTCTTGTCTACATACCCTATTAATGTTAGCCAGTTGCAAGTTTCTTTGGTTTGTTTGTATTTTTGGTTTGAGCTTGTATTCTTTGAGTTAGTGGCATCATTTTCATCTTGATCACCCCTTCATTATTTTTTGCATTAGCTTGATCCTTTCATCATAATCAAGTTTTTGTCACTATTTTCTTTCCCTTGATTATATAATTCTTAACATTACATCGTTCTTACAAGCATTATCTTTTCCATTACTGCTATTAAAATCAATATTGGAAATTATCTTTTGAGAACATTGTTTTTCTTATTTGAAAAGATCTAGTCATACTTTTGCACATTAGGAAGTGAATCATTCATCTCTGTTTGCCACATAAATTCTCATTTTGAAGCATCATTGTTGTACATCAGTTACATTTGAAAGTAGTGTTTATTTTAGTTTGGATGATTTGAAAAAGAAACAAAAAGTTGTTTTTGGAGTGGTTTTCTTTTCATTCCTTTGAAAAATTCATGCATTATGATTGAAGAACTCTCTCTTTACTTTAGCTAGATTTCATCGAATAAAAGGCTCATTTCGATTCATTCTCATTTGCATGGTTTGGGTTGTCACAACATAACCAAGTTTCACGTCCATTTACCCAATTGGGTAATACAACCACTAAAATTTACACTCCCCTAACTCAACACATCATAACCTCACTTGAGGAGAAAAAGAACTTGTTATTTAGGTAGGACACCGGGGATAGGCATCCAAATAATTCCCCCTTGTCATTATCATCTGAGACATAGTTTTTGTCCTCTAGGGTACCAAAATCCTTTAGTATTTGTTAACACGGTCATACACCAGTTTTTGGAGGGGTCTCCTGTTGTTTCAGGGGTTAAACCGTCGCGAGATCGAGAACCGGACAAACTCTGTGGAATGCCGCACTCCACTTAGCCCTAAGGAAACATTGATCATTGTCTTCCTTGTATTCTTTGGCCACCATACTGGTGATATAAGGGTGATAAGGAAGAAGCGCCGAAAACCTTTTCCAACATGTCATGAACGAGGTAGCTTAGTGACTTTTCTATTAGGGCTCTTTTACCCAAGATCCCTTTCGGTAGAGAGATATCCTTCCATTATTGGTCTCTCATTTTGTATTGTTCGACTTGGATTTCATCACCTTGCGAAGGATACAACTTGTTGAGGTCTCCAGCTCTTAGTTAGGAGGTTTTGCTTGCTATTTCATCTTCTTAGAGGGTCATTTTTCTTCGTAGTGATTGCTTGTTGGAATTCTGGCCATTTTTCTTTTCAGCTCGCTTACTGTGACACCGGTCTCAACATAGTTTTTAGAGCTTGCTTTTTGGCCTGTGAGCCTTGCTTTTTCTAGCTCCCCTTTTGCACACTCGACTGCATTAGGGTTTTTGAGTTCTTTGTTACGAGACTGTCCCCGGAACTTGTATTCCTACCATTATGTCTGATCCACGGAGATCACGGAGAATACAGGGACGAATCCCACCACCACCACCACGGACTTCTGGTCCACCTACATCACGTATTCCTGCCCTTGCCGGCCGTGGTGCTGGTTGAGGGAATGTTCCACCGCCTATCCGCACTACATCTTCAGTTCCGCATGTAACTGTAACTCACATCACGGTCTCAGAACCTCTTGCAATTTCTGCAACCAGTAACACACCTGAGATTCCGACTGTCACTTCACCCACTGTTATTCCAGATATATCTGCCACAGTGGACAACATTGCAACGGCTGAAGCTAGTACTACCCACCATACTATACCGGAGGCTATCATCCTCCCAGATGTTAGCACCACCCTTCCAACAGATACTTTCCATGATGTTCTGGAAGGATCTGTTGGAACCATCGAAGGATCTGACGAAGATGTGTCCGAGCTGATTGCAGTCCCGGACGGATACGTCAAAATTATCGAAGAAACTGAACTACCTAATACACTTTTTGAACCTGACTTTGACTTTCTTGCTTCCCAGGAAGAACCTCGGCCTACCATCACTATGTCGTCAGGTGTTCACCCTCAGGAAACTGGTTCTTCTAGCAATGTACCATTTACGGTATCCCTCCCTGATCTCCCTTCGGGACACGAAATCATGGTGTCGATCCAATCTAGTATGGTTAGTCTTTCTAACTCCCCTTTAGCATCAGAATACTTTAAAAGTGATACAGGGCAAATGCTCTCAACGACTTCTAGATATCCCCCTGCTACTCGTCCTCCTAACTACCGATCTCCCAACGTTCCGTCTAGCATAGAGTTTCATCACTCCTATGCTGACGGCTCCAGACCTTTAGATGTTACTATACCTCATTTCTTTCCGGATCCCAAACACCCAGCTCGCACTTTCAACCCCTTACAAGATACAAATCCGAGCCAAGCCCTTGACGGTCCTCTTGCTTTTCAAGACCCTATGTACGTGACTCCTGATACCCCTTGGTTAAATTCCCCACATTTGTTACCGTCAAGTATGTTTGACGTATCTTCCAGGGACACACCACTTATGAGGGACAACCTAGTATTCTCTCCGTCCCTGCTTGTAACGTATGGAATACCCCCTCCACAAATTGGCACCTTTGGCACCATTGGCCAATCGACACTATCTCACCTTTCTAGTGTCGGGAGAACATCAAGTCATACTGTTGGATCATCCATGTTGACTAGAGGTTCATCTTCGGCCACCATCTACACCATTTCAGGAGGTGGAAAACCGAATACTGGAACCACTAATACCAACAACCAACCCCCTCCAGGCGGACCATCAACCCAGCCTACAGGAGGACAACCATTTCTTGGGAACGCTGCTCCTAGTCACCAACCCCCTCCCACAGGACCATCCAATCCTCCTACTGGAGGGCAACCCCTTGGTACCATTCAAAGTGGGGCGATTCAACCAACACCTCCATCCTTTTCATCGGCTCAACAAGGCCCTTTACTTGGAGGATTCCCACTTGTTAACACCCCCACTGGCACCATTCAACAACCCTCTCAACCAACAACATATGCTCAGTTAGGCATGTATAATACACCTGGAAGTGGACAACCTTATGCCGGTATTCCAACCAGACCTCATCCTCAACATCCCTCGTCATGCATGCTTCCTTCTTGGGGATCTCAAATCCCACAGAGTGGGGGATACTCGTTGTTCAGAAACTGGAATCAAGGTGGGGGGAAACCTCTCGTTTCCCCCAACTTGAACTCCGGTTTTCACTACCCTTCAGCCGCAACTACTCCATGGAACCCATGCCTTCAACCTCCACCTCTTCATCAGGGTGGAACCCATATTCCATGGATGCCATTCTTGCAACCACCTCCTAACCCTGGTATGGGAAATCCTCCACCCACTCAAGGTAGTGGTAACATTCCTGGGACCCAAAAACCCTAGGGAACCATACCCCAACAAGGAGCAGGAAACATTCCTGGGACACAACAACCCCAGGTTACGATACCCGCCATCCCCACTCAGCAGAATGTCCAACAATCGGTTACCACTGTGATTCCCAGTCAGACAATAAATCCCATGACTTCGAACACACAACCAGTTAACCAGATGGTCTACTACCCCCAAAACTTCCAGCAGTACCCTGCGGGAAACATGTATGGGTACAACACGTAGCAGTATGCTGTGCAGGCCTCCACAGGCATCCCTGCGCCGTACAACTACTACTCATACCCGCAGCCCAATCGCCAACTTCCTTTCTTGGCCACGCTAGACTTACCTGAGTTGTTAAGGCTCATCAATGATCCTATATGGCATGAACCTCATTGGTCACCCATCCCAGCCAAAATCCCATCGGACATTCCTAAGTTCGATGCCAAGCCCAGGGAAGACCCTAAGAACCACGTGATGACCTTCCATATTTGGTGTTCATCCAACTCATTGATGGACGACTCCATTCGGTTATGGCTCTTCCAGCGCACGCTTACCGGTATGGCAGCAAAATGGTATATTGAGCTGCCTCAACACTCCTTTCACGATTTTAATACCTTGGCTATGCAGTTTCTGACTCATTTCCAGCTCCCCATCCGGTACGAGACTGGAACAGAACTGTTAACCTCACTACATCAAACCACTTCTACGCATATCTCAGACCATATCCATGAGTGGCATCGACGCCGTAGGTTAATCAAGGCACCCATTCCGGACTAGTTACTCACTGATTGGTTCACGAAGTCATTTCTGCCTCCCATCGCCAGGGATATTTCCATGCGCGGGCCAGTCACAGAGGAACAAGCCATTTCTTCTGCTCAGTACATGGATTTGGTATATACCCAATCTAGAACTCTACATGATCTTCTTCCCCATGCCACGCGCATTACTACTGATCCAACTAAGCCTACCATTGAACCCCCTATCGACGACATTGTCGGTTCAGTCAAGGCCTAGCCTTCTACTAAACCGATGGGGCAGCAAACTCCTGCTTCCCCCGCTCCACCCCAGGCTGCTCCTAAAGCTTCTACTTCTCCCGCTCTCTCCTCCGAGGTGAACACAGTTCAATCTACGTCACAACCATCCAGAGGAAAGAAGAAGAACAATTGTGGAAAATCCAAGAAAACTTCTAACCAGCAGGAGAACCCCAAGCCACAACCTACCCACAACGACCCCAAACCACGTCGGAAAGAAAAGTTCCCCTGCCTCATTTTCCAAGAGGATCACTATACACGTGACTATCCCTACAAGGATGAAGTCAATAAATTTGTCAAAGGATCCTCCCGCCCCGCAGTGTTAACCGATCCTTTCACTCAACAACAACAACAGATGGTTGCCCATGATCCCCCACAAGGGGGCAATCTGAACAACCCACCTCGCAGAGAGACGTCCGCAAATCGTGAAATCCTGATGACGAGTAATGAAGAGATTCACATAACCACTCGTTTGAAGACGTACGATAACCCCCCAAGTTCAAACAAACAACCAGAGACATCCAAGGGAAAGTCTCCTGTTGAAGATCCTCCTCTCATACCTCCCCCCAACGGTCATCTCCATATCGAGAGACCGCCTACAGACACAGTGCTATGCCCACCCAAAGGCACCATCTGAAAGGCGACATTCAATCCTAATGCGCGAGCTGCCCAAAATTACAACATTGTTGAGGACTTAGCTCAAGCACCATGCGCAATGTCGACTCTCGAGGTTCTCCAACACTGCCCTACATAGTGTAGAACCTTACTTTCAGCATTGGGGGCAGTAGACCCAGATACTTCAAACACTATCATGTTTAACTTGGAGTATGTCAAACCTCGGCTTTCCCATCAGTTAGCCTTCTAGGTTCACACAAAAATCCATGGAAATAACATCCATCCCACTGTCTTAGATGAGGGTGCTTCCACGTCGATTATGTCTTTGAATTATTGGAGAGCCTTAGGCTCACCCGAAGTCACAACTTCTCCTACTACTCTCAGAGCATCTGACGGACATGGTTTTCAGCCCTACGGACTCATTCCTGCGATTTGTGTTGAACTGGGGGGAAAAACAATATCTATACACATCGAAGTCGTAGATGCGCCATTAGATTACAATCTTCTACTTGGACGGAATTGGTTCTAAGCCATGACCGCCACAGCATCTACCGTCTTTCGACTCGTACAATTTCCTCATGAAAGGAAGATTGTCACCATAGACCAGTTAGATTATTGAATCCCAGAGTCTCATTCGAACTCCGCCAACACTGTCCCATTATTGGATCAGCTCCAGTACCGTTTCCAAGACGTTGGCGTTGGTCTTATGAAGGATTCCTCCCTTATCGGAGTTTTCCTAGAGCTCGAATCCCCCGTACAGCCCGTCAACATGATATCATCAAATATCACCCCATTCAATGATTCTTGGGTGATATCGAGTCCTACCGAGATTGCAAACTACGGCAACTCCATGCTGTTAAACAGGAACCTCGCAGCGTATGAGGTGATCCAGTTAGCCACCGATTGGGTCGATCCTACTACCCATCACACAGTGGCACAACTCTCGTCTGAGGCTAGTTCATCCTCACCACTTATCGATCCTCTCACATTGATTTTTCCTACTGACGAATCAATCATGGAGGTTATGTGCGGTGATGAACCACCCTGGGGAGATTTCCATCATCGGTATTCTTTTCCCACGATCCAGGCGGTTGACCCAGATACTAAACCTAACACTTCACTCGGAATGGTTCAAACCAAGTTTCCCACTTCATTCGATGAAATATTTTCCGAAAGAAACTTGGCCAGTCTCATGGCGACCACTCCCATCGACATTTTAGTGAAGCCTGGTGTCATGGAAAACATTCATATTGGCAAGACATGTACTCCCACCGAAATGGAGTTCTATGGTGCCTACTTTAAAACATTCCACGACGTTTTTGTTTGGAGTTATGAAGAGATGCCAGGAATAGATCCTTCTATCGTGGTCTATGAGATTCCAACCTTTCCTGGCGCCTGACCAATTCGGCAGAAACTCTAACCCGTCCACCCCCATAGGCAGCCGCTATCAAAGCCGAAGTCGAGAAACTTTTGCATGTTGGTTTTATCTATCCTGTCCCGCTGACAAAATGGGTATCTAATATCGTTCCCGTAGCCAAGAAACGGGGTATGATTAGAGTCTGCGTTGATTACCGTGACTTGAACAAAGCTTGTCCAAAGGACAACTACTCAACTCCGTTCATCGACCAGATCATCGATAACTGCACTGGGAGTGTCATATTTTCATTTATGGATGGCTTTTATGGATATAATCAGATCGAGATACTCCCAGCGGACCAGCATAAAACAACCTTTATCTGCCCATGGGGAATCTTTGCATATCGAAAGTTACCTTTTGGTCTAAAAAATGCTAGGGCAACTTTCCAATGGGCGATGTCGTATGCATTTCACGATATCAAACATATTGTAGAACTGTATCTTGATGACCTTCCTGCTCATTCTCAAACTTGGGAAGATCATCCTGATCGCTTAGGCGCTGTCTTTGCAATGTGCCGTCGCTACAACATTCGCTTGAACCCGCATAAATGCATTTTTTTGCGTTGAAGCCGAAAAACTTTTGCGATTCATAATATCCAAAGACGATATACGATTGGACCCCGCGAAGGTAGAAGCTATTTTAGCCCTGCCTTCCCCCATGAACATACCAGAACTTCAAAGTTTGCAAGGGCACGCAAACTTTCTACGCCATTTCATATGCAATTTTGCCGAGATAACAAAAGGCTACATGAGGCTTCTAAAGAAGAACATCCCCTTCTTTTGGGATGACGAATCCCAATGCTCCTTTCATAATCTAAAGGCGGCCTAAACTAAAGATCCTGTGATTCAACCCCCCAATTACACACGGGATTACATTCTATATCTCGCAACTTCGACTTCCACCATTGACATGGTGTTAGTCCAAGAAGACACCAATGACATAGAACATGTAGTATATTATCTTAGTAAGAGTCTTCTTGACTCCGAAACTTGTTACTCACATGTTGAAAAGCTGGCTCTGGCTACAGTTTTCGCTGTCCAGAGGTTCCGCCACTACATTTTTCTCCGCCAGACCACTGTCATAGCAGATTTCAATCCAATGTACTACATCCTCACACATCAAGTGCTTGGGGGAAAATATTCCCTCTGGATTGTTATCCTACAAGAGTTTGACTTGGACTTCGCCAAATCCAAATCCAAGAAATCTTTGGTCTTTGCAGAGTTGATTTGTAATTTGCCCTGTGTTACTGAGCAACCTGAGCCCATCAATTCTCTTCCTGATGAATCGTTGTTCCTCATTAGCACGTCCGACTCATGGTATGGAGATATTCTGCTATATGTCCAAACCCAACGTTTTCGCCCCGATCTCAATTGCGATGAACATCGATGTGTCCGACATCAAACCAAGTACTACCTTATAATCAACGATACCCTTTACCGTCATGGTGTTCATACCATTCTTCTACGTTTTTTAACCTTAGACGAGGCTGAAAACGTTCCTAATGACTGCCATGCTAGAGCATGTGGTGGTCATCTCTCTGGGATGGCTACGGCCTAGAAGATACTACGAGCGAGATATTTCTGGCCCTCGATCTTCAAAGACTGCATTGAAACGGTCAAGAAATGTCCACCCTGCCAATTCTTCCACAGTAAGACACGCTCGCATCTCGCTCCACTACATCCTGTCGTTGTCGTCGGCCCCTTCTCCAAATGGGGTATCGATTTCATGCACTGTAAGCCCACTTCAGCCGGGGGGCATTGCTATGTCATAGTAGCTGTGGATTATTTCACAAAATGGGCTGAAGCGATGCCTACTTATGCTGAAGATGGCAAAACAGCAGCACAGTTCATATTCAACCATATCATAGCTAGGTTTGGAGTCCCACAATCCATCGTGAACGATCATGGATCCCACTTCAGGAACCATATGATTGAATAACTAAGCGCCAAGTTGGGTTTTCGTCATGAAAACTCAACCCCGTACTATCCACAGGCCAATGGCCAAGTCGAAGCCATCAACAAGGTTTTGAAATGCATGATTCAACGCATTGTGGGTACCCATAAGTCTAATTGGCACTCAACTCTCTTTTTGGCATTATGGGCATACCGAACCTCAGTGAAAAGTGCTACCGGGTTCACACCATTCCAACTGGTGTATGGCCTGGAAGCCATTTTACCAATTGAATGTGAAATCCCGTCACTCAAGATAGCCATAAAGCTACTTCCCAATACCACCTCCGAAGAGGAACGGTTTCTATACCTAGCCAAGCTAGATGAAACCCACCGAGACGCTGCTTTAGCCAATGAGGCCCATAAAAAACATGTCAAAGCACAGTATGACAAATCCGTTCAACCTTGGGTTTTCAACGAAGGTGACCTCGTACTCACATATGACCAGATTCATGAAAAACTTGGAAAAGGAAAGCTAGAGTCTATGTGGTACGGCCCCTTTGTTGTAAAACATGTATTGGAGAAAGGATCCTATGAACGCGTCGACTGTGATGGCACACCGTTGGCACGACCCCGCAACGGGCTGTACCTAAAATGCTTCTACGCGTAGGTTTGTCCCGCGCGAGACATTTTTGTACATAATGTACTTAGTTTGTTTTCATTTTCTTCTTTTGTGTGTGTATGCATGGATCTTATCTCATGTATCCCTATTTACCTCGACTTGTGCTCCTATGCGCAGATGTCTTCCTACTACGGATTGGCTGACGGTGCGAGTCGACACACCCGAAACCTCGCTTTTGCAACCTGGGTAATTTATTCTCCTACCGACGAGTTAGTATCTTCAGGAGGCACTTGCTTGGGCCCCACAAGCAACAATATTGCAAAGTACCATGCAGTCATTGGACTCTTAACCGAGGTTGCTTCCCTTGGAATCGATTCTGTGTCAGTCCTTCTAGACTCCCAACTCGTGGTATCCCATTTGAATCGTATCTATGCTGTCCGCGATCCTATTTTGCTTCATTTATTTCGAAGGTTATGCCTCTTGGAAAGATCTTTTGATTATATTTCATATCAACATATACCAAGAGAATTCAATTTTGTCGCTGACTCATTAGCTAACTTCATTTTGGATTGGCATCTAGCCCATACATGAAAAATCCATCATAAAATAAACATGCAAGTCATTGTAAATAGATAAATCATAGAAGTAGATCCATATGTATATATCATCACATATAAAATTGTTTTTCTAAATACATAAAGTTTGTGTTTAAAAGACAAAATTTGGGATCCAATCCCATACAAAAGTTGGCTCTTGAGCCTACATATCGTGTACATGCCGCAAAAAGATAAAATACTACTGTCTAAGGAGATCTAGGAGATCTATCACGAGCCTCCTCAGATTCCTCACGCCGCTGATGGTATCAAACTATATCCCTAACCACCCTATGGAGGAGTAGGCCAATACGTCTAGGCCCGCCCATAGTATGCCGCTGAAGATGGAGAGGAACATTATCCATCCTCATAGCTGGGACTCCGAAAGTCAAACCCTGCAGGTTCTGCTCTATGTCACGGACCCCTCCTGCTTCTTCCGCTTCCTCTCCCTCTTCTTCCTCCTTCGAAGCAACCCGGTACTCGACCTCGCCTCAACGCAACGACGAGTAACCTGAGGGTCTCATTGGGCCATGATCACACATTCCAAAACAACTAAGAATTACATATTCCAAAAAATTGAGAATATATTGGTGAAGGCCATACCTGAGTCATCCCAATCCTCGTCATCGGGTAATGCCAAGTCAATATCCTCCCGGAAGTCCACCCCTACATAGGGGTAGTCCTTGATCATCATGATCTTCTCCTTGAGCCATGAGAAGAAGTCCTCGCCAAAGGCTAAACGTTGTGGACCCCCAAGTCTCCCTGCATACTCACTCTATCGACCCATCCTTGGTTTGGTGATAGGGCGGATAGGCATGGTCAGCTGCGGATGCAACAACGACACCCTCTCTAAAAAGAAGGTGACCAAAATGCTCCCATAACCAAACTGGCGGTTCTCTCCATTCTTACACTTGGTTATTCACTCCTTGAGGTTGGATAGTACCCCTTCACACCAGTTGAACAACGTTGGTGCCAAACACTCCACGGCGAGATTCATTTGTGTTCGAGATGCCTGATGGGGACTCATACTACCCACCTCTCGGGTGATGGAAAACAACACAGTCCTCATAGGAAGTTCTAGAACATCCTTTATGACCACCTTCCCACTTTTCTTCCCAGAACCTTGACGACGGTATCGAGCAATCAAGACATCGGTGCTCGTTTCTGAAGCCCTGAACCCTGTTAAGTTCACTCGGGAACCTATCTTTGAGAGGCCAGTGAGAAAATAGATATCCTCGAGATCAGTCTCGAGGGCATGCTCCCCAACTCGAAAATCTTGAATGTTGGGGTCCCACATTTGTATGATGTAAGTGAGAAGTTTGGCTTGCTGGCGGATACCTTTGGTCTTAAAGAATTTTAATAACCCATAGTTTCGTAGTGCATTTAGGGTATTTTGATCATTTTTAGCCAACAAATCATCATTTTCATGCTCCCTCTCTTTCCATCCGACCATTTTGCTTCAAATGAAGTATAAACTTCTGCAAAAGATCAAAAGGAACGTTCATGAGCAAAGTGATAGCTTGATCTCAGTCTAAAAATGAGGAAAAACAATTTATTTTTTCTCTCTTTTCACCACTACCGCACCTGGGATCCAGCTGGGATGGCGGTACAGGAGAACTACCACACCCCTGTATGACCCCATAGAGCGGTACTACCGCTCTTCACGACACAGGATGCCCGCGGTAGTTACAGAGGCAAAAAATCCCCATAGGGCTTCCTCAAAAATTGGAAAAATTTAACTGAAATCTAGATTTTAAATCATGAATTGAAAGAGAAGCTTGAAAGCTCTTACCCGGCGCAGACGGATGTCGAAATGATGCCTCGGATCTCTAGATATGGACACTTGAAGTTTTTCCCTTCAATGGATGAAATTCCTCTATGAGCAAAATAGCTAAGGTGAAATGGTAACTTTTCATTTTTACTCCTTATATAAGTCACAAATTTATTTTTGCTCATTATTTTATCTTTCTAGGTTAAAACTCTTTTTCCACATTACTAATATCTTTTTGAGGTTTCACAAGTCTCTTTTGACAGGATCTTCCTAAGCCGTTCACATTGGCATTTTCCTACTTATTGACCTTCAGTAGAGCCAACTTTATCTTTTTCGTGCTCTGGATTAAAACTTGAAAAAGATTCCAAGTGCCTTTCACACCCGTATTGTGCTTGTCAAACACAAGAAAACGGTGTCGAGCTTAGTCGACTTTACTCGTGCTTGTAAAATGATGAGGAAAGTATTATTTCGGTTTTATTTTATTCTTTTTTTGGGCCGAAATGATTTAAATTTACGAAAAGACCATCGGAGTTCTCTTTAAGCTCTTTTCAGGCTGCCTTGTTTCGAAAAGATTGCCAAGTGCACTTGTCTCTTTCACACTTGTAAAAGTATTTGAAAGGTCGTCTATTCGGTGATAGGTTACCCATTTTTCGACCCGTCTAGACTATTTACGAGAAAGGAATACCTCAGTCAACTTTTGACTGCGAGAGTTCTCTCGGGAATTGTTTGACACTTTTTCGGGACTGAGGGACTAAATTTACGAAAAAGTACATCCTGGAGCCTTCTTTAAGTTTTTCAGGCTCTCTAAATGTGAAAAACTGTCGATTTTTCCTTCCTTGGACTCGTTAAAATTTAACATCGAAGGACCCACTTTGGGACGAACCCCTCCTTTCTTAGGTTCGTAAAACATGTGAGATCGAACTCAAGTTTACTTTATTGGCAGCTTGTCAGTCGTCACCTTTGAACATGGAATGTGTCTGTCCCTTGTCTATTTTTGGGTATTTATCTATTCTCGCTGAGTTATGGTCATCATCTCGAGTTGTATCTCTGGCCATGAATCTACTCGTCCTGTGTCTATCCTCTGCTATCAATAATCCCTGCTGCCAGGTTCTGCTTCATGCCGTTATATGTTCAAAGGGTTTGCATTGTTCCGAGTCATCTGTTGTGTCAAGACTTCCGCTGTGTCAAGTACATGTTCCATTGTTCCATTGTTTCATACTATCTCTCGTTCCGATTTCGTGTCGATGATGTGGGAATCATCATGGCCCACCTTCGACGAGTCTATTCCTGTTGACATCAAATCACTATCCAGGAATTAGGCTTAGGATTCAAACCATTAGTACCTTGGTACCTGCATGCCTCAATGGCAGGTTTCCTCATATTCAATAGTAGGTTTTCATCATTGACCTCTGATTGAATGATCTCTGGAATGCTCGACATCAACTCATTTATTCGCATTTCGTTGAGATGTACTATAGATACCTTGGGGATCATTGTCATCATTGGTGATTTCCCTCGCATTTTTTAACGGTTCACATCATTGATCGGTAATCAAATGGTTTCTACCATGTTCGACTTCAACTCCTTGTACTCACATGGTTAGATTCGTATCGTTTGCAATTGAGAAGAAGACCCTGGACACCTTTTTGTGTTTTGATTACGTCTAGGTTGCGATGGAGTTTTCTTCTGTATTGTCACACAGATCCACCTATGTATTGGTCGTGGCTGTGTCATTACTGTCTCATGGATTTACGATTGTTCATAGTAGCCATGATTAGTCTACAGTCTATATCATCTCAGTACTCATGGATATGCAATGTATTGGTCGGAAGCCATGCTTTGAGTGAATTGTTTCCGAGCATGGGAATGCCCGCCTCGGTGGTATATCTGACACTTTGTTTCTATTTCAGCTCCTTGTTGCTCCCCTCGATGCTATCTCCACATAGTATTTGTAAAGTCTTTCGGCCATTAGTCTCTTCTGACCTCACACTTTAGGGGGCATCTGTTATACCTCAATATTACACTTGAAAACCTAGTGTCGCACCTTTGCACTAAATAACATAGGCAACACTTCCCCCTACTGATTAACAACCAGAACAGAAGACCATCGACTGAACACTAAAGACAAACCCTTTTTCTGCCATCTGTCAACCCAACTTGGTCTTGTTTGCAAGCACTACCGCGCTCTGCATATCTATTGGGGCACGGTAGTCCGTACTACCGCGTGTTGCTTGGGGTGCGGTACTACCATGTTATGCTCAGTCTTAGGGGCGTGGTAGTCCACTTATAGCCTTTTTTCCATGAAGTTTGGGATCTCAACCCTCGCAGATATTTTTTTGGGATTGCTACCTTTGATTTGATCCCAACCCCCTCTCTGTTTAGCTGGCCTGATCCACTAAACACTCCATAGATACATACTTCTCTCTTGTTGGTTAATCTTCCCACATGCTATAAGAGAGAGGCCTTCCATGAGCCAAAGGGAGGACTTTTGGGGCATCAAACCTATGATCATAGGCCTTTTGTGGAGATAGCTAGAGGTGGAAGCATTTGGAGCTGAAGGATTGGCTTGGGCATCAAGCAACCTTTGTAAGCACTTCTCAAGCTTCTTAATAATATAACTTGCCTTGTTTCCTAATTTGTGTGTATCGATTATGTTTCAGTTTCATGAATTATATCTGTATAGATTTGGAATTTAACTTGTAATTCAAAGACATTGGAAGATTGCATGTGCTTGTATATTGTTTTCTCTCTATAGGTCTATTGCGAGGACTCTGGGATCAAAGCTACAAGCAGGACAAACGCTGAGAGTGGAGGTGAGTTACTTTCTCTCTTTCCCTTTAATGTAAAATCTATGAAATACTAGTTTAATCCAGGATCCAATATTACATTTGTTTCATTTTTGTCTTAGCATAGAGCTAGCTTAATCTACTTTATCCTAAGAGAGTTCTCTTTATCTGTAGGGAGAAATATCTACAACACCTACATTGGACAGAATTGAAAGAGGACTTGCAGAAGTATTTTAAAGGTCCAAAAGCATCCCTGAAACACATATTTATGTTCTAACATCATCCATATACCTTCTTAGAATATTTGGTACCATTTGGGGCAAATTGGAGACCTAGGCATCAAAACTAGTCAAATGTCAAATTTGGGGAAAAAGAGAAAAATTAGTCATTTTAATAAAAATTTAAAAAAGGGTCATTACACAATTACAATTACAAGAACTTTAGGAGTTAGTTCCATAAATGTAGGAAGTTTGTTATTTAGCTACAAGTTATGTTTCCAAGTATATCTTGCATGCCTGCGAGCATTAGAGGTTAGAGAGAGAGAGAGGTTGGAAAAGTGACGGTTAGGAGGGTTAGCTATACAATGCAAGAATCGAGGCAAGTAAAACAGAGGATAGGTCAGAGTTTGTTTATGAGCCTGTAAATTTCCAAGTAATAAATGGAAAAGGATTATTTGCCACGATGCTGTGTGCTGATTTCATATATGTCTGTGTGATTGATGAACTCTGGTGAATATTGGCTAACTAGGAAATGAATTAGTTAGCTTGTGCTCTAACTATAGTAGGAAGAACAATCAAGCTACGTGAATGACCGTAGATGATGGTTCAATTGAATTTGTACATGATTCTGGTATGAGTTGTAGATTGAAATTGTCTATATTTGTGTGAAGGTGTTTAAGGATTGCAACGACTTCAAATACTGGAAATAATGTTTGGGCATAATGGTAGATTATGTACACTTCTTGTTTGATGTTTATAATAGAAAGTGAGCAACAACCCTGCGCATATATGTTCAATACTCCCGTGCATTAATCATGAGATAAAATATTATATGTGGACAAGAGTTCAAAGTTGATTGCCTTCGGTGATATGTAGCTACATGAATACTATATCCTTATAAGGAGGATCGTAAAATTTTCTTGAAGAGTGGAGATTGAATTCGATGCCATGAATTGAATCCTCTATATGATAATTTTGTTACTTTGTGTTGGGATACATTTTAATTTCAAGGTTGAATTAAGATCCAAGGTTGAGTGTTGACTACATTGGAATTACACTTAGTATGAAGAGGAGTGTTGTTGAAAACTCTGCATTGAAGGGCTCCATGGAATGAATTAATTGTGAGTCTGGGTAGAATCTTTATGGGTTCTACTTTCTTAGAAGAAGAATATAAAACACATATCTGTGTGTGAACAATCATGAATCATGTTGGATTAGTGCAAATCTGTTAATAAACAAAATAAGCATAATAAACATAATAGATTTCTAAAAGTGATTACAAAGTTACAATGAACATTTCTATAGCATAATAAGCATATCTGTGTGTGAACATTTCTATAGCATAATAAGCATAATAGATTTAAAAGTGATTAAAAAAGTTACAATGAGCCTTGATTGTTGATGTCAAAATAAAGGTAAATAACGATATAGGAGGTTAAAGGACATTTCAGAGGACACAAAAATGGTCAAAATAGGGGTTAAAACATAGACAATTCAAGCACCAAACATCTTCCCTAGAAGGAAGTTGTTGCATGTCCCTATGCAACTTATTCCCCCCGTAGTAAATTCTGATGTAGCTTGGTCCAACTGTAAGATTGGTGAATTACTTCATTTCTTTCCCGAAATCCTAAATGACGATCCACTTCCATCCATGAAGAGTTCTCTGCAAAATCATACCACTGCCCAGTAACACTGTACTCATTTTTGCTGCACCAGAGAAAAAGAAAATGGAACCTTAACCCAAGCCATTGAGTACCATTTCTTCGTAGAGAATTCACTTAAAAACTTGTTCTTGAAAAGGCAACATGGAAAAGGGGTATCCCATGGGGTCTCGTTGTTTGAGTATAGGAGGAAGCCAATTCCAACAGGTCTCTGAGGCTTGCAAAGAGGCCAAAGTCCCATAAGATCTAAGTTCTTCAAAACTTTGTAACGCTGCTCTCTGATTCATTCTTAATTGTTTCACCCTCATAGGATCCCCAAGGAATTCATTGTGACTAGAAAAGGCTACTTCAAGACCTGGATGCTCTCCTCTTACGTGAAGTTCAGACTGGAATTCCAACTTATAAAAGAATTTCATCCCTATTTCCCACTTAATTTGATTCTGAATAAAAGATGAAAAGGCTTGTAACTGAATATCTCCTACTACAGGATTGGGATTCCATTCCAATTCATGTTCTAGAAAGAATTTAAACTGATAAAGTTCACACAACAAATCCTTTTCCCTTGTAGAGGAGTCATTATAAATATCCACAAAGTCATCAACATTTCCTATCATGAACTTTTTGTTATTATTCAATCTCATCATCTGAAGGCCTACCCATTGTTCATGCAGGTACATCGAATAAATTCTAGCAGGACTTCTACAAGAAATGGCTTGCTCAGCAAATTGAAACATTTGCCTCTTCTTCTTCTTTAATCATTAATTGCTGCTGTAAAGACTGTATTTTGGACTTCAACTTTTGTTCTTTAACCAAGTAAGTAGAAAACCAAGTTTCCTGCATACGTTGTACTTCAAATTTATATCGTTGTTGATAAATAAGGCCCAAGTCATATAATTCATCATTTCTTCCAGTCCATTTAACAATATTTACTTCAGCTGATGTTAAAGGCAGGGTATTATTCCAGACATCATCAAGAATTTGATTAAAAAACTCATAGAGAACTTCTGTGACTTTTTCTTTATCTTCAGAACTTTTAGAGGAAGAAGGAAGAATGTTTTCTGTAGCGGCTGTAGCCAATAATTCCAAACTTGTATTATCCTCAGCCAGTGGTACTGATTCCTTTAGTACTGATTTATCTCTAAGCAATTTATTTTGTTTCCTCAACCTTTTGTTTTGCTGGCTCCATCGGTGAGCCTGACTTCTCAAAATTTTCAGTCTTTTCTTAAGAACATCATTCTTTCTCTGTAATTGCCTACTCCTCTGTTTTAAATTTTCATTTTCATTTTTAACATATCTATCCAAAACTTGAAATTCACGAACTTGCTTCTTAAGTTTCTTAATCCTCATTCTGTAACTTACTTGAAATTAAACCAGGAGAATCAGGCCTTACCACTTGATTAAATTCGTCTTCTTCCCTCTGAGCTTGGTCTTGAAACTAAGTAGCTTCCGATTCCGACTGAGGTGTTGACTCTAAATTCTGTCTCTATGTATAACGAATTCTTCGACGTTTGGGTATTATGGATAACATATATTCAGATATTCTAACTTTTTCAGTACCTTGTTCAGAAATGCCTTCTAACCTTGCATATAATCTTCTCACTATGCCTGGAATTTTATTAACCTCTTCATGATCTTTAGGCCTATTTGGAGATGGTTGGGTTTGAATTGGTTCAAAAAATGTTGGTGTTGGATCAAATTCTATCCGAATTGCTAGAGGGGGCGATACAAAATCTTGAGGATCATCATTAACCTGCTCCTGAAACTCTTTTTACACTAAAAATTGTTACCATGTTAGGTTTCTCTTTTGTAATTCCTCCACGATCAACAACTTAATTAATCCTTGATGATACAAGCTATTAATGAGTCGCTGATCAGGCCGCTTTTGGGAAGCTGAAGCCATTTTAGACAGGCTCTTCCACAAAAAGTATGGAATGTTCATCAATTCTTCTCCTTTAATGTGAAGGAGAAGTAGAATATGATAAAGAAATACAAGGCTATATCGCCCTTCACAAGTCAAATATTTATGCAAAAAGAAAATTACATTACCCCATTCAGTAGTGAAATAGTTGCGTTCAGCTCCCTTCTTCCAATGAATACTAGAATTAGCCACTTTCACGAACTGTTTCCAAGAGTCAGGGTTTTTCAAACTACTAGCTTTAAACCATCTTTCCCCTATTTGTGGTAAGCCTGCAGTGAGAGAAATGGACGTTTATGAAACTGGAAGCAGAAACCCCCGAATGTTAGAACAAGCTCGATTGAAATTGAGAGAAAATTCCTTGGTCACATCTTCATTCTGCCCTGGGAATTTACTAAAAAACGCATACAATCCAATTTGTTGAAAAATGCTCTTACTAGAGGGATCTTCATCCAACAATTCAATGGAATATGGCTCCTCCCTACGTGCAACAACCATGCCAACTGAAACTTGCTCTACTGAAAGGAAATTAGGTGATCAAACCGGTATCCTTTAACCCAAATTGGTATTTTCGTGCAAACTTATGCATAACAAAGAAAGACAGCTTTCAAATCGGGTATAAATATAATTGTTCAGACAGGGGACAAAAGGCTAGAGCTAACGACAATTGATGGGGTCAAATTAGCATATACCCATTCGTCCAAAAAGTAATGAGTTAACGGTCATTCCATTTATGGAAATTATTTGAACAAAAGGACTTGGTCTGACAGGTCACGTTATATAATAAGCCATTAAATGACCTTGAAAATCTAATTGAAATGTATACAAATCATTCTTATATGCTAGAATTTATACACATTATTAGGAAAAATATATTGACTTTAACCCTACCGGAACAATACTTGTGCAGATTCAGAGAAGACTTTGAATAGCATACCACACATGCAGGGGATAAAACTGAGATCCAATCCTTCCAATGATGCAAATACAAATCCTCCATGGATTTTAAATATATAACTTTGTTGGAAGAAATCATTATATCTGCAACTTGAAAATAAAAATTCCAAATAGAACTGAAAGTTTGCTTGTACCGAGAGGGATGAATCCAACATTAGAGGAAATTTGGATGAAAAATGGGCCTTTTAACCTTAAAGTACAATTTCTTGTCATCACATATTAGCCAATCAAAATGCTTTAAAATTCAAACAAGGTGCATGTAAAAAAATTGGAGGGAAAAATAAACACTACTTTTTGGATTGTATTTTCAACTTATCTCCTTGTAAGTTTACTCAAATTTCAAGCGGGAGGACTCGTTGGATGCATAATTAAATTATGCATCCAACGAGTACCCATGTTGCATACTTTTAACAACATCTATGCCATGAAAAATTGAAAATACATTAAAATGCTATAGATATGCTGTACATGTTGTTCTCTCAGTTAAGATCCTAGATCAGATTGAAGAAAATTCTGAAAATTTAACACAACCTAGCAGCAGATCCTCTTCCTCCATAAGTGCGCCACTCCTCCTTGAGTGCATGTGTGAGAAGTGAGTGAGTAAATAGAGTGCCTCCCGCACTCTATTTATACTTGACTTGACTTGCCTTTTTACCTAACTCATGTCGGCTCTAACTTAACCACATAACATAATGCTGAGTGGGCCGACCCCCAATAGGGTGGTCTAATAACCCTTTGACCCACATGACTTATACAGGGCCGACCCCAAACAAGGTGGTCTAATAACCCATCAAGTATAAGTTACGACACTTACAATATAAATGACGACACTTCCTTATAGAGGAATAATACCATCTCTATAGGAATACAATATACATATATGTGAAATACATTCCGAAGTTACATATACATCAACACTCCCTCTTAACTAGGAAGGTATTTCTCAGCACAGTTCTTCTAGCACAAGTCATCTTCTCTGGATCATCGTCACTAGATAATCGTCATCGAGTCATAATCATCGTCACTGCTGCTGCTATCTCAATCAATCTCTGAATCTACTCGTCATAGGAAGTTCTACAGAGCCAGTCCTTTTTCATACTGGATGTAGGCCCACCACCTGCAGGTCTTCATCATCACTGGCCATACTGTGGAATCCTCAGGACTTTTACGTGCGTCACAAAACCTCGAAAGAGCATCCCAGGCTGTTACGAGCATACAGCTCTACCTATAGGATCTCCCAGGGCACCGAATTACATGTGACCTCACCACAAAACCTCGCAAGAGCATCCCAGGCTGTTACGAGCACACAGCTCTACCTATAGGATCTCCCAGGGCAACGAATTACATGTGGTCATGGAAAAACCTCGCAAGAGCATCTGCCAGATATCCTAGGGAACCGAATTACATGCCATAGGCAAAAACTCGAAAGACTATCTGCAGATCTCCCAGGGCACCGAATTACATGCCATAGGACAAAACCTCGAAAGAGCATCTGCCAGATATCCCAGGGAACCGAATTACATGCCATAGGCAAAACCTCGAAAGACTATCTGCAGATCTCCCAGGGCACCGAATTACATGTCCTCCCAGAGCAAAACCTCGAAAGAGCATTTGCCAGATGTCCCAGGGCACCGAATTACATGCCATAGGCAAAACCTCGAAAGACCATCTGCAAATCTCCCAGGGCACCGGATTACATGCTCATCTGCACAACCTGATCCACGGCCACAGAGTATCAACCTGATACTCACCATACATCATCCTGATGTATCCATGATCATCCTGATCATTATCACTGCAACGTCCTGCTGCATGTCATCTGGAGCAACATCCTGAAGCTCGTCATCTATGATCATCCTGATCATCACTGCAACATCCTGCTGCATGTCATCCGGAGCAACATCCTGAAGCTCGTCATATATGATCATCCTAATCATCACTGCAACATCCTGCTGCATGTCATCAGGAGCAACATCCTGAAGCTCGTCATCCATGATCATCCTGATCATCAATGCATCTACCTGATGCATACCAAGTATCTACCTGATACATATCATCATACATGATCCTCCTGATCATACAATGTATCCACCTGATACAAATACATGATACATATCATCATACATGATCCTCCTGATCATCAATGCATCTACCTGATGCATACCAAGTATCTACCTGATACATATCATCATACATGATCCTCCTGATCATCAATGTATCCACCTGATACAAATACAAATACATGATACATATAAATGATCCAACTGATCATATCCAGCATCCAACATGATGCGTACATACATATAAATAATGATCCAACTGATCATATCTGAGCAGAAACTAGAACATCATCTTGATGCTCATCATCCAGCGCTTACATCCACAGCCATGTGAAGGATCCTCCTTCCAACATGCTTGGAATGGCTTCAGCAAATGTGTCCATCACTTCTTCCTTGAAGTGTCCTCGATCTGAAGAATGCCAAGCCTCTCTCTGAAGTACTCGAACTTCACTCTGGCTAGCGGCTTCGTCAGCACATCTGTAATCTGCTCGTCTGTCGCAACATATAGGAGCTTCACAGCTCCTCTCTACACCATATCCCTGATATAGTGATATTTGATCTCTATGTGTTTCGACCTGTCATGAAACACTGGGTTCTCAGACAGCTTCACACAACTCTGGTTATCACAGAAGATACCAGTAGCCTCCAATGGGAGATCAAATAACCCAGACAGTAGCTTCTGTAGCCATACTGTCTCACAACTAGCTGAACAGGCTGCAACATACTCTACCTCAGCTGTACTCAGTGCTACGCAGGACTGCTTCCTGCTAAACCAAGAGATCACACCTGATTCCATACTGAAGCAACACCCAGATGTGCTCTTCCTGTCTGCAGCACTGCCAGCCCAATCTGAATCAACATAACCCTGCAGGTTAAACTTTTGATTCTCCTCATACCTGAGCCCATAATCCACTGTACCCTTCAGGTACCTCAGAACATGCTTTACAGCAACCAGGTGAACACTCCTCGGATCCATCAGGAACTAGCTCAATGTGTTTACAGCAAAGCAAATGTCTGTTCTCGTGTTCGTCAGGTACATCAAGGACCCAATCATCTGACGATAAAAAGAGACATCAACCGGATCAGATGAAGCATCACATAGAAGCTTCAGATTTGATGCCATAGGTGTGGCCATGGCCTTGCAATCCATCATCCCGAATCTCTTCAGGATATCTACTGTGTACTTCCCTTGACCAAGGAAGATTCCACCTTCATTCTGCCACACCTCCATGCCAAAAACAAATAGTGCATCATCTCCAAGTTCTTCATCTCGAACTCGGTAGTAAGCTTCCGCTGCGTGTCGGCAATCAATCTATCTTCACCATACCAAGTTCTACACATATATGATTTCCTATCATGTGTCTCAGAACCAAGTGGCTGCTCTACATACACTTCTTCTTCAACTACACCATTCAAGGAAGCTGTCTTGAATCCATCTGGTGTATCTTCTATTTCATCACTTTTATATTTCTCAATGCTGCCATCTGCAACATGCTTGATCTGATAGTTCCATTTGGAAGTCATAGCAAACTTCCCTTCATGTCTTGGGATTACATCCCAAACATCATTCTTCATGATCGACGGATCATGGCATTTCATTTCTTCATCCCAGATCCTGGGAACTTCAATATCTTCAATATCTTCAATAGATATCTTTGTTGCTGGAACAAATGTTGTAGTTCTTCTTTTGTAGGAGATGGCATACGATATTTCCTACACAACAAGTTAAATTGCATGATTAGAAAACATCTCATAGTTTTCAGAACAAATTCTTGCACATAAAGAAATATGCCATACAGTCATGCAATTATCTTAGCCAATGCTTCAATACAACATTTATCCATATTCCGTAACTTTCTAGATGCCTTCCAATCTCTACCAGAACATTGTTAAGAGTGTGCACAACTCCCAACATGTCAGCAAAGAGGTTTCATTCTAGATAAGTAGCAATGGAATGTTGTACAGTGCCATAGGCCACTTACCCATGCATATTAGGATTATACTGTTCATCAATGCAATTATTCTAATATGCATAATACACAACCTAATTCTAGGAACATCAGTATATACATTATTGAACAGTATTATTTAAGAAATGACAATTCAAATACTTATCTTTGTTTGTTCGTTGGGTGGACTCCCTCTGAGTCTTCGCTTCATTGCAGGAGCTGCTGGAGTCCTAATCTGAAGTAGCTTCTTCTACACCTTTCTATTGTGGGATGTAGAGAGATGGTCAACTCCCTCTGAATATCTGCATCCTTGCATAAACCACTGGAGTGTACTCCCTCTTGATCTTTGCCTCCTGGATTACCTGTTCTTGAATCTCATATTCATCCTTGGTCCCTATGCATGCTTATTAGTATCATGAATGTGTTATCCTTGTGATCTCATATAAAATCATACATTCATTAGTATACTATTAAAACACAATAATCTCAAGCATGTATAGTCATGATCATTTCAAACAGAAATAATAAGCATTAGCATTCAAGGATTCTTATGGTTAGTCAAATCATAAAAACATAACATGTCTAAACCTGTAATTACTCAAACCTATGACTCTTCAGGTTAGTTGAATCATCAATCAAGATAAGAGATATAATATGCATAAAACCTGTGATTATTCAAAGCTATACCTTCATGATTCTTCTGGTTAGTCAAATCAATCAATATAAGAGACATAATTCTTTTACTTATATTCCTATTTGACCATAGGACTTTTCTGGTTAGTCATATCATCAATCAAAGTAAAAATCATAATATGCCTAAACCCATGAGTACTAACTTCAATGATCAATCATGCCAAGTATACTTAAATAAAGGATCTTATCACAAGGTGAGATTCTAACTTGATATAGGAAAAACATACCTGGATTAGCATGCTAGCTAATTATGTCTAACATACTCACATGATGTCTTCTTGTTCTTCTTCAATGACTTGTGCTAGTAACCTGTATATCTCATAGGTTAACCATTATAAACCAAGTTATACATACCTCGTAAATGGATCTTTTATGAGATCCATAACAATGGATGAATCTTTGTCCTCATGTCATCATGATCATATGTTCTTGAACTGGAACATGATTTGTCTTTCTTGGTGTACCTTTCATGTTAGTAGACAACATAAACCTCATACAACACCATAATGCATTAGTACAATCATAAGTGTCAACAACCTAAATAATGAATATCTTCTATCATGCATTCATAATTTTGTTAAGGTGATACGACAAATCTAAAAACAAAATTGTACTTAACTGTAATAACATGAAGACAAACATACCATAAACTTAATCATGGACAAATATCAAAACATACCTCGATGAGTCATACCTGTCGAGATTGCTTGTAATCTTCTTATGTAAGGCCTTAGCCTCATCTCCCTCTGAAACAGGAACTTCTTCACCTATGTAGGTGACCAATCCATCTTCTTCTAGGATTAACCCAATCCACTTGATGTGCAAGAACTAGACCTGGAGCTGGATATGGGTTTGTCAGAGAAACCCCAAAAATTCAAACTTTGAATTTCAAACTTCCGAAAGGATAGAAATATGCGCCTTGATGAGCTGATCAAATTGGTATATTCATAATTTGAAAACTGCAAAGTTTCACTCCTCAATTTTGCCTTTGAAACTTCCGGATTCACTGGACGTGACCCTGAACTGGGGTTTGATGAATCCCACTCTTTTTCCCAATCAAAAGGTTTGATCCAAAGCTCTAAGCTTCTATTTTTCTGAGGAGCTTCCAGCCGTGGTCTCAGATTTCAAAAATTCCCATTTTTACAGAAGCCCTAATTTTCCACTTTCCTGATCAAAGTCCCGAACTAGGGTCTGATCAAGCCCGGCCTTCTGCCCAACCAAAAATTCTGATTTTGGTCTCTAAATTTTTATTTTGATGAGTAGCATTCAGCCGTGGTCTCCGATTACAAAAATTCCAACTTTCTTCAAAGCCCTAAATTCCGGAAGCCATGAATGAAGGTACCAAAAAATAATTCTGTTTTGACAGAAATATGTACCTGATTGTTTCTGGTGTAACTCTGAAATTTTTGATCCACAGGGTCTGAAAAAAGTTTCCTGAGATATCCTGACCTGTTACCTTTCCATCCTGACAGGTCTGACCTCAATTGGATTCTCTGAGAGAGAGTTATGCCAAATGTCGCAACGTGACCTGTTTTGGGATAAAACAGAAGAGCGAACTTGTACGGCGTGCCACGTGTCACTGTTTGAACTTCGGCCTCTGAAAAAGTTTTCTGAGATAGCTCGGCCTGTTATCTTTCCATCCTGACAGGTCTGACCTCAATTGGATTTTCTGAGAGAGAGTTATTCCAAGTGTCGCAACGTGACCTGTTTATGGGAAAAAACAGTAGAGCGAACTTGTACGGAGTGCCACGTGTCACTGGTTCAACTTCGGACTCTGAAAAAGTTTTCTGAGATAGTAAAGACTGTGTACTACCTGTCACATTTTACTAAATTTCATTTGGAGCTTCCTAGCCCAAGTTATGACCTTTTTCCCAAGGTCACCTGATTTTGACTCAGATCTGGAAGAGGCAGAAACCCTATATTGCACAGATCATAAATCACAAAGTACAACGAATTAGAGGTTGTCCTTTGGACACAAGGTACCTGGATATCTTAGCTTCGGCCTGTAACAATTTCAGATCCGAAAACATCGCCAAAACGGATTTATAGTGAAAGTGCTACGATGACTGGTTTTTGCTATATCAAGCCCTAGCATCGTAAGTGCAACAAGTGTCATACATGCCATATCATGCCTTCTTTCAGGCTAGCTCTGATACCATGTTAAATTTTCAGAATTTTCTTCAATCTGATCTAGGATCTTAACTGAGAGAACAACATGTACAGCATATCTATAGCATATCAATCATGGAGACAATAATGCAAGCACACAAGAGACACAAAGATTTACTTGGGGAAAACCATAAAGGTGAAAAACCCCAATAACTTCCTCAGAGATAGATAGAGCAATGATACAACCAACCATAAGAGATAGACACAACCTAGCAGCAGATCCTCTTCCTCCATAAGTGCGCCACTCCTCCTTGAGTGCATGTGTGAGAAGTGAGTGAGTAAATAGAGTGCCTCCCGCACTCTATTTATACTTGACTTGACTTGCCTTTTTACCTAACTCATGTCGGCTCTAACTTAACCACATAACATAATGCTGAGTGGGCCGACCCCCAATAGGGTGGTCTAATAACCCTTTGACCCACATGACTTATACAGGGCCGACCCCAAACAAGGTGGTCTAATAACCCATCAAGTATAAGTTACGACACTTACAATATAAATGACGACACTTCCTTATAGAGGAATAATGTATTTTCAATTTTTCATGGCGTAGATGTTGTTAAAAGTATGCAACATGGGTACTCGTTGGATGCATAATTTAATTATGCATCCAACGAGTCCTCCCGCTTGAAATTTGAGTAAACTTACAAGGAGATAAGTTGAAAATACGATCCAAAAAAGTATTTTTTTTACTCTCTCTATTATTATTTTATTATTTTCCTTAGGAGGGCCATTTTTTACCCAAATTTCCTCTAATGGATAGTATCAAGGTTCTGTTCATTTTCAAGATTCCCTTCCACATACATGAGACATTCCATTTTACCAACAATCTGTTCATCTCCAGGATTTTACTGGAATATTTAAAAAACACAGAAACTAGAGATTCTACAGGGTTGATCCAAGCCTGTAATTGTCTGCTAAAACATGTTGAACAACAAATTATTCAACCAACCCATTCGTGATGTAATCCAAACCATGTGAATTCAGGTGTTGGAGTAGAACATGGATGGATATATGCATTCGTCCAAAAAGCAATGAGTTAATGGTCATTCCATTTATGGAAATTATTTGAACAAAAAGACTTGGTCTAACAGGTCAAGTTGTATAATAAGCCATGACATGACCTTGCAAAGGTAAATGAAATGTGTACAAATCATTCTTATATGCTAGAATGACACATTATTAGGAAAAATAAATCGAATTTTACCCTACCGGAACAATACTTATGCAGATTTAGAGAAGACTTTGAATAGCATACCACACAGGTAGGGGATAAAACCGAGATCCAATCCTTCCAATCATCCAAATACAGATCCTCCATGGCTTTTAAAGATATAACTTTGTTGGAAGAAATCATTATATCTGCAACTTGAAAAGAAAAATTCCAAATAGAACTGAAAGTTTGCTTGTACCGGGAGGGATGAATCCAAGATAATATCAAGGTTCTGTTCATTTTCAGGATTCCTTTCCCCATACATGAGACATTCCATTTTACCAACAATCTGTTCATCTTTAGGATTTTACTGAAATATTTAAAAAATACAGAAACTGGAGATTCTACAGGCTTGAGCCAAGCCTGTAATTGTTTGCTAAAACATGTTGAACTGCAAATTCTTCAACCAAACCATTCGTGATGCAATCCAAACCATGTGAATTAAGGTGTTGGAGTAGAACATGGACGAGTAGACTTCCCTCCATTAATGCCAATGGGTGTCAAAGCATCAAAGTACAATCTATCATGATATGCATCAATTTTGTTGATGTCGAATACCCAAAAGATCAGATTGCTTATGGATCCATTTTGGAATGGTACTTATAAATTACTAGTGGTTTCTTATGGAAAACCACTATATATTGCTTATAGACCTTATGAGTGGGTATTGTGACTAGTATGACCTTGGAAACATATTAATTACAAAGAATCCATAACAATACTAGTCTTAAACCATTATCTTTTGTCGAAAAATATAACAACGCTCATAGAGTGTCATCAAAAACCAATTATAATGATAATTGGTGACAAACATTTTCTACACTTACCAAAAGTAAAATAAACAAGTATTAGTGAGGGCTAATAAAATATTGTCACCAGAAGTGTCACCAAAGAGAGAATCAATAATGGGCCTTTAACAACCCTCACTAAAAGTGTCACTGGAAAGGGATTTGGTGACGAACCTTAAAGGAGAATCTCAAAAGGCACCTATAACGACGATGTTTTAAGGACCGTCATCATATGTGACATTCGTGACAACCCTTAAAGGTTCGTCACATGTAGGACCCTCACCAATGACCTTTTTTCTTGTAGTGCATGCAACCCGACACACGTAATGCCTAAAATGGCTTCCCAATTCAACCACATTTCTTTACCGGTCAATGTTGGCTTGTATAGGCACTAAACTACACACTTTTAGTCATGTTGGCACTAAAGTTGACGCTTATTGTTGACTTTAGCGTCAACTATATGATCATTAAAAAAAAATGTGAGTGGCCCCTGCATGTAAGTAAAACAAAAAAAGGGAGAGGAAGACCCCATTTCAACCATTGCCAATCTTGGAAGAGCCTTTTTCTTTGGGTTTTGACCATTTTTTAGCTTAGATCCGTTGCTTGCAAACTAGAAACGCCACTGACTAGTTCGCCTTGAGCTCTTAGTTTTCCTTATCCCCTCACTGAAAAACACAGGTTGAAGAGGGTTTAGACTAAAGCATTACCTCTGAGCAAAAATTTACCAATAGCAAGGATTGAAATAGAGACATTGAAGAGGAAGAGAAATCAAATACAAAGATCGAAGAGGAAGAGGAATCGATTACATTTCAAGCGATCAAACCTTGGAATTTTGGCATGTGAGTGCACAAATACCATCAAGCATTAGGCAATGGCAAGCGAAAAATTACAGGATACCAACAAATGGAAAAAATGTATACTTAATATATATTTATAGAATACTTAGTTGCTATAATTTAATGCTTTTTATCTTAGCTCTTATTGTAAATTTTTTTGTTTTTTGTTTTGAATTTTATTGCAAAATTAGAGTATTGTAAATATAGTATATTTTTACCCCCCAAAAAAACTTATTTTACATTGAACAGGGAAACAATGTCAACCCAAACTCATTGTTAGCATCTTTTAGGATAGAGACACCACAAAAACTTAAAAATAGTGATCCTGTAACCTTAAGAAAATACCTTCAAATACAATCATATGACAATCTTCACTCCCTTGAAGTATTGAATAAGTACCAGGAGAATCAATAGATCTCCATACACTCTTCAATTGAGGAAAAGGTCCAGTACAAAATCATTATAGTAACAAGCAATGTTTAGGAACCAAAAGTCACTTCAATTGAGGAAAAGGTCCAGTACAAAATCATTATAGTAACAAGCAATGTTTAGGAACCAAAAGTCATTGTTAGCATCTTTTAGGATAGAGACACCACAAAAACTTAAAAATAGTGATCCTGTAACCTTAAGAAAATACCTTCAAATACAATCATATGAAAATCTTCACCCCCTTGAAGTATTGAATAAGTACCAGGAGAATCAATAGATCTCCATACGCTCTTCAATTGAGGAAAAGGTCCAGTACAAAATCATTATAGTAACAAGCAATGTTTAGGAACATGGTTTCGATACATCCAATGTGACAACAACACCTTGAGCCGAAAATTCTAGTTCGACCTTAAGATCGTATGCATCATGTATCGGTAAGCTAGGTACAAGGATAGAGTATGGTCATGTCACGAGCAAAATCAAAAGAACATATGCAAGGATGACCTTTATTGATCGGTTGAGAGATTCTCGCCATCAAATATTTAGAAACCATCTACATCTCCCCTTTTCCAATCTACATCTCCCCTTCTCCAAGGTTCCACTTCATTTAAAAAAACGATCATACAAGACATATAATTTGGACTTAGTGAGGGTTGGTCGGTGAAGAAGATCAAATTGCAAATGCCCAAAAATGCAAGTGGTTTCGTTGCAACCCAAAAAAAACGTCATCCAAATCAAATGCTTAAAAAGTTCCATGGACATACCTGTAAATGTATGGAAAACATTAGTAAAATCCTATGAGAAGGTGGATGCTCAAAGAAAAGCTGACGAACAAATCATTGAGGTATTGAATTTTTTTGTTAAATATTATTTCACATTTCTTAATAAATATTGAAAATTGATTTGTGTGTAACTAAATTTAATTATTTTATGTTTTAGGATAAGGGCTCGAAGGCAAGGATAGCAAAGACAAGTACCACCCGTCATGTGGCCAAAGAGGAATGAAAGCATTGGTTGCAAATTTCGTAAGTATCTTGAATATGTGAATTCATTTTTTAACATTTATTCGTAACAAAGAAAGTGTTGATATCAAATTTGTCCTTGTATCCTATTTCGACATGAATTGGAATAGGGATGGCATCCAAATAACATAAATAAATAAATAAATGATGCAGCATAAAAAATGGACATATTTTGTCATATGGATGGAGACCAAGGTGTGACATTTTGACAATGGTAATGGTTAAGGCTTGCCTCAAAATACTAAATCTATAAGCTATAAGGTATTGTTCAATAGGTACTAGATTTATGCAATGAGACATATTATAGGCTTTGATAAAGTGACATTGTTATTTATAAAATGAAGGATAAAAATTATAGTCCTTGTTGGTTCTAGTACAAGGGTTGATTTGGTTCTAGTTCCTACCAACCCTTCCCTTTCTCAAGTAAAGGCTTTTATCACCCCTTCTTTTCCCTATGTTATTGCTTCATTTTGAGAGGTCCCTCCCATCTTCCTTCTATTTTTTCCTTATAATTGGAGACTCCTTGCCTTAGCTATCCTAACCCTAGGTTTATTTATCTGAAGGAAAACCAAGTTTCTCCCCAAAACATATCAAACTTGAACCAAGGTATTGCAAACAAACAACTTCAAACCAATATAACTACTTCATAAATAATTTAAATGGTTTACTAACCCAAATGTAACTCAAACAAACACATTCAAACTTCCTCCAAATAGCTGTCCAAATATAAATCCTAGAAGCATTCAAGGTATGTCCCTCTAGCCAATGTTTCAGTCCAACCATGCCACCTTCAAAAGTTCAAATCATACCTCAACCTTGAACTAGGTCGCAATGAAGGTAGCTTGGCCCATTTCCTAAATTTAAACTTAGTCAACCAAGGCAGTCCTCCGACACCTCCTTTCAACATTACCTAGAATATTGGCCTTGGCCAAGAATTTTCATGCAACTATGTGCCAACCTTTTCACAATGGTGACATTCAAGCTTCAAACCTTCCTCAAACGACCGATATCACTGAAATGTGTAGTAGGCCATATGGAAAATTCATGTCATGTGTGAGATAACTAGTTGAACAATTTACTTGATCTCATAATACCCTACAAGTTGAACTACTTATATGGTCTTGCCTCATATCAAACATTCACGACTATACCTACACCTAAACTCAATTCAAAATCAAAACATAAACTATAATATCAACCAAGGTTGTTGAATCAACTAATCAAATTATCACACTTACTAATTTACGATATAGGTATGATGGGTCCTACATCCACATGAAAAAGCCTTGTCATGTTGGCATACACACTTCTTGTTGACATAAACACTCCTTCAGTAAGTCAACATTCAACTAAATAACATGAAATCGAAGATGAATTGGCCTCACTCACCCTTAAAATTGACATGTGATGCTAGTACCATAAGCATAACATTGATATCACGAATAATGTGGCATTCTCAAAATGAAAGATATTGATAAGACTACTTGTTGAAACACTAGATATTCTAAAACAAACATCGAACACTTTGAACCTTGCTAAGTGTTAGAATCTCAATATGGCACTCCTTTCTCAACCTAAAATTGAAACCTTTGAATTGTGCCTCTTGAACCAAGCTTGGGGTGATGTTCCCTTTGACACTAAGACATACATTGTAAGGGGTATTGACATTTCCTCATAGTTCAGACTAAGTTTAACCCTCCCTTGTCCCACTTTAATTGTAATTAATAGTCAATGCCAAAGATACACCTTATGCCTAACCCTCTTCCTACTACTCACTCTATTGAGTCACCCCTATCTTGGGATCTCTCTATTTTTTTGTGGTTTTACCTTCTTGAAAGTCTAGTTGCGGCACACCTTTTTTTTATGACTCAATTCCTCCCATGATCATTAGATTTTCCCTCAAGGATCTTCCTTTGTCTCTTGCCCAAGTTTGTCCTTGACATATGCCTTACCATTGTGTGTTTGCCAATGTTACCCACTTAGCGTACCTTTAATTTACTTTCCCCACACTGTAGGATGTTTCCTCACCCTCTTTTTTTTTTATCATGTCACCTTGTGGATGCTCCCTTCGATATTGACTTCTTGGCTCACCAAAATGTGAGAAAAGTACTCTTGGCCTACTTCAACGATGATTCCTTCCTTCCCTACCTCATTTGAGGCAAATCCTTTTCTTTCTTCCTCTTTGTGGCCTACTTTAGGTAAGTCCTTTGCCTCCTTCCTTCCCCGCCCCACTTAGGGAAATCCCTTTTGATCTGTCCTTTCTTGCCCCACTTAGGTAAATCCATTTACCTTCTTCCCTCCTCGCCCCACCTAGGAGACGCCCTTTGCGTTGTTCCTTTTTCGCTATGCTTCGAGTAAAAGGAAATAGGACTTGGTTGTCCCTAACTCCTCTTTTCTTTTACCTTGGTTGACCTCAACCCTCTCCTTGGAATTTTGATTATTTCCCATGCTAACCCCTCCTTTCCCTTGGATTTCCCTGCAAAATTCAGGGCACCATCCTATTGCATTTACTATATGTAATCTCTTGTCTTTGTTTCTCCTTTTGTTTTCTTGTTGTCTCTCTCTAACTCCTTCATTCCATCCATCCTCCTTTCTACGTTTTCTTAACTTCCATGGTCGTTTCTTTTTTCCCTTTCTCTTTGTTTCACTGTTGGCCTTTGCAACTTTATCTCTCACTTTTTCTTTCGTTTTATGGATTTTCTAGCCTTGCCATTTGTTCTCCTTTTCTTTCCTTTTGTTGTTTCCTTGTACCATAATTCAACCCCCATAATAGGCTCATTGCTAATTTTTAGAGGCTTCCATGGTACTTTAGTAAGTGGTCATTTCTCTTGATCAATTGCCCCTTTTCAGTGTTGGTTAGAAGCTCTAGGTCACTTAGATCACATTCACCGAGCGACTTAGCCCAAACATGGATTTTTATTTTGAGCAATTTCAATAGAACAAAGACGGTCTTATTGTTAAACCTCTATTTACACACAAATAATTGATGCACAATTTTTTGATCCCCTTGGTCAATCATGTGTAGTCTCTCATAGAAATAGAATTAAGATTAATCACCACATCCCATAGTTTGATAGGCGCTTCAAGTGTTTCTACTCACAGGATACCAAGTTGGAGGAGCATCCCATTGTTGGAAGTTCTATCTACTATGCGATAATAGGAAGGTATTATTGTCTTTATCGAGATGCCTCTCCACTTTCTTTCATTATCATGGCCAAATATACCCAACTCTCTTCATGAGGGAAATTTTCAAACATATAACGCAATATATGAGTGGACCTACTTGACCAAAGAGCATTTGGAGGATCATCTCTTTCTTTGTTATTGTTTCATTTGCTCGAGGCAATAAAGGATAGTCAAAAGTTCATTCCACGTCGATGACTACATTAATGAGATTTGAAGTTTCCTCTGAACAACCCCCCTTTGATGGGTATATCAACCTCCTTGAGACATGTAAGGAGCTCTCACTCCAAACCTAGTGACACACACCACCAGAACAATTAACAATAACTCTAGGAGGCCCTAGAGCCTTACTTTCTCTTTCCATAGCACTAATCTATAGGTTGAGTTGAGTAGCTAATTTTAAATTTGAAGATTCTTCATCTCGCCATTGGATGTTGGGAGTGATGGACCTCCTTTCTGTAAGGCTCCACTCAAGATTACATAGAAAGGCCCCATTGACTCGAGGTAATCTCAAGACACCATTATTAGTTACCACATCAACCCCTTCATAGTGATTATGTACTTGCATTGGATTTATTTCAATACTTCTTATGTATTTTTGTAGTTCTTTTAGGCAGATACTAAGTTCTTTATATGCTCTTGCTTGGATATCAATAAACATTGATTTTTCATTCCCACTATTTTCTTATACTAGATATTCTTTTGAGCTCCATTGACCTACTTATTGTGGTCATTTGTTGGACAATAATGAAATTATCTTATCTCCGTGGTCAACCTAGTCTCTTTCACCACTCTTCTGAGAGACAAGTTTTTTGTTTCTAACACCTTTATGTGTGGTTAGTCAACCTTGATTTTTCCAAAGAGGAAGTTACTTTTCTCACACCTTAGTGTGGTCAGTTGATATTCTCTCTTCTACGATGTGGATTTCACCCCTTTCATAAGTCCAACCAGGCTTGCTCTACCAACAAGATCATTTTCCTTTGTTTTTTCATCCAATGCTATTGTTTTGTTCTCCTTGGTCAAACTTTCTCCCTCTTGGGTACATTGCTTATTACCCTTACTCCTCCTTGAGGCAAGTGGTTTGGCCATTGTTGGTTCATCTAGTGTTGCCACACTTTTTGTTTGTTCATGCTTTCCTTTCTTAGGGAAAGTTGTTTATCTCCCTTTCCTTTCTATGCTTCTAGGGTTTCCTTACCCCCTCAAGGAAAGAGACTAAGATCATCTTCAATTTTTTGTTTTACAAGTTGACATGAGGAGTAATTTTTGTTGAATGGGCACTCAAGTTATGGTTGGGTTATGCTAGCCACTAGAGATAAGATGGTTGTTTGACTTGAGTGTAATGAATCACCCAAGGAGCTGAGTTGGGTCTATAGTTGCTATCCTATATATTGATACATTATGGGTTACTGTAAACATTCTTGCTTCTTTGACAATTTGGAACCACTCAAATGGCTCTTAGCATGCTTTATCGAGTTCCCATATGGCATAATCAATACAATGGTAATTGCAAATATGGTATATTTCTCTTTTTGTCTTTAATTTTTATGCTTTACTCTATAGTCTAATTGTTGGTTACTTGATCATGTTGAATTTATACTTTGTTTATGCCCTCCCTCTGTATGCATTTGTTTATTTTGTCATGCATCATTGTTTGTCTCTTTATTTTTCTTTGACTTCTTTGCTTGTTAGCACACCCACGCACATGGGATGTATAATTTTGATTTGTGTTGAAATCAGGGCGAGATGGGTCTCTATGTTGGTTACAATATCAGTTCTATTGCATGGCGATTCCTTCTTTACGTCGAGCATTTGTTCTTGCTTCCTTTGTCATTGGGTACCTCCCTATTTTCTCTTGCATCCTTGTGTTTGTTTACTATTTCTGATTTGCTTTATGACTTCTTCTAGTTTTTCTCCTTTTAATCTTCTTCATGGAATCTCATTTATTTTATAATTTGAGGATTAGAACTCCTATTGTAAGGGAAAAATAGTATATGGATTTTTCACTTCGTAAACACAATCCAATATCACCTCAAATACCATTGTGTGCTGTTCACATCATGTATTATACATCTCATACATGCCTTATGATGATTCCATTGTGTTGACGCCCGGAAAAATCCTTGCGTCGAAAACAGGGGTTATCCCCAATGAAAAGTCCCAATTAGACTCCTTACTGTTTGGAATAGGGAACCTGTTCGACTTACGGTCCGACTACTGTTCAAGATAGTCTTGGAACGAATTTGTTGGATATGGCCCAACCCACCGTTTATGATTTTAATTGGTTTTGAATGAAATGCAAGTTACTAATCTACATGTGAATGCTTATGATCACTAACTATGCTTGTTTGACCGATAGGAAGAAGCCTCACACAATGATGCGAAGGTTCTTACCTCCCGTCTTATCACTTCCTTTACTGTTGGTCACCTAAGTAAATGCCCTAATTTAATGCAATATTCTACCTAAACTAAACTATCCTTTCAAGGAGCAAGATTAAGAAAGAGCAATGGAGGGTAACTGCATCATGCATTTTATAGGAGATAACTACTGAACATAAACACATTTAACAATTACAAAATAAATTTAACACATTATATAACTTGAGTATTAACATTCAATACATCTATTTCTCGTAGAAAGCAAAGAAAACTGTGTTTGCATGTATATGCACCAAAATAATTCAAAAAACTATTAGAATTGTCCAACATAAACAAGAACAATCTTATTGCATTTTAGTAGACAAAAGAAGGAAATCAGTTCCATGCATTCATCCACAGAATTTGACACGGTCTCCAACACAAGCTTCCACCCAAAAAATTGCTTCTTTCATTAGCAGAAATAATTCTCACATACGAATTCCAACAAAATATTTCTAAAATCAAAATCCCCCCATTCTCCACCTAATTTCCTTTATTTATCCTTACTATTCGACCCCCCTTGGTGACTTTTCAGTTCACCTTTCTGTAGCCACAACCTTTTTGTCTTCCAAAACCTTTGTGAAATTTCAGCTACAAATTAAATAAAGTGGACAAAAATAAATAATGAAGTAAAACAAATTATCACATCATGAGGGTGAGGCGCCCTCTTGATCTTGTATAAATTCATCCCAAAGGCCACTTTCATAAGAGATAATGTTCAACTGTTGTGGCTCAAATAACTGTAAGGCCACTTCATGAAAAGATAAATCTTTAACCATTGTATTAAGGCCTTTAGTTGTTGAGCTATGCCCATTAGCCAAGTATCGTGTTTTCAAATTTGATTTCCCAATACGTTCTTGTAAGTCCTCTAGAGTGATATTTTCTAGACTTCAAATAACAACTATGTCTCTGTATTTAGTTCAGTCAACCGTTGCTCTTTTGGTACAGGGTTCTCGAATGGACCAGGAGAAGGCAAATGACATTTTTCAAAAGCTCTAGCTATGTTCTGATGGATCACTTCACATCTAGAAATAGAAGTTGCCACTTCGTTTTGCAATTTTCTCTCAACCTTTTGGCAATTGTCTAGATTTGTAAAATCCAATTTCAATTCTTCTGTGGATCTCTTAGGCAGATGTGGAGGGATTTCCTTTTCTTTCTTTCTCCAACCAGTTAGCTTCTTCATTCTGGTATGAATCTCTCCTAATTTATGTCGATTGGCAGTAGCTATTCGGATATTTGCTTGAATCTAGCCACCATTCCCTACACCTCAAACGTTTGTTCTATGAGTAGCTCCTGTGAATGGAACAATTGTTCCTGAAGAGTGGAGGCACAATCATAAAATGGGGTTAAATCCTGCTTTTGTTCTTGTATAGTGTTCAATGCAATCATCAATGACTTCTTTTCTTGGTTAATCTATGATACTTGTGCTTGCAGGGCTCCCTTTTCAATAATGAGAGTTTCTATTTGATGGTCCCATTGAATTTCCTTTGACTGCATCTCTTGTAACTGGGACTTTAAATATGTTTTCTCTCCTTCCAATGTTACCACATGACCACTTAGTGAGTCTCTTTCTGCTTCCATACTTTGAATGGTGTGCATGACTTCTTCCTTTTGAAGTTTGAGGGTTTCCCACTAACGTCTCATTTCAATTCCTTCATTCCTAGCTTGAACCAGATTGTCCTTTAGCTTAACTACCTTGGCCTTGTTGCTTTCTACATTCTCTATCAATTTGTGTATACTGTCTTCATTGGCCAAGGCTGCAACTACTCCAATGGATGTTGTGAATTTTGGATCCTTGTTAGTACCTTCAACTACTGGAACTTCTTGTATTGTAACTGTTAGGCTGTTATGGTGTGAATGGATGGTGTGAATGGAGTGAGTCCCAACTTAGAGAAAGGAAGACGTCCTCTAGTGAGTAGAACATCTGTGTTGGTGTCTGTCATAGCATCAATATCCATATCTTGGATTTCATTTCCAAGTTCATCACCTCCTTGTAGACCTTGAATTTTCGCATCTTTCTTGAAGGCTTCTTCTTCTTCTTTCTTCTTTTGTAGTTCCTCCTGCTGAGCTGATTCCTGTTGTTGTAATAATAACTCTTTTCTTTTCTTTTCTTGTTCTGCTGCAAGCCTATCCAATTGTTACTTTTTCCATCCTTTTTTGTAATTCTTCCACATCCTCTTTCACTTTTCTCTCTTCCTCTGCTTTCCTTGCTAGTTCTTGTTCCTAAAGTCTTTTGATCATTTATGCCAAGAGGTCTTCTTCCACCGCTTTCTTCCTGGAAGCTTCTTCTAAGTTTTCTTTTGTCTAGGTATCAGATGGTTTGCTCGAGATCCCATCCTTACCACCTTTCCTTCTACTAAGTCTTCTATCCAATTATGCAAGGTTTGAGACCCGTTTATATATTTCTTCTTCCCTCAAGAATTGATCAGCATGTTCATAGTGAATTTCAATAGATGTGCAATGCAGAGCCACCTTTTAGTGACTATCATTTTTTACAAAGATTTTCTCGCCAAAGTGAAAGGAATCCAAATCCTTCACCAGATATTGGGCATCTTTGACCTTGTTCAACCTGTATGATCCGACTATTAACGGAAGTGGTGGCCAGGAAGCCTTCTTATTTTGGTGCAATAAATGGCCAATTCCATTTAAAAATGTCTTCCTCACAATTTCTTTGAAGATAATGCAATCTATAACATACTTGGGTAGCAAAAACGGACCCTTCGATCCTCCGTAGATACACAAGTATGTACCTTCAGGTTCAAGTAGTAATCCCCTAATTGAGTGACCATTGTAAGAGATTCCTTGGACATGCAATATGGTTCCTTTTCATAAATCAATTTGTACAAGGGAACCAATACATCCTCAAAAATCTGATTGTAGTAGCTCACATGATTTTGGTCCCATAAAATTTGATATGCTACATAAACAGGAAAGTAATTAGTATTACACCTACACCCGAGGCTAGGAAAGGGATGCAGAGTCATGATACAATCTACCAAGTAAGAAGACATGTGGAATTCGACTTTCTTTACTTTGAGTCCGTGCTATTCATCGTTGATGGCTTTGACCATGTTCTCAGAAATATTGTCTGCACAATTAAAAACAATGCCATGCATTGTGATATGATATAGTAAAGGTACCCAACTGAGCTTGTAATATGTTGAGTAGGGCCTCCCATAGAGCTTGCATAAGAGAGTAGCAGCGATTCTAAAAGGAGTCTTCAAAAATTTGGTTTCATATTCCTTGTTGTCTCTCTGGCGCAATTGATTTTATGGCAACAACATTTTATTTGGGCATTCTGCATAGTCTAGTTTCATATTTTTGAGCCAATCTTCTGTCAAAAAGACTCTTGGGGTAGGAAGCCTATAAGATTTTTCGATGTGTGCAGGTTGAAGCGAAGCAAAACCTTTCCCCATGGCGCTTGTAATGATACAAGATTGGGTATCAACATGGGGAAAAATCCATCCTGTCACTTCAGCACATGGGAATAATCCAGGCCTAGATACAACCTTGTGGACGCCTAACTTCTTGATGTTCTGGTGAATTAATTCTTCCTCGATTGTATCTTCCACAACACTCTGATCTCTGATCAAATGGTAAATTTCACCACATTTGAATTCAGGGGCTATGCCTATAATATTTTGGGTGTCGTCGAACTGAATCTCCAGAGATGTATCTTGAACTGCTTCATCATCAGATACTGTCTCCAACACAACTTTGGAGGAGCGCTTAAGACCTCCTTTTGACATCTCTGAATCCTGTACGATAGAGTAAAAATTATCATCTTGTGTAAAATCCATTGATACCATGAAATACAACGACAATTTCAGAAGAACAAGCAATAGCTTCAAAATTTGCAATGAATAAACACTTCTTTTCATATGAATAGATGTATAGTTTATCATTAAATATAGAAACTCCCTATTTCATCCATTAGGGTTTGCATTGGTGCATCCATTAGCTTGTAAAAGAAAATGCAGTGGCTCGAGACAGTTAAATAGGGTTGGGGTAGGTTTTCATATTCTTGAAATTTAGGGTTTAAGGTGGGGTTTAATTAAACAAGAGAGAACATCAAAGAACGTTCACTTGGGCGAAAGAAGCTCAAGTTGAGTTTTAGGGGATGTTTACTATATAATTAATACTCAAAACCCTTAAACCCCAAGAAAATGGTCGAGCATGATAACACCGAGGCCATTCAAGGCCTTTGACCTCAAACCATAAATCTCCATACAAGAAATGACTAGTTGGAAATCAATTGAATAAGGTAAAATATACCTACCTGTACGATAAGTGATAGGTGTGATAAGTTGACCGGTAGTACGTGAGATAGTCTCGAGCAAAGAATCTCCTTCTAGGTGGCGTAGGCGTGAACATGGTTGCGTAATAATAATGAGGTGAGATCCAATGATGTTTTGATTTTAAAGCGCTCTTTTGAAACCCTAAGTCACCGATGGGCTTTAAAAAGGCTTCAACGTGCTTTTTTTAGACTTCAAACAAATCATTTCGGCATCGTAGGGCGAATTTTTGCGATACGTATGATGTATCGACGTTGAGTTCATTTCCCATCGTGATAATATTTCAGCGTAGAACTTCAATTAACCGCGATAGCATCGGTGCCAATGCGAAAAGTGCGTCGATACGTTTTGGTGAAAATATTCAAACTTTCGCGTTGCTAAATTTCGGTAGAATAGGGAAAACTAATGCGATCGTGTCGGCGACAGTTGATGAGTTATGCTGATACAATTTCGACACAGAATGGAAAATTTTGATGAACATTTCAGCGCAGCGCAAAGTTACAAGTCTGGTGAGAAGACAAGTGAACACCGATTGTTTCAGTGATTTCTTGGAAAATCGAGTGAATTTTTGGTGAAAGAAATTGGAATTCTTTGGACATTTCGACGTAACTTTCTAAATCTTGCCGAATTTTCAGCGGAAAACAATGAAAGATCACCGAAGCTTCAATGAAAAGTAAAAAAGTTAGCCTATGTTTCGGCAAAAAAAGGAGAATTTCCGCGAAAATATCACGTGTCTACGACGTTTTGGTGAACTTGCCGAAACTTAAAATTTATAGGGAAAAATCTAATTAAAGAAAAGTTGAAATTTTGGTGAAATACTTTCACCTCCTTGGGAACCTTCAACTTCAAGCAGTACCTGACTTAGTCTAAGAGGGATCCAGAAGTTTCAAGTACGTAAGAATTAAATTTAAGGAGGGGCCTAGTCTTTCCAAAGGAAGATACTGGGGAGGGGGTTGTAGTTGTGACACATCGTTCTTCAACTCACCTTTATGAGAGATTGTATGTGTTGAAGGCCCCATTTTGAGTTCCCCAACTCACCTTTATGAGGGATCGTATGTGTTGAAGGCCCCATTTTGAGTTCCCCTATCATGGTCTAGATGCCTAGTTTTGATCTCCCAATCGATCTTTAATACTATGATAGGGTCCCTAAGGCCAAACTTTGGTATTTTTCCCCTTTCGGTCTCATATTTGGCTCTAATGTACTAATTAGTTACCTTGTTTGGGTCACTTCCTAGTTGATTGGACTGCTTATGGGCCTAGTGCACCAAATTAGAAGGTTATAGTCATTGTAGTAGCAATGTTGGAAGAGTTGGGTCATAATTTAGGGTGTACAATCTATTCAAATCATGGTGAACCCAATCTCAACATCCGATGAGGACCCATTGCAAGTTTTTAGGGTAAGGTTGATATAACCATAATGTCCACATGCTTCGTTGGTAGAGTTAAAAAAAAACCCTATAATGCAAAAATTGCATTGCATGTTACTTAGTGAAACCCTAGTTCCAACAATAATAAAATAAAAGAGCACGTGGTGCATGGAATCATGGGGGAGGGGGTGTCCCTAGGTGTAATTGCTATCACAAGTCCAACATAATTGATGATTCATTTTCCTTTTTGTAAGCTAGTACCCAAAGAGTTTCAAATCGGTGACCTAACACAAGGAGTGCCTTAACAACACATCCATTCACCATCTATTCTACACCCCGTGGGATATAATTAATGATTCATTGATCCGAGTCTCAAATTATCAATTTATGGTGAGTGTCATTTCGCTTCGTTAAGCCATCAAGAGACACTTGGCCAATTTATACCATGGGCGTTAAAAGCAATTCGAGAAATATAATTGAGTGTCATAATATCCTACAAGTTTTTTTTGGGCAAGACTGACGTAACCATGAAGTCCACAAGCTCCATTGGCATAGTTTTCAAAAAATTTACCTCGTGATTCAAAAATTGCATTGCATGTTACTTAGCAAAACCCTAGTTCCACAAACCATAGAATGAAACAACATCTACTCCATGGACTAATGGGAGAGGGGTGTATCTAGGTGTAATTTGATGTCACAAGTCTATGGAAATTGTTGGTTCATCAATCCAAGTCCTGGCTATCGGTTTATGATGAGTTTCAACTCGCTTCCTAAATCCATTTAGGGACACTTGGGAAATTTCTACAGAGGGCATAAAAACCATTTCAAGCAATATAATTGAGCATTGTAACCTATTGCAAGTTTGTTTGGTAAAATCCAACATAACATAATGTCCACACACTTTGTTGCCAGAGTTTTCAAAAATTTATCGTGTGATGCAAAACTGCATTGCATGTTACATAACCCCTAGTTTCAAAAATTGCCGAATAAAACAACATACAGTCCATGGAATCATGGGAGATTGGAGTCCCTAGGTGTAATATGATGTCACGAGTCCAAGCCGATCTAAGTCTTGATTATTGGTTTATGGTGAGTTCCAACTAGCTTCCTAAAGCCATTCAGGGACATTCAGTGAATTTCTAGCGAGGATATAAAAATCAATATCAGCAACAAAATTGAGTGTCGTAACCTCTTGAAATTTTATTTGGGCAAATTCAACATGACCACCATTTCCACATGTTCTATTTGTAGAGTTTTAAAAAATTTAATCTCTAATGAAAAAATGCACGATATGTTACTGAGAAAAACCCTAGTTTTGAAAATCATCAAATAAAACAACATCCATAAAATGGACTCATGAGAGATGAGTGTCCCTAGGTGTAATATGATGTTATGAGTCCAACACAATCGATGGTTTGTCAATATAATCCTTGGTTATCAGTTTATGGCAAGTTTCATTTCAATTCCTAAAGTCATTCAGGGAGACTTGGTGAATTTATACTGAGGGCATAAAAGCCAATCTAAGAAGGTTGACATGACCACAATGTCCACACACTTTGTCTCCACGACTTTCAAAAATTTACCTTGTGATGCGAAAATTGCATTTCATGTTACTTAGCAAAACCCTAGTTCCAAAAATTGTCAAATAAAACATCTAGTAAATGGACTCATGGGATAAAGGAGCCCCTCGGTGTAATATGATGTCACATGTCCAATAGAATTGATGCTTCGTCGATCCATGTCTAGATTATTATTTTATGACATGTTTCAACTCACTTCCTAGAGACATTCATAAACACTTGGAAAATTTCTACTAAGGGAATAAAAACCAATCCAGACAGCAAAATTGAGTGTTGTAACCTCCTGCAAGTTTGTTTGGGAAAGGACAACATGACCATGATATCCACATGCTCCATTGGTATAATTTTCAATGTACATGTTAATGAGCAAAACCCTAGTTCTAGAAATTTTTGAATAAAACAACATCTAGTCCATGGAATCATGGCATAGGGGTCTCCCTAGGTGTAATATAATTTCATGAGTACAACATAATGTATGGTTCAACAATCTGATCCCCGATTATCATTTTATGGTGAGTTTCAATGTGCTTCCTAAATTTATTAATGGACATTTGGTGAATTTCTACTAGGGCAAGGTCGACATAACCATGATTTCCACATGCTTCATTAGAAAAGTTTTCAAAAAATTACCCTATGATGCAAAATTTCATTCCATGTTGCTAAGCAAAACCCTAGTTCTGACAATCCTCGAATAAAACAACATCCAGTACATGGACTCACAGTAGAGGGGTATCTAATCTGGATTGTTTAGAGAACAAAATGAAGGTAACAATATAAAAATGGAAACACACACACAAATTTTTCTTAGCGCACATTAGTTCAGTAAACCCAACTTCTATTAATGAATGGAATGGAAAAACACTATAAACTGCAAGCAATACAGACTACCTCGGATGGTGGTATGTTATATATGAAGAGAGTTGTGTTGAATACACTTATTCAAAAGAGATGATTACAAAGAGACTGTTCATGGTGAATATGCAAGGCAATTTTATAAGAAGGAACAGTGCATTGGATTTTTAGAGTTCTCAATGATCAACCCAACTTTGAGCTCGAAACATCGAGAGAACTCTAAAAATCCAATGCAATGATCCTTCTTCTTATATAAAGAGACTAAAATGGAATTTTTTATCATAACCATAGAGGAAAACCCCTAAAAATCCAAAAACCTAACCTTATGAGATTAAGTGCCAAAAGGATTTGTGGGCCCCACGGTGGCTAGTTGACTTCCTGGGGGCACAACTTTGCATACGATCTTAGTTTAGGGCACATGATGGCTCATTGGAAAGAACCAATTGAGAAGCACAATTTTTTTCTAGGAAAAGATAATTTCAAGAAAACCCTTGGACTCCCGATTCGCCAAAAAGCATTGTTTAGGGCCTCAAAATGGGCCCAAAAGTTTGGGACACAAAAAACCATAGAAAATTTCCAAGAAGATGGAGAATCATTGTAACCCAGTGGAACACGTGGATGACCACTTGTATTCACATGGATTAATGTTATTAGGTGTAATCCAAGGCCACGAGTCCAATAGAATCGATGGTTCATTGATCCAAGTCCCGATTATCAATTTATGGCTAGTTTCAACTTGATTCCTAAATCCATTCAATCACTTGGTAAATTTTTACCAGGATCATAAAAACCAATCTGAGCAATAGAATTGAATACCGTAACCTACTACAAGCTTGTTTGGGCAAGTTCTAGATGACCATGATGTTCACATGCTTCGTTGTTAGAGTTTTTAAATTTTTACCCTGTGATGCAAAAATTGCATTGCATGTTACATAGCAAAACCCTAGTTCGAGAAATCATTGAATAAAACAACATCTATCCCATGGAATCATGGGAGAGGGGTATCCCTAGGTGTAATTCGATGTCACAACTCCAACGTAATTGTATATTCATCGCTTTGAGTCCCAATTTTCAATTTATGATAAGTTTTCACACGCTTCTAAAGCCATTCAAGGACACTTGATGAATTTCTGTCGTGGGAAAACAAATCAATCTAAGTAGTAGAATTGGGTATCGTAACCTCTTGCAAGATGTTTTGGGAAAGGCCAACTTCACCACAATGTCCACATGCTTCTTTGCTAGAATTTTCAAATATTTACCCCATGATGCAAAATTCGATTGCATGTCATTGAGCAAAACCCTAGTTCAGAAATAATCGAATAAAACAATATCAAGTCCATGGGAGCATGGTGTAGGGTTGTTCCTATGTGTAATTTGATGTCACAAGTCCAATGAAATTGATGGTTTGTTGATCCAAGTCCCGGTTATCAATTTATGGCAAGTTTCAATTTGCTTCCTAAAGACATTCAAGGACACTTGGCAAACTTTACTAGGGGCATAAAAATCAATCTGAGCCACATAATTGAGTGTTGTAATCTCCTGCAAGTTTGTTTGAGTGAGTTTGACATAACCGCTATGTCCACATGCTTCATTGCCAGAGTTTTCAAAAATTTACTTGGTGATGTAAAAATTGCATTGCATGCTATTAAACAAAACGTAGTTCCGGACATGTTGTGAGAAAACTATCCTATGACTGGGGTTGAGGCCACCAACATACTAGGGTTGAATAAAATGGACATCTAGGGATTTACAGAAAGTGGATTAAGGTTTATATTCTAACAAATCTAAACTAGGGTTTGAAAGATATAAAATCATGTACCTTGTTTATGGCGTTTGATCCTAGTTTTCGTTGCTCCTTAGATTTGCTTCAAACCTTTAAGACAAGAACATGCAAAACCAAGATAATAGCCTTCTCAAAAGATTTTGACTATAAAAAGATAATTGAATAATTGACAATAAAAAAAGAATACAAATCTATGCAATTTATTATCAACATGAAACATCAATCATCTCACCAATCATGCCATGCACTTTGTAATTGGGAAGGGAAAGATGTCAGTTCTCTTATTGATAACAATATCAAGTACAATATTACCTTATAACTATTCGACACCTAGCGAAACCTCAACTCTAGATTTCCTTGCTTCTCTTCTACAACACACCCAATTAGTCTCCAGGTCTAGCAGGGATATGACAACATATACATAGGGAAATGGGGGATGGAGATAACACTATTCCTCTAGCATAACATTACTTATGGAAAAAAAGGTCCCTCTCATGGCCAACCATCATTTTTTTTTAACAATAGTAAAGGATAAGCATACTCGAATGAGAGGAAGTTGTAACTGATGGGGAAGTTACCAGAACCCCCCCAACTGCCCCAATTTCAATCTTTATTTTATTTTTTGGATTTTTTGGGGGAAAAATGTTGGTCATCAAGGGGAAACATGCATTTGACACACACTTCATACAAGAGAAAGGTATGTTTGCAACATTTTTTTGAAAACGCTGGTGAGACACATACCACCAATGTGTGACACACGCTCTTCGTGACCATCAATAGCGTTTTTTGAATCATTACAAGGTTACAAAATCCTTTGTGTTGGAGAATCAAAAAATGATCAAGGCCATGGAATCCAATACCAAATCAAAGGCTCTTGCATCCATAGTGTCCTTTTGTGCAATCAATAGCTGAAATGTTGTCACAGAAGGAGAAGTTCTGATTTGGGCTATAAAAATGCTCCCTAATGTATGAGGTCAGAGGGGAAAATGATGGATGAAATACATTATAAATAGATTGGGGTGTGAAGTTGAGAAAGCCGAAAAATCCACGAATCTTAGTCTCAACAAAGTACCTGGAACATACAAAGGTTATTAGACAATCTTATCCCTGGGATCTTTATCCATGTTCACAATGATATAAAATGACCTCCAGAAGAGTACAATAAGGGTCCAATATAGATGTATAACTGATGCAACTATCATGGCCACAAGAATACAGAGTGGATCCATGAGGAATAAATAGATCATGGCCACAACATGCCTAAGTGGATCCATGTCCAACAAATGATCATAGCCACATAAATACAAGGTGGATATATTTTAAAACTGGAGATCATAGCCACGACATAACAAAGTGGATCTATGTCTCATCAGGTGCTAAATGACATAAGACACAGTCTCACGCAACTCAGGAAAGAACAAAGTGATGGTTCTACTGTTATCCCAAAGTCTTCATTCAAACCACCTAGATGTACAAATCCACACCATGCGAGTAGATGAGTTGAAGTCAAGCATTGGGGGAAACCGTTTGATTACCCGTCAGTGATGTAAACCGTTAACAAACGCGAGGGAATCCACCAATAATGAAAATGGGCCCCAAGGTACCTATAACATTCTAACAGGTGTGAATAGATATTTTTGAAGTCAAACACCTGAATAATCGATCGAGTAAGAGACATTGATGTATTCCCATAACTCGATAATGAAGGAAGTTGCCACTGATGACTGAAATCCCCAAGGTATTACCGAAAATCTAAACCTCATTCCTAGAGAAAAATGAGTTGAATTCGATGGGAAGAGGCTTGTTGGAAGGGAGGCATTAAGGCATCCTCCATCATTCAACATGAGGAAAAATAAAGGACTGATTTGATTTGGAGAATAACTGAGTGCATGATGAAACATATTGACACCATGAATGGCCGACATATAAGGTCAAGGTAACTATAGATTGGCTGACATAGGTAATATGTCCAATCCAATGGAATCGATTATTCATTGATCCAAGTGTTAATTATTAGTTTATGGTGAGTTTCTACTCGCTTCTTAAAGCCATTAAGGAATACTTGGTGAATTTATACTTGCTTCTTAAATCCATTAAGGAATACTTGGTGAATTTCTACCAGCGACATAAAAAATAATATGAGAAGCATAATTGAGTTCTGTAACATCTTCCATGTTTGTTTGGGCAATGTCAACATGACCACGATGTCCACATGCTCCATTGGAAGAAGTTTCAGAAATATACCATGTGATGCAAAAAATGGATTTCATGTTACTTAACAAAACCCTAGTTCCAAAAATCGTCGAATAAAACAACATTTGGTCCATGGACTCATGGTAGAGGGGTGTCCCTAGGTGTAATCCAATTTCATGATTCCAATAGAATTAATAATTGATCAATCTAGGTCTCAATAATCAGTTTATGGCGAGTTTTAATTCACTTTCTAAAGCCATTCAAGAACACATGGAGTTTTAATTCCCTTTCTAAAGCCATTCAAGAACACATGGAAAATTTCTACCAGGGGCATAAAAATCAATATGAGTAGAAAAATTGATTACCATAAACTCTTCCAATTTTGTTTGGGCAAGGCCAATAAGACCACAATTTCCACAATCTTCGTTAGTAGAGTTTTTAAAAATTTACCTTGTGATATAAAAATTGCATTGCATGTTACTTATCAAAACCCGAATTCTAAAAATCATTGAATAAAACAACATCCTTCTATGGTCTCATGAGATAGGGGTGCCTCTATGTGTAATCCAATGTCATGAATGCAACAAAATTGACTGTTCATTGATTCGAGAAAGTGAATTTTAACTCACTTCATGAAGCCATTAAGAGACCCCTCGAAAATTTCTACCAAGTTCATAAATACCAATCCAAGTAATATAAATGAGTTTCATAACCTCCTACAAGATCTTTTGGGGAAGGTCAACATAACCACGATGTCCACACACTCGGTAGGCATAATTTTCAAAAGTTTACCCAGTGATGCAAAAATTGCACTGCATGTTTCTTGGCAAAACCCTAATTTTGAAAATCATTGAATACAACAATATCTAATAGATGGGCTCATAGGAGAGGGGTGTCCCTAGGTTTAATCCAATTTCATGAGTCCAACAGAATTAACAATTCATCGATCTAAGTCTCAGTTATTTTATGGTGGGTTTCAACTCACTTCGTAAAGCCATTAAAGGACACTTGGAAAATTTATATCAGGGGCTTAAAAACCAATATGAGGAGTAGAATTGAATGTCGTAACCACTTGCAAGTTTGTTTGGGCAAGGTGAACATAACCCCGATGTCCACATGCTTCTTTGCCAGAGTTTACAATTTTTTATCCTAGATGCAAAAATTGCATTGCATGTTAATGAGCAAAACCCTAGTTTCATAAATCGTCGAATAAAATAACATCCAATCCATGGAATAATGGCATTGGGGTGTCTTTATATGTAATCCAATGTCACAAGTCCAACAAAAATTATATTTCATTGATTCAAGTGTGAGGAACCGTGTCAACCCTTCTCTTTACTTTGTTAGTATATTGTTGTTGGACGCATATGCCTTGTAAGTCATCCTGAAGTATTATATGTTCCACAGTATTGATCCATAGTTTGTATTAGCCCATAGTATTATATGTTCCATGGTATTGATCCATAGTATTGGACGCATATGCTTTGTAAGTCATCCTGTAGTATTATATGTGGCATGGTATTGATCCATAGTATTGGTGCATAGACTTAGTATATAAGTACGTGTTGAGGCCAATGAAGGCACCGAGAAGTTATTTGTATTGAGCTTGCTCAAAGGAGGTTTCCCCCTCGAAGTGGCCCACAATCAATAAAAATATTATGTGTTCTAATATATCGTGCATTTTATTAATTAATTGTTGCAGGTTCCTCACATCTGGTACCAGAGCACTTTCTTAGGCTCGTTGGGTGGAATTTATGCCAATTTTTTTTTTCGCATCTGTATTTGTTCCTATCAATTGCAGGTTCAGATCTGGGAATAATCCCTATCCTCTTAACTGTGGGAAGTACTTGGGAATAATCCCTAAAATTCATTGTGAGGAGTACCACAGGAACCCCGAAGTAGCTGGCCCATTGAGAGGACCTGCCAGCGAAAAGGTCAATGACCCCTGCTTGATTGACTAGTTCCCATCTGTGAGGTAAGCCAAGAGCTATCATTTGTGGCAAAGCGGTTATCAGTTTTACCTGAGTCATGGAGTGAGGGTTACTGCCCCAATACACAAGCCGTCAGACAACATTGGTGATCGAGTGAATCCCCTGAACCGTTAGGAAGCCGAGCATACCTAGGGTCCATATCTATTTGCAGCTGATAAATCGTAGATCACATCTGTCTAGAGCTATTTCAGATCCATTCCGAAAGCCATTTCAGATCCAACCGTTTTAGATCCATTCTGAGCCGTTTCAAATCTAGCCGTTTTAGATCCATTCCGAGCCGTTTCAGATCCATTTCGAAAAAAAAACCCTTCACTGAAACTTCACCATATCTTCCTTGTTTTAACTCCATTTCCCTTGAAACTTCACTGACACCTCTGCAATCCCATTATGCATATTTCATTCCTGAGGACCCTATCCCAAATTCCACTTCCCGAAGCCAGAAATCCCACATTTGTCTATTTTTAGGGTTTTCCATAGCTTCTTCGATTTTCACCTAATCACCTTCAAATTTTGCCACAGTGTTCCCTTCCAATTTTTGTTTCTTTGTCCCTCTCTGACAAATTTTCCCATTCTTTCACCCCGCTTCCGAAATCCTCATTTTCTGCTTCCTTGTCCATTCGAAAGTGTCCAAAACCTAGTCAAACCCCACTTACCCATCATAGTTTTTCCCAAATCCAAATTTTTCTTTACTAAATAAGCTTTTGTTTTTGTTTTTCTATCCACTCACAAAAAAACAAAAACTCATGGTTATGGTTGTCACCCGCGCAGGAGCACAAATCATGGATGAAGAACTTGCAGCCCTCAAAACCAAACTCCAAGATCTGGATCCAAAATTTCTCAATCTCCATCTTCAGCATTCAACCATGAACAATAAACAACAACCATAATCTTCTGCAGACATTCGGTTCTCTTCTTCCAGCAATTTTTGTGGGCCGAAGCTTGATTTTCCTCGCTTCAATGGTAATGATCCGACTGGGTGGATATATCGGGAAGAAAAATATTTCACTCAGCATAATATTTTTGATGTCCACAAAGTTCCACTTGCATCTTTTCATTTGGAACAGGAATCCCTTCAATGGTACTGTTGGTACATCAAATCTCGTGACGAGCCAAACTGGACAGATTTTTTCCAACTCGTTTTGCAACGATTTGGTCCTAGTGCTTTTGATGACTTCACAGGATCACTCACTAAACTTCGCCAAATTGGCACTGTGAGAGAGTATCAGACATAATTTGAGAACCTGGCCAATCACACAGAAGGATTGTTTGATTAATTCTACAGGATTTGTTTTATCAGTGGTCTCAAGGATGAAATCTGCTCATAGGTTAAAATGTTTTGTCCCAACACAATGATGGAAGTCCTAGGGTTGGCTAAGTTGGTGGAGGATAAGATCATAGCCCAACAACGCTCCAAATCCACTTTTGTTCCATTCAGAAATATGGTTTCCCTACGACCTCCCATCACGCCAGCTCCTCGACCAACTCCTATCAAGCATTTGTCTGAAGCAGAGATGCGAGCACGTAGAGAAAAAGGGATTTGTTATAATTGTGATGAGATATTCACTCGGGGACATAGATGTGTTGATCAAAAGCTCTATATCTTGGATATGGATTCTCTGCCTACCTCTGAACTTGGTGAAGAAGGTCTAGATACAATAGATGATTAGGTAGACATCCAACAACCTCCTGGTGACCCTCCGTCTCAGGACGACCACCCATAGATATCTCTCCATGCTTTAGTTGGAGTCACCACCCCACAAACAATGCATGTCAGGGTTTACTTCAAGAAGCTCCCTCTTACAACACTCATTGATTCTGGTAGAACTCATAAATTTATTGACCTTCGGATCTCCAAACAGGCTAATTATTTTATCCATCCTTGCTCCAACTTTGACGTTATGATTGCCAATGGGGGCACCTTACCTTGCAAGGGGAAGTGTCGCAATGTGCATATCTCTATGTAAGATTATAACCTGCTCTCTGACATGTTTGCCTTGGCCTTAGGCGGATCTGATGTGGTTTTGGGTGCTCAATGGTTACGCACACTTGTTCCCATCTTATGGGATTTTGCTAAACTTTGGATTCAGTTTTCAGTCAATGGGCAAAAACACACATTTACGGGCTTACAACCAGGGTCTCTTTGCATCATCAGTTCACATCGCCTAGAAAATATCCTTAAGAATAGTTCACATGGTGTCATTGCTCAGCTCCATTCCATTCAGATGCACCCAACAACAACGTCCACTACTCCTTTGGATCTACAACACATTTTGGATAGATATGCAGGTGTCTTTGCTGAACCAGTGGGATTGCCGCCTTCAAGAGACCTTTCTGGTAAGAATTTAGCTGCCTCTACCTTCGAGAAGGAAATGATGGCTATTTTGCATGCAATACAAAAGTGGTGGCCATGCCTATTAGGGAATTATTCTGCATCAAGACTGATCACCAATGTTTGAAATATTTCCTAGAACAATGGGTCTCCTCCCCAACACAACTAAAATGGGTTAGAAAACTCATGGGTTATGCCTATGAGATCACTTACAAGAAGGGTAAGGACAATTTGGTGGCAGATGCTCTTTCTCACACATTTGATGACCAAGTTTCTCTTTCATCTATTTCTATGCATGTTCCACATTGGTTGCAATCTGTTCAACAGGGATATGTCAATGACTCGCCATTATCTCAACTCATCCAACGGTTGGCCAACAACTCTTCTATTGTACTGCATTACTCTTGGGATGGTACTTGCCTGAGATACAAGGGTGTTTAACGGACAATCCACTCGAGCGGACGCGAGTTGGATCTCCCTAGCTCAATGTGAGTCTAGAACAAATAGAACAGACTATAAACCACTTTCCTAGATCTAGTTAAGGATTAAGTTATCAGATGTCTTACCTTAAGTTTGTAATCCTTTCTCTTGGATGTTGTTCCACGCCTCACGGTCGTCAGATCTAAGCTGCAAGACCTACCAAGATACACAAAACAAAACAAACAAGTAAAAGCATCTAAACGATAACAGATCTAAGTAAACAGTTAAGCAGGTAAACTACACAATGTCATTAACACAACAATATTGGTGGAAAGCGTTTATATTACTGTAAAAATAGGGAAAGTACATAGAAGAGAACGACTACAACCAGAGCTTAATGAAGTAACCCTTCTCCATCCAAGCCAATGCCATGTCTTCCCAAGGAAGTGTGAGTCTCTCAATGGATGAGTAGAGATCTCTCTAATATGATTTCACCAGCATGTAGACACTAAAGACTTCCTCCTTTTGGAATGGGAGTGAGTTTCACTTATATAGGACTAAGTGGATAGGGTATGGATAAGGTAGGTTGAGATATGTTAGGAGAGAGATAGGGGATCCTTCCAAGAGGTTAGGAACCGAGTGCCAGCTCTCCCAAAAGGTCAGGGATAAGGATCCATGTCATCTAGCTTCGAGAATGGGCTCGAAGAAGCTATTTTTTTCCATTAACTGACATCGTCACACCCTGCAAGAGAGCAAGATGCGATGTCGCAGGTTGCATGAGGGTAGCCTGCGACGACCTCTCAAAACCTAGTATAAATGGGTTATATCTCTTCCGGGTCAATAACTTAGTTAATGAAACTTTAGGGATGTATACATTGAATCTCAAGATGGTAAGATTTTAGGTGTAATAGAATGTCCCCCAAAGCATGAAGCTGTTGAAAATTGGACAGGTGAAATGCTTTGGCAGAAGGAATGGCAATGGCTTGTCGGAAGAAGGACGCTGCTACAGTACAACTGACTCTGAGTACACAGTCTCATATGATGTACAACATGGCTGCCGACCAATACAATGCAGATCCATGGTAGTAATGACCGACTGAACACAATCATGGCTACTAGACATAAGCGTAGATCCATGATGAGATGATAACATAGCCACAACCAATACAAATGTGGATCTGTGTGATATGACTCAATATAAACTCCATCGCAACCTGGGTAAAACATGACTCCCCAGGGTCTTCAAGCTGAACCCGCAATGATACGAATCTATCCATGTGATTACAAATGTCTTGACGTCGAACATGCTAGAAACCACTTGATTACCGGTCATTGATGTATACCGTTAACAAGCGCAAGGGAAATCACCATTGATGTCAATGATTCCCAAGGTATCACAGTACATATCATCAAGCGTGAATAAATGAGTTGAAGTCGAACGCGAGATGAAATCTTTCAATCAAGAGTCAATGATGTAAACTCATGTTGAAAGCGAGGTAACCTGCCATTGAGGCATGCAGGGCCAATGTACTTGGTTGGTTTCTAGATTCAATCCTCGAATGATGTGTTGAAGTCAACAAGGACGAATTTGTCGAAGGAGGGCCATGATAAATCCCCCATCATCGACACGAAACACGACAAAGGATGTGTAGAGCAGATTGGATGGTACAGTAACATGCAAGACTGACTCAGAGTAGACCGACATGATGGAAGGTATACTGACTACAGATAATGAGTGGTGAGAATATTCTCGAACATGGGCGTGGCATGCCTTGGCAGTATTGACTTGACGAGTTATGGTACCAACTTCTAATGCAACCGATGATGGAAGCATTCTTTGAATGACTCAAAGGAGTAGTAAGACTCAGGAAGTAGGTGAAACTCGAGGACAAACAGATGATCCAAGTGCAGTATGCAAATGCTAATGAGTGCCATGTTCAAGAAATGACTAGGTACTGCCACTGATAAAGGGTGTAACATAAAAGCTTTCCTTTTTCCCCATCATGAACGAGGAGTGCCTCATGTGTTTTTTATGAGCTTGATGAGGGTAACCAGATACTCGGTATAGCTTATCTCATAGATGAGTCCAATCCCAAATATTTTTCGAACCTGGGATAAGAGGGGTTCGTCCCATGACGGGCCCTTCGATGTGAAAGTTTAACGAGTCCATAGAAGGTAAAATCGGTCTTCATTTCATGTTTAGAGAGTTTGAAAATAACTAAAAGAAGACTCCAACGGTCCTTTTTCGTAAAGTCAGCCTCATCGCTCGAAAAAGGGTAAAACAACGTCGGAGAGGACTCTTCCAGTCATGATTGGTTGGAGTATACCTTTTTCTTAAGCAGTGCCCCCTGGTCTGAAAAAGGGGTAAACTATCACCAAGAAGATGACCATTCAAATTCTTTAACAAGAGTGAACGTGACAAGTTCGCTTGGCAATCTTTTCGTATTTCGAGAGCCTGAAAAGAGCTTAAAGATAGACTCCGGGGGGGGGTTCCTTTTCCGTAGGAGTTTAACGAGCCCAGAAAAGCTATAAATCGTAACTCGGTAACTTATTCTCATGGTTTTAAGAGCACGAGAAAGAACAAAAAGTAAGCTCGTCATCATAAAATAATTACAATCTAACGGATATAAAATAATGACAAAACATTCAAGGGGTTGTTCATACCTAAGATGACCGTTATAATACGAGAATGGTGTGCAAAGATCACTTAACAACTCCTGCACACTTGAAAACTACGTCAAAAAGTCAACTGGGTATTCAAATGTCATAAAAATGATCCAAACTATAGCAAATGACCCAAAAAGCATCAAATATTTGAAAAATAATATGCCTTTTGTTTATAAATAGAAACAAAAAACCAAATATAGTCACCATTGTTCATTTGCCAAATTTGGGAGAAGAAGTGCCATTTGGAGCCAAAACTTCACTTGTCGATTCCAGGAGCCGCGAGCAACCATTTCACCAACCACTCAGAGCAGGTAACTATAAACTTCATCCAACATATTTTTAGTGGTTTACATTTTTTATTTCAGTTCATTTTTTTTGGGTTTTGAGGTGCTTTGTGGAGGGCTATTGCGTCCTTGGGTCGTCGCAGGTAACCCTTTCGGGATCTGCGATGAACCCGGCTCGTTGCAAATCCCGCAAAAGTTGATTGCGACGATGTCGCACTGTCAGAATTGACGGGGTGCGACGACGGAAACGTCCAACCCAACTATCAAACCTAGCCCAAAAAATGGCCTTTCAGTGGTTGAAGTGAGTGCTAATGATGTTAAAATGCCCCTTTTGGCAGGTTAATAGCAACCAATCATGGTCTTGGAGTGGTGTGAGCGAGAACACGAGGTAGATGACGTGCAAGATGCAAGTGACTCATTATGTGTAAAAGCACTGAGGAACTGTGGTCTCCTAAAGTTCTTGTAGATCCAGGGCATGAGAGCCCAAATATCATTGCTGACACATATGCTACGATGTTGGGATGCGGCTCAGCAATATTTTGTGACCGGTGAGCACATACTTATTATGGATGTCGAGGACATCTACTTTTTGACTAGATTGTCCCGGAGGGGGGACAACGTGGCTCTTACCGGATCACGAGGAAGTGATCGAACCATGGATCACATGATCATACAACATTGTTCCCATCAAAGAAGTACAGGAACGTCTGGTGCGTGCCATACTTTTTACCATTACGAGGATAACAGGGAGCCAGGCTCCTCACTTAGCTACCAGGTCTCAGATGCTGTACATGGAGGACTGCATGTCTCTGAAGATCTTCAACTGGTGCTAGGGACTCCTCGCAAACATTCGAGCTCAGCTGACCAAGTGTTGGCGTGGAGAGCTCAAACAGTTTGGATACAGGTCAATAGTGATCTCGTTTCTATTGGAGCGGGTTCCCCTCTTGTGCCCGCAGGTACCGTTGGATGACAGGGATCCTAAGGATCCTCACATGGTTATATGGACAGAGGTGATGGCCCACCATGGTGGGGGCCCCATCATCGGATATGGTGCTAAGTTCTTCACCTGGCTAGAGGGCCAATTGCTCATGGTAGAGGACTACTCGTACAGTGGTACAGATTACATAGATGACCAGACTTGGCACTGCCCGAGGGAGCAGTATGGGGAGATATAGGTAAGAACAAAAACCCTTGTACTTTTTAGTTTTGTATATTTATGATTTTTTAAATTTTTTTCGTTATAGTGCTGATGAGTTAACAACATGTGTGCAGATGTGGGCCCCGTACGACCAGTGGGAGTCTCTCTTCTCGTGAGGAGAGAGAGAGAGGAGAGGGAGTAGTCATGGCTCTAGCTGCACATGCTTCCATCGTGGAGATGGAGGACGTCTATGCGAAACTGACTGGGTTGACGTTAGATGTTCCAGATCCGATGGTGGATGGGCCTATGCAGGGGTATACGGTGGGAGCGTCTGCGCGCTTCAATGCGCTGATTCGCAGGGTCGCGAGAGAAGTTGACTGCTTCCATACTCAGCAGGCTAGAGCTGCGTGACCTAGTGGTGTATGGGATAGGTGTTAGGCCTTATGTTGTTATTATGTATGTACTGAGAGCTTAGAGGCCTCAGATTTTGTACAACTGAAAGCTACGAGGCTTCAGATTTTGTATAGACTCACTGAAAGCCGTCGTGCTTCAGATTTTGTACCAACATTACTTTTTATGATGATATATATATACAGACATTCTGGCGGTTTTATACACTATGTGTTTTAAAATGGATGAATGGTGTGGTCTTGTTTATGTGTTTGCTTATAAAATGAGTTATTTACATGTTATGTCTACTTTTAACAGTTCATAAATATGCTTATGTGTGTGCAATGTACCAATCTAAGATGAAGTTGGCCATAGAGTTGGCAACTGTGTTCACGTCTCGTGGAATGTGCAGGTACTAAATGGATTAGAAGGAACTTTCTAGAAGACGGACTCGTCTATAGAGACGGAGTAAGGTAGGATCGCGGATGACGTAGGCTCGGTTAATATGAGAGACCACTAGTTGAGTATCCAAGTGGATGACAACGTGGTCCATACCCAAAGAAATAAGGTCGGTTAGGGTTCGAATGACTGCTTAATATTCTGTAGCATTATTGGTCGCGAAACCTAGACACATTCCCCCTGAGCTGATAAGCTCGCCAGTAGGTGAATAGAGTACCCAGGCTGCTGAAGCAAGGTTGTGGGTATGTCGGTTGGTGCCGTCTGCGATTATGTAGCAAGTTTCCATATGCACACGCAGAAAGAACACAGTATAAGAAACAAAACAAGACCTAAACACACAAAAAATCAAAGCGTCACACCACACAAAAAACACACACACGCCATGTACAGTATATGCAAAAGTACTTATGCATGAAAGACTCAGGCATAGTACCTCTTCAGGTAGAGCCCATTGCAGGGCTCACCCAAAGATATCCTGTTGTAGTCTTCAAGCTCATAGGCTCCCTTCTCTAAGACGCGTTTCACTATGTAAGGTCCATGCCACATGGACTCAAACTTTCCTGCCCCCATCTTATCATGTTTCTGGTCATATGTAAGGACCAAATCTCCTTCGCTATAGGCACGAGGTTCTACCGACTTGTCGTACTGTGCTTTGATGCGTCTCTTCTGAGACTCGTTTGCAAGAGCGACATCTCGGCGAGTCTCGTCGAGCTTAGCTAGGTAGAGGAAGCGTTCTTCCTCGACAGTAGTGTTGGGGAGAAGTTCGATGGTGAGCTTGAGGGACGGAATCTCGCACTCAATAGGAAGGACCACCTCCAATCCATACACTAGTTGGAAGAGAGTAAATCCAGTGGCGGTTTTAATGAAGGTTTGATAAACCCACAGTGCGGATAAGAGCATGTTATGCCATTTGGAATTGTGCGTACCCACCATACATTGGACCATAGTTTTCAAGACCTTGTTAATGGCCTCGACCTGTCCGTTTGACTGTGGGTAGTATGGTGTTGAGTTTTCATGGTGAAAACCCAATCTACCGCTCAACTCGTCAACCATGTGGTTCATAAAGTGAGAACCATGGTCGGTAACTATCGCTTGAGGAACTCCAAACCGCGCTATTAGATGATTAAACATGAAGAGTGCGGCGGTTTTTCCATCGTTTGTGTATGTAGGCATTGCCTTGGCCCACTTTGTAAAGTAGTCCATAGCTACAATGATGTAACTATTCCCCCCGGCCGAGGTAGGATTACAATGCATGAAGTCAATGCCCCATTTAGCGAAGGGGCCAACAGCAATAACCAGGTGTAACGGGGCGGGATGGGTGTGCTTTTTGGTATGAAAATGTTGACATGGAGGACATTTTTTTACGGCCTTGATACAATCTTTGAAAATAGACGGCCAATAATATCCTGCGTGCAGAATATTCTGGGCTGTAGCTATCCTAGAGAGATGAACACCACAAGCCCCAGTGTGACAGTCATTTAAGACGTGTTCAGCCTCATCATGAGTTAGACAACGTCGAAGAATAGAATCGATACCACAATGGTACAAAGTATCACTGATAATCAGATAATACTTCGCATGGTGGCATATTCGACGACGGTTGTCACGAGATAGTTGAGGGCTGAAACGTTGGGTTTGAAGATACAATGTGATATCTCCATACCACGAATCAGACGTACTGATAAGAAACAACAACTCATCCGGAAAAGAGTCATTGGGCTCAGATTCTATATCAGTACGGGGAAGGTCACAGATGACCTCAACAAACACCAAAGACTTTTTAGACTTGGATTTTTCAAAAGAAGATCAAATTCTTGTAGTATCACGATCCAGCGTGAATACTTGCCCCCAAGCACCTGACAAGTCAGAACGTGGTATATGGGGTTCGAATCGACGATGATGGTGGTGGTGTGGAGCAAAATGTAATGTCATAGCTTTTGTATGTCTATTACTACCGCGAGAGCGAGCTTCTCAACATGTGAATAGCGAGTTTTAGTGTCAATAAGATCTTTACTGGCATAGTATATCACATGTTCTTGGGCATTCTAGTCTTCCTGCACCAAAACCATGGCGATAGTGGTGTCGGAAGCAGCGAGGTATAGAATGTAATCTCGATAGCAATTTGGCGGTTGGAGCACAGGGGCATGCATGATGGCATGTTTCAGGCTATCAAAAGATTGTTGAGCTTGATCATCCCAAAGGAACGGGACATATTTTTTCATCAATCTCATATAACCCTGTGTCTTTTGCGCGAAATTACAAACAAAACGCCTTAAATAAGTCGCTCTTACTTGTAGCCTCTTAAGTTTTGTAATATTAGTTAGAGGTGGGAGTGCGCCAATGGCTTCCACCTTTAAGGGATCAATGCGGATCCCATCTTTTGAGACGATAAACCCTAAGAGGCGTCCAGACTCGACACATAAAATACACTTATGAGGGTTTAGACGGATATTGTACCATCTACATCTGAGGAAAACAACCGTCAGATGATCTATGTGGAACTCATGCTGCTTTGAGTGGGAAGGGAGGTCATCCAAGCAGGGTTCCACAAAGTCCTTCACATCATGGAAGGCGTATGACATGGCCCGCTGGAATGTAGCACCAACGTTTTAAAGACCAAACGAAAGTTTACGATACGCAAAAGTTCCCCAAGGGAAGATGAATGCAGCCTTGTGTTGGTCAACGGGGTGGATCTCAATCTGGTTGTATCCGGAAAAGCCATCCATAAATGAAAAAATGACACTTTCGGCACAATTGTTGATAATCTGGTCAATAATTGTTGATAATCTGGTCAATAAAGGGAGTCAGGTAGTTGTCCTTAGGACAAGCTTTGTTGAGGTCCCAATAATCAACACAGACAGGAATGGTACCCTGTTTTTTAGTAACAGGGACGAAGTTTGAGACCCATTCTGTCAATGGGTCAGGGTAAATGAAGCCGACCTTCAAGAGTTTCTCAATCTCTGCCTTGATTTTTGCAGTCTTCCGAGGGTGTACCGGTCGCAACTTTTGGCGGACAGGTTTTCTGTCGGGATAGGTTTTAATCTCGTGTAAAACAATGGTGGGGTCTATCCCAGGCATCTCCTTGTAGGTCCAAGTGAACACATCTCGGAATCGCTTGAATAAGGCCGTATAAGCAATGACTTCTTCAGGGGAACACTTTTGGCCTAAATGAATGTGTTCCACTACACCAAGAGTAACCGAAATGTCTATCGAAGTGGTAGGCTCAATGTTGGCTAAGTTGCCTTCGGAGTCTGTTTGACACGTGAGTATCAAGGATTGAGAGCCAGAATAGACATCCGGTGTAAAGATGGTGTTAATGCTATTCTCCACTATATCCAAAAAGGGAAGGAAAGACGAACAATGATGGAGGTCTTCCCACGGAGGATCATCTACACTCATGATTTCCATAATTGACTAGTCAGAATGAAAACTTTATAGCAGAGGATCGGATGATGTCCATTGTAGAGAACAGGAGGTGGATGCCACAACTAAGTGTTCCTCTGGTGCTTACTGGATAGCGTCGTACATGAGTTCAACGGGTGACAAAGGCATAACGTTTCCAATCAGGTGTGTGGTGGCTTCATCAGGTACAAGCCATGAATCAGTGGAGTTGGGGATAGATTAAATCTACAAGGAGATCATGTTCATTGTGGAAAAATGGTTTGGGGGATCCGAAGTAGGAAAGACGCCCATAAGGGATGAATCCTTAAGGAGGCCGACCCCCACGCTCTCATACTGATGCGAAGATTGTCCAATCGTAGGAACGTTATCGCTCGGGTGAGTAGCGGTGTCAGGTGTGCAGAAATCCAGTTGGTCGACAGTAACAATTCGGCCTTGATGAGGGAATTGTACTATGCGGAAGACAGATGATGCGACCACAGTCATGGCGTAAAACCAATTATGACCAAGTATAATGTTGTAATATAACGGGGAAGCAACCACTTCCACGTTAAGGGTTGCGGTCTTTCCCCCCAGCTCGACTGCTAAAGCTTGTAACAACCCATGAGGTTGAAAGTCACATCCGTCAAAGGCTCTCAAAGTGGTAGGCGAACGGGTTAACTTGGGAGAGCCAATGGCTCTCCAACATGAGATTGACATGACTGAAGTAGAGGCACCTTCGTCCAAAATGGTACAATGGATGGTATTCCCAGCAATGTTTGTGGCAACTTAAAATGCCAACTGATGGGAGAGCCTCGATTTGAAGTATTCCAGCCGGAACATGATGGTGTTCGATGAATCCGGGTCAACTGCACCGATGGTAGTGAGGAGAGTCTTGCGCTGATTAGGATAGTTTTGCAAGACCTTGAGCGTCAACATAGAACAAGGAGCTTGTGCTAGGTCGTCTACAATGTTGTAGTTTTGAGTAGCCCGAGCATTAGGATTGAAAACCGATTTTCTAATCATGCTCTTGGGTGGACGCAACATTGACTCGAAAGAGGGCTTCTCAATGGTGAGAGGAGCAGTCGATACGGTGATATCAGGCATCGAAGTGGAAGCTTTTTCAGTATTAATTCCAACAGGTTCCTTGGTCGGAATGGAGTCATACGAACAAGAATGGGTGTTCAAGTTGATGGTCTTGCTATGCATCATGAGAACATGTGCGGTGGTGGATGCTTCTCCTTGGGAAGGAGAAGTGTGAGTGATCAGCTGTTGATTTTGAGCTGGGAATGGATCGTTGAGAACTGCAGGTGTGGGCTTGCCCTTAAGAAACTTTTGAACTTCGTCTCTATAGGGGCACTCTTTCGAAAAGTGGTCATCACCACATAGTAGACAAGGATACTTCAACTTCCTTTTCTGTTTGGTATCATCAGGGGTGCTCTTTTGTTCCTGCTGGGTGGAAGATTTCTTAGGCTTCCCTTTGTTCTTCTTCTTGCCACCAGACTTTAGTGGTGAAGCCGATGAAACAGAATTCACTTCTTTGGTGACAGAAGGAGTGGATGATTTGGTGGTGCCGTGACCAGCCTATGTTGGTGATGGGGAGGAACCTTGGGGGTTCGACGAACCAACAGTTTGAGAATGAGGCTGGGTGTTAAGGGATCCAATGATGCCATCAACTTGGGGTCCCTTGGATGGTTTCGCGGGGTCGTACATGTTGCAGGGTGCATCGGGAAGGATATCAAACAACGTGCTGGATTGAGCATAGACTAAGTCTAGCAGGTGGGCACGGGCGATGGCTTCTTCCTCAGTGACAACACCTCCCATGGAAACATTTCGGGCTATGGTAGGGATGAGAGACTTCGTAAACCAAACCACTAGGAGTTGGTCTGGAATAGGAGCCTTAATGAGACGTCGTCTCCTTCGCCACTCATGTATATGATCTGAGATGTCAGTAGCGGTATTTTGATGGAGCGAGGTTAAAAGCTCTGTACCAGTTTCATACCGTATAGGCAGCTGGAAATGAGTAAAAAAATTCATAGCAAGAGAACCAAGGTTAGGAAAAGAATGGGGTGGTAGTTCAATATACCACTTGGCAGCCGAACCAGTGAGAGTCCGTTTAAATAATCTAAGACGGATCGAGTTGTCCATCAAGGAGTTGGATGAACACCATAAGTGGTATGTCATCACATGGTTTTTAGGATCCTCACTCGGCTTGCCATCAAATTTTGGGATATCTGATGGAAGTTTCACCGGAATGGGTGGCTAATTAGTTCCATGGTAGATGGGGTCATTCATTAGGCGAGACAGGTCAGGCAGGTCCAAAGTAGCCAAAAAGAGCAGCTGCGAATTAGGCTGCGGATACTGATAGTACTGATAAGGCGTGTAAGGACCTGTGGGACCTTGTATCGGCTGACCATAGGGTGTTCTAGGAGGAAACTGGCCATAGGGGTACGGGCCGCCTGGACCAAATGTAGGTCCGCTGCCATAGTAAGGTGGTCCATTACCATAATAAGGTGGCCCATTACCACAAGGTGGGGGACCTCCTCCTCCTCTAGGAGGGGGTGGGCCGCCTCCAAATGGTGGGGGTCCACCACCACCGCCAGGGTAGGATGGGTTGCCACTGCCTCCGTCGGGAGGATGTGGTGGTCCACTACCACCACCGGAATAGGGTGGGCCTCCACCACCTCCACTGGGAGGGGGTGGTGTGCCACAGCTGCCACCGGAAGGGTAAGAGCCTCCTTCGCCACCTACACCATAGTAGGGTGGTGGTCCAACACCATCGCCACTAGGATGAGAAGGTCCTCCACCACCACCACCGGGAAGGGATGGTCCTCCACCGCCACCGCCAAGATGGGGTGGTCCTCCATCGGGAAGGGATGGTCCTCCACCGCCACCGCCAGGATGGGGTGGTCCTCCACCACCACCACCACAAGGGGGGGTGGGCCATGATGAATGAGAGGTGGTCCTCTGCTAGAAGGTAGAGGTCCGCCTCCTCTAGAGTTATGTGGGGGCCCACCGCCTCCAATGGGAGGTGGGGGTGGACCAAATGGGGGTACTGTAAGTGGGGGTCCATGTTGTAAAAAATTTTGCTGTCCCCATAGAGTGTAAGGGTTTTCGGGGTAGGGTACCCCATAGAGTGCATTTTCGGGATTAAGTTGACCCGGCACAAGGTTAAGATGACCTGGATACGCTTAACTCAATGGAGGTTGAATTACGTTGGATGGTCCCCCAACATGGGATAGTCCCGTAGTGGAAGGTCTGGGAGGTATGGAATTTCCAACGAAAGGACCGATGGGAACTCCTGCTGTAGTATTATGGTTAAGAGATGGGGGTTGTCCCCCAACAACAAATTGCTGACTACTAAGTAAAGGTTGACCCAACATTGGTTGTTGATTATCTACCATAGGATTAACATTACTTGTAAGGAAGGTAGGGGGTAAAGAGTATCCTCCTCCCGAAGTTTGAGGTGGGAGAGGAGCAGGTAACGTAACCGCGGTAGTCATAGGTGTGTTGGACTGTTATGCTTCAACCAGTTGGGCAGTAGGGCTGGGCTCCTGTGAGGGTTTCCCAGTCTCACTGATGGTCAGGTTGTGGATGGATGCTTCCGGTGAATCAAAAGATACCATGTGAATCGAGATTTCTCTAAACCTGGACCTATATGCTAGATGTTGTCGTCGAGCTTCATCACCCAAGGAATGTAAATGATCCAAGCGCTCATGAAGAGGTGCGAGAAGCTCGACAGAACTGGGCCAGTTAGTTGGTGGATTTCCTTCTGGAGTGGTCCAATTAGGCGGGGATGCAACGACAAAATGGGCCACTGGGTGGCCTAGAGAAGATGTCCAATAAGCCGCTGAAGGACCAGTAGCTGCTGAACGGCCGTCCTGGGGTGATTTTATCCATTCCAATGATCCAAGCTCTCTCGGGAAAATAAGAGCTAGGTCTTGTGAAGTAGAAGTTTGTGCTTCTTCACCTTGCGGGGGATGAGAGGCATGCGAATCTAGAGTAAACATATGTGCTCCAACATTCAACCTGGGGTTTTCCACTTCAGGTGACACGACCCTGGCTTGTGGGTCCATTCTTACCCTCGAAATTACCTCCTGGTTAAGGGGATATTCGGGTGGCAAGTTCTGAATCCTGCGAGACCTTCTCCAAGGAAAGTCAGCCAGAGTGACTGAAACAAAAGTTTCTCCTAAGGCAAGCTAAACAAAAGAAAAGCAGACCAGAAAAACCCTACACAAACTAAGGCCACAAGCAAACTTATGTGATAAGAGTGGATTCAAAGGTCTGGAACCTCACAGGATTGTCAAGGCTTCGTAAATCGCTATATACCGCAGGGTCCAACAGTAAAAAGTGACAAGGAGGATTGGGACCGTACCCTTGCCTGAATACCTGATTACTTGGACGGTACGTGCGTAGTAATCTCCCCGAGTGCTATTCTCGGTGTATTGCTCCACCAAGACAGCCAAAAGGTTAACTTAGTTGGTTTCAGGAATCCTAGTGGTGTCTCCCGATATACACAGGGTACGTGGGAGCTCAAATCCGTAGTGGTGTTGTCTAATGCACAACCGTACGACACGAGATCTTCTGATATACTACCAAGTACGTGAAACACCTTTCGATATACATCAAGTACGTGTGGTACTTGGTGGGTATGTGAAAGAGCTCGATATAATGATAAGTACTTGGAAGACTACAATACCCCCAGAATACAGTGCTGGAAAATAACGACAGTTGCCATGCTTAACAGCGTCGGAACACGTCTCTAACTTACACACAAGTTACTAAAAATTTTACCCTAGTTCTACCATTAATTTTATCTGGATGGTTAGGTGAATGCATGAGGTGAGTACATAATTGTAAACATAATGCAGGCCCTAACTACATGCAAAAAAAAAAATACACTTTTCTTTTGATGAACTCTATGTATGGGAGGGAGAAACTTCTTTCCAATTTTACCAAAGCAACACAATGCAATGCAATCCCAAATCTACCAAAACATGACTATGAAGTATTCTTTTCCTTTTCAAGCGAAACACAAAAAATAACACAACGCTACTAATCCAAATCAAAGGATGTTTTTCTTTTTCTTTTATCGTTTCAAAACAAAAATGATGCTAAGCGATGAAAAGAGAGAGTTTCTAAGTAGAGTATGCAAGCTTTTCACTTTCACCACAATGACCTAAAAGCATAAAAAAACAAAAGATGCATTTAAATTTCCAAGCATGGGACTACTTTTGCAAAACTTGATATCTATTCGAATTTTTCAAGAAAATAAGCAACTCATAATTCATGAAAAACACAAATAATTCAATTTTCTTTCAACTTTTCCAAAATATCTACAAATGAGACATTCCAATGCATGAACAATTCTTCAAATGAGCTTGAGAAATGATGGAAATAAAGTACTTTTGATCTTTCAATGGATGTATCAAAATAACGGTTTGATAACGGCGATGCTTTTAAACATAAATACTGAAATGAAAAGATTGCTGGCAGCACTCCAATAACTCAGAAAATCTCAAGAAAAGACAAGCACTCAAAGGACTGAAAGTACACACAAACACTCAAAATCAATCAGTAACAAGCAACACTAAAGCAAGCAAAGCTCAAAAATGAATGCAAATGAGGTCTGGAAACCGATCCAATGCAACGACTAGATCTGGCAAGGAGAGTAGGGAATGCAAGGGTGAGTGGATGCAGGTGGGGGAGACAAGAGTGTCCACCACTACCAAATCTCAGACTTGTCCAAGATGGAACCCAAAAAAACTCCAAATAAAACCAAACAACTCAATCACACAAATCAAAATGGGGTCTCTGACTGATCTTACAGTACAGAGGGATTTTGCACACAAACCAAAACTCAAATCAGAAATGGAGAAGGGATGCCTGTATGGAAATTCTGGTAGATCTGCGCAGTTTGTGCTTGTACACAGTGAGATGTCGCAGTTTACCAATGCAGGAAGTGCGACGGTGTTGCAATAGACCAATGAAATGGTTGCGACGATAGGCTCACAAACAAAGAACAAAGATCAAAAAATGATACAGTGTCGCTCTGAGTCCACTGACTAGGTGCAATAGGCAACATCTAAGTTAAAAAATGAACCAATTCTCCAAACAATGAGCAATGAAATGGTTTGAAAATGAGAAGTAAAAACTCAAAGGAAGGTAATGAAACTCTTCAAAGTGAAGATCTGATGGTGAAACCAGTTTAAGAGGCGAATGACAAATAAAATGGCTTGTAACAAGAAATCAACGGAAAATGACATTCAAATTGATAACTACAAAACAATGTTCTTCCCCAGTATGGTCACCAGATTTGTTTGATGGACAATCCACTCGAGCGGACGCGAGCCGGATCTCCCTAGCTCAATGTGAGTCTAGAACAAATAGAACAGACTATAAACCACTTTCCTAGATCTAGTTAAGGATCAAGTTATTAGATGTCTTACCTTAAGTTTGTAATCCTTTCTCCTAGATGTTGTTCCACGCCTCGCGGTCGTCAAATCTAAGCTGCAAGACCTGCCAAGATACACAAAACAAGACAAACAAGTAAAAGCATCTAAATGATAACAGATCTAAGTAAACAGTTAAGCAGGTAAGCTACACAATATCATCAACACAACAATATTGGTGGAAAGCGTTTATATTATTGTAAAAATAGGGAAAGTACATAGAAGAGAACGACTACAACCAAAGCTTAACGAAGTAAACCTTCTCCATCCAAGCCAATGCCATGTCCTCCCAAGGAAGTGTGAGTCTCTCAATGGATGAGTAGAGATCTCTCTAAGATGATTTCACCAGCATGTAGACACTATAGACTTCCTCCTTTTGGAATGGGAGTGAGCTTCACTTATATAGGACTAAGTGGATAGGGTATGGATAGGGTAGGTTGAGATATGTTAGGAGAGAGATAGGGGATCCTTCCAAGAGGTTAGGAACCGAGTGCTAGCTCTCCCAAAAGGTCAGGGATAAGTATCCATGTCAACTAGATTTGAGAATGGGCTCGAAGGGGCTATTTTTGTCCATTAACTGACATCATCGCACCCTGCAAGAGAGAAAGATGCGATGTTGCAGGTTGCATGAGGGTAGCCTGTGACGACCTCTCAAAACCTAGTATAAATGGGTTATATCTCTTCTAGGTCAATAAATTAGTCAATGAAACTTTAGGGATGTATACACTGAATCTCAAGATGGTAAGATTTTAGGTGTAACAAAGGGTCATCTCGTGCTTCCCCAGAGCACACATCTTCAACAGGCTGTCTTCTATGAATTCCATGCTTCTCCATCGATAGGGCACTCTGGGTTACTCAAAACGTATGAGAGGGAAAATCGTAACTTCTTTTGGCAGGGAATGAAAAGGACAATTCAACAGATGGTGGCTGAATGCGATACTTTCCAGATCCTTCCCGGATTGCTCGAACCCTTGCCCATCCCTACACGGATTTGGACATATATTTCTATGGAATTCATTGAAGGGCTCCCTACATTTGGAGGAAAGACAATGATTTTGGTTGTGGTTGCTCTCCTCTACAAATATAGTCAATTTTGTGCCCTGGACCGGCTCTTCCATCCTCATGAAATCCCTTCTTCCATTGTCTCAGCTCGCGATGCAACTTTCACCAGTCATTTTTGGATAGAACCATTTTACCACATTGGCACCAAACCGAAGATGAGTTCAGGGTCTCACCCACACACAGATGGTCCGATTGAAATTACCAATAAATGTTTGGAAACTTATCTTCGTTGCTTCACCTCCGAACAACAACCTCAGTGGGCGAAGTGGCTCCCTCTTGCTAAATGGTGGTACAATACTGCATCTAAAATGATTCCATATGAAGCAATCTATGGTCAGGCACCGCCATTTCTTCTTCCATACACCCTCTGTAGTTCACCAGTTCAGGAAATTGACACGTTTCTTCGAAACCGTGTTCAAATTCTTTGCATTTTGCAGGACAATCTTCACATGGCCAAAATTCGAATGAAACAACAAGCCGATCAACACCGTTCTGAGTGCACTTTTCAAGCAGGTGATATGGTTTTTCTTCATCTATAGCCTTCCAAGCAATCCTCCCTGAAACTCAAAGGGCGTCAGCTTCTCTCTCGATCTATCACATAGGTATTAATTCAGTGGCACATAATGCAACCAGAGGATGCTACATGGGAACCACTCCTTTAGATTCAACATCAATTTCCACATCTAAAGCTTTGAAGACAAAGCTTTTTCTAAGGGAGAGGGGATGTTAGGAACCCGTGTCCACCCTTCTCTTTACTTTGTTAGTATATTGTTGTTGGACGCATATGCCTTGTAATTCATCCCGTAGTATTATATGTTCCATAGTTTGTATTAGCCCATAGTATTATCTGTTTCATGGTATTGATCCATAGTATTGGACGCATATGGTTTGTAAGTCATCCCGTAGTATTATATGTTCCATGGTATTGATCCATAGTATTGGCGCATAGTCTTAGTATATAAGTACGTGTTGAGGCCAATGAAGGCACCGAGAAGTTATTTTTATTGAGCTTGCTTAAAGGAGGTTTCCCCCTCGAAGTGGCCCGCGATCAATAAAAATATTTTGTGTTCTAATATATCGTGCATTTTATCAATTAATTGTTGTAGGTTCCTCACATCATGTCCCATTTATCATCTAATTGCAAGTTTCATCTCACTTCTTAAAGCCATTTGGGGACACTTGGAAAATTTCTACCAGGGGCACAAAGAGAAATCCGAGTAGAAAATTTGAGTGACCTCACCTCTTAAAAGTTTGTTTAGTCAACACCAACATGAACTCAATGTCCACACAATCCATTTGCAAAGTTTTCAAATATTTACCGTGTTATGCAAAACTTGCATTGCATGTTACTAAGCAAAACCGTACTTATGAAAATCATCGAATAAAACAACATCCAATCCATGGAGTGATGGGAGAGGGGTGTCCCTAGGTGTAATTTGGTGTCATGTGTCCAATGGAATTGACAGTTTATCAATATAGATCTTGGCTATACTTTATGGTGATTTGTATTTCGTTCTCAGAAGCCATTAAGAAACACATGGATAATTTGTGTTGCAGTCATATAAAGTAGTCCAAGTAGAAAAATTGAATGTCGTCAACTCCTACAGGTGTGTTTTGGCAAGGACAATGTGCACATGCTATTCACAAGCTCAAGAAATTGAGATTTCAAAAATTCACCTCTAGGTACAAAAATTAAATTGTCTCCTATTGAGAAAAACCCTAGTTTCAATCATTAAAGAAAACACGCTATGTTCAACACACTCACATTAGAGGGCCACCTCTAGTTGTAATCTAGTGTCATGATTTCAATGAAATATATCTTTCATTGATACAAGTCTCGGTTATAGTTTTATGGTGTGTTCTAACTCAGCCTCAGAAGCCATTAAGGGACACATGATTAATTTGTGTCAAGGGAACATGAACCAGTCTGATTAGTAAAATTGAGTTCAAAAATTGCATTGCCTCCTATGGAGAAAATGTAGATGCAAGAAATAACTGTTTTACCACCCAACCATTCTCACAAAATGACACTCGAATCTAGGGGAAAAGTGACCTCTTCAACGAGTTGTAGTGTTTTGAACTACACACAAGCCTCTGAGTGCAGACCTACCACACATGTTCCATAATAAATAAAAATGGAAACCTTTTAAGGGAGCAACAACAAAACATTAACGTTCAACAAAATGCAAAAGGATTCTTTCATATGTGCCTCCAAAGATCAACACTTCCCACATTACCACTCATGTGTTACCAGGTGGAGATGGAAGCAATTGGAAGTAGACCACGTTTCAAATGACTTAGGGTCAATTTTCAGGTGGAATTGACAAATGCATCGTTACCACCCCCCACCCCCACCTCTTTCATGAAATGGCACTTCACTCTTGGGGAGAAGCATTCTCTTTAACAAGTTGTAACGTGTTCAAAAACCCACTAGCCTCTACGCATAGACATGTTGTTTGTGTTTCACGAATTATTGAAATGGAAGACCACATTTGAGAGGCATGAAAAACCTATGATTTTAGTAGTCATCTTAAAATCATAAAAGTAAGGAGAAGAGCACTTATATCATTGGCATTTCATACTTGTACCTTTTAATTTCTATATATCTTCTAATACATTTGTCACATTTTACTTCTTTTTTTCACTTTCTTTTTGTGTGCACACACACATTAATTGTCATTTTATTATTCTTTGTTCCATTTTCATATGATGTAATATTAACAATATACACATATATGCATTATGGAATGAAATTAATACTAACTTTTAACATTGAATGTTTTTATTTTTAGAACAATGCAAATGATGATCCAAACTATGTTGAGGATGGATCAAATATAGGAGGTGATGATGATAATGATGGAATGGATGAAGATGATGGCTAAACGAGATTGATAACAATGACAAGGATGATGATGATGGTGGTAACTAGTGACGCTACTCATGGTCATGTCCAAATTCATGTTACATTCTGGATCATATTGACTTGTATCATGGATTGTAGTTAAGGTATCACTATGATACCTTTATCATTTTGAAATTTATATACATGGAGATCATAAAACTTATTTCTTGTGATATTGGTATTTACATCATATATATATATATATATATATATATATGAATTTTTCTTTTTACTTTACTATAATGATCTCTATGAGAGATTATTGATATAATGATATACTTGACTTTCACTTGTTTTTATTAAAGATGATGATGATGTTATTGGTATTATCTTGTTAATTTATATATATTGGATTTTGTTGATGTTTTTATTTTAGGAGAATTACGAAGTATGATGATACTACTATTTGGATGGTTGTTGTCCATTTCCCTTAAATTTCTTCATAAATGTTTTGCTATAAATTTGAATTATGATATATTCTTTTATATTTTTGATTACGTTATTTGAGAACTATGATATATTTAATTATTTAATTGAAATTAATAAAATAAATATAATAAAGGGGGTGATAAGAAGGAAGCTACACTTGACACTTAAACAAGAAGCAAAATGTGAGACTAATGTAGAAACAAACCTTGGCGCAAAATTGGAAGCAAACATTGGTGTTAAATAAGAAGTCAAATTTAGTGCTAATGAGGAAGAAAAAGAGGAAGGACAATTGAGAGCTGAATCATAATCTAAATGTGGAAGCAGAGCTGGGTGCTAAATGAGAAGCCAAATGTGTTGCCATTTCATAAGGAAAATTGGAATCCAAACTAGAAGCGAAAAAGGAAGCAAAACTAGGCACTAAATGAGGATATAAATGTGGCATCATTGTGGAAGCAAAAAAGGAAGAAAAAATAGGTGCTAAATGGGAAACAAAAAAGGAAGCAGAAATAGGTGTTAAATAGAAATCCAAATGTGGCTCTCATTCAGAAGCAAAAATGGATGCCAAACTGGGTGCTATAGTGGAAGCCAAACATGGTGTTATGGTTGTCGCTATAATGGAAGTAAAGTGTGGTGCTATAAAGGATGTCATAATAAGTGCCATAAGAGGAGCAAATTTCACTCTTAGGTGCTAAAGTTAGTGCTAAATTAGGTGCTAAACTTTGAGCAAAATAGGATCTAATTTAAGAGTAAAATTCAACACTAATTTAGGAGCAAAAGTTGGTGCTAATTTTGGTGTTATGTTGAAATGAAGTTTCTTGCCAAATTTAGTGTCGGATGGGCCGAATCAATTGGAGGAAAACATACACCTAAAGTTGGCACTAAATTATGTTTTCTTGTAGTGTCACAACAAGCATTATCATGTGTCTTGCATCAAAGGGGGATTATATCTTAGATTATATCGATTAATGGCACATCCCTCTATTTTTATATAATTTAGATTTTTCTTCATACATATATGTGTATGGTTTTTATTAATGGAAAGGCCATCAACTAAAAATATTAGAAGCACTACACTAAATAACCAAAACATAAATAACATTGTGAATAAACATTTCATATTTTCAAATAGTTATTTTTTTAAAATTCTTAATTTTTGAAAATAAAAAGGAAAATAAAACTATAGAAACCATAATCAAATATAAGCATAATGCATACGCTGAATCCTTTTTTCATTTTTTTATTTGTACACCAAAAAAAGGATCCTACCATATTTATCATTAACGTGTAAAAACTGTAGATATTGACCAATTAACTGTCACATAAATGTTTTTAAATAATTGCATCCAGAGGCACATTCTACAACCCAGGTGAGTGAGATGTGTCAAGTTTGTAACGGTGATGTGGCATAAACATATAAAAAAAAATATAAAACAAGCGCATGTCCGCTCCAAGTTTAAATTGGCTACAATGTAAAACACATTTATATAAATATATATCAAGTTTAAATTTCAAATTCCATTGATATCAAGAATAAGTGTGGCATGGATATCAAGAATAACTATTTTCCTTCATAACTAACAAATGAATAGTTAATGAATGAATGCAACTTTTGCCGATTTGTAGGATTTATGTGTTATCATTTACAACATAATTCCAAAACAGGATAGTTGGCTCGTGGAGAATTATAATGGAAAATATATTGGATTATGCATTGCTAAGTTAACCAGCATAGATCCATCTCAAAAGTGGATCTACCAAGCGCCGAGAGGGATCAAATCTCTCAAGGTGCAAACTGTTTTTTAGAGTGCAAATGCTGGGGAAGCTTTTTAATTTATTTAATTTGTGTAGTTTTATATATATGTCTTTGTAAGTCAATTGAGTGTAGATTGGGTGGTTGGGAGGAATGATGTTATCCTCCCCACCTGGGTTCAAATCTTGCTTTGTGACACTTGCTCCTTGGGAGCTGACTTTCTATGTAATGATTGTAAATCAGCCTTGATTTTTTTTTACAAATAAATCCAAGGAAAAAAAATATATGTCTTTGTAAATTTTTTAAATCTAATTTGAGCCGACATGTTAATTTTTATAATATTTTTTTTAAAGTACACGTGTCAACTCCAGGATGAGCACGGAAGGAGTTACACATCCCCTACTAGGCTGTAGAATGCGCCTCTTCGGAGCAATAATAGAAAAAAATAGTTAAATATTAGTTATGTAAGAATTGAAAATTAATCAATAATTGGGTCTATAATGTCCCCAAATTTTTACTATGGACCACTCCATTACTAGGGAATTCAATGGTCTAAAGTCACTTGGAAAAATTAAAGAAGAATAGTAAAGTGGTGAATTGGGGTCATGGGGCACTATGGCAAACCAAGGTCAAAGGGAAAAATTTATGGAGCAAGGAATCATTCTCTCCTAAAAATCAATTTTATTAATATTTTGAGATAATATGGACAAGGAGGGCGCATTATTGGTGGAATGAGTCCAAATGTGTGGTGTAACTCCCATCCAAGGTGGAAGGAATTCTATCATGGAGATATCTCATTGGTTGTAATTGCCCTGGCTAATAACTAACAAATCTATGACAACCTATGACATCTATGACAAGAATCAGGTCCTATGTCAGCTTATGACAACTTATGATAGCCTATGACATGTTGCAGGTCCTTAATTTAGCCAAGGAAGGTGCTAGAGGAGAAGGGTGGTCCCACATGCTAGTGTAACTTCCCCAAAACCAAGCTAAGCCTCTCTAATTCGAATTTCCAAGGTAGATGAAGTTATTATTTGTCTAAATAACATTATAAAGGAAGTAAATGAGTCCCAAGGTGTCATTCTCTCATAAAAATAACATTTATTAATATTTTATTAAATATTTGTGAGAGAATTCTAGAATGAGAGGGAAATGCTCCATGAAGATTTATAAAAAGGATGAAGACACAAGTGAAAGGGTTTTTGGTCATTTGGATTTTTTTATTGGAGAGCCATTGAGCTTTCCAAGCTTGGTATATGTGCCCCTTTCATTTTTGAACTAGTTTTGGTGGTGAAATATTCCACCCTAGCTAGTAGAGAGGAGGAGATAATTTAGATCTTTTCATTACGCTTCATTGCAGTTGATTATTGAGAGGAGAAATCAATTTAAGATTTATCTACAGATATTTATTGCAGGTTATATGTTCATCTTCAGTCGTGGGGTCGAATTCCTATCATTTGGAGCTGCCTTCTATTGATTTAGAGCTTGGATTGGTGTTGATGGGTCGAAATGGTGGTTTTGGTTTCGATACTTCTGAGAATTTTTGGGCTATGAGACCTATTCCATTACATTCCAAGCATCGTTTCCAGTGAGAAACACTTTTTGTTTCACTCAAAAAGGTTTTTGTATACCCAAGATATCATCATTTTACTAAATCTACTATATTCAACATCTCTTATGGTGGAGGGGCGCACCACTACATTTCTATATCTGTATTTCTTGGATTTCAAGATTTTTCAAGAGACATATATTGTTGTGATTAGTATGCCATCTCAATGCAATGTGTATTAAATTTTCATGGAAGTTCCCTGAGGTATGTTAGTGAACTATTTGGCTCTATTTGGATGTTTTTGAGTCAATTTGAGTCTATTTGGGAGAATTCGAGTGAGTTTAGGGTTGTTTGGGATGAGTTGGAAATCAATTCCCTCACCATAGTGAAATTGGAACTAGTCTTCCTAGATTTGAATTCTTGCCTATGGAGTTGTTCATGCTCGAACAAATATGAATTATAAATCATTTGATGCTGTTATATTGGGCCAATAACTCTTAAGATATGATGATGTGAATTTTCACTTTCCATGCCTCAATGTTGAGGATAAAGAGGTTGCATACAAAGTGTTTGAAGAAAGTCATGAACTAGGTTTAATAACCAATCTTCAAAACTTATATTAGATCTGATTTGGGCACATTACAGTGATACCAGGGTATATTTAATGAGCTACACATATTTATTTAAATCCCAATTGATAAATACCTATTTCTGTTGTTGAATTAGAACATCTCATAATCATTCATAAGCCACTGCTTGGGATAAAGTGGAAAAATCAACATAATCAAAGTTGGAAACTTGGAGATAATATTCCTAATTTTTTATTGGGGATATTACAGTGGTATCAGAGCATGTTACTTAACAACTGTGGGAACTAAAGAGGAATATTGAAGAAAATTTGAAGATTAGGATTTCCAAAGAAGAAAATTCATCCATGGCTAGATTTGTATATGGTAGAATTTTACCCATTTTCCTTCCCACCTCGCCCATTAATGAGGATAAGATTGAGTGGGAAAGGTTAATGAAGGGACATGATAGGTCATTGAAGGAATTTGATAAGACACAATAGGAGTTAGAGTATAGCTTGCAGAAAATTAAATCCTTATTACTAGAATGATCTGCATCAAAAATTATGGTGAGGATATTTGGTAGGTTTGCAAATAGAGCACCATAAAGTTCCTATGATGAATCTAGTTCAAAAGGGAGTGACTCAATTGTCATTGTTCAACCTTCAAATGTACACGAGGATAGTAAAAAGCAGCCATCATGTGGTATTCCTAAATAAAATGAAGGCATGTTCAAAAACTCTTTTAAACCATACGGAAGTTTGGATAAAAGGGAAGCACATATTGCAATCGTCAATCTTTAGAATGAACTCAAATTGGAGGAGCATACCATCATGGATGGACCAAATGTGAATGATGAAGCGGAAACAAAAAGGTATGATTACAATTATGATTTTTGCAGCATCCATACTTCCTTGCAACAGTATGATATATCATCCATTTCATGTAAGAATGTTGGTCTTGTAGAGTCCTCTAATGTTGGTCTTGTAGAGTCCTCTAATGTTGGTCTTGTAGAATCTTCTAATGCTGATTTGAGTGTCAAAGATGACTTGTGTGTTGTGGATTCATGCCATAAAAATTATGATTTTGTATATCATGCATTAGTAAATGTGAACAAGAGACAAACCTTGGACAATGAAAGGGATGAATCAATTAATGAGAGCTTGCATGATCCACATGAGTTGGATGGCACCTTATGTGGTAGCATACACAGTATTGATAGGATGACATTTCATGACTTAGAGAGTCAATTTTTAGTCATAGAGGAGAATATGTTGCAAGTATTTACAAGGACAGATAGTGCACATAAATTTATTGAAGACCTTATGTGGAGGACTTAGTTGGAGGAGAGACATAAAGCTTTTGTTGAAGGGGTCACTAGTGCCCAACCATGCATCATTAAAGAGGAGTTGGAAAGGATGAAATCATATTACTTGTAGCTATTTATGGACATGGAAATTTCTTTCAAGTTTTCTCAATACATGGTCATGGAGATTGAGCAGCTTCGTGAGGAGTTGAGAGGATCACATCCTTCCTCTTACACCTCATATAGTTAGTTGTACATGGTTGATTGCATTCATGATTTGATGGAGGAGTCTTATGTGAGGATTGAGCATGAGGAGCATTCAGATTTGTAGGTACTTGAGGAGAGAGCTAACATGGAGAATCTTGAACAAGTACTTGTTTTGCATTAGGATGATCATGAGATGACTCTATGGGAGAGATACTTAGCCATGGAGGAGGTGGTTGAGCACATGCCTTATGGACTATCCAGTATGGGAGCATGTGCATCCATGGATTGAGTGTATGGATATATGACATATATGGAGTCACACTGGGATATAGGTTCAACATACACCGGTAATGTGTTGGATATAGTAGCACAGAGTAGGACATGGGAGCCTCACTTGATTCAGTTGGATAGGACACATGACAATGATGTGATCCATAGGACTAGTGTGCAGAGTGCACTAGAGGAGCTTCATGTTCTATTGGAGGGACTCACAGAGCTTCTAAACAGTATTCAGAGTGATGAACTTCCATTTTGGTGGTGGGATCCTAGCATTCCTTGGAGTGAAAAATTGATACACGTGACAGTGATGATGTTTAGAGCAGTACAACATAGACAATGGGATACTAGTATTTTTGGGTTTGGGTTTCTTAGACACTCTACATTTCTCAGTTTCATTTGGGACTCGGTTGTTTCAGCTAGGTTGTTGGCAGGATAGTTGGGGAGATGCAACTATCTCTAGACAAGATGATTATGATCATAGTTATGTAGCAATAGCATGGTGGTTCCCTTTTGGAGATTAGTTGGGGAGCTAGAGTTACAGTGCAGGGCATATTTTTAGCAACAAACCCAGAGTTGAGAGTCAATTTTGGATTTCATATGATTAGATTCTTAGTACACCAGTTCTTGGGGAGTTGATTGAGTGGTTTCAATATAGAGTCACTCTTCTTATTGGAATTGGTTGGGAGTTTTCCTATGTCAGTACCTTGCAGTACCATACATTGAGCGGAGTGTACTTCACCTCCTTTCGATTGGGATGGAACCATGACATCATTTTCAATCTTAGTGCAGTTCAGATTGTGGGATGTAGAGTTGATGACTTGGTCAACATGAAATTGCAGCCTTATGAAAAGTCATCACTAAGGAAGGAGGCAGAAAAATCAATGAGCATAAGTTGGGGAAGAAGAAGAAGCATTACCAGTCCCAGGTTTAAATTTTTTGAGGACAAGAAATCTTGGGTAGGGAGGATTATAATGTCCCCAAATTTTTACTATGGACCACTCCATTACTAGGGAATTCAATGGTCTAAAGTAACTTGGAAAAATAAAAGAAGAATAGTAAAGTGGTGAATTGGCGTCATGAGGCACTATGGCAAACCAGGGTCCAAGGGAAAAATTTATGGAGCAAGGAATCATTCTCTCCTAAAAATCAATTTTATTAATATTTTGAGATAATTTGGAAAGGGAGGGCGCATTAGTGGTGGAATGAGTCCAAATGTGTGGTGTAACTCCCATCCAAGGTGGAACGAATCCTATCATGGAGGCATCTCACGGGTTGTAACTCCCCGAGCTAAAAAATAGAAAATCTATGATAACCTATGACATCTATGACAACTTATAAAAAGAATCAAGTTCTATGACAGCTTATGACAACTTATGACAGGCTATGACATGTTGCAGGTCCTAAATTTAGCTAAGGAAGGTGCTAGAGGAGAAGGGTGGGCCCCAATGCCAGTGTAACTTCCCCAAAATCAAGCTAAGCCTATCTAATTCGAATTTCCAAGGTAGATGAAGTTCTTATTTGGACAAATAAAATTATAAAGGAATAAAATGAGTCCCGGGGTGTCATTCTCTCATAAAAATAACATTTATTAATATTTTATTAAATAGTTGTGAGAGAATTCTAGAATGAGGGGGAAATGTTCCATGAAGATTTATAAAAAGGATGAAGACACATGTGAAATGGTTTTTGGTCATTTGGATTTTGGTATTGGAGATCCATTGAGCTTCTCAAGCTTGGGAGATGTTCCCCTTGCATTTTTTATCTAGTTTCAGTGGTGAAAGATTCCACCCTTTCTAGTAGAGAGGAGGAGATCATCTAGATCTTTTCATTGTGCTTCATTGCAGCTGATTATTGAGAGGAGAAATCAATTTAAGATTTATATACAGATATTTATTGCAGTTTATATGTTCATAACATTAGTGGGGTCGAATTCCTATGATTTGGAGCTGCCTTCTATTGATTTAGAGCTTGGAAAGATGTTGGTGGGCCAAAATGGTGGTTTTGGTTTCGATACTTCTGAAAATTTATGGGATGTGAGACCTATTCCATTTCGTATGCCTGAGATATCATCATTTTACTAAATCTACTCTATTCGGCATATCTTCTGGTGGAGGGGCGCACCACTACATTTCTATCTCTATATTTCTTGGATTTAGAGAATTTTTAAGAGACATATATTGTTGTGATCAGTATATTTACTATTTTCATACACTGATAATAAATATTTACAATTCCTTTCTCCATATTATGTTCAATGTTCAAGTTGCTGGTTGATCTATGTGTAAAAATGTTAATATGGCCATGCCATATCAATGCAATGTGTATTAAATTTTCATGAAATTTCCCTGAGGTATGTTAGTGAACTCTTTGGATGTTTTTGAGTCAATTTGAGGTTGTTTGGGAGAATTCAAGTGGGTTTGGGGTTGTTTGGGATGAGTTGGAAATCAAGTCCTTCACCGTAGTGAAATTGGAACTAGTCTTCCTAGATTTGAATTCTTGCCTATGGAGTTGTTCATGATCGACCAAATATGAATTATAAATCATTTGATTTTGTTATATTGGGCCAAGAAATCTTCCTTAATATCTGATGATGTGAATTTTCACTTTCCATGCCTCAATGTTGAGAATAAAGAGGTTGCATATAAAGTATTTGAAGAATGTCATGAACTAGATTTACTAACCAGCCTTCAAAACTTATATCAGATCTGATTTGGGAACATTACAGTGATATCAGAGTATATTTAATGAGATGCACATATTTATTCAAACCCCAAATGATAAATACGTTTCTCTGTTGTTGAATTAGAATATCTCATAAGCCTTCATAAGCCATTGTTTGGGATAAAGTGGAACATTTGACATAATCAAAGTTGGAACCTTGGAGATAAAATTCCTATTTTTTTATTGGGGATATTACAGTAAATTGCAACTATTTTACTACATAATTAATTAATTAATGCAACTTTTGCTTATTTGTAGGATTTATGTATTATCATTTTCAACACTATTTCCAAATTCTAATAGTTGGCACATAGATATTATAATGAAAAATATATTGGATTATGTATTGTTAACTTAATAGTATAACAATAAGTTAAATATTAATTTTGTAATAACTGTAAATTCTATAATTGAGTAAATTGCAACTATTTTACTTCATAATTAATCCATGAATGCAACTTTTGTTTATTTGTAAGATTTACTTGTTATATTTTACAACATGATTCGAAATTGGAATGTGGCTATTATAAAGGAAAATATATTGTTAAGGTAATAACAAAACAATGAGTTAGATATTAGTTTTGGGTAAATACATATTTTACTTTATAATTAATTAATTAATGCAATTTTTATCTATTTGTAGGATTTATATGTTATCATGTACAACATGATTATAAATTTGAATAATGGACTATGATAATGGAAAATATATTGTATTATGTATTGTTAAGTTAATAATATAACATTGAGTTAGATATTAGTTTTGCAGTAATTACCAGCATAGATCCATCTTAACTTTGGATTTATCAATCCCTGAGAGGGATAAAATCCCTTGAGATGAAAACCCCTTTCAAAGTCCTAAATGTGAGGAAAAGTTTGCACCTCAAGGGATTTGATCCCTCTCGGCACTTGATAGAGCCAAAGTTAAGATGGATCTATGCTGGTTAAATAAAATACACATATATTATACCTCAATCATGTGAGGAGATAATCTCATCCAAATAGTAATTTGTAGAAATCAAGCATTCCTACAATCATAAACCAATTCAAATCCTTACGGATTGAAGCTTTTGAAATATAAATAGTATAGAGATGATTTCATCCAAATAGTAATTGGTAGAGAACAAGCATGCCTACCATCATAAACCAATTCAAATCTTTTGTTGATTGAAACTCATTTAAAATATAAATCATATTTAAAAATCTCATAATAGTTTTTTTTTATACATCAATATCACATTTTGTATTTTTTTTCATTTTCTTCTCTTTTAAAGAGTTTGGAGAATCAATTACTAATTAGAAGTTGCCAAATATAATTAATAAAACATATAATGGAGTTTTTAAGTAGAAAATGATCAAAGGCATTAGTTTCAATAATAAAATAAAAGGCTAAATAATTTATACTTAAGATTAGCTCATGGGATCACCATAATAGTCAAAAGTTTTGATAAAGCATGAAAAGTAAGATTTTCATTTTAACTTAACAGGTCATGACCTTCTATAACTATTGGAATATACTCTTTGTAACACTAAATATGAATATAAATGGAATTATTTGAAAATGATGTGATTCTCCAATAGAGCTCACCTATTGTCTACCCTTAATAGAATCATCAATAAGGGCCTCATAAATTAAAATCATATCCAACCTCACATGAATGTGTACCATGGTCATGATTCCAGATACATCGGATGACAAATCCATGTCATAAATGTTCCCAAGAGAATTACTAATTTCCTTAGACACTTCTGTAAGACCAAAAATCAATTGGGCGACCAAGTAATTTAACCCAAACTAGGGTATGAACCACCTTATCTGCTCAAGTGTCAAAGAACGATGACCAAGGATTTAATGATAAAAGAGTCAAGTCCCACCTCCAATAAATCAATAAAATATTTTCTACCACAAGAGGAAATTCGTCTATCCTCGACAAAGAATATAAAACTCCATAGAGTACCTTAACCCTAGTTCCCTAATTCGTCTATCCTCGACAAAGAATATAAAACTCCATAGAGTACCTTAACCCTAGTTCGCTTTTAACTCTTAACCGGTATTTCAACATTTTTTCACCTATCCAGAACCCATGAAAATGAACCACTATCATCCTTTCAGAAAAATCAATAAATTCATTCATTTTGACCTCTACACTGAGCACCAAATTAATCATACCCAACTTATTTGATACATTTCTTTCACCTCGATGAAGGAGAACTAGTCTTAGCACTAGCTTTCAAACAAAAAAAATTATGTGAGCTAGAAGTCTATTGGATCAACTTTCCAACGCCTCCACTGTTATGATCGTCCCTAGGGGTGTAATGGGGGTCTAAAGGTCCCATTAGAGTAATAATAGTTGAATCCATTTATTGCAAACTGGATTTGGTCTACTATGTTTGTTATTATTAAATATGACCCATTTTGGTAGTTATTAATAAATATATGTAACAAGGCCTCATTAAAGAAGATCCACTAGGTAGTTAGGAGGTTGTTATCGTTAGGGTAACAGGGTTGTCTTGTGATATATAAATAAGGATGGAATCCTCCTTATGAATAACACATGGAGTACCTTTTATTTGGATCTTAGCTCATATGAGGTTACCCCCCCAAAGAGGCAAGTGAACATGAGTGGATTCCTTCGTAAAAGGATCAATTGTAAGTGTTTCCATACATTAGGTTTTTTTAATACTAATAAAGTGTATGTCATTATTGATATCTTATGTGTGGTTTAATATTCATATCTATGGTACTTAACATTTGCTATCAAAGCACTTTCTAGGGCCCAAAAGAGATAATTTGTTTTCCTTCTATTTTGTAGGGTTTTAAAGGGAAAAAGTGTGCCATGACACTCAAATCAATTTTTGAGTATATTTTGGTAGAGTTTCTAGAAATTAATTGTACATATGTAATATCATAAAAATACGTGATTTAAAAAAAAATCACACAAATCAGGGATCGGATGAAGGAGATATGTTTTTACAAGAATGAGTATTTTTTATATTATAAATAGGAAATGGCGAACCAAATCAACTAGTAAGTACATATGCGTTCAAATTTTTTTAGAACATGGCTCCATTGAGTTGAATTCCTTCACTAAACTTCTTAAAAAACCAAAACAATATGCTTGCCTATCATTTCTATAATTCATTGGTATACAAAGGCACCCAAAATCAAAATACAAAAAAAGACCATATGGTAAAATTACGTAAGTGGATTCCCATTGTGGGCTTCCTCCATCTGAACATTCTCATGCTCCTAATTGCCATCTCTATGGTATCAATATTGCCCAATCATTGTTATCCATGTTTGCTGCATTGCAACCTATCCATTGTTGGGCCTTTCAAAAACATTGGTTTCCCTGCGACTGAATGGGTTTCTTGAGCAAATCCAAGGATCATGTTTTAGTGCATTTCCATTTCCTCTTCCATTTTGTCCATCCTAGCATTGTTCTCCTACAATTTGGTTTCCAAATATTCCAATTTTTTCTATTGAGTTTCTAAATGATTAGTCAAGTAACCTATGGATTGTCTCATGCCATCCATCTATTCATGCATTCTCCTTAACATTTTCTTTAAACTAAAATTATTATCAGTCCTAGAATCACCAAAACATGGGAAACTTGCCATTGTGCTATCTCTGTTTATAATTCTAGAAGAGACTGCTACGAAACTAAAATACTTGAAATTTGCTAGTCTAATTTAAACTATTGACATACTGACCATTTCCAAGACAACATCCCAAACTACCTCTTTAACAAAACAATAAGTATCCCAACAACAAGCAGGTTCAATAATTCCTAGAAAAATGCCAATGGAGTGGCGGAGTTCAACTGTACTCGATGAATTTCCCTCGTCTAACTACACATCGAATTTCCCAAAAAGACTATTGGGAATGTTAGACCGGGAGTGCCTTATACTCAAGTGTAAAAACTAGCATGAGAGGTCATGCTTACCTCTATTCTTTACCAATCAACCCTTGAACGAAGCTTACAATCCCAAACCACACTCTTCCCCTACCAAGCCACTATTAGCTTTGAGTTGCTCCATCCAATGCTAAGGATATAACCCACCTTCACACTTGAGCCAAAGTAAATGATGTTTAAGAACATGTAGCCAATTATCTCACAATAGGAAAGAATATCGGGAGCACACTAAGACTTGAAGGCTCCTTCATGCGAATTGAAAAGGAGGAGGGTGAATGCATGTTCGATATAGCACCACTTGACTTCTAGGTGATTCCTTATGAGGGGTGCTCGAGAGCAAAGTCCATTTGTAAAAATAGTTTTGGCCATGGAAGGTGGTTAAGGTATCCAACGTATGCTTGGAGGATCCTCTTTTTTTATGAGGACTCCTTTATCCAAATAAGTAGGCCCATTTTCCATTTGATTGAACTTCTTGTTGTTATGATGATGGATGTGGTACATTTAACTTTTTCAATGATGTCTAGTTTCCAGATGATCCTTTGAATTATTCTGCTCAGTCTCATTCCTCCCTTAATGCTTCTTTTCTTGACCAGGTTCACTATCATGAGGGAATCTCCAAGATCAAGACTTTTTTAACTTGGAGGGATTGAAGAATCCTTAATCCTTAGAACTAAGCATATGCTTTTGCTTCATTGCTCGATGAAATTACTACTACCCAGGAGTACTCAATCTTTGAATTCCACTAGGGTCATACAATACCCCCCTTCCCTCACCTTCCACTCCTCTAAATGAAGGAGATATTGCATATTGAAATCTACATTTTTTTAGGGCTTCCGATGATGGTGATGGGTCTTATAGAGAACATAAATTTTGATAGGGTGATCATATTGCAACCAGATCAACGCCATTAGATAGATAATTTTTTATGGATTTTATTTGACATATTAGATGATATATTTCCAACCAATATCAAGTATGGTATATCCTTTGCAAATTTTTTCCCTCAAACCCTCATGAAATTGAAGAATGGAAAGGTGGTGGAGCATGCCATGGGAGGAATGAATGTGGGTGACAATTTTTTTATAGGATGTGGGTGAAAATTTTAAAGCTACGAAGGTGATAATTCATAAATTTGATGAGGATTGTGTTATTGATACCACGTATTCTTTCATCATTGAAGTGTATACTCTAAGAAATATATGCATGGTATGATTTAGAAGATGCCTATGAGGATTGATGTATGGATAGTTGTAAGTTTTGGGAAGAAAACTACTTCCATCTTCATTTTCATGACTCTTCTCCACCATATGAACAAAAATGTGTGGAGGAAAGACAATAGTAGGTGGTTCCTACCAATTTCCAGTATGCTTTTTCTATAGTAGTAGAGTTCCTTTCAGATCCATATTTTTACTTTTATTTGAAGGATTTATTTTCTTTGGATGGTTCTACTAATTTGGATCTCAATGACAAATGGTGAGCAATTCATGGAGCTTAGGTGTCATTGATGGGGTGTCATCTTGAGCACATGGACATTGAGGCCAGGTTTAAGGATGAGTCCCTTGGATTGTTTCAACATTGCAATTAGTCCTTGCACATGGGACATTGGCTACTTTAGCATGGTAGTTAGCACTCATACATGGGGTCCAAGATTAATTCGGAGCTTGTTAGACTAAGTCAACATGGTGGATAACACTTGTATGTGGGACCTTGGTTCCTTGGCCTAATTCAACATTGAGGTCAACACTTGTCCATGGGACCCTGGTTTATGGTTGTACCTCCTCACTAAAATCATTGAGTGCAATGCTTGAATCAAATTTTGTTAGTGATATTTTCTACTTCCCTACTTCACATGATCAATCAAATAAATATTGACCTCATCATTAAGCAGATCCTAAAGAACTCGATGTATTTATATTACCTCCTTAAAGGGAAAGGAACCCATAAATAGGGTCACTATAAGTCATCTTAGAATGAAGAGTGGTAGGCGGTGAAGTAGTGAGTGTCTAATCAACAAAATATATGGAAGGATGGGAGAATTTCCACTGAGCAATTGAAACAATAAGTTGTTCATGAGAAGGGGATAAAGTGTGAAGAATTTCATCCATGTTTGTATCAAACTTAAAACTAGGAGTTTGAGAATAATTAAAATTGGTACTAGATGCATCATTTAGAACAACAACACCTAAATTAGTAGAAGAAGTAAGAGGAGGAATAACAACATTCTTAAGAGTATGAGGGATAATGTCATTTATGCCACGATTAGAGCTATTAGAAGCAACATCCAAAGCATTTGGTGAAAGAGGAGAATGAGGTAAGGCATCACCCCAACCATCATGAAGCACTTGAGAGCCAATTCTACTAGATTCCCATCCCACATTTATATTAGAGGATTATCAATCTTAGTAATATTTGGGTGTGGTGTAGAAGGTCGACGGGGACTCCCATTATGCAAAACCGTAGTTACAACCATATATCGAGGGTGAAACATGAGATCGAGGAGGCAAAGGAAACCTACCACCTCCGCGTTCCTAAAAACATTAAGGGAAAATTGCAACATGTAGAAGCTTGGGTCAATAGAGAGAAGGATTATCTCCTAGCCGAAGCAGAGCAACAAGATATGCAAAATTGGGATTAGGATGCTAGCATCTACCACACAAGGGAGACTAAGAATTCAAAAAAATTCTATTATACTAGCAAACCAAAACTTTGTTAGGTAAGGTCCTAATGGACGATTAAACAAAGCATGACAGAAAGGAAAAGGAGGTTCAAACTTAACTTCAAACCCTTAATGATAGGCTAGACTATCTCAACAAGAGATTCAATCTCCTAACAAGGGCTCTCACAAGCCTATATACAAATATGAATATCCTGGCTAAGAACACAACATGAATGGCCTTTAAAATTCATCTTGTTCCCCAACAAAAGCAGGCCCTTGCCAAGGAATCTAAGGTGTCATCCATTCCAACCATAGATGATGAATATGATAGATAGTTTCTTTGCCATTGTTCAGATGGTTTTTTTAGATAGAAAAGAAAGTAGTTTTCTATTACAGTAGTATAGCAAAAATCTTTACTACCTATGTTAATATTGAGATTGACATATGGACAAAAATAAAGACAATCTTGCATTGTGAGTAGTTTGGTTTCCCAAGTGACAGGCTAGTATAGTGCTCTTATTGTTATCTCTTTTTTACTTAATATAATATTGACTAGTTTATAAAAAAAATATCTAGGTGTGGTGGAATATGAGAATTATAAAAGAAGAAGGATTCAGATCAAAATAATTACACAAGCACAAGTAACTAGTTTTCACAAGATATAAAAATTCGAGTCTCAATCTACAACAAAGTGCATAGAGAATCATTTCTCTTTCTTCCTTTACTTTTCCAAACATATTTTTCTCTTCAATCGTTTCCTTAGCCATTACCATTAGGGGGATCACGTTCACTCCCATGCCCAAAAAACATCTTTAAAACATAAATGAAATAACCATAAACATTCACCATTTGTAACCATCCTTGTTTCATCGTTAATTAACATTGAGTCCAAATTTATAAAACATCAAACAAACAAATCAACCCTTTATGTGACTAGAGAAAAAAAAACAATTAGATCGAGACTACCAATGACAAAAGATAAAACAAGGCTACATGGTAGCGGATACCTACCGCATAGCCTTTAGTAAAAAATCTCTTAACTTATGTAAATGAGTAAGGGAAAAAAACAACCTTACTAGAGATTTTTTTTATTTTCAATTGCCAGATAATTTTACGTTGATGTGTTCAAAATTGCGGGTTCTTGAAGGACACTTAATCTATACAACAATCTAAGCATGGATTACATCAGATTTGCTTATTCACTATTGGGTGTATAACACTAAGTACCATATATCTGGCTCATGTATATATTTGGTTGTATTTATCCAATTTTGGTAGTGGTATGCACTTGTATATTTTCACTAGGATGTATCCAAAATTTGGATTTACTTCACATGCAAAGCCTCATTATTTGAGTACCTCTCCTCAAAATTTAGTACGAGGGGGGTAGAACATTTGACTTCATTGTATGTTTTCACTGAAATAGTAGTTGTTGTGTCTATCCCACTAAATAATGGAATATTGCATTCATATAATTCTATATATGGGTTCTTTATTCCTTATATTTGGGTTCTTTATTCCTTATATTTGATGCGTTCTAGTGTCAAACACTAATTATTATGACCAATTAAAGTAAATGAAATTATGACGAACCATTCAGCTTAGCTGTCACGTCCAACTCCTCTCGTACAAACTCGTTGAATTATTGTAGCCATGTGAACAAGGCTTACACAAGCATTTGCCTATCAAATTGTATAATATTTCATCTTATAATTTAATCAGATCAAGAAACGAAAAAAGAAGAAGTTGTGGGTTGATGCACCCAACCAAGTTACCACACTATCATGTGTATGTTTAACTTGTTATATATAATATATATAAAACATATTTGAAAGCACAAAGCTAATTATCTATACAATGCGCTTTTTGCTGGTTATATATAGTTTTTTTAAAATCCAAGTCTCCTAACCCTAACCCTAATTGTTATGATGCAATTAGGTTAATTGGAGATTAAGCTTTTGACGGACATGAATTTAAACTGTGTTTTATTGAAGTTTAACCTTTAATTTCTAACAACCATAATTGATGTGTGTTGACTAGTCACGACCTCTATGTTGATATGACTGTGGTGACTGGTTGTGATTTCTCACTTGACATTTCTTGGGTTAATTATTTTCAAAAACTGGATCTAATATTCACGATTAACACCCTCAAATCCTTTACCTTGTCCAAACACATGTGTATATGCCCTTCGAAGACAACAATTGAATACTTCAATGTGTACTCTTTAACGAGTTTATGAGAATGGTTTATTGTGGAAAACCAATTATGTTACTTGGAACCATACCTCATACCCTATTTTTTTTGAAATATGTGCAGCATGGAAGGATTATCTCCATGATGGTGGAGGGACTTGAATTTGATGAAATTGTCACTAATGGTGATGACTTATCCATCCTCCAATTTCAAATGGCGGTTTTAAAGGTAAATGATAGCTTATTTCTAATGATTCATGTCAATATTAACATATAAATGAAGGCACCACTTCTATATGTCAACTTTTTGTTTAATTCGTAGCATGTTGAAGGTTAGTTTGACCTTATGCAGTTAACAAAATCCGAATTAATTTGGGATGCATGTCAAAACAAACACATGGATTATTCCCTGAAGGTATCAAGTGGCATTTATTGCACTCTCAATTTAATTAAATGAATCGTTGATGTAATCATTTATTGCACTCTCAGTTTAATTAAATGAATTGTTGATGCATTTGATTACATGGATGGTTAATTATATCAAATGCCTGGGCGATTCAGGAGAAAGGGAAAATATCATTTTAGTCAATAGATCTTGTAGAAATGGTTTTCTGTATATCCTTTGCATGATGGTTCTAAAAGGGCATCTTGAAATAGTTAGAGGGGTCGGGATTGGAAATGAATGTCGGGAATAGAACCAATGCCCAATGATGTAACTGTCCAACTTAAATGGCATAAACATGTTGAGTTCCTCTTTGATTTATTCTCCATTCTGGCCATGCAAACAAGACTTGTTAGCAACACTGTAACAACAAAGAAATACTAGAGCTAACCTATCACATGTAGTTGGTTTTAAAAAAATAATGCATCCCAACTGTCTTTGCACATGTAGCTTTGGAGAACTGTGAAGGGTGCCTTTAGAGAATTTGGCACGGTGCATGGACACATGAACAAAAATTCCTAGATAAGCACATGACTAAGAATTAAGCACATAATTTGGTTAAACAAAAACATTTTCACTGCGAATTGAGGCAGCTCCTATTTATGACAAGAAGATAACCACCAGTATCCCTTACATTACCAAAGATAAATTAACAAAGTTATGAAATTGGGTTTTGTAGATAGAAGAAGAAATAGAACAATGGAATTAGTGATCGATTGGATATCAAGTGTCCTATCCATGAGAAAAACTGCTTATACTAGTAGATATGGATCTGCTACTAGTGGATATGCTCCTAATGGATCGACTTCTACCAATATTGTATAAGCTACTTGATGTGGATCTCTTGATCCTATCTTTGCTACTTATGCTTATTCCTATGCTATTGTATTAGTGGTAAAAATGGTGCTTATACATGTTCTTCAACTTACTTTCCAGAATTGAGTCAACTTAATGTCTAACTATCTAGTATGCTAAAAAAATATGTTGATCCGAGTTGGCCTAACAATTGTTGATGAACAATCTAGTTTGTGGAATCTGAATTTTATTCTTGTCATTTGTTGTAAGTATGAAATGTTAATGCTTTATAAAGGTTTGTATTTTAAAGGGATTTTGTAACTATCACAAATATATCAAGAGGAAAATATAACTACCTAAATATTTCACTCCTTGAAGAGTTTGGTAAAATCTTAGGTGTTGATGTATATGTAACTTCGGAATGTATTTCACATATATGTATATTGTATTCCTATAGAGATGGTATTATTCCTCTATAAGGAAGTGTCGTCATTTATATTGTAAGTGTCGTAACTTATACTTGATGGGTTATTAGACCACCTTATTTGGGGTCGGCCCTGTATAAGTCATGTGGGTCAAAGGGTTATTAGACCACCCTATTGGGGGTCGGCCATGTGGGTCAAAGGGTTATTAGACCACCCTATTTGGGGGTCGGCCCACTCAGCATTATGTTATGTGGTAAAGTTCGAGCCTACATGAGTTAGGTAAAAAGGCAAGTCAAGTCAAGTATAAATAGAGTGTGGGAGGCACTCTATTTGTTCACTCACTTCTCACACATGCCCTCAAGGAGGAGTGGCGCACTTATGGAGGAGGAGGATCTGCTGCTAGGTTATGGCTATCTCTCTTGGTTGGTTGTATCATTGCTCTATCTATCTCTGAGGAAGTTATTGGGGTTTTTCACCTTTATGGTTTTCCCCAAGTAACTCTTTGTGTCTCTTGTGTGCTTGTATTATTGTCTCCATGATTGATATGCTGTAGATATGCTGTACATGTTGTTCTCTCAGTTAAGATCCTAGATCATATTGAAGTAAATTCAGAAAATTTAACATGGTATCAGAGCTAGCCTGAAAGAAGGCATGATATGGCATTTATGACACTTGTTGCACTTACGATGCTAGGGCTTGATATAGCAAAAACCAGTCATCGTAGCACTTTCGCTATAAATCCTTTTTGGCAAAGTTTTTGGATCTGAAATTGTTACAGGCCGAAGATAAGATCTCCAGGTACCTTGTGTCCAAAGGACAACCTCTAATTCGTTGTACTTTGTGATTTATGATCTATGCAATATAGGGTTTCTGCCTCTTCCAGATCTGAGTCAAAATCAGGTGACCTTGGGAAAAAGGTCATAACTTGGGCTAGGAAGCTCCAAATGAAATTTCGTAAAAAGTGACAGGTAGTACACAGTCTTTAATATCTCAGAAAACTTTTTCAGAGGCCGAAGTGGAACCAGTGACACGTGGCACACCGTACAAGTTCGCTCTACTGTTTTATCCCATAAACAGGTCACATTGCGACACTTGGCATAAATCTCTCTCAGAAAATCCAATTGAGGTCAGACCTGTCAGGATGGAAAACTAACAGGCCGAGCTATCTCAGAAAACTTTTTCAGAGGCCGAATTTCAAACAGTGACACGTGGCACGCCGTACAAGTTCGCTCTTCTGTTTTATCCCAAAACAGGTCACGTTGGGACATTTGGCATAACTCTCTCTCAGAGAATCCAATTGAGGTCAGACCTGTCAGGATGGAAAGGTAACAGGTCAGGATATCTCAGGAAACTTTTTCAGACCCTGTGGATCAAAAATTTTAGAGTTACACCAGAAACAATCAGGTACATATTTCTGTCAAAACAGAATTATTTTTTGGTACCTTCATTCATGGCTTCCGGAATTTAGGGCTTTGAAGAAAGTTGGAATTTTTGTAATCGGAGACCACGGCTGAATTCTACTCATCAAAATAAAAATTTAGAGACCAAAATCAGAATTTTTGGTTGGGAAGAAGGCCGGGCTTGATCAGACCCTAGTTCGGGACTTTGATCAGGAAAGTGGAAAATTAGGGCTTCTGTAAAAATGGGAATTTTTGAAATCTGAGACCACGGCTAGAAGCTCCTCAGAAAAATAGAAGCTTAGAGCTTTGGATCAAACCTTTTGATCGGGAAAAAGAGTGGGATTCATCAAACCCCATTATAGGGTCACGTCCAGTGAATCCGGAAGTTTCAAAGGCAAAATTGAGGAGTGAAACTTTGCAGTTTTCAAACTATGAATATACCAATTTGATCAGCTCATCAAGGCGCATATTTCTATCCTTTCGGAAGTTTGAAATTCAAAGTTTGAATTTTTGGGGTTTCTCTGACAAACCCATATCTAGCTCCAGGTCTAGTTCTTGCACATCAAGTGGATTGGGTTAATCCTAGAAGAAGATGGATTGGTCACCTACATAGGTGAAGAAGTTCCTGTTTCAGAGGGAGATGAGGCTAAGGCCTTACATAAGAAGATTACAAGCGATCTCAACAGGTATGACTCATCGAGGTATGTTTTGATATTTGTCCATGATTAAGTTTATGGTATGTTTGTCTTCATGTTATTACAGTTAGGTACAATTTTGTTTTTAGATTTGTCGTATCACCTTAACAAAATTATGAATGCATGATAGAAGATATTCATTATTTAGGGTGTTGACACTTATGATTGTACTAATGCATTATGGTGTTGTATGAGGTTTATGTTGTCTACTAACATGAAAGGTACACCAAGAAAGACAAATCATGTTCTGGTCCAAGAACATATGATCATGATAACATGAGGACAAAGATTCATCAATTGTCATGGATCTCATAAAAGATCCATTTACGAGGTATGTATAACTTGGTTTTATAATGGCTAACCATTGAGACATGCAGGTTACTAGCACAAGTCATTGAAGAGAACCAAAAGACATTATACAAGTATGTTAGACATAACTAGCTAGCATGCTAATCCAGGTATGTTTTTCCTATATCAAGATAGAATCCTACCTTGTGTTAGGATCTTATACTGTTGTTGATAATGATTATTCATGAAGTCATAGGTTCGAATAATCATGCATATTATGTTTCTTACCATAATTGATGATATGACTAACCAGAAGAATCATGATTGTATAGGTTTTATGCATTTTATATCTCTTATCTTGATTGATGATTCAACTAATCTGAAGAGTCATAGGTTTGAGTAATTACAGGTTTAGACATGTTATGTTTCTTATGATTTGACTAACCTTAAGAATCCTACATAAACCTTGAATGCTAATGCTTATTATTTTCTGTTTGAAATGATCATGACTATACATGCTTGAGATTATTGTGTTTTAATATTATACTAATGAATGTATGATTTTATATGAGATCACAAGGATAACTCAATCATGATACTAATAAGCATGCATAGGGACCAAGGATGAATATGAGTTGAAGAACAAGTAATCCAGGAAGCAAAGATCAAGAGGGAGCACACTCTAGTTGTTCCTGCAAGAAAGCAAAGGAGCACACTTCAGTAGTTTCTGCAAGGATGCAGATATTCAGAGGGAGTTGACCATCTCTCTACACTTCACAATAGAAAGGTGTAGAAGAAGCTACTTCAGATTAGGACTCCAGCAGCTCCTGCAAGGAAGCAAAGACTTAGAGGGAGTCCACCCAACGAACAAACAAAGATAAGTATTTTAAATTATCATTTCCTGCATATGTGTTTGTTTAAATAAAATTGTTCAATGATGTATATGCTCATGTTCCTAGACTTAGGATATGTATTGTGCATATTAGAATAGTTGCATTGATGAACAGTATACTCCTAATATGCATGGGTAAGTGGCCTATGGCACTGTAAAACATTCCATTGCTACTTATCTAGAAGGAAACCTCTTTGCTGACATGTTGGGAGTTGTGCACACTCTTAACAATGTTCTGGTAGAGACTGGAAGGCATCTAGAAAGTTACGGGATATGGATAAATGTTGTATTGAAGCATTGACTAAGATAATTGCATGACTGTATGACATATTTCTTTATATGTAAGAATTTGTTCTGAAAATTATGAGATGTTTCTAATCATGCAATTTAACTTGTTTTGTAGGAAAGACCATATATCTTCACCTACAAAAGGACTACAACATTTGTTCCAGCAACAAAGATATCTATTGAATATATTGAAGTTCCTAGGATCTGGGATGAAGAAATGGAATGCCATGATCCGTCGATCATGAAGAATGATGTTTGGGATGTAATCCCAAGACCTGAAGGGAAGTTTGTTATGACTTCCATATGGAACTATTAGATCAAGCATGTTGCAGATGGCAGCATAGAGAAATATAAAAGTGACGAAACAGAAGATACACCAGATGGATTCAAGACAGCTTTCTTGAATGGTGTAGTTGAAGAAGAAGTGTATGAGGAGCAGCCACTTGGTTCTGAGACACATGATAGGAAATCACATATGTGTAGAACTTGGTATGGTGAAGATAGATTGATTGCCGACACACAGCGGAAGCTTACTACCGAGTTCGAGATGAAGAACTTGGGGATGATGCACTATTTGTTTTTGGCATGGAGGTGTGGTAGAGTGCAGAAGGAATCTTCCTTGGACAAGGGAAGTCTGCAGTAGAGATCCTGAAGAGGTTCGGGATGATGGATTGCAAGGCCATGGCCACACCTATGGCATCGAATCTGAAGCTTCTATGTGATGCTTCATCTGAGCCGGTTGATGTCTCTATGTATCGTCAGATGATTGGGTCCTTGATGTACCTGACGAACATGAGACCGGATATTTGCTTTGCTGTGAACACATTGAGACAGTTCCTGACGGATCCGAGGAGTGTTCATCTGGTTGTTGTAAAGCATGTTCTGAGGTACCTGAAGGGTACAATGGATTATGGGCTCAGGTATGAGGTGAATCAAAAGTTTAACCTGCAGGGTTATGTTGATTCAGATTGGGCTGGCAGTGCTGCAGATAGGAAGAGCACATCTGGGTGCTGCTTCAGTATGGGATCAGGTGTGATCTCTTGGTTTAGCAGGAAGCAGTCCTGTGTAGCACTGAGTACAGCTGAGGCAGAGTATGTTGCAGCCTGTTCAGCTAGTTGTGAGGCAGTATGGCTACGGAAGCTACTGTCTGAGTTATTTGATCTCCCGCTGGAAGCTACTGGTATCTTCTGTGATAACCAGAGTTGTGTGAAGCTGTCCGAGAACCCAGTGTTTCATGACAGGTCGAAACACATAGAGATCAAATATCACTATATCAGGGATATGGTGCAGAGAGGAGCTGTGAAGCTCCTGTATGTTGCGACGGACGAGCATATTGCAGATGTGCTGACGAAGCCACTAGCCAGAGTGAAGTTCGAGTACTTCAGAGAGAGGCTTGGCGTTCTTCAGATCGAGGACACTTCGAGGAAGAAGTGATGGACACATTTGCTGAAGCCATTCCAAGCATGTTGGAAGGAGGATCCTTCACATGGCTGTGGATGTAAGCGCTGGATGATGAGCATCAGGATGATGTTCTGGTTTCTGCTTGGATATGATCAGTTGGATCATTTTATGTATGTATGTACGCATCATGTGGATGCTGGATATGATCAGTTGGATCATTTTATGTATGTATGTACGCATCATGTGGATGCTGGATATGATCTGTTGGATACATTGTGTGGATCATGTATCTTTGTATGATCAGGTAGATCATGGATGATGTTGGATACATTGTGTGGATCATGTATCTTTGTATGATCAGGTAGATCATGGATGCTGATGGATACATTGTGTGGATCATGTATCTTTGTATGATCAGGTAGATCATGTATGTTGATGGGTACATTGTGTGGATCATGTATCTTTGTATGATCAGGTAGATCATGTATGATTGATGGATACATTGTGTGGATCATGTATCTATGTGTGCATCAGATGGATGCATTGTATGATCAGGATGATCGTGGATGATGAGCTTCTCCAGATGACATGCAGCAGGATGTTGCAGTGATGATGATGAGTATCAGATGATACTTTGTGGCCGTGGATCAGGTTGTGCAGGAAAGCATGTAATTTGTGCCCTGGGAGATTTGCAGATGGTCTTTCGAGGTTTTTCCTATGGCATGTAATTCGGTGCCCTGGGACATCTGGCAAATGCTCTTGCGAGGTTTTGCTTGGGAGGACATGTAATTTGTGCCCAGGGAGATTTCAGGTCGGAGTTGTGTACCCGTAACATCCTGAGATGCTCTTGCGAGGTTTTGTCCTATGGCATGTAATTTGCTCCTGGGAGATCTGGACAGGATGAAAAAGGCCTCAGATGCTTCAGCCAGGTTTTGCCATGACCACATGTAATTTGCTCCTGGGAGATCTGGACAGGATGAAAAAGGCCTCAGATGCTTCAGCCAGGTTTTGTGGTGGACCACATGTAATTTGCTCCTGGGAGATCTGGACAGGATGAAAAAGGCCTCAGATGCTTCAGCCAGGTTTTGTGGTGAGATCACATGTAATGTGCTCCTGGGAGATCCGACAGGTAGAGCCGCGTGCTCGTAACAGCCTGGGATGCTTCAGCCAGGTTTTGTGATGGGTCACATGTAATGTGCTCCTGGGAGATCCTACAGGTAGAGCTGTGTGCTCGTAATAGCCTGGGATGCTGCAGCCAGGTTTTGTGACGCACGTAATAAGTCCTGAGGATTCCACAGTATGGCCAGTGATGATGAAGACCTGCAGGTGGTGGGCCTACATCCAGTATGAAAAAGGACTGGCTCTGTAGAACTTCCTATGATGAGTAGATTCAGAGATTGATTGAGATAGCAGCAGCAGTGATGATGATGATGACTCGATGACGATTATCCAGTGACGATGATCCAGAGAAGATGACTTGTGCTAGAAGAACTGTGCTGAGAAATACCTTCCTAGTTAAGAGGGAGTGTTGATGTATATGTAACTTCGGAATGTATTTCACATATATGTATATTGTATTCCTATAGAGATGGTATTATTCCTCTATAAGGAAGTGTCGTCATTTATATTGTAAGTGTCGTAACTTATACTTGATGGGTTATTAGACCACCTTATTTGGGGTCGGCCCTGTATAAGTCATGTGGGTCAAAGGGTTATTAGACCACCCTATTGGGGGTCGGCCATGTGGGTCAAAGGGTTATTAGACCACCCTATTTGGGGGTCGGCCCACTCAGCATTATGTTATGTGGTAAAGTTCGAGCCTACATGAGTTAGGTAAAAAGGCAAGTCAAGTCAAGTATAAATAGAGTGTGGGAGGCACTCTATTTGTTCACTCACTTCTCACACATGCCCTCAAGGAGGAGTGGCGCACTTATGGAGGAGGAGGATCTGCTGCTAGGTTATGGCTATCTCTCTTGGTTGGTTGTATCATTGCTCTATCTATCTCTGAGGAAGTTATTGGGGTTTTTCACCTTTATGGTTTTCCCCAAGTAAATCTTTGTGTCTCTTGTGTGCTTGCATTATTGTCTCCATGATTGATATGCTGTAGATATGCTGTACATGTTGTTCTCTCAGTTAAGATCCTAGATCATATTGAAGTAAATTCAGAAAATTTAACATTAGGTGGTATTCTTAGGCAACAAATTTGTGGCCATTTTAAGGCCACCACATTTTAGGAATCTATCTAGAATTCATTTTGAGGCTAGAAATAGTGAAAATTAGCATACCTAGTAAATCCCTAAACCTTTCAAATACTGGTTCTGTGTTGGGTGCAACCCTGGTTGTACAAGACTTGGAGATTAATTAAGAAATATGAATCTTTAAACATTTACCTGATTGCATGTTTAATCCATAATTTGATATGAAATATAATCAAACAGGCTATAAAGACCACAAATTACAGTGGCAAATCAAATCTCAGAACACTAAAAGAAGTAGTGAAAGGAAAAAAGTGGAGAAGAAAGTGCATTGTACATGTTTGATCTGATATTGCCTTTGATCGATCTATCCATGGATATATAGAAGTGAATTAATTGTAGAGATGGGTGTTGGATTTATATTTGTAAAGAATAATCTCCTCTTCTCTTTTGATGTAAAGCTATAATAAGCTAATTTGAGCTACACAATAATCATTTCCATTTATTTTCTCTCTTTCTACTCTGCTTTGCTGTGAGTTGTAGACAATGATGAATGTATTTACATGTTTCTTATGCTGTCACAAGCTAATCAAAACCAATCTCATTTTGCCTACTATTTTTCAATATTGGCACATTTGTTTTAAAAGACACTCTTACCTTACACAGGTAGAGGCTCACATAGATAAATCACCAACATGTTTTATCTCTCGTAGGCGTGGATTACCTCCTCTCTACGGAGGGGTTCCCTCTTTATCAGTTTCCATTTACTTCAAGCTAGCTTACATATTGCACTTGATGGAAAATTCAAAAGCAGTGGAAAGAAGGTAATTGAAAGTAGGCTATCTAGACAACTAGCAAAAGCAAGTGACTATGAGTAAGCTATTCAGACAACAACCACAAGAAAAATATGCTTTTGCCTTCAATTTGAGAAGAAATATAAGCCTTCCTAAGAAAACAAAACTTCACCAAAGGCGATGAGTTGGAATATCAGTTGGTGGTGGTTGATGGTGTGGGAAATCTCCATGTGGCTATGAATGCGGCGAGCCGCCACATCAGTTGGTGATGGGGTGAAGGAAATGACACGTGACAAATTAAAATTGGATTTTGGATTGCAACAACCAAATAGTCCACGAATACATTGATGTAAAAGATTTATGCTCTCTAGCCAATACACACACTAAAATATTAAAAATATTTCTAGTTGTCAAGAAGCATCACCGGGCTGAATTGAATAGCCAATAACATATTAGATATATAAATTTGTTATATTTTATAAAAATAAAAAAATCCTATCTCTAATATAAGAATTAGGAAAAGTGAGATACATTTTTAGTCAAAGTAGAAACTAATAGTGATTGACCAAAAAATCAAATACTGTTGGAATCCTCCAGGATTATTGTAAATAATGTAAATAGTTTCAGTTTCAGTTATGGAGACTCAACAGATTTCTTGGAATCCGAAGTGCAAGAGTCTTCCCACCTAATGTATATAAAAATCTTTTGGGTAATGAATAATCGAATTCGGGAGTTGTTTCTGTCCATTGGTATCAGACCATCCAGGTTGCTGCCATAACTATTGCCTTGCATAGCCTGTCTACCAGACTGCTTATTTTGGTCCTGTGCCCCTCATCAGGCTCTCAGGCCTGCCCTCTACAAGGTTCTTGCTTTCCATATTACTCCTTTTGCATCTGCGTCCCGCTCTGCCTGGAGCTAACGCCTCTCTTCTGCACCTAAACCCTAATTTTTCATGACTCTCTTCGATAGCTTCATCCCGTAACCCTAATTTTGCAACTGCTCGACTTGTGTGAATAAATCTCGGTCTCTCTTCATGAGGGATGCTACAATTTCGTGGGAATGTTCGGTCTCTCTCTTGAACCCTCCGCTACAATTGCCTTTGCAAACATTGCATGAAGGTTGTGTCCACGTTTTGTGTATGCTGCGTCCGGTGGAGAAGTTGAAACAAGGTTATAGTACTTGCGTCCAAGATTCTGTGAGAGAGAAGTGTCTCCCGCTCATACTAATTGCTGCGAGTTGACCGAGACCACGACCTCCCTCATTGTGAATTGCGTGGAACACTGAATTGAGGGTTGCAAAGAGTCACGTTTTCCACGAGATGTAGAATACGAGAAGAGAGACCAACTCCATGCTTTGGATATTGGTGACTTTTGTATGTTGATACCTTCCTCTAACTGTCTGAAGGTGTTGCGTGTTGCTCGACCTCTCTTTTTGAGTTGCACAAAAACTCCAAATCGATTTCTATGTAGTTGAATTTTTTATCAATCGTTGGTGTCCACAAAGGCTGAGTGGTAGCGTGAATACTGCAAAACCCTAATTCCTCTCTTCATTGAGGATTGTTGCGACTCCACCATCTTCTTCCTGCGACTGCGTGGAGCTGCAAAATATCAGTGCTCGATCTCCAGTCACTAGGAGTTGCTGAGATCTATTTCTTTGGGTCTACATTGAAGGCTGTTACTCCGGCGTATTCTGCTCCCGCATTTTTTGAAGTGTTGCAAAGGATCACGACTCAAAATACCACTATCCACAAACCCCTCATGCATCAACCTGCCTAAATGTTGTTTCTACAACCTTAATTTTTGCGTGGAAGTGAACCCATTTTTTGCGTGGGCCTTCATTTATATATTATAAGAGTTTATGATGTGGTCGAGACTATGAAAATAATTTAATGCTTTTGAAGACCGTTCGACTCATATTTATGATTGTTAGGCAATGATGTCTCGCGAACATATTTATGATTGTTAGGCAAGGCTGTCTGATGTTAGACCAGCCTAGATCCAAATCCTAGGCTCTATCAAGCGCCGAGAGGGATCAAATCTCCCAAGGTGCAAACCTCTCCTCGACCAACCTAGATTCCAATCCTAGGCTTTATCAAGCGCCGAGAGGGATCAAATCTCCCGAGTGAGGAGAGGTTTGCACCTCGGGAGATTTGATCCCTCTCGGCGCTTGATAGAGCCTAGGATTTGGATCTATGCTGGTTTCAGTCGTGGACGGTGACACAAAACTGGAGTTTGATCAGCATTGTAAGGAACAGGTTAAGTTGAAAACACGAGGATTATCATAATGTAAGTAATAAGTATTAAGGATTGAGTAAATTGCTTCAACTTTCTCTCTCGATACGCTCTTTGTCGATCAACGTTTTGTTTTCTTTGTTCTTCTCGCTCTTCTGATGTCAATTCGCCTAACTTTTTTTTTCGTTTGTTTTTTTGTTGTTCTGCATTTTGTCTTGTTCGTTCTTCTCCTTCTTCTGCCGTCATTTCGTCATTTCATACATTTTGATTTATTTGTTGTTCTGCAAATTGATTTCTTTGTTCTTCCAACTGCTTCAACTTTCTCTCTCGATACACTCTTTGTCGATCAACGTTTCATTTTCTTTGTTCCTCTCGTTCTTCTGCTGTCAATTCGTCTAACTTACTTTTTCAATATTCTTTTTGTCGATCTGCGATTTGTTTTCTTCGTTCTTCTCGTTTTTCTACTATCATTTCGTCCAACTTCCTTTTTCGAAATTCTTTTTGTTCTTCTTCTTTTCATTCAAGTCTTCTTCTCGTTCTTTTGTTGTCATTTCGTAATATTTTCTTCCTTGATATGTTGTACGACATTCGACATTCTGTTATTTTGGTTCTTTGTCAATTTGTCTCATATCATCTTCCGCATGCAGATCTTCCATTTCTAGTGTAGACTCTATATCACTGAAATCTATGCATCCATATACTGAAATCAATGCGTCCACACACTGAAATCAATGCGTCCACATAAATCTATGCGTTCATACGCTGAAATCAAAGCGTCCTTACACTGAAATCTATGCGTCCATAAACTGAAATCAATGCGTCCATACACTGAAATCAATGTGTCTACAAAAACCTATGCGTCCATACATTGAAATCAATGCGTCCATACACTAAAATCAATGCTTTTGTTGTTCTGTTTTTCGTTCCAAGTCTTCTTCTCGTTCTTCTTCCATTTCTTGTTCACACTCTATGCAAGGATACAACAAAATTCACTGAAATCAATGCAAGTATAAATCTCACTTTACATGATTATGAAATTCACTAAATTTTCAAAAGTCAATATATTTAAAAAAAAATTCAATATATTTTCAAAATACAATATTTTTTCAAAAAAAAGAAGGTGATCTAGGAGGATTGAACCTTCGACCTCACACCCATTATCCCAACAAACTTACCACTATACCACAGGTAGTTCTTATTACACAATGTAAAGATGTTATATATATACAGGAATATTATTGAATTTGGCGAAAATGGGTGAATGGTGGATCAAGAGGGTTTGACTGTGTAACCTACCTAAAAACACCACACAGTTTTACCAATGGGATAAACCCAATTGTTTGAAAAATTAAATGATAAACTACACTGAAATCTATGCAAGCATATAAATATAAATTTTAAAAATATAAATCACTGAAATCTATGCACGCATATAAATACTATATTTCAATTTCAATTCAAAATTAAATTAAATTTTATTTTGAATTGAAGTAAAGGGTTAAAGTCGGTCCTCGATATCTAATTAAAAATTTAATATAGAGTTTATATTATTTAAAATAAGGGCTGGTGCAAGTTAATGATACCCAATTATGACACGTTAGTTGCAATGACATTCTGGAAAAACAAAAATATTATCATTAAAATGAATTATTAGAGGTACCTACAAAACTTTTTTCGATTAGGTGTAAAAAGATGAAACGTAGAAAAACGGATGACCTTCCAGAATATATAACTTTTATTTATGGAAAAGTGGTATAACCACCCCAAAATGTCATTATTCGAAGATTGGTATGTTATTTTTTTTCTAAAACATAATGCACATGTTTTTGTTGACCTACCTATTCGCTATGTAAATTTTCAATTTATGAGAAAAAAATATGTAGAGGCGTAGGCAATAGACAAATCTTTTGCGGAGCTATTTTTCCAAAATTTTAAAAGTTAATTTTATATTTTTAAAAAAATTACTGAAGTCAGTGAAGCCCTAAAAGGACATGGTCAAGTTTTAATCCACCATATCATGGTCTAAAAATAATCAAAATGCATTTTTGTTTTTGAGGTTGTAGGTATTTTCATGCTCTTATGTGGGTTCTTTTCCGTTTTTGAAATAGGTAAGCCAATCAAAAGTTATAGGACAAATAAACGACCTATGTTTTTTACGAATTTGACATGAGTACAGTTTAAAATGAATTAAAAATAGAGAACAACAACAGATCTATTAAAAAATTATATATTTGGAATCTGCACACAGAGCTCGACAAGTGTGTGCAATTTCATCTGTAGTGCACTCGTGGAGCTTATGCAGAACTAGCTGTGAAAAATAGGAAGTTGCAGCGTTTGATGTGTTCTGCCATAAATCATAGATAAATCAGATCGAGCCTAAAGGTGCAGTCCGAAGCTAATTCCAAGCCTGCAAGGGCCCCAAAAACAATTTGAATTCAGACACGTGTGCGTGCACAGAAGCGCACACGCTCCTGTGCATGCACGCTCCTATGCGCACACGAGCTTTTGTGCGCGCACACATTGTTGTTTTACATGTTTATTTTTTATCTATCTATCCCTAATGAGCTCCCCCCCCCCCGCCCCACCCCCACTATCTATAACCCACCCCTCTTCCCTTCCTATCCACCCAATCCTCCCCCCTCTATTCCACAAGGGTATCCATTGCGCTAGATGTATCCAAGTCTTGGGGACTTAGGGAATTGGACATGGTCAAGGGAGGATACCTAAGACTCGAGCCTTAAAGGAATCTTATATCCATCTAGGGCTAAGAAGGTTACCTCCACCAACTAGACATGGCCTCTTGAGGTATCATTGTATTGTGATTGAGGATGGAAGTGCTATTATATGGTTTTGAACTTAGTATCTATATGTCTTAGGGCATTGGAAATGGTTTTCCAAGGAAGAAGTATTCTAGCCATCAAATACTAAGAAGGTTTTCTCAACCAAGGCCCATCATGTGGTTATCATCATCATCATCATCATCATCATCATTATCATCTTCATAATCATCATCATCATCATCATCATCATCGTCATCACCATCATCATCATCATCATCATCATCATCATCATCATTTTGGTCATCATCCCCACCACCACCACCACCATCATCATCATCATCATCATCATCATCTTCGTCATCATCATCTTCATCATCTTCATCATCATCGTTGTCGTCGTCATCACCATCATCTTCATGGTCTTCATCATCATCATCTTTATCTCCATCATCATAATCTTTATCTCCATCATCATCATATTCGTCATCATCCTCATCATCATCATCATCCTCATCTTCATCATTGTCATCATCATCATCATCATCATCATCATCATCATCGTCGTCGTCGTCGTCGTCGTCGTCATTGTCTTCATCATCACCATCAACATCATCGTCATCGTCATCACCCTCTTCCTCCTCCTCCTCATCATCATCATCTTCATCATCATCATCATTATCTTCATCGCCATCACCATCTTCATCATCATCATCATCATCGTTGTCGTTGTCATCACCACAACCACCACCACCATCATCATCATCATTTTCGCCATCATCATCATCATCATCACCACTATCGTCGTCGTTGTCTTCATCATCATCATCATCATCATCATCTTTATCACCATCATCTTCATCTTCATCATCATCATCGTCATCTTCATCATCATCTTTAACATCATCATCATCATCCTCATCACCATCTTCATCATCATCATCGTCGTCGTCGTCATCGCCCTCTTCCTCATCCACATCTTCATCATCGTCATCTTCTTCATCATCAGCATCATCATCATCATCATCATAATCATCTTCATCATCATCGTTGTCATCATCATCACCATCATCTTCATCGTTTCATCAT